>JAILYB010000082.1:0-1244100 GCA_021437785.1 Rhodomyrtus psidioides
GTGCCTACCTCGTCTTCTACGTCTTCTGATCCTGAGGTAAGTCAGCAACCCACTGATCTTGATATTCCTATTGCACATCGTAAAGGTGTTCGTAGTTGCACTAAACATCATATTGCACAGTTTGTCTCCTATTCTGGTTTATCAGCGTCTTGTCGGGCCCGTCTAATGACCATTGTTAGCTACCCTATTCCTAAGACTGTTGCTGCAGCGTTATCTAGTTCAGGCTGGAGGACAGCTATGGAAGAGGAATTGTTGGCATTAGAGCACAATCGCACTTGGGATCTTGTTCCTTTACCTGCTGGGAAGACGGCCATTGGTTGCAAATGGGTGTTCACTGTTAAGGTTAATCCTGATGGTACTCTTGCTCATCTCAAGGCTCGTTTGGTTGCAAAAAGATATGCACAGGTTTATGGAGTCGATTATGGTGATACTTTTTCACCAGTGGCAAAGATGACGTCTGTTTGTCTTTTACTTTCTTTGGCTGCTTCAGCTGGTTGGCCATTGCTTCAGCTTGACGTGAAAAATGCATTTCTTCATGGTGATTTACAAGAAGAGGTATATATTGAGCAACCACCTGGGTTTGTTGCTCAGGGGGAGTCAGGTTATGTTTGTCGTTTAAAAAAATCATTGTAAGGTTTGAAACAATCTTCCAGAGCATGGTTCGGGAAGTTTTCTAAGGCTGTAGTTCAGTTTGGATTGAGTAGATGTAGTGGTGATCAGTCTATGTTTTATCGGGTGTCTAAAACTGGTAGAATATTCCTTATAGTTTATGTGGATGATATCGTCATAACTGGGGATGACTCTGCAGGAATTAAAGAGTTGAAAATGTATCTACAGCAGCAATTCCATACAAAAGATTTGGGACCACTCAGGTACTTTTTGGGTATTGAAGTCGCACGGGCAAGAAAAGGTATTCATATCTCACAACGGAAGTACGTTCTGGATTTGCTTACTGAGACAGGTATGTTATGAGCTAAACCGCTGGATATACCAATGGAGACGGGCTTGAAGTTGATGGCAGAGGATGGTGAGTTATTAGATAATCCGGAAATGTATCGAAGACTAGTTGGAAAGCTGAATTATCTAACTATTACTCGACCTGATATTTCCTTTCCTGTGAGTGTCGTGAGCCAATTTCTGTCTTCTCCTCGTACCTCACATTAGGATGCTGTGATCAGAATTCTGACATACTTGAAGAAAGCTCCAGGTCGTGGTATTGTTTACAGGAATAATGGACACAGAAAAGTAGAAGCTTTCTCAGATGCTGATTGGGCAGGATCTCCGATAGATAGAAGATCTATATCAGGTTATTGCACCTTTGTGGGAGGAAACCTGGTGTCGTGGAAAAGCAAGAAGCAGAATGTTGTAGCTAGATCAAGTGCAGAATCAGAATATAGAGCGATGGCTCAAGCTACTTGTGAGTTGATCTGGATACGTCAACTGTTAGTGGAACTTGGGTTCAAAGATCCTGTACCAATGGAGTTGTGGTGTGACAATCAAGCGGCTGTCCATATTGCTTCTAATCCAGTGTTTCATGAGCGTACCAAGCATATTGAAGTGAATTGTCATCTTGTTCGTGAGAAGCTTCAGGCTGGGATTATATCTACTAGTTATGTTAGAACCGGTGAACAACTTGCTGATATTTTTACAAAATCTCTAGGGAGTAGTCGAGTTTAGTATATTTGTAACAAGTTGGGCATGTTAGATATCCATGCTCCAGCTTGAGGGGGAGTGTTAGATAGCAATGGTATATTGGTCATTTATGGGTATTTACCCTAGCTTGTATAAATACTCATCTCTTCTTCTAATAAATGGTTACTTATTCCAAATCACAGCTTCTAGTCTTTTAGTGATTGTGTACCCCATTGCCTTGTACTCCGATTAATAAGGACTACCACTGTACTTGCACATAAGGGTCTAACATTTTGTTGCAACTTACGAAGCATGTAGAAAAACAGCAGTAAACCTCAAACTGAGGACAAACCAACAGATAATAATACCCAACAGGCAGTACTTAATTCGACTCAACTCCCGTCATTGTCAACCGCTTGATTCCAAAATGAAAGGGCACGAAGAACGGACAGGGTAAAAAGGAAAGAGTGGTCATAATAGGCAATGTGCAGATCTAACAATTAAAAAAGTAAATCAGATAAAGGTTCTATGAACCAAACAAATAAAGCTAGATTTGGAGAAGATGTATAACAAATGGCTAGTCACTAGTGAAGGAAGTATCAAATGGATCAGTCCCAAACCTTCGTCCCAGCAACTACGCTACTATTGACTGGATGAGTAGCGCATGCTTTCACCCCTTCAGACAGAGGAATAAACCTATTTCGCCTAGAATGGTTTCTAGCTTCGGAAGACTTACATGTATCTTCACTGAAAATTAGGCCAACAAATTTAGTGCTGAGTTTCATGCAGGATAAAGAAAATGCTATCTAGGGTTTCCTTACAAGTAGTCCACGTAACTGGGGGAACTAACATCTGGAAAGAAATCCAGAAGATGAATTCCATTTTTGGGTGCTGATGGAACCACATAGATCTGCATAATATAGTGCAGGACAGTTAAACAAACAGAAGCCTTTTCATGGTATATACAGTCAATTCTCCAACAATCCAAGATTCCTGCATTTGATTCGCATCGGCACAAAGTTCAAGTGAGATCATGTGACATATTAAGAATACATGTGCCTACTTAAGACGAGTACTAGCTATGCTACTTCGTTGATCACTCAATGATATGCTATTTCCTCTGACGTTTTATAGCCAAAAGGCATTCTAATAATTCTTATGGGCTTACATCCCAAAAAACGTAACTTCATGTGCCCTTTTGCTTTTTGCTGTGCTGTCTTGTGCATTGCATGCTAATTTTGTATCATCTTCCACAGTAATTCAGTTTGACGTTTGCCTTTTTCAGCTCACTCTGAACTTAAAAGTTTGGCTCATAATATCTCCAGCCAGAGTAAAACTCTGGCAATCTCATCCATACTCAAATCGCTACTGCTTATCGCCATCGCCGAATGTGAAGGGAAAAAGACATTGAGGCAATTCAACAATTGCACTACTATAGGAAGTGAAAGAATGAAACTGTTATTAACTAAAAGCATTTGATGTTAAAGTCTCTTTAGGAATGAAGTAGAAAACTTACCGAATATGTTGGAAGCCATGATGGTTTACAAAACCCACACTATATCAATCAGAATGGAAACAGTACCGTCTTAGCAATACAATAAATATATTTACCATCCATTAAGCTAAAATTGCTCAAGTTTACCCACAGTATGGGGAAGGCAATGAATATGAGTCACACACAGATTGTGGAGATTCAAAACTCCAGACCTGCATCAAGTGAAAAATCAAAATTTAAATAAGTCAACCTAATAACTGAGATTGCAATGCAGATCCTCATCTTTGATCGCAAAACATGTATAAATGAAGCAAAACCTTTCCGACCCCCCAAAAAAAGGGCAAAACCTTCATTTATACCGACACCTTGCATCTTGCAAGTACTCACACCATTCTTCATGTACAAAATATCTTCTGATAAATTTTCACTACTTACATCGTTTTTCAGTAAAAAAATTATAGTCGTACTACCTGGATATTTTATTAGGATAATGCACTAAAAGCAGGACAAACAAATGCAGCTACCAAGAATCATGTGGAAATGGTGGTTCACCATATACCAATTGACAAAGATGATTTTAGTGAACCAATACAACAAACTATGATTTTGCGTGAGCTAATAATTCAGAGTACTTTCTCAGGGATACGAGAAGTTAAAAACAATCTGTTAGCCAAGCTAGCATGAAAGCCATATATACTTGCAACTGATAAAGCAACGGAAAATATGACTGCTTTTGGCATCCATAGATACTCAAACTAACAAAGCACTAGTCAATCAAGAGAAGGAAGAGACACCAGGCAAAAGTAAATACATGTATCACCAACCTACCAGCCTTGCGCAAGATGAAATGCCAACTGATATGGGCAGCAAGGATCAAGATCAATCGAGTGTACTCTTGCAGTAACAAAGTCTAAGCCTGCCTGAAAAAGAAAATCCGAGTGCATCTATTATCACTAAGATAAAAAGTTTCGAGTGCATTTATTATCACTAAAATAAAAAGTTTCATGCTTATGCTGCAGAGTCAAATGATCCATAGTTGATACCAATTTTTTTTTTTCTTTTGGAGTTGCAGCCAAGCAGAAGTTCATAAACAGAATGAGCAAGCACCACAGGATATCAGTGAATTAAATGCATGGGCCATAAGCTCGACAGCCAACACTTGGAGATTGAATTGATTCTAACCACAATTCAATTAGAATTTTGCTGACATTACATGTTGCATATAAAAATATTGCAATGTGTATGTACCTTTGAAGCCCTGATTTTTTTCAGCATTGCAGCCACCTTGAACGACGTAAGGGCCAAATTTTTTTGCACCTGGATGTGAACGAATGGGAAATTAAGCTTTACATGATAATATTCAGTTGACAGCTATAGCTGTGAAGATTTTATTTCCTGCACCTTCTATATGTCGTACAGTCAGGGTGGGCAACGTGTTGAATCCAGTGGAGTTAGTTGAACCCACTGCAATTTCAAGTGATCCTCGTATGCACTTAATTACTAAGGGATTTCTTTCTTCTGACCCTAAATTTTGGGTTTTGATCCCCTAAGATTTTGATTTAATTGAAATTATTAGCAAATAAACTCTAAAGAACGTTTTTCAGGGTTTTAGAAAATAAAAATCTGAAAAAAAAAATAGAAAAACGAAGGAAGAAAAAGGGTTTGGTCACCCACCCACGCATGGCCGAGTTGGTTAAGAGATGAACTATCCTTGTCAGGTCCCTGGTTCAAATCTCCCATCTCGTGCTCCGTGACTTAAGCGGGGGTCGCGGCTGGTGGTTGTCGTGCTAGTCCTCCCGAGGAATAGTCGAGGTGCGTGCAAGCTGGCCCGGACACCTCGATCATAAAATAAATAAATAAAAAGGTTTGGTCAGCCAAAGAAAAGAGAGGAAGAAGGAATGGAGAGCTGCCGATCAATTAATTCATCAATGCGGTGAAGAAAAGGGCTATGGGTCACAACCATTTCGTCTGGGTTCGCCTGAGCCATCGAGGGCCGCCAGCCCTAACTGATGCTTGGGCAGTGCCGCCTTTGCCACCACCGCCCTAGCTCTTCCTCCCCTCGTCTGTTTTTCTTTGACCGAGCGAACCCTTTTTGCTTCCTTCTTTTTTTTTTTTTTTGGATTTTTATTTTCTAGCATCTAGAGAAACATTCTTTAGAATTCTAATGCGATGTATGATGCCACGTGGAATGACAAGTTAGCATCTATGGCATTTAACACCAAATCAGCAATCTATTATTTCTTTAACGAAAGGACCAACTTGAACAAAACGGCATATTGTTTAAGAACCCGTTTATAAAATAAAATAAAAATAAAAATAAACAGAGGTCAGTGACCTGATTATAACATTTTGCAAAAGTTCAAGGACCCTATGCCTGTATTCCAAAGATGCACGGTTCGACGGAACCGCCGGTTCCGGTTCCGCCAAATGGTGGAACCGGACGGTTCCGGTTCCGGTTCCGAACTTTTAATTTTATTTTTAAAATAATAAAATAAAATTAATAAATTATTAATTAAAAATTATAATCAAATTGTACATTGTAAAAAAATTTGAAAAAAAAAAGATGAAGAATGGGCTTGAACTTAATGAATTATCATTAAGCGCCTACATATCTTCTTGGGGATAGAAGAATCAAAGCCCATGTAGTTCTCTTATCTTTGGTAACCCCAACTTACCTCATCCTCAATCGTCGCTACCTGTTGTTGTGGTGGCGGTAGTATCTCCATAATCATCACTGAAAAATTCGTGCTCTTGATCCAGCTCTTGTTGTCGAAGCCTAGCCCTTGTCCAATCATCGACGCAAGCTTGAAACTCCACACTTTTCGGATTTAATCTTGAACGGCGGGAGTCCAAAATTAATTCTCCAGCACTAAATGCTTGTTCAACTGCCACTGTTGAAGAAGGGGTCGCTAATATTTGTCTTGCGATGAGGGAGAGAACTGGATATTGAATTGAATGGTTCTTCCACCACTCAAGAATCTTGAAATTTGCGCTGTGTTCGGAATCACTAAACTCAAAATAAATTGTTAAATTATTTTCTAATTCGGAAATACTACCTGTTGTCCCTTTTTATTTTATATTTTGCCTACTCATGAGCATTTTATACCCTTTACCAAGTGAAATACCTGTATTGCTTCGTGAGACACTATGCTGGATAGATTCACATCCACTGTCACTTAAACCATATTTACTACAAAATTCATTATATAATTCTACTATAACTTTTTTAACATCTACTTGTATATTTTGAATATCTATTACTTCATTCAAATGTAAACAACCATAATAATAAGCATTCAAATAATCTAATAAATCATCTAATTTAGTACGTGGATCGAAAATAATACCAACTAAATAGACAAGAGGAATGTTCAAGTAATAATGCAACCATTTTTCTCGCATTACTAAAATACTCGAAGCAAATTCAGTATCTTTTTCACATTCATTAAAAATACCAGCAATGTTAACACACTCTATTAAAAATAAATGCGTAGTAGGATAATAATTACCAGATAAAATATTAGTAGCATCATTAAAAACTTTCAAAAAATCTAAATTTTTTTGCAAACTTCCCAATGTTGCGGGAGCAAAGCAATATCGGGAACATTATTCGAAATAAAGGAATATAATAAATCTTTGTAATCAAAAGTTTGTAGAAGCATCTCGTAGGTAGAATTCCAACGAATCGGAATATTTTTTGGAAACCTTTTGCCTTTCTCCCATTTTTTTTACAATATTTTCCCCACTCTTTCATAAGTTGAGGACGGATCTAATTGCATTATTTATTGGCTGAAGAGATGTTGCAAGAACTCATAAACCATCTTGAACACATAAATTCAAAACATGGTAAGCACATCTAATGTGAAAAAATTGTCCGCCAAAAGAGAGTTTACAAAGTTTTTCTAACTCAGGAATGGAAGCAGTATTTGCGGCGGCATTATCAAAACCAACTGAAAAATTTTTATCAATCAAATTAAATTCTTCTAAAACTTGCCTAATTAGTCTATAAATATTATGGGCCGTATGCCTTTCAGGAAAATCTCGAAATGCAAGAAGTCTTTTTTGAATAACCCAATCATCACCTATCCAATGGCACGTGACACCCATATAAGAATTAATATTCCAAGAATCAGTCCAAATATCACTACCTATATGTACACGTCCATTGAATTCTTTAAAAAATCTTAACAATTTCTTTTTTTGTTTTGTATAAACATGTTCAAGTTCGCGTTTAAGAGTATTTCTCGAAACAGATGATGCTTGTGGAACTAACGCAGTGTTTACCAAATATCTAAAATTAGGATTTTCACCAGTATTAAACGGAGCATACTCAAGGGCAACATATTCAGCTAATGTTTCTTTGTAAAGTGCATTAGTGAAACGAAATAAAGGATGAACGTTAGGATTGGAGAACTCGGAAATTTGTTGTTGGCTAGTGTCGATCCCCGCTTGCGTTGAATGTTTTTTCATCACATGCCAACGAAATGTTCCATAGCCATCTCCTTTACCAAGTTTGTATGTCTATGGACAATATTTACAGCTTATATCAAACTTACCTTCATTTTTATTCCATACTTTGTTAAAGTGTAGCCATAAATCGGATTCTCGGCTTTTCCGTCCCAGCTCCTTGCTATCGACGATTCTTCAACACCATAAGGACGAAGACTTTCTTGCGTTGGGACGCGCTCGACGTTGGGATTGAAAGCATCGTCTTCTTCCCAACATGCATATTCACGAGGATCATATTCATGAACGGGATAATCGGATTCACCCATCTCGATCGGCATCGGGCTCTTTCCCTTTTCAGTATTTCTACTTCCACTTGCCATTTTTTGAGAAAATTGATCGAAAAATTTAGAGAGAATAGCAGATTGAGAGAATTTGAGAGATTGTGAGACTTGAGAGTATTAGAGAGAATTGAGAGAACTTGTGAGAAAAATAAATATGAATTGAGAGGTATTTATAAATTTTTTTATTTATTTTAATTTATTTTAATTTTTTTTGCCTTTGGGCCGTTGCAATTAGGGGGGGCAGCCCCCTGAAATTTTCAGGGGGCAGGGCCCACAAGGGGGGTGTTTTTTTTTTTAATGAACGGGTCGGAACCGTGGACCTGGTCAACGAGCCAGTTTCGGGTCCGGGTCCTATTTGGCCATGTCTACGGTATTCCTTGCAAAAACTACCAACAACTCTTTTCGTACAACACTTCAAGCAGCAAAGTAGCTATTTTACCTTTCTAGGATTTTGAAAAGCACCAGCTGTCCTTCCTCCACGAAGATCCCACATATAAATGATAAGGCTGTCAATTTGGCCCGCGTCGGACGGGCCGGCCCGGCCCGAAATGTTTCTGCATTTTCGGGCCTTTTCGGGCTGGGCCGGCCCGACTCCAAACTTTTGTAAATACCTATTTTTTTCTTTTAAATTTAATTTATTTTTATATTTTCTTTTTATATTTTTTCATTTGATGGTTTGTTAATTAATTTTAATTCAAAAAAATTTAAAAAAAGGAAAGAAAAAAATATTTTCGGCCCAAATCCGGGCCGGCCCGAGCATGATACTGCTCAATTCGGGCCCGCTCGGGCCGGGCCGAGACCCGGCCCGGCCCGGCCCATTGACACACCTAATAAATGATGCCACCCTCACCGGCTCCGAAGATGGTCTGCAAAAGTTTATTACATCTATACTGTTAGCACTCCTAAGCAACTCCTTCCCGAAGAGCAAATGCTACAAAAAATAAAAATAAATAAATTTCCCTGCCAGTAAGAAAAACAATGTGATTTGACATATGGCAGTAGAAACCACATGCAGAACATTAACGGTCAACGGTCAGACATTTAATAAATTATTTGCTAAACAAGGAAGTGACAGATGCTATCTGCTCCCTCTGAAGTTGAAATATTTCCTGTCGAAGAACAGACCTTTTTTCCCTTCTGTTGAAGAACAAATATTGCATCAAGACCCGGCCAAAAGGGAAAACAATATGGTTTCACAAATGGCGAAAGTAAATAGCATAAATAACATTATATCTTGCTACTTATAGATGCTCGAGAAAGCACCTTGAGATCACAAATTCTCTCATAGATATATATATATCCCCAAGGCATGCTTTAATGCTTCTTCAAGTAATGGACTTTGTTTTTTTTTTTTTTTTTTTTGGGGTAAGGAGTAATGGACTTTGTTAGAATCTCACTTAGTCCATAAATCATGCAAAGTTTTGACAGTATTTTAGCATTTGAATTCTGACTGTCCTGAATGATATCTCAGGCAGTAACTTAAATTCAAAACCCAGAGGTCTGCAGATAGACACTCTTTATACAGTAGTGACCATATTACCCCAGAGTATTAAGCGCACCGGGTGTCCATAATCGAACAAGAATAACATCAAATTGACTTCCAGTAGTAGCTTATCTTGACTGCAGAGTAAATATCATACCGTATAAAAAATCAAAGAATTAAATCAATCCAGGCAGAATCATAATTCAATGAAAGGGCTCTCAACAATGTAGACCATTTAAAGAATGGTGCTATGAGAAAAAGGGCGGCCCATTTATTTCTTTTATTAAACTAAGAGCAAAAACCTCCAAAACTAGAAAACCTCCTAATAAGTAGAGCTACGGAAAAATCACTTGATTATATCAAATAGATAAAGGTCCATAGTAATGAAGCAACAATCTGCATAACAATAAGGAGCTTCAGAATTGGCTTAGTAATTGTTGAAAAACATAATCCTCTCTTAAAAATTAAATCAAAATACATCATCATATATATATAGTGAGCACTATGGCTCACTAACTATGAAAAAGACTAGACTACCCTTTCAACACTCCCCCTCAAGTTGGGGCATAAACATCAAAGAGCCCCAACTTGTTACACAAAGTAATTACCCTACTGCTCTGCAATGACTTACTGAAAAGATCAGCAAGTTGGTCTTCAGTCCGTGTGTATTGAAGTGCTATGCTCTTGTCTTGAATCTTTTCTCTCACAAAATGACACTCTACTTCAATATGCTTCGTGCGCTCATGGAAAACTGAATTTGAAGCAATATGCATAGCTGACTGGTTATCGCAACATAGAACTGAGGGAGTTGAAGATGACATACTAAGTTTGGATAATAACATCCTCAACCAAATCAACTCACTAGTCACATGAGCCATGACCCGATATTCCGCCTCAGCACTCGAGCGAGACACCACATGTTGTTTCTTACTTTTCCAACTAACGAGGTTGCCTCCCAGGAATACACAATAACCAGAAGTTGATCGCCTATCAAAAGGACAACCAGCCCAATCAGCATCAGAGTAGCCAACAACATCAAGATGCCTATGATTCTTGAATAATAACCCTTTTCCTGGTGCTCCCTTCAAGTACTTAACTATACGTAACACTGCCTCCCAATGTGTAGTACAAGGACTACTCATAAATTGACTAACAACACTAACAGCAAAAGAGATATCTGGTCGGGTAACAGTTAGGTAATTGAGTTTACCCACCAGTCTCCGGTACTTACTTGGATAATGAAGTAGTTCACCATGTTCTGTGTCAAGCTTCACATTAGGATCCATGGGAGTATTAACAGGTTTCGCTCCAAGAAAACCAACATCACTTAGAATGTCGAGTACATATTTCCGCTGTGATAATGAGATACTATCACGTGAGTAGGCCACCTCAATGCCCAAGAAATACCGCAAACAACCCATGTCTTTTGTGCTAAACTCTGCTTGTAAAAACTGTTTCAATTTTTTTATGCCCAAAGAATCACTACCAGTAATGATAATATTGTCTACATACACGATAAGGAGAACACACCCAGCATGGGAAGTAGTGCTAAAGACAGAATGATCAACAGTGGAATGTCGCAAACCAAACCGAGTAACTGCATCACTGAAACGACCAAACCAAGCACGAGGAGACTGCTTCAACCCATATAATGCCTTGCGCAAGCGACAAACACTAGTAGACTCCCCCTGAGCAACGAACCCCGGCGGTTACTCCATATAGACCTCCTCTGTCAAGTCTCTATGAAGAAACGCATTCTTTACATCAAGTTGGTGAAAAGTCAAATCATAATGGACAGCAATAGAGATGAAAACACGAATGGAAGGCATCTTTGCTACAGGAGAGAATGTATCATCATAATTAACTCCATAGGTCTGGGTGTAACCTTTAGCGACTAGACGTGCCTTCAGACGCTCAACAGTGCCATCTGGGTGAAACTTCACTGTGAAAACCCAACGGCACCCCACAGCCTGCTTTCCTGCGGGTAAAGATGTAAGTAACTATGTCCCATTATCCTGTAACGCCTGCATTTCATCCTTCATAGCCCGTCGCCAACCTGGATGAGCAAAAGCCTCTACAACGGTACTTGGCACAGACACATCAGATAAATAAGCAACAAACGATGAGTATTGAGGAGAAAGACAATCGTAGGATACAAATTGAGAAAGAGGATAACGAGTATGTGTATGACAAGACAATCCACTATAGGGAGTAAATCGAGGATTGGGTTGACCAACACAAGAACGTGTACCTTTGCGCAATGCTATGGGAATATCACTAGTAGAAGCAGGCTCAAAGGTAGCTGGTGGATCAGAAGATGGGACATTGACTGGTGGAGAGTCATGCATATCCAATGTAGGCGACGACTGTACTACCTCATGTTGAACATGTCGGCGCCGTTGATAAGTCTTGTCAGCAAATTGAAAAGTAGACGATGACGCTGACGATTCAGGCAGACTCGCCAAGGGAATAGGTGGTAGTAGAGTCATGGTCGAAGATAGAACATCGTCAGAAAGACCTGCCGTAGAAGAGTAATATGACTTATCCTCAAAGAAAGTGACATATGCTGAGACATACAACCGCCGACTAACCGGACAATAACACTTATATCCTTTCTGAGTTCTAGAATATCCAAGAAACACACACTTTTCAGCTCGTGAATCGAGTTTATCATGGCCGGGAGTAAGACGATGCACAAAACAGACACATCCAAATACACGAAGAGGTAAAGTAAAAAGTGGATTTTTAGGATTGATAGTTGAGAAAGGTACACCCCCGTGAAGCACTGAGGATGGAAGACGATTTATGAGATAACACGCTGTAAGGACAACATGCCCCCAGTACATTTTGGGGAGGTTCATATGAAAAAGGAGGCAACGGGCCACATCAAGGAGATGACGATTTGTTCGTTCAGCTACCCCATTCTGTTGGGGAGTATAGGAACAAGAAGTCTGATGCAAAATTCCATGAGATATAAGAAATGATCGAAAGCCAGAAGAAACAGCCATATATTCTTTGGCATTATCAGAACGCAAACATTTAATAGAAACATGATATTGATTGACAATTTCAAAGTAAAACATACGAAAACAAGAAAAAAACTTCAGTGCGATCTTTTATTAAATATAACCACATCACTCGAGAATAATCATCCACGAATGTAACAAAATATTTATAACCAGACATATCACTGACACGACACGGTCCCCAAACATCAGAATGGACCAACTCAAAAGGACTCGACGCACGACGCTGGACACGAGAAGGAAATGACACCTGATGGTGTTTGCCAAATTGGCAAGCATCACACTGGATAGGACTCATAGATTCAGAAACATGTGAAAAATGACGAAGAATGTCAAGAGGTGGATGACCCATACGACAATGCAGATGAAATAAAGCAGAAGCAGATTTCTTTTGAGCAGCCGCAGCAATAAGGTCCTTGTTCAGATAGTACAGCCCATTGGATTCATGCCCTCCACCAATCATCTGTCCGGTCCTCTGATCCTGAAAGATGCAATGAGTGGAAGTAAAAGTTACGGAACAATTCAAATCTCGAGTAAGAGAACTAAGAAAGAGCAAGTTATATGGGAAAGCTGGCAAATGATAAACAGATGAAAGAGTAAGAGAGGGACCCAAGGTTACATTTCCTTGACCAGTAATATGTGACTGTGAACCATAAGCAAGTGTAACTGAACTAGATGACATAGAAGTAATATCAGACAACAACTTAGAATTACCAGTCATATGATTTGAGGCGCCTGAGTCTACAACCTAGGAAGTGGGCGCAGATGAGAGTAAACAAGATGGACTACCTGAAGAAGTCTGTGCCAAAGTAGCTATAGGAGTAGAGGAATCGACCATCTGGGTGGGACGCACTAAGGGCTCGTACTCGGTGCGAGTTAGCATAATGGTACTAGATGACTCCTGTGACTGGTCAGGAAGCTTCTGTACTGGGGATTCTGCTACTTCGGCATAAGCAGCTCGTGGACGAAACTCAGGATGTAGGATATAGCAATAAGGCTCAGTATGACCAGCTCGCTGACAATGGTTGCAAAAACGAGAACTTCCAGCACCCCTACCACCATCTCGGCCACGACCTAATGAAAAAACAGACCTACCACGGCCCCGAGGGCCACGTCCTCGGCCTCCATGACCCCCAAAAGGCTGAGAGACCATAGCACTTGCCACAGGTGTAGATGAGAATGAGTCAGGCACACATCGAAGGACCGAGAAAAAACCTCATCTACTAATGGAAGAGTACCCTGGGAAATAATCTGTTGTCGAAAAGATGAATGAGTAGGACCAAGTCCTCGGAGAAATAACACAACTCTCATATCTTGTTGGCGCTTGGTTAACTCTCTAATGTCATCAGTGGCAGGAAAATATATATCCAATTTTTCACAAAGGGTAGTGAACCTGGAATAGTAATCAGATGCAGACATGTCTCCAATACGTAGGTCAAATAACTCCTCCCACACATTACAAACACGGGTCATATTATCGCGACCTGAAAACATAAGAGCACATTTGTCCCAAATAGCTTTGGCTGTTGTGCACCGCATAAACTGAGGACTAATCTTGGAATCCATAGTATTCCATAACAATGTCCGAATAGCAGCATCGCCAGAGCACCAATCATCTATCTTTGTTTTATCTGTTGGTGGAGATGAAGTCAGATAACTCAGTTGTTTGGTGGCCAAAAGGTATGTTTCAACTGCCATAGACCAAGAAGGGTAATTTGTCCCATCGAGCTTAACAGAGGTCAACTTCATATTAGTGAGGCTAGTATCCGTGTTTCCAGAATTGTCAGCCATGACTCAATAATAATATAAAAAGTGAACTGAACAGAAATTTGCACCTTGTGCACCAAACGAATTAATTATCACCAATTACCACCAATCGCAATAACTCATCAGAATAGAAGCACAAACATGGGGCGTTAACAAGCCCAATAATCAACCATTGCGAGAAAACTTCAACAATCAGCAGTGGGACTCGGTGCCTATGGAATACCGACTTCAATGGAAAATCCAGATTCAACTGTGGTGCTTCCTTGTTAATGTTTTGTGGTAGCAACTTAAGTGGTAATTTGCACAAGACAAATACTTGTATGGAGTATTGATTTAGAGGCAACAGCTCATCAATCCATCAATGGACTCTTATCATTTGGCAAAATTCACGAATACCAAACAAAACCACCCCCGATCCTCTACTGGTGTTTGCAATCAGAATAACACCAAAAACAAAAACCTGAAATTCAAGCGACAGCAACGGGTAGTGGCTTCAACAGCTCCATTCCACACAGGTTTCTGTAAGGTCTTCGAGATTCACGGACGCGAAGCGAAGGAGGTCGTTGCAGCTCGCGCGAGTAAGGCTATCAGTAGTTTTTTTTTATTCCACTTCAACAGCGACAACCTGTGGAAGCCGCTCCTCGTCGATTGATGTCAGAGGGCGTCGAATGGGTCGCCTGGCCTGGGAACCTTCAATCGATGCCTAGTGGAGAGCTCCCGGACCTAGACAACTTCAGTCGGCGCCGGAATTAAGTCCGCCTGGCTTGGGCGACTTCAGATCTGGTTTGCTGGAGCCGAGCGACATCAGATCTGAGTTGCCGGAGCCAGGCGGCGGTGGCCGGCCTCGTGCGACGCCGAGATGAGATCGCCGGCCTTGTGAGACTTTGGGCTTCAGGGTAGTCGACGATGGTGGTAGACGATGATGATGGCCATAGGCGGTGGTAATTGAGGATTGACGATGTCGGCTCTGATACCATGTTGAAAAACATAATCCTCTCTTAAAAATTAAATCAAAATACATCATCATATATATATAGTGAGCACTAGGGCTCACTAACTATGGAAAAGACTAGACTACCCTTTCAACAGTAATAACCTGATTTTCAATGTTTAATTAAAAACAGTTAAGTGAATCATGCAAACCAGTGGTGAGCTCCAGATATGGAAAGACACTCACTCTTCTATCCCATATATTAACTCTCCCATGTGTATCAGAAGCAAATAGCCTATTGAAATAAGGCAATCAGGACAAGGGCGTTAATGGGAAAACTAATAGAATAGCAAGATGTAAACCAAAAAGAAGTGAACTAAAATGAGGGCATGCACAAACCAAGCCTAAAACATGAACAGTTAAGTACATTAGCATAGGGCAGAACATTTCTAGCAACAAGGATATTAACAGTATCCTCAAAGGTTCAATGCACCTCCAAGAATCGCTGACAGCAGCACATCCTAAAGATGCTATAATTGCGTTTATTAGACAGCTTTTTACTACAGAAGATAAAAAGGAATAACAGGTGCATTCCCAAAAGACCAGAAGACAATTTATCATCGCTTGCTACACTGCTCAGGAAATATCTGTGAACACAGAAAGGAATGCATGTCAACCCTTTAAAAATTTCCAAAGCGAGTGCCAGTTAACAGTGCCAGATCGCACCAGTCACAAGAATTGACTAACAGCAAAAGATGACAGGAATCAAGTTAAAGGTGTTCCTCCCAGTCTTGCAAAGATTTAAAGCTATCAGAATATATGCAGAAAAGAGATAGGCATGTCCTCTAAGTCCTCCAAATAATACGTGCTCTAATCAATGTTATTGCTGCCCATGTAGTTTGAAACTGAAGGCTCTCAAGCACACTCCATGCAAAATTATCTTCGCTTCTGACTCTAAAGTATGCGATTGAACAAAGAATTCTATAGAAGCATCAGTTCCCCAACAAGAGAAATAAGAGCGGCCATAAATAAATATCTCTCATCATCATGCAATTTCTTTTGGTCAGTTGAGTCCATCATATGATAATAAAATTAGAGTCCTCTGTTTTATTTCACTTAAACAACTTACCTCGAGGCATCTGTAGAAGTGAAAGCAATGTCAGAAAAACCTTTATGTACAAACTGCCTATTGGAAATAGCGCCCATTAAGGGCCAAATAGGGTAAATTGGCTAATTTGGCTAATTACCTAAATTGCAATATTTAGATTGCAAATCAAAGGAATTTGTTTCCTATTCTTCCAAGACGAGAAAAAGGAAGAAGACGTCTTCCTCTTTCTGTGAACGTACGTTCGTTCTAAGGAATCACCTTTGAAAGAAACTCTCCCCAAAAACTCCATTGAAATGCTATCTCTCGACGACGATCGATCGCCGGATCCGGATCGTGTCTCACATGCGAAGGGGCTCTTAATCTGTGGCTATCGAGGTATGTTCGTTTTACGTGATATACCTCACCGATCAGTGATCCAAGTTTGATATCAGGGCTTGACGATCCAGTACAACGGTTTGATTGACATATTGCTGGAATCCGCGCTTCGTGCTTATGGGTTTGCGGATCTATATTATTCCGCTTCGTTTATAGATCTTGATTAGTGATTTTGTATGAAATACCCAACAATGGTATCAGAGCTTAGTGTTCTTGTTTCCGGATCGTGATTTATTTTATCAACGATGAAAACACGAGAAACCATTTTTTCGATGTTACTGTTCATGACCTGTTCGTCAATTTTTGTGCAATAAAAATGTGTTTTGAACACATAGTCGGAACGAGCTCGGCGAGACGAGAATTTTGAGTGGTCGCCCGTCGCGAGGCGATGCCGAGAGTGGCCACACGCGCGCCACGTGCCGCCACGGAATGGGTTCTCGACGCAGCGGCGTTTCGAGGCGTTTTCGTGAAATTTAGTTCAACGAAAATGAGATGTGAAGATACAATCAGAATCGTATCGACGAGACGAGCATTTTGAGGGGTCGACCGCCGACGAGGCGCACGCGCCGGAGAGGGCCGGTGCGCGTGGGATCCACGCGCGCACGTGCGGAGCGCGTGCTTAGTGCCCAAACGCGTCCAAACCCGGTTTAACGCTATTCCTAAACCGGATTAAGCTATCCCAGATCCGGTTCGGATAAGTTCCAACCCGGATTTGACTCGACCCGATTTCCGACCCGGTCCAAGTCCGACCCGTTGACCTGATCATGCGTTGACCGTTGACCATTGACGTTGACTTTTGACCAAATTTTTCGAAAATTACATTTTAGTCCTCGGACTTTCAGAAAATTGCAATTTAGTCCCTGAACTTATGGAAAATTTCAATTTGGCCCCTGAACTTTTGGAAAATTGCAATTCAGTCCCCGAACTTTTGAAAAATTGCAATTTAGTCCCTGAACTTTTGGAAAATTGCAATTTGGTCCTCGAATTTTTGAAAATTGCAATTCGGTCCTCATAATTTTGGAAAATTACATTTTGGCCCGTTGACTTCGTGTTGACTTTGTGGACTGAAACTTTGACCGGCTCGTGTGGATGCATATGAGCTCCGATTGGGGCGTACGAGGTATCGTTGTGTTCGTATCGAAATTGTCTTCGATTTGATATATAATTTGGACATGTTTGATGTTTGAAAAAAATTCTGAAAATACATTTGAAGCCCATTATATATGTATTTTGGGGTGTTTTTCAAGTTAAAAAAAATGGCTTACATGTAGATAGCTATTTTGTTTAAAGAATTTATTGATGGTATGTATCTTGTAATATGAATATGATTTGATGTGTATGTATAGTCTAAATCATGTTATGCCATGTTAATAATTACAAAATATGGAGATCATTGTTCGATTTATGATCTTTATTCGAGTGTGGAGTTCTAGAAAGTTTTAATAACTTCAGAGAACTCGATTTTACATAAATGATTATGTTAATGGTAATTTCAAGCGAGGATTCTTGGACGATGATTGGGAATATATTGAACTTTTGAATCTGAGGCCTTATGTGAAATTAGTCATTAATATAATTAGTTAGTGTAAAATAGATGTGTAAATGTTAGGCATCAATTATCCGTGAATACATGTCGATAGAACTTCGTGTTCTTATATGATGGCTACGGTATTTTAGAATATCACAGCTTTGTGAAACTAAGGAGAAATTGGATGGCGAAAATTATGAAAACAGGAATATGTAAATCCAGTTTGTGCTATGAAAAGCAAGAAGCATTTGAAGCTCTTGACCTAGTTATGGAAACACCTGAGGATGAGAATACTGCACAGCCGACATTTGTTGCACAAAAAAAAGGGATGAACTCAATTACTCACATATATTGATGAGTAACATGAAAAATGGTTTTATGCATGAGTTCAAGCATTTATGAAAATGCCAAAGTCAAGTGGGAGGCATTAAACACTAAGTTTGGTTAGACATCGGTCACCAAGTTGAGACAGATCACTATAATTTTTGACACTTAAATAATGTCACGTGGGCAGAATATGAGACGACTTTTGTGGCATAGGTCACATATGATAAGTGAACTGTATGATGTGGGCCACCTTTTGACTGATGAGTAGCAAGTGCAAGCAGTAATTTGTTCATTACATCATAGCTGTGTGCTTATGAAAATTCACTTGATCCACAATAAAAGTAAGGACTTTTAGAGACGCTATGTGACGTCTTGAACTAGAATATTGTTTCTAGATCAAATGAAGCTTCGTGCTCCATGCATAACCATCAATGTGGGATCAAGAAGTGGACATGATAAAGGGGTAGATCCTTCAGGATGGAAATCGAAGTTTAACCGTTATAAGAAAGGAAAATGTCCTTTCAAGAAAAACATCTCAAGAGTGAAATGTTTTCTAATGTGGAAATAATGGTCACTTTGCTCATGACTGTGGTGAACCAAAGAAGTTAAAAAAAAATGCACTTGAGAGTGTTATTTAAGTCTCTAGTTTCAGTTTTTGTAACTGAATCTTATCCTTTGTGGATTATAGACGTACGAGCCACATACCATGTAATGAAATATAGAAATGCCTTGGTGGAATTTCAACGACTGCGACATGGAGCAAAGTGGATAAATGTGGAAAATATTTCCTGCGTGGAAGTTAAAGAGATTGGCACATGCCAATTGAAAATGCGCGATGGTTGCACTCTATTTCTACATATTGTGTTATATGCTCAAAAAAAAAAAAAAACTCAATGGAATATAGTTTCCATGTTAGTTTTGGTTAAACTTGATTTCAGTTTGAACTTTCATAACGGTGGTCATGACTTGTTGTTGGGAACAAGTTATAATGGTTTCCAGATGGTTTCATTGTACTGATTGTTGGGTACAATAATGTGAATATTAGTTATTCACTATTTACATCTTTTGTGATGATGTAAATAAGTGGCATGCTAGGTAGGGTCACATTGGCCCAATGTCAAATATTTAGATAAGTTAATGAGGGCTTATTCGACGATATTGAAAAGGTCGATTTGCCTAATTGTGAGAATTGCCTAGTGGAAAAGACAAAGCGAAAACCATTTGAAAAAGGAACAAGAGCTGAGATTCCTTTGCAGTTGATCCATTCAGACATATGTGGTTCAATGAATGTGAGAATAAGGCATGGGCTGTTTAATTCATCACATCATAGATTATTATACTCGATTCGAATATTTCTTTTTGATTTCTCATAAATATGAGGCATAAGTTGCTTCGAGAAATTCTATTTTTTGAGCTTAAAATATATATATATATATATATATATATATATATATATATTATTATTAAAAAAAATCCGATCGAGGTCAAGAAAATCTATCTGATCAGTTCAGATATTTATGTGATGAAAAAGGAATAGAAAGAAAGTTGACTATTCCAGCGATTTTTCAACATAATGAAGTCGCAGAGAGAAGAAACAGGTCCCAATGAGAATTGTTAGGTCTATGATGGCACATGCTATTTGCCTATCACCTTTTGGGGTGAAGTTTTGATGATTGCTGTCTAGATATTTAACTGTGTGCCTTCTAAATCAGTTACTACCACTTCATATGAGTTGTGGACAGGATGAAAATGAGATTTGAGTTTTCTCGGATCTTGATGTGCTTCCTATACATACGGTTTCTCTCATTGGTATGGGAAATTGGGCCTTAGAGCCATACAAGAGTATCTTTATGGGATACTGAAAGCACTCTAAAGGGTATGTATTATAGGTGAGCAAAAAAGTGATAACTGTAACTGAATTTGAATCACGAGATGTCACATTCTTAGTGAATGAATTTCTGAAAAAAGGGAGAGACAAGTGAAGACTATTCTCCATTTAGAATCTTGGATAGTAATAATGATATTATTGGGGCATCCATCCAAGTGAGAGCAATGTGAGAAGTGGAAAATTTGTTTCAAACGGGTCTCAATTGCAACCACTTGATGTGAAGAAAATGCCGTCATTATTTAATCCGAGTGGGAGCATAATTGAGAATGATATACTAAGCGTATAATCTTTAATACGGCGAATAAGTTGCCAAGTGGGAGCATAATGGAACTTGATGTACTAAGTGTACAATCATCAATTTAGCGAATAAGTCGCAAAAGCGTTCTCCGTCGTTTTGTCGACGTTTTAGACATTGAAGGCAAAGCATTCATGATTGCTCCATAAGAAGATGATGAGCCAAGGAATGTGAATGAGGCTCTGACTTGCCCTGATAAGGAAAAGTGGATATAAGCAATGGAAAGAGAGATGGAGTTAATGAGATCAAACCAAGTTTGGGAACTGGTTGATCTTCTAAATGGACATAAAGCCATTGGAGCAAATGTGTTCTCAAAATTAAAGCGTAAAGCTAATGGCTTGATTGAGAGATACAAGGCTCGCCTTGTGGTGAAATGGTATAATCAATTAGAAGTAATTGATTGGAAAGAGGTTTGCTCTCTTGTGGTGAGATTTAACTCAATTCACCTTATTCAGACAATAGTGATTAGTATGGATCTTGAATTGCATCAGATGGATGTAAAGACTGCAATTCTCAATGGAGAATTAAAAGAAGAAATTTTCAGAGAAACAACCTGCTGGGTTTGTTTCAATTGGCCAAGAACAAAAAGTATGTCGACTTTTGAGATCAATATATGGCCTTAAGCAGTCTTTGAGATAATGGTATATAATTTCTTGTAATACCTTAGTGGTATATGACTTTGTAATGATTAATGAAAATCATTGCATATATATCAAAAGATCCAAAGATCAATATGTGATTTTGTCATTATATGTTAATGATATACTGATTGCTTGAAACAATATGGAGTTTGTTAATACATTCAAGATTGGTTATGTTCCAGTTCTGAAATAAGGAGATATGGGTGAATCTGCATACATTCTTGAAATTAAGATTTCAAGATATTATTCATAGAGATTGTGATCTCTTTCATAAGATACTTATATAGATAAAGTCATAGAATGATTTTGTATGCAAGACTATAAACCCAAAGATACTCCTATTGCATGAGGTGAAGGTCTGAACCGCGAAATATGTCTTGAGACTCTACAAGCAAATGCAGAAATGGAAAATGTTCCATATATTAGTGCTTGAATGCTTGAAGTACACTGTGATGTGTACAAGACCTAATATTTGTTATATTGTTGGAATGGTATGTGTACCACTCTAATCTAGGTTAAGCATATTGGATTGCCATCAAGAGAATCCTGATGTATCAAGAAAGTACTGTCAATTTATGCTGAGTTCAAGGTTGAGATCTGCGCCTTGAAGGCTATACTGATATTGACTGAGGAAGAGGTTTAGATGAGAGAAAATCTACCTCTGGGCTTGCATTCTTACTGTGCAATGACACAATATCTTGGAGTAGTAAGAAGCAACAGTGTATAGCTTTATCCACGATAGAAATTGATCTCGTAGTGTTATCAACAGCAGTACAAAAAGGTGTTTGGTTTGAAGAGATGCTTGGGTCAGTGAAGTGTTGCTAAGGATGCTGCGGGATCAATTATTAGTTAATTGTGATAACCAAGCAGCAATAGCTTACACTGAAGATCCATTAGAAGACCAAACTAAAGTCACAAAATATAATTTTGTGAAAGACATGATTGTACGAAAAGATGTGAACATACAGTACATATATATGCAAAGAATGATAGTAGATCTTCTGACAAAGTGAATCCCTAGAGATGTTTTTCCTTAGTCATGTGTTGACAAAGGGATTAGTTCCCTATATTGAAATCTCTAGAAGTGCGTAAAAGTGGGAGTACTGAATTTTTTCAAAGTTCACAGTTAATGATATTTGTTATCATTATTGATGCTTATGAGTTTGTATGACATTTATGCATAATAATGCTTAGTGCATTATACCGAGAAAGTATGTCGGACAGATTAGAGATTAGCCCACTCACACGGGTAATCGCCTCTATTTGCTGGGTGATGAATAGAGATGAGACGTTTTTCAAGTTTATTATCTGGGTGATAATTGAGAGCTCAAGCTTGAAATTTTGATGTCGCCTTAACAAAAGTGTTAAGATGAGGTCGTAATAAGTTATGCCCGAAAGTGAAATAACCCACACATTTTACTTTATCTGTCTTTGATGCCAGATGTGAGTTCTGTTGGATTCTTTAAAAAGAGTAGATTTGTGAACTCAAGCTAGACGTTGAGTATGTCTGAGCTTCATCTATACGGTATTGAATGAAAAGACATACGCTCCATGAGAAAGGAGAAAATACCGTAATACGTATTTCATATTACGTATGCATGAGACGACCAAAATGAGTTGGCAAGAGTTTGGATCTCAACTCTATGGCCGTGTGAGACTCTTGAGGATATGAGTTCCTCAAATTAAGTGCCCTCATGACTCTGACATATTCTTGAGATTTCTATTCAGTGTTTGCTATCTTAGAATGTTGCCAATGGTCATGAGATTGATTCGATCTAATGGAACATCTCTAGAAAAGCGAGCTGGACTGAGATTGAGAGTTTTAAGGGAAGAGGAAGATCAATTTTATTTTGATGTCATATTCAATCTTTGTATTCACAGGTCGACCATTATGATTATATGAGTTTAATCATGATTGTGAATACAATGTATTGTATTTGAGCACTCAAAGAGATCAAGAGAGATGTGATGTAAATGTGACTGATTGATCTAGGGTACTGCATACTGAATCTACTCTGAGGTTATGTGCCTATTTTTTTTTAGCTGCTATATACTCCTAACAGATGTATAGCAACGAGCTCTCATAGTATGCTGGTCGCACGGATTATTTGCCTATATGAACTTAGCAGTGAGAAGAGAAATAGAGATATTTAGCCCTTTGTGGGCGAGTGGGAGATATTGGAAATAGCGCCCATTAAGGGCCAAATAGGGTAAATTGGCTAATTTGGCTAATTACCTAAATTGCAATATTTAGATTGCAAATCAAAGGAATTTGTTTCCTATTCTTCCAAGACGAGAAAAAGGAAGAAGACGTCTTCCTCTTTCTGTGAACGTACATTCGTTCTAAGGAATCACCTTTGAAAGAAACTCTCCCCAAAAACTCCATTGAAATGCTATCTCTCGACGACGATCGATCGCCGGATCCAGATTGTGTCTCACATGCGAAGGGGCTCTTAATCTGTGGCTATCGAGGTATGTTCGTTTTACGTGATATACCTCACCGATCAGTGATCCAAGTTTGATCTCAGGGCTTGACGATCCAGTACAACGGTTTGATTGACATATTGCTGGAATCCGCGCTTCGTGCTTATGGGTATGTGGATCTATATTATTCCGCTTCGTTTATAGATCTTGATTAGTGATTTTGTATGAAATACCCATCACTGCCTTGGTCTTAACACCTGCACAGGATTAACAAAATTTACTCATGGAAATGAAAAACTCAGTTTTCCTCCAGGATTCAACCTTTAAGGTTAAGACAGCAGTTTATTTTAAATTTCATTCACTTAATATGTAGAAATAGGAAGCACTTTTTAAGCTCCCGAGGCTTCTGTGATAGAGAGACCTGATTTATTGATGATAAAGAATAACAATCTTCGTCATTCCCCCTCTCAAACATGGGAGCTCTATACACCACGCTCTCATGTTTTTATGCATAGAAAAAAATATGCAATCACCGGATCTACCATTAGTTATTGTGTCACACCCCGAATTATCTAGGAAAACGGACATGACACGGCCGTCCTTTTTCCTCAAAGGACGTAGCCTCAAACAGAACCTGATACACAAATATATATATATATATATATATATATATATATATATCTCCATATATATCTGATAACAAGGTCATATATCCACAAAATACCAGAGCTCATCTACTAAAACCAAAGAGATAATATGTAATTATCCTTCACATCAAGCTTGAGCTCACCAACTATATACAACTTAGCCAAAAATACAACCCCAAAAGTCCTGCAGCTAACGTACTCTCGATCCTACTTGCAACTCGCAGTAGAACCTGAAAAACAAAAGAAATACGGGAGTGAGCGAACCACAGCTCAGTGAGAAGTACAAACTCTTCTAAGCGGATCGAGAAATTACTATGCAATCATCAAAGTAATCAAAATATCAACTCATAGTAATAACAAACTATCAATGGTCTAATCCATTGACTAATCTCGTTAAGACAATCTTCGATGGTCTATCCACCGAATAATCTCATACTCGTCATCCACTATGGTCACTTTTAACGCCGCGACAAGGCGACCAAGTTTACCCCTCTTGGTTAGGTCTATCGCCTATTTCAGCCGGCGATTCGGCATAATGACGTCCTGACAGTATGCATACTACCCCCACCTCAGTGGGTTCTAAACATAGAGATATGAGCAATAATCACAATATCAAATCCAGGGAAAAACCTCAACCATTCAGTTTCACAAACTGAATCCATAGCCTTCCACAAACATATTTCTCAAATAATCAAAAGGGCAGTAATAGCTCGATCCTGTTCATGCAGAAATAATAATGCTCGAAACATCTCTTTCTTTACCTTGTCAAGAATTAAATCAGAAAACACGTACTCATTTTTAAAGACATGAGTTTTATAAACTCTTAGAAGAGAAAGTACAACTCACCTTAAAATCCGAATATCAAACTATAGTAGTTCTCGTGTCGCAAGACTTGAAATCCTAAAAAGAATAATGAAAAACAATATCAAAAGCTGGAAATTACTACGTTAGTGAATAATTGGACTAAACGACGCATAAACGTCGGTAACTCGGCACTTAAAGATTAAAAAAACTATTGGTCACACATTGGACAACCCGCGCGCCGAACTTCAGAAATTTCGTTCAGGCAAGTCGTAAACCCGATTTATGAACCGTCGAAGCCATTAGCTCCACAACGCCCTTAAGTTTGTTGCCCGCTTTGTTCACCTCTAATCGACACCAAAAATCAGGCCCCATGACACAAAAATCTCCAAGATTTGGATTTTCCAGCATAGTTTGTAAGAATTTCCTTAACTTTCTCATACGAATCCCGATTAAGGCCATCTTACTGTCCACGCGAAGCTTATTCGACGTACTACAAAAGTCCTAAGAGGTTCAAGCTCATCCGGCAACTTACAATTAAATAAATCAGCCCCCGAAAGTTACTGTTCACGCGGGCAGATTGCGCACCGGAATTAAATTGCTCGCTCCGAGCAAACCACAACACCAAATTGCGATCCGTCAAATCATATGGCTTCATAACGTCCTAAAGTTTCATTCCCAAGGAAACACGCAGCCAAACTCCCAACGAATTAAACACAGCGAATCAATTTTGCCCACAATCTGAGTTGGAACCCTAAAATCCGAAAATCGCTTCAATCGGAGGAAAAAGACATAGATAACTTACCGGACGTTGCTATTCGGTGTCGGAATAACTTGTCGGGACAACGTCGCTTGATCGTGCGAAAACCCCCTTTCTTTCTCCTCTTCCTTTCTCTTCTTCTTTCTCTTCTTTCCCTTCTTTCTTCTTTTTTTCTTTCTTCTTTCTGTCGTGGAAGCCTCCCGAATCCTTTATGCTCTCCTCCTCTTTTTTTTTTTCTTTATTTTATTAGTGGGCCCCACCATCTTTTTTTTGACCTAGTCAACAAAGAGCAAATATTACATATTGTTCACTGGAACTTTAAATGAATAACAAGCAAAAACTTACTTCCACTGGCTGAAAGGAAATATAGCCAATATCGAACACAGATATTTCGGTACTTCA
Organism: Rhodomyrtus psidioides; assembly: GCA_021437785.1. Taxonomy (NCBI): domain Eukaryota; kingdom Viridiplantae; phylum Streptophyta; class Magnoliopsida; order Myrtales; family Myrtaceae; genus Rhodomyrtus; species Rhodomyrtus psidioides. Next base: position 26,321 of record JAILYB010000082.1, read on the forward strand.
CGGAGATGAACAAACAACCTGCACCAAGTGCGAAGTTTCCCATAAAGCACCATAGACTCAGGAGGAAACGGAAGGAACCACACATAACAGTATTAGCATCGCAGTGAAAATACAAGATCAGAAGCCTATCCCAGAAAGCAATACCATGAAATTCTAACAGACCTCTGCACCGTTACAGATTACATATTGCAAAGGCAGGAAGATAAGACACAAACAGGCATGAGGTTATGTGTATATAAATTAAGATCTAACCCATACTCAGGTCCAAAAAAAAATATCTTAAGAAATACATCCGCAAGTTACAGCTCATAAAAAAGCTCTTTGTATCCATCACAAATCTCGTATTGTGAAGGCAGGAAGATAACATAGACATAATTAGAGAGACATTAGTCAGCTTTCTGGCCCGAACTCTGCCAGCATATGGAATGCAATCGAAAAGTAATGTTTAGCCTAAATCCATGAATGTTGGCATAGAGGCAATATTCCAAGCCACAACAGAAAATGTAAAAAGTGTCCTGCAGAGTATATGAGCTCCAAACCTCATTTTGGTAAGCAACATTCCAACGAACAACCTTGAATCCTTGTCGTTGTGCGAAAAATTGCGTCGCGTTTTTGGCTTCAACCACTTTCGAACCTAAGAAAGCATGCACGCTCTGGGAATGTCAACTAAAGATAAACTCAACAGTATCATGACAAAAGAAAAATAGAGTAGCACACATGAATCTAAAGTGATTCAAGAAGCAAAATCTTCCCATTAAATAGCTAACAAGACACTGCAATGATCACACTAAACATGTTATAGCTCCATAGCAGTACAATTATCAATTTGCTAGTGAAAAATCTGGCAGACAGGTAAGTAATGTCAGTCTGTTGTAAGAAACACTAACCACAAACCACGCAACAGGGTGCATTTCTGCTACAACTGCACTTTTGCAACTTGACATGATTTCCACGTCATGCTAATAATTGAGTGTGTCACCTTCCTGTGGTTTCAATATTAATTGGAAAAAAAAAAGTTATTACAATTCTAACAAGCAACTACCCTGAACCTTAAAAGGCATTGTTTATATGGTATTAATAATAGCAAAAAGTGGTAGAGCTTCTACAATGAAACTTACATGGTTGATTACTCTGACAGTAAAGGGTTTCAAAATCGTGAATTGTAAGGCAGCCTCCTTTTGTTGCAGATGCCAAGTGATAACCCTGCGAAACGAGCACAGAGATGAGGCCACGAGCACAAATGAGAACTAAACAAGTATACTTTCATGAAGAATCTTTAATATCTTAATTATCAGAGTGAGCGCTAATAAGCCTCTGCAAGGTACTAACGCCTGCCACTGCCATGCTCTTGCATGGAAGTACAGATAAGAGAGACTCCTACAGTTCAGGGAAAATGGCCTGTTACAATATCCCAACACATTCAAGTATTAACTGCTAAATTATTTGCTTTCCATGTATGCTCAGTTCAAGGTTTACTGTGTCATAGATAAATATGCATGCATGCGCAATCACAAGGACACAGCCAAGACAGAACACAGAAGAAAAGTCTCATTTAGCCAATTAATGATACACGTAACTACAGTAAAAGAGCCAAAAAAAAAAAATCCAACTTCATGAGAAAGGTCATAAATTCGAAATCCAGACTCATCCTACTTACCTCAATGTCGAAGTCCAGAGAAGAAATGTTATGCCTAGGAGTTAACTTTTGGGCTTCTTGATCTAATTAAATCAATTACTGCTCTTTGCATGGGCTTAGGAAGAAAAAAGAAAAAATCGTAAAAGAATGAATTAAAACAAGAATTAATTGAATGGCTCATGTTGCTTATGTTTGTTAGGAAATATCAAGTGAGGGTAGAATAGTCTTTATATGTCTATAGGGTTTACTTATTATATATATCATTATAATCCCTCTTTGATTAATAATATACGATGATCTTTTTCTCCACAAACATGGTATCAGAGCCTCCTCTATTACCGTCATCGTAAACACGTACCGTCTATTGCCATCATCGTCTACGACCACCCCTTCTCGTTGATTACACCGTAACTCAAAGTCGCATAAGGCCAGCGATTGTCATCACAGTGTCGCACAAGGCCGGCGACTGTTGCCTGGCTCTGGCGACTCAGATCGGAGGTCGCCCGGCTCCAGAGAGCCAGATCCAAGGTCGCCCGATTCTGGCGAGCCAAATCTGAGGTCGCTCGAACCAGGCAGACCCAATTCCGACGCCGATTGAAGTCGCCCAGAACAGCAGACCTCTTTTCCAGCGCCGATTGAAGTCGCCCAGGTCAGATTGAAGTCGCCCAGGTCAGATTGAAGTCGCCCTGGTCATTCGACCCATCGCAATGTCTCATAAGTCACTGGATGAGGAACGACTTGCGGATTGTTGGTGATTTTCACTGTTGAAGTGGTGTCGGTATGTCATCACTGCATCGTAGGTTGGTTTGGATGTGATATTGGTTTGGCTGATTGAGAAATTGGTTTGGTTGTGATATTAGTGTGGCTTTGGATGTGATACTGGTTTGGCTGACTGAGATATTGGTTTGGTTGTGATATTAGTGTGGCTGCTGGGATATTGTTTTGACTGACTATTAGTTGTGACATTGTTGTTGGGCTCAATCATATTGTGCTTGGATTTAGTTGTGTTCTTGTGTACTAATGGCTGCTTCGGGATCCTCTGTTGGCCTGTCACAATTGCAATTGACATCTGTCAAATTAGATGGGACTAATTATGCATCTTGGTCTACGGCTGTCGAAGTTTACCTCACTACCACCAAACAGAGTAGTTATCTTAAATCTACGGGCCCTTCAGATGAGAGTAAGGTGCTTGATTGGCTTGCTGGAGATGCAACGATCCGTACTCTATTGTGGAATAGTATGGATCCTAAAATTAGTCCCCACTTCTTTCAGTGCAAAAACGGCTAAGGAAGTCTGGGAAAAGTGTGCTTTGCTTTATTCTGGGGAAAATGACATGACAAGAGTGTGCGATACATGAGAGGCCTTATTTGGTCTTGATCATGGGAATCAGTCCTTATCTGAGCATTATGCTCATTTCACGACACTTTGCAGGCAACTGGATACTTATCTTCCAGCCTCAAACGATCCAACTGTTCTCATCAAACGACAAGAGGATCTTCGAGCTATACTATATCTCCAGGCATTAGGACTTGAATATTCCTCCCTTCGCCAACAAATTACTTCTCAGAGTTCCTTTCCTACATTGGATGAAATTTTCTCTCGAGCTCTTCGTTCAACTCCTGCTGAAAAGGTCACCCCAACTGTGGAGACAAGTGTTATGGTTTCTCATGGCACTAATGCACGTGGAGCCCGCGGTCGTGATTTCCGGGGTCGTGGTCATAGTTTTGCTCCGAGTGCAGGTCGTGGAGGTCGTGATAGAGGCGTTGGTGCTCGTAGTGTCCCTATCTCTGGGGGTGGTCGTGGCTCCCGTTTTTGTATTCATTGTCAAAGAACTGGACATACATAAGCTTATCGTTATACACTTCATCCCGAGCTCCGGCCCAACTTTGCTGCATATGCAGAGGTGGAAGATTCTTTCTTACAGATTCCACCAGAATCTACTAGTATGCAGAATACAGTTGTTACATTAACATGTACTGAGTATGATGCCTTAGTTCGGTCCCAGCAGGTGACAAGTTCTTCAGCTCCTACTGCTACTCTGGCACAAACCTCAAAAGGTAGTTCATCTTGTTTACTTTCTGCTGCTTCTGACTCTTGGATCATAGACTCTGGAGCCACTCACCATATGACTGGTAATTCTAAGTTATTGTCTTCATTTTCTTCCAAACCTCTTGGAATGTCGAATTTTGTTACAATAGCTGATGGTTCACAATCTCAGGTTAACGGTATTGGCATTGCACGTTTGAGTCCGTCTCTTTCATTATCATCTATCCTTCATCTCAAATCCTCATATAATTTAATTTCTGTTAGTTCTTTGACTAAAGAACTAAATTGTTCCATAACCTTCTTCCCTTCTCATTGTGTTTTTCAGGATCTGAGGACTGGACAGATGATTGGTGGGGGACATGAATCCAATGGTCTGTACTACTTTGGTAAGAAGGTGCTAGCTACTGCAACTTTGAAGGACACATCCTCTGATGTGTTTCGGATGCATTGCCGTGCCGGTCATCCTGGCTGGCGGCAAGCAATGGAAGACGAAATGACGACACTCATTGAAAGCCGTACTTGGGAACTCACTACATTGCCTGCAGAGAAACAAATTGTTGGTTGTCGTTGGGCCTTTACCGTTAAGGTTTATCCTGATGGTACTCTTGATCGATTGAAAGCTCGATTGGTTTCCAAGGGATATACACAAACATACGGTGTTGATTATGATGACACATTTTCACCTGTTGCCAAAATACCATCTGTTCGTGTCTTTATTTCTCTTGCAGCACGTTTTGGTTGGCATCTTCATCAACTAGATGTGAAGAATGCTTTCCTTCATGGTGACTTGTCCGAGGAAGTGTACATGGAGCAACCACCTGGGTTTGTTGCTCAGGGGGAGAATTTGGTATGCCGCTTACGTAAAGCTTTGTATGGACTCAAGCAATCTCCTCGTGCTTGGTTTGGCAGATTTAGTGATGCTGTTATCAAGTTCGAATTAAAACGATGTCAAGTAGATCATTCAGTTTTTAGCTCTGTCTCCTCAGCTGGCTGTATTCTTCTGGTGGTATATGTAGATGATATTATTATTACAGGCAGTGATTCAGATGGTATCCAACAGCTCAAGCAGTTTTTGCACAAAAAATTTAATACCAAGGATCTGGGACGTTTACGATATTTTCTTGATATTGAAGTTGCATATTCACATGCAGGTATCAATTTATCTCAACGAAAATATGTACTTGACATTCTTGATGAGGTTGGATTTCTTGGAGCAAAGCCAGTAGATACTCCTATGGAATCTAATGTGAAACTTGATGCAAAACATGGAGAATTGTTACGTGACCTAGGGAAATATAGAAGGTTGGTGGGAAAGTTAAACTATCTCACTGTCACAAGGCCTGACATATCATTTGCCGTTAGTGTAGTCAGTCAATTCATGAGTTCTCCCCGTACTACTCACTGGGATGCTGTACTTAGAATTATTAAGTACTTGAAGGGAACACCAGGTAAAGGACTACTTTTCAAGAATTACGGACATTTGGAAACTGTAGGTTTCTCTGATGCAGACTGGGCTGGATGTCCTACTGATAGGAGATCTACATCGGGTTATTGTGTGTTCCTTGGAGGTAATTTAGTCGCCTGGAAAAGTAAGAAGCAACATGTGGTTTCTCGATCAAGTGCTGAAGCAAAATATAGAGCTATGGCACATGTGACCTATGAATTGCTCTGGCTGAGGATATTATTATCAGAAATTAGTTTGCCGACATCAGATCCATCGGTGTTGTATTGCGATAATCAATCAGCTATTCACATTACAAATAATCCTATCTTCCATGAGCGAACTAAACACATTGAGGTTGACTATCACTTCGTACGAGAGAAAGTTCAGAAAGGGGAAATCATTCTTCAACATACAAGGACAGAAGATCAATTGGCAGATATCTTCACTAAATCACTAAGAGGGAGTCGAGTGAGTTTTCTATGTAACAAGTTGGGATTATTTGATATTTACATCCCAACTTGAGGGGGAGCGTTAGGAAATATCAAGTGAGGGTAGAATAGTCTTTCTATGTCTATAGGGTTTACTTATTATATATATCATTGTAATCCCTCTTTGATTAATAATATACGATGATCTTTTTCTCCACAAACAATGTTTAAATATGCTATGGAAAGAGACAAGTACATGAGAGATACTATTATTCTACGGCATATTTCTTTATATCATCTTTGGCAAGACGAGATAAAATTCTACCAACATACGAAACTTTATCAGGCATATATTAAAGTTCACATTAAGAAGTATCAAATGGAGTAGAAAGAGACCTAATAATAAGATGTGTATATCTAGCACTAACTGATATAAAATGACCAACAGAGAAGGCAATTTAGTAAGGATGGTGCTTGTGCCAATAACCAAGCACCCGCAAACCCCCTTTCAAAAGGAAGAGGCAAGAAAAAGGGGAGCATGAACAAGATAGAACTCGAAGACATCTAGCAACCATGTCAAGTAATAAATCCTTAAGACAAGTCCACCGTATGACATGCAAAAGTGTCGTAGCTCTATGATGCACCTAGGACCAGCAGACAGAATCAGTCAACGACATCGGATTGAGCTCAAATTCGGTCGATTGAAGCGAAACGGTCGTCTGATCAATACTCAGTGCCGTTGGCATTGGATTTTGGCAATTCGTGATCGTTTAGATGGATTTTCGGGCATTTTTCTATTTTTTGGCAATTTTATAATTTAATGGTATTTTAGTAATTTTTACGTTATCTTTTGTCATTAGGGTTGACACCTATATAAGGTCATCTTTAGGGTTTTGTGAGCAGATTATTGAATATTGAGAATATTACGATTTGATATCGTTTCCGAGAGAACATCGATTGTTCCTCATTCTATCGATTTTGTTCTTCATCGCCTTCTTTCTATCGTGTTTCAGCATCATTTGGTATCAGAGCACAGGTTGCTTCGAACCGATGGCTGAACAAAATCGATGTGGTCGAAGACAGCGTGCTCGTGGAGGCCGGGAGCGTGGAGTCGTTCCTGACGCAGATGAACAGCTGCGTCTGAGAAACCTGCGAGACATAGAAAAGGAAGAGCTGAGAAGACAACTTCAGGATTTGGATCGACAACTTGCACGGGTGCAAAAAAGGCGAATCCGGTATTTGGAGCGACGACTTGCGCTGGCGGGGTTGTACTTTCCGTCCAAAAAAAATCCAATCGTTGATGAATATCCGATCGTCGATGAATATCCGATCGTCGATGAACATCCGATCGTCGATGAAAATCCGATCGTCGATGAAGATCTAATCTTTGATCAAGAACCCACCTTTGATCAAGATCCAATTTTTGATATAGATTCGGTCTATGAAAATCCAATCTACGATGAATCTAATGGAGAACAAGAGGATGCGGATCCAGTAATGACGGTAGAACCCATCGTGTCGGTGAAGGGAGGCGAGGTCGCCCTTGGCAACATCCCCCAGGCGGCGGTGCGGATGCTGGCGTGGGAGGTGGATGATTGGGATTTTGCCGCGTTCGAGGAGATGGCCGATTTGATTCTTGAAGATGTGCAGAAAGCCGATGTTTCGAGGAGTACTGAGAATCAAGGTAATTTTGTTCCTAAAGGTGATGATTTTGATGGCGATGGTTTTATCACTGTGGATAGGTCGGTTGTGGTTTATAGTAAGGCGCTGAATTCAAAATCATATAATTTCATGCTGGATATATTGGGTGCGAATGAATTTATCTATGACTTCTGGGGTTTGTTCAAGACTGGCTGAATGTCTATTAATAAGCAGAAACTTGCCAAGAAGGATGGTGCACAGATTGATCCCAATCGAGATATAGAAAACTTGTGGGAGTTTTATCAACGCTGGAAGAGGCGGTATAGAGTGGATGATATGCAGAGGAAAGAACAAAGATTGCTCAAATTTGGGTGCTATAGTCCTAATTTTGGACTGGTGGAACCGTGGGATTTGCCAGAATCACAGGTTTCTGATGTTGTTCCAATTATGTGCCGTGCTGCAGCAGATGCTGGAATTCGCTTGGTTTGTGTCACCAACTTCAGTTGGGACTTTATCTATGCAGAATATGTAATGGCTGCAAGAAATCATCATCGTAAGATAGTTTGGCAAATAGCAGAAGACTATTCGCATTGTGAATTCTTAATCTGGTTGCCTGGATATTGCCCAATGCCCGCTTTCCGTGACTTTATAGATCTACCATTGGTTGTCAGAAGGTTGCACAAATTCCGTATGGAGCTGAGGAAGGAAATTGGAATTGGGGATGTTGTGAAGCTAGTTATCCTCAATTTTGGCGGACAGCCATCAGGTTGGAAGTTGGACGAAAAGTACTTGCCTCCTGGTTGGTTAGGCTTGGTTTGTGGTGCATCTGAGAGTGAGAACCTTCCACCAAACTTTGTAAAGCTTGCTAGGGATGCATACACACCTGATGTCATTGCAGCCTCTGATTCTATGCTTAAAAAAATTGGATATGGTACTATCAGTGAGTCTTTAGCATACAAGCGTCCATTTGTATTTGTGTGGTGTGATTACTTCAATGAAGAACCATTCTTGAGGAATATGCTGGAGTACTATCAAGCTGGAGTAGAGATGATTAGGAGGGACTTACTCACTGGCCATTGGAAACCTTACCTTGAACATGCGATCAGTCTGCAACCATGCTATGAAGGAGGCATTAATGGTGGCGAGGTAGCAGCTTACATTTTGCAGGAGACAGCCGTTGGGAGAAATTATGCGTCAGATAAATTTAGCGGGGTAAGAAGACTGCGTGATGCTATAGTTCTTGGGTATCAACTGCAAAGAATGCCTAGAAGAGACCTGTGCATCCTAGATTGGTATGCAAATGCTGAAAATGAACTGGGCCTTAGCGCTGGATCACCAAAAGTTGGATTGAATGAGAAAAGTTCCCAAATGACTTTATGCCCAGATGATTTCGAGATTCTTCATGGAGATCTTCATGGGCTCTCTGATACAGTGAGTTTCTTGAAGAGTTTGTCAGAAATTGTGAGTGAAGCTGGAAGGAGTTCGGAGAAGAGGTAGATGAGGGAGCGTAAAGCAGCTGCTGGACTCTTTAATTGGGAGGAAGAAATATTTGTGACAAGAGCACTTGGAAGGCTGGATGTAATGGGTGGAATTGCTGATTATTCAGGAAGCCTTGTGTTGCAGATGCCTATTCGAGAAGCCTGTCATGTTGCTGTTCAGAGGAATCATCCTAGCAGACAGAGACTATGGAAACATGCTCTAGCTTGGCAACAAGCCAGAGGAGAAGGACCAACTTTTGACATGGATTTGTCCGACTTCATGGATGGCGGGAAACCAATTTCATATGAGAAGGCAAAAGAGTTCTTTGCTCGTGATCCATCCCAAAAGTGGGCAGCTTATGTTGCAGGCACTATTCTTGTTCTAATGACCAAGTTAGGTGTATGCTTTAAGGACAGTATCAGTTTGCTTGTTTCCTCTGTTGTTCCAAAGGGCAAAGGTGTATCTTCTTCTGCCTCTGTTGAGGTTGCTAGTATGTATGCTATAGCTGCTGCTCATGGGTTACACATTAGCCCACGGGATCTTGCTTTGCTTTGCCAGAAGGTAGAGAACCACATTGTTGGAGCTCCGGGCGGTGTAATGGACCAGATGACTTCTGTTTGTGGTGAAGCAAACAAGCTTCTTGCCATGGTCTGCCAGCCTGCAGAGGTAATTGGACTTGTAGAAATTCCCAGTCATGTCCGATTCTGGGGAACTGATTCAGGAATCCGTCACAGTGTTAGAGGTGCAGATTATGGATCTGTTAGAATTGGTGCCTTTATGGGTCGATGCAAAGAAAGGCCAGTTGTCAGAGGAACTAGAAGTACCGGAGGAGATTGTTGTCTAGAAGAACCAGATTCGAGGACGAATCTTTTTTCTAGCAGGGGAGGATGATGCACCTAGGACCAGCAGACAGAATCAGTCAACGACATCGGATTGGGCTCAAATTCGGTCGATTGAAGCGAAACGGTCGTCTAATCAATACTCAGTGCCGTTGGCATTGGATTTTGGCAATTCGGGGTCGTTTAGATGAATTTTCGGGCATTTTTCTATTTTAGGCAATTTTATAATTTAATGGTATTTTAGTAATTTTTACGTTATCTTTTGTCATTAGGGTTGACACCTATATAAGGCCATCTTTAGGGTTTTGTGAGCAGATTATTGAATATTGAGAATATTACGATTTGATATCGTTTCCGAGAGAACATCGATTGTTCCTCATTCTATCGATTTTGTTCTTCATCGCCTTCTTTCTATCGTGTTTCGGCATCACTCTATTACAGGCAATTCATATATTCTATATACAGTAACTTCCTGCAAAAGCTCTTGCTGTGTAAAGGTCAAACCAAACACTGATTTTTGCGCGCCAGATTGTAGTTATCCATTAAATTCTGCATCTTATCTTTCATGATATCCATGTAATTAATCGCAGACACTTCAGAGGGAACGGGCATTAAGCCCCTGAACCCAACTTCAATAAGTCGTTTCAGTCTAACACAGACCATCAACCAACAGGCAAACACTATTTAGCCATGAAAATCCTCACGAAAGTATAAATATAGGAGCAAGGCAAAGTGACTCTGTCCTTTTCCAGAGGTGATAAGGTGCAGACAGTCCCGTCAAACTCTATCAAGAGTTTGTTGAGCTCTTTCTTTTGAGACATTGCAAAACCTACGGTTCAAGCTACCCGCCAGCCCCTCCGAGACTCCTAATCCACTGGGAAGTTAACTTAGTTTCGACCCTCTCCTAAACTTTTACCATACCGTTTTCGCTTCATGTACCCTCCAAGAGTTCGTGGTCATATGCATACAGGGTAACATTTGAAAACAAAAATATCGACGAAAAGCAGATAAAGAAAAAGGAACAAAATCTACCTGCATGTGGGAGGCTGACATCCATGTGGGAATGCCCCGACCTTCCAATATTAGGTCAACCATAAGCAATAAGCAACGCAAAAAGGAACGAGGAGGTGGCGATTAAATTGAATTCACCTCCGCATACGACTGCATCAGCAGGCCGGACAGATGGTGGCGATACCTGGGCTCGAACCTGCCGTTCTATTCGATGGCGCTTCTCTTCCATCGGTGCCTTTGGAGATCAGTTTCAACGGAGAAGCAGGCACGATCAGAGTTCCGCTCTGATCAGAATCGAGAAATCGGAGGGGAATGCACGAGTTGGGATAAAGCGAGCGGCGATTACCTGCCGACGGTATTCGAAGGGCGGACGGGAGGTTGTTCCGCCGAAACGAAGAGCTTGTCCATCGAGGCGGAAATTGCAGTTTCGGACGAAGGAGAGCCGCTTTAGAAAGTGTGTGTCCGTCGTCCGAGCGCTTGTTTTCCCGCGTCCGCTGCACTCAGCTTTGGGACAGACAGAACGTTCAGGTTTTGATTTGGAACGGAGAAATGACACAAGCGGTTAATGTATTTTTTATTTATAATTTCAAATTTATTCAACATAATTTATAAATTTTTAATTTATTTTAATAAAATTCCTAGACTTTTGATATATGTTTAATTTAGTCTATGTAGTTTCTGTTGGGATTTGTGTGTAAAATCCTACAAAGAGATGAATGAGAAGTGTGGAGAACACTTCGATTCATGTTCATGCCTTTTCGACGAAACCGTTTCGACAAGGTTCATGCCTTTTCGACGAAACAGTTTCGACGAAATCGTTCAGCTTCGATGAACCCATTCGGCGTTGGGACGTTTCGTCGACATCCCTCTTTGGTGAAACGGTGTGACTCTTCGTCCAAGTTCATTAGTTGAAACCGTACGGATTCGTGTCGTTTCGTCGACACCTTTGACCAACATAACCGTTTGACTTCGTGACTCCACAAAATGGCGTTCAAAGGTTTCCTCTGAAATAAGTGCCGGTTTCGAGGAAAGACGATCCGTTCTATCCTGGGAGGCAATTGTCCAAGAACCTTGGGTACCGGTTGAGGGGACAAATTTGTCTTAAGGATACAATGTCATTTCGTTGGGCTCGGATCATTCATCTACATTCAGATTACTTATTTACGATTATTTTCAATTATTTACGATTGGTTTCAGGTTTGTCTATCAGCCTAATTTCTATATATATACGAATTTCAAGTTACCCTCATAGGTTCCAATAATCTTAAGACAAATTTGATTTTAGTGATGGGTTCGCATTGTTATGTTTGTTGTACGCATTTTGTTCCAACATATTACTGTTAGTAAAGTGTGATGAAAATAATGTTTGAGTATATATTCGGTTTCTTCTCGATGATACGAGAAAAATGAATGATCGCAGCTGAAGTTGGATTCCAACATTGGAATCGGAGCTAGGTGAGATTCCCTTCTTGTTGTTCATTGTGTTCGGAAATGTTTCGCGCTCCCCACGCTCAACCGCAAGCAACTGTTTAAAAAAAATGATAATGATAATGAACAGTTGCGAAAGAAGGGCGTAGGGTCGGACGCCTAAAGACACATCTGAAGAGGCATCAGACGAGTGCCTGAATTGGCGTGTTACTACGCACTGAACCAACGCATGTAAAAGCGCCCAACGTTTGTTTTGAATACATGCGTGGTCCCATTTCGATTATTAACTGGTTCGTCCTTATTGGTTTATTTATGTTTTTTTTTCCTTTGGATGGCAATTGCGCATGCCCTGGGTGGCATGCAAGCGTGGATTGTCAAATGGAGGCATTGCTGCGCATAAATCTCTGGTTTGTATAAATATGTCATTGAACGCATTCTGTTTTGGCATGTTCTTGTTAGTTTCATCCGATTAAATCTGTATTTGATTACATATTCGGATTTGTCTCATCGATACGAGAAAGTGGTCGCTCGCCGCAAGACGACGCTGGGAGTGGCCGTACGCGCGCCACGTGCCACCACGGGAAAGGGTTCCCAAAGCAGCGACGAAACGTCACGATTTCGTGCTATTTTGCTCAATGAAAATGATATTTGAGTACTCATTGATATCATATCGTCAATACGAGCATTTTAAAGGGTGGCTTGACGCCGGAACACGCCGGAGGAATTCGTACGCACCACACGTGCCGGTGGGGCGCAGTGCGCATGGGTTGCATGCGCCACGTGTGCTACGCGTGCTACCGTCACCAAATAGTCAAAGAAGAAACTTTGATTGGCCCGTACGAGCGCGTATGATCCCTGTTTGGGGCGTATGAAGTACCGTTGCGTTCATCTCGAAATTATCTTCATTTTGATATATTATTTGAATATATATATATATATATATATGTGATGCATTTAAAATTATTAAAATGCATATGAAACTCTATGTACGTGTGTTTTCAATGGTATTTTGGGATATATTGACTTAGTTTCGGAAATGGCTTCATCATCGATAATGCCTATTGCGTCTATCCCGACTCATGGAGAGAAGCCAGAAAAGTTTAATAGAATTGATTTCAAGAGATGGCAATATAAGATGTTGTTTTATCTCACGACATTAAATTTGACAAGGTTCCTTAATGAGGATGCTCCTAAGTTGGATGAAGGAGAGGCAAACATGAAAAGGATTGTTGCTGTAGATGTGTGGAAGCATTTTGACTTCCTATGTTATAACTAAATCCTCAATGGTCTAGACAATTTCCCATATAACGTTTATAGCCTGCTGAAAATGGCTAAGGAGTTATGGGAAAGACTGGATGAGAATTACAAAGCAGAATATGATGGATTGAAAAGATTCATCGTTGGCAAATTTTCGGACTTCGACATGGTTGATTTCATAACCGTCCTAAATCAAGTCCTGAAAAATTCAAGTGCATAACATTCATGCCGAAGATATGGTTCTAAGTGAATCATTTCAAATGGATGCTTTCATTGAAAGGCTACCACCATCTTGAAAAGATTTCAAGAATTATCTCAAAGTGTGGGGGCGAGAAATGTTATATATATTGGTAAGTCTCGACATATACGTCGAAGGCACGATATTGTAAGACAACTTCTCTCTAGTGGAATTATCACAATTGATTATGTAAAGTCAAATGATAATGTTACGGATCATTAACTAAAGGCCTAACTAGAAAGATGATTGTGAAAACATCAAGGGAATGGGTTTAAGGCCATAAATAAGTCATCATAGCGGAAACCCTACCTTGTTGACTGGAGATCCCATGATCTAGGTTCAAAGGGACAACCAAGTTATGAAGGCGGTGTAGAGTATTGTGAATTTCTCTACTCATTCCCGTACATAGACAGTACTAATATGTGAAGGTTAAGCATAAGCTTTTAATGATTCTGAATCAAGTATGTGATATACTACACATTCAAAAATCGCCTATGTGAGTGGGAAGTGAGGGCCGCTTCTGTGAGAATTGAACAGGCCGAATTCTCTAAAGCGCTCATGAGACCAGGCGGTGTTCATGGCCAAAATGAACACAACAGTAAGAACCGACTTTGTTCGAGGGAAAGTTATGTGTTTCCTATTGCTAGGCTTACACCAAAGGTCGACAGTTCAAAGACATCGAGTCTACTGATTGACCGAGTAAGTCCGATACGTCTCCACTAGGGTAAGTTCAAAGTCTCAGACTATTTATCACGATGCAACGCTCTCTCATGGAATAATCGCACATTGCATCTCATGCATAAACGAAGAGTCATGATATTAGACATCTCATTCATGTGGGGATTGTTGGGATTTGTGTGTAAAATCCTATAAAGAGATGAATGAGAAGTGTGGAGAACACTTCGATTCATGTTCATGCCGACGAAACCGTTTCGACAAGGTTCATGCCTTTTCGACGAAACCGTTCGGCTTCGACGAACCCATTCAGCGTTGTGACGTTTCGTCGACATCCCTCTTCGGTGAAACGGTGTGACTCTTCGTCCAAGTTCATTAGTTGAAACTGTATGGATTCGTGTCGTTTCGTCGACACCTTTGACCAACGTAACCGTACGACTTCGTGACTCTTTGTCAACTATTTATAACCGTGAGTTTTCCAAAATAACGATGGCCTTTTTAGCATTTCATTGTTTTCCAAAAAATCTGCATTCTACGGTTTTCTCATTCTCATTGTGCGATTACTCCACAAAATGGCGTTCAAAGGTTTCCTCTGAAATAAGTACCGGTTTCGAGGAAAGGCGATCCGTTCTATCCTGGGAGGCAATTGTCCAAGAACCTTGGGTACCGGTTGAGGGGATAAATTTGTCTTAAGGATACAATGTCATTTCGTTGGGCTCGGATCATTCATCTACATTCAGATTACTTATTTGCGATTAGTTTCAATTATTTGCGATTGGTTTCAGGTTTGTCTTTCAACCTAATTTCTATATATATACGAATTTCAAGTTACCTTCATAGGTTCCCATAGTTTCAGAATTCTAGAGCACATAGTGCTAAAGTTCATGGACCACATTGAACAAATCTAAAATTCAGGACCACATCGCATATTGTGTTTATCCCATTTAGAAAAAATTATGAAAACATCATAAGATCAAGCAATGAAAAAGAGCAAGTGAATCCGATATCTGCACATTTTGGAGAGATTCCGAATGTTTCTTATTGAATACCTAAAGATTTAAGCCTTCTTCGAAGGAGTACTTGACAAAAATTGCATTACCAAACATTTTACCAAAAGAGATGATGACACAAATATTCTAAAACTTTGATTCGTGTACAATGCCATCTCCGCACTTTTAATTTGCGAAATATGATCCCTAAACTACTGGTAAATATTTCACTGTAATCATTTCATTTTTGTGGAAATTAACCAAAACATTATTTATCGATAGTTCACGCATCACAATTAAACAAATTAAAAGTGTCAGGAAGACATTAGACAAAGTTTGAGGGGTCATTTGTATCATTTTCACTAGCCAAGATGCTACGCTTCTGATTCATGTTCCTATGTCGTTGACCTCGATTGGCCTCGTGAAAGCCATATCCAGTGATCCTTACACGAGGCAGTACAACAAAAATTTGCAATTGAAACAATAGGATCTTTATTGTCTGCGGAGATTGCAACTAATAACAAAACTGCTTTGCCACTTAGAATTTGCAGATAGTTTTTACACCAAAAAACAAATTGTTCGAACTTTCACATCTTTCACTAAAACAATCGCTTCCAAGCGATAAAATCCATCGTTTCAGTATTAGTTTGCTCCCTAATCCTCTTGGAATCTCCTCCGGCCAACGACTGCTGCCTTTCGCCGCTCTGACGGGATCTTACTTGATTTCTCATTCGTCGTAATCCCCTTGGGAGGACTTACTGATCTAGACTTGGTTCGCCCTTCAACCGATTTCGTCGAGAAATTTGTCGTAATCTTTCTATTCCTTTCTAACATTGAGCTGTGATGTGCATCAGTTCATTTTTTTTTTACTTTAGCTGTGGAGACCAATAAATTTCAACGGGAGTTCACATTCAAGCAGCGAAGAAAAGGCTCAGTGGAAGGAGTAGACAGCTAATTCCCTTAGTCTCATCTCTTGAAGGGAAAGACAAACGAAATAGAATGTAAATGTCCGTTGCCCGTGCGTATAGTTGCGATAAAAATTCATACTTAAACAATTAAAAATTAATAGCAGGCTTAAAAAACAAAGGATAAAAACTGTTTCGTAAGTCTTAAAATTTACCTAGAAAAAGTAATTAAGTCCTAAATATTATAATATATTTTAATATATTATGTGGGGTTTATTAATTGATATTGTAAATATTAATTGATCTAATAAAGAAAATATATATACAATTTCCTATTTAGTCTAATATGGTACTAGATAGTGTGGGCCAAGATAAACCTTATCTATAATGAGGAGATTAGTTTCAATCTCTATAAATAGAGCTCAAATCCCTCCTCCAAACTTGCATAACTTCACATAAGGAGTTGTTAAAAGAAATACGTGAGAAGTCGTTTCATTGAAGCCAGCGATAAAATGAATTCATAGAGGAGAAGCTCTTGAGTATAGGATCGTTGCAAATACACATCGAGATCGATGGATCCGAAACAAGGTGCAACAATTCTTCTATTTTTATGAATTTATGATTCACATATTTAAATGTGATTATCTTGGATCGCTGCGTAAGGGTATTAATCAACTCAACATGTGGTATCAAAATCTACAAGTATTAGATCTCGAATCATGTTTTGAGTGTTTTATTCGAAATTTTATTTTCATCAAAAGTGAAAAATAATTATATATTCTGAAACTGCTCATCGAGATGAGCAAAACCGTATGAAGGTTTCCACTGGAGGACAATGGACGTGCCACCACCTATGTTACACGGACACGGGACACGACTCGCGACATGACACGATACGATACGCCGACACGGCAATTCTAAAAAAATAGAGAATTTCGATACGCTGGGACACGGTTATATATATACACACACATGATAAATTAATATTTTTATGATTTCAACAATAATAACATCATGATACCGAAATTATTATTAATCTCCTCCTTAGAAAGATTTCACAAAATATATCTTGTGAAGAATTCAACTACATTTCATTTCAATAATCCATAAAACTTGGAGGGAAAAAAAAGGCAATCCACAATCCATATTCCACCTTAAATTAAACATTTAACCATAGGTGGAAAACAAAAAAACAAATCTCATTTCACCATAAAAAATAACAATAAGTCATGGAGCTACATTATTTGCTCCTCCTGACATAAGAACAGACTCTATATTCGGCTCATCAAGTGAAAGACTTGCAACTTCAAGCACCCCAACATCTTGAAACATGTCAAAAGCATCTCTGCCAATATCCCACATCTTGGTCTCTCCTTCTAAATATTGTGGGTCTTTTATTGATAGAAGACGAAGGTTGCTATGAATGAATACTAAATCTTCTGCACGTCTTGGAGTCATCCTATGTCTTTTCGCCGATTGCACAAAGGAGTAGGTGCTCCAGTTCCTCTCGAAACAAGATGAAGAAGAAGGTTGTGCAAGAAGCTTTAAGGCTATTTTCTGAAGCATAGGTGCACATGCACCATGTTCAACCCACCACATCTTAGGATCCATCATATACCGATCTCGAATGGAATAAGGGTCTTGAAAACACCCACTATTGCATGCAAAATTTGTGTACTCCACACTTACCTTGAAGAGCTCTTCCTCATTAGGAAAGTATTTCCTAAGACATTTTTTTCTTTCTTCATTGATCTCATAATCCATGTGTGGAGAAACTCGAGTAGAATCATCATCGAGCCATTGATCACTATAGTACCTTATTTAACAAAACATAAATAAGTAAGAGGAGCATTATATCAATATGTCAAAGAAAGAATAATCAATATAATATAAGTTTAGAACTTACTTAGGATTCAAGGCATGTGCCAAGCAATGAAGTGGAGTGTTGTTCTTAGTCCAACGATCCACAAGAATTCTAAGAACCACCTCATAAAACGTAGACTCATCATGTGGCCTTTTCACTTCATGTATATATATAACTTTCTTCACTTTTTCGATCATCAAATTCCACATGTCATAAACCAAATGAAGACAAGGCTTGTTGGTGTCGCAAACTCTAAGCATGTCATAAATAGGAGCCGTGAAGGAAAGTATGTAATCTATTGAATTCCACCAAAGATCATCCAACACTTTCTCCTTGACAAACCTAGCCCTCCCTTGATTATCATCTCGATAAGTACTCCATTTCACACAAATAACCATGCTTTGAAGACCACCTTTTATCAACTTAAAACTCTTAAGCATCACAATCATCGATGCAAAACGAGTATCCGCAACGGAAAGCAACTTTAAGTGAACAAACTCGTTGTATATTGCCAATCTCATCGAATGGTTCATGATGAAATTTTTTATTTGCATAACATCATCAACAATCTTTGTAATACAATTACATTCCTTGTATGCTACTTAATTGGCCTCCACATTCTTTGCGGCATAAATATTCTTCAAAGCTAGATTAAGTGTGTGCACCACACAAGGCATCCAAACAATGGACGGAAATTCTTGTTCAATGAGTTGTCCCACGCCCTTACAATTTGAAGCATTGTCTGTAATAACTTGGACCACATTCTCATGTCCAACTTCAATGATTACTTCTTTCAATAAGTTGAAAATGAAATGCATGCTCTTCCTTTCATTCGAACAATCAATCGATTTTATAAATATAGGATTTCCATCCGACACCGCCATAAAGTTGATAAGTGGCCTCCTTTGTGTGTCGCTCCATCCATCACTCACGATACTTACACCCTTATCCTTCCATATTTTTTTAATATGTGCACACAAGCTCTCAATATTTGCCTTCTCTTTTTGCAATAAAGTAGTCCTCAACAAATTAAATTTCGGTGGTACATATCCCGCAATGTTGTGATTAGCGGCATAAGCGAAAGCTTCATGAAAGTAAGGGTTATTTGTTAGGTTAAATGGCAAGCCCGCTAAATAGAACATTCTAGCAAGCAAATGATCTAAATGTTCCCGTTCAGACATGTTGAATGCTTTCTCAATTGGTCCTCCATTCCCACTCCCACTTCCCATTTTCCTTTTCTTAGAGAACGAATCCATTTGCACACTATTACAACTAGAAGGTGGCAAAAGCACATCTCTGGGAGTATTACTCTATAATCTATCACTGACCTCCCTATATAATCTTTTCATCTTCAAAAGATCTTTTTTTTCTACTTTTCTGCATTTGTAATCCCTCTTCCACCTATCATCAACAAATGAACCCTAATTCTCGTGTAGGAACTCTTAAAATCATTTTCACAAAAATTGCATTTCCAAGAGCAATTCCCCCTCTCCCCCGCATCTCCATGATTAGCCAACTTAGTAATATACCTCCACAATGGTTTATTTATATCTTCATTGCTACTGCTGTCCATGCTTGATAAGTTGATATCACTCTACAAAAATGCAATTAGTAAGGAAACAATAGTTAAAAGACCCTAGAACAAACCTCAGTCACTATAATTGAGTAAAACAAGCATAACACTATAAGATGGAAATGAGCATCACACTCAAATGCATCAAATTAGCAGATATTTAGCCATTGTTAGATCAGTGCATCAAATGCATCAAACAACACACTCGCATACTGGAAACTCACAAACAGAGCATCAGTGCATCGGTAATAAAGAACTTGCATAAACATTATAATCTAACTTCAAATGATTAGACTTTTTTCGAGGGCGAGCAGAGGACGGCGATACCTTGAGGCTACAAGCTGAGGTGAGAGGAGAGTGAGTGCGGCGAGAGGAGAGGAAGTGCGGCAAGAGGAGGCCGTCAATCGAGGCAGCGAGCCGACGCCCGAGCAGAAATCGACGACGGCGAGAGGAGGGGGATCTGAGGTGAGTCCCGACATGCGAGTAGAGGCGAGTCACAACTTGCGCCGACGAGGGGCGAGCCGGTGAGTCGCGAAGGGGAGAGCCGGAGAGGGAGAGGCCAGGCCAGTTGACAAGGGAGAGGGAGAGGTGAGGTGAGGTGAGTCAGGCGAAGAAATTAGGTCTAAGCAAATTGGGGCTTCTGTTCTGTGAGTCTATGTCCATTTAACGCCTGACATGCAAGTCCCGCGCGTGTCCGGGTTGTTGACCTGGAGTCCGGTTTGGGACACGTGTTGACCGCGTGTCCGAGGAGGGTTTGGCCGAGTCCCTCCGTGTCGAGCACGAGTCCGTGTCCGTGTCCGACACAAGTTCGACACGGGGAAAAATTGAAAACTTGCGTGTCCGTGTAACAGAGCTTGCAGGTCATTGATAACATGTTCTTCCCCTAGTGATGCACTAATGCTCTGTTTATGAGTTTCCAATATGCGACTGTGCTGTTTGATGCATTTGATGCACTGATCTAACAGTGGCTGAATATCTTCTAATTTGATGCATTTGATGCACTGATCTAACAATGGCTGAATGTCTGCTAATTTGATGCATTTGTGTGATGCTTGTTTTCATCTTATAGTGTTATGCTTGTTTTACTCAATCACAATGACTGAGGTTTGTTCTAGGGTCTTTTAACTATTTTTTTTTCCTTCTAATTGCATTTTTGTAGAGTGATATCAACTTATCAAGCATGGACAGCAGTAGCAATGAAGATATAAATAAACCATTGTGGAGGTATATTACTAAGTTGGCTAATCATGGAGATGCGGGGAGGAATTGCTCTTGGAAATGCAATTTTTGTGAAAAATATTTTAAGAGTTCTTACATGAGAATTAGGGCTCATTTGTTGATGATATGTGGAAGAGGGAATCTAAAATGCAGAAAAGTAGGAAAAAAAGATCTTTTGGAGATGGAAAGATTAGATAGGGAGGTGAGTGATAGATTAGAGAGTACTCCTAAAGATGTGCCTTTGCCACCTTCTAGTTGTAGTAGTGTGCAAATGGATTCGTTCTCTAAGAAAAGGAAAATGTGAAGTGGGAGTGGGAATAGAGGACCAATTGAGGAAGTATTCAACATGTCTGAACAGGAACATTTAGATCATTTGATTGCTAGGATGTTCCATTCGGCGGGCTTGCTGTTTAACCTAGTAAATAACCCTTACTTTCATGAAGCTTTCGCTTATGCCGCTAATCACAACATCGCAAGATATATACCACCAAAATTTAATTTGTTGAGGACTACTTTATTGCAAAAAGAGAAGGCAAATATTGAGAGCTTGTGTGCACCTATTAAAAAAATATGGAAGGATAAGGGTGTAAGTATCGTGAGTGATGGATGTGGTGACTCACAAAGGAGGCCACTTATAAACTTTATGGCAGTGGCGAATGGAAATCCTATGTTTATAAAATCTATTGATTGTTCGAATGAAAGGAAGAGCATGCATTTCATTTTCAACTTATTGAAAGAAGTAATCATTGAAGTTGGACATGAGAATGTGGTCCAAGTTATTACAGACAATGCTTCAAATTGTAAGGGCGCGGGACAACTCATTGAACAAGAATTTTCGTCTATTGTTTGGACGCCTTGTGTGGTGCACACACTTAATATAACTTTGAAGAATATTTGTGCCGCAAAGAATGTAGAGGCCAATGAAGTAGCATACGAGGAATGTAATTGGATTACAAAGATTGTTGATGATATTATGCAAATAAAAAATTTCATCATGAACCATTCGATGAGATTGACAATATACAACGAGTTTGTTCACTTAAAGTTGCTTTCCGTGGCGGATACCCATTTTGCATCGATGATTGTGATGCTTAAGAGGTTTAAGTTGATAAAAGGTGGTCTTCAAAGCATGATTATTTGTGATAAATTGAGTACTTATCGAGATGATAATCAAGAGAGGGCTAGGTTTGTCAAGGAGAAAGTGTTGGATGATCTTTGGTGGAATTCAATAGATTACATACTTTCCTTCACAGCTCCTATTTATGACATGCTTAGAGTTTGCGACACCGACAAGCCTTGTCTTCATTTGATTTATGACATGTGGAATTTGATGATCGAAAAAGTGAAGAAAGTTATATATATATATATATATATATATATATGCATGAAGTGAAAAGGCCACATGAGAAGTCTACATTTTATGAGGTGGTTCTTAGAATTCTTGTGGATCGTTGGACTAAGAACAACACCCCACTTCATTGCTTGGCAAATGCCTTGAATCCTAAGTAAGTTCTAAACTTATATTATATTGGTTATTCTTTCTTTGACATATTG
The DNA here is from genome assembly GCA_021437785.1 of Rhodomyrtus psidioides. NCBI lineage: Eukaryota > Viridiplantae > Streptophyta > Magnoliopsida > Myrtales > Myrtaceae > Rhodomyrtus > Rhodomyrtus psidioides. Next base: position 48,546 of record JAILYB010000082.1, read on the forward strand.
ATATAATACTCCTCTTACTTATTTTTGTTTTGTTAGATAAGGTACTATAGTGATCAATGGCTTGATGAAGATTCTACTTGAGTTTCTCCACACATGGATTATGAGATCAATGAAGAAAGAAAGAAATGTCTTAGGAAATACTTTCCTAATGAGGATGAGCTCTTCACGGCAAGTGTGGAGTACGCAAATTTTGCGTGCAATAGTGGGCGTTTCAAGACCCTCATTCCATTCGAGATCGGTATATGATGGATCCTAAGATTGTAATTCTCTTGATTCTTCATAGTGAAATCCAGCCGATCGGTTGTCATCGTGGGAGAGTGGACGTATGCTTGACAAGCCGAACCACTATAAACTCAGCGTGCTCTTTTCTCTTTCCTACTTTATTGCTGCGTTTAATTTTTGCACTATCACCCGTTGTTCTTATTTACTGATTGCATATTGAAATTATTTTAAATTTCGCAAGAAATTTCAATTTAGTTGTCGATTCATCTATTCACCCCCCTCTATGTGATATTGATAGATCCAACAATTGGTATCAGAGAAGGTTGCCCATATTTACGAAGTGTTTATTGACTTCTGAGCTAACGATCTACTATGTCTAGCAATCGCTCTTCAGGAGCAGGCGATTCGCAATTTGTCAATAAGCCACCCTACTTTGATGGGAATAACTATAATATGTGGAGCAATAAGATGAAATAGTTCTTTAAGGCATATGATGATTTGATGTGGGATGTAGTCGCAAATGGTGTTATACCTAATGCTGCTGCAAGTGCAACATCTGAAAATGAAGCAAATCCTACCACGACCATGACTGAGACAGAAAAAGTCAAAAGATGAGGCTTGAATTCCAAAGCTGTCAATGCATTATTTTGTGCTTTATCAACTCTTCTTTATAACCATGTTTCAGAGGAAGAATCTGCTAAAGCAATATGGGATATGCTTCATATCACCTTTCAAGGAACAAATAGAGTGAAGGAAATAAAACTTAGCATTTTACTGAGTGAGTATGAAGCATTTCAGATGAAATCTGACGAATCTGTTGCTGATATGATAGACAGGTTTCAAAGTCTAGCAAGTGGACTTGCAAGACAAGGTGCACCAATTGCTGAGGCGATGCAAGTGAGAAAAATACTTAGAGGACTCACAGACGAGTGGAACTATATCAAACCTTCCATACAAGAATGTCAAATAATCAGACAACTTTCTGTGGATGAGTTAGTTGGGACACTACAATCCTATGAAACAGAACGGGCAAATAAAAGGGGAGATCAAAAAGGTAAGAAATCAATTGCATTGAAAGATGAAATTGCTCAATGTTTGTCTGACACAGATGATGAGATGAATATGATGAAGAACTTGCACTTATTGTGAAGAAATTTAGAAAGATGGCTCGAAAAGCCAGAAACTTCAAAGGAAAGAAATCTTTGAAGAAAAGTTATCAAATTTTTTCTCAAAATGAATCTCAAGAAAGCAAAGATGTGATATGCTTTCATTGTAAGAAAGCAGGACATATCAAGCCGAACTGCCCAACGTTAAAGAGAGACAAGCTCAAGTATGAGAAGTACAAGAAGGCTTTAAAGGCAGAAACATTGAGTGATTCTGATGAAAGTGAAGATAACTACGCAAACATTTATTTGATGGCTAAATCAGATTCAAGCTCAGATTCAGAGACTAAGGTAAGTCCATCTAATCTCCCTGATGAAGTTACGGAGTATATTGATGAGCTTTGAAAAAGTTACAAAGAAACTCTTGAAAAAGTTTCTATTTTGAAAAAGGAAAACTCGTCTTTAAAACAGCAAAATATTTCTCAAAAAGGAAAAATTGAGTTTCTACAACACGAATTTCATCAGTTGAAAGAAAGCCATGATCTCATTTCAAAAGAAAATGATTCACTTAAAGAGAAAATTGATATGACTTCAATAAGGTTTTCACAAAGTTCAAGGACCTTGGACAATATTATTTCTAAGCAAATACATTTTAATGATAGATCAAGTTTGGGTTTTAAACAGTGAAGTGTTCTCAAAAACTATTTTTCTAAAACGAATTTCCACAAACCTATTATTACTGGTTATAGAAGGCATTTTTACAAACAGTTTACCAAGTCTCACAGACACCAGCCTTGTGTAAATTGTGGTGATCCTAGCCACACTAAGGATTATGGCAAGAAAGTCTGGAGACCTGTTAAAAGGTCAAATCCTACTAACACAGAAGGACCCAAGAAAGCATGGGTACCAAAGAAACAATGAGTAGCTCATTTCTTGCAGGTACCAAAGAGAAGAAAGAATAAGTGGTTTCTGGATAGTGGATGCTCGAGTCACATGATTGGAAATCCAGATGTATTTATATCTCTTTCAAAATATGATGGTAGAAGTGTGTCATTTGGAGGAAAGAACAAAGGAAAGGTCATTGGAAAAGGCAATGTCAAGATTGGAAATCTGACGGTTAAAGATGTCTCTCTTGTCAAGATACTGAACTACAACTTGATATCTGTAAGTCAACTCTGTGACTCTGGTTATGAAATATGCTTTCAAGACCTAAAGTGCACAGGTATGAGCAAGGACAAGAAGCAATCCTTCGTGGGTCAAAGGCATGGGAATATTTATCTTTTAGATAATGATTTTGACCCTTTAAATGCAAAATGTCTTATTTCTGTTAAGGATGAATCTGATCTTTGGCACAGCAAGTTAGGTCATATTAGTGTAAAGCATATGTCAAAGCTTTCCAAAAAAGGACTTGTTCGAGGGTTACCTCAAACGAAGTTTGAAAAAGGAGGACTATGTCATGCATGCACACTAGGCAAGCAGGTAAGAAGTACTTTTAAGTCTTTAAATCAAGTTTCCTCTAAGCAATGTTTGCAGCTGCTTCATATGGATATCTTTGGACCAAACAGAACCTTAAGCCTTGAAGGTAAGAAATATTGTCTTGTTATTGTTGATGATTTCTCTAGATTTACATGGGTCTTATTTCTTGTTCACAAAAGTGATGCTTTTACATCTTTTTCAAAATTGGCAAAAAGAATTCAAAATGAAAAAGGCTGTACCATTTCTAGCTTAAGAACAGATCATGGGGGAGAGTTTGAAAATCAAAGTTTTTTAGATTTTTGCAATGAATTTGGAATTCAGCATAACTTCTCTGCTCTGTATACTCCTCAACAGAATGGGGTAGTAGAAAGGAAAAACAGATCTTTGCAAGAAATGGCAAGAACACTTTTGATTGAGAGTAAGATTGCATCTCATTTTTGGGCTGAAGCTGTTTCCACAGCTTGTTATATTTTGAATCGAATTTCTCTCAGACCCCTCATTGAGAAAACTCCTTATGAAATTTTCAAAGAAAGAAGGCCTGTTGTTGCATACTTTCATGTATTCGGTTGTAAATGTTTTATTCTAAAGAATGCTAATGATCGAATTGGAAAGTTTGATGAGAAATCAGGTAAAGGAATTTTTCTAGGATACTCAACAACGAGCAAAGCCTACAAAGTCTACAACAAAAACACTCGTGTTGTTGAAGAGTCGGTGAACATCAAGTTTAATGAAAATTATCATAATGATGAACCCGAATCCAGTTATATACTTCCTCAAGTCTCAGATTCGTAAGAAGAATCGGAAGAAAAGCAAGACTCAAATGCAAACACTGGTTCGGAGAATGTTCAGAAGGAAACTCACTCAAATGAAGAAAGGCCAGAAGCTGAACAGAATGAACCCACAACTTCTTTAAATGATTTCTTCGACAAAAATTGAAAGCATAAGTCAAGTCATCCAAAGGAACTCATCATGGGAAACATAAGTGATGGCATCAAGACAAGATCCAAGTTTAAGCAAGTAATGAGTAACATAGCATTGGTGTCTGAATTGGAGCCAAAAGGAATTGAAGATGCACTAGCAGATGAGAACTGGATAAATGTAATGTAGGAAGAGCTACATCAGTTCAAAGTCAACAATGTTTGGGAATTAGTCAACAGACCCAAAAATCGTCCAGTAATTGGAACAAAGTGGGTATTCAGAAATAAACTGGAAGACAAAGGAAAAGTTGTAAGAAACAAAGCAAGACTTGTAGCAAAAGGCTATTTTCAAGAAGAAGGAATAGACTATGATGAGTCCTACGCACCTGTTGCCAAGTTAGAAGCTATCAGGCTACTACTTGCTTATGCTTGTCACAATGACTTTAAACTCTTTCAGATGGATGTGAAAAGTACATTCCTTAATGGCTACATCAAAGAAGAAGTCTATGTTGAGCAACCCCCTGTCGAAGAACCTAGAGGAAAGGATTTGGTCTATATGTTAAAAAAGGCACTTTATGGATTGAAACAAGCACCTCGTGCTTGGTATGAAAGGTTGAGCATTTTTCTATCCAAACACAACTTCATAAAAGGTAATGTAGATACTACCCTCTTTATTCAAAAACAAGGTAATAATATTCTTCTAGTTCAAATTTATGTTGATGATATAATCTTTGGTTCTTCTAATGAGCTACTTTGCAAGAAATTCTCTAAAGTGATGCAGGATGAATTCGAAATGAGTATGATGGGAGAATTGCGTTTCTTTCTTGGACTTCAAATTCATCAATCTCAGAAAGGAACTTTCATATTTCAAGAAAAGTATGCACTGGAAATAGTGAAAAAGTTTGATTTGGAAAACTGCAATAAGACAAAAACTCCCATGTCTCACTCCTCAAAACTTGACAAAGATGAACATGGAAAAGAAGTTGACCCCAAGCTATATCGAAGCATGATTGGATCACTACTCTATCTCATAGCTTCAAGGCCAGACATCTTATATAGTGTCTGCTTGTGCGCAAGATTTCAATTAAGTCCAAAAGAATCACACCTTTCAACCATCAAAAGAATAATCAAATACATTGGGACTTATCCCAACTATGGTTTGTGGTATTCTAAAACGTCTGATTTTACACTAAGAGGTTACTCAGATGCAGATCTTGCAGGTTGCAAAATTGATAGGAAAAGCAAATCTGAAACTTGCCAGCTCATGGGAAACATGCTTATCTCATGGTATTCCAAGAAGCAAAGTACAGTGGCTCTCAGCACAGCTGAAGCAGAATATGTATCACTTGGAAGTTGCTGTGCTAAGATTCTTTGGCTAAAACAGTAGCTCAGAAATTATGGTGTTGAAGATACAAGTGTGGAAATTCAGTGTGACAACACAAGCGCCATAAATCTTACAAAGAAACCCATACTTCACTCAAGAGCAAAGCACATTGAGATCAAACATCATTTCATACGTGATCATGCTCAGAACGGTGATGTTAACATTCAATATATTGATACAAAAAATCAGCATGCAGACATTTTCACCAAACCCTTGGATAAGAAATCCTTTAATTTTATTAGAAATAAATTAGCCATCATTAACTCTTTGTCTTAAGTGTATTTTAGAACAAGAGACTCAAAAGGAGAGTCAGAAGAAGACCCAGAAGGAGCGTCAGAAGGAGATCCAGAAAGAGCGTCAAAAGAAGACACAGAAGGAGCGTCAGACGGAGACTTAGAAGGAGACTCAGAAGGAACGTTAAAAGTAAATCTTCACATTTTTTTAAAAAAAGGAAAGTTCACAAATCAAAGGTCAGTCATTTCCTAAAAATTCTTTTTAAGGTAAGTCTCTCATATCTCTCTACGAAAATTTGAATGCTGGTAATTGATTTACTTACTAGAAAAGTTCTTTCCTATTTTTTTAAATTTTGATTTTGTTTCTAAAAATAACCACCAACTTTATAAGACCACGAACCGTCTCTCTTGTCTCTCAACTTCACACCGATTTCACTCGAAACCCTAAACTTGTTCAAAATCTCTCTCGCTCTCAATTTTTTCTCCTCGACACTACACATTCTCTTTCAAAGCTCCAAACTTTTTCATCTTCATGGCTCCGAAATCAGCCTCCGCCTCAGGGAAGCCCACTCAGATGAAGAGAAAGTTCTTTTCTCCGGCTGCAAGCACCACCGAGCCTTCGGTGACTGAAATCAACGAACAGCGGGAGGCATTCAGATTGGCAAAAGGTTTGTCTTTATCTGTTTTTAAAGAAAAAGAAGCAATGGCATACACTGTTAAGCCTATGTACGATAGCATTAAGGCAGCAGGGGATTTTGGTGATGTATTGAGAAAACTGTTGGATATTCACAAGTTCGCTAGTGAGGGCGAACTGCTAGAATTCCTTAATTTACCTGGAAAGGTTATTGAACCTATTGCTATAAAGAACTCGAATCTATTTCTAGAAAGGGAAAGGAGAAAGTAGCAGTGCCTAGTTCGAAACCAACTCCAAGAAAACCCACACCAATAAAGCCTGGCTGCACTAAGGCAAAGGTTGAAGATGATGATGATGTTCTGTTTAATGATTTTGTGAAAAACATTGGGTTTCATATAGATGCAAACTTTTCCGATCCCTTGTTCCAAAGTCAAGCACATAAGGACAAGTTTGAGTCCTTGAAACAGAGAGGCATCATACCACACAGGATGTTTGAACTAAAATACTTTGACAAGAATGGTATCCCTCTTCGGAAGCATCTTCAAAAGGCCAATTTAGAGACCTTCATAACCCAAAGGAGTTACACTTTTCCTGATTTGGTAGCCTATTTTTATTCCAATCTTCATTTTGCCAACTTCAACTCTATGTTTTTCACTGTGCGTAGAAAGCAATATGTCGTGCATGTTGATGAATTGGCTTTCATTATGGGAACTAGTAAAAGGGCTTTCAAACCCTTGAATGTTAGTGCTGAAGAAGCTTTTTGCTTTCTAACTGGAAAACTAAGCTTCTCTAGAGAATCGAAGTCTCACATTGCCTACAATGATTTCCCTCTGAAGCACACCATGATGCATAAGGTTGTCATTGAATGCCTCAGGCCAAAGGCAGCCTCAAAAACAGACATTTCAAAGTACGAGGCAAAATTGTTGTGGGGTATCTTGCAGGGAAAGAAAATCTCTTTTGCCCACAGGGTCCTACTTCACATGTATAGGACAGTCCTCAAGCCCAAGGGACATCTACCTTATGCTGGTCTGATTTATAAAATAATAGATCATTTTAAGATCAAGGTTTCTGCAGATCTTATTAAACAACAAATTTCTTTGATGACTGATGGTCAAATTATGATGGGAAAGATGGGATTCAAAATGACTCATACTGGCTGGAAGAACAAGAACAATGAGCCAATTCTTGTGGAGCTCGAGGATGAGTCAAAACAGAAATCCCCAAAAAGGAGAAAGGTTATGGCTATCAAAGGTCAACAAGAAGACATCTCAGCTGATGTTCATTCAAGAGAAAGTGAAGAAGGAACATCGGAATCTGACTCTGAAGCTACTCAGTCACAGGTGCATCAGATGAAGTAAGCAAACCTGGAGCAACTGAGAGTCAAAGTGCTCATGGTATAGAAGAAGGAGGAGAAGTCCATGCGACACAGCCAACAGATACTGCTGTGTACATTTGTGAATTAACTGAGGAAGAATTCCTTATAATGTGGAATGACGAAGATGACGCAAGAAAAGAGACTGAAAAAGAGTATGATGATACTCTTTTTATTTTTTATTATGAGCAGTGGTCTGCCCAAATAGCAGCTCAGATGGCAGAGACAGATGATATTGAGGCTTATTCTGTTTCCTCTACAAGATTGACTGTCACTCATGCGGCACTAGATCAAGAGGACCAACTTTCAAGTGCTTATTCAGTGCCCATGGATATTGATGAGGAGATAGAACATGCGCCCAGTACAAAGGCTAAAGGGAAAAGGGCTATAACTCAGGGGGAGCGTTTACCTGCATCCTCTGATGTTTTTCTGACATAAGTTTTTGCTTCTCAAGCCTTTCCCAGAGCTCAATCTGAGGGGGAGCATGTATCAAGAAAAAGGATTGGCTCTACAAATCAAGAACAATCTTCTACAGCACTTCAGGTTGAAATTCAGAAGTAAATAGAGAATCTTCAACAAATCCTTATCAAAGTCTGGCTGTTATGGAAACTATGCTAGATCAGAAACTGCATAGCTTTGAACAGAAGATTGATGGGAAGTTGCAGGGTATGGTAAATCAGGTGACCAATCTAGAAAAGTCTATTGACATGTATGGTAGAATGTTCTGTGCTGAGATTGCCAACATGCCTTCATACACGCTGGTCAGGACTGACAGAGCAGCTTCAGGACTACCTACAACTCAAGATGTTAGAAGCCATGCTCAAAGAATGGGAGAAGGATATGTCAGAGCTTCTTCAGTAGAGACTAACGCAGAGCCTGAAGATGTTCCCTCTACTTCAAAAATGCCCCCACATTCTGCTTCTTAATTTTTTCTCCAATTACAAGGATTTCATTTGTTCTGCAACACTTTTTAACCTATTCTTTTTCAATTGAATTGCTCTTATTCTCTGCAATATATATTCTTTTTTGCTGTTAACAAAAAGGGGGAGAGATTCTTCATATCTCAATTTACCACAGTGCAGGATATGAATTGCAGGATACTTTCTGATTATATACCACAGTGCAGGATATGAATTGCAGGATACTTTCTGATTATATTTGCTCACGTAAAGGATATTCTACTCTAATTATATTTACCTGCAGGAGCAGATCGAGTGATTACTTTTATTTATTACTGATCACAGTTTCACTTTTTACAATTCTTGATATACATTGTTTCATTAAGTTTTGTAGTTTTGTCACCATCAAAAAAGGGGAGATTGTTGTGGAAATTCTCCTTATATTTTGATTTTGACAAAACTATCAAAAGGACTTGTATAATGTTTTATGATGCAGAAAGAATGAGTAAGCAGCAGGTTGTTTGGATCTAATTCTGTCACGTAATCTCGAGGACGAAGAGTCAGAAGGAGTGCTTCTGGACGAAGGGTCAGACGGAGTGCTTTTGGACGAAGGGTTAGACGGAGTGCTTCTGGACCAAGGGTCAGAAGGATTGCTTCTGACGAGGTCAGATGGAAGTGTTTCTGACCAAGTCAGATGGAAGTGCTTCTGATGATGGTTAGATGGAGTGCATCTGAAGACCTTCAGATGGAGTTGCTTCTGAGGGTCAGGTTCACATGATCTCCTATTTGAACATTTCGTGCAACGATCTTTATGCAGTGACAGATGGACCTTATCAAATCTCCGAATTACCATTCCACTATAACTAGTCAAATTCAGGAAGTTCTTTGTGAAGACGAAACTTGAAAATAGTCATTTTCTGCATTTTCAAAACATGAAAACCCATGAATGGCAGGTTTCCGATCAAGGCAAGGTTCCTTATGGAAGTTTGTGATATTCGATTGACATGTTGTCCTTTCTATTCAATCAAGGGATTTTCTACAATTGTATGTTACCTTCCAAGAATATCTTTTCGGGGACCAATACGGATTTACCACACTGAATCAAAAGGGTTCAATATCTTCTTCAACGGTTTTCATATCTTCTAAGATATAGTCTCGTTCAATCACGATTGATGACGTCCAATCAAGGATTGAAGAGCGATCCCTTGGCCGGGTATCCAACGGCTAGTTTGGAGGCAGGGAAGTATAAAAGAAGAACCATGGTGATCTGAGAAGGAGAACGAACAAAAATCCAAAGTGCAAGTGTGATTCGAATTTTACCCAAAATATTCTGAGTGCTCAAAATCTCATTCATTGTGAGAATCTGTAAGGGAGAAAAACCGACTGGTAGAGTGATTGTAATTCTCTTGATTCTTCATAGTAAAATCCAGCCGATCGGCTGTCATCGTGGGAGAGTGGACGTAGGCTTGACAAGCCGAACCACTATAAACTCAACGTGCTCTTTTCTCTTCCCTACTTTATTGCTGCGTTTAATTTTTGCACTATCACCCGTTGTTCCTATTTACTGATTGCATATTGAAATTATTTTTAATTCCGCAAGAAATTTCAATTTAGTTGTCGATTCACCTATTCACCCCCCTCTAGGTGATATTGCTAGATCCAACACCCTTTTTTCCCCTCCAAGTTTTATGGATTATTGAAATGAAATGTAGTTGAATTCTTCACAGGATATATTTTGTGAAATCTTTCTAAGGAGGAGATTAATAATAGTTTCGGTATCATGATGTTATTATTGTTGAAATCATAAAAAAATTAATTTATCGTGTATATATAAATATATTTATTTATTTATTTATTTATACAACCGTGTCTCATCGTGTTGGAATTCTCTATTTTTTTAGAATTTCCGTGTCGGCGTATCGTGTCGCGAGTCGTGTCCCGTGTCTATGTAACATAGCCTGCAAATGCAAGCAAGCACAACCATCTTCAAGGCGATACCTTGAGCCGAGCAATGCATAAGTGCATCGGTAATACATAACTTGCACAAACATTATAATCTCAATTCAAATGATTAGACTTTTTTCGAGGGCGAGCAGAGGACGGCGATACCTTGAGGTGACAAGTTGAGGCGAGACCAGAGGCTGGCGAGAGGAGAGGGAGCGGCAAGAGTAGAGGCGCGAGAAGAGGTCGTCAATCGAGGCAGCGAGCTGACGTGTGAGCAGAAATCGACGACGGCGAGAAGAGGGGGATTTGAGGCGAGTCGCGACTTACGAGTAGAGGCGAGTCGCGACTTGCACCGACGGGGGGCGAGCCGCAATGTGAGCCGGTGAGTCGCGAGAGGGAGAGGCCAGGCTAGTCGACGAGGGAGAGGGAGATGTGAGGTGAGTCGGGCGAAGAAATTAGGTCTAAGCAAATTGGGACTTCTATTCTATGAGTCTGTGTCCAATTAACGCCGGACACACGAGTCCCGCGCGTGTCCGGGCTGTTGACCCGGAGTTCGATCTCGGACATGCGTTGACCTCGTGTCCGAGGAGAGTTCGGCCAAGTCCCTCCGTGTCGGGCACGAGTCCGTGCCCGACACGAGTCCGACATGGGGAAAAATTGAAAACTTGCGTGTCCGTGTAACAGCGGCCACCACATGTCGCTACCCATCGGGCGTGTGGTGGCTACGCGCCAAGGAGTGAACCCACGTGCTAGACTCGGGTCCGCACGTACTTGGCACATGCAGGGCTGACGTCATCTTAGCCAAGGTAGACCCCACCCGACATGGTAACCCGACTTGACGTGCGGCCTCGACTGGCCCTAGTTGACTGTTGACTCGGGATTCCTGATCGAACCGGTCGTTGATGGGACATATTGGGTTAAGTCGGACCTAGTTCACCGGTTCGATTTAGGGAGTAGTCGGATCGGTTTGAAGGATCAGTTGAGAAACTGAACGCGTGCGTTGCATGTGTCAGCGTGTGGGCCTCGCGTGCCGAGACTTAAGGAGCAGCGTGAAGGAGCATGCGACGTCCGATTAGGGATTTTCAGGTACCGGCGTGCTCGTGTGCTCTTACTCTAAAAAGTAGTATATTTATTTTACATGTTTGATGCATTTATGGATCAAAAGTACATATGAAACTTCACATACATGTATTATTTGAGGTAATTTTGGTGTATTTCTTTGTATTTCTGTATAGCTTCCTAAAATACCGATGCAAGCTTACATTTAAGTATCACATATAGATATGTGGAGCATAATTTATCAATTACATGTATATGGTTTGACATAAATTATTGATTATATCAATGTAAATTAACATGACATGTAATTTTGGGATAACTGACCCTAATTTTTGAAACTATATGCATACAGTAAATGTGAAATATAAGGTTTATATCCTAATTTCAGATAAATTCAATTGAGTTCTGACTGACAAGGTGGCACACTTGATTGGATTTAATAAATAATGATTATAAAGTATTGAGATGTCTCATGTTTTAATGCTTAGTTATAATCCCAAAGGAGATAACTACTTATTGTTGCATGGAGGGTTACATGTACATCATAAGATTGAGAATTGATTAGTCCAAGTAATTTCATGCACCCAAGGGTGGTGATTAACAAAGATTAAAATAAATTTTCATGGCCACTATAATGTGGAGAGTATACAACTTTATATCATATTTTTTACCCAAAGATGACTATATGATAATGTATGTAACTCTCAAGGTAAATTTTCACATTATGTTAGTTATAAACATTGATTTTTTTTTCAATCACCTTTTATGTGAACAACTCCATAACTATTGAGATTCTTACCGGTTCTAATTTTAAGAAGTAAAGAGAGGATTTTTCTATTTATTATGGAACCAACAAATGTTCATGTTACTCTTAATGAGGATAGACTGACAGCTCTTACTGATGCTAGCACAGATGCTTAGAAAGCATAGTTTACTACCTATGAAAAGAGCAATAGGATTTGTATACTGTCAATGAAGTGACATGAACATCTTTGAAGTGATTTTGCTTAGGCACTTCTTGCAATCCTTAGCACGATGGCCAGGTTGACTGCAAACAAAACACGTCCCATGGAATTTCTGGGATTGTTCCTTCTGCTTAAAGCCTACACTGGTGATTTTTTGCAGTTTCTCATTCGGTATAACCGAATATGGCACCATCAAAGAAGGCAAGACCGGTTGATGTATACCCACACTGTCAAAGATGATCTCAGCGTGAAGGCTCGCAACATGTGCTGCCACAATACTGAGCCTCGAGGTATGGACCTCTCCGCAAGCAGTGTTCATATCGACCATAGGAACGTCTCCAAAAATGTTCTGGACATTAATTGGGTACTTGATTGTTATCAGCCATCACGATTTTTTTATAGATCCAAACAAACAGTGAATATAATATTGCCTTAAGATTGTTGGAAAAATATTGCGCACATGTTAACCTATGAAGAGAAATATGTAACACCGTGTGTTGTAAATAGAAAATAATAAAACAAAGATGGCGATAATAACTTAAATAACAATAAACAAGCCAATAATTTTGTATTAATCTTTACACATAAATATTACAAAGAAAATAAAATTTTTAGCTAATGTAAACTCCAAAAGGAATTGAAGAAGAAATGAAGTATGGCTAGCCAAATCACCTTAAGACGATTAGTTCCTGCCAACAGTACTAAGAATCTTTGCGAACTATGCCTCTCAAGATACAACACCTCGACCTATTAGTATCAGCACTATACGAACATAACTCTATCGAACACTTCTCGAAACCTCACACTTGAAGGACGACTACGAGAGAATGTAATACGAGCTGTGAATTTTGATTATGGACCGTGGAAATAGTCTATCTATAGAACGGAAAAACGTCCATTACGCGACATTAAATCACGTTACTTACGCCGACATTAATCCGCATCGGTTAGGCGACATTAAACGTGTCGGTTATGAAGACATAAATGCATGTCGTTTACGAAGGCATAAATCAGAAAAGTCGTAACCTCTGAGAGGCATAAATGCAATAATGTCTCATTAATGTTGAGCCATTAATACAGAAAATTACAATGGGGAGTGCTGCCAACACGAGCTAGACTACGGGTTGACTGGAGGCGCCAGCTACGAGGGAACTCTGATTGACCGCGGCAACGTGGTGACGAGTCTGGCGGGGTGGGTGCATCTTGTGGCATGGATGAGGAGAGAGGAGAGACAAATAGTATTGAGGGAAGATATGAGCTATAGGTGATTGGAGGTAGCTCATAAAGTTTATTCGTGTACTCTTATATGACTTATATTCTTTTCTTGAGCATGCATACGTGTTATTATTTTACATGCAGGGTTAAGGATATTAGTCAATATATCTTAGCCGGTCAATAAGACTTACTTTCTAATGTTTCTCAATAGCAATGGATCAAACTTATATAGATATCAGAGGAAAAATTGTCCCAAAAATCCTACAATTATTGCACTTTAATCAATTCAGTCTTAAATATTTCAATTTTGTCAATTGAGTCCACCCAGCAAATTTAACACCAAAATAACTGACTTGAACACCGATGGTATGACAAATGATTGGCGCTTACGTCGACAATAATTTATAACTTTTGAAAGACTTGGGTTTTTTTTATTATTTTTCTTTCCTTTTCCTTTTTTTTTCTATCAAGTCTAGCAAGGGTTAGTCATAGGCAAGGATCGCGACCTCCGCCCGTGGTTATTATGACATTCTGATTTTCCTATCATTTCGAGACCTTTGACTGTAAGAAATCTGTCGAAGTATTTAAATTATGTCTCACTCGGATCTGATCAATCCCAAGTTAATTAACCAAAGGGGAAAGGCTAACGCGCGATGAGATACGTAGACCTAGGAAACTCGATTAGAAAACGACGCTTTGACCACAAGGATCATCGAGGGAGTATTTAGAACCGAGGCCGATCTAAGAACGATTAAGGAACACATTGCTAGTGTTATACGCCGGGATGCGGGTGATGCCGCTTAACCAAAGTATGATTAGCGAAATTTTCCTAAATCGATTTATGACGATCGTTGCAGTTGGGGCTAGCGATAGACCCTCGTAATTACATGACAACCAATGTCGCCGTAGTTTGAGTTATCCTAAGTGTGATGACAATCACAGAGTCGATACGCGTGATGTCCGCAAAAGCCGCCCGTTAGTTCGAGACAAACTGGAATTTCGATCGATGGAAGTTTCGATCACTAATTAGGATCTCGAAATTCGAAAATGGAAATGACGGATTACCACATTTGATATGGATTAGATGCCATTTTATCGAGGACGAAAATATCAAAAAATTGAAATTTCGGACGAATGGTGTGAAAAGACCATTTTGCCCATGGAGAGTTAACCTTGCCTTAACGATTTGCGAAGGGCATTTTAGTCAATTGACATTTCCTTCTTCCCCAAGGAGGCTGCCGAAATTTGGGGGGACAATTTATTCATGAAAAATTGGATATTGTTGATATGTGGACAAGTGTCATTACTTGGGTGAGAGTAATTAAATTTTCACTAATCTAATCTTCTAGAACCTTGACCTTGGTGGAATCAAACCTCATTTCATCTACCATTTCCCCCAAAATTTCATGAGCCATCTTCTTCTTCACCTTCATTTTGTATTTTCCTCCAAGAGCAGAAAACTGCTCAGCCTACCCGCTTCTGCCGCCCTGTTCGGTCTATACAAAAGCCTCATTCGGTGACCATTTGGCCGGCCGCCAATCACCACAGGTTATTTTAACCTGCCCTCTACAAGTTCCCATTGGTTTCATGAATTTTGGAGGTCTGGTTAATTTATGGTGATTTTTTAAAGAAAAGTGGACAGATTCTAAGCTAACTGAGAGATGGCCATGGTTCAACCTCTTAGAGACTTCATTTAGCTTTGAAATTTTTATGAAAGTTACATGACATGTAGTACTAAGTTCACTGAGTTGGGGCCGTTGATTTGGTTACGTTTCGATTAAGTTTCGATAGTTTAATTAAGGTAGTTTTTAAGGGCAGATTCTGACCACTGGACGGACTGAGATGAAGTGAGCTGTTCGGAGGTCTTAGGAGTGTTATTTAGCTTCGAAATTCATCGTGGGGCTATATAACATGTTGATTGAGGTTTTTACAAGAGGAATTGATGATAAATTGGAGCTTAAAGGGGAATTCATGGATTGTTTATGCGAAAAGGAGCAGAATCGGTTTTGCCCTGTTTTGATTCTGAGTAATTCGATTTTGTTGGGGGCTGTTCGTGGTGTCGTCATGCTCTAAATGTGTTGTGAGGATATACTAGAATTTCCATTGAGTTGTTAATGAGGTCCACGATTAGTGAAATTGGGGCTAGATTGAATAAATTGATTGAAACGTCGGATTGTCGCTAAGTCATCCTGCTGCCTTGTTTTAGACAGCGAAGAAATCGATTGGGAGCCGAGTTTGACGAAAGATTTTTGGTAGAAACTTGTTAGTCGGACGAAGGTAAGTGACCCCTAAACCTATACTAGGACATCTGGACGCGACTGGACGGTTTTCATTGAGAAATCGATAAATTGATTGACTTTTATTGTTTGATGGATTGAAAGCCGAATGGTCTTGATGGGGAATGAGTCGTGAGTGCTAGATTGCCATGGAATTGTGTTCTCGTGACTGAATTGATGATATACTTATTGACGTGCCTTGCTTGCCTATGTGGTAGTATGATACCGGCTCTTAAATTTCGTTTTGTGTTAAAGTACGTTTGTTTTTGGCAAGTAATTGATTTACGTTCTAATGCCTAGAAACTCATCATGATGGAAATGTAGTGAAATGATTGTTGTGACGATTCTTGGCTTGAATTGAATTTCATGAGGAAATGAGCTATTGAACTATGAGAACACATGATTGATGGCAAGTATCTTGATGAGATGAAGGCTTGAGGCCGGTGGCACCCTGATGCGTCTGAATGCAGGGTTGCGAGCTATGTACATCCTGATGCGTCTGAACGCGGGACGAGAAAATTGACATGTCGACATGAGCTTGGTGATAAGCTGCTAAACCTGATGCATCTGAATGCGAGTTTATTGATTGAGATAGCCTGAGGCGTCCGAAAGCGGGCTAGTCTTTGGAGGTTCAAAGAGGATGTGCGTGTCTTTTTAATTCACATCATGATGAAAATAATTTTAAGCTAGTACGAAAGCTTGGTCACGCTATGCTATTTTTCCTTGATTGAAATGCTTATGAAAACATGACTCGATGTCTTAAGTCAATGCCATGTCTTGCTTTTGTAAATTACATGTGCTGCCTTGGTTGCTTTGGTCTGGTGAGGCAGATGGCCTAGGTAGGGTTAGGCTAGCTTGCTAAGACGTAAGTCTCACCCCGTCGTAGGATCCTTCTTTTCTAGATCCCAAGCCTTGAAGATGCTGCCTATTCGTATTGGTGACCCAAAGGAGATGACAGCTTATTTTGAGGAATTTCCCTATAGACGAGGTACGATATATATTAGGAAGAGTACGGTAGTGTGGGTTGATGAGGGGGAGGAAGACTGGAAGCCACGCCGCTTTGAGGTTTGGTTTAAGAGGACTGGAGACGTTACTACTGGTCCATTGAAGGCTCATGAGGTTTCCAAGCGAGCTGTGCCATCGTGGTGCCATCCTTCTCGAGATGTGATCGAGGTAGAGGTTTTTGTGGCAGGATCGAGGAACTTTTCGGAGGAGATCCTGGTTAGAGAGGAGAGTATCGAAGTGATCGAGATTTTTGATTCAGAGGACGAGACGGAAGAGGAGACTATAGAAGTACGATCGGAGACTTTCTCGAATTACGATCCCGCAGAGGACTTGAGTCAAGCCGAAGATACTAGTACCACTTAGTGGGCTCGACGTCACATGACTTTTTGAGGTGTCTTTTGGTGGTGACGATCTTTTTGGTAGGGCCTAGTGGTTGTCTTTTGTTCGCCCTTTTGTCTTCCTCGATCTTAGCTTGTGGTATTAGTTAGTGCCGACCCCGGTTGTATAAACTCGCCCTTTTGTTATGTAAATAACCTTTTCTCTATCCCGTGTCTCATTCTTTATTTTACTTTGGTTATCTTGCATGGAGTTGTGTGTTTATTTTCTTTTACTCTTCCGCATGCGAGTCTTATTTCTTTGTCGCGTAAAGAGGAGTATCTTGGGACAGAATTTATGGCATGAGCGGATGTGCGTCCTCGTTTAGGATGGCAGGGCGTGATATCCCTGTTTAAGTGGTATCAGAGCAAGGTTAGCTTGATCCAAGCTAATTGAGGATTGGAGTAATAAGGAGGAATGAGATTCGGGATGACTGGGTAGCGAGACCGTATGGGGAATCGCTAGAGTCAAGTTAGAAATGCATGACATAGGACTTGGTGCATGTGACTGACATCATGAAAGTGATATAGTTGTGATGACTAGGCAGTGACCAAGCTTCGTACTTACCGTGTGTATTGATTGTGGACTCTTGCTTGATGAAATGTTGTGTGCTTTGTTTGAGCTTGAAGCATGATAGTACGTTCCTTATTGCTATGCTCTTGAGATTGACTGGGTGAATGGTTGCTTTAATATAATTACTGCTTTGTGGTGTAGTATAGAACCACTGAACTTACGTAGTTGAGCTAAGTCTTTAATTTCGCGATGGAATTATAGTGGTACCGATAGTATAAGAATGAGCAACCGACCTGGCAGACGTGGGAGACCTAGAGGTGGAGCTTCTAGTTCGAGGCCACCTGTGGTAGAGAATCCTGGAATGGGTGATGTTTTGAGAGCATTGGAACGAATAGGAAATTTGATAGATAGACAGGCTCGGGATAGAGATACTGCTATTACTCAGGCTGTGGGAGCTGCCTTGGCTACTGTCAATGTGGCAACTGATAATAATGTGGGTAGTGCAGTTAATGTCAGTATTGGCCAGGGTGTTGAAGCTGGTAATGCTCGAGCTAATGAGAATAGTGGACATGGTGTGGAAGCAGGTAATACATCAGGTAATAATATTGCACCTAGAGACATGGGTCAACTAGTTGAGCAGTTTGTGAAGTTGAGGCCACTCTAGTTTAATGGAACTGGTGACCCAGAGTTGGCACCCAGGTGGATAGAAAAGCTTGAGAAAATTTTTGGGGTTCTGAGATGTAATGATGAGGAGAAGGTACTCCAAGCAGTATATCAACTGGATGGTACTGCAAATGACTGGTGGAATGCTACGAAGGGCAGAATGTTTTCGGAAGGTACTGCCCTGAATTGGACTACTTTCACTACGGCCTTTAATGACAAGTATTTCTCGGAGACTGCGCGAGAAAGTAAACTGGTGGAATTTCAGAATTTACGTCAGGGTAACTTGACAGTGGATCAATATGAGGCCGAATTTGCTAAGTTGTCGAGATACGCGCCACGGTATGTCGAGGATCCGCTAGAGAAGGCGTGGAGATTTCGAGATAGGTTACGATCAGAATTTCGCAGTCAGATAGTGACCGTGAACTTGAGAACTTATAAGGAAATCTATGAGCAGGGTCAAATGATAGAACGAGATATGATGGAGAGAACAACTGCATCCGGATCACGATTTCCTTCTTTTCGAGACAATCGCCAGTTTGGTAAGAGATCAATGACTAGTAATAGGCGTTTTGTTCCGCCCGCAAGGAAAAATATTGGGAAGCCACCGCACCAGTCCAACTTGAACTGCCGCCTTTGTGGAAGGAGACATGGAAGTGGACCTTGCCCGACTAGGACGGGTGTATGCTTTAAGTGTGGTCAGATGGGCCACCAAATAAGGATATGTCCTAATCAAGTTCCAGGACCTAGACCGCAAGGACATCGACCACAAGCAAGACCCCCGGCTGCTGCTCCACAAAATGAATTGAATCGACCACCCGCTCAAGGACGAGTGTATGCTGTGGCGCGAGGCGAAGCTGAGAACGCACCTGGTGTGGTCACAGGTATGATTTATTTGTGTGACCAAGCTGCTTATGCCCTGTTTGATCCTGGAACTTCGCATTCTTTTGTGTCTGCTCAATTTGCTGATATGGTTGATTTGGATTTAAGGCCATTGACTATGAGATTGCATGTTACCACTCCGCTAAAGGATAATGTGATAGTTTCGTTAGGGTGTGTGGATTGCAAGATAGTTATTGATGATAGAGCGGAAAAGATAGATTTGATCGTACTACCTATGTTTGATTTTGATGTGATCGTTGGGATGTATTGGCTAAGTAGACAAAAAGTTGTGGTGGATTGTGGTGATAGGGTAATCCGTTTTTATCCGGATGATCGCCCTAACTTTGAATTTAAGGGAAGTCGTGGGGGAATTTCTATTCTTTTAGTTTTGTCGCTTGAAGTGACAAAATTGCTAGATGAAGGATGCCAAGCTTACTTGGCTGTGGTAGTTGATACGACGATTGGGGAACCGAAATTGGAAAATATAATGGTGGTACGTGAATTTTCGGATGCGTTTCCCCAATAATTACTTGGATTATCACCCGAGCGAGAAATTGAGTTTGTAATTGAGTTAGCTCCTGGGACGAAACCAATTTCGAAGGCACCTTATAGAATGACGTTATCGGAGTTGAAGGAGCTTAAGGTGCAGATGCAAGAGTTATTGGATAAAGGGTTCATTAGGCCGAGTGCATCGCCATGGGGAGCACCGGTGTTATTCGTGAGGAAAAAGGATGGATCCTTGCGTTTGTGTATTGATTACCGGCAATTGAATGAAGTAACCATTAAGAAGAAGTATCCATTGCCGAGGATTAATGATCTATTTGATCAACTGTAGGGAGCTTCGGTGTTCTCTAAGATAGACATGAGAACGGGATATCATCAGTTGAGGATTAAGAAAGAGGATATTCCGAAAACGGCCTTTAGAACAAGATATGGGCATTATGAGTTTACGGTGATGGCTTTCGGGTTGACTAATGCTCCAGCTGCATTTATGGACATGATGCATCGGGTGTTTAAGGAATACCTTGATCGCTTTGTCATAGTGTTTATTGATGACATTTTAATTTACTCGATGAGTAATGAGGAGCATGAAAGACATTTGAGAACTGTTTTGCAGACCCTGAGAGAACACTCGCTTTATGCAAAGTTTGGCAAGTGCGAGTTTTGGTTGAATAATATGGCATTTCTTGGCCACGTAATATCCAGAGAAGGAATCTCCGTAGACCCTGCGACTCTTGAGACGGTGATAAATTGGCCTATACCTACGACGGTTACGAAAGTTCGGAGTTTTCTAGGATTGGCTGGTTATTATAGATGCTTTGTAGAAAAGTTTTCGTCTATAGCTATGCCGTTGACGCAGTTAACTAAGAAGCTTACAAAGTTCAAATGGACGGACAAATGTGAAAGGAGTTTTCGAAAGCTTAAGCATCGTTTGACAACCGCCCCTATGCTTACGATTCCGTCTGGACCCGGAGGCTTTGAAATTTATAGCGATGCTTCGTTAAAAGGATTGGGATGCGTGCGTATGCAACATGGAAGGGTTGTAGCATATGCTTCACGGCAGTTGAGACCCCACGAATTGAATTATCCGACGCATGACTTGGAATTAGCTGCGATTATTTTCGCCTTAAAAATTTGGAGGCACTATTTATGTGGCGAAAGGTTTCAAATTTATACGGATCATCAGAGTTTAAAGTATTTATTTTCTCATAAGGAATTGAATATAAGGTAGCGTCGATAGATGGAATTGCTTAAGGATTACGATTGTGATATTTTGTACCGAATAGAGTTGCTAACGCGCTTAGTCGAAAATCTAGCATTGCGCACTTGATGGTTAAGGGATGGTCAGTGCTCGAAGGATTGAGAGACTAAGAGTTTAGGCTGGAAATAAGTCAGCTGTCAAGTTTGATAGCGACTTTGAGAATTGAACCGGAGATCCAAGAAAGGATAAAAGTCTTACAGTCTACGGATCCAGAAATCCAGAGGATTCTTAGTATGGATACGACGGAAAGAAAAACCGAATTCCAAGTATCTGAGGACGGAATTTTAAGGTTTCGTGGACGTCTTTGTGTGCCTAATGACGAAGCACTCAAAGAGAGAATTTTTTCTGAGGCTCATCGGAGTAATTATAACATCTATCTAGGTAGCACGAAAATGTATCAGGACTTACGCCAGCATTACTGGTGGAGCGGGATGAAAGTGGACATGGCTAAGCATGTGGCAAAGTGTTTGACGTGCCAACAAGTGAAAGCTCAGCACTGTAAGCCTGGCGGATTACTTCAACCCTTGGAGATTCCGGGATGGAAATGGGAGTACGTGATGATGTATTTTGTTATAGGTTTGCCGCGGAGTTAGAGATGGCATGACTCGATCTAGGTAGTGGTAGACAGATTGACCAAGTCTGCGCACTTTATTCCTGTGAGGAAGGACTTTGCGATGGATAAGTACGCCGAGCTATATATGCGCCACATTGTACGACTCCATGGAGTACCTATAACAATTACATCATATCGAGATCCTAAGTTTACCGAGAACTTTTGGAAGAGTCTTCAGGATGCCTTGGGAACCAGATTGCAATTAGTACGGCATATCACCCACAGACAGACGGACAGTCGGAAAGGACGATTCAGACGCTCGAGGACATGTTGCGAGCGTGTGTTATAGATTTTAAAGGTGG
Source organism: Rhodomyrtus psidioides (assembly GCA_021437785.1). Taxonomy (NCBI): domain Eukaryota; kingdom Viridiplantae; phylum Streptophyta; class Magnoliopsida; order Myrtales; family Myrtaceae; genus Rhodomyrtus; species Rhodomyrtus psidioides. Next base: position 70,357 of record JAILYB010000082.1, read on the forward strand.
ATGGGAAGACCACTTGCACTTAGTAGAATTTGCGTATAACAACAGTTACTAACAAAGTATTGGGATGGCTCCGTTTGAGGCACTTTATGGGAGAGCCTGCAGGACTCCTTTGTGCTGGGATGAAGTGGGAGAAAGGAGCATAACGGGCCCAGAATTGGTGTAACAGTCAATTGAGGCAATGAAAGTAATCAGGGAAAGGTTGAAAACAACACAAACTCGCCAGAAAAGTTATGCCGATAAGCGACGCAAGCCGTTGGAGTTTCAAGTTGGTGATCATGTATTTCTCAAGGTATCGCCAATGAGAGGTTTATCTCGTTTCAGAAAGAAAGGAAAGCTGAGTCCGAGATATGTAGGCCCATTCGAAATTTTAGAACGGATTGGAATATTGGCTTATATACTTGCCTTGCCGCCGAGTTTATCCCAGGTACATAATGTGTTTCATGTGTCGATGTTGAGGAAATACAAGCCGGACTCGACGCACATTTTGGATTATGAAACAATAGAAGTGGATGACAAGGTATCGTACGTGGAAAGACCGATTAAGATTAAAGACCAGAAGGAGCAAGTTTTGAGAACAAAACCGATTTCGTTGGTCAAAGTAATTTGGGAGCACCATGCAACTGAAGGCGCAACGTAGGAGAACGAAGAGACGATGAGGCGTCAACACCCCCATTTATTTGAATGGTGGGTTGAAATAAATTTCGAGGACGAAATTTTTTTAAGGGGGGAAGAGTTGTGACATTCTGATTTTCTTGTCATTCCGAGACCTTTGACTGTAAGAAATCCGTCGAAGTATTTCAGTTATATCTCGCTCGGATCTGATCAATCTCGAGTTAATTAACCGAATGGGAAAGGCAAACGCGCGATGAGATACGTAGACCTAGGAAACTCGATTAGAAAACGGCGCTTTGACCATAAGGATCGTCAAGAGAGTATTTAGAACTGAGGCCGGTCTAAGAACTATTAAGGAACACAATGCTAGTGTTATACGCTGGGATGCGGGTGATGCCGCTTAACCAAAGTATGATTAGCGAAATTTTCCTAAATCGATTTACGACGATTGTTGCCGTCGGGGCTAGCGAAAGACCCTCGTGATTACATGACAACCAAAGTCGTCGTAATTTGAGTTATCCGAAGTGTGATGAGAATCACAGAGTCGATACGTGTGACGTCAGCAAAAGCCGCCCGTTAGTTCGAGACAAACTGGAATTTCGATCGATGGAAGTTTCGATCACGAATTAGGATCTCGGAATTCAAAAATGGAAATGAGGGATTACAACATTTGATATGGATTAGACGCCATTTTATCGAGGACAAAAATATCGAAAAACTAAAATTTCGGACGAAAGGTGTGAAAAGACCATTTTGCCCTTGAAGAGTTAACCTTGCCTTAATGATTTGAGAAGGGCATTTTAGTCATTTGACATTTACTTCTTCCCCAAGGAGGCTGCCGAAATTTGGGGGGGGGGGCAATTTATTCATGGAAAATTGGATATTATTGATATGTGGACAAGTGTCATTACTTGGGTGAGAGTAATTAAATTTCTACTAACCTAATCTTCTAGAACCTTGACCTTGGTGGAATGAAACCTCATTTCATCTACCATTTCCCCTAAAATTTTGTGAGCCATCTTCTTCTTCACCTTCATTTTGTGTTTTCCTCTAAGAGCAGAAAACTGCTCAGCCGACCAGCTTCTGCCGCCCCGTTCGGTCCGTACGAGCACCTCCTCCGGTGACCTTTTGGCCGGCTGCCGACCACCACAGGTTAGTTTACCTGTCCTCTACAAGTCCCCGTTGCTTTCGTGAATTTTGGAGGTCTGGTTAATTTATGGTGATTTTTGGAAGAAAAGTGGACAGATTCTGAGCTAACTGAGAGAGAGCCATGGTTCAACCTCTTAGAGACTTCATTTGGCTCTGAAATTTTTATGGAAGTTACATGACATGTAGTACTAAGTTCACTGAGTTGGGGCCGTTGATTTGGTTACGTTTCGATAGTTTAATTGAGGTGGTTTTTAAGGGCAGATTCTGACCGCCGGACTGACCGAGATGAAGTGAGCTGTTCGGAGGTCTTATGAGTATTATTTAGCTTCGAAATTCATCGTGGGGCTATATAACATGTTGATTGAGGTTTTAGCAAGAGGAATTGATGATAAATTGGAGCTTAAAGGGGAATTCATGGATTGTTTATGCGAAAAGGAGTAGAACCTGTTTTGCCCTGTTTTGATTCTGAGTAATTTGGTTCTGTTGGGGGCTGTTCGTGGTGTCACCATGCTCTAAATGTGTTGTGAGGACGTACTAGAATGTCCCTTGAGTTGTTAATGAGGTCCACGATGAGTGGAATTGAGGCTAGATTGAATAAATTGATTGAAACGTCGGATTATTGCTAAGTCGTTCTGCTGCCCTGTTTTAGGCAGCGAAGAAATCGATTGGGAGCCGAGCTTGACGAAGGATTTTTGGTGGAAACTTGCTAGTCGGACGAAGGTAAGTGACCCCTAAACCTATACTAGGACATCTGGACGCGACTGGACGAGTTTCATTGAGAAATCGATGAATTGATTGACTTTTATTGTTTGATGGATTGAAAGCCGAATGGTCTTGATGGGGAATGAGTCGTGAGTGCTATATTGCCATGGAATTGTGTTCTCGTGACTGAATTGATGATGTACTTATTGACGTGCCTTGCTTGCCTATGTGGTAGTATGATACCGGCTCTTAAATTTCGTTTTGTGTTAAAGCACGTTTGTTTTTGGCAAGTAATTGATTTACATTCTAATGCCTAGAAACTCCTCATGATGGAAATGTGGTGAAATGCTTGTTGTGACGATTCTTGGCTTGAATTGAATTTCTTGAGGAAATGGGCTATTGAACTATGAGAACACATGATTGGTGGCAAGTATCTTGATGAGATGAAGGCTTGAGGCCGGTAGCACCCTGATGCGTCTGAACGCAGGGTTGCGAGCTATGTACATCCTGATGCGTCTGAACGCGGGACGATGAAATTGACATGTCGACATGAGCTTGGTGATAAGCTGCTAAACCTGATGTGTCTGAACGCGGGTTTATTGATCGAGATAGCCTGAGGCGTCTGAATGCGGGCTAGTCTCTGGAGGTTGAAAGAGGAAGTGGGTGTCTTTTTAATTCACATCATGATGAAAATAATTTTAAGCTAGTACGGAAGCTTGGTCACGCTATGCTATTTTGCATAGATTGAAGTGCTTATGAAAACATGACTCGATGTCTTAAGTCAATGCCATGTCTTGCTTTTGTAAATTACATGTGCTGCCTTGGTTGCTTTGGTCTGGTGGGACGGATGGCCTAGGTAGGGTTAGGCTAGCTTGCTGAGACGTAAGTCTCACCCCGTCGTGGGATCCTTCTTTTCCATATCCCAAGCCCTAAAGTTGCTGCCTATTCGTATTGGTGACCCGAAGGAGATGATAGCTTTTTTTGAGGAATTTCTATATAGACGAGGTACGGTATATATCAGGAAGAGTATGGTAGTGTGGGTTGATGAGGGGGAGGAAGACTGGAAGCCACACCGCTTTGAGGTTTGGTTTAAGAGGACTGGAGACATTACTACTGGTCCACTGAAGGCTCATGAGGTTTCCAAGTGAGCTGTACCATCGTGGTGCCATCCTTCGCGAGACGTGATCAAGGTAGAGGTTTCTGTGGCAGGATCGAGTATCGAAGTGATTGAGATTTCTGATTCAGAGGACGAGACGGAAGAGTACACTATAGACGTACAATCGGAGACTTTCTCGGATTACGATCCCGTAGAGGACTTGAGTCGAGCCGAAGATACTAGTACCACTTAGTTGGCTAGACGTCACATGACTTTTTGATGTGTCTTTTGGTGGTGACGATCTTTTTGGTAGGGCCTAGTGGTTGTCTTTTGTTCGCCCTTTTGTCTTCCTCGATCTTAGCTTGTGGTATTAGTTAGTGCCGACCCCGGTTGTATAAACTCGCCCTTTTGTTATGTAAATAACCTTTTCTCTGTCCCGTATCTCATTCTTTGTTTTACTTTGGTTATCTTGCATGGAGTTGTGTGTTTATTTTCTTTTACTCTTCCGCACACGAGTCTCATTTCTTTGCCGCGTAAAGAGGAGTATCTTGGGATAGAATTTACGGCATGAGCGGATGTGCGTCCTCGTTTAGGACGGCGGGGCGTGACAGCTATAGTGAGGGTTTCACGACTATTGCGAGGGCTTCACGGCCCTCGCCTATGGTCGGCGAGGGTTCGCCGGCCCTCGTCGAGCTTGAGAAGAAAAAGGAAAAGAAAGAAAAAGAAAAAAATTATAAAAATTATAAAAGAATTTAATTTCAAAAGAGAATTATAAAAAAGAAAAATATCCATTTCAACGCTCATAGTGCCATGCAGGACGTTGGCATCCACGTAAGTAATTTTCGGTTAAAATTGATCGATGGACTTAATTGACGAAGTGCCAAAAGATTTAAGATTCAACAAGTAAAATTGAAAGGTTTGTGATTTTTTGGACAATTTTCCCATATTGGACTGCAGATGGATCTGTGGCTAATAATGGATGACTCGTATTTACTTACCAAAAGAAGTGTAGTGTAAGCCGATAAAATTAGCTTTCAACCTTTTTTTTTAAAATCATAATTAGCCTTCAACTTTGCTAACCATATACTGATATTTATGACACATTTTTTTTAAAGGAAATTCAATGGGACACGTCTTGCTACTTTCCTCCGTTATTTTCAAGGACTTATTGTTTTATTCTTTGTTGCTTGTGAATCCATGAATATAAATACTAGTTTGAATGCGAAGAAAGCGTAACTAAGCCAGATTTGACATCAATCAAAACCACTTAAAGATTAGACAAAGGGACAAATGAACGACTTTCTATCAAGTCAAATTAACACCATTACATCTTCAACGGATTAATGAATTCACGATCACAAAAAAAAAAAAAAATGGTGTGAAGAGGAGAAATAATGAGATCAATTTTACTGTGGGAGGGGCAAGGTTAAATATTACTATTGAATCAGATCTTGTGATTGAAGGGTAATTTGGTCTATTAACATAAAAATGGCGTGTTTTAGCCAGAAATGGTGTGGACATAGGCCACTCTTTATCAAATATAATTTGATTTTAGCATTAGCGTTGGAACAGCTTTTTGAGGCAAACGAGTAGGGCCGGCCCTCGCTGGAGGTCGGCGGAGGGGAAAAAAAAGAAAAATTAAAAAAATTAAAAAACAAAAAATTTAAAATGTTGTTTAAAGTTTTTTCACATTAATGCCTGCCTTTAAAAAACTTCGTTACTATGTTACGCCTTTCGATCGTATCCTGCTAAAAAAAGGTAAAATTAAAATATCCCTCTTTTATGCGAATCATTTGTTGAACAATAGAATCCATGAAAAAAATTTAAGAGCTAAAAAAAAAAAATCAACTCTATATATTTTATGATTTTAATGTCTTTATATCATAGAGCAAATTAAATCCTGACAAACGGATTAGAATATGTAATACATTAATAATGGTAGAAATGGAATCACAAGTTTATACATATATGAACTTCATAGGTCTACGTGGCATTTGTTAATTCCTTTCGATTTTGTATTAATGCTGGCTGTGTCGCTTAGGAAGACCGGCATCCACGTCAATGATTATTGATCAAAATTGGCCGGATGAACTCAATTGACTAAAAATAAAAAGTTTTAGAACTGAATTGATAAAAATATAATAGGTTTAGAACTTTTTGGACAAATTTTCCCGATTTCCTAGTGTTCTCGGCACGGTATGTTGCATTAGCAAACTTTTGGAACGGATTTGAAGTCCGATCGTCCAGGCTGTCCAAATCTCGGATTGAAGCTTACTTTGCGGATTCAAACAAATTAAGTGAATCATTTTTCTACTGTTTTGTTTATAACCTAAAGTTGTGTCATGAGCTTTATTGTAAAAATTTGTTCCTGCCACACATGATCTTCAATCCTCAACCCATATAAGGGTTCGCCGTACAAATGTGCATGGTCACAGGGCCATTCGGCAAAGATGAAATTGCACGAGCATTGTGCGCCCAATGCATCCTTGCTTTTTATTATTGCTAGATGACTCACGCTTCTTGCCCTAACCCACTATGAGATTAACAACCTGCTCTGAACCACACAAAGATAAATAGCAAATAATAAAATATTATTGTGGGACCCACTTCTTCAAAAATTTATGGCCCACAATATACTGTTTGTCATTCTCACGGTCATCCAAAAACTGTTATGCTAGCAAAATCCTTTCTTTAATTAATAAATATATCGAGATGATGGATCAACTAAATTGTTTTGTTAATGGGATATTGAGTTGGTTAACATTCGATATCGAAACGCATCTTAAGTTTCTAGATTGAATTCAATTTTCTCGGAACCACCTTGAGATCTTTCTATCTCTGTGTAGATATTTCAGTACTAATGGAAGGGGAATATCAGGACATGGGAGATTAATTGGGCACTTTAAAGTAGCTAGAACACTGCAGAACCCACCCCCCCTAAAAAGGGATATACAACTCTTCCTCCAACATGAAGGAGAGACCATATAGAAGAATAAGGGAAAAAAGTAGAAATCACCCTATAATTATGCTTTGACTTGCCATGGATCACCCTATAATTAGGCTTTGACTTGCCATGCACTCCTGCAAGTACAAGGGTATCTCACCTTCAAAACCTTCTGTCTTGCCTTCTTCTGTTGTCTAAGATGGTCTTTCCTAGATTTACAATCTGCCTTAACAAGGTCAACCTTGACTATGTGGTGGTCTGAAGTGCCCTTGGATGACACGACAGAGTATGAATTGGGCACAAATTTGTAGGGTGCCTCTGGAGATGCCAAGATGTAGTCCACACGTGTGCCATACTTGCACGTGCCCTGCACATCTGCAAGAACCAAAAGAAGAAATTAGACTCCAACGGAAGTGTTTATTTTTCCTTTTTTTTTTTTTGTGGAGGCATGTGAGCTTGGGTAGGAGAAGGAACCCATACTTTGCCCTTTAGCAATGATGACCACAGGCTCACAATCCCCAGCAAAGTTCTTTGCATCAGTGTAATCTTTCCCCTTCAAGAACTTGGTCACTTCTACCTTTGGTGTGGGCTTCCCTATGTCCTCATAATACTACAAAATTAAACAGACATAACTGCAGAAGTACACAGAAAGAAGAAAATATGAATTTTTTTTTTTAAATCAAGGGGTTTTCCGGGAAAAAGAAGAAATTTTTGTTGCTTTTTCCTTAAATTACCTTGACAATGTCCATCCATCTAGTGACAGAGTAATCTGATTCATCCAGTGAGTTGAGGCCGCCTGCTAGGATGTGAGGAGGGTCATATGACTGGACAATTGCCCTGATTTGCCTCATCCTCCAGAACTCATCCAGGTGGTCCAGCTGTGTGCAGTTGAAGCTGAGCTCTCCTGCCCATGGCACATCTACGGTGGCCTTCAACACATTCCTGGTCAACAAATCCAGTCATATCCAAATGACATTCAGCTCATGTTGAATCGTGTTGGAAGTTCCGGATTGGCCCGACTCCATCGGACTCGGATTTGGATCGTGAATCAGACTGGTAACATGACTTAATTGAGACGGAGATGGTAAAAATGACCGAATGTGTACTCCAGACTCGGCACGGCTTTGTGCATATCATTACCTCGAACTGACATTTTCCCTTTTTGATAGTTCGTTAAGTTGAAAGGCACCGAATGGCATTGCAGTAAAAGGGATTTGAAGTATCACTTTCAACCCCGAGATGTGGCTACCATGTAAGCTTATAGTCATAATTAAAACAGAACACGAATCCCTCTTAAGAGGTCACTGCAGTGGCCAAAAATCTACTAGCTGAAGTATCAAATTTCCTCCTTTTTTCCAGATAACAAAGTTTGCTGATTGACCCTTGAATCACACAGTTAAAATTCCTACATTGAAGCTTATAGTCATAATTAAAACATGACGACTAGTGTCGGAAAATTCATAACTAGCCCGACTCCACAGGACGGCGAATTGGAACGTGAATCAGACAGATAACATGACTTAATTGATACGGAGAAGGTAAAATTGACCGAATGTGGACTCCAGATTCGACTTTGAGCTTATCATTACCTTGAACGTACATTTTCCCTTTTCGATAGTTCGTTGAGTTGAAAGGCACCGAATGGCGGGTCGCGATGGCATTGCAGTAAAGGGGGTTTGAAGTATCACTTTCAGCCCCGAGATGTGGCGACCGTTTAAGCTTATAGTCATAATTAAAACAGAACACGAATCCCTCTTAAGAGGTTACTGCAGTGGCCAAAAATCTACTTGCTGAAGTATCAAATTCCTCCTTTTTCCAGATAAGAAAGTCTGCCGATTGACCCCTGAATCACTCGGTTAAAATTTCTACACGGCAAGCATTGCAGAGCACAAGACACTACGCCTTTCCTTGACCAATGCATAGATTTCATGGAAAATAATAATGAGATGACTGAACAAGCACCTGAAATCATCGTCGTCGGCGATCTTCTGAACCCGCCACCGCTTGATTGGCCACCTCGACAGGATTGCGTTACCATACGCAGGAGCCCAACTCTCGGCGAACACGTAGTCCATCCCCAGAGCACTCGCCAGGTCGGAAAGCGGCCTCATTCCCTTCTCTTCCTGAGCCTTCACATCTTGCAACGCCAAAATGTCAGCATTCACCTCCCTGAGCACTTCCAAGATGCTCTTGCCGCTCCTCAGATTCTCTTCCTGATCGCCCCTGGAATTCCCCAGGCCCATGCTGTAAGGGAAACATATGGGCGATCTTACAGGGACTTTGCTTCGAGCGTTGCTGCTGTTGGTGATCATGATCGGCGGGCTCTTGGCATCATTCTCTTGAGTGAAGCCAAGCAGCTTGCTGTTAGCTATGGAGATCTCGTTCTCGGGAAGATTTATTGAGACCTTCAGATTTGACCTCGCAGGCCTACCGTCCACCGATGGGTGCAGAGGAGATTGCTTCAGTATGCTCCTCGGCTGGGAATTAAGTTCTCCTGGCCTCTGCTGATTATTACCGAACAAGAAGTAGTCTTCCTCCTCTTCTTTTTGATCAAACTCGGAGAATTCGTCGCGATTCGGGACGGCGGGCGCGAGAGAGAACATCGCCACGTTGAATGTCGCGACCCGGATCGGCCTCTCTGGTAAAGAGAAACTGAATTGGCCATTGTTGGAACTGTTCTTGGCGCCTAGCGATTCACCGGAACGGAGTCTCGAGCCAAACCTTCTCAATCTCCGGACGACAATCTTTAGCCGCGGCCGCTTCCTAATCAGCCACCGTATCCTTGAGCAGAGAAGCCGGATTTTTCGCCGTAGCACACTGAGAATGTGAGCTGAACGGTCACTGCACAATGCTTCTTGGGCCATGTATCAAGGTTTTAAAGAAAGAAGACTAAGCTTTTAGCACTTCATGAGCACCTTTCTTCACATGAATAGAGCAAATGGAAATCTTTGTTTGTCGCAAGTTTGAGGGTCATGAGAAAGATGATAAATAAGAAGAGTTAGTAGGAAAAACATGAGGTCATTTTGGATGGAGGTTGAAAAATGCTGTGTTATGAACAACAATGTTGAGAAAGAGAGACCGAGACAGACAGAGACAACAAACTCCAACTGCTCCAAGGACAAATGGTGGAGGCTTGAGTTTGACTATAAGAACAAAAATTGTTGAGCTCCTTTTCCAAAGCACCAACTGCTACCAATCATATGTCCATTGTTGACCCAAAACAAAAAACAAAACAAAACAAAATTTGCATAATTGAGGATGAAAATTAGAAAATAGGGTCATAATTAAACTTAGAATTGGAGTGAATCTTTGAAACCCTCTTCAAAAGTTTTGCGGTTGGGAAATATATTTGATGAGGTGGGCTAAAATATTTGCAAATAAGACTAGGTTTGTTCCTCAGTTTATGATCCTTCTAAGGAAAACACAACTTTATGTGGGCATAACAAGTAAAGGCCGAGCCTGACGATGATTAAGGTCCGGAAAAGGTTGACTTATGCGTGGGATTGCTTGTCCAGGACGGTGATGTCTGGTGTGTTAAGAAGTCATGCCTTTCTTTTAGCGGTATCTTTTATTAGTGTTAAATGCGTAGGTTGAACCGAAATGAAGTCGCCAAAATATGAAGAAAGGGTGCTAATGTGTGGCCATTAGTTGACTTTAGCGGTCCTTTGGAAAATGTTTAATAAAAGAGAGCTTGGTGTTTTTGTTGATCCATAGTGATGGCAAAATGACGCGAATTATGCGCCGGAGTGCCGTGACGTTACGAAAGTAGGCCAGGCAATTTGTGTTGATGCTTACAAAACTATTCGTAAACCATGACCTTGTTTATGCGAGTGATATCACAAAGAGTTAATTTGGCCATCACTCAAGGAGAATATATGCTAATTAGAGTCATTTACATGCATAATTACTGTTAAAATTGTGTCTCGAGTTTGAGCCCATATACGAAGACTCGGGAGTTAGGCACGAGTTAGGCATTGACTCGGGAGTTAGACATTGACTCGGGAGTTAGGCATTGACTTGGGAGTTAGGCACGAGTTAGGCATTGACTCGGGAGTTAGGCGCGAGTTAGGCATTGACTCGGGAGTTAGGCATAAGTTGGGCACAAGTTGGCATGCTTCCTCTTCCATTCGGCTATATAAGGAGAAGAAGAACCGAAGACAAAGCAAGCGAACAAGAGAGAGCTCAAGAGATAGAAGTGAGCTCGGAAAGACTTGTTCGCCGCGTCGAGTCTATTTGAGTTATTAAACACCGTGGGTATCGGGTGTATAATCTAGGGTTGGGAAACACTTGAGCGTGAGGGATTGTAATCTTGTAATTCTCTGATTTGTTAGTGGATTATTTGTTGGCTCTCCCCGTGGACGTAGGTTCCGACATTCGGACCGAACCACGTAAGTCTCGTGTCCTTTATTATTATTCCGTTTATTTCTCTGTCGACTTTCTACGGCTCCCGACATTAATTGCAAACGCTCGTCGATCCTATTCCGCTGCGACACCGATCTAGTGTCCTATTTCACAACAATTGGTATCAGAGCTTAGACTTTGCAATTATGTCTGGAGCAAGAGTAGAAGTTGAGAAATTTAATGGAAGGAACAACTTTGTGTTATGGAGCGTCAAAATGGAGGCGCTGCTGACAACTCAAGGTCTGGCCCGGGCATTGGAAGGCAAAGCCAAATTGCCTGAATCAATGAAAGATGCCGACAAGGACGAGCTGATGAGTAAGGCCAGAAGTATAATCCTGTTGAACCTATCGGACGAGGTGTTAATAGAGGTTGCTGAAGAGAAAGATGCCGCAGCAATGTGGGCAAAACTTCGGGCCCTCTATGTAACAAAAGGTTTGAACAATCGCCTGTATATGCTGAAGCGGATGTATCAGTTTCGATACACTGAAGGTACGTCCATCAGAACCCACCTAGATGAGTTTAATAAACTCATGATGGATTTGAAGAATGTCGGAAAGAACCTTCAAGATGAAGAACAAGGCATGATACTGCTGGCATCTTTGCCAGAATCATGGGAGCATTTCACTGACTCCTTATTACAGGGACGAACTTCAATTACCTCTGAAGAGGTAAAATCTGCTATGTTTTCAAAGGAGTGGCAGCGAAAGCTGCGAGATGACGGCCTATCGCAAGATGTGGCGCGAGGACTCGTGATTCGAGGCGGAGATCAACACCGGTGGCCCAGCAGCAGCAGAGACAAAAGCAGGTCCAAATCGCGACCCAGAAAATTCAAAGGTCGCATGAAATGCTTTGAATGTCACGAGGAGGGGCACATGCGGAGAGATTGTCCAAAGTTAAGAAATAAAGGTGGTGGGCAAAACGTCACAAGCAATGTGGCAAATATTGCCGAGCAGAGTATCAGTGATGCTGAGACCGTCCTATGTGCATCAACAAGTTTGTCAGGAGACGAATGGGTGCTAGATTCTGGATGTTCCTATCACATGACTCCTCATAGGAACTGGTTCACTACCTACCAAACTACAGATGGTAGTAGAGTTCTTATGGGGAATAACACAGCCTGCAAGGTTGTGGGGATAGGGACAGTTCAGATCCGGATGCACGATGGCATAGAGCGAACGCTAATAGACGTGAGGCATGTACCGGAACTCAAGAAGAACCTTATTTCTCTAGGGACACTCGATGACATTGGGTGCAAGTACACCGCCGAAGGTGGAGTACTGAAGATCTCTCGAGGTGCCATGACGGTAATGAAAGGGAAGAAGAAGAATTCTCTCTATCATCTACTGGGAGATACCGTGTCTGGAATTGCTGCAGTTTCATCAGGTGAGTCAGATTCTGACTTGACTCATTTATGGCATATGCGTTTAGGGCACATGAGTGAGGCAGGTATGACGATGCTGAGTGAAAGGGGGCTGCTGAAAGGTCAGAAGACAGAAAAGCTGGACCTGTGTGAGCACTGCATTTTCGGAAAGCAGCGCCGAGTCAAATTTGGTGCAGCTGTACATTCGACCAAGCAACCTGTTGAATACATCCATTCAGACGTCTGGGGACCGTCTCCAGTTTCTTCGAAAGGAGGTGCCAGATATATGCTGACATTCATCGACGACTATTCAAGGAAGGTATGGGTATACTTCTTGAAACACAAATATGAGGTGTTTGATCGGTTCAAGAAATTTAAGGCATTGATTGAGAAGCAGTCAGGTAAGCAAATCAAGTGCCTGAGAACCGATAACGGCATGGAGTTCTGTGGTAAGGATTTTACCGAGTTCTGCCAAAGGGAAGGAATCGTGAGACACCGCACGGTTCCTGGGACACCACAACAAAATGGCGTTGCTGAACGGAAGAACAGAACTCTACTTGAGAGAGCTCGGTGCATGATTTCACATGCAGAACTGGGCAAGGAATTTTGGGCCGAAGCAGTAAATATGGCATGTTACCTAGTTAATAGATCTCCATCTTCTGCTATTGAGTGGAAGACTCCTGAGGAAGTATGGTCGGGAAAACCTGTTGATTATTCCGGATTGCGGATATTCGGATGTCCTGCGTATGCTCATGCGAGGGATGGTAAGCTTGAGCCGAGGGCAAAGAAGTGCATATTTCTGGGTTATGCAGAAGGGGTAAAAGGCTACCGGTTGTGGTGCAATAATCCCAGATCACCCCATTTTATAATCAGCAGAGACGTAATTTTCGACGAGACTGCAATGCTTCGACAGAGGAGTCCTGAGTCATTACCAGCAGAGCAGACAGATCATGGTGTCAGTAGTGAGGTGGAGTTTCAGGTGGAGACTCCGGAGACCTCGGAGGTAACAGATGTTGAGACTGTGGATGAGGCCACTATTCCTGAAGACGGTGATACGGAACAACCAGCGGAGCCGCAACATAATATAGCCACAAACAGACAGAAAAGGCAAATCAAACCACCGGTACGTTATGGTTATGCTGATATAGCCTATGCATTGACTGTAGGTGATGAGGTGGAGACAGATGAGCCTTCGTCTTACTCTGAGGCGATGGCTAGTTCTGAGTCATCGCAGTGGCTAGGGGCTATGAGTGAAGAGATGGAATCACTCCATCAGAATCAGACATGGGAGCTAGTTAAAGTACCCAAGAGCCAGAAGATTGTTGGAAGCAAATGGGTCTACAAACGGAAAGAGGGCATTCCTGGTGTCGAGGCAGCGAGATATAAGGCGAGACTTGTGGCGAAGGGGTTTACACAGCGGGAGGGCATTGACTACAATGAAGTGTTTTCTCCTGTGGTAAGGCATACCTCTATTCGTATTTTACTTGCCTTAGTTGCTGCACAAGATCTCGAGTTGGAGCAGCTTGATGTAAAGACAACGTTTCTTCATGGTGAGTTGGAGGAGCAGATTTACATGAGGCAGCCAGAGGGATTTGCTATTCTGGGTAAGGAAGACCATGTTTGTTTGTTAAAGAAATCTTTATATGGGCTAAAACAGTCTCCTAGACAATGGTATAAGCGCTTTGATGCTTTCATGGCTAGTCAGGACTATTCTAAGAGTCAGATGGATAGCTGTGTTTATTTTAGGAGACTGGATGATGGGTCTTTGATATATCTGCTGTTATATGTTGATGATATGCTGATAGCAGCTAGAAATATGTCTGATATTGATGTGCTGAAGCGGCAGTTGAGTGCTGAGTTTGAAATGAAAGATTTAGGTGCTGCAAAGAAGATATTGGGTATGGAGATTTTGCGTGACAAGACTGCAGGGATTTTGCGTCTATCGCAAAAGAAATATATTGAGAAGATCGTGGAACGTTTTAACATGCAGTCAGCAAAATCTGTAAGTACACCTTTAGCTGCACACTTTAAACTTTCTGACAAATTATCACCGCAGACTAAGGAAGAGGAGGAGCATATGTCTCGTGTTCCATACTCTAGTGCAGTGGGTAGTATTATGTACGCCATGGTGTGCACTAGACCTGACATTTCACAAGCTGTAAGTGTTGTTAGCCGTTACATGAAACACCCAGGTAAGACTCATTGGGAAGCTGTGAAATGGATCCTCAGATATTTGAAGGGGACAGCAGACGTTAGTATCACATACCAAAGGGACAAGAACGGCAGTAAGACCACAGGGTATGTGGACTCGGATCATGCTGGTGATACGGATGGTCGCAGATCATTAGCGGGGTACGTTTTTATGCTAGCAGGTGGTGCAGTAAGTTGGAAAGCATCTTTACAAGATCATGTTGCTTTATCTTCAACTGAGGCAGAGTACATGGCACTAACCTTTGTGGCAAAGGAGGCGATATGGCTGAAAGGTTTGCTCTTGGACCTTGGACTGAATCAGAAAAGCGTCACTGTACATTGTGACAACCAAGGTGCGATACATCTAGCTTATAATCCGATATATCACGAGCGAACAAAGCATATCGATATCAGGTACCATTTCATCCGAGATGTCATAACGAAGGGCGAGATTGCTATTATGAAAATAGCAACAGCAGAAAATCCAGCAGACATGATGACGAAGCCGGTTCCTTTGGCAAAGCTCGAGCTCTGTTTGAGCTCGATTGGCGTCTGTAGAGCATAAGCGCCCATCGGGGCGCTGGGAGAGTTAACATGAATACTATAGCTTGGCTACAAACATCGAGCCAAGGTGGAGAATTGTTAAAATTGTGTCTCGAGTTTGAGCCCATATACGAAGACTCGGGAGTTAGGCACGAGTTAGGCATTGACTCGGGAGTTAGACATTGACTCGGGAGTTAGGCATTGACTTGGGAGTTAGGCACGAGTTAGGCATTGACTCGGGAGTTAGGCGCGAGTTAGGCATTGACTCGGGAGTTAGGCATAAGTTGGGCACAAGTTGGCATGCTTCCTCTTCCATTCGGCTATATAAGGAGAAGAAGAACCGAAGACAAAGCAAGCGAACAAGAGAGAGCTCAAGAGATAGAAGTGAGCTCGGAAAGACTTGTTCGCCGCGTCGAGTCTATTTGAGTTATTAAACACCGTGGGTATCGGGTGTATAATCTAGGGTTGGGAAACACTTGAGCGTGAGGGATTGTAATCTTGTAATTCTCCGATTTGTTAGTGGATTATTTGTTGGCTCTCCCCGTGGACGTAGGTTCCGACATTCGGACCGAACCACGTAAGTCTCGTGTCCTTTATTATTATTCCGTTTTATTTCTCTGTCGACTTTCTACGGCTCCCGACATTAATTGCAAACGCTCGTCGATCCTATTCCGCTGCGACACCGATCTAGTGTCTCATTACACAACAATTACAACTCTTTTGGGAGATATAATCTTAGCAGGCTAGCGAGTTCTGTTCCATGTGGCTCTGTCCGCGTATTTACTTTCACGAATGTGTATCAATTTATCCAAGAGTCGATACATATGTTAGACTATACATATTTGAGATGTATAACCACTTGGTCCATTCCACTTGAACCAATTTTCTAAAGGCATGTGACTCTCAGTAATCATACAAAAAGTTGCCTCTCTCATTAAGGCGGGACTCTGAAATGTTGCAAATTTCCTCATTTGTAATGAACTGATCGATGTCCTCGGTAATGTTGGCCGGTACCGTGATACTGCCCATATTTTATGTGTGGTCCAATTTATTCCGGCCCCTTTTTGTCGTCTTACAAGTCTGTCAAGAGCCATATATTGGCTGAGCCCTCTCGCCTCGGCACTTCACGCCCTCTATTAGATAGGGTATGGAGTCTGTCCACGAATCACTCAAGAGTCACTCTTCCATCGCAAGCTGATCTTTCTTCAGATGTCTCCTTGGATCCAATATTGGATTCTGAAGGAGCCAACTTTTTGTAAAAGAACTCCCTACTATGTCACCCTTACCATAAAAAAGAAATCGCCAATGATAGATGCAGAGAGTACCCGAAGTTGTTAAGGAACGTCGACCCACGACCAAAAACAATTAATTCTTTCAGGTACTCGCATCAGAACGAGACCAAGGACCATAGTTGTCGTTTCGCATAAACTAAAAGACAATATAGATCCCCCAGAAAGTACAACTTTTCTTCATCGTACAATGATTTTACCGCATATTAATCATGTAGAAGTATGGATGAATGTTAAGCCGCCATTTTCGTTCTAAACTTGTGTATAGATTACGTTGGCTAGCTTTTAAAGCATTCGGTAGGTTCGGTGCGCTTGTTATGACGGACTCTCACAGGTCTCTCTCACCTCTCATGATAATCCTGAGAAAACCGCGCCCTGCGCCGACGGAGACTAATGCTTTCACGTCTTAATTGAGTTGCGATGCCCACAAGACTTCCCAACGCAACATGGAAAAGTGATTCTTTAAATGTTTGTCGCAGCAAAATCATGAAAACACGCATTTCGGGAAAAAAACTCTCGAGCACAAACTCAAACATTGGGCTCGGATGCCGGAGTCCCGGGCTCGGCGTCAAGGGACCTGGGCCCGTCCTCGATGAACCCGAGCCCAGTTGTTGGGGATCGGGGCATGTCTACCGGGGTCCCGCACTTGGGCATTGGTGAGGGGGACTCGAGCTTTTCAACTGTTTTAGTTTAAGTTGGCTAAAATGGTTGTTTATGTAAGAGGTTGGCTTTTTGCACATTAGTGAGAAGATGAGCTTTTGAATGTAACAATCAATTGTGTGACATGCTCGTGATTTGTAGCACGAAGAAATTGCAAGCTCTTTGAAGCCAACAAATTTGTAATAATTATTGTGAATGCTTTTGTGAGATGAAGAGATGATTCCCAAAGAATTACGAAACCTAATTTTGTGAGTTATTGGATGTAATTGAAGCTGAAAGACACTAGATTGTGTGACTTGAGTGTGGTAATAATCGCTGTCGTACTTCTTGAATGATACATTTAATTCTGTGCTGATCTTCCCGTGGGTGAGTCGCATCAATTGAAGTATGTAAATGTTGATATTCTGTTTAGTTTATTGTTGGATCACTTGTTTTTTTACAACGGTATGCATCAAAAGGTGTATGTACCATTCTTAAGGGATACAAATTTTACCTTTCTCACATAATAATTTCATAAGTGTAGTTTATTTTCGATTTAGAAATCGAAAGGATCTTCCATACCGGCTCGTGCTTTGTGACTAGTTGCTGACTGAGAAGCGGAATTCCATTGGCCGGAGATTACTAAAGAACTAGTGTAATTCCTCCTAGACGACAGACTATGGAAAAACTTGGCCAGACAAAGATACAAGGCTCGAATATACAAAGCGGAATTTCATTCACGAGCCTTGTACATACCGCCTGTTACACAGTGGGAGTTGGCCATGCCCGAAATCGTTCGAAGGGTTGAAAACTTGTATCGAATTCCACGGTGAAGAATGATCTTCCCCACCTAAGGCCGGTTTTGGGATCATATCAGAGCTTGTCAAGAAGTACTTGTTTTTACAACTATTGGGGAACAATGTTAGAACAAACGTACAATATGTATATTAATCTATACAATGACAGAACCAAATCATAAGCAATGAAATGAAAGATAGGTTTATAACAGACATGTCATGGACTATGTCATTCACCATAAGTCCCACCAATCTTCTTCTTTGAAGATCTGCAATCCACAAAGCTGTGATCTATCTTGTCACAGTTGAAGCATGTACCTTGATATCTGTTCTTGGCCACTTTAACTTGCAATCATTTAAACTTCGAATCGCAATAATAAATGTGATCAAGCTGCCTCAAACATGAAAACATTAAGTTGGCAGAAGCACAAAATTTGATCCTTCAAAAGCAGTATTCAAAAATTGTCAGATGCAAAAAAAGTCATAAGATGCAACTGCATCTGAACCCGTCAGATGCAACTGCTTCTGAGCCCATCACATGCAGAAATTCGTCAGATGCATAAATTCGTCAGATGCAACTGCTTCTGAACCCATCAGATGCAGAAATTCTTCAGATGCAGAAATTCGTCAGATGCAACTGCTTCTGAACCCATCAGATGCAATTGCTTATAAACCTATCAGATGCAGTCCTTCTGGACCCGTCAGAAGCAGTCCTTCTGGACCAGTCAGTCAGATGGAGTTCCTTCTGGACTCGTCAGATGGAGTTCCTTCTGACCCTCCTTCTGAGTTTTCTTCTGAGTCTCCTTCTAAGCCTTCCTTCTGACCTTCCTTCTGACATTCCTTTTGACCTTCCTTCTGAGGCTCCTTCTGACCCTTCCTTCTGAGGCTCCTTCTGAGCAACAAAATCCGAACGGAAATTTAACAATATAAATAAATTGAATTTAGATGGAATACCGAGGCTTGTGTTCAACACAGTTTCCTTAAAACAGATTCGTCCCTTCCAGTACGTGCTTTGAGGTTTCGTGGACGTCTGTCTCCCAGGATACAACGGTTGAACAGCGATAGATGCTAGCACAGCACTCCAACGCTTTCGGCGAACTTGAACAACACGAGAACACTATCGAAAAACAATGCAAATGCATATAATCGGAAAAGAGGGAGAAAAGTTTTTTCTTTTGAGATTGTAGTGTTTTCCTATCTCACTTCCTCTCTTTCAAACAGAATGGAAAACCACATATTTATAGGCTAAGTGGGGCATTGCGGAAATAAATAATAACGGCTAAATTAATTCTGCCCTTTAGAGCCGTTATGTAATTAATTCTGTAACCACAGAATTATAACAACCGTTACTTAGTTAATACCATTTACACACCGGTAATTAACGTAAGCACGATTAACGGCTTGAGTTGGAAAAAATTAAAACAGAAGGCAAAAATGGGCTCGTCGCGAGGCCCACTTTTCTGTCCGGCATTCGCGTACGCAGGTCGTGCGCTCGCGCCCAAGTTCAACTTGTCGGGCCTCCGTCGGGGTCCGGGCTTCGCACCCCCCCTGCACGTGCGCGCGAGGCATAGTGCTTGTGCTATGATAGTTACCACTCAAAGAGAGTGTATCAATATATAAAGCACTTCAAGGCCTTCTTCCTTTCCTATGTGGGACTAGTGCTTTGTCACTTCCCACTTCCAACTCAAGAGTGTTCTTTGAGAAACAATTTCTCATTCACTCACCATCAAAATACCTCATATTTCCAACAATCCTCCACATGAATGAAAATTATTTTGGTTTTGACTCTGTGATAGTGTTCAACAAATGAAACCTGCATAGGATAGGTAGGTGTCACCCTTTGAACCTTCCCCTGTGAAAGTATATTTAATTTACCAGCTGTCCAGTAGACATGATGTCCTTGAACTGTCCTGCTTTCTTAGTAAATGACCCATACACTTCACACAGGAATCATCAACGTTTGTTCAGTTCTCATGAGTATGTTCGTTTTGGCCATGAACATCGTCCTGGTTCTGCGAGAGTTTCTAAAGAATTCAGCCCTCAATAATTCTCCTTTGAAGCGGCCCCACTTCTCTCTCACATAGGTGATTACTTAATCTTGAGTAATTAATTTACTCCTCTTAAGAATCATTAAAGCAATTGTTGCTATCCTTTTCCTGAAAACCCCCACAGTAATTTGTTTACTCCACATACTTGGGGGATATCAAATCACTGTTTCTTTTATAGGAATGATTTGAGGGATAGACCCCCACAGTGATATCTTAAGTTCGTATACTTAGGTTGTCCCTTTTGAACCTAGATCTTGGGATCTCTAGTCAGCTAAGTTGGGTTTTCCGTTATACAAACTTTTCTGTAATGGGCTGTAGTCCCATTCCTATTATTGATTTTCCAACTAACTCTCTGTTTAACCCTTTGGTTAGCAGATCTGCAATATTATCCTTTGACTTTACGTAGTCAATAGAGATAATTCCAGTTGAGAGTAGTTATCTAATGGTATTATATCTATGACATATATGTCTAGACTTACCATTATACATAAAACTCTGTGCTCTTACAATCGCAATGTATACAGATTGGTGGCACAGGTTTTTGCCATTTTGGAATATCCTCTAGGAAATGGCGTAGCCATTCAGTTTCTTCACCACATTTATCCAAAGCTATTACTTCGGATTCCATTGTGGATCTAGTTATAACAGTTTGTTTTCAGGATTTCCAAAATTATGGCTGCATCTACTAATGTGATTCATATCTACTAGTAGATTTTGGAACAGCCACTTTAGCAAGGCACCCCCACACTTGTAAGCATTTATAGGATGATCTCCTACCTTTCCATAGCTCATAAGAGGTTTTGTCCTATTTATTTCGAGGTATTACATTATTCTCACCTTAGGAAGGAAATAATGCTTCACAAGGTCAACAAATGACTTGTTATTGCCCTAATTCATGAAATCATCAATCACATAAGTTGGGTTACCATCACTGTTGATTTTCTTCAACTGGCTAAGTCCCATTTCCCTCGAGGAATAGTTAGAGGATCGGCCGAATCCATTTCTGACTTCATATTATCAACGGACATAATTCCATTTTCAAGCAATTGCTTTATCACATCACTCCTCGAGCGAACATGTCTCTTTCTACCATTGAAAGTTTTACTCTTTGCAATGGCTATTGACACTTGGCAATCACAATGTATAGACATGTAAAGTGCCGATTTCATTTCCTTGAGCAATCCTCAAGTCATCAGGATAAAATATTTCCTTCTTCTTCTCCTACTAAAGTGTAGGAGGATAAACGTTATATTTCCACAAATATGCTTGGTAGCATCTAGGTTTATCACCTATTATTTTTCGTTAGCCTCAATATTGGCTCGAGAAATGACCGCAACATTTTTCATAATCATCTGCTTCAACCAAATTGACTTTTGGTTTAGCAGGATTGTCATTTCCTCCAAAATATTTTGTTTGGTTGAGTTCCAAACTACAACATCCCACCAAGTATGAACATGTATTAAACAGTGGATATCGCTGTTGACACCTGATTTTTTTTACCATTTATTATTGTGATTTTTATTCTTTAAAATTAATTAAAAATATCAAAAAAGGTCATAAAATCACAAAATCAACTTTGGAAGCCTTGGTTTAACCTTAGGAACCAATTTTGAACAAAAAATATTTTTCGGTATTTTTAATATTTTTCGAGTTTATTTAATTATAAAAATACCCAAAAAATCAGAAAAATACCATTCGTGGTCAGAAAAATACCCAAAAATATTCGATAATTTTGTTTTAATTTCCTCTTCAAGTGTGTCACTTTAAATCTCAAAAATTCGGCTCGGGTCACTATGTTCCTTCAAAACATAAACCCGAACCGAGCCTAAAAAAAAAATCATTTTCGAGTCTTTTAGTTTTCAATTCTCACTTTTTATAAGCTATGACATTGGATTCTAAAGTCTTAAAGTGCAATTAGGTCAATTTGCCCTCCAATTTAATCAATTTTTACCAAAAGGGCTTAATTGCACATTTTTCTTTCAATTAGTCCCCGGTTTCACGGATGTATACGTATGCTCTACGTATTTATACATCATACGTATTTATACGTTATGCATATTTGTATTGTTTGGTAACCTCTTTAACTCTTGTAATAATAATAATGGTTATTATTTTTAACACCTTTGTTAGTGCCTTTTTTAGCATTTTTGTATTGTGAGTGCTATTTTTAAATAGCATTTTTTGTATTATAAATTGTGAGTGCTATTGTTAGTGCTATTTTTAAATGACATTTATTTATCATAAATTGTGAGTGCTATTGTTAGTGCTATTTTTAAATGGCATTTATTTATCATAAATTGTGAGTGCTATTATTAGATAGAATTTATAATTGTTAGTGCTATTTTTAAATAGAATTTTTGTATTATAAATTGTGAGTGCTATTGTTAGTGCTATTTTTAAATAGCATTTTTGTATTATAAATTGTGAGTGCTATTGTTAGTGCTATTTTTAAATGTCATTTATTTGTGAGTGCTATTATTAGATAGAATTTATAATTGTTAGTGCTATTTTTAAATAGAATTTTTGTATTATAAATTGTGAGTGCTATTGTTAGTGCTATTTTTAAATAGCATTTTTGTATTATAAATTGTGAGTGCTATTGTTAGTGCTATTTTTAAATGTCATTTATTTGTGAGTGCTATTTTTAGATAGAATTTATAATTGTTAGTGCTATTTTTAAATACAATTTATTGGAAGGTATTTTTGGCTATAAAAGGATGGCAAGAGTTTTGAGGTTGAAGGGGAGAGACATTTTTGTAGAGTGTGCAAATTTTTGAGAGCTTAGAGAGAAGAACACAAACACTCTCTATATTCTCATAATCTTGAGCGAGCAAAATATACTAAGTTCGGAATATTGATTCCGCATATTGCTAGCACAATTGTTGTGGAGTTATTAGTCGTCTCCCCGTTCGTCAATTGGTGGTGCGTCCGAACTAGATGCCTAACACTTGTGGAGGCTGAGATCGAAGAACATCGAACCGACACCTCCGTTCAAGCACGCTACGAGAGGTAATCTATTTACTCCCTTTGAGACTTTGTGATTTTTTTCGATTGAAATGCACGAAGTACGCCTCTGGAGATACATGTGTGGGTTGTTATTTATTTCCGCTACGTGTTACGTGGATCCCAACAGTGGTATCAGAGCCAATCCTTAGGTGTTTTCGTGCATTTAATTGATTTTTTGCAATTTTTGCAATACTATGGCCAATATGTATTAACGAATTGTTCGTCTTACATGGCTAATGGAGATTGATTATTTTATATGATAAATTAATCAACGTAGCAAAAATTGAGACTAAATCAATTTTGAATCGAAAATTTATGGCTATCTTATTTTACGTAAAAATTATGAATATGATTCAACGTAGAATTTTTATTGTGCCTTCCTAAGTTTTAAATTGTGTATTTATTACTTACGTGAAAGGGTGGTGATCATGGAAAAATCCCTAATCAATGTGATTGATGTATATATGAATGTATGATGATTATTTATATATTTGGGGTTGTAATTATTAAATGGAGGCTGCGTACTCCTTTTATTTTTCATGTAATCTTTATTTTTAGCATAGTCAATTGTTGATGTAAATGCTACGAGGATTACGTGGAGGAGCCTTTTAAGTCGGCGAGCTCTTTGGGGCCCAATTCTTGAAGAGTTCAAGAAACCAAGAAGAAGCGAAGAGCGGCTCTCCGTTATTAAAATATTAAAATGATTATATGTGGTCTCATTGGCTCGAGACCCATTAAATCATAATTCCATGATCACCACGTAGGATAGATATTTATGTGATTGACATCTATTTATTTATTATGATTACGTGAGCATGTTAAACTGGTTAATGTGCAAAGTCAGACTTACCTCACCCAAAATTGTGCCTGCATGAAATCCTAGTTAGGAAAATCACTCGCATTAGGTACCGAAAGGGCGTTGGTAACGACACCAGCGTAACCAAGTCCCCGAACCCAAAATCTCTGGTTCCGTAGAACTGATCGATCTCTCCCAATCGATCGGTAAGGTTTCCGGTCTACCCTCCAAGAAAGACCGGTGGCGACTCCAAATGCATGCACAATTTGCACATGCCACCACGACCACACTAAAGGTCGAAAGCGATCGACTCTTATCGTCGAAGAATACTCCCGCCGCGATTTGGTATGGGCCTGGGAGGGCTCGCGCCGATCCAAGACCCGTGATCGGTAATCCATTAGCCGCGTCCGCTTCCGGACGGGTCGCGACAATCGTCTCACAGAAATCACCAATTGGTGTTTCTCATTGCTTCTTATAGAGAACAAATTTCTCTTAAGAACTTCAACTTTGCTTTTAAGCAAATACACATAGCATATTTAGTGCTATCATCGATAAAGGTAATAAAATATTTATTACCGCCTCTTGTTTGTATGAATTGCAAATTCACATACATCACAAATGAATCAATTCAAGAGGATCTGAGTTTCTTTTACACGCAGAGCCTCCATTGGTTCATCTATTTTGTACATAGAGCCTCTATTGGCTCATTCCTTTCGCGTGCAGAGCCTCTATTGAACCTTTTGTGTTCAAGGTTTCTATTGAACTTTTCGCGTTCAAAGTCTCTGTTAAGCGCTATTTTTGTTCAAGGCGCCACACATGTTTCAAGCAATCTCTTTCGCATAGGAAGGAAAGAATCGCTTTTCGAAACTTTGCCTCAGATGCCTCCCATGTCTTGATATGGTTGGCCTTATCGTTGCTCTTGATGCATCACCATAGCAACGCATTTTCCAAATACAAGGGTATGGTGTTCATACGCACCTTGTCATCCCGAGCTCCTTGGGTTTCTAATTATCGATTCTTCGCCCATAGGAAGATATCCACAATCTTGGAATTCCTCGAGCCTTTAAATTTCTTGGGTCGAAGAATGTTCAATCTAAGTGGTATGGGGCTTGCCCCGTTCACATGTGTTGACACCTGATTTTCTCACCATCTATTATCGTGATTTTTAGAATTAACTAAAAATAACAAAAATAAAAAAAATAAAAAAATAGAAAAATCCATTAATATATATATATATATATATATATCATTTGAGTCTTTTAATTTGACGCATATTTTAGCGTCCCTTTTAGTTGTTGCCAATGCTTGACTTAATTAGAAGGAAAATGAAAGTGTCGTTCGTTCATCAAGGGACGGGGATCGAATCCGAAGTGAAAGAGGAGCTGGATCCCTCAAAGCCAAATAGAATATCATCAAAAGGAAGGGAGCGGCGCCATTGTTGAGACAAAGGGGACAAAGTGAATGAGATTATTATTAAAAAGGGAGAGAAAGCTAGAGTGGCTAGCAGGATCGGAATCTTCAACCGCACGAGGGATTTCGGGGACGTCCTTTTAAAAAAAGAGGAGACACTTCGTGGCTGGAGGGAGATATAAAAAAGCTTGGACAAGAAAGGGAAAGAAACAAAAAAGCAGGAAACCGGGGATCACAACTTCGTCCCGTCACCCTCCACCTCCAGTGGCGTTCCATCGAAGCCGTCACGGCCATCTATGGCTGAGTCCGGGCTCACCTCCTGTAGACAATCCCGTGTCGATGAAACCGAGGGCTAATGCGGCCCGCGCGGCTGTGTCTTGCACCAGCCCCGGCTATCCCGACACTACCCTACTAAAATACCACCGTTTCACCATCACCCGCACAAGATCCGCACCAGAGCGGAGCAGGAGTACGAGTCTTCGCCGAGAAGATCACGCTCCGAAGCTTCGACGGCGAGTCCTTCGAGGTCGATGAGGCGGCGGTCGTTGAGTCGCAGACCATCAAAGATGGCTGCGCCGACAGCGGGATCCCCACCTCAACGTCACCAGCAAGATTCTGGCCAAGGTCATCGAGTACTGCAAGAAGCATGTCGAGTCCACCAAGCCCTCTTAGCGCCCACCCCGACACGCCATGGCCTCCATCAACGCCTGGTTCGTCTTCTTACTCCTCCTCCTGCTCGCCATCTCCGTTCAGCCTGAGTCAAGGATGATTGCGCCTACACGATCTATGTCAGAACCGGGTCGATAAGGGGTGGCATCGACTCCGTCGGCCTGAGGCTCTACGACGTGCACGGCGAGTGGGTCGGGATCAGGGACCTCGAGGCGTGGTGAGGGCTGATGGAGTCAGGCCATAACTACTTCGAGAGGGGCAACTTGGACGTCTTCAGCGGCCGGAGCCCGTGCCTCAGCGCCCCCGTCTGCGCCCTGACTTGACCTCCGACGGGTCGAGCCCGCACCACGGATGGCACTGTAACTACGTGGAGGTGACACCACCGGCGTCCACACGCCCTGCTCGCAGCAGCAGTTCACGGTGGAGCAGATCACCCCCGACGTCCGAACCGGCCAACCTCATGGATGTTGCATGAAGGAGATGATGAACAGTATAATAGGGTGGCTTGGGCTAGCGTAAAAAAAAGGAGCGGAAGAAGTAAAGAATGGTTGGGCCGGGCATGTCTACATTCTGGACCCATTCGTGGGTTGGCCCAAGATATATGTAAAGTAAGGGTTAGGCTTTAGGGAGTTGAGCCCGTGGATTAAACTTTTTTTTTCTTTTTTGAGACGCACACAGGGACTGTCACATGTCAAGGCTTGGTGATTGAAGATTGGCGTCCAATCAGGGACGGTCATATGTCAAGGCTTGGTGATTGAAGATCGGCGTCCAATCAGGTATATTTTGCGTATTCAATTCGGGTGTCAAAGTTAATTTCTTTAAATATCGTCATTATAGACTTGATTTGCACGTATTTACTTCAATCTAGTAGTCAGCTTGTTTACTTGGTTAAGTGTGGTATGTTGTCAAAGAAAATATTTTCAGAAAATATTAATAAAAAAAATCATAAAAAAAATCGGAAAATTCAGAAAAATTCCAAAAAAAAAATTCTCAGAAAGGGGAAATGACCACAATCAACTGGCCATGGAATATTTTGGGTAATTCGGTATCCGAATCCCCCAAAAATTGACGATTTTGCCCTTCGGGCTAATCGCCTCCAAATCTTCCCATTTTACCCTAGACCGAAATCGCACATTCCCTAAGCCCTTATGGCTATGTTAGGAAGCCATTGATTTGAATTGATGAGCATTGATGTGATTTATTTATGTACTTGATTGCGCTTTCATTTAAATTGATTGTGATTGATAGGAATAGTCTTCCAATCTGCATGAACCCTGAATCAAGCCTACCTCACCTAAAATTGCCCATGCATGAACTCTTAGTCAGGAAAATCACTCGTGTTAGGTACCGAAAGGGCGTTGGTAATGACACCAGCGTAACCAAGTCCCCGAACCCAAAATCTCTGGTTCCGCAGAACTGATCGATCTCTCCCAATCGGTCAGTAAGGTTTCCGGTCTACCCTCCAAGAAAGACCGGTGGCGACTCCAAATACATGCACAATTTGCACATGCCACCACGACCACACTGAAGGTCGAAAGCGATCGACTCTTATCGTCGAAGAATACTCCCGCCGCGATTTGGTATGGGCCTGGGAGGGCCCGCGCCGATCCAAGACCCGCGATCGGTAATCCATTAGCCGCGTCCGCTTCCGGACAGGTCGCGACAGCTGGCGACTCCACTGGGGAGTCTTGCTCTAGAACATATGATTCTAGACCTCAAGTGGACTTAAGCCGTAATTAAAACGCTGAGTGATTTTTCTAACCTTGCAGGCGCTCTCGAAGGTGAGGTAAGTCCGCTTATGGTGGGTGTTATATGTTTTTGGCAGATTGGAGAAATAAGGGGTGTAGTCTGTGATTAACATTGTCTTATGCAGGTTGGGCGTAGGAATGTATGTTGTGTGGATGATTTGAAGTGCTGATTGATAAACTGCTGTGCATGAATTGCATTATGATGATCACAACACGTGGACACACACAACCGCGCCTAAAACCCCGAGCGCCGCCTTTAGGAACACAATAGAAGGAATTGAGAATGGAATCTTCGTGAGGAAAAACGCGGGGTAATCCACTTTTCAATTCTGCTCGCTTCGAACTATGGATCGAGTCCCAATGCAACGATAGCTGTGCAATGGAATCGGCTCTTTTTAGAACTCGAAGTGGGAACCTTAACCTTAGGTGCCAAACCCTCTGATTTTTAGAAGTTCACCATCACTTGTCTCATGCGCATGTCTTTGGGCGGTTGGTACACCTAAAACCGCACATAAGTCGACGAGTTTGGTTGGTAAGACTCTCTATCCCTCAAATCTATTACATTTCATATAAATATAGGCATTTCATTCATTGCATTCTGGTGATTAGATTAAATGCCATTTCAAGGATAGATGTGTGTGTTTTTCCCAAACGTCCTTGATAGAAGACGAAGAGGATGATATCCCGTGACAAGCACCGAGTGAGCAACAAAGGAGCCTACTATGGACATTATTGAGATATCGTCCAATGAAGATGACGAGTTGGGGCAAGTGATCCGGAGGTCACAGATCGAACTTGGGGCATCCTTAAACGTTAGGATCACATTCCTTTGTTTCATTTTTCATTACTAGTCCTCTTGTATAGGGTTTATTTTTATCGAGGCTTTCTCTATCTCACCCCTTAGAGTGATTGTATTAGGGACCTATTGGTGTATATATTCAGATGGAACTTGGTTGTATTTCTTTTGATGGGTCATTGGAATGTGATAATGGCATTTTCTCTAATCATCCGAATACTCCCAAGTCAAGTTTATAATTCCTTTAGAGGAAATCAAAATTGGAAATCTTGCATGACCTTTTTGGTCGTATAGGGTAATCCAACCCCAATTTCGCTAGAAGGAATTATACACTTGAATTGATTCATGCATGTCGTACGTCATTGGTAATCCACGATAATTGATCAAGAGTATCGGCATTGTTTCGAATTTAATGACGAGATAGATGTCCAAATTGCCCTCGTTCTTAACAAAACGGCCTTGATTTGGATGCCGTATCTTCAATTAAATTTAAAATACGTCATTATGCCTTGCGCTTTTGACTAATTCGTTCTCCTCGAAATTGATCAAAAGCGATTATCGTGAATTACATTCCTTTCAATAATATGCTTTCCTTCGAAGAATACTGATAAAAAACTTTTTGCGCAAGATTAAAACCCTTGTAAAAGTTTTTGTCCTTATTAATCACGAGCAAGCATAAAGATTGAAAGGGGTTTATGCTTTCTTTTTCAAATTATTCCTTCTGATTCAGTCGTTTCATTTGCAGGTGAAAAAAAATAGGTAATAGAGAGAAATCTTCTCCTGGATAAGTCTGAGGCTATTCTCTCATCTGATCATGAGCGAGTTATAAAATCAGGACATATTTGCTCGGCTTATTGATATTATGGTTCAGCTCACCCAAGTTGAAGATGTTCGGATGCTCGAAGAAATGAACCATACAGAAGTTAAAACACACATATTTATTTTGCTCAGTGAAGGGTTTTCAAAAGCAGGTCATACAATTCGGGGTGGAAAAGTAAAGCCAAAGTGAGCCCTAATTAACGACACAAAGGAGCCCAACTGACCCTCCATGTTGTTAATGCTCTGCCCGTACTCACGACTTCGCATGTTCTGGTCCGCAAGCTTGAGGAGAAGGTTTCTGCATTCGCCCTTAACCTCAGTGACCTTGACCTCGTGTTCCTCGGTGATTATTTCCAAGTCCCAAACTAATCCATTCCCGTGAGCTATGTCTGCGCTTATTTTGTCGAGCCGTTCTTCCTGCCAGTCACTTTGCAGCCTCAATAGGACATTGTGGCGGTCGTGCTCGCCAGCGGTCAGGGATAGGGCCAATTGATCCACCAGGTTTCTCCTCTCGCGAAGCAACGTCGCGACCCTCTCATTGGCAAACTCGACGGCCTTTTTGTGACTATCGGCCAGATAGTTGGTCAGCACCAAATGATCAGACCGATCCTTGTAACGAGCCCGCAAGACGCGAGCCACGAGAACCTCCCGATCAGCAACACGGTAGGCCTCTAAGGAGTATGCAAAGAGGGTCGGGAAAGTTCTATATTCCCTCCCCAGCGTAGTACCTTCGAGGGAAGTGGTATCTAAGTCCTCGAGCAGGACACGGATTTCATCCGCGGTTGCAGAATGATCGGTTATGTGCGCGTAACCGCGACCCAATAGGTTATAAAGCTTTTCCCACTGGGCCAAGACATCAGTCGAAAAAGTGCGCACGGGAGAGGAGGCCATTTGCGTTGGGTTGGCTTGAGAATAAGACGAGGCTAATAGAGAGATTAGAAGGAAGAAGCTGATTATGCGAGAACGCTAACCTGCCATACGTTAATCCCTCATTTTATAGCAACTCAAGGATGATGAAGGGTCTCAGTAATAATGCTGGTGGAGCCCAGTTAGGGGGTAAAGCAGGAGGTCCCCTCACGAGAACCATTGGATTCGTTTAGGTCCGCGATTTCCGGCTTATCAATTAAAAGATGTAAAAGATTTGTCGGGATCACCATTATTAGAGTTAGGTGGGAGGTGAGCGCAACTATCGAAGAAAGCCCTAACAGGATTTAGCAGTCCCATCACGTTGAAAAGCTAAGCGCGAAATTCAAGGTCTTGAGGGGGAACGTTTGCCTAATGATGCTTGAAGAGCGTCTCCTGAACATACAAAGTCACTCGAAGAAAAATTTATAGGGAGTGAGCATACAGGAGAGAGTAGAGAACTCTGAGTGGGCAAGAACCAATCAAACATTTCTCAATCCAACATATTTAAGAGGTTACTGTCAGCTGCTAGAGGCGACTGACTCAAAAATCTCAGAAATTGAACTACTGAGGGATCTCGAAGATTCCAAGACCAAGTCTAACACCAAAACCATGGAGCCCAACACTTCTGGCAACGAAAATCAAAATCACGGCGACGACGACGACGACATCCACGATGCTCAACTCGGGAAAAGAAGACGTCCTTACCAATACTCTCAAGAGGAAACCCAAATGCTGGAAACCCTCTTCAGTAAAAGCCCTCACATGAAAAAGAAGTGAAGAATTGAATTGAGCCGGGAGTTGGGGATTAATCAGTCGAGGATCCAGTTTTGGTTTCAAAATAGGAGATCTAAATCGAAGGCTCAACGCAAACGTCAGGTGGTCGAGATTTTAAAGGAAGAAAACCAAAAGCTGCGAACGGAAAACATGAGGTATGAAAAAGCTTTCAATATTACCGTTTGCCCTCATTGCGATAACCTCATCGCCCGCGGTGAGATATTTCCCGATAAGCCTCACGCAATGATTGAAGACGTTCATTTACCACCCTACTCCCTCGGGGCATCCCCTGCTCAACCAGATTTTGCCGGAGTCACGCATGAGCAGGATGATCCTACGAAGACGATACAAATGCCTCATGGGGGATGGGATTTGCATCGCTTTGATTGGAGCTACAGTTTCAAGGAGCTGGATGTTACCGCCGACCAGCTCAAAGCATATCAGCCTCATGCACAACAATTTTCGATAGGGTCGGGTCCTGCTGGAGATGAGTTAATCAGTCGTCAAGCCATCGATGCAATTTTGGGCCACGATAAGAAGAGGTTCGCTTGGCCCCCTGAACTGCATTTCAGATTCCTAGACGTGGTTCACCAAATGGGGATCGATTCAGCAACTCCGACGCGCATATTTAAGGCCATGAATGTACCGGGGCTTAGTAAGGAACTGGTCAGGAATCACCTTGCTGCCTACAGAAAGCGATTAAAACAGCGTCGAGCGGAGCTAAACCGGGAGGAATCCATCTCGGGCTCAAAAGCTAGGGGCGACCGCCATTGTAATGCTCAGGCATCAAGAGATACTCGGCCAAATCTAAGCATCAATCAAGCTGGCAACCCGACCACCGGCAAACTGAAAGCTGATCAGAATATCCTTCCGGGCCATTTCAACACTTCTCAAGAGCGCGTGTCACAAGTACAGCGAGTGCGCACTCCTCCATTCGAGCAGCAGTCGGCTGGTGCTCTGCCTGCCGCTGGTCAACCCACGACAGACGATTTCTTCGATGAGGGGCTCGATGCCTTGTTCAATCAGTGGGAAGCTGGCATGCTTGGACAGCCATGATCTAGCACCTGACTCGGGGCACGATGGGTCGGTCACTACGAACACCCATAGAAAGAAGAACATGTTCACGAGTAGATCATTCATTTTATCCGTTGTAAAGTTCCTACGGGAACA
This sequence comes from Rhodomyrtus psidioides, assembly GCA_021437785.1. Classification (NCBI taxonomy): domain Eukaryota; kingdom Viridiplantae; phylum Streptophyta; class Magnoliopsida; order Myrtales; family Myrtaceae; genus Rhodomyrtus; species Rhodomyrtus psidioides. Next base: position 102,221 of record JAILYB010000082.1, read on the forward strand.
TTTTTCTTTAATGACTATAGTTAATTCTATATTAAAACCAACGCTATCGACGAACATCGTCATGCTCAGTTGTGATGATCCCTTGTTAGATTAAGTTTGAAACCAGAGACGGTCTTTAAAATTTTGAGTGGCCACGAACTCATTCCTCACCAAGCGCCCGGGATGCTGAAATGAAGAGTAACAGCATGCACAGGGAAAATGCCACTTTCGTTTGAACGATGAAAAGGGGTTGAGAGAAGATCATAGCGTTAATTCCCATGGAGCTAAATGAATTAAACGGAGTCATTAATTGCGGGTCCACCGCTGCTCCCCACGTTCTCGGGCCTAGCAAATCATAAAAGGCGCCGAAAGATTGTAGACCCACCACTTTGAAGACTGAACTAAGGGACGAGCGCAATACTCGATGAAACCGAATCAATGCAAGAGAGTTTGTGATCATATCACGAGGAAAAAGAAAGGGGAATACATACGATGAGTAATTGCGGGGTCTCGGGAGGAGCGCTTGCTTGCTGGTCTTCATATGCAGCCTGAAGGATGGTTCCAGGACACGCACAATCACTTGAGAAAATTTCTAGAGTGAGCAAACACGTAAGAGCGAATTGAGAAAGCTGAGTGAACTAGATCAGCCCGAGATACTCCGATCCATCATGTTTAAAAGCTATTCCCATCTGCTAGAAACGCCCGACCTGGACATTTCTGAGCACGAACTGCTGGGAGACTTCGAAGATCCTGGAGCTGAATACTGCCCGAAAGCCATGGAGACTGACTCCTCTAGCGATGAAATTCTAGGTTTCAGCTACGAAGAAGGAGTATACAATGATGACCGGAGTCGAAAAAGGAAGCAACTACAACGCCACACTCCAGGCCAAATCCGAGAGCTCGAAGCTTTCTTCAATGAATGCCCCACTCCAAGCAGACAACAGAAAATGGAGTTGAGCCGAAAGATAGGATTGGAGCTTTCGAAGGTCAAGTTTTGGTTCGCCAACAAACGAACCCGGGTGAAACAGCAATATGCAGACCATGAGTTACTGGTCCTGAAGGAGGAGAATGAGAAGCTTCAAGCTGAAAGTGCGAGATATAAGGAAGCTCTGACCAAGGCCACCTGCCTTAATTGTGGTAATCCTGTTGTCCTCGGCGAGGTGTTCCTCGATGAACCATCCCTGTTGACGAATAACGCTCAGCTGTTACTGTATTCTCCACAGCATTTTCCGACACAGCCAGATACCGCCGGAGATCTGCATGAGCACGTCAACACCATAGGATCAACACCAACATCCTCTGAGAAATGGGATATGAATTATCACAGGTGGAGTTCTCTCAATGACGAACTCGCTGTCGCAGCCAGCCAATCCAAAGTCGGTAAGTCCCTCCCTGGACAACTTTTGAAACGACTAGATCCCGTAGAGAATAGCTACCGAAGTATTGACGATATTTTGGGTGATAAGAGAACAAGGTTTTACTAGACCTATGAACTTCACACCAAATTTGTTGATGCAATTCGAGAGCTGGGAGTTGATGCGGCTAGCCCACTACGCGTACTCGAGATTATGAACGTGCCAGGGCTCTCTAGAATTAACGTTGAGTCTCACCTCAAGTACTATAGGAGATTGCTAAAGGATGGAAGGATAGCGTTAAACCATCATAAAGCCGGTTGGAGCTCAAGTGCTGGGCAGAGTTACAACCATGATGATTGGGGAGCCAAGAGCACCCAACCGTGTTTCAGCAATGACGGGACCAGCAGTCGTGTCAGCGACTCCTCTAACCCAAATCAGAATGCTCCGCCGAGCTATCTCAATACTCCTCAAGAGTATATACCACAGTTCCAGCACATAGGGATTCCTCAGTTTGAGCGGGAATCGGTCATTAATGCTGTCCCTGAAGCGGATCTGGCATTGGTAGAGAGTGCACATATAAACCTGCCGGTCATTGGGGGAAGTTCCAATTCGAGGCGTCAAATTGCTCATGACGAGAGCAAAGAGAGGAATCCCTCGCCTGCAGTTGACGACACCCAATCCGGGCACCAAGGGCTAGAAAGAACAGGTGATTTCCTTGATGAGGAGTTGGACACTTGGATCAATACTCTTCAGGGATGTATGTCTCAACCCCAACAGGGCAATGATGAAGGTTCCAGCTCAAAGACTCCAGTCCCTCACAACGAAGGCAATGAAAGAAATCTGCCCCCAACAATCGTTGATACCCAACTTGAACATCAATGGCTCGAAGACCCGAGCAATTTCCTTGGCGATGAGTTCAATCTTTGGCTCGATCAGTTTGGAGCCGGAGGACCATCGCAGTGGTGACGCAAGGCCGGTGATCAAACGTCTGATGCAAGGCATGGCTACTCGATGAAAAATGCTTAGAGGAAAGGGGTTGAATACTCCTGTTGAATATGTTGTTGATCGCACTGTAAGGTTCCCACGGGAACATCTTTCATTAATATCTAGAACTAATTGCGCGTGAGTGTCAACATCACCCTTTGAGCATCTTCAAGCCGAGGGCCGTGGATTAATCACTTAATCCGTGGAGCAAGTTCCATGATCAATGACTATCACCCGCGGAGCATAATGGGATCCACCACTTCAATACGAAATACGTTTGGCCGCGAAGCCACCCATTTGGTAAAACGATGTATCGTTCCTAAACGATCTTCAATCGCATATCGAAATAATGTCTCCTTTCTTTCCCTTCTCAGGTGATAAACGTGGATAAATCACTCAAGGAGCCATCTGTTCAAATAACAGAACAGACGTTGCCCAACCGGGGGCAGCTGAACCATTGATGTTGCAAATATTCCAAGCATGGATAGGCGGATTTGATAGACGTTGTTCATATCAATACGCAACGTCAGAACGGGATGAGAACCAAGAGTAAAGTTGTATCGTCCCAACTTGTCTCGAATTTGGAAATATGAATTGACACTTATTGTTTATCCTTGACAGGGGAGTCGCCTTGCAGAGGAACAAGTTTTTACATCCCATGTACTACTCGTCAGAGTACATGACCAAGGGTAGGATGTATCGTTTCGATTTTTGAAAAATTCGTGAACCTACAATGATATGATTTCTTTACATTTGCAGGGGTCTGCAGCCGCGACAGGTAGGTAAGTATCCCTTTCCCAGTTAGCTGGAGATAAAGAATGTTAAAACCCTTTCAGCCGTCATGAAAATTATCCAATGCATCGATGTTCATGATTTAAATCGGGAGGTCGCCCAAAGCATGAATAAAACATGCACGATACATCACAAAATCCCATCGATGGATAAATTTTGGGAAAGAAAGAAATGAATTTTTCCAAATATGATTATTTGTCAAATCATTCAAAAGGAAATTTACTCAAAAGAGAGGCGAGCCCAGTCCAAACACATCCTACATACACTTGAGAGACGATGGAAGTGAATCGGATACCAAAATCTGTACCTACTGAGGTATGGACCAGTCGCAGCGATTACATGGGTTGGGACGACGGAGGCATTCGTTTCATATCCCCCAAACACTACAGGTGACCGTTGATAACCCCTTTGAACGGCGGTTTTCATTCTTAACCCTGTCAAGAACCACCCCACATCGGGGCAAAATGGAGGTGAGTCCAACAGCATCAGGAGAAAATGGTTAGAAATTTTCTTGCTCGGACTAACATTAATCTTTGTGTGTTGTTTATATGGTAATCCAAGTGCCATAGGATGACGAGAAGCATTCATTTCTCTATCCCACACACTGAATCCTTTGCACAGCCAACTTGAGCCTGCAAATTCATTTCATGAACCCATTGGTGATCATTCCAAGACGGATGCACCACCACTTCAAAAATGGAAGAGTTCAAGACTCAGGGATTACGAAGAAGATTCCCGGGCTGATATTTAAAGATGTTTAGACTTTCAGACATATGTCTAACACGATCCCATGAAGATGAGAAAAGTGGGATTTCAAAAATAAATGAAAAAAAATCCACGGCATCGAGAAAAAGCAAAGTGCCTGGTAAAAGCAAGGCCGATGCTCGTGTAAGTTGTTTGATTGATCCGCAATGAAGCTGGATAGGAAAAGAGGAAATCCCTAATGGAGTCAGATCAAAAAGACTACTCCTCCAAATGATGTCAGGCGTGGAAGACGCAGACAGAGTTGTCAAAAGCGGTTGCATGCCTCAAAAATTGAAGATGCAAAATGGAAAAGACATGTGACAAGTTTGCAATGATTACCAATGTCAATTCCCTCATAAATTCTGGGCCAACAACAAGCCTTTTTCGGTCCCCAATCCTACCAACATCATAACCCTGAAACAGTCTTCTCTGACTAAGACACTTGGGTTAACATATTGCTTAGCTCGAAGAAGTACGAGCAAGACTATTTCTTTCTCATTTTGCAGGGTTCTTGACTTGTAAACCCGGAGCAGATGGTGAAGGATTTCATTCAGTGGCCTCGACTCCAAAGCGGGTCCCCCTTGAAAACCAATATCCAAGCCCAACATTACGGTCCCGTGGAAGACCTCCCGACCGATCAAAATGTATGCGCTGCGAATGATCCTAAAACCTAGGCACAGGTTAGTAGGAGGTTGAGCGCATTCCTTACAAAAGACCATTATCACAGAGCGGTGATGAGCCCTCTTGGATGAGAAATTCTCCAATAGATGTTTTGAATAAACACTTTTTGGAAATTTCAAATTGTTTGATCCAGATTTTCCGTGCAAGGGATTTGTGATCACATTTGCATGTTGCAAGAATGCTTTGGATAACCTCCAGCATCAAAACGCACATTTCATGATTAAGACTTAAATCATACGATTTTGTCAGATGGACAACCGTCGTCTTCCCTAAGATTGCTAATGTTTTCTTGGTGAAGAAAAATTTTTCAGGCTCCAACTTCTGCAGGATCCGTTGGAAACACCAATCTCCCAGAATATCGCCTCAACAGACTTAAGTGAAGCTTTGTCAAGATAAAATCTTTCACTGCTTCAAAATTGAATTCCCGACAAGTTTCGGGATCTTTCAAAAGAAGGGATGAGGATAGAACCCCTTTTCAAAAAAATCAAACAGTCCTAGCTGGACGTAGAGAACCCTCGTCTCGGGACCCCTTTTAAACAAAATCAAGCAGTCTCATCGGACGTGGAGAACCCTCGTCATGAGACCCCATTTCAAAATTCAAGCAGTCTCATCGGACGTGGAGAACCCTCGTCATGAGACCCCTTTTCAAAACAAACAAAGGTAGATACCGCCTGAAGGGTCAAACAAAGGTAGAAACCGCCTGAAGGGTCAAAATCAAGGTAGATACCGCCTGAAGGGTCAAACAAAGGTAGAAACCGCCTGAAGGGTCAAAATCAAGGTAGATACCGCCTGAAGGGCCAAACAAAGGTAAAAACCGCCTGAAGGGTCAAATTCAAGGTAGATACCGCCTGAAGGGTCAACACAATGGTAGAAATCGCCTGAAGGGTCAACCCACTAGCAAAAATCCCTTCATTGGTCAACTCAATGGTCCGATCCACCATACGGATCAAAATCCTTGGCAAATCCCAAATGGGACGCGTCCTCCTTAGATTCATATTAGTTAGGAATCACGTTATGGTTCGACCTACCATACAGGTCAGAGCTTAACCTCCCTAGGATACTCTAGAACGAGTTCCTAGAAATTCTCTTGAATCCATCAGACACCGCGGAAATCACGCAAACATCGAACAGGTAAGTGGCAGGTATGTCTCTCTGCTATCTCACTCTCTCATGTCAAATGAACGTCCCCATTCAAGAAAGAGCATATATCAACAAGCATGAGAAACTGGACGTCATGACTCATTTTCCTTTAGTTTTCCTAGTCGAGTCGATCGAGACTCAAATGTCACATTGTCTTTGAGAGAAACCTCTGAGGGGACTCCTCTGATGAGATTCCTCTCAAAGAGGGGCAGCTGTTGACACCTGATTTTCTCACCATCTATTATCGTGATTTTTAGAATTAACTAAAAATAACAAAAATAACAAAAAATAAAAAATAGAAAAATCCATTAATATATATATATATATATCATTTGAGTCTTTTAATTTGACGCATATTTTAGCGTCCCTTTTAGTTGTTGCCAATGCTTGACTTAATTAGAAGGAAAATGAAAGTGTCGTTCGTTCATCAAGGGACGGGGATCGAATCCGAAGTGAAAGAGGAGCTGGATCCCTCAAAGCCAAATAGAATATCATCAAAAGGAAGCGAGCGGCGCCATTGTTGAGACAAAGGGGATAAAGTGAATGAGATTATTATTAAAAAGGGAGAGAAAGCTAGAGTGGCTAGCAGGATCGGAATCTTCAACCGCACGAGGGATTTCGGGGACGTCCTTTTAAAAAAAGAGGAGACACTTCGTGGCTGGAGGGAGATATAAAAAAGCTTGGACAAGAAAGGGAAAGAAAAAAAAAGCAGGAAACCGGGGATCACAACTTCGTCCCGTCACCCTCCACCTCCAGTGGCGTTCCATCGAAGCCGTCACGGCCATCTATGGCTGAGTCTGGGCTCACCTCCTGCAGACAATCCCGTGTCGATGAAACCGAGGGCTAATGCGGCCCGCGCGGCTGTGTCTTGCACCAGCCCCGGCTATCCCGACACTACCCTACTAAAATACCACCGTTTCACCATCACCCGCACAAGATCCGCACCAGAGCGGAGCAGGAGTACGAGTCTTCGCTGAGAAGATCACGCTCCGAAGCTTCGACGGCGAGTCCTTCGAGGTCGATGAGGCGGCGGTCGTTGAGTCGCAGACCATCAAAGATGGCTGCGCCGACAGCGGGATCCCCACCTCAACGTCACCAGCAAGATTCTGGCCAAGGTCATCGAGTACTGCAAGAAGCATGTCGAGTCCACCAAGCCCTCTAAGCGCCCACCCCGACACGCCATGGCCTCCATCAACTCCTGGTTCGTCTTCTTACTCCTCCTCCTGCTCGCCATCTCCGTTCAGCCTGAGTCAAGGATGATTGCGCCTACACGATCTATGTCAGAACCGGGTCGATAAGGGGTGGCATCGACTCCGTCGGCCTGAGGCTCTACGACGTGCACGGCGAGTGGGTCGGGATTAGGGACCTCGAGGCGTGGTGAGGGCTGATGGAGTCAGGCCATAACTACTTCGAGAGGGGCAACTTGGACGTCTTCAGCAGCCGGAGCCCGTGCCTCAGCGCCCCCGTCTGCGCCCTGACTTGACCTCCGACGGGTCGAGCCCGCACCACGGATGGCACTGTAACTACGTGGAGGTGACACCACCGGCGTCCACACGCCCTGCTCGCAGCAGCAGTTCACGGTGGAGCAGATCCCCCCCGACGTCCGAACCGGCCAACCTCATGGATGTTGCATGAAGGAGATGATGAACAGTATAATAGGGTGTCTTGGGCTAGCGTAAAAAAAAGGAGCGGAAGAAGTAAAGAATGGTTGGGCCGGGCATGTCTACATTCTGGACCCATTCGTGGGTTGGCCCAAGATATATGTAAAGTAAGGGTTAGGCTTTAGGGAGTTGAGCCCGTGGATTAAACTTTTTTTTTTCTTTTTTGAGACGCACACAGGGACTGTCACATGTCAAGGCTTGGTGATTGAAGATTGGCGTCCAATCAGGGACGGTCATATGTCAAGGCTTGGTGATTGAAGATCGGCGTCCAATCAGGTATGTTTTGCGTATTCAATTCGTGTGTCAAAGTTAATTTCTTTAAATATCGTCATTATAGACTTGATTTGCACGTATTTACTTCAATCTAGTAGTCAGCTTGTTTACTTGGTTAAGTGTGGTATGTGGTCAAAGAAAATATTTTCAGAAAATATTAATAAAAAAAATCATAAAAAAAAATCGAAAAATTCAGAAAAATTCCAAAAAAAAAATTCTCAGAAAGGGGAAATGACCACAATCAATTGGCCATGGAATATTTTGGGTAATTCGGTATCCGAATCCCCCAAAAATTGACGATTTTGTCCTTCGGGCTAATCGCCTCCAAATCTTCCCATTTTACCCTTGACCGAAATCGCACATTCCCTAAGCCCTTATGGCTATGTTAGGAAGCCATTGATTTGAATTGATGAGCATTGATGTGATTTATTTATGTACTTGATTGCGCTTTCATTTAAATTGATTGTGATTGATAGGAATAGTCTTCCAATCTGCATGAACCCTGAATCAAGCCTACCTCACCTAAAATTGCCCATGCATGAACTCTTAGTCAGGAAAATCACTCGTGTTAGGTACCGAAAGGGCGTTGGTAATGACACCAGCGTAACCAAGTCCCCGAACCCAAAATTTCTGGTTCCGCAGAACTGATCGATCTCTCTCAATCGGTCAGTAAGGTTTCCGGTCTACCCTCCAAGAAAGACCGGTGGCGACTCCAAATACATGCACAATTTGCACATGCCACCACGACCACACTGAAGGTCGAAAGCGATCGACTCTTATCGTCGAAGAATACTCCCGCCGCGATTTGGTATGGGCCTGGGAGGGCCCGCGCCGATCCAAGACCCGCGATCGGTAATCCATTAGCCGCGTCCGCTTCCGGACAGGTCGCGACAACATGCCCAGAGTCCATCATAGCCATCTTGGCCTTTAGCTCAATCGATCCAGCATGTAACTTGGTCCAAGGATTTACTCAAGTACATTTTTTCAGCCTGAATCTCATGCAAGATCACTTGAATTTCTTGCACCTGACTGATCACAGTCTTATAGTCCACCATCATATAATCAAGGAATCATCCGACAACAAATTTCTTTACTTCGGCATCCTTTGTTTTATATTTCCGGTCAAGGATTCTCATAATTCCTTTGACGTCCTTATTGCACATTGTACAAGGAGTCATATAAGCCATTCATGACATAATTCCTACATAGGAAGTCAGAATGCTTCCAAAGCCTCAACCTCGTTGAAGGCTTGCTTATCCGTTTCTCCATTGGATACCTTAGGAGGTTCCTCAGTCAAGAATCTCGCAAGATTCAAACCAACATCTTTTAAAGTTCAATCAATTTGAACTTTTCAAGTTTCTTACCATAGTGGATAGAAACAGCGAACAGAGGTAGATGATGATCCATACAGAAGCCTTTAGACAGCAAAAGCAGAACCTTTGGTGATGTCGTTAGCAGCCACATCAACAACTTCGTTTCCAGTGGCAATCTGAATACTAAATATGTATTCTCTTTGTCAGCATGATTGACAGTACAGAAAACACAATAGTCAATCTGGACAAAACCATAAGAAAGCAAATCTACCACTAGATTTCGTTGATGATAGGGTAAAGCACCACATCAAAGCCATAAATAATATAACTTGGTGTTAGCCACTGATTAGACCGTTGAGGTCACGAACGAGAGTTCATTTTGAATTGATGGCAACGCTTCAGACTTGCGATGAATCATAGGCTCTCGACGGGCACATAGATACTTCTTGGAATGCCATAGACAAGGCTGGTCGTCGTAAGAAGTCCACCAAAGAATCTGTAAAAATAACCTAACACGCAAAGATAAGATTTGCATGACCTGTTGGTGTTATTGACAAATTAAAATTCGTCAATTTGGTCAAGGATTTATTGAACCGTTTGACAATTAGATCCTGTCCAGAATACTTCACGAGACTTCTCGCTTTTCGTTCATTCCTTTTATTCTCCTGCAAAAGACGTTTGATCCCAAAAATCAAACTGCACTTATGTGGAAAAATTCAAATATCTTTGTTCCATCACAATCTTCAATCCCTAGGGGACCCCTCTCGAAGGTCCTCCTCGAATCTGCAGAAAGAGGAATAGAAGACTTCTCTCCTCCACCATATCTGTCATGTAAGTGATTAATCTTTTAAGAGAAGACTAATCTGTTTTAAGATTGTTGGAACAAACGTACAATATGTATATTAATCTATACAATGACAGAACCAAATCATAAGCAATGAAATGAAAGATAGGTTTATAACAGACATGTCATGGACTATGTCATTCACCATAAGTCTCACCAATCTTCTTCTTTGAAGATCTACAATCCACAAAACTGTGATCTATCTTGTCACAGTTGAAGCATGTACCTTGATATCTGTTCTTAGCCACTTTAACTTGCAATCATTTAAACTTCGAATCACAATAATAAATGTGATCAAGCTGCCTCAAACATGAAAACATTAAGTTGGCAGAAGCACAAAATTTGATCCTTCAGAAGCAGTATTCAAAAATTGTCAGATGCAAAAAAATTCATCAGATGCAACTGCTTCTGAACCCATCACATGCAGAAATTCGTCAGATGCAGAAATTCGTCAGATGCAACTGCTTCTGAACCCATCAGATGCAGAAATTCTTCAGATGTAGAAATTCGTCAGATGCAACTGCTTCTGAACCCATCAGATGCAATTGCTTCTGAACATATCAGATGCAGTCCTTCTGGACACGTCAGAAGCAGTCCTTCTGGACCAGTCAGTCAGATGGAGTTCCTTCTGGACTCGTCAGATGGAGTTCCTTCTGACCCTCCTTCTGAGTTTTCTTCTGAGTTTCCTTCTAAGCCTTCCTTCTGACCTTCCTTCTGACATTCCTTCTGACCTTCCTTCTGAGGCTCCTTCTGACCCTTCCTTCTGAGGCTCCTTCTGAGCAACAAAATCCGAACGGAAATTTAATAATATAAATAAATTGAATTTAGATGGAATACCGAGGCCTGTGTTCAACACAGTTTCTTAAAACAGATTCGTCCCCTCCAGTACGTGCTTTGAGGTTTCGTGGACGTCTGTCTCCCAGGATACAACGGTTGAACAGCGATAGATGCTAGCACAGCACTCCAACGCTTTCGGCGAACTTGAACAACACGAGAACACTATCGAAAAACAATGCAAATGCATAGAATCGGAAAAGAGGGAGAAAAGTTTTTCTTTTGAGATTGCAGTGTTTTCCTATCTCACTTCCTCTCTTTCAAACAGAATGGAAAACCACCTATTTATAGGCTAAGTGGGGCATTGCGGAAATAAATAATAACGGCTAAATTAATTCTGCCGTTTAGAGCCGTTATGTAATTAATTCTGTAACCACAGAATTATAACAACCGTTACATAGTTAATACCATTTACACACCGGTAATTAACGTAAGCACGATTAACGGCTTGAGTTGGAAAAAATTAAAACAGAAGGCAAAAATGGGCTCGTCGCGAGGCCCACTTTTCTGTCCGGCATTCGCGTACGCAGGTCGTGCGCTCGCGCCCAAGTTCAACTTGTCGGGCCTCCATCGGGGTTCGGGCTTCGCACCCCCCCTGCACGTGCGCGCGAGGCATAGTGCTTGTGCTATGATAGTTACCACTCAAAGAGAGTGTATCCATATATGAAGCACTTCAAGGCCTTCTTCCTTTCCTATGTGGGACTAGTGCTTTGTCACTTCCCACTTCCAACTCAAGAGTGTTCTTTGAGAAACAATTTCTCATTCACTCACCATCAAAATACCTCATATTTCCTACAAACAATACCTAAACCAAGAGTAGTCGCACTATACATGAACCCAAATGGCATATCTCTAGCTGACCTGTCGGCAGGATTCAAACCCTAATGGCAAGACTATGGCTGCGTTTGGAAAGGCTTTTGGGGAAAGTCATTGGAAAAATGCAAATGCCTTTAGTCCAAATGGGTTTAGTGAAATACAAAAACTGTTTGGTAAGTTGTAACTTAAAACCCATTGCAAAGCAATTTAGGGTAAAATAGCGTTTGGAAAAATTATACTTGTAAGACACTTTTTTTATTTTTGTCCAACAAAAAAGTTGAAACCCTTCGCCGGGCCGGGCCGGCCCGGCAAAGGGCATGTGGCCACCGGCAGCCCAGATTTGGCGCCGGCGACTGCCGTCTAAGGTCGAACGACCTCAGGCAACCCTCGGCGACCACCGACGAGGGCCGCCTCGAATCGAGCGATCCTCAACGAGGGTCGCGAACCCAAGCAAGGGCCGCTGGCAGCCATTGTTTGAGGTTGAACAACCTCAGGCAACCCCTGGCGACCACTAACGAGGGTCGAGCGACCCTTGGCGACCACGACGTGGGTTGAGCGACCCCCGACGACTACCGACGAGGGTCGCAAATCTAGGTTTCGTGCCGACAAGAGCCACCCAGATCTCAGACCACCTGATGGAATATGGGCCTTACGATGTGCGTCCATGCGGGCAATCACACCTGCCCCACAAATAACCGCAATAGCGGTTATCTGCTATTTTGAAAAGGCATGATAGACATGCCTGTTGAAGAAGCGTTAAAATATAGACGCTTTCCCCTCCTCTCTATCGATACTAAGACGTACGTACTGTCGTTCAAGAAAACAAAACGACAGAACGTCTCTCCCCCCTCGACATTGAATCGCATTGAAGGCGACAGAAGGGACTCTCGTTACTGCGAAGGCGACACTTAATTTGTGGATTGCGGGTATGGTTCCCCGTGTAGTCGTACTCCGATCAGTGATCCAAGTAAGTGATTTCTGGGCGTTAATCAGTAGTATTCCGCACGTATTACGTATACGGATTAGGAATTAGTTCTCAACATTGGTATCAGAGCGCCGGTTCTTGTTCTTGAATTCTGATCTTGTTTAAATTTATAGTTGAATTATCTCACTTTTGGTGAATTTAGTGGAATTTTTTGGACAAATCCTTTTTCGGGGCTTTTTTGGTCGGGAAATATTTTCTTCGATTCCGGCAAATTCCGATGAATCACCGATTGGGCTCGCACCAGTAGGGTCGCCTCGACATGGGGAACAAAAACCCTAAGGTGTCTCAACATTTGGTTAATCGCCGGAGATGAATTTCGCCCACCATTTGTCCAACCAATTTGACCACTGGGCTGCCAGTAGGCCTGTTGGTTAAGGTTAGAACCTTGCCATTCTTAAAGAAGATAAGGCAGATTTGCTATAAAGACCCGCGACCCAAGAAGTCGGCCCGGTCCACGAATCGGGTCCGACCCGGCCCTTGACTGTTGACCTGGTCATCCGTTGATCACGAGCGTTGACAGTCAACATTGACCGTTGACCGTCGCCCCAATTAAAAAATAATAATTTACATTTTGGTCCTTGAAATTTCCGAAAATTGCAATTTGGTCCTCAAACTTTCGAAAAATTTCAATTTTTTTTTTTTTGATAACCCAAGGAACCCCCGCACGGCCGACAGCCGAGAAGTAAACCCTGGGGGCGACACGTGCTAGCCACCACACACGTGCCACCGGTTAAGTCACCTTGCGTCGCCCGGGATTCGAACACTCAACCTTTTGCGAGAGGAAGAGTGTTCGCTCCAGCAGCGCCACCCAGGTGGGTGGTGAAAAAAAAAAAATTCAATTTGATCCCCAAACTTTTGAAAAATTTCATTTTGGTCCTCGAACTTTTTGAAAATTGCAATTTGATCCTGATCTTTTTCGAAATTACATTTTGGTCCCTCAAGTCAACTTTGACCGTTGACCACACGTTGATCAAATGAGCTGAAACTTTGACCGGCTCGTACGGGCTCGTTTGAGCTCCGATTGGGACGTACGAGGTACCATTACGTTTGTATCGAAATTGTCTTCGATTTGATATGCTATATGAGCATGTTTGACAAATGTAAAAAAAAATTATAAAATACGTATGAACCCTCTTGATATACGTATTTTGCTTGTTTTTCGAGTATTTTTCATTCGTATTATTTCTAATATAGAGGATGACTTACATGCTTATAATGATTGATGATAGCATGTATAATTTTTTTTTAGAATGCTTGTTAGTTCTATCTTGTAATATGAGGTTAAAGTATGATTTGATGCGTGAATGGCTTACGCATTAGTTCAAATCGTGCTATAACAAATTACAAAATATGAAGATCATTATTTGATTTTTTATCTTTATTTGAGTGGGGAGTTCTAGAAAATTTTAGTAATTTCAGTGAACTCAATTTTACATAAATGATTATGTTAATGGTAATTTCAAGCGAGGATTCTCGGACGATGATTGGGAACATAGTGAACTTTCGAATCTGAGACCTTATGTGAAATTATTCATTAATATAATTAGTTAGTGTAAAATGGATGCATAAATGTATAGGCATCAATAATTAATGTGTACATGTCTATTGAACTTTGTGTGCAGATACAATAGTTTGAGCTTATTAGAGTATTGTAGTTAAGCTTGATTGAAAATAGAATTAGACGGCGAAAATTATGAAAATTGGAACAGGATCCAATATATGCTAAAAGAGCTAGATGCACTATAAGCTCTTGACCTAGTTATGGAAGAATATGAATATATTATTACTGCATTGTCAAGAAAGTACAAAGAGATACTTGCAATGAGAAACAAGTTGAACTCTATTGCTCGCATTATGTTGCTGAAGCAAGGAAAATATTTTTTTATATTTTCAGGCATTTTTTATAAAATGCTAAAGTCAAATGGAAGGCATTAATGAATTAATTTTGGTGAGATATTGGTCTCCAATTGGAACATATCACTATAAGGTTTGATACGTATATGATGCCTTATGGGCAGAATATTAAATGGCCTTTGTGGCATATATCAAACAAATAAGTGAACTGTAAGATGTAGACTCCATTTTGACTGATGAATAGCAAGTGTAAGCAGTAGTCTGTTCTTTATTTCATAGCTATGTGCATATGAAAATCCACTAGATCCACATTATAAGTAAAACTTTTAAAGATGTTATGCGACGCCTTAAACTAGAGATGGATTGCCTTCTGGTGGCAAAACCTAAAATCGACATTCGCAATGTTGATTCTAGTTTTAATGAGTTTTGTGCTCCAGATATAAGCGTCAAGGTGGATTTAAGTAGTGGAAAGAACAATCCAAGAAAGAAATCGAAGTTTAACCGACATAAGAAAGGAAAACGTCCTTTCAAGGAAAACATTTCAAAAATGAACTGTTTTCACTGTGGAAATAAAAGTCACTCTATTTATGATTGTGGTAAGTTAAAGAACTTAGAAATCCTTGTGCACTTAAGAGTGTTACTTGTGTCTACAGTTCAGTCTTTCAGGCTGAATCTTATCCTTAGTGGATTGTAGACTTAGAGACCACAGATCATGTAGTTGAAGGATACCTTAGTGAGATTTCAACGAGTTCCACATGGAGCAAAGTGAGTAAATGTGGGAAATAACTTCTTAGTGAAAGTTAAAAGAATTGGCATTAGCTAGATTGTATATGCGTGATGATCGCATTTTATTCCTACATAAAATGTTATATGCTCCAAAACACGACGGAATTTAGTTTCCGTGTTAGTTTGGTTAAGCTAAGTTTTCAGTTTGGACTTTCATAACAATGGTGATAACTTGTCGTAAAGAACAAGTTATTAGAATTCTAAATGGTTTAATTGTGCAGATTGTTAAGTACAATTATGTAATGTTATTCCTCATTTTCCTCTTTGTGATGATATGAATATGTGGCATGCTAGGCTGGGTAAAATAAGCTAAAAAGGGCTTATTGGACAATGTTGAAAATGTCGTTTAGCCTATTTATGAGCATTGCTTTTGGAAGGAATAACAATAAGGAAACTATTTAGAAAAGGAACAAGAGCTGAGTTTCCTTTGTTGATATCCATTCAGACATATGTGGTTCAGTGAATGTGATAGCAAGGCATGAGGCTGTTTATTTCATCACATTTGTATAATTGCACTCGATTCGGGTTTATTGTTTTATGATTTTTCATAAATTTCAAGCATAAGTTGCTTTGAGAAAGTTTTATTTGAAATTCGATCGAGGTCGAGTTAATATATCTGATTAGTTCAGATGTTTATGTGATGAAAAAGGAATAGAATAATAGTTGACTATTCCATCGATTTCTCTGAATAATAGAGTTTCAGAGAAAAGAAACAGATCATAATAAATATGGTTAAGTCTGTGATAGCATAGTATCATCTTTTGTGATGATATTTTTGTTGATGGTTGTCTAGATACTTAACTGTGTGCCTTATAAATCAGTTACCACTAATTCATATGAGTTGTGAACAGGTAGACAATGAGATTTGAGTTTTCTCAGACCTTGATATGCTTTCTATGCACACGTGTTCTCCCACAAGTTTGGGAAATTGGGCCCTAGAGGCAAAAGTATCTTCGTAATACTAAGAGCACTCGAAAGGGTATGTGCTATGGGTGAGCAGGAAAGTGGGGAGTGTAACTGAATTCGAATCACGAAATGTCACATTCTTAGTGAATGAATTTCTAAAGGGCGAGATATTTCAAGACTATTCTCTGTTTGAATTTTAGGATAGTGACAATGATAGCTTATGGGCATCTTATCCAAGTGGGAGCAATGTGAGAAGTGGGGAATTTGTTTCGAATTAGTCTCAATTGCAACCACTTGATGTGTAAAAGATGCCGTCATTGTCTGATCCAAGTGGGAGCGTAATGGAGAATGATGTACTCAGTGTATGATCTAAATGATGTACTACGTGTACGATCTCTCCAATTTAGCGAATAAGTCGCAAGAAGCTTTATAAAGCTTTCATGGTTACTCCAAAAAAAAAAAGAATAAGTCTAGGAGTATAAAATGAGGCTCCGATTTGCCCTGATAAAGAAAAGTGGATAGAAGCAATGGAAAAGAAATGGAGTTAATGAGATCAAACGAAGTTTTGGGAACTGATTGATCTTTTGAATGAACTCACAGCCATTGGGAGCAAATGTGTTCTCAAAAGTAAGCGTAAACCTGATGGCTTGTTTGAGAATTTTTTGGCTGACCTTATGGTGAATCGTAATATTCAATTCACCTTATTCTGGTAATAATGATGAGTATGGATCTAGAATTACATCAAGGATGTAAAGACTGCAATTCTCAATGGAGAATTAATAAAAGAAACCTATGTGGTACAACCTACAGGAGTTGTGAATGAAGGTCAATAATATGGCCCTGAGCAGTCATTGAGATATTGATATATACGTTTTTCATGATGTCTTAGTGGCATATGATTTTGTAACAATTGATAAAGGCCATTGTGTATATATCAAAAGATCCTAAAATCAATTTGTGATTTTATCATTATATGTTGATGATATACTCTTATTACAAGTAGTAAAGATATGAGCTAAAATATGTGTCCTGAAACTCCATAAGGAGATAAAGAAATGGAAAGTGATCCATTTGCTAAGTGTTGTTGGTAGCTCAATGTACACTGTGATATGTTCAAGACCTGATATTTGTTATTCAGTTGGAATGGTAAGTAGGTACCAATCCAATAGAAGTCAAAGTGTACTGAATTGCCGTCACTAGAATTCTGAGGTATCTGAAAGTACTGCTGATCAATTTATTGAAAATTCAAGGTAGAGATCTGCACCTTGAAAGTGTATTGATATTGATTGAGGGGGAGATATAAATGAGAGGAATTTTACCTCTGAATTTGCATTCTTACTGAGAAATGGCGTCATATCATGGAAAAGTAAGAAGCAAATGTGCATGGCCTTATCCACGATGGAGGATGTTCTCGTGGTATTATCAGCGGTTATACAAAAAGGGTCTTCATCTTTAACTGGAAAGATGTTTGATCGATAAAGTATTGCTAAGAGTGCTACAGGTCCAATTATTAGTTAATTGTGATAGATAAGTAGCAAGAGCTTACACTAAGGATCCACTGCAAGACCAAACGTATTGACTCGGAATATGATGTTATAAAAGACATGTTTGTATGAAAAGATGTGAACAGTGCATATCTACCCAAAGAATGAAAACAGATCCTATGATGAAATAAATTTCTAGAGATGTCTTGACCTGATCATTTGTTGACAGAAAGATTAGTTCTTTGAGTTAGAATCTCTAGAATGGTGTAGAAATTAGAGTATTGGATACTTATGTTCCCCAAAGTTCACAGTTAATGAGTTAATGATATTTGTTATCATTACTGATGCTTATGATAGTTAATGATTTAATGATATTTGTTATCATTATTAATGTCTATGATTTTGTGTAACATTTATGCATATTAATGTTCTGTACATTAGTTTGAGAAGATATGTCGGACAGATGAGAGATTAGCTCACTCACACGGGTAATCGCCTCTATTTACTGCGTGATGAATAGAGATGAGGCAATTTTAAGCTTATTATCTAGGTGATAATTGAGAGATGGAGCTTAAAATATTTATGCCGCCTTAACAAGAATGTTAAGATGAGGACTTACTATTCATAATGTCCGAAAGTGAAATAAAGAGATTTTATTATTATTAGTCATCCCACATATTTCACTTTATCTGTCTTGAATGTCAGATGAGAGTTCTGATGGAAACTCTTGGTTGGAGTTGTTACGTGAACTCTGGTTAGACATTGAGTATATCTAAGTGATCATCTGTACGGTATTAAAATAGAAAGACATATGCTCCATGGGGAAGGAGAAAATACCGTAATACGTATTTCATATTACGTATGCATTGTCGACCAATGAGAGTTGGCAAAAGTTATGATCTCAACTTTTTCAATGCCGTGTGAGACTCTCGAGGATAAAAATTCCTCATTCGGTGCCCTCACAACTTTTCGTTATTCTCAAGATTTCTATTTAGTGTTCGCTATCTTAGGGTGTTACCTATGGTCATGAAATTGATTCGATCTAAAGGGACACTTCTAGAAAAGCGAGCTGAACTGAGATCGAGGGGTCTAATGGAAGAGGAAGATCGATTTCGAGATTTGAGTCACATAATAGATTTATGTTCACAAACCGGCCGGTTATGATTATTTTGTGTGATCATAATTGTGAATATAACAAATCATACTTAAATGGGATCTAGAGAGAGATATGTATGTGACTGATCGATCTAGGGTACAAGCATACGAAAATTAACTTTTGATTATGTCCATTTTGAGCTGTCATATACTCCCAACGGATGTGTGACAACGAGCTCTCAGGTATGCTGGTCGCACGGATTATTTGTCAATATGAACTTTGCATATATAAAGAGAGTTATACTTGGTCCTTTGTGGACGAGTGGGAGTTGTTAGTCCTCCGTGGACATGTAAGAGTTGTTTGCCCTACATGGGCGAGTGAGAGATGATGGAATATGGGCCTTACGGTGTGCGCCCATGCGGGCAATCACACCTGCCCCACAAATAACCACAATAGCGGTTATCTGCTATTTTGAAAAGGCATGATAGACATGCCTGTTGAAGAAGCGTTAAAATATAGACGCTTTCCCCTCCTCTCTATCGATACTAAGACGTACGTACTGTCGTTCAAGAAAACAAAACGACTGAACGTCTCTCCCCCCTCGACATTGAATCGCATCGAAGGCGACAGAACGGACTCTCGTTACTGCGAAGGCGACACTTAATCTGTGGATTACAGGTATGGTTCCTCGTGTAGTCGTACTCCGATCAGTGATCCAAGTAAGTGATTTCTGGGCGTTAATCAGTAGTATTCCGCACGTATTACGTATACGGATTAGGAATTAGTTCTCAACACCACCGATGAAAGTCACAAATCTGGGTTTCGTGCCGACGAGGGTCGCGAATCTGGGTTTCGTGCCAACGAGGGCCACTCAAATTTTATGGCTCCACCCAGATCTCAAATCAACGATGAGAGCCGCCTCGCCTGGGTTTCATGCCAATAACCCAAATTTGCACCGGTGACCCACATCTCGCCATCGACGAGGGCGCCTCGCCTGGGTTTTGCGCGGATCGTGCGAGTCGCACGACCTCAGGCGGCCCTTTGCGGTAGTCGTGCAAGCCCATAGGACGGTCGCTGGTCACACGGCTCCCCTCCGGCCGGTCGTCGTTCTCTCACAGCCACGCCAGTAGAGATGTCCCCGAGGAAGACGATGAACACTAACAGACGAAGCCAAAATCGAAAAATCAAAAAATAGATGAGGGTAGTTTCGGAAAAAAATTTGGGTACTTAAACAGCACCAATGGTATCCCGAGAAGGCTCACTTTGAGCCAAGGGGTTTTAAAAAAATTTGCCAAACACCTCATTTGCCATTTGTATTTTCCCAAGAGGCTTTGGGTGTCTAAAGCCACCTGGGAATGTTGTTCCCAAACGCAGCCTATGTCACAATGCCGTCCTCTTCATGAAACAAATATGGTGTAGGAGAATTTTCCGGTGAATTCCATGCACGTGGGCGTGGATGCTAGTTCCACAATTAAGGAAACTCACCTTTGTCAGAGCAGTGATTTGTTCTTCTTGGTTCATAAACTGAATGATTTACTCATTTTACTTGTCCTTCTCCGCTTCTCTTAACCAAAACATAGAATTTTAATCCAGGTGCAGTTTAAAATAACTGGTTTCTTTGAAATTATTTCTCTTCGCTTTCGTTTTATTCTTACATTACTTTTCAGTCTTATTTTCGTTTTAGTTTTAGGTTAGGTCTTGTTTGTGATTGGACTTGTTATTTCCTATTAATTCAAGTTTTAGTTTCAATGAAAACCATGTTTGTGTTCCGACATAAGCTTTCAAAAATTTCCGTTGTGCGGTTAATGTTAACTATATCCTTGCACCCACCCACGCATGGCCGAGTTGGTTAAGAGATGGACTATCCCTTGTCAGGTCCTTGGTTCAAATCTCACATCTCGCGTTCCGTGACTTAAGTGGAGGTCGCGACTGGTGGTTGTCGTACTAGTCCCCCCGAGGAATAGTCGAGATGCGCGCAAACTGGCCCGGACACATCGGTCATAAAAAAAAAAAAAAAAACTATGTCCTTGCAATCGTTGGCGAATTCCGACCAATTTTCCAGGTTAAATTTGAAGTAGTGGAAGAAGGCCCTGCCCTTACGAAGCTTAAGGAAGAAGTTAAATGTGTACAAAAAGTGATGAATCTCGTGAAGTACCATAAATTCCCTAGTATTGAGATTGCTCCTCCTATTACTCGTGTTATTCACACCGCCTTTGAGTTTTCAAGCACAGGTCTTGTCAACGCTAGCCTAGGAGTTTTCAAGCTTGACAGTCGACGAGAAAACTCCTAGTCGAAGTATTGGAAGAAGACCCTGCCCTTACAAAGCTTAAAGAAGAAGCTCAGTGCGTATAGAAATTAACGAAGTTCGTGGAATCATACCTTATATCCTTAGTATTGAGATTGCTTCATGTAATGCTTATGTTATTCATTACCACCTTGGAGTTTTCAAGCTCGGGTCATGTCAAGGCCTGCCAAGGAGTTTCAAGCTCGACCGCAAACGAGCATGAAAACTCCTAGTCAAAGTAGTGGAAGAAGACCCTGCCCTTACAAAGCTTAATGCAAAAGCTAAAGTTCCATTAAATATCGATTTCACGGGGCAGAACCTCCTCAGGGAATATAAGGTTTTCATGAGGCTAAAGAAGTTAAACGTGTATGGAAAGTGATGGATTTCGTCGAATCGCGCCTTAAATCGCTATTATTGAGATTACCCCACTTAATGCTTGTGTTATTCATACCGCCTTGGAGTTTTCAAGCTCGGGAGTTGTCAAGGCCTGCTTAGGACTTTTCAAGCTCGGCTGCCGATGAGCTTAAAATCACCTAGTCGAAGTAGTGGAAGAAGCCCTTGCCTTTACAAAGCTTAAGGAAGTAGTTAAACGTGTATAGAAAGTGATAGATTTTGTGGAATTGTCCCTTAAATCCCTAATATTCATTGTTATGATTATCTAAAGTAATAAGAAAAATAATACCAAATATAATTGGCAAAAGGATGCCTGGAGTGTTAGTTTTTGTGTACCGACGCTCACTTTGGTATCAATAGCGCCAACGATGAGAAATTCCGGCCAACTAATTACGTGTCATTTACTTTTAATTTTTTATATTACATCGCAATTTTTTTTTTAAATCAACCCACGTAGCGTCCACATGGAGTGCACGTCACGTTCACATGGATTTTTAAACTTAAAAAATAAATATTTTTAAAAAAAATCAAAAATAAACAAAAATAACCTAAAAATTGAAAAACAAATTAAAAAGGAAAAGAAAAGAAGAAGTTGCAGCGGCCAGGGGTGAGGTCTGTGCCCTCGCCGCCGCCGCCCCACTATCACTGGCAATGGCCAATGAGGGGAGGGGAATGGCCGAGGGGGGTCACCCCTCGCCGCTGCAACTACTGTCCTTTTTCAGGTTATTTTTATTTATTTTTTTGTATTACGTGGATTTTTTTTATTGATTTTAATTTTTTTTATTGGCTTATTAGAATCCTTTGGCAAGCCATGTAGATGCCACGCATGATTTCCGGCGAAACTCATTGAAGTTGGCACTGAAATAACCGTTTTAAAAAAAAAATTGGCGCTTAAATGATACAAAAAAAAAATTATTGACACCAAAATGAGTGTTGTAGATAAATAGTAGTACTCTAGGTGCTCTTTTGCCAATTATAATCTATCAAGACATGTAATATCAAAGAAGATATATGCATAATCTTGATAGATGTGCAGAATCAAATATGTATCCCAATATCGCTAACATTCCACCTCATACTCAAGATGGTAAAGTCAACTTGAGTTTGAAATGAAGTATAACAATGCCACGAAAACTTGTTCTACATGAAATCACCACTCAACTATGGGCATGGTGGATCCCCGGTGAGGCGGCACGTGGCAATGCAGGAGATGGTGTACGGTGGCTGGCTTGTGATGAAATTTTCAAATCTTGCTGGCCTTAGGGCGCAAACTGAAGGCGGCACGTTTGATGGATGTGTTGGATTCTCGAAACGATGCGCGAAAGGCCGAGAATCAGAGGGAAAATAATAATCGGCCGATGCGGCTAGCTTGAGAAATAGTAACTGAGCAACGCGGCCTATACGGCTGGCATCGTAGCATTAAGCAGCCTATACGGCTGGCTCGGGAACATAGTTACTATGCGATGCGGCTGGCATCGAAATAAAACCACCTCTGTGATAAATGCTCTCAATTTGGCGACGCATCGCCGATGTTGTAACACCGATGGTGCTTACTCAGACAAAGATAAGACACTTGGTGAGGGACATGATATAATTATTTTGCTACAATGATGCAATAGGATGCACCGGACACAGTCGCACCCAGTGCACTAGGATTGCCTCAGGAAAGAAGGCTCTGATATCAAGTTAAAAAATGTAAAGCCGAAGAAAGGAATTCTTGTAAATTTCGATGTGAATATAAACAAGTACATGGAGCCTATTTATAGGCTTTACTAAATGATTATCTAAGGTAATAAGATAAACATAATACCAAATACAACCAATTGAGGAATGCAATATTAAAGAAGATATATGCATAATCCTCATAGATATGCATAATCAAATAGATATCCTAATATCGCTAACAGCCACAACAATTACTAATTATTGTTATTTGACTTTTTTTTCCCAAAACAAGCCGTTAATCTTGTGGTGGATAAACGATTGTCGAATTAAAATTTTTCTTTCTTTTTCAACAATCTGTCGGTGGTTTCTGAATTTGGGAATTTATCGTATAGACTCGCGTCTAATGGGTCAAGTTCATCAAAACTGTCCATTTTGTGGACCCACGTGTGGAACCAATTAACTTTAGAGTAATTTTAATTTTTTCGACAAGGTAATATTGATCGCATAAAGGGCGGGTGAGCTACCCTGCCACATGCTCAAGTCATACAAATTTTCTGACCCCCCAAAAAAAAAAAATCATACAAATTTAAACAAGTACCGAATGCCACACAAGAACTTAGAGTTGCCCAAAGACATTACCGCGGTAACAACAACATTCTTAAGAATTCTTCCTCGGACTGCGTTCTTAGCCCTTTCACACAATAAGATAAGCGCTGATTAGGCAATTATTTGTCGAAATTATACCTTACAGATGAGATTCGAAAGACTCTCACAGACTACGTTTCTTAGGTATCACTTTCAATGGATGGAGCTTCCTTAGTGTTATTCCACCACGCTCTCTCATGTCGAGGGTCTCCGGAGTCAAGCCGCCACCAAGTTCCCAGTCGAAACGGTGGAGCAGCGTTGCAAGACCGAGATGCAGCATCCTATGCGCTAACGATCGTTAGCCCGACGCACATCCTTCTGCCCGATCCGAATGGAATCAGTTCGAAATTCTGACCCTTATAGTCAATGTTGGATCCCCGGAACCTCTCTGGTTTGAATGCCAATGGGTCCTCCCAAGCATCTGGGTCTCTTCCGATGCCCCATGCATTCACCAGAACTTGGGTGTCTTTGGGTATATCAAAGCCCATGAAATTGGTATCCTTCAGAGCGTTTCGTGGGATGAGTAGAGGGAGTGGTGATGCAATCTTAGTGTTTCCTTCACCACGGCTTGTAAAAACGGCATTTTGTCTGTGTCATTTTCCTCAAGCTTTTTGTTCGACCCCACGACCTGGTCGAGCTCATCTCTGGCCTTTTTCATCGACTCGGGTTGGCGGAGCAGCTCAGCCATCACCCACTCGATGGAGCTGCTTGTAGTCTCCGATCCACCGAAAAACATTTCCTGCACCATCAAATAAACCTATTTTAGTACAAGATCAAGAGATTCCGTTTCGCTCGAAAATCACTCCCTCAAATCGTTGGCTCAATATTGAGAAATTATCGAGCTTCACCTGATCAACAATCCTGATCAAACATAGCAGTGCCTATATTTTGAATTGACGGATGATTGTGCACAAAGAAAGGAACAAGAACTTTATGATTGGGTCCTAAAATTGACGAAAAGAATCCCCCAATGACGACATATATTTATGAAAGAGCAAGAACAAAGTATTTGATTGACAAAAAGAAATAAATAACTGGAATGGCAAGATATTGAAAAAAGTTCATTGTATTTTTGCCAATTCAATTCTAAATATTTTATTTTTGTCAATTGAGTCCTAAACCTCTTCATTTTCGTCAATTGGGTCATATTGGCCGTAAATTGCTGAAGTGGACATTGGCGGTCGTACATGGCATGGCCGGCGCTGACGTGAATAACTTTTAATAACAATTTAATATTGATAGTAATTTCTTATTTATTTTTCTTTCTTTTTCATTTTTTTCTCTGTTTTCTTATTCATCGGCTGATGAGGATCGCCCGGCCCTCACTGGCTGCAGGCAAGCGCCATGACGCCCTCTTCGGCTGCTGGAGAGGGCCGCGATGCCTCACCGATCGCAGATTAACATAAGTAAATCTCGGGGTTGGTACATCTTTTCCCCTTACGATGTGCTCTTTTTGTAGTCTCTGTTACATTAACTGCTTTACTGCAACTGTGAGTCAACAACTCCGATAATTGTTCAAACCTAGGATTTTTTTTTTTTTTTGGTCGAATTCAAACCTAGGAGTTCGACGGTAATTGTTATTGGTGCTAGTTTATCCTAGCAGTCGGTTTGGTTTCGGCCCAACATGCGGACACCCAACATGTTCTATTAATCAGTCAGCAATCGACGTTGACTTAAGAGATTCCTCTGTGTCCCAATGGCCTTGGCTCTTTTTCATCAACATTGGCTCAAGCAAATATCATTTTTAAGCCCACAGCCAATTTGTCATAAATGATGTCAATTCTCACTAACTCTAGCTCTTTGACATTAAAAATGACTTTTTAGGGTGCTGAAAAAAGTTAAGTATTATGATTGATTTATTAAAGTAGGAACAAAAGTTTTTTCGTGACGTGTGATGTAACCCAACTTATTTAGGTATCAATTAAGTTTACGACCCACTTGATAGACCCGAATTCGACCTAATAACCCTAAGATAGTAATCATTTCCTTGTGCCTACGTTAAACGTGGGAGAGAGGAGCAAACTTATCAGAATGATTATGTTTACATTCTGCAAAGAGAATTTGGGAGGGCCTTCTTTTCCATCGCCCTCGTGATCCAATGCCGCGTCCAAAAAGTCGTTCGCAGTTCTCATCTCTCCCCTTAGCTTTCGCTCCTCCAACCTCTCTTTGACAAAGCCTTCGGCAATCTTCATGGCTCGACCCAGGTCCTTAGCCATGCTTGCCTTGATCCCCTGCGGATCCAACCATTTCAACCATGGTGCGAAGTCGGCTACGTTCGGCTTGCCGGCCCATTCCATGACCCGGTTCATGGCATCGAAGAACTCCGGCCCGTCCTTCGATCTCGGGTCCAACAGGTCCCGCGAGAGCACCATGTTGCCCACCACATTAAACGCCATGAGAAAGAGGAAGTGGGATAAGTCGATTCCTTGCTCTTCATAAAAATGAAACCCTTTGAACCATTAATTATAATGATAGAAATAGTTGTGACACTTAGTAGAAATATTTGTGTTGGGTGTAGGATCTTCATCCTACTTTGATACTTTTACTTGAAGGAAAAAACAATTATTTCGATCTTGCAACAAAAACGTCGGAGATAACCTGCTGTTGCTGCTTGTTTAGCCGCCATTTCTTCCTCTAATTAAATACACGATCATGTTATCGACGCACTTCTGCCTGAGGTGGGCCGTGTCGTTGACGCGCTTGTTCACGAGAAGCTTCGCGGAGTAGAGACGCCGGAGAACGCGCCAGTAGCCGCCGTAAAGATTCATGGAGAGCGAGCCCTGGTCATAGCCGAGAGCCGTCAGAGCGTAGGGACACTTGCGGTCCGCGAACGTGAGGTCGTGGCCCTTGAAGAACTCCGCGGCAGCTTGAGCCGATTGGATCACCATGGTGCTCACGCAACCGAGCTTCAACCACATGACGGGCCGTGCTCAGCTCGGAAGCTGTGGAGGTTCCGGTGCGGCATGGTCCCGAGGTTGAGGATGTTGCCGATCACAGGCCATGCCGGGGGCTGAGGGGGAAGCTTGGAGCGCTTCCGACGGCTGAGAAGGAAAGCTAGGAGTGCCGGAAGGAGGAGGCCGAGGCAAAAGAGCGAAACGGAGCGGTGCTCCATTGGCTAAGGCTGCGTTTGGTCGTCCGTATAAAACTCGGGATAGGATATGTTTTATCCTATCCCGTGTTTGGTAGGTGATCCGGATAGTATAAGGTGTGATATAGAGGGGATATAGCCCGTATAAAAAAATCCGGGGAGGGGGTAGGATAAGGCCGGATAGGATTTCTCTCAAAATAGAAAATCTCAAAACTTTCATTTATGGTTTCGGAGGAAGAAATCAAAAAGGCGCCGGTGGATCTCTCTCTCTCTCTCTCCCTCAATCTTCGTATCTCCAATCGCTGAGAAGATTTCTCCAAATTCTTCATTTTTCTCTGATCGGAAACATGAACAAAGAACCCTCTCTCTTCTTCGATTTCGAAAAAAAAAAAAAAAAAGCGAAAGGTACCTCCTCTATATCTCTCTCTGTGCGCTTTTGGTTTTTTTTTTTTTAGGTTCGAGTCGATTTTGGTTTGCAGACTTGCTCACGAAGGACTACAGCTCCGATCAGAAGTTTACTCTCGCCAGCGATAGCGAGACTAGACTGATAATCTATGCTTCGTCTTCTGACTATATGTGCGCTTCTGTTTTTGTGCTCGTTGAAGACGCTGTGGCTGGTTCGGACATCATCAAACGCTGCCATTGCTGGAGGATAAAGATGATGGTTTGTGGCGTCTTATCTTTCTTCAACACCACCATGAGAGAGATGAATTGATTCCATGTATAATATCCGGACATCACCAAACGACGTATAGGATATTTCAAATCATATCCTATCATTATCCTATCCGACCTTATCCTATCCGGCAAAAAAATCCGGACGACCAAACGCAGCCTAATGTATTAGCTATTGCCCACCTTTGCCCGGAAAACATGATATGTATGGAGCAGACGCTCGTCCTTTTCACAGGAAAGCAACCCAAATCAATAAAGAAAAAAGAAATTCAGGATAATTTCAGTAACATATGCGGTCCACCTATAAAGAGGAGAAAACATTAATTTATAGTTTGCCAATGAAAAATGAGTACACATGCTGGTCACGTTGATTCTTGTAATCCATCCATTTCATTGGGATAATTTCATTTTTGATCCAACAACTTACGAAAATTACGCATTCTAATTTTGTAAATCTTGATTTGCACAATCGATTCCTATAACTTTAGTTCAGTATTCAATGTAATCATCCGCTTTCCAAAAATTGAAAATTCCTGTTGAAATTATCTTGTTCTTCCTTGGTGGTCACGGATTGCCTAACATATTGTTAGGGGATCCGGATCCTTGCTTCATCAACTTATTTGTCCTGTCAACATCACATAGTTCACACTCGGACTCAATTTTTTTCCCGGAAATTTTGATCCGACTTCTCCTGATCGATGGAAGACGCAAACGAGCTCAAAAGATTGGGCAAAAGGACGCCTCTGTGTCAATATTTGTGCACGACGATCACTTTATTTATTTATTTTTGGATCACTTAGCGCCAAATTGGAGAAAAACGATCACTTTAGTAGTAACAGCGAGAAATTTCATCAAAAATATATACGTGGCATTTTTTATTTAAAACATTTTTAGTGCTACGTCATTTATAAGTCCACGTGGTAAATTTTGTTAACAAATAGTCCACGCGGTAATTTTTGTTAACAAATAGTCCACATGGACTCCACGTGGAACTTTTATTTTAAAAATAAAGTGGCACTTTTGATTAAAAAAAATTAGTCTTAAATTAAAAATAATTTAAAAATCACAAAAAGTAAAAAAAAAAAACATATGAATAAAAAGCTAGCAGCAGTGAGGGGTTGCACAGCCCTCGCCTAGATCTGGACGACGGTTGCGACCCTCACCCAGATCGGGCGAGGCAGGTAGCCGCCGCCACGGGCTGAGGGAGGGAGTCCGGAGGCCTAGACGGTGGTCAGGGTTGCAGGGATGGAGAGGAAATTGAATTGGACTTTCTTAGTTTCTCCCTCAGGATTGTGCCCCCTCATTCCCATTTTCGGGGCGCAAATTCGGCACAAAGTCGGAGGGCGAATGGAGATTAAAGATTGGGTTTATTCAAATTGGATTTGCGAAATGCGCGAATTATTGCTCTACAAATTTTAATGGAATATATGCATCATTTGCGGATTATCCTTTTCATCAATTCGTGCATTGTTCTTGAAGGATAACATGATGCTCTTCTTTATTTATTTTATATATTTCCTCTGGTTTTGGCACATAGTGAATGTCGAAGCCATGATATTTATAGTGCAACATCCTTTTTTTTTCTTAACCATTTTTAAATGCTAGTCTTAATTCAATTTAATTGGACTTTTAATAAAGATCACATAATTTTTCTGAATGAATAGAAGGCTCTCTAGGAGGGTTTTTTTCCGATTTAATTCTAAAATATATATTTGCAAAATTAGAAATAAAAAAAGTATTTACCAATTTGGGTCTCGCGCGCTAGATAGACTAGCGCGTGAGACCCGCATGCTAGTATTGCTAGCGTGCAACGCGTGCGCGCTAGTGTGACTAGCGCGCCAGCCCTTGCACGCTGGTCTAACCAACGTGCAAGGGCTGGCAGCAAGCAAAGCTTGCTTGTTTTGCACAAGCAAGCCTTGCATGTTTATTAATTTTTTTTTATTGCATAATTTTTTGGCTGCAATAAAAAATATATTTATTATTAATTTTCGATGAATTTTATTAGGGACGAATTTTATTAGCGACGAATTCGTCGAGGAACGTGTTGTTGAAAATGTACGTTATATATTTTGCGACGAAATTTGCAATAAATCTGATGTTTTGTTACAAATTAGCGAGGAATTTTTTTTCTTCGCTAATTTTCCGTAGCTAAAATCATTTTTTATATTTTTCAATTATTTTATATTTTTAGACAAAAAATTATTATTTTTTTATTTGTCCCCAATATGCGATAAATTTCTAAGCTATATATTTTGCGACAAACGTAGCACAAATTTCGTCATGCAACACGTTTATATTTTGCGACAAACTCATGCGACACGTTTGTTGCAAAATATAAAGAGTACATTTTCAACGACAAACGCGTCGCATGAGTTTGTCGCAAAATATAAACGTGTTGCACGACGAAATTTGTGGTACGTTTGTCGCAAAATATATAGCTTAGAAATTCATCGCATATTGGGGACAAATACAAAAAAAATAATTTTTTGTCTAAAAATATAAAATAATTGAAAAACATAAAAAAAAGGATTTTAGCTACGGAAAATTAGCGAAGAAAAAAAATTCTTCACTAATTTGCAACGAAAAATTAGATTTATTGCAAATTTCGTCGTAAAATATATAACGTACATTTCCAACAACACGTTTGTTGTAGAATTCGTCGCTAATAAAATTCATCGAAAATTAATAATAAATATACATATTTTTTATTGCAGCCAAAAACTTATGCAATAAAAAAATTTAATAAACATTTGAGTTGCTGCCAGCCCTTGCGCACTAGTCTAACTAGCGCGCAAGCGTTGCGCGCTAGCAATACTACCGCGCGGGTCTCGGGCGCCAGTCCACCTGGCACGCGAGACCCAAATTGATAAATAATTTTTTTTATAGCTAATTTTGTAAATATTTTTTTTAAGAATTAAATCGAAAAAAAAAACCCCTCTTTAGGACGGATGAAAGCAATGTGGACCCGGGTTTATGTAAATATAGTACAGAGTCCACGTGATCAATTGTTTATACGTACTCGACAAGACCTGATGTACTTGCGTCTGATGGACAAGTTCATCGAAACTGTCCATCTTGAGGACCCACGTGTGGGACCAATTTTAGAGTTGCTTTTTTTATTTAAATTTTTTGACAAGGTATTATTGATGGCATAAAATGTTGGTGGTCTGCCCTAGAAATCGATCAAAGTTGATATTATCATATTAATTGTGGATTAGGTTGTGTTGAAAAATCGGCTTTCACTACATTTAGGCAGTCATAATGTATTGCTAGAAACCGCTTATGACTTGTGGGTCAAAAGAGTTTTGAGCACACTGCTAATGTTTAGTGAACCTACAAAGTCGCACATAATAGCGAACTGAGTTTATATTTTCTCTGTGCCTTGATCTACTTAAGAATTATATTTAAGTTTATTCTCCTAATGTAAATAACTATACGTATAAAAGGGTTGTACAGAATGATCGTGCGCATTATGGGATAATGATTAAATGCATGATTGGAGGTGGACGGGCCTGCAAAACTGTCCCTCCCAAACCGCCTATATATATCCAACTATTAAGAATAGTGGGTTACGAGTGGAAAACCCTAGAGACGCCTCAAATATTAAAAGGTCGCAATACAAAGGAAAAAAACACAAAGAATTGTTCTCTACTCGAAGATCTTTGAGAGAGTCCCGAAGATCAAAGACAACGAAGCAAGAGAAACTCCAAGATCTGTAAGCCAGCACTTGGATTGTTGGAGATTTCAGTTCGTGTGTATAGATACAGGTAGAGGCGCAACGCTTGGGGCGTTAATCCAGATACAGCCGAACGTCGATTTATCTCCGATTTGATAAAGGTACATATTGAACTATTATTTCGATTTCGATATACGCATGGATCCTATCTAGAGTTTCGATTTATAAATATATTTCGCTGCGTTTTAGCAATTCTCGAAACCCAATATAAAAGGCTGGTGAGCTGCTACACGCTCAAGTCATACATATGTGAACAAGACCGAAATGTTGACACAAGAACTTGTAGTTGCCCAAAGACATTAGTGCTGTAACAACAACATTCTTAGCAAGTCTTCCATGGGACAGCTTTTTCAATCCTTGACACAATAAGATCAGCGCTTACAACCTTAAGGCAATTGAATGTCGAAATTATACCTTAGGGGCGACATTCGAAAGACTTCACACG
This sequence comes from Rhodomyrtus psidioides, assembly GCA_021437785.1. NCBI lineage: Eukaryota > Viridiplantae > Streptophyta > Magnoliopsida > Myrtales > Myrtaceae > Rhodomyrtus > Rhodomyrtus psidioides. The sequence continues at coordinate 133,679 of JAILYB010000082.1, forward strand.
CTACGTTTCTTAGGTATCACTTTCAGAGGATGGAGCATCCTTTGGGTTATGCCCGACCGCTCTCTCATGTCGAGGGTCTCCGGAGTCAGACCGCCACCAAGTTCCCAGTCGAAATGGTAGAGCAACGACGCGAGAGCGAGATGCAGCACCCTATGCGCCAGCGAAAGTCCAACGCACATCCTTCTGCCCGATCCGAACGGAATCAGCTCGAAATTTTGACCCTTGTAGTCGATGTTGGATCCCAGGAACCTCTCCGGTTTGAATGCCAATGGGTCCTCCCAAGCATCCGGGTCTCTTCCTATGCCCCACGCATTCACGTAAACCAGGGTGTCTTTGGGTATATCAAAACCCATGAAATTGGTTTCCTTTAGAGTATTTCGGGGGATGAGTAAAGGTAAGGGTGGATGCAATCTTAGGGTTTCCTTCACCACAACTTGCAAAAACGGCATCTTTTCCGTGTCGTTTTCTTCGATCTTTCCATTCGGCCCCACAACCTGGCCGAGCTCATCCTTGGCCTTTTTCATCGACTCGGGTTGGCGGAGCAGCTCCGCCATTGCCCACTCAATGGTGCTGCTTGTAGTCTCCGCTCCACCGAAAAACATTTCCTACATCACCGTCGAGGAGAACCCATTTAGTACAAGGTCAAGTCTTGCTAGGGGTATCGCTAATGCCGATTCCCGTGCTATAATTAAGAGATTCTGTTTCTCTCGAAAATCACTCCCTTAAATTGTAGGCTCAATAGTGAAAATTATCTTGCTTCGCCTGATCAATGATCCTGATCAAACATAGCAGTACCTATACTTTGAATTGACGGACGATTGCGCAGAAAGAAAGGAACAAGAACTTAACGATTGGGATCCGGAAATTGACCAAATGTATCCATTAATGACAACATATATATTTGTTAAATAGCAAGATAAAGCATTTGATTGAAAATGAATTGCACGAAAGTAAAATGGATTAACATAAGTAAAAGTTGTTCTTTTTTTTTTTGGTGCTGTCTTTTCCCTTAAGATGCACTCTTGTTATAGTATCGGCTACAATAATTGCTTTGTTGCAACCGTCAGTCAACAGCTTTGATAATCGTTCCCGCCTAAGGGTTTGACTGCAATAGTTGTTCGCGCTAATTTTATCCTTGCAGTCGATTTGATTTCGGAGTTCACAAAAGAATCGCCCTAATGATTGATTTATTAAATTAGCTACTAAAACGTCTCCGTGAAGCGTGATGTGACCCTATTTGTTTAAATGTCAATAAAGCATGTCGCGCCACTTAACATGCCGAATTCGACTTGATATCCCTAAGATGTTAATCATGCCTTCCTGGCCATGTTCGACGTGGAAGAGAGAAGCCAAACTTACTAGAATGATTATGTTGACGTTGTGCGAAGAGATTTTGGACGGGCCTTCTTTCCCGTCGCCCTCATAATCCAACACCGCATCCAAGAAGTCATTCGTCGCTATCGTCTCTCCCCTGAGCTTTCGCTCCTCCAACCTCTCTTTCACAAACCCTCCGGCGATCTTCATGGCACGACCCATGTCCTTCGCCATGCCTGCCTTGATCCCCTGGGGATCCCACCATCTCAACCACGGCATGAAGTCGGCCACGTTCGGCTTGCCGGCCCACCCCGTGATCCGGGTCATGGTGTCGAAGAACTCGGGCCCATCCTTCGATTGCGGGTCCAACAGATCCCGCGACAGCACCATGTTGCCCATCACATTGAACGCCAGGAGAAAGAGGAAGTGGGATAAGTCGATTCCTTCCTCTTCAAAAAAAAAAAAAAAGAAAAAGAAGAAGAAGAAGAAGAAGAAAAAAAAAGCCCGACACAGTTTCAATGATTAGTCCTAATTGGAAAAGTAGTGACACTAGTGCAAATATTGTGTAGGGTATAGGATCTTCATCCTACTTTGATATCTTATAAGGAGCTTAAAAATTCCTTTTTCTCTCGTCTTATTTTCTTTCAATTAACACAACGAGAAATCTCAAACTCGCACATATATCACAATTTTACCTAAAATAATTTTTTTACCGCAAAAACTCATAAAATGGAACATTTACCATAAAGTTACCAAAAACGCTAAATTAACACACTTATGATAAATTTACTCTCTATTAATTTTATTTAAATTTAATTAATATCAGAAAAAACTTTAAACAAATAAACATGTGACAAACGAATGGTGAAAGCCCTAAACTGGTACACCCATTAACTGCCATGTGTTATCTAACTCGTATTTTGACGGTAAAATTTGACAGAAACTAGATGATGCTGAATTCATCACAGGTGTATAGTTTAAGATTTTCGAGATAAAAAATTAATTCATAGTAAGTTTACTACAAGCATATCAGTTTGGAATTTTTCGTGATATCAATTCTTCTTTTCCTTTGAAAAAAAAAACCATTATTTGGGTCATTCAAAGTTATAAATTAACACAAACGTCAGAAGTAATACCAAGGACGTGTGAAATAACCTGTCGTTGCTCGTTTAACAGCCATTTCTTCCTCTAAATACCCGATCAGGTTGTCGACGCACTTCTGCCTAAGGTGGGCCGTCTCGTTGATGCGCTTGTTCACGAGGAGCTCCGCAGAGCAGAGACGCCGGAGAACGCGCCAGTAGCTACCGTAACGGCCGATGGCAAGGGAGCCTTGGTCATAGTTGAGAGCCGTCAGCGCGTGGGGACACTTGCGGTCCGCGAATGCGAGGTCGTGGACCTTGAAGAACTCCGCGGCGGCCTGAGCCGATTGGATCACCATGGTGTTCAGGGAACCGAGCTTCAACCACGTGACGGGCCCATGCTTGGCTCGGAATCTGTGGAGGTTCTGGTGCGGCAAGGGCAAGAGGTCGAGGATGTTGCCGATCACGGGCCATGCCGGGGGCTGAGGGGGAAGCTTGGTCCGCTTCCGACGGCTGAGAAGGAAAGCTAGGAGTGCCGGAAGGAGGAGGCCGAGCCAAAGGAGCGAGATTGGGAAGTACTCCATTGGCTAAGCTTTGAGCTGTTGCTGACCTTGCACTTATGCGATTATTGCAGGGAAACCATGATATAAAAGGACTTGGCTAGCCTGACGGTACCGGCCAAGGCAAGAGGCAAGTTCTGACGGTGCAAGTTCCACTGTATATTTTATTTTGCAGAGATTAGACAACCGGATAGCAACCGAGTGAAGAGAAAAAAAATGATATTTTATTTTATTTTGTTCTTAAAAAAATAATATCTTTAACTACACGATCTCCCAATCAGCAAATGCTTTATGCATAACATGAGGGGATAGTGTGTGAAATAGAAATTATTTTATTTTATAATTTTCTTTTTAAAATTTACTATATAATTAAAAAGAAAGAAAATTAATAGGGAAAAGGGTGAAACCAGATCACTCAAAAAGTGTGTGGACGATAAGGTGTTGCACGATAACACTTCAAAATAGGAATTTCTTTGTCATAAGTCAATCTGGCAGGGAAATTCGTTTGGTAAAATCACTTTCAAAGTAGAAACTCATTTGGTAAAAAAATTGATTTATGGTTGGATTTTCTATTTCAGGTTGAATTTTTGGCCAACTTTGAGAAGTAAAAAAATTTTACTTCTCGGCTCCAGAATCACTTCTTCGACCACATGAGCTTGGCCGACCACCGTCGCCACCTGTGGCCAACCATTGCCGTAGCCCACCACCAGTCGCCGACCCCCGCCCGCCGCAGCCACCACAAAAGATTTTGTTAATAATATTTCAAAAATAAAAATTTTCAACCGTTACTAAATGAATTTATGTGATCAAAAGTCAAACTGGAGCAGAAGTAGAAAAATCAACTTCTGCTTTTGAGGAAATCAATTTCTGATAAGAAGTTGAGAAGTTTGCGAGAAGCATTACCATGTGCAACCTAATAGACCGTCCCACCGTCAGAAACGATGGGACGGTCATACAAGCTTTATCCAATATAAAATAGACCTTCTTGTTTTGTTCGCGAGAAAGCAAGCCAAAACAAAAAAGAAAAATGAATTTCAGGAGGTGGAAATATAAATATACATTTATTTAATTGTCAAGGTTTCTGGGATGGAGAGGAAATTGAACGGGGCTTTCTGTTAAATGTGCCTTGAATTTTTTCTGCCGATTCACTAAAGATATCTTTTATGTTATATTCGGCGTTCGGTGGAAATCTTCTGCTGCTAGGTTACTGGGGCTACAAGACAAAAGGGAGGGGGCTCACTTTTGTTATATATATAATATTATGGGGCCCATTGAAGAAAAAGAAAGGAAAAAGTTGGTTTCCTTTCCTTGTTTGTACTCCCGCAGAATTTACTAAAGATAAAAAGAGTCCCTCTTTCTTCTGACAAGCGAAGAAGAGGAGCCACAAAGAAAAAAAAGGTGTGGACAACTTTTTGGGGGGTTTTTGGTTCCTAAGCCTTGACCGAGCCGCAGATCACAGAAGGTGCCGCACAAAGAAGCAGTTCTTTGTTGAGAGCGACTCGCACAGACCGAAGCCGCATGAGAAAACGTTTAGAATGTTTTTCGTGATTCGCCTAGGCTTGAACACCGAAGATTGTGCAGTGAGTTTATTATTTTATATATCCAATTGAGAGTTGTTTATTTGTAAACACTGGGTTTGGGTATAATCTAGGTGCGGGAAACACGAGAGTATTGAGCGATTGTAAATTCGATTCTCCGATTATAGTGGATTGTTCTTGCTGGCTCTCCCCGTGGATGTAGGTACCGACATTCAGACCGAACCACGTTATATCTGGTGTCCTTTATCGTTCCTCGCTATTTTCTCTGAGCTTTCGTGTTGACATATTTGCAAGATCTTGGTAGTTTCCGCGTTAGTATTACAACAATTGGTATCAGAGCTTGGTTCAGATTTCTGGATAGTGATTTGGGGCTTTTGCTTGTCTGATTATTATCTGGATATTTGTGATTGTAATTATGTCCGGGGTGAAAGCTGAAATTGAGAAGTTTAACGGAGGAACAACTTTGGGTTATGGAGCCTCAAGATGGAGGCATTATTGACAACTCTGGTTTGGCAGAAGCATTGGAGGGCAAAGCTAAGTTGCCTGAATCAATGAAAGATGCTGATAAGGATGTGTTGGTGAGGAAAGCTAGGAGTCAAATTCTGTTGAATTTACCGGATGAAGTGCTAATAAAGGTAGGCGAGGAGAAGGATACCGCAGTATTGTGGGCAAAGATTCAGTCGCTCTATGTAAAGAAGGGTTTGAACAATCACTTATATATGTTGAAGAGGATGTTCCAGTTCAGATATACTGAAGGTACGTCTATCAGAACCTACCTAGATGAATTTAATAAACTCATTATGGATTTGAAGAATGTCGGTAAGACTCTTGAAGATGAAGAGCAGGGCATGAGTTGTTAGCTTCTTTACTAGAGTCATGGGAGCACTTTACTGACTCTCTATTGTAGGGGCGTACTACAATTACCTCAAAGGAGATAAAGTCCGCATTGTTTTCTAAGGAGTGGCAGAGAAAGTTGCGAGATGACAGTCTAGCGCAGGATGTAGCGCGGGGACTAGTGATTCGGGGTAGAGAGCAACAACGAGGGTCCAGTAGCAGCAGAGGTAAAAGCAGGTCTAAGTCACGCCATAGAAAGTCCAAGGGATGCGTGAAGTGCTTTGAATGTCACAAGGAGGGGCACATCAGGAGAGACTGTCCTAAGTTGAGAAATAGAGGTGATAAGCAGAAAGCCACAAGCAGTGAGGCAAATATTGCTGAGGAGAGCACTAGTAATGCAGAGGCTGTTTTGTGTGTGACTACAAGTTCGTCAGAAAACGAATGGGTACTAGATTTGGGGTGTTCTTATCATATGACGCCTCATAGGAACTGGTTTACTACTTACCAGACTGCAGATGGTGGTAGAGTTCTGTTGGGGAATAATGCAGCTTGCAAGGTTGTGGGGATAGGGACAGTTCGGATTCAGATGCACGATGGTGTGGTTCGCACATTAACAGACGTGAGGCATGTATCAGAGCTTAAGAAGAACCTTATTTCTCTGGGGACACTCGATGATATCGGGTGTAAGTACACCACTGAAGGTGGAGTGCTGAGGATCTCTTGAGGTGCCATGACAGTGATGAAAGGGAAGAAAGCGAATTCTCTCTATCATCTACTAGGAGAGACTGTGACAGGAACTGCTGCAGCTTCATCAGGTGAGTCAGATTCTGATTTAACTCGTTTATGGCATATGCATTTAGGGCACATGAGTGAGGCAGGTATGACAATGCTGAGTGATAGGGGGTTGTTAAAGGGTCAGAAGACAAGGAAGTTAGACTTATGTAAGCACTGTATCTTTGGGAAGCAGCGCAGGATTAAGTTTACTACTGGTATTCATTCGACCAAGCAACTGGTTGAGTATATTCATTCAGATGTCTGGGGCCCGTCTCCGGTTCCTTCGAAAGGAGGTGCTCGTTATATGCTGACATTTATCGACGACTATTCCAGGAAAGTATGGGTATACTTTCTGAAGCACAAATCTGATGTGTTTGATCGGTTCAAGAAATTTAAGGCATTGATTGAGAAGCAGTCAGATAAACAGATCAAGTGCCTGAGAACTGATAACGGTATGGAGTTTTGTGTAAAGATTTTACCGAGTTCTGCGAGAGAGAAGGTATTGTTAGACATCGCACAGTACCTGGGATACCACAGCAGAATGGCGTGGAAAAACGGAAAAATAGAACTTTACTTGAGCGGGCTCGGAGCATGTTATCGCATGTTGGTATAGGCAAGGAATTTTGGGCCGAAGCAGTGAACATGGCGTGTTACTTGATTAATAGATCTCCATCATCTGCTATTGAGTGGAAGACTCCAGAGGAAGTATGGTCGGGGAAAACTATTGATTACTCCAGATTACGAGTATTCGGATGTCCTGCGTATGCTCATGCTACTGATGGTAAGCTTGAGCCGAGGTCGAAGAAGTGCATATTTCTGGGTTATGCACATGGGGTGAAAGGCTACCGGCTGTGGTGCACTGATCCCAGATCACCCGATTTTCTAATCAGTAGAGACGTGATCTTCGACGAGACTGCAATGCTTCGATAGAGGAGTCCTGAGACACTACCAGCAGAGCAGACAGATCATGGTGTCAATAGTGAGGTAGAGCTTCAGGTGGAGACTCTGGTGACCTCGAAGGTAACAGAGGTTGAGACTGTAGATGAGGCCGCAGTTCCTGAAGTCGGTGATGGTGAACAACTAGTACACCCACAGTAGACTCTAGTTGAGGATAGTCATCAAAGGCAAATAAAACCACCGGTACGTTATGGTTATACAGATATTGGTTATGCTTTGACTGTAGGTGACGAGGTGGAGACAGATGAGCCTTCGTCTTACTCTGAGGCAATGGCTAGTTCTGAGTCGTCGCAGTGGCTAGGGGCTATGAGTGAAGAGATGGAATCACTCCATCGAAATCAGAAGTACCCAATAACCAGAAGATTGTTAGAAGCAAATGGGTCTACAAACGGAAAGAGGGCATTCCTGATGTTGAGGTAGCGAGATATAAGGCGAGACTTGTGGCGAAGGGGTTTACACAGCGGGAGGGCATTGACTATAATGAAGTGTTTTCTCTTGTGGTAAGGCATACTTCTATTCGTATTTTACTTGCCTTAGTTGCTGCACAGGATCTCGAGTTGGAGCAGCTTGATGTGAAAATAGTGTTTCTTCACGGTGAGTTGGAGGAGCAGATTTACATGAGGCAGCCAGAGGGATTTGCTATTCCGAGTAAGGAAGACCATGTTTGCTTGTTAAGGAAATCATTGTATGGGCTAAAACAGTCTCATAGGCAATGGTATAAGGGTTTTGATGCTTTCATGGCTAGTCAGGACTATTCTAAGAGTCAGATGGATAGCTGTGTTTATTTTAGGAGACTAGATGATGGGTCTTTGATATATCTGCTGTTATATGTTGATGATATGCTGATAGCAGCTAAAAATATGTCCGATATTGATGTGCTGAAAAGGAAGTTGAGTGCTGAGTTTGAGATGAAAGATTTAAGTGCTGCAAAGAAAATATTGGGTAAGGAGATTTTGCGTGACAGGATTGCCGGGTTATTACGTCTATCTCAAAAGAAATATATTGAGAAGATTGTCGTATGTTTTAATATGCAGTCAGCGAAGTCTGTGAGTACACCTTTAACAAAGCACTTTAAACTTTCAGTGAAGTTATCACCGCAGACTGAGAAAGAGGAGGAGCATATGTCTCATGTTCTATATTCTAGTGCAGTGGGTAGTATTATGTATGCTACGGTAAGCACTAGGCCTGATATTTCACAAGCTGTCAATGTAGTTAGTCGTTTTATGAAGCGTCTAGGTAAAATTTACTGGGAAGCTGTGAAATGGATCCTCAGATATTTGAAGGGGACAGCAGACATTGGTATAGTATACAGGAGGAATAGTAATGGCGGTGAAACCACATGTTATGTGGATTTTGATCATGTAGGTGACTTGGATGAGTGCAGGTCTTTAGCAGGGTGCGTATTTACGCTTGCAGGTGGTGCAGTTAGTTGGAAGGCGTCCTTACAGGACCACGTGGCCTTATCGTCGACTGAGGCGAAGTACATGGCACTGACCTTTGTAGCGAAGGAAGCGATATGGTTACAAGGTTTGCTCTTGGACTTTGGGTTAGATCAGAAAAGTATTGACATACACTGCGATAACCAATGTGTGATATTTCTGGCATATAATCCGGTTTATCACGAGCGGACGAAACATATCAATATTAGGTATCACTTCATCCGAGATGTCATAGCGAATGGTAAGGTTGTTGTGAAAAAGATAGCGACAGTGGAGAACCCGGCAGACATGATGACTATGTCTGTTCCTTTGGCAAAGCTCAAGCTTTTCTTGAGCACTATCGGCGTCTGTGGAGAGTGATCGCCTTTCGGGACGATGGGAGAGCAGCATGGATGATGAGCACTGTTGACTTTGGTTTCAAACATCGAGCCAAGGTGAAGAATTGTTAAATGTGTCTCGAATTTTGAGCCGATTAACTAAAGATATCTTTATGTTACATTGGGTGTTCGGTGGAAATCTTCTGCTGCTAGGTTACTAGGGCCACAAGACAAAAGGGAGGGGGCTCACTTTTGTTATATATATAATATTGTGGGGCCCATTGAAGAAAAAGAAAGGAAAAAGTTGGTTTCCTTTCCTTGTTTGTACTCTTGCAGAATATACTAAAGAGAAAAAGAGTCCCTCTTTCTTCTGACAAGCGAAGAAGAGGAGCCGCACAGAAGAAAAAAAGGTGTGGACGACTTTTTGGGGGTTTTTGGTTCCTAAGCCTTGATCGAGCTGCAGATCACAGAAGGTGCCGCACAAAGAAGCAGTTCTTTGTTGAGAGCGACTCCCACAGACCGAAGCCGCACGAGAAAACGTTTAGAACGTTTTTCGTGATTCGCCTGGGCTTGAACACCGAAGATTGTGCAGTGAGTTTATTATTTTATATATCCAATTAAGAGTTGTTTATTTGTAAACACTAGGTTTAGGTATAATCTAGGTGCGGGAAACACAAGAGTATTGAGCGATTGTAAATCCGATTCTCCGATTATAGTGGATTGTTCTTGCTGGCTCTCCCCGTGGATGTAGGTACCCGGCATTCGGACCGAACCACGTTATATCTAGTGTCCTTTATCGTTTCTCGTTATTTTCTCTGAGCTTTCGCGTTGACATATTTGTAAGATCTTGATAGTTTCCGCGTCAGTATTACAATTCTTTCTTTGTTTCTCCCTCAGGATTGTGTCCCCCCAATTCGAATTCAGATCCCCTACCTAACCTTTTGTAAGGTAGGGTGATCCCCACCCTTCACATAGGGTGCCCCATCTAAGTGAAGGGTGTGGATCACTCTGCCTTACAAAAAGTAAGGCAGAGGATCTACACGCCCCCAATTCGGCACAAAGTTGGTGGGCGAATGGGAATTAAATAGGCGGTCTTGGGTTTTTTTCAAATTGGATTTGGGAAATGCACGAATTATTGTTCTACAAATTTTAATGTAATATGCGTCATTTTCGTATTCGGATTTATCCTTTCATCAATTTGTGCATTGTTTCTTGAAGGATAACATAATGCTCCTTTTTATTTATTTGATATATTTCCTCTTGTTTTGGCACATAGTGGATGTTGAAGCCATGATATTTATAGCGCATCATCTTTCCTTTTTTTTTTTTCTGTACCATTTTTAAATGCTAGTCTTAATTCAATTTAATTGGACTTTTGCTAAAGATCACATAATTTTCTAAATGGGATCTATCATAACGGACGAAAGCAAATGTGGACCAGGTTTATGTAAATCTAGTGCAGAATTCCCGTGATCAACTGTCCATATGTACTTTTTTTTTGGTCGAAGTCCATATGTACTTGACAAGATCTAAAAGATCAGACAGTATCCTTTTTATTCCTTAATTTTCTTTCATATCAATATCTCCGAACTTTTTTTTTTGTCTAGGATAATAGATTTTGGATGGCTATAAAAGTGATAAATTGCCATGGCACATAAATACATGAGAGAGTGAACTCCACAATAATTATTAATTATTTATTTTGTCCAAAATTGTCACGCCCCGCGTCATAACGAGCGCGCCAACATCCCGCCACGGACGTTTTCATTGAATAGTTCCCAAGATCAACGGCAAACGACTTAGACGCAATACCAAATGTACATGCGGAATCGACGAACAATCTCCTTTACAAACGTTTTCTTTCCGAACACAATGACTCAGGATGAAAAGAGAGATTTAAAATTTACTACATACATTCCTTAAAAGCGTCAAATACACAACAAGGTTACAACTTGCCATCTCTCAAAGTACAACTTCATTTAATAAAACAACGGTAGATGAAGTTTAACCCTATAGAGCTATATAGGCGTGTACGACCCAAAATAAGAAAGCAGCTCCCTAAGACTTTAAAAAGAAATATAGACAGGTAAGGTTAACGGTTCATCTACTTCAAAAGGGTACCATCAAAAGTCAATCCATAGTATTCAAGGGACCTCGTCATTCGGGACCTGAAAATGTTATCCCACAACGGGGTGAGATAAATCTCAATAAGCTAATCCTAAACCAAAAATGGGCACTTAGTACTTCCAGACACTACTTAACACATGCAATGACCAATAAATCAAGAATAAGGCAATTGGCACATAACAATTCAAATAAGACAAAGTATTAGTAAAATTCTCAATTCTAGGCCAAACTTCGTACTTTGGCACTCAAATACTCAAATTAAATATACGACGCACTCGTACTTGATACCATCTAAATTTCCATGGCTAAGCCCGCGTCATATAGGCGCTTCAGGCATTTCTCATTATTTAACCCACGTCTTATAGGAGCATCAGGTATTCATCCTCAGTCAAGCCCGCGTCATATAGGCGCATCAGGCATTATTCAAAACATCACGTAGGGACTAAATAAATATTTAAGTCACTAAATCAAGTAATTTCACGACAAGAACAACCCTTATGCAATTCGACGTTTGCGGATCAACCTACTCAAATCCTTAGCATCAAAACCCATCAAGTATACAATAAAATCAAGCTTTAGGACGGCAAAGCATTAACATTCCCTCAAGGGAAGATTCGGCCAAACATAAATTCATCGGGGATTCAACCACGAAAATCACTCAATAGCCTCTCTAACTCGTCCTTCGGTAACCTAAGGTCCTAGTAAGAGTTTAGGACTAACTTACCAAGCAATGGAGTCGGGACAAGATGGTCGAAGAGGTGACGAGATCCACGGTTCAAATCTGTCCAAAGAGGGGGCCCGGTTCGGTTTCCACAAGGGTATCACAAGTTAGCCAAGCATTCCCTCTAAAATTCACTCTAAACTCCATCTAAAAGCTAATTAGCACCTAGGTTCAAGTGACAAGGAAGCTTACTAAGGCAAGGCAAGTGCGAGGGTCGGCGAAGGAGCGGCGACCGGCGGCGGCTTCGCCGAGAGGGAGAGGGAGACCGAGAGTGGGCGAGCGAGAGAGGGAGAGAGCAAACGAGAGAGAGAGAGAGAGAGAGAGAGAGAGAGAGAGAGAGAGAGAGAGAGAGAGAGAGAGAGAGAGAGAGCAAGAGAAATGAGAGAGTGAGGGAGGTGGATGGGTTCGGCTGAACATGGAGATTAGGGGAGAAGAATGATCTTGTTCATCCATTCACTTTGCAAGAGAGAAAGCTTTGAGTGGGAGTAGGTAGTGGGGTTACAAGACACTTGATGGACATGAATAGTGCAAGTGAATGACAACTTGTAAATTAGTGGTTCATGGGGTTTTGATCTTGTCAAGTTTGTCTCTTCCAAATCAACTCTTGTCATTCAAGTCAACTCACAAATCAATGGTCAAATGACCATAAAGCCCCTAAATTTTCGGCCAAGTGTGGTGGATGGCAATTGTACGAATTGCCCTTGCTCATTTCTAAAGAAAATGGCATTTATCTAAGGGAAAAAATGTAATTCCTTAACCGTCGATCCGAAATTCACTTTTCTAAATGCTAAGGACGAATTCTAATCCTAACGGTCCCCGATGAGGCGACGTCCAATTTATTCCCGTTAGAATCCTCGAATATCTGGCCTTTAATCTCGAAGTCCAATTTATGGCTAAATTCGGTCGTTTGTCATTCCGGTGTATCTCAGACTAACGGGCGGCTCTTAGGAGTTACGCGTATCGACCCGCGACTAATGTCACGTTTAAGAGTTACTTGTGCCACGGTGACTTTGGTTGTCATGTAATTGCGATGGTTTAATTGCTAGTCCCGAAGGTAGCGATCATTAGGAATCAGTTTAGGTTAATCCGCAAATCATGCCATGGTCATCCGGAATCACCCGTGGACCAATCGCATGACACTAGCAAATTGTTTTGAAACCATTCTTTGATCGACCTTTAGTGGTCCAAAGTATTTCATCGACAATCCTTATGGTCAAAGTGTCGACTCGTGGTTGAGCTCTTTAGTCCACGTACTTAAATCATAGTTAGCCTTGCCTTTTTGGTTAGTCAGCTCAAGAGAGATCAATTCTGAGTGAGATTTACTGAAATACATAGATAGGCATTCATTCATAAGCTTCGAGATAGGGTCGGAATTCAGAATGTCACAACTCTTCCCCCTTACAAAAAATTTGTCCTCGAAATTTACATTACAACCATCTACTCAAACAAATAGGGGTGCTGACGCCTCATCGCTTCCTCGCTTTCCCAGGTAGCTCCTTCAGTCTCGTGGTGCTCCCAAATCACCTTTACCAACGGAATCGTCTTATTCCTCAAGACTTGTTCCTTCATGTCCTCAATCCTAATCGGCTTTTCCACATTCATCACCCGATCGTCCACTTCTATCACTTCATGGTCCAGCACATGAGTCGCGTCCGGTTCTTACTTCCTCAGCATCGAAACATGGAATACATTGTGGACCTGCGATAAACTTGGCGGCAATGCGAGTCTATAGGCCAGAGTTCCAATCCGTTCTAAGATTTCAAAAGGGCCTACGTACCTCGGGCTCAGCTTTCCTTTCTTCCCAAATCGAGATAGTTCTCGCATCGGCGATACTTTCAAGAAAACATGGTCTCCTACTTGGAATTCCAAAGGCCTGCGTCGCTTGTCGGCATAGCTTTTCTGGCGGCTCTGTGTGGTTTTCAACCTTTCCTTTATGACTTTTACTGCTTCCACTGAATGTTCCACTAATTCTGGGCCTGTTATGCTTCTTTCACCAACCTCATCCCAACATACCGGAGTCCTGCAAGATCTACCGTACAATGCTTCAAACGGAGCCATTCTGATACTCTGCTGGTAGCTGTTATTATAGGCGAACTCTACTAAGTGTAGCTGATCCTCCCAACCTCCTTTGAAGTCTATCACACAGGCTCTTAGCATATCCTCAAGTGTCTGAATTGTCCTTTCCGACTGTACGTCCGTCTGAGGGTGATAGGCCGTACTATATTGTAGTTTCGTCCCCAAAGCCTCTTGCAGGCTTTTCCAAAATGACGCAGTGAACTTGGGATCTCTGTTTGAGGTGATTGTCATAGGGACTCCATGAAGACGAACTATGTATCGCATGTACAATTCCACGTACCTATCCATGGCGAAGTCCTTCCTTACCGCTAAGAAGTGTGCGGACTTGGTCAGTCTATCCACTATTACCCATATCGAGTCATGTCCTCTCTGACTTCTCGGCAAGCCCATCACGAAGTCCATGGTGATGTGTTCCTATTTCCACTCGGGAATCTCCAAAGGTTGTAACATTTCACCAGGCTTACAGTGCTGAACTTTAACTTGCTGGCATGTCAAACATTTAGCTACGTGCTTAGCTACGTCCACCTTCATTCCGTTCTACCAGTAGTGCTGTCGGAAGTTCTGATACATCTTGGTGCTACCCGGATGAATACTGTAGTTGCTCCTATGAGCTTCCGACAAGATTCTTTCCTTTAATTCCTCGTCATTGGGTACGCACAGACGTCCATGAAACTTCAGAATTCCATCCTCTGACACTTGAAAGTCAGGTTTCCTTTTTGCGGCATCCATCTCCAGGATCTTTTGCATGTCAGGGTCCGTCGACTGCGAAGCCTTTACCTTTTCTTGGATTTCTGGTTCGATTCTCAACGTAGCTAGTAGACTAGACAGTTGGCAAATTTCAAACTTGAACTCTGAATCCCTTACTCCTTCCAATAGAGTCATTCCTTAACCATCATGTGCGCGATGCTCGATTTCCGACTAAGCGCATCCGCAACCTTATTTTTCTTTCGAGGATGGTACAGAATATCACAATCATAATCCTTAAGCAACTCCATCCATCGACGTTGCCTCATGTTCAACTCCTTTTGAGAAAATAAGTACTTCAAGCTCTGATGGTCCGTATAAATCTGAAACCTTTCTCCGTACAGGTAATGCCTCCAAATCTTTAACGTGAAGATGATAGCTGCCAGTTCCAAATCGTGCGTCGGGTAGTTCATCTCGTGAGGTGTTAATTGTCGCAATGCATAAGCAACAACTCTTCCATGCTGCATTAGAACGCATCCTAATCCCTGTAGCGACGCATCACTGTAGATCTCATAACCTCCAGGTCCATAAGGAATCATCAATACTGGTGCAGTTGTCAATCGATGCTTAAGTTCCTGAAAGCTCCTTTCGCACTTATCTGTCCACTCGGATCGCGTGTCCTTCTTTGTCAATCTCGTTAAAGGAGTGGCTATAGAGGAGAACTTTTCCACAAACCTCCTATAGTAGCCTGCTAAACCCAAAAAGCTTCGAACCTCTGTCACTGACGTAGGTCTAGGCCAATTCGTTACTGCCTCAATCTTTGTTGGATCCACTGAAATTCCATTTCCAGAGATCACGTGTCCAAGGAATGCTACCTTATCAAGCCCAAAATCACACTTACTAAACTTGGCATAAAGTGAGTGTTCCCTTAACGTCCGTAGAACTACGCTCAATTGCTTCTCGTGCTCCTCAGGGCTCTTCGAGTACATCAAGATGTCATCTATGAAGACAATGACGAACTGGTCTAGGTACTCCTTGAACACTCGGTGCATCAAGTCCATAAAAGCAGCTGGGGCATTAGTTAATCCAAACGGCATGATTGTAAACTCATAATGCCCATACTTGGTCCGAAAGGCTGTCTTCGGTATATCCTCCTTCTTAATCCTCAATTGGTGATAACCCGTCCTCAGGTCTATCTTGGAGAATACAGACGCTCCTTGCAATTGATCAAACAAATAATCTATCCTTGGCAACGGATACTTGTTCTTGATTGTCACCTTATTCAATTGCATGTAATCAATGCACAAGCGCAATGATCCGTCCTTTTTCCTTACGAACAAAACTGGCGCTCCCCACGGTGACGCGCATGGACGAATAAATCCTTTGTCCAGCAACTCCTGCATCTGAACCTTCAGTTCCTTTAATTCCGACAAGGACATCCTATAAGGTGCTTTTGAGATCGGCTCTGTTCCAGGAGCTAACTCAATCACGAACTCTATTTCCCTTTCTGGCGGCAACCCTGGCAATTCTTGAGGAAAGACATCTGGAAAATCACGTACCACAGCTATGTCCTCTAGCTTGGGTTCCTCTATCGTCGGATCCACCACAGCAGCTAAGTATGCTTGGCATCCGTCCAATAATTTAGTCACTTCCAGCGATGAAATTAAAGGAATCGAGGTTCCTCCTCGACTTCCTACAAACTCGAATCTAGGGTGATCATTCGGATGGAAATGAATCACCTTGCTACCACAATCCACAACAGCTCGCTGCTTACTCAACCAATCCATTCCAATAATAACATCAAAATCATACATAGGCAGCACTGCTAGGTCTATCTGTTCATCACTACCACCAATGACTATCTTACAGTCTGAACAACCTAGCGAGACTAACACTTTATCCTTTAACAGGGTGGTAACATGCAATATCACATCCAGTGATTTCAATTCAATTCCAACCAAATCAGCAAACTGAGCAGATATGAACGAATGCGATGCTCCAGGGTCAAACAATGCATAGGCAGTATGATCACATAAAGTAACCGTACCTGTGACCACGCCAAGCGCATTCTCCGCCTCTCTACGTGCCACATCATAAACCATTCCTTGAGTTAGCGGCCTATTCTGGTTATTCTGCGGGGCTCCCGCTGGCAGTCCTGTTGGCGGTCGTTGTCCTTGAAATTGAGGGCCTGGGGCTTGGTTCGGGTAGGTTCTTATCTGATGACCCGGATGGCCACACTTGAAGCAAGCACCCGTCTTACTTGGGCAAGGTCCATTCTCGTGCCTCCTTCCACATAGGCAGCAATTCCAATTTGACTGGTGCGCAGGTTTCCCAATGTTCTTCTTAGCTGGAGGGACAAAGCGTCTATTGCTGTTCATCAGCCTCTTGCCGAACTGGCGGTTGTCCTTCACTGGAGTAAACCGCGGTACATGAGCAGTCCTCCTTTCTCTCATGTCCCGTTCCACCAACTGGCCCCTCTCATAAATTGTATCATAGCCTTGCAAATCCAACAGTACCAACTGGCTCCGAAGGTCGGGTCTCAGTCCATCTCTAAACCTCCTTGCCCTATCCTCCGGATTCTCAACCATTCTCGGGGCATACTTAGACAGTCTCGAGAACTCAACTTCATACTGGTCGATGGTCATCTAATTATGGCGAAGGTTCTGAAATTCAACCAGCTTCTGTTCATGTGCCGCTTGCAAGAAATACTTAGCATTAAAGACTTCCGAAAAGACAGTCCAGTTGGGCACAAAGTCCTCAGGGAAAACTCTTCCCTTGGTGGCCTTCCACCAATCATTCGTGGTCCCACGGAGCTGGTAGACTACTAGGGTCACTTTTTCAGCCTCAGTGCACCCTAAGACCTCGAAGGTCTTTTCCAGTTCTTCAGTCCACTTAGGGGCAGTCTCTAGATCCCCTTTGCTATCAAACTTAGACGGCTTCAGTTTCATAAAGTGTTCCACTGGCTGGCCCATTACATGATTCCCAGCACCTTGGGCATTGTCACCATCATTGCCCCGACCGTTGTTCCCGTGGTTACCATGGTTTCCATTTGCCAGATTGGCGGCTGCAACGGCAGCTTCTGCCACCTCAGCAACAGCAGCAGCCCTTTCCTGGGCCTGCCTACCCATCAAGTTCCCGATATCTTCTAGTACTCTTATGACTCCATCCACTCTAGGGTCTTCTACCACTTGGGGTCTAGAGCTAGACGCTCTCCCTGTTCCTCTGGTTCGGTTGCTCATCTCGCTAAGCCTTAAGACACCTGAATCACTATAATTCCATCCAAGAATTAGAGACCTAAGCCATCTACTTAAGTCTAGCAATTTTAGGTTACCATCAAGGCAGCAATCACAATCAAGGCATTCATTTACCAAGCAATCATCAGAAGAGTCACAATTGTAAATTTGCAATCGTACCTCAAGTCTAGACGCATCTGCAACTTAGTGTAAGCACAATCTGCTATCCAATCAAGCATTTAGCAAACCACACTCAGTGCCAAGTACGAAGTCCTATAGCCTTATAATCACTTAAAGTGATGCCAATCTCAAATGCCATTTCACATGTCATGCATTTTATGCCTAACTCTAGCGAACTCCAAAGGTCTCGCTACCCAATCATCCTCAAAGTCATCACACCTTATTACTCCAGTCCTCAACCAGCTTGGGTCGAGCTGACCTTGCTCTGATACCAAACAAACGGGGATGTCATGCCCCGCATCATAACGAGCGCGCCAACATCCCACCACGGACGTTTTCATTGAATAGTTCCCAGGATCAACGGCGAACGACTTAGGCGCAATACCAAATGTACATACGGAAGCGACGAACAATCTCCTTTACAAAAGTTTTCTTTCCGAACACAATGACTCAGGATGAAAAGAGAGATTTAAAACTTACTTCATACATTCCTTAAAAGCGTCAAATACACAACAAGGTTACAACTTGCCATCTCCCAAAATACAACTTCCTTTAATAAAACAACGGTAGATGAAGTTTAACCCTACAGAGCTATATAGGCGTGTACAACCCAAAATAAGAAAGCAGCTCCCTAAGACTTTAAAAAGAAATATAGATAGGTAAGGTTAACGGTTCGTCTACTTCAAAAGGGTATCTTCAAAAGTCAATCCATAGTATTCAAGGGACCTCGTCATTCGGGACCTGAAAATGTTGTCCCACAACGGGGTGAGATAAATCTCAATAAGCTAATCCTAAACCCAAACTAGGCACTTAGTACTTCCAGATACTACCTAACACATGCAATGACCAATAAATCAAGAATAAGGCAATTGGCACATAGCAATTCAAATAAGACAAAGTATTAGTAACATTCTCAATTCTAGGCTTGTTGACACCTGATTTTTGATCAGTCTTTCATAGTTTATTTTTTAAAAATTCCTAAAAAATCTATAAAAAGTTAAAAAAATTAAAAAATCATCTTTGGTAGCCTTGACCAAGCTAAAGGAACCATTTTTGATAAAAAAAAAATAATTTGTCATATTTTTTAATATTTTCCAAAAATAGAAAAATACATGAAAAATGAAGAAAAATAGCGTTCGATGTCGTAAAAATATAGAAAAATAGTCAATATTTTTATTTTAATTTCCTTTTCATTTTGAACTCATAAATAGTCAAAATTCAAGTTCAATTGCATGTGTTTCTTCACGACGCATAGAGTTGAATTTGGCAAAAAAATGTCATTCGAGTATTTTAATTTGTAAATTTCTACATATTTTTTAGTCTTGACGTCCAATTAGATCGACCACCATCTACAATAAATTCCCCTTGCTGAATATTTTCGTTTTTGTTTCACATGATTTCATGGTGTAAAACGCCGAGTGGATCCCCAAATATAATCGGGTCGGCATGAGCTCGATAGCTCGTCCAAGACCAAACCAGGGCACGGCGAACCCCATGTGAGTACTCTCGAACTCCTTCGATGCTTCCTAATGCTTTTCTTAGGTTAGATCGTGTGTAGAATGGCTAGGACAGCTAAATCATTCTTGAGCTGTGATTGATAAATAGGGCCTTACTAGGAATGCCATGTGATTTATTTGCATATCTAGATTCCTTGAGTTGCGCATTTTATTACTGATTGTGATTGCTAGGATAATCACTTCTATCTGCATGAATTTCTAGATTTAGGGTTCATACCTTACTCATTCGCATGAATCTCAGGCTAGAAAATTCAGTCAACTTAGGTACCGAAAGGGCGTCAACTCTGACAGTTGGTGTAACTAAGTCCCCGAAACCATTTCTCTGGTTCTCGCAGAATTGAATAGAAACTCCCAACTATTCGATTGGGTGGTCCAATCACACCCTAAAAAAATGATTGGTGGCGACTCCATGGCATGCACACTTAGCACATGTCACTAGACCACACTGAAAGTCGATCACGCATACCTCCGTTGCGATTTGGGTAATGGGCCTTGGGAGAGGCCCGCGTCCGACCAGACAGGACGACCCATTAGCCCTCGAGAGCCCGACAACCTCAAGAGGGTCGCGACAGACTGGCGACTCCGCTGGGGACTGGTTCTTAACCATTTAGTGGACTTGAGCCGATTAAAAAGTTGATTGATTCTTCTAACCTAATTTTATGCAGATGCTCTCGAAAGTGAGGTGTATATGCTAACGAATGTGTTAGATGTTTTTGTAGACGGGAGAAATAAGGGGTGAAGTGCTTGTTAACTTTGTTTTATGCAGGCAGAAGTTTTGGATGTATGATTGTGTGGATGTTTATATTGAAGCGGTGATTGTTAAATAAAATGCATGTCTATTGCTTTAGCACGACACAATGAATACACACAATTGCGCCTAAAACCCCAGGCGCCCTCTTTAGGAACACAATAGAAGGAATTGAAGATGGAATCTCCGTGAGGAAAAACATGGGGTAATCCACTTTTCAATTCCGCTCACTTCGAACTATGGATTGAGTCCCAATGCAACGATAGTTGTGCAATGGAATCGGCTCTTTCCAGAATTTGAGGTGAGAACCTTGGCTTTAGGTACCAAGCCCTATCTTTTGATTTTTAGGAGTTTTCCCTCACTTGTCTCATGCGTTTGTCTATGGAAGGTTAGTATACCTAACACTGCAAAAAATACAGAGAAGCTTGATTTTCTCTTAAGTTTGGTTGGTAAGACTTTTCTATCCCTCGAACTTGTTACAGCTCTTAATCATTATATTCATTGCATAATTCCGGTGATTGGATTAAATGCCATTTTGAGGATAGATATGTGTGTTTTCCTCCCAATGTTCTTGATGGAAGATGAAGATGGTGTCATCCCATTACGAGCGCCAAGTGGACAAGAAGAGCCTACTATGGACATCATTGAGGTATCATCTAATGAAGATGACGATTTGGAATAGGTGATCCTGAAGTCACGTCTCAAAGATCGAAACTGGGGCATCTCTAAGTATTAAGATCACATTCCATTGTTTTATTTTTCATTTCTAGCCTTCTTGTATAGGATTTATTTTGCTGAGATCCTCTCTATCTGATCCCTTAGATTGATTGTATTAGGGATCTATTTGTGTTTATATACATTCAGATTGAAATTTGTTGTATTTCTATTGACTTGTCATTGGAATGTGATAGTGGCATTTCTTCTAATCACTCGAATACTCCAAAATCAATTTTATAATTCCTTTGGATGAAATTGAAATTGGAAGTCTTATACAACCTTTTGGCCGTATAGGGCAATACAATCCCAATTTCGCCAGAAGGAACTATAAACTTGAATTGGTTCATGCATGTTTTGCATCATTGGTAATCCACAATAATTGATCAAGAGTATTTGTGTTTTTCAAATTTAATGAAAAGATAGATATCCAAATTACTCTCGTTCTTAGCAAACAGCTTTAATTTGGATACCGTATCTTCAATTGAATTTAAAACACATCGTAATTGTGTACTTTTGAACATTCCATTGATTTTCTTGGAATTGATCAAAGGCGATTATCGTGAATTACATTCATTTCAATGATATGCTTTCCTTTGAGGAATATTGATAAAAGCTTTTGCACAAGGCCAAAACCCTTGTAAAAGCTCTTATCCCTATTAATCACAAGTAAGCATAAAATTGAAAGGATTTATGCTTTATTTTTCAAATTCTTTCTTCTGATTCTGCCTTTTCATTTGAAACAGGTTAAAAACAAGTAGAGAAGAGAAGTCTTTTTGTGGATAATCGCGGTGGGAGGTTCCTTTATCCGATCATAAGCAAGATTAAAAAATCAAGATGTACACGCTCGAATCATCAATGTCAAAGCGCAGCTTGCCTAGGTTGAGAGTGGTCAGGTGTTCGAGAAAGTCAGCCATACAGAAGTTGAGACACACACATTAGAGCTTTCATTCATTTCGCTCAATCGAGGGACCTTAAAAGCAGATCATACAAATCATCGGGGTGGAAACATAAAACCGCAATGAGCCCTAATTAGCATCACAAAGGAACCTAGTTGGCCCTCCATATTATTGATGCTTTGCTTATACTCACCACCTCGAGACTCGAGATCTGCAACCTTGGTCCCGTGATCTTCGGCGGCTATTTCCAGGTCCCGAACTAGTCCTCTCCCATGGGCTATATCCGCGGTAATGCTGTCAAGTCTTTCTTCCTGCCACTCACATTGAAACTTCAACACGACATTACGACGGTCGTGCTCATAGGTGGTCAGGGATAAGGCCAAGCGCTCCACCAAATTTCCCCTCTCGCGAAGCAACATCGAGACTCGCTTGTTGGCGAACTCAACAGCCTTTCTGTGACTATCGGCCACAAGGTTGGCCAACACCAAGCAGTTGGACCGATCCTCATAGCGAGCTCGCAAAACGTGAGCCACGGTAGCTTTTCGATGAGCGACACGGTAAGTCTCTAAAAAGTTTATAAAGAGGGTTGGGAAGATTCTATATTCCCTCTCTAAATTAGTGCCCTCGATGGAGGTGGTGTCTATTTCCACGAGCAAAATACGGATTTCATCTTCGGTTTCTGGGTGATCGGCTATATGAGCATAGCCTCGACCGAGGAGGTTATAGAGTTTTTCCCACTGGGCCAAAATTTCGGCCGAGAAAGCGCGAATATGAGAGGAGGTCATTTTCGTTGGAGTGAGGGAGAAGAAGATGAGTGTGGTAGAGTGATTAAAATACGAAAAGGCAATTATGTAAGAGTGTTAATCTTCTCTGCATTAACTCCTCCTTTTATAGCAACTCGAGAATGAAGAAAGGCATAGCAATAATGCTCGTGGAGCCAAGTTAATTGGGTAAAGCAATGGTGGCTCTTTCGGTGAACCATCAGATCTGTCCCAGTCCGCGATTTCAGGCTTGATAAACCTAAAAAAGTTGTAAAAAGATATGTCGGTGTCACCATATTAAAATTGAACGGGCGTTAAGCGCAACTATCGAAAAAAGTTGCGAAAGGATTTGGCGGTCCCATCATATTAAAAAACTGAGCGGGAGGCGAGCGTAGTTCCACCTTTTTGAAAATAAGTGGGAGACAGACATAGATATCGAGAAAAGGAAATCGATTTGGTGTCCCTCCATGTTGAAAAGAAGAAAGAAGACGACAAAGCGGGAAATACGAAATCTTGGGAGCAACGCTTGCCTGATGATCTTCATCCATGTTTAAAGAACGTTTCATGGGCATACAGAACCACTCAAAAGAAAATTTAGAGAGAGTGAGCATACATGAGAGAGTAGAGAACCCTGAGTGAGCAAAAATTGATCGAACATTTTTCGATCCAACATGTTTGAGGGTTACCATCAGTTGCTAGAGGCGACTGATCCAAAAATCTCAGAAAATGAACTACTGAGAGATCTCGAAGATTCTAGGATGGCGTCTGGTACCAGAACCACAGAACCCAACCCTTTCGGCAACGAAGTTCAGGATCTCAGCAGCGACGACAACAGCAGCAGCGATGGTCAATCCCGGAAAAGGAAACGTCGCCAGTGCCACACTCAGAATGAAATCCAAGAGCTTGAAGCTTTCTTTAGTGAATGCCCTCTCCCGAACATGAAACAAAGAAATGAATTGGGCCAGAAGCTAGGGATGAAACCTTTGAGGGTCAAGTTTTGGTTTCAAAATAAGCGAGCCAAATTGAGGGCTCAACACAGAAGTCAAGAACTTGCGATTCTAAAGGAGGAAAACGAAAAGCTTCGAGCGGAGAACATGAGGTATAAGAAAGCTCCCAGCACTATCGCTTGCCTTAATTGCGGTGGCCCTATCACTCTCGGCGAAATGTTCCTTGATAAGCCTTATATGAGGATTGAAAATGCTCATTCACCACCCCACTCCCTCGAACCATCTTCGATACAATCGGATTTTGTTGGAGATATGCATGAACAAATCAATTTTACGAAGTCAATACCGATGCCTTCTAAAGGATGTGATATGCGTCACCATGATTGGAGTTTCCTTAACGATGAGCTTACTATCACGACCGACCAATCCAAAGCTGATGAATTCCCTCCACAACAATTTCCGGCTCGATCAAATCCTACTGGAAATAGGCCAGAGAGCAATAGCCAAGTTGTCAACACTGTTCCGGGTCGCAAGAAGACGAGGGTCAATTGGTCCCCCGAGCTTCATCTCAAGTTCCTTAGTGCGGTTCAGCAACTAGGGATCAACTCAGCATATCCAACGCGCATACTTGAGATCATGAACATACCAGGACTCACTAAAGATGGAGTCGCGAGTTACCTCAAGAGCTACAGAAGGGCGCTAAGACAGCGCCACACAGCACTGAACCTGAAAGAACTCAACTTGTGCCTAAACACTAGGCATGGCTATAACTACAATGCCCCTGAAGTAAGAAATACCCTGCCGAATCTAGGCACCGACCAAGCTGGTAGCAGCACCATCGACTACTTGGGCGCTAATCAGAATATTCCCCCGAATCATCTCAGCACCCCTCAAGAGTATATGCCACAAGTGCAGCAGGTACGAACTCCTTGGTTTGAGCAGCAACTTTTCGCTAGTGCTCTTCCTATCCCCGATCAACATATTGCGCCTAGTGTTCAAAGATCTGCCCGGCTTGGGCATATGATTTCGGAAGATCAAGCGGGCGGATGCTCTGAGGATTTTTGTTTCTTCCATTCCCAAGTGGAAGGTGCTTTTGATAGTGAACCGATCAATCATCCTCTTATAATCTCGAGCAACGACGAAGGTTCTAGCTCGAAGAATCAGATCGCTCACAACAGAAACAGGAATCCTTCAACGCCAAGCGATGATGGTCAACCCGAATATCAGTTGCTCGAAGAATCAAAAGATTTCCTTGATGAGGAGCTCCATATCTGGATCGATCAGTTTAAAACTGATGGACTTATGAAGTTATGATCCAAAATGACGATTATATGTCTGATTCATGGTGTAACTGGCTGATCACCGAGAATCCTCAAGGGAACTAGGCACATGTGACTGGATGTATCATTAATCTTTCTGTCATAAAGTCTTCCATGCAAGATAATCTTCCTTAATGCCTAGAGTTAATCTGGGGCAGCGATCAGTACTACATGCGAGCATCATCATGCTTGAGTGCGACAATCCCTTGTTAGATTAGAGTCGAGGCGAATCAATTGAACGCCACGAAGAAAAACATTTAAAGGCTTCACATAGGAAAATGCGAGCAAAAGCCCGAGCGAGCTCAAAGACGGTTAGCTCTGTATCGTTCTAAGGGACCTTTAGTCGTTATGAACTCTAAATTGAGCTTGTTTCATTCTCGATGGGGGTCGCTAACTGCTTCAAGAATTTTATAACAAAAAACGAACCAGTTAGGGACGCCAATAGTGCTGTGTCCTGGTAGTCAGTGAAATGGAAGTGGTACGAAACGTCAGGAGTTCGATCTCGGGATTGAAAAATCATTTTATCAGTTGGTCTATCACCCGATGAAGTTCAAAGAGATTCGACGCAGATGACTATAGAACTTGGGGCAATTCGAAAATCATCGATTCATTTTCATCAAGCGGCGAAGTTGGTATTGTAAAATGTGAAGCATGCAAATGACAAATCCGAAGCAGAAGGAGATGAATCATGATTCGCTTATCCAAGGTCGGGATTTCAACCTTCGACTAAAGCCAAATCTAGGATGAGTTTTTGATCTTGCCCACTCGACAAAACCCATCTCCACTGAAAATGGGGGCAAACCATTCCTACATCCGGAAAGCATGTCGAAGCCGAAGACATCAAATTCATCGTTTAATCCGTGGGGCAAGTCCCTGAAGCCATAGTTATCATCCGCAGAGCGTAATGGAATCCATCCTTTCAATGTAAAACGCATTTGGCCGCGGAGCCACCCATTTGGTAAAAAGAACGTATCGTTCCTAAATGATTTTCAATCAGATGCGGGGATAATGTTCTCTCATTTTCCTCTCAGGTGATGAACAGAGACGAGGCACCCAAGAAGCCATGCATTCAAATAACATAACAGTGCATGAAACACGCCCAAAAAGATGAATGAATCTCCTCCGACGTAAATCCTCGAGGTGGATTCGTTGCCCAACCAGACGAAGAAATCATGGCCACAAGCTTGAGGGCCGGCTTCTACAATCTGCACATTGGCATGCAAAATGGAATTCAAATCAAGAGTAAAGTAGTATCGTCCCAATTTGTTTTGAATTTGGAAACCCAAAATAATGCTTAATATTTATCCTTGGCAGGAGCTCGCCATCAGGGCAGACATGTAAGTTTCATTTTTCTCCAAAAACCAAGAAGTCGAAAGAACTTTAGAACACCTAACAATCTTGTGTTACTATGTGAAGTGCAGATTTTCACAACCCTTGTACACTCGTTGGAGCATATGACCAAGGGTAAGATGTATCGTTCCAATTTTTGTAAAGTTTTAGAATATACGATGACATATCCCTTTTATATTTCCAGGATCTCCAGCCTCGATGGGCATGTAAGTATCCCTTTTCCCAATTCATTGGAGATTAAAAACTTTCAGAATTAATTCGATTCTCACATCTAAAAAGACATAGAATTCTTACTTCATTGACATTCATGTTTTAAAACATGAGATTGT
Organism: Rhodomyrtus psidioides; assembly: GCA_021437785.1. Classification (NCBI taxonomy): domain Eukaryota; kingdom Viridiplantae; phylum Streptophyta; class Magnoliopsida; order Myrtales; family Myrtaceae; genus Rhodomyrtus; species Rhodomyrtus psidioides. The sequence goes on from JAILYB010000082.1 coordinate 160,096, forward strand.
CTGAACATGAATTACACATGTATGGTGCATCACAAAATCCCTTTGAAGGATAAATCTTGATGAAATGAAATGAATTTTTCCAACAAGAGTCGTTTGAACTGTTCAAAAGGGTATTTTCTCATAAGAGAAGCGAGCCTAATCCAAACACGTCCCATACACACTTGAGAGATGAGGAGATTGGAAATGATAGCGAAACCTTAACCTATGGATATAAGGGTCATTCGCAACGATTACATGGATCGAGATGACAGAGGCATTTATTTCTTCATTCCAAACACTACAGATGCCCATTGAGAACCCCATTGAACGGCGATTTTCATTCTCAACCCTGTCAAGAACCATCCCACATTGGGGCAAATGAAGGTTAGTCCAACAGTATCAGAAAGTAAACGGTTTGAAATTTTCTTGCTCGGACTAACATAAATCTTTGTGTGTTGTTTATATGATAATCCAAGTGTCATAGGATGACGAGAATAATTCATTTCTCTATCCTACACACTGTTATCATTTGCACGACCAAGTTGAGCCAGCAAATTCATTTCATCAACCTATTGGTGATCATTGCATATTCCAAAGCAAAGACAACATCACTCTAGGAATGGAAGCGTGCCAAAGTTTAAGTTGCATATCTAGCATGTTGCCGAAAATCCTAGCTCCCAAAGAAAAGAAAAACACGGGATTAAAAAAAGGGGGAAAAGAAAAATCCCTAGCATCAAGAAAAAGCAAAGTGCCTGGTAAAAAGCAAGGCTGATGTCTATTCAAAATATCCCCAGTAAAGTCTAGATATACGATGAAAAGACCCTGCAAAGGAGTCAGATCAAGATGACTACTCTCCAATTGATGTCGTGCTCAAATTGCAAACACACAAACAGACGGTCTCTTAATGTAACAAGAGACGCTTTTAAACATCCTTGTGCGCTCTAAAAGAGGAGTGTACACTTCAAGAAATGGAGATGTTCTTCGAAGGACATGTGGCAAATTTGCAATGATCACCAATGCCAAACCCTTCACAATTTCTGGGCAAAAAATAAGCCTTTTTCGGTCCCCAATCCTTCCAATGTTACAACCCTGAAGCAGTCTTATCTGACTAAGACACTTGGGTTAATGTATAACTTAGCTCAAAGAAGTACGGGCAAGACTATTTCTTTCTCATTTTACAGGGTTCTTGACTTGTAAACCCGGAGCAGATAGTGAAAAATTTCGTTCAACGGCCTTGACTCAAAAGTGAGTCCCCCTTGGAAACCGATATCCAAGCCTAACACTACGGTCCCGTGAAAGACCTCCTGATCGGTCGAAATGTATGCGTTGCGAATGATCCTGAAACCCAGGCACAGGTCGGTAGGAAATTGAGCACTTTTCCTATTAAAGATCATTATCACAGAGCAGTGAGGAGCCTTCTTGGATGAGAAATACTCCAATGGATGTTTTGAGCAAACTCTTTTTGAAATTTTCAAATTGTTTGATCTAGAGTTTCCGTGCAAGGAATTTATGATCACATCTGTATATGGTAGGAATGTTTTGGATAACCTCCAGCAATCAAAATGCACATTTCATGACTAAAACTTAAGTCGTAGAATTTTGTCAGTTAGACAATTATTGTCTTCCCAAAGATTACTAATATCTTCTTGGCGAGGAAAATTTTTTCAGGTCTAAGCTTTCTGCAGGACTTTTGGCCGCCCCAAAGACTGGGTGCGTCATCCTTAGGTGAAGCCTTTTAGTAGGCAAATCTTTTCTAAGACCGATCCACAGAATGATCGAGTCTCCGACTAGCCCCGAAGAGCGGGTACGTCATCCTTTGATTCATATCAATTTGGAATCTCATAAATGGTAGAAACCGCATGAAGGGTTAACTCAATGGTAGAAACCGCCTGAAGGGTCAATCAATGGTAGAAACCGCCTGAAGGGTCAACACAATGGTAGAAACCGCCTGAAGGGTCAATGTATGGTAGAAACCGCCTGAAGGGTCAACCAATGGTAGAAACCGCCTGAAGGGTCAACACAATGGTAGAAACCGCCTGAAGGGTCAATGTATGGTAGAAACCGCCTGAAGGGTCAACCAATGGTAGAAACCGCCTGAAGGGTCAAAACAATGGTAGAAACCGCCTGAAGGGTCAATGTATGGTAGAAACCGTCTGAAGGGTCAACCAATGGTAGAAACCGCATGAAGGGTCAATGAATGGTAGAAACCGCCTGAAGGGTCAAAGGACTGGTAGAGACCGCCTGAAGGATCAACCCAATGGTCCGATCCACCATACGGATCAAAACCTTAATGAATCCCGAACGCAGGAGGATTCGTTTTCCCTAATAAGCCTTACATTAGGCAAGCCATTTCTAGTTTAGTCCACCACACGGATCAAAACCCTTGGCAAATTCCCAAATGTGGGACGCGTCTTCCTTAGGTTCCTATCAGTTAGGAATCCCATTATGGTTTGACCTACCATACAGGTCAGAGCTTAACATCCCCAGGACACTCCGATGACAAGTCCTTAGGAATCTACTTGAACCCATCAGACACAGAAAATGCCGCAAGCATTCGACAGGTAAGGGGCAGGGAAGTCTATCTACTCCTTAACTTTCTTACATCATATCAGGGAATTGAATGAGCACATCTCTTTTTAAGGAAAAGCACACATTGATGGGCATGAAAATTGGATGTCATGATTTCTTTTCTTTTCCCAGTCGAGTCGATCGGAACACAGGTGTCACCTTGTCTTTGAGAGAAACCTCTGACGAAATTCCTCTCAAAGAGGGGCAGCTGTTGACACCTGATTTTTGATCAGTCTTTCATAGTTTATTTTTTAAAAATTCCTAAAAAATCTATAAAAAGTTAAAAAAAATTAAAAAATCATCTTTGGTAGCCTTGACCAAGCTAAAGGAACCATTTTTGATAAAAAAAATAATTTGTCATATTTTTTAATATTTTCCAAAAATAGAAAAATACATGAAAAATGAAGAAAAATAGCGTTCGATGTCGTAAAAATATAGAAAAATAGTCAATATTTTTATTTTAATTTCCTTTTCATTTTGAACTCATAAATAGTCAAAATTCAAGTTCAATTGCATGTGTTTCTTCACGACGCATAGAGTTGAATTTGGCAAAAAAATGTCATTCGAGTATTTTAATTTGTAAATTTCTACATATTTTTTAGTCTTGACGTCCAATTAGATCGACCACCATCTACAATAAATTCCCCTTGCTGAATATTTTTGTTTTTGTTTCACATGATTTCATGGTGTAAAACGCCGAGTGGATCCCCAAATATAATCGGGTCGGCATGAGCTCGATAGCTCGTCCAAGACCAAACCAGGGCACGGCGAACCCCATGTGAGTACTCTCGAACTCCTTCGATGCTTCCTAATGCTTTTCTTAGGTTAGATCGTGTGTAGAATGGCTAGGACAGCTAAATCATTCTTGAGCTGTGATTGATAAATAGGGCCTTACTAGGAATGCCATGTGATTTATTTGCATATCTAGATTCCTTGAGTTGCGCATTTTATTACTGATTGTGATTGCTAGGATAATCACTTCTATGTGCATGAATTTCTAGATTTAGGGTTCATACCTTACTCATTCGCATGAATCTCAGGCTAGAAAATTCAGTCAACTTAGGTACCGAAAGGGCGTCAACTCTGACAGTTGGTGTAACTAAGTCCCCGAAACCATTTCTCTGGTTCTCGCAGAATTGAATAGAAACACCCAACTATTCGATTGGGTGGTCCAATCACACCCTAAAAAAACGATTGGTGGCGACTCCATGGCATGCACACTTAGCACATGTCACTAGACCACACTGAAAGTCGATCACGCATACCTCCGTTGCGATTTGGGTAATGGGCCTTGGGAGAGGCCCGCGTCCGACCAGACAGGACGACCCATTAGCCCTCGAGAGCCCGACAACCTCAAGAGGGTCGCGACAAGGCTAAACTTCGTACTTTGGCACTCAAATACTCAAATTAAATATACGACGCACTCGTACTTGATACCATCAAAATTTCCATGGCTAGGCCCGCTTCATATAGGCGCCTCAGGCATTTCTCATTATTTAACCTGCGTCATATAGGCGCATCAGGTATTCCTTCTCAGTCAAGCCTGCGTCATATAGGCGCATCGGGCATTATTCAAATATTCAATCAATCCCGCGTCGTATAGGCGCATCAGGATATCACTTTAACCAATCCCGCGTCGTATAGGCGCATCAGGATATCACACTAGCATGAGCTCATAATTAAAACAAGTATGGCTAGATGCATTCCATTGAGCATTCTAACAATTCAAGGCATTAACGACTACCACGTTCTCAATCCCATGCCACAAAATCACCTAATAGAATTTATTCCAGGTGACATCATTTTAATACCTCAAGATCGAATATAATTCGAATTAGGAAATTCATCAATTACTATTTTCATCACGTGGTCATTAACACATTAATATAGCCAAATACCAAATCAAATATTCCACGTGCCCCATAACACCCGAGTCCGAATACCCGTATGTCTCATTCAAGGTTTTTCATCGACTTAATTACCTAGTCACGCTCCTCTTTGCTCACGGCCAATTAGCAATAGGAGGAAATAGTAATTTCAATACAATCTCCTTTCAATTCTCCCCCATGGCCGAATGCACATAAGACTCCATGCATCAATTTGCTCAAACCTTCCTATTTCATAGTCCATGGCCGAATAGAGCTCACGGCCCATAGGAGATTTTTAATACATTAACACGTTTAATCTCATCAAAGCCGAACATCACGTAGGGACTAAATAAATATTTAAGCCACTAAATCAAGTAATTTCACGACAAGAACAACCCTTATGCAATTCGACGTTTGTGGATCAACCTACTCAAATCCTTAGCATCAAAACCCATCAAGTATACAATAAAATCAAGCTTTAGGACGGCAAAGCATTAACATTCCCTCAAGGGAAGATTCGGCCAAGCGTAAATCCATTGGGGATTTAACCACGAAAATCACTCAATAGCCTCTCTAACCCGTCCTTCGGTAACCTAAGGTCCTAGTAAGAGTTTAGGACTAACTTACCAAGCAATGGAGTCGGGACAAGATGGTCGAAGAGGTGACGAGATCCACGGTTCAAATCTGTCCAAAGAGGGGGGCTGGTTCGGTTTCCACAAGGGCATCACAAGTTAGCCAAGCATTCCCTCTAAAATTTACTCTAAACTCCATCTAAAAGCTAATTAGCACCTAGGTTCAAGTGACAAGGAAGCTTACCAAGGCAAGGCAAGTGCGAGGGCCGGCGAAGGAGCGGCGACCGGCGGCGGCTTCGCCGTGAGGGAGAGGGAGACCGAGAGTGGGCGAGCGAGAGAGGGAGAGAGCAAACGAGAGAGAGAGAGAGTGAGTGAGAGAGCAACAGAAATGAGAGAGTGAGGGAGGTGGATGGGTTCAGCCGAACATGGAGAGGAGGGGAGAAGAATGATCTTGTTCATCCATTCACTTTGCAAGAGAGAAAGCTTTGAGTGGGAGTAGGTAGTGGGGTTACAAGACACTTGATGGACATGAATAGTGCAAATGAATGACAACTTGTAAGATGGTGGTTCATGGGGTTTTGATCTTGTCAAGCTTGTCTCTTCCAAATCAACTCTTGTCATTCAAGTCAACTCACAAATCAATGGTCAAATGACCATAAAGCCCCTAAGTTTTTGGCCAAGTGTGGTGGATGGCAATTGTCTGAATTGCCCTTTCTCATTTCTAAAGAAAATGGCATTTATCTAAGGGAAAAAAGGGTAATTCCTTAACCGTCGATCCGAAATTCATTTTTCTAAATGCTAAGGACGAATTCTAATCTTAACGGTCCCCGATGAGGCGACGTCCAATTTATTCCCGTTGGAATCCTCGAATATCCGGCCTTTAATCTCGAAGTCCAATTTATGGCTAAATTCAGTCGTTTATCATTCCGGCGTATCTCAGACTAACGGACGGCTCTTAGGAGTTACGTGTATCGACCCGCGACTAATGTCGCGTTTAAAAGTTACTTATGCCACGGTAACTTTGGTTGTCATGTAATTGCGAGGGTTTAATTTCTAGTTCCGAAGGTAGCGATCGTTAGGAATCGGCTTAGGTTAATTCGCAAATCATGCCATGGTCATCCGGAATCACCTGTGGACCAATCGCATAACACTAGCAAATTGTTCTGAAACCATTCTTTGATCAACCTTTAGTGGTCCAAAATATTTCCTCGGCAATCCTTATGGTAAAAGTGTCGACTCATGGTTGAGTTCTTTAGTCCACGTACTTAAATCCTAGTTAGCCTTGCCCTTTTGGTTAATCAGCTCAAGAGAGATCAATTCTGAGTGAGATTTACTAAAATACATCGATAGGCATTCATTCATTCATAAGCTTCGAGATAGGGTCGGAATTCAGAATGTCACAAAAATAGACTGTTAAATTTATAATGAATTAGAGATTGTGAAATAATCATTTCTCTTTTGTTTTTTTTTTATTCAGCAACCTGCTCGTGCTCTGAATCAGGAATTTATGGTATGGACTATCGTCTGATGGATAAGTTCATTAAAACTGTCTATGTGTGGAACCAACTTTAGAGTTTTTTTTTTTTTTTGGGTTGACAAGTAAGGACGAATTATTGATGGCATAAAAGGCAGGCGAGCTACCTCTGCTACATGCTTAAGTCATACATATTTCAACGAGACCGAAATTCTGACACAAGAACTTGTAGATGCCCAAAGATAATTAGTGCAGTAACAACGCCGTTCTTAGCAAGTCTTCCCCTGGACAGCTTTTTCAATCCTTGACACAATAAGATCAGCGATAACAACCTTAAGGCAATTGCATGTCCAAATTATACCTTAGGAGCGACATTCGAAAGACCTCACGTGCTACGTTTCTTAGGTATCACTTTCAAAGGATGGAGCATCCTTTGGGTTATGCCCCCACGCTCTCTCATGTCGAGGGTCTCCGGAGTCAGACCGCCACTGAGTTCCCAATCGAAACGGTAGAGCAACGACGCGAGAGCGAGATGCAGCACCTTATGCGCCAGCGAAAGTCCAATGCACATCCTTCTGCCCGATCCGAACGGGATCAGCTCGAAGTGTTGACCCTTGTAGTCGATATTGGATCCCAGGAACCTCTCCGGTTTGAATGCCAATGGGTCCTCCCAAGCATCCGGGTCTCTTCCTATGCCCCACGCATTCACATAAACCAGGGTGTCTTTGGGTATATCAAAGCCCATGAAATTGGTTTCCTTTAGAGTATTTCGTGGGATGAGTAAAGGTGCAGGTGGATGCAATCTTAGGGTTTCCTTCACAACAGCTGGCAAAAACGACATCTTTTCCGTGTCGTTTTCTTCGAGCTTTCCGTTCGACCCGACAACCTGATCGAGCTCATCCTTGGCCTTTTTCATCGACTCGGGTTGGCGGAGCAGCTCCGCCATCGCCCACTCGATGGTGCTGCTTGTAGTCTCCGTTCCAGCGAAAAACATTTCCTGCACCACCGTCAAGGAGAACCCATTTAGTGCAAGGTTAAGTCATGCAAGGGATACCGCTAATGTCGATTCCAGTGCTATACTTAAGAGATTATGTTTCTCTCGAAAATCACTCCCTTAGATGGTCGGCTCAATAGTGAAAATTATTGTGCTTCTTTAAATAGCAAGATAAAGCATTTGACTGAAAATGAATTGCACGAAAGTAAAATGGATTAACGTAAGTAAAAGTTGTTCTTTTTTTTTTGTGCTGTCTTTTCCCTTAAGATGTACTCTTGTTATAGTATCGGCTACAATAATTGCTTTGTTGCAACCGTCTGTCAACAGCTTTGATAATCGTTCCCGCCTAAGGGTTTGACTGCAATAGTTGTTCGCGCTAATTTTATCCTTGCAGTCGATTTGATTTCGGAGTTCACAAAAGAATCGCCCTAATGATTGATTTATTAAATTAGCTACTAAAACGTCTCCGTGAAGCGTGATGTGACCCTATTTGTTTAAATGTCAATTAAGCATGTCGATCCACTTAACATACCGAATTCGACTTGATATCCCTAAGATGTTAATCATGCCTTCCTGGCCATGTTCAACGTGGAAGAGAGAAGCCAAACTTACTAGAATGATTATGTTGACGTTGTGCGAAGAGATTTTGGACGGGGCCTTCTTTCCCGTCGCCCTCATAATCCAACATTGCATCCAAGAAGTCATTCGTCGCTATCGTCTCTCCCATGAGCTTTCGCTCCTCCAACCTCTGTTTTATAAACCCTTCGGCAATCTTCATGGCTCGACCCATGTCTTTCGCCATGCCTGCCTTGATCCCCTGCGGATCCCACCATCTCAACCACGGCATGAAGTCGGCCACGTTCGGCTTGCCGGCCCACTCCGTGATCCGGGTCATGGCGTCGAAGAACTCGGGCCCATCCTTCGATTGCGGGTCCAACAGATCCCGTGACAGCACCATGTTGCCCATCACATTGAACGTCAGGAGAAAGAGGAAGTGGGATAAGTCGATTCCTTGCTCTTCACAAAAGAAGAAGAAGAAGAAGAAGACCGACACATTTTCAATGATTATTCCTAATTGGAAAAGTAGTGACACTAGTGCAAATATTGTGTAGGGTATAGGATCTTCATCCTACTTTGATATTTTATAAGGAGCTTAAAAATTCCTTTTTCTCTCGTCTTATTTTCTTTCAATTAACACAACGAGAAATCTCAAACTCGCACATATATCACAATTTTACCTAAAATAATTTTTTTACCGCAAAAACTCATAAAATGGAACATTTACCATAAAGTTACCAAAAACGCTAAATTAACACACTTATGATAAATTTACTCTCTATTAATTTTATTTAAATTTAATTAATATCAGAAAAAACTTTAAACTAATAAACATGTGACAAATGAATGGTGAAAGCCCTAAACTGGTACACCCATTAACTGACATGTGTTATCTAACTCGTATTTTGACGGTAAAATTTGACAGAAACTAGAGGATGCTGAATTCATCACAGGTGTATAGTTTAAGATTTTCGAGATAAAAAATTAATTCATAGTAAGTTTACTACAAGCATATCAGTTTGGAATTTTTCGTGATATCAATTCTTCTTTTCCTTTGAAAAAAAAAAACCATTATTTGGGTCATTCAAAGTTATAAATTAACACAAACGTCAGAAGTAACACCAAGGACGTGTGAAATAACCTGTCGTTGCTCGTTTAACAGCCATTTCTTCCTCTAAATACCCGATCAGGTTGTCAACGCACTTCTGCCTAAGGTGGGCCGTCTCGTTGATGCGCTTGTTCACGAGGAGCTCCGCAGAGCAGAGACGCCGGAGAACGCGCCAGTAGCTACCGTAACGGCCGATGGCAAGGGAGCCTTGGTCATAGTTGAGAGCCGTCAGCGCGTGGGGACACTTGCGGTCCGCGAATGCGAGGTCGTGGACCTTGAAGAACTCCGCGGCGGCTTGAGCCGATTGGATCACCATGGTGTTCAGGGAACCGAGCTTCAACCACGTGACGGGCCCATGCTTGGCTCGGAATCTGTGGAGGTTCTGGTGCGGCAAGGGCAAGAGGTCGAGGATGTTGCCGATCACGGGCCATGCCGGGGGCTGAGGGGGAAGCTTGGTCCGCTTCCGACGGCTGAGAAGGAAAGCTAGGAGTGCCGGAAGGAGGAGGCCGAGCCAAAGGAGCGAGATTGGGAAGTACTCCATTGGCTAAGCTTTGAGCTGTTGCTGACCTTGCACTTATGCGATTATTGCAGGGAAACCATGATATAAAAGGACTTGGCTAGCCTGACGGTACCGGCCAAGGCAAGAGGCAAGTTCTGACGGTGCAAGTTCCACTGTGTATTTTATTTTGCAGAGATTAGACAACCGGATAGCAACCGAGTGAAGAGAAAAAAAAATGATATTTTATTTTATTTTGTTCTTAAAAAAATGATATCTTTAACTACACGATCTCCCAATCAGCAAATGCTTTATGCATAACATGAGGGGATAGTGTGTGAAATAGAAATTATTTTATTTTATAATTTTCTTTTTAAAATTTACTATATAATTAAAAAGAAAGAAAATTAATAGGGAAAAGGGTGAAATCGGATCACTCAAAAAGTGTGTGGACAATAAGGTGCTGCATGATAACACTTCAGAATGGGAATTTCTTTGCCAAAAGTCAATCTGGTTGATAAATTCGTTTGGTAAAATCACTTTCATAGTAGAAATGCGTTTAGTAAAAAAAAAATTGACTTATGGTTGAATTTTCTACTTCTGGTTGAATTTTTGGCCAACTTTGCGAATTAAAAAAATTTTACTTCTCGGCTCTAGAATCACTCCTTCAACCGCACGAGTCTCGGTCGACCACCGTTGCCACCCGTGGCCAGCCACCGCCGTAGCCCACTGTCGGTCGCCGACCGCCATCCTCCGCCGCTGCTGCCACCAAAAAATTTGTTAATAATGTTTCAAAAATAAAAAATTTCAACCGTTACCAAACGAATTTCTGTGATCAAAAGTTAAACTGGAGCAGAAATAGAAAAATCAACTTTTGCTTTTGAGGAAATCAATTTCTGATCAGAAGTTGAGAAGTTTGCGAGAAGTGTTACCATGCCCAACCTAATAGACCGTCCCACCTTTTCCGTAAAACATGGTGGGACGGTCATACAAGCTTTATCCAATATAAAATAGACCTTCTTGTTTTGTTCACGAGAAAGCAAGCGAAAACAAAAAAGAAAAATGAAATTCAGGAGGTGGAAATATAAATATACATTTATTTAAATATCAAAGTTTCTGGGATGGAGAGGAAATTGAAGGGGGCTTTCTTTGTTTCTCCCTCGGGATTGTGTCCCCCCCAATTCGGATTCTTATCCCCTACCTAACCTTTTGTAAGGTAGGGAGATCCTCACCCTTCACATAGGGTGCCCCATCTAATTGAAGGGTGGGGATCACTCTACCTTACAAAAAGTAAGGCAGATGATCTACACACCTCCAATTCGGCACAAAGTTGGTGGGCGAATGGGAATTAAATAGGGGGTCTTGGGTTTTTTCAAATTGGATTTGCGAAATGCGTGAATTATTGCTCTACAAATTTTAATGTAATATGCGTCATTTTCGTATTCGGATTATCCTTTCATCAATTTGTGCATTGTTTCTTGAAGGAAAACAAAATGCTCCTCCTTATTTATTTGATATATTTCCTCTTGTTTTGGCACATAGTGAATGTTGAAGCCATGATATTTATAGTGCATCATCTTTCCTTTTTCCTTTTTTTTTTTCTGAACCATTTTTAAATGCTAGTCTTAATTCAATTTAATTGGACTTTTGCTAAAGATCACATAATTTTCTAAATGGGATCTATCATAACGGACGAAAGCAAATGTGGACCAGGTTTATGTAAATCTAGTGCAGAATTCATGTGATGAACTGTCCATATGTACTTTTTTTTTTTTTTTGGGTTGACAAGTAAGGACGAATTATTGATGGCATAAAACGCAGGTGAGCTACCTCTGCTACATGCTTAAGTCATACATATTTCAACGAGACCGAAATTCTGACACGAACTTGTAGTTGCCCAAAGATATTTAGTGCAGTAACAACACCGTTCTTAGCAAGTCTTCCCCTGGACAGCTTTTTCAATCCTTGACACAATAAGATCAGCGCTAACAACCTTAAGGCAATTGCATGTCCAAATTATACCTTAGGAGCGACATTCGAAAGACCTCACATGCTACGTTTCTTAGGTATCACTTTCAAAGGATGGAGCAACCTTTGGGTTATACCCCCACGCTCTCTCATGTTGAGGGTCTCCGGAGTCAGACCGTCACTGAGTTCCCAATCGAAACGGTAGAGCAACGACGCAAGAGCGAGATGCAGCACCCTATGCGCCAGCGAAAGTCCGACGCACATCCTTCTGCCCGATCCGAACGGGATCAGCTCGAAGTGTTGACCCTTGTAGTCGATATTGGATCCCAGGAACCTCTCCGGTTTGAATGCCAATGGGTCCTCCCAAGCATCCGGGTCTCTTCCTATGCCCCATGCATTCACATAAACCAGGGTGTCTTTGGGTATATCAAAGCCCATGAAATTGGTTTCCTTTAGAGTATTTCGTGGGATGAGTAAAGGTAAGGGTGGGTGCAATCTTAGGGTTTCCTTCACCACAGCTTGCAAAAACGACATCTTTTCTGTGTCGTTTTCTTCGAGCTTTCCGTTCGACCCGACAATCTGGTCGAGCTCATCCTTGGCCTTTTTCATCAACTCCGGTTGGCGGAGCAGCTCCGCCATCGCCCACTCGATGGTGCTGCTTGTTGTCTCCGCTCCGGCGAAAAACATTTCCTGCACCACCGTCAAGGAGAACCCATTTAGTACAAGGTTAAGTCATACTAGGGATACCGCTAATGCCGATTCCAGTGCTATACATAAGAGATTCTGTTTCTCTCGAAAATCACTCCCTTAAATCGTCGGCTCAATAGTGAAAATTATCGTGCTTCGCTAGATCAATGATCCTGATCAAACATAGCAGTATCTATACTTCGAATTGACAGACGATTGCGCACAAAGAACAAGAACTTAATGGTTGGGATCCGGAAATTGGCCAAATATATCCATTAATGACAACATATATATATTTGTTAAATAGCAAGATAAAGCGTTTGATTGAAAATGAATTGCACGAAAGTAAAATGGATTAACATAAGTAAAAGTTGCTCTTCTTGTAGTTGTGATGTCTCTTCCCTTAAGATGCACTCTTGTTATAGTATCGGCTACAATAATTGCTTTGTTGCAACTGTCAGTCAACAGCCTTTGTAAGCGTTCCCGCCTAAGGGTTTGACCGCAGTACTTGTTCGCGCTAATTTTATCATTGCAGTCGATTTGATTTCGGAGTTCACAAAAGAATCGCGCCAATGATTGATTTATTAAATTAGCGACTAAAACGTCTTCGTGGAGCATTATGTGACCCTATTTGTTTAAATGTCAATTAAGTTTGTCGCGCCACTTAACATACCGAATTCGACTTAATATCCCTAAGTTGTTGATCATGCCTTCTTGGCCATGTTCAACGTGGAAGAGAGAAGCCAAACTTACCAGAATGATTATGTTAACGTTCTGCGAAGAGATTTTGGGGGGGCCTTCTTTCCCATCGCCCTCATAATCCAACACCGCGTCCAAGAAGTCATTCGTCGCTCTCGTCTCTCCCCTGAGCTTTCGCTCCTCCAACCTCTCTTTCACAAACCCTCCGGCGATCTTCATGGCTCGACCCATGTCCTTCTCCATGCCTGCCTTGATCCCCTGCGGATCCCACCATCTCAACCACGGCGCGAAGTCAGCCACGTTCGGCTTGCCGGCCCACTCCATGAACCGGCTCATGGCATCGAAGAACTCGGGCCCATCCTTCGATTGCGGGTCCAACAGATCCCGCGACAGCACCATGTTGCCCATCACATTAAACGCCAGGAAAAAGAGGAAGTGGGATAAGTCGATTCCTTGATCTTCAAAAGAACAAAACATTTTCAACGATTAGTCCTAATCTCAGACAAAAGTAGTTGTGACACTAGTGTAGATATTGTGTAGAGTATTGGATCTTCATCCGACTTTGATACTTTATACGGAGTTAAAAAATTCCTTTCTCTCTCTTGCTTTATTTGTTTCTCGGTTGTATTCTCAAATTCGCATGTATATGGCAATTTTATCTAAACTGATTTTTTTTTACCACGAAAACCCACAAATTGAAATGATAAATTTACCCCAACTAATTTTTTACCACCAAAAACCTTAAACTACACTTATGACAAATATACCCTCTATTATTATTATTTTAAAAAATTGAGTTAGTATCACGAAAAACTTCAAACTTGCACACCTATGACAAACCGATAGTGAAAGTCCCAAACTGATACATCCATCAACTGCCACATATTATCTGACTCACAATTTCATGGTAAAATTTGACAGAAACTGACGGATGATGAATTTATTACAGACATACCAGTTTGAGATTTTCGATAGTAAAAAAATTGATTTAGAGTAAGTTTATTACATATATACCAGCTTGAAATTTTTCATGGTATTAATTATTCTTTTCCTTTGGAAAAAAAAAACTATTATTTGGGTCATTCAAGGTTACAAATGTCGAAAGGGATCGTCTGCCCTTTTCTCAGAAGGGCAAGTTCCGCCCTTGAAATCTGGACTGTCTGTGTTATGAATGGACGGCCTAGATTATTATTAAAAAAAATCCAAAAAGTTGCCACATAAAATAGGAGATCTAAGCTGTCGGTTTAAAATCGGATGGCTCGGATCCCAAAGGTAGACGATCTGGATCCTACAAATGCAACACAAACGTCAGAAGTAACACCAAGCACGTAAGAAATAACCTTTGGTTGCTCGTTTAACCGCCATTTCTTCCTCTAAATACACTATCAGGCTGTCGACGCACTTCTGCCTGAGGTGGGCCGTCTCGTTGATGCGCTTGTTCACGAGGAGCTCCGCGGAGCAGAGACGCCGGAGAACGCGCCAGTAGCTGCCGTAACGGCCGATGGCAAGGGAGCCTTGATCATAGTCGAGAGCCGTCAGTGCGTGGGGACACTTGCGGTCTGCGAACACGAGGTCATGGCCCTTGAAGAACTCCGCGGCAGCCTGAGCAGTTTGGATCACCATGGTGTTCATGGAACCAAGCTTCAACCAAGTGACGGGCCCGTGCTCCGCACGGAAGCTGTGGAGGTTCTGGTGAGGCGCGGTCCAGAGGTCGAGGATGTTGCCGATCACGGGCCATGCCGGGGGCTGAGGGGGAAGCTTTGTCCGCTTCCGACGGCTGAGAAGGAAAGCTAGGAGTGCCGGAAGGAGGAGGCCGAGCCAAAGGAGCGAAATGGGGACGTACTCCATTGCTAAGCTTTGTGCTCTTGCTGACCTTGCACTTATGCGATTGTTGCAGGTAAACCATGATATATAATAGACCACCTTATCCCTGTTCACGAGAAAGCAACCCAAAACAAAAAAAAGGAAAAAAAAAATCAGGAGGTGGAAATATAAACATAAATTTATTGATTGGCAACCGAAAACGAGTAAACATGCTGGTCACGTTGGTTGTTTCGCCATCCATTTCATCGAATTTGTTAAAACTCGATCCTTAATTCAATGGATTTATTTCATTTTCGGTCCCACAAATAACGTGAATCAGGCAATCACATCCTGTAATTCTTAATTTGCGCAATCGGATTCTATAACTTTAGTTCATTATTCATTTGAAATCCTCCGGTTTCCAAAGATTGAAAATTCCTATTGAAATTATGGTGTCTTGTTCTTCCTCGGATTTCACGGATTGCTTCATCAACTTATTTGTCCTACCAAACTCACAAGGTGATGTGCTTACGTTTGCTTTGGTAAGATGGCATGTCATTTCTGATCGAAATTTTTCTGAAATTTCCGGTCTCCACTCTCCAAAGGACTATTTGATGTTGATACATGAATTTCACGGATGAATTCACCATGAGTTATCATATATAATCATTTCAGCAATCAAATTCACCGACAATGGCGAAACTTGACCCTGGTAAAAGAACAGTTAGTTTATATGACTTTGCATTCATTTTTCTGCTACGTTCCTTCTGTACATATAAACTAGGGGCATGACAGTTCCTTAATAACTAGGTTTCGATTCGCGTACGTCATCCATTTGCCTCATGAAGATTAGGGATCTCCTACACTGTTCAACTCGGGACAATGTAGTATGACAACCTCGGACCCGATGGCTAAAATTTTCCTGACGGCAACTTCAGAGAGCGTCAGTAGCGCCAGTTCACTCTCAAACTCAATTTTCTTCTCGGTAATTTTGACCCGGCTTCTCTTGATTGATGGAAGACCCAAACAAGCTCAAACATTGGCAATCTAAGTTTCACGGTGATG
The DNA here is from genome assembly GCA_021437785.1 of Rhodomyrtus psidioides. Taxonomy (NCBI): domain Eukaryota; kingdom Viridiplantae; phylum Streptophyta; class Magnoliopsida; order Myrtales; family Myrtaceae; genus Rhodomyrtus; species Rhodomyrtus psidioides. The sequence goes on from JAILYB010000082.1 coordinate 175,935, forward strand.
CGTGTGTGGGATGGGCAATTGCCATTTTAGTGGTAATGGATGGAAGTGTTAGGATTCACGTAACACGTATGGGTAAAAGTAAAATAAATAAACGCAGCGAAAATAATAAATTGCCCATAAATGTATCTTTAGAGGTGTAGTTCGTGCATTTCAATCGAAAAACATATCAAACAAATAGAGTTAACGAATTACCTCTCGTAGTATGCTTGAATAATAAAAACGGTTCAGATGTTTTTCAATGCAAGCCCCATAAGTGTCGAGCCTTTAGTTCAGACACACCACCAATCACAACGACGAACGGAAGAACGAACTCGCGGGAATCACCACTCGATTGTGCTAGCAATTCGTGATGATGTTTTTTCTCGTTCTTGAATTTTTGGTCACCATGGGAGAAAGCAAAAAATGAGATATATATTTGAATTTTCTGCTTACAAAATTCACACCTTTAATCCAAGGATCTAATCCTTTGATTATGTATTGCACACACATATACACGCATAATTCTAGGATCCGATCCAAGAATTATGCTGCCATACAATCAGCAATTTAGCCCACCAATCAATTATCGTAATTAGGACAATTAATCAATTTGGCTCTTAATGGGCGTAAATTTTCAACATCTCCCACTCGCCCACAAATGCCTAAATTGACACACAATAATAAATAATATGTGTGCAAATCGACAAAACAATTTTGTGTCGATTTAATCCGTACATGTGCATCATATACACTTGTGCCTATGACCAAAAATAAAAATTAAATTAAATCCCATTTAATCTAATTTCGGTTCGAATAATTCAATAGTCATTATTACAAACATATTTGCAATATTGTCTTTCCGTTCATCGTCGTCATATATTGGTTAAGGTGTGTGACATCCCTATGTTTATCATTGAGTTGGCAGTAAGACATGTACTAACACATTAGTACTTCCAAGAGAATTAATTGTCCCGATTAACCTCTAGGTCCCACGAGCCATGAGTGACATCTAGCAATATGTCATGGCTACCCAGACGGCATGAATTCTTTAATAACATAATGAACCTGTCAGCTTTGGCTACAGTGTAATTCAATCCCTCCATCTTGCTATATCTCGATCGAACAAAGACCATGGAATATTTGTCAAGTCACTAATTCGATCATATGCACAAATTTAATCGACACATATTTATACGAGACATAAACATTTTATTCTCATTTACAACCCCGGCCAAGGATTTCAATGCATTGTCATAATTAAATCGCATAGGATATCATACCTTGGATATGGCAAGGAGACAGATTCCATTTTGCGCACACGTGTGACTTCGTATATGCATGAACTATGACTATCAAGTACAGAGACGGATCGACGAACCGTCAATATGTGTTCTCGTGAACCATAGTCATCCAACACACAAGTTAACACCGTGCCTCAGGTCTAAGGATTATTTACACAAGACTAAAGCATGAACGATTAGACATTGACCACGCTGAAAGCTTCCATGTCGCTAATCGTTCAACGCGTGTCACGTTCAGTGAACTTGCCTAATACAAGCACCTGTGTTCTAACTCGGGCATCGCAATATCCAATGACTTGTGACTCGTCATTCCCTTAAGTATCTAATACTTAAGTGTGAAGTTAAGAACACACCGACCTCAACAAGATTATTGATATCCATTCAATGATCCATCGATTGGGAACAGTTTAAAGATTCAGTCTAACTGTGAACCCATCACAATATTCTCAACGTCTTAAGAATAGGTCCAGTCACAACTGATCTTATGTAATTTATTCATATAAGTAAGTAATTGGACAAATGAATAAATACGTCTTTTCCATTGATTAAATAAGAAATCTTAAGTACAACTGAAATCCCCAATATGTAACTATTACATGATTATTTTAGGGAATATCTCTAACAATCTTCCACTTGCACTAAAGCCAACCGGTCTGGTACCTTAAACCCATTTTATTAAGGTGTTTTTCAAAAAAAGACTAAGATAAGGCCTTAGTAAAGGGATCGGCTACGCTTTCCGCTGAGGCAATTTTCTGCAAGGCAATATCGCCTCTCCCAACTATTTCTCTGATGAGATAGAAGCGCCTCTCAATGTGCTTGGATTTCTGATGAGACCTTGGTTCCTTAGCTTGAGCTATTGCTCCATTGTTGTCAAAAAACAATGTAATTGCATGCTCAATGGAAGGAACTACTCCTAGTTCAGAAACGAATTTCTTCATCCAAGCTGCTTCCTTTGCCGCTTCAGAAGTGGTTACATACTCTGCCTCAGTGGTGGAATCAGCAGTTGTGCTTTGTTTGGAACTCTTCCAACTAACTGCACCACTATTGAGTGTAAATACAAATCCAGATGTAGACTTATAGTCATTCGGATCCGATTGAAACTCGGAATCAGTATAAGCTTCAACTTTAAACTCTCCTTCTCCGTATATCAAGAATAAATCCTTAGTCCTTCGCAAGTACTTAAGGATATTCTTAACTGTTATATAGTGCTCTTCCCCTGGATCAGACTAATATCTGCTAGTAATGCTCATAGCATGCGCAATATCAAGTCGCGTACATAGCATAGCATACATTATGCTTCCAATAGCGGATGCGTAAGGTATCTTTGCCATCCACTCTCTTTCTTCAGGAGTGTTGGGACATATCTCATTTGAAAGACGGATTACATGCCTAAAAGGCAATAATCCTCTTTTGGAACATTGTATGTTAAACCGTGTTAACACTTTATCTATTTACATAGACTGTGAGAGGCCAATAACTCGTCTCGATCTATCTCTATAGATCTTGATACCTAAAATATAGGTTGTCTCTCCTAAATCCTTCTTAGAGAATTTCTGTGACAAGAATAGTTTGATCGATGATATCATTGGTATATCATTTCCGATCAAAAGTATATCATCGACATATAGAACTAGAAACGCAATTGCGCTCCCACTGACCTTCTTGTATACATAAGGTTCATCCGGATTTTTGATGAAGCCAAAATATTTGATTACCTCATCGAAACGGATGTTCCAACTTCTGGAGGCTTGCTTGAGTCCATAAATGGATCTCTTAAGCCACAGCTTCTGACTTTGACCACTAGATTTAAAACCCCGTGGTTGTTCCATATAAATGTCCTCCTCGAGGAAACCATTAGAAAAGCCGTTTTGACATCCATTTGAAACATCTCATAATCAAGGTGTGTAGCTATAGCCAACATAATTCGAATATACTTTAGCGTGGCTACAGGTGAGATAGTTTCGTCGTAATCGATCCCTTCTTTTTGACGATATCCTTTCGTCACCAACCGTGCTTTGTAAGTTCCAACCTGACCATCAGCGTTCATCTTCCTCTTGAAGATCCATTTACACCCAATTGGTACAATACCATCAAGCAGACAAACTAGAGTCCAAACATCATTGGAATACATTGAATCTATTTCGGATTTCATGGCTTCTAGCCATTTACCAGAATCGATGTCCGACAACGCCTCATTGTAGGTGCTACGATCACTCAGTTGATCACTATCATTCACAATAAATAGTGGCTCAATATCTTCAACCGAGTTTCTATAGCGAATAGGCAGACGAGACGTTCTCGTACTCCTCCTAAGAGGTTGTGTATCAGAGGCTCCCACTGAATCAGAGATCTGTGTCTGAACTTGGTTATTTGGTGCTTCATTATTTTCTTCTTGTAAGACTATTTTTCTCCCAGCACCACCTTCTTGGACGAACTGATTCTCTAGAAAAGAAGCAAGCCTGCTGACCGAAACTCTTTGGTCAAAGTGAAAATAAAAATAATATCCAAGAGTCTCTTTTGGATATCCAATGAAGCGACATTGTTCAGACCTAGCCTCCAATTTCTCTGTTCTCAGCTTCTTGATGAAAGCTGGACAACCCCAAATCTTGATATGATCAAGACTTGGTTTCCTACTATGTCATATCTCATAAGGCGTAGTTAGAATAGACTTAGAAGACACTCTATTCAGTAAAAATGCAGCTGTCTCAAGGGCATATCCCCAAAAGGGATACAAGCAAATAGGTGTAACTCATCATAGATCGCATAATATCTAATAAACTACGATTTCTTCTTTCAGATACACCGTTATGTTCTGGAGTTGCAAGAGGTGTCCATTGTGATAAAATGACATTATCTTTAAGATAATCCAAGAATTCAGTACTAAGGTACTCACCTCATTGATCAGATCGAAGAGCTTTAATGCTTTTTCCTGTTTGTTTCTCAACTTCAGCCTGAATTCCTTAAAATTTTCAAAGGATTCAGATTTATACATCATTAAGTATAAATAGCCATACCGTGAATGATCGTCGGTAAAGGTAATGAAGTAAGAATAACCCATCCTAGCAGTTTCATTAATTTGTCCACAAACATTTGTATGTATCATCCCCAATACGTCAGCAGCTCGCGCACCATATCCTACAAAGGGCGTGTTAGTCATTTTTCCTAGAAGACATGCATCACAAGTCGAGTATGGTTCAAAACCAATTTGATCAATACACCAATTATTGCTCAACTTGTTAATCATATCTTCTCCAATATGACCTAATCGAAGATGCCAAACATACGTAGGATTTGGACTATCTCTAGGGCGTTTATTAGTTATGGCATTTACATCGTAACTATGTTGCTTATTGACATTGGTAATCGCATTACCGGACATTGTAATAGTATAGAGATTATTAGTTAATAATCCGAATCAACATATATTCTATTATAATAAATAGAACATACATCATCAGCAAAAGAAAATTCATAATTCTCTTTACCTAAACGAGGTATAGAGATGATGTTCCGAACATCATTCTCATAATGTAAATAATTATTTAAAATCAAAACATGTCCAGAAGGCAAACATAAACGGAAAGTCCCTATAGCTAATACAGCAACTCTTGCGCCATTTGCAAATGTTAGGACAATCTCATTTCGCCCCAACATCCTGCTTATTTCCAGATTCTGTAAGGACATAGAAATATGTAAGGTTGCAGCAGAACCCAGAATCCATAAGCTAGATTCAGCACTAATCATATGATTAGTTTCAATAAGTATAGTCACCATACCTTCGGAAGGTTGGTTCTTGGATTTGACCTTCAAGCTTGCGAGGTACTTCTTACAGTTCCTCCTCTAATGCCCCATGACACCACAGTAATGACATTTTTCTTTTCCAATCTTGGGCTTTGGTTGCACAGCAGCTTTCACAGGCTTCTTCCATTTCTTTTTCTTCAAAACAGTCTTACTTTTTGAAGAAGAAGCCTTAGCTATAGTCACTACAATGGGCATTGTGTTGTGCATTTCCTTCTCATAAACTACCAGCATACTATGTAACTCAGATATAGTTTTCTCCATCTTATGCATGTGAAAGTTTTGAACAAAACCAGAGAAGGAATCATGTAAAGATTGGAGGATCAAATCCACAGCTAAGTCATTGTCCATGACAAGATTCAGCCTAGCCAATTCTTCTATGTGCCAGCTCATTTTCAGGACATGATCATTAACTGATGATCCCTCAACCATCCTCATACGGTACAATGCCTTAGATTTCTCATATCTAGAGGTTCGACCATTCTCATCAAAGAATTCCTTCAGGTGCAATATGATCGATCTAGAATCTTCCATTACTTCATACTTCTTTTGAAATTCATTATTCATTGAAGCAAGCATATATGACCTAGCTTTTAAGTCATCATCATGCCATTTATCATAAGTGATGCGTTCCTCTTGGGTCCCACCCTCAGTAAAGGAGGATGGCATATTTTTATCAAGCACATATCCGAGTTTTTCTGAATTGAGAACAATTCTCAAATTCCTCACCCAGTCGGTGAAATTGGGTCCAGTCAAACAATTCTTGTCAAGTATCGAAGCGAGCGGGTTTGTGTTCACCATTTTTCAGAGTAATAAATATATGTGCAGAAAATAAATTGTTAGCGTTGTCTTTCAAAAATAACTATTTCATTTTGGCCTTTAAATGAAATAGATCCTCCCACTAAATTTATATTCGGATCCCATACTCTTCAAAATGGGAAACGTCAATCTTTGTCGGGTAAATATTACTAGTATGGATTGGAGTCCCATTAGCTCATAGTCCACCTCACCTAACAGTTATTGGTGTTCTATAAGCTTAGTGAGTGAATCAACTTATTCAAAGCATCATATGCGAGTCTTAATCATAACTTCGGCCTCTAGACCATGAAACTCTCACCTAACAGTTGTTGGAAATCGTTCGGCTTCAACCCTACAACATCATATGTTTAATGGATTGGTCCATTATTATGGATGACAATTGACCCCTATGTATCCATAACTAGTCAATCAATCACTATAATAAAATATCAAACCACGAGATGGAAGGCCACGAGTTCAAAATCCGTTACGACTTAATATTATTTTAAGGAGATTTTGAATCATTATTAAAGGTCTCACTTTGCACATTAACCGGTTTAACATGCTCATAAAAATAGAATAAATAAATAGATGTCAATCGCATAAACATCTAACCTACGTGGTGATCATGAAATTATGGTTTAATGGGTCTCGTGCCAATGAGACCACATTTAACCATTTTAATATTGGAGATCCGCTCTTCGCTTCTTTTTGGTTCATCTGACTCTTCGAAAACCGGGCCCAAAGAGCTCTCCTCTTTGTGGCTCCTCCACGTAGTCTTCGTAGCATTTACATTAATAAATGACTGTGCTAAACTACGCTAAAAAAATAAAAATTACATGAAAAATAAAAGAAGGACGCAGCCTCCATTTTAATAATTACAACCCCAAAAAATACCAATAAACACCATACATTCATATATTCATCAATCACATTGATTAGGGGGTTTTCCATGATCACCACCCTTTCACTTGAGCAATAAATTCATAATTTAAAGCTTCGGAAGGCACAAATAAATGAATAAAAAATTTTGTATTTCATCATATTCAAGGTCAAGCAATGCAAGCCACGTGAAGAAATTAACGCTGACGGAACAAATTTCACGTGCGTAATTCCAAATGGTATTAGCATTCTCGCCCCTCTATTCATAGCCTCGAATCATTTTGCAGAATGCATACGTAATATAAAAACTCACTACAGATTTTCGATTCAAAATTGATTTAGTCTCAATTTTTGCTACGTTGATTAATTTTTATCATATAAAAATAATCAACTTCTATCGGCCATGTAAAAAGAACAATTCTTTAAAATAAATTGGCCATAGCATCGCAAAAATCAATACACACAAAAAAAAAAATTAAACGCATGAAAACGCCTAAGGATTGGCTCTAATACCACTGTTGGGATTCACGTAACACGTACGGGCAAAAATAAAATAAATAAACGCAGCGGAAATAATAAATTGCCCATACATGTATCTCCAGATGCGTAGTTCGTGCGTTTCAATTGAAAAACATATTAAACAAATAGAGTTAACGAATTACCTCTCGTAGTGTGCTTGAATAATAAAAAACGGTTCAGATGTTCTTCGATACAAGCTCCATAAGTGTCGGGCCTCTAGTTCAGACACACCACCAATCACAACGACGAACGGAAGAACGAACTCGCGGGAATCACCATTCGATTGTGCTAGCAATTCGTGATGATGTTTTTTCTCGTTCTTGAATTTTTGGTCCCCATGGGAGAAAGCAAAAAATGAGAGAGAGAGAGAGAGAGAGAGAGAGAGAAAGAGAGAGAGAGATCTGAATTTTCTGGTTACAAAATTCACACCCTTAATCCAAGGATCTAATCATTTGATTGTGCATTGCACACATATATATATGCATAATTCTAGGATCCGATCCAATTAGTAAATGGGATGAAAATAGGATTATCCGCACTACTATTAAACTAAACGGCATCGTTTCATCCCATTTTTGATTTTCTGATTTTAAAACTATTTTCGATTTATCTGAACCGTCCGATCTTTTTTATTCGAATAACAGACCCAACAGCCATGCTGACTCGACATCCACGTGGACCAATCACGTGTTGCCACCTAGGCCTTTTGACTCGTTGACCTCGCCACGTACGCATCGTCTTCAACCTCGCGCCTGCAACTGGACGAACGGCTGTGCTTCTCCGGCGACGATCCGACGGTGGATCCTTGATGAAATCGCACGAAACCAACGCCAATCGACTCGTAATGGACTCTAACTTAACATATCTAAGAATCGAGGCATCTTATCCACAAAATCACAATCACCCTGCGAAATGCCGAGTACGGCCATGGGAGTTCAATCGCATAAATCACGTAAAATCAGCTCGATTCATTAATAGGTTAACACCACAAGAGGTTCAGAACACTTACCTCGAGCTCCGATCGAGCTCGCACGGCCTAGATTGGGCTAGGCAGAAACGAACAGTGTTCGTCAATGGGGGTAGGATTGGGAGACTCAATTCGGGGTGTTCAAGCAAAGTCGATGCAAAAAAGATATGCGACAATGGTCAGTGATGTTTAGGAAACAAAACACATACTTTAAATGCAAGTATCGGGATCGAAACCGGGTTCTGCCATTGATGCTCAGTAAAGAAACTTGACGATCAAACTCACCTATTTCGCGATCTCGCGCAGCACAGCCGGTGGCAATCGCTTCTTGGCTCTCCGAGCGACCTTTAGGCGGTCATTTCTGGCTTCGGTTTGGCCGGAGATGGCCTAACTAGCACTCTCTAAGTTCGAGCTCTACCCTCGACAATGGCGATGGAGGGGAGCTCTCCCTCTCTCTTTCTTTCTCTCTGTTCGATTTAGTTTCTCTCTCTCTAACTGAATCAACCGTCCCCTTCTTCGCGAAGGCTCTCTAGCTTATATACCATTTTTGATTTTTCGCGCCGAATCGTGGAAGGCAGGATTGGTGACCTCCGCACGTGAAAACACGTGTGAAATGGTCACCGACGACCGGTTGTCGACGAGCATCAAATGGCCATTCTGTTCGGGGCCTTCGGCGCTCGCATTTGGTACGAATTTGGACGAATTTCATCCAAATTCTGTCGTCGTTGACTTTCGCAGGTGCTGCAGCCTTGACCAGTCGATTACTCTCCGTTCCGGCGGCCATTGGTTGTGATGTTGGTCTCGATCGACGGGGACTGGTGCGACGAATCAAACCCCCACCAGTTCTTCTTCAATTACTGTCGATTGCTTGGTCAATTTCCTCATTGAAATTCAACCTTGCACTGTTCATTTGCGCGCATGCCTGATGAAGAAGAAGACACTGTAGCAGACCGGTCTGAACCGGTTCGCTTACAATTTTTCAAATTAAACCCAAATTAATGGGAAATTTTTGCAATTGGACCTTAGAATCGAATTTAGGGCATGGATTTTATCTAAAAATGAGGTTTTACCCAAAAGTTCACATCAATTTCTATAAAAACCCCAAATTTTCATGTAATTGCAAATCGGGAAATCGTGCAATAAAAGGTTCAAATGATCAAATTGGGCTAAACTACCTATGCCAATCGATTCAAAATGGTGAAACCCATTGGGTAGTATGTTTAATTTGCAATGACAGTCCTTGAATTGAAAGTAATTTCAAATATGCCCAAATTTCAAGGACTAAAATGCAATTAAGTATGAAATTTTACCAAATTCGTGCAATTGAGCAATTTGTGCAAACAATTAGGCTAAATTGCAATAAGGGACAGTTAGATTGAATGTCAAGATCCTAAAAAATGCCAAAATTGCAAATTAAAAGACTCAATTGACATTTTTGTTTTCTCAAATTCAATCATATGTGTAACAAAGGAACACCTATAATTGAATTTGATTTTGGACTTTTTGTGAGGTCAAAAATACAAGGGATTTAAAATAAAAATATTGGCTATTTTTCCATATTTTTGTGACCTCAAATGCTATTTTTCTTGATTTTTCTAGTATTTTCCTAATTTCTGAAAATATTAAAAAAAATGAGAAAAATACGAAAAATTATTTTTTTTTGTCAAAAATGGTTCTTTAGGCTTGGCCAAGGCCACCAAAGTTGATTTTGCAATTATTTTTTTGACTTTTTATGGATTTTTCATGAATTTTCTAAGAAATAACCACAAAAAAGGCTAATCCAAAAATTAGGTGTCAACACCTTTTCATTCAACCGAGGTTATATATTGTAAATTAATATGCGATCAAAATATATTTTATTCTAAGGGCTAGATTTTTATAAGCAGCTGGTTGTTGTTAGCGGTGCTACTGGGCAGAGACCGGAACCGGACCGGACTGCCGGTCCCGATCCAGGTCTAGTGCATGGTCTCAAAAATATGGAGACCGGGACTACTAGTCCGGTGCTCAGTTCCATGCCGGGATCGGACCGGTCCGGACCTTAGTAATAGGGCGGCGATGCTTAAGCATATTTTGCTTTTGTTCATTGACAATGAATCCTTATGGTGTAAATGGGTTCATTCCACGTTCCTCAATAATGTGAATTTCTGGATAGCAACCAAGCCAATGTTTTTGTTCATGGGCATGAAAAAAGATACTCGACCTTCGTGTGAATTTTCAGCTTCTTTTTATATGGCGATTGAGCAGCGGATGCAAGGTATCCTTTTGGTTTGATCCTTGGCATCCGCGTGGTCCACTTAACAAAGTCTTCTCTAATATGAACATATATCGATCAGGCATTCCTCAGAAAGCCTCGATTGCCGATGTCTTTGCCTCTCCGAGTTACCAATTACAGATTGTGGCTACTGTTTAGACGTGGCTTGAGTAGCTCCCATCCCTTGATCATCGTCGCTTTGATCACTTTATTTGGCTTGGCCACTCTTTTGGTGATTTCTCCATTGCCTCAGCTTGGAACATCATGCGGACGAGAGGAGAAGTGGTGCCGTGGCACGCCTTTGTCTGGAATCGCACTCTTGCCCCTCGATATTCCTTCCACATGTGGTTGGCCACGTTGAAGAGACTTCCCACCCAGGTGTTATTGCTCAATTATAATCGGATTTTAGATGCTGCAAGTGCCTTTTGTCGATGCAAACCAGATAGTGTTGATCATCTATACTTTGGCTATCATCACACTGGGACCCTTTCTTCCTTTTGGGTGGCCAAGTGCAACATTGCGTAGAATAACGAGTCTTGGCAGGACAACTTGCACTGGGCCATGCAACATTTTAGTGGCCGGAGCTTCCACCAATAGATAGCCCGCTTCTCCTTTGGAGCCCTATGCCATGTTATTTGGAAGGTGAGAAACCAGATTTTGTTCCACAACCAAGTTCTTTATTTGCCCGCCATTAAGAAGCATCTTGAGATGGTCGTCAAGGATAAAATGATGACTTTCAAGCATGTTGAAGACACCCCTTGAAACAGGAGGATGCAAGCCGGCTGGGCTATTGATCAGACTATTTTTTGTTGATGTGAGGGTCGTCCCAGCTGCTGGTTTTCTGGTTTGTACCTTGGCTGATTTGTTTTTGGCCATTTTCTCTTTTTCCCTAGGGACCGTTGTCCCTTTTTAGTGGCCGTCCGATTAGTAAATAGGATTATCCGAAAATAGTTTTAAAATCAGAAAATCAAAAATGGGATGAAACGGTGCCGTTTAGTTTAATAGTAGTGCGGCGTCGTTTAGGTTAGTATCAATGGACGGCCCAGATCTAGTCTTAGGTTTTAATCATAGCCGTAGGTTAAAGGAGTAAGATCAGACGGCCCCGGCCGAGTCTTCCTTCAATCTGAACCGTAGGCTTTAGTAATCTGATCCGGCGGTCGTGGATTAGCCACGTGGTTCAATAGGAGCTGTCGGATGAAGTCTAGAAAATCCAAAAATAAAAATGGACGATACGGCGTCGTTTGAGGGTTAGTGCCCGCGGGTCCGGGTCTGGGCCGGGCTCCGACCCGAGTGGGTCGGGTCGACTCGGTCCGCAGCATTTTTTTTAATAAAAAATTCTGAAAATGATTTTAAAAATAAAAAAATCAGAAAAATCCTAGAAAATCCAAAAAAATGCTAGAAAATCACTGGAAAATCCTAAAAAAATATGGGAAAATTGTGAAAAAATATTAGACATTCTAGAAACCCCCAAAAATCGAGGATTGACCACAGACAACTAGTCAAAGGGTTTCTTATCCGTTCTTCCGAGAATTGACGATATTACCCTTTAGGGGGGATTCGTCCTTGCTTTGTATTTGAGATAGGTCGGCAAATGCCTGGATTAGGATAGGGCCAGTTAGGTGGCAAATGCTTTTGCTAGGGTTTTCGAATCTCATCATTTTTCCTGAAAAGACGATTTTACCCCTCAAAGGGTAAATTATCTTTCTCATTCCAATCGAGTCCCGAAAATTGCTTAAAGTTAGGGATTGGGTCAGGTGGGTGACCAACCCTAATATTTGAGATTTTCAGTTCTCGTCTTTGTCCAAATGATGACTTTACCCTTCCAAGGGTAAAATCATTTCTAAATTCCAGAAAAATTCTGAAAATTCCCAAAAAATAGGAAATGGATTGGATTGATGGCCAACCTATTTCCCTCATCTTCTGACTATAAAATTCATCTAAAATGGCAAATTTTCCCTTCCAAGGTGAATTATCCCCGAATTGTTCAAAATTACGATTTTCCCCTTATGGGCAAATCATGTCAAAATCATTCCTAAGCCTTGATTGAAACTTCTCTAGGCTAATAGGGCATCATTAGGGATTCCACGTTGATTTCAAGTGATTTATCCGCATGCTCTGGATCCTTGATTTGCGCATTTACTTCTATTGATTGTGAGTGATAGGATAGCCATTCCCGTCTGCATGAACTCCTAGATTTAGGATCTATACCCCACTCATATGTATGAAATCCTTAGAATAGATAAATCATTCAACTTAGGTACCGAAGGGGCATCAACTCTAACAGTTGGCATAACTAAGTCCCCGAACCAATTTCTCTGGTTTCCGCAGAATCGAATAGACTACTCCCAACTATTCGATAGGGTTTCCGATCATACCCTCCACAAAACGATTGGTGGCGACTCCTTGGCATGTACACATACCACATGTCACCAGACCGCACTGAAGGTCAACCACGCATATCCAGCCGTTGCGATTTGGGTAATGGACCTTGAGAGAGGCCCCCGTCCGATCAGGCGACGATCAGGCGGCCCATTAGCCCCCTCCGACAGGACAACCCATTAGCTCCCTCGAGGAGAGGGTCGCGACAGACTGGCAACTCCGCTGGGGACTTATTCTAAACCAGAATCTCTGGTTAAGAATTCCAGAGGACTTGAGCCGATTAAAAAGTTAATTGGTTTATCTGACCTTGTTTTCTGCAGATGCTCTCGAAGGTGAGGTACGTACGCTAACTATTGTGTTAGATGTTTTTGCAGATTGGAAAAATAAGGGGTGGAGTGATTGTTGACATTTTTCCTGCAGGTTGGAGTTGGGAATGTATGTTTATTTTACGCACATACTGAAGCGGTGTTTGATACAAGACTACTGTGCATGACCTTGCATTGTGATGATCACGACACATCGCACACATTGGCGGTCAAACCCCGACTGCAAACCACCTCTAAGTTACCTTAGATAGGGAAAGGATGCGAAAAGATCTCGTGTTTGATGGCACTTGAGACTTTCGTGTTCGTTCCCGCTCACAATCCAAATTGGTGATATCTAGCACTCTTGGGTGGGTACCTTTGGGGAGGAATCTGCCTCATTTGGATCGTGGGAGCCTGAGCCATAGGTTCCTCACCCGATCTTCGATTTCTAGAGTATACCCACTTGTCTCATGCGCATGTCTATGGATGGTTGGTATACCTAAAATTGCCCATGGTTACAGGGGAACATTTCACATCCCCAAGTTTGGTTGGTAAGGCATTTATTTTCAATGTACTTTACTACTCCCTGTTCTATAGTATGACTCGTACATTGCATACATATACATGCATTTGCATACATCATGAAAATCATTCAAGTGACTAATTGAAATAACGATGATAAGGGGTAGGATGTCGCTGTTTCCCAAAAGTTCAACAGAGTTGGTAACCTTCGAGTACCTAAGGAAAGTTACTCGCCCTGAACCAAACACAAGGCTACACTTTACTAGGTTCGTGCATGGCCGAGAGCTGACTGGACGCAAGTTGGGATATGCTGAAGATTGTCAAACCCGTTACTATGTCAACAACCTCAGATTCAAGCGACAAGCAGACGAGATGTTCAAGGATTACTTGGAGATGAAGAGACAGCGTCGCAACCACCTAGCTAGAGAGGCATACGCATGTCGACAAGCTGAACGACGTGCTAATGAAGATATACCAAGGATCACCTTTTGAGGATAAAGAAGACGCCCTGCGATCAAGACGAAGCCGAAACGCATCGCACTCAAGAAGACGAGACGTGAGAAAACTCCAGAAGTCATCATACCATGGACCAAAGAATGGCCAGAGGAACTAGGACCCCTCGACCCGTACATTGAAGACGGTCCCCTACATTCAGCTGGAGAAGGATTCCCGACTGAATATCATTGTGAAAGGGAATAGACCAGTAGGAAGATGTGGTTTAGATCCTCACATTCCATCGGCCTTTTATGGCTTTCTTGTTTGAAAAGTCTCTTCTTACCTTTCTTTTGTTAGGCGTCCTGGTTGTAATAAGGGATTCATTCCGCTCTTCTCCCGTTTTGATGTTTTGACCAATGGAATGTGACATTGTTAGTTCCCTTAATCACTGGAGTGAACCTGACTAAATTGCATAATTCACTTTCCTGAAATTCAAATTAGACTTCAAGTCAGGTTTTCAACACCTGAAAAGGGTTCTAATTTTTATTTCTTCAATTGAACTATGCAATTAAGTTGGTCCATGCATACTTCATGGCATTTTCATAGTCACATGTTTTAAAGTAATTTTTGACGATTGACTTTTCAAAATCATTTCCATATTTTAGATTTAATGGGAAATAATGATATTCAAGTGTTCAAAGTTCCTCGGACCGAGCTCCTATCATGGTGGGATCACATGGGTGAAGCTAGCCAGAAGTACGCCAAATCGCGACTGCGGTATCTATTGGACCTGCTGAAGATTGAGTGCCCACCTACCTTCATTCAAGCCATGGCACTCTATTGGGATCCTACCACTGCTACATTCTGTATGGAAGGACTGGAAGTTACCCCTACCCTCGAAGAATACAACGCCGCCATCGGAGTTGAATTCACTCACTTGCTAGTTCAACCTCCCATAGGATTTGAACCCTTAAGTCAACTAGCTGAATTCCTTGACACAAGCCTCAAAGAAGTCAAAGCAGATGCAAAAAGAAATTCTGGACGAATCTCCCTATCTTTCATTCTAGACCTATTCCCCAACCTCCCTGCCACTAAAGGGACTAAATCAAGTAGAGCCTTTGTATTGGCCTTCTTTAGCTTCGTGCTATTTCCAATCTTGTCTGTCACATTCGAACATATTATGGATGTAGTAGTCAGACAGGTTTGCTGCGGGTGGGATTATTCAAACATCATCCTTGCTGAGAACTTTCTTTCCCTAAATCGCTTCAAGAAAAATAAGAAGGGAATCTTTAGAGCCTCTAGTGATCTTCTGTACCTGTGGTTTACATCTCATGTCAAACAATTCCATATCCGCATGGGTTTCACTGAGATTAGCCCCGATACTCATCCCCTTAAAACCTTCGTCAGTACCCACACACGCATTCCTAAGTTCAACTTTAGAGAATGGAAAGAATTCCTTAGAGCTTTAAAACCCGAACAGCTCCGATGGCGGCTAAGGTTGCCAACACTAGGCAAAGTCAGACTAGCATGCAATGACAAAGATCCAGTCCCTTTGCTAGGATTCACGGGCGCTATTGCATATTATCCGAAGAGGGTTATCCGACAATTTGGGGCATTACAAGAGATCCCCTCTCCACCACGACCTGGTGTCTTTTCATTTGACATATCAAGCGAGACCCTCGTGGGAGAAAAGAAGAAACGGTTCGAAGCCAATGTGACGTTTATTATTCACTCTCTGAAAAACTCTCAAGCCGAAGATATAAGTTGGCCAGAAAATATGAGTCGCAAAGAGAACATTCACAGGGCTACCACTAAGTACATCCAGCACTATGAAGCGACCAGACGTAGCTTTGTCGAGCCTTATGTACCTGAATACATCGTACCGTACGTGCCTGGAATAGAGCCGTACATACCCGAAGATATGGGGTCACCGTCATATTCAGAAGATGAAGACTCCCAAACCGAAGAGACTGATCTGTATGGGAGTGACAAGGATGCCTTAGGGCTCAAACGCCCTAGACTTGAATAGACAATTCCATCAAGTGTAAAATGAGCAAACATTGCGATGTCTTTTCATGCATTCTCATTTCTATTGGATATTATTTTGGACACATGAGCATGAATGTGGACATATTTTATAAATGCATAAAAACTATCGTAAAAAATTACGCTTCTTTTATTAAGGACATATGGAACCATAAATCAGCCTAATGATGATACTAATCTTCCGCGCAGAAGCTTGAGGACTGATTGTCCATATGATTCCTAATTTCTAATAGATTTCTGAGGGACAAGGATGTCCTGTGATATGAGGACTAGTCCCATTTACACCAACTCTTATTTTGAAATCATTTTCGAAAAGCTTTTTCACACCCACGCATGGCATTCTATTTCATGGAGTATGAACTAACCATGCTCATGACATTTCAGGCATGACATCTCAAACATACATACCAGGTTGTTATGCAATTCAGATCTCCACATTGACTGTTCCTATAATATTGAAGAAGAGGATGAGGATGAAGGCTATGCATCTATCCGCAGAGAATGGAATGCCTTCGAAGAGTCAGCCTCTCCCACCTCGGAGGAACCAATTGTTATTAACTTGGGGGACTCCATGGATATCAAGGAAGTCAAGATCGGTGGACATTTATCCCGAAATGAAAGGCTTAGGTTTACCGAATTGTTGAGAAAGTATCAGGATGTCTTTGCATGGTCTTACGCCGACATGCCGGGTTTGGATCCTAAGATTGTGGAACATGCATTACCCACGGATCCCAGTGTTAAACCTGTCAGACAGGGTAGCAGACGAATGAAAGTCGAGTTAGAAGACAAAATTAAGGATGAAGTCATGAAGCTTCTCAGAGTAGGCTTTATTGAAGCTATCCCCTACTCGGACTGGATTGCAAACATAGTTCTCGTCATGAAAAAGGATGGCAAAGTTCGGATCTGCGTGGATTATCGAGATCTGAATAGAGTAAGCCCAAAAGATGATTTTCCCCTACCTCACATTGACGTGTTGGTGGATAGTACATCGGGGTATGAATTGTTCTCATTTATGAATGGATTCTCTAGATATAACCAAATCCTCATGAAACAAGAGGACAAGCCAAAGACTGCTTTTACCACGCCCTGGGGAAACTTTTGCTATAAGGTCATGCCCTTCGGATTAAAGAACGCAGGGGCCACCTACCAGAAGGCTATGGTCACATTATTCCACGACATGATCCATAAAGAAATTGAAGTATATGTCGATGACATGATCGCCAAGTCCAAGAAAGGACAAGATCGTATACAGGTGTTGAGAAAGTTATTTGAGCGGCTGTGTAAATATAAGTTGAGGTTGAACCCTAACAAATGTGTGTTTGGGGCAAAATCTAGGAAACTTCTCGGATTCATGGTCAATAATAGAGGCATTGAGATCGATCCTTAAAAAATTCAAGCTATCTATGATCTAGCAACTCCCTCCACAGTAAAAGAAGTAAGAAGCCTTTTGGGGAGACTGAACTATATTGCCAAGTTCATCAATCAGTTGTCAGATGTAGCTAAACCGATCTTCAGACTACTCAAGAAGGGCGCGAAAGTGATATGGGACGCAGAATGCAGTCAGGCGTTCCAAAAGAACAAAGACTATCTAGTCAGTCCACCAGTGCTGGTGCCGCCCATCCCAGGGCATCCCTTGACCTTATATTTAACTATACAGTAGGAATCCTTGCGAGCCTTACTCGCCCAAACAAGCCCAGCGGATGGTAAGGAAAGGGCCATCTATTACTTGAGTAAGAAATTCACTTTGTTTGAAGCAAAATACATACATGTTGAAAGGGCATGTATGGCAACTGTATGGGTACTTCGTAGATTAAGACAGTATACTCTACATCACCATATTCAGCTGGTAACAGAAAATGACTCTGTCAAGTACCTCCTAGAAAAGCCCGCTCTGATTGGAAAGTTATCTAAATGGCAGGTAATGCTATCTGAATTTGACATCAGGTGTTCTCCACAGAAATCAGTAAAAGGGAGAGCCATAGCTGATATGTTGGCAGAAAACTCACAAAATTGCAAGTCTTCTAGAAAGACAAAGACAGAAGATCAAGTTTTGAACCTGGCAGAGGATAAATGGGTCATGTACTTTGATGGCGCTGTTAAACTATCTGGAGCCGGCACTGGGGCAGTATTGATATCCCCAGACGATCAACATTATCCTGTGGCGGCAAAGATGACTTTTCCTTGCACCAACAATATCTCAGAATACGAAGCTTGTATTCTAGGCTTACAATTAGCCATTTCCATGGGAATACCTAGGCTGCAAGTTTGTGGAGATTCCATGCTCATTATTTTACAGACACAGAGAGAGTGAAAAACGAAGGGCGCAAAACTCATCCCTTATCATGAGTACCTTGAAGAGTTGACACTTAAGTTCGACGAGGTGTCATTTGAATACTTGCTAAGATCTCATAACCAATTTGCAGATGAATTAGCGACACTGGCCTCAATTTTACAAATAGCCGATGGGTTGGAAATAGAATCCCTGAGGATCGGCATAGTTGAAAAGCCAGCCTATTGTATGTTGATCAAAGAAGAGTTTGATGGAGAGCCGTGGTACTATGACATCAAGAATTATCTCTTAAAAAGAGAGTTTCCTGAAGGGTGTCAGGTAGGAGACCGAAGATACATAGCCAGAATGGCTAGCAAGTTCTTCTTCAATGGACAAGTTCTATACAAAAGATCGTTTGACTCCACTTTATTAAGGTGCGTAGATGCCAAGGAAGCAAATATTCTCATGCAGGAGATCCATGAAGGTATATGTGGGCCTCATATGAACGGCCATCTTCTCGCTAGAAAGATCATGCGGCTTGGCTATTATTGGATGACCATCGAATCAGACTGTTGCCAACATGCCCGGTCATGCCACCAGTGCCAAATATATGGCAATAAGATTAATGCGCCCCCGAATGAATTACATCAAATGTATGAAGTTTGGCCCTTTTCTATATGGGGGATAGACATGATAGGACCTATCAGCCCCATGACTTCAAATGGTCATCGCTTCTTCCTGGTGGCAATCGATTACTTCACAAAATGGATAGAAACCAGTTCTTACAAGAATGTCACCGCAAGAAACGTGGCAAGGTTTATTAAAAGAGATATAATCTCTCGATATGGTACCCCTCAAGCGCTCATTACAGATAATGGGTCCAACCTGAACAACAAGATTGTCGATAATCTGCTTGACCACTTTGGTGTTCGACATCTTCATTCGTCCCCTTACCGCCCACAGATGAATGTGGCAATGGAAGCAGTCAACAAGAATATCAAAAAGATCCTGGCTAAGACTGTAGAAAACTATAGGGATTGGCATGAAAGGCTACCCTTTGCCATAATGGCATAACGAACTTCGATCAGGACCTCTGCAAGGGCAACCCCCTACAGTCTGGTGTACGGGATGGAAGCAGTCCTACCCGTGGAAGTTAAAGTTCCCTCTTTAAGGATCTTATCAGAGGGTAAACTCTCCGAGTCTGAATACTCTGAGCACAGATATGAACAGCTGAATTTGATAGACGAGAAGCGTCTTAGAGCAATCTGTCATGGTCAAAGCTACTAGAAGAGGGTGGCCAAGTCATTCAATTGAAAGGTTAGAGTCAGGAATTTTGAAGTGAATGATCTGGTGGTAAGGAAGACCCTCCCAAAAGTTGTCCACCCAGGAGGCAAGTTTACCCCAAATTATGAAGGCCTCTATATTGTCAAGAAGATTCTCACAGGAGGAGCATTGATTCTTGTAAATTCTGAAGGAGAAGAATTGAGGCACCCTATAAATTCAAATGCTGTGAAGAAGTATTACCCTTGAAATAAAACCAGACATTGGTCATGAGGCTTGTTCCGAATTGATCCGAATCGCCATAATAACTATTGCATAAGCATATCATGCATACACTAGCATGTGTTCAGTTTTACAAGACTCCAAGAAGCGAATTCAAAATTGGACTCATCCAAGCAAAATCATAGACGGAAGGGTCTTCAACATCAAGTGCCAGGTGATATGTATCTGTTCCATCAAGGGTTAAACCACCTTTCGCTCACAAGAATATCTCTTCTATCCTACATGCAGGAATGAGTGATGAAGATAGGAGACAGCAAAAAGAGCGCAGCAAAGCCTCTCTCACTTCTTGTAAGGTGAAAAGAACAAGAGAATGCGCATACCTGGACTCAAGAATAAACATTGTTTCTGAAAATGAATTTCTTGCATTTATTGCACACTTGTCAAAGATCAGAGATTGTCTAAGCACGTTCAAATTATACATGATGCGTCATTAGAATCTCTTGCGGGGTAAAACGCCTGGGGAAAAACAAAATGATTTTTCCAAAAACAGGGCTTGCTCACACTACAAAAAAACAGCGATTTAGCCACGAGCAATTAGCGACGAGATAATTTTTGTCGCTAATTTGTGACTAAAATAGCGACGACAAGGAAGTTCGTCGCTATTCGCGACGAAAATAGTGACAAAAAAATTCCTCACAAATTTTGTGATGATTTTTGCGACGAAAACATATTTGTAGCTAATTAGCGACGAACAAGAAATTCGTAGCTAATTAGCAACGAAATTAATGACAAACAAAACATTTGTAGCTAAATTAGCGACGAAAAATTAATTTCGTCGCTAAATTGAGATGAACTTAGCGACGAAGAACAATCCGTCGCTAATTTAGTGACGAATATACAATTTCGTCGCTAAATGACCAAAATTTTTAAAAAAAGAAATAATTTAGCGACGAGAATCATTGTTCGTCGCTAAATTGGCCACAAACAATGTTATTCATGACTAAAATTTATTTTTTTATTTTAATTTATTTTTTGGTTTATTGGTCAAATTAGCGACGAACAGTGTTGTTCGTCGCTAATTTGACGAAAAATAAAATGAAAGGAATTGATTAGCGACAAAATTGTCGTTTTGTCGCAAAAATAATTTTTTAAAAAGTATAATTAGCGACGAAAGACTTTGTTCGTCTCTAAATATTATTTTTTAATTTAAATTAATTTAGCCACATTTCGTCGCTAATTAGTTCTTTTTTTTTTAATTTTCTTTTATCAATTGCTACAAGCTTCGTGAATCTTATGTAATTTTTCTATGGCGAAGAAAATAATTGTTCGTCGCTAATTGCTATCCTTAATTTATATTTTTTTTCAAGGTTTATTAGGACCCTTTTTTATATTTATTACATATATAAAGTTGTGAACAAACAAAAAATGGAGATCAATTCTTTTGATAAAATATAACTTAGAAAAAATAATCGTCTTTGATAAGATACTAAATAGAGTAAAGTAAGGATCTATTCGAAAATGATTTACTTTGCATATATAATACTTGATCACCAAAAATATATATTGTAATTGTGTGATCCACGAAAATGAAATCGATCGGTTCTTTCTTCTAATTTTGAAAGATAGATAAGATTCTATAAGCGAATAAGAGATGTTCTAAATCAATTAATAAAGATTTCAAAAACATTAGAAGGATCAGTTTTTTAGCAAGGTATGGAATGTATCATCAAATATTCAAATGTGATTCTATAAGATCTAGTTTCATTCAATATTAGTAATGAGGGGTCAATATATCACACGTTAATCAACCAAAGAAATGTTCAATAACTAAAATAAAGATCGATTATTTAGAATCTTTGCTCTCTTCAAACAGTGAATTATATAAATAAGAAACGCTTATGATACGTCTTTTAACTTAGCTTATTTATGTTATTTCTTAGATTATATTATTTTATATTAATCTACATTAATTCTTTTTAAAAGAAAATGAAAATAGAGCGAATATTTTTTTGAAATTTAAAAATAAATATATTATTAATTAAGTAAAGATTACATTAATAAGCATAACTGAAGAGCGATCAATTTAGTTATTTTTATTATCCTTGTTCCTGAATTAGAAAGAATTCCTTTTGTTCATAGATAGCTTCTTTGAAAATGGTTTCTGCTTCTTCAGTGAATGCTTTAAAGAAGGTATAATTTCTTGGAATTGAGGTTTATTTATGTTATCCTTCTTCTTGAATTAGAAAGCATTCATTCTGTTTCATTATTTATGTGTAATCATTATTACACATCATACCACATCTTTTGCCTTGTTGGTTGTCGCATGGATGAAGTACTTCGGTGATCGCGGGTTCCATTCCCAACTTGTTTCATTTTATTCATTTTGTTCCATTGCTAATTTAACGAATTCTTTTGAATTATATAGGATATATATTTTCTTGCTAATTTTAAGAGGCATCATATTTTTGTTAAATATGTATTGAATTTTATGCACTCGGTCTGATTCATCACCCAAAAGTAGAGAAAAAAAATGAGATTTGGTTCGTGACGCGGAGAGTTGGTCGAGGGGTTTGATCTTTATAGTTGTGCGAACAGATTTATGGGGGTTCGGGGGCAACGCCCCCGAAAATTTTTTTTTTACTATATGTATGCTGCTGCTATGGTTTATTTTGATGTATCTAATTAATTTAGCGAATTATTTATTTTTATTATTTATTTTGTTTTTAGTGACGAACATCTCTTTTCGTCGCTAAATTAGCGACGACATTAGAAGGTCATCGCTAATTTTCAATTTCGAGCAGCGAAATTGAAAATTAGCGACGAGATTCGAAGGTCGTCGTTGGTTTAGTGACGACCTTCGAAGGTCGTCACTAAACCAGCGATGATTTAGCGACGACCTTTGAAGTTCGCCGCTAAACCAGCGACGATTTAGCGACGACCTTCGAAGGTCGTCACTAAACCAGCGACAACCTTCGAAGGTCGTCGCTAATTTTCAATTTCGCAGAGTAAAAAAAAATGACGCTTTTTTTCCCGAGCCGCTCATCTATAAATTAGCTTCGCCGGCCGCTCTCATCACTCCCTCTCTCGTCATTCCACTTGCCACTCCCTCCCTTTTCTCTCCCTTCGCCTCGACGCCAGACTCCGTCGTCCACCTTTAGCAAAATCCTCGAGGAGCGAGCTCGGAGGGAAGGAAACTCACTCCGGCGATTGACCCGACATCCCCGACCCCTCTCGTTACCGTGAGCAGCTCAGAGGGAAGGAAGCTCACTCCGGCGATCGACCCAAACCTCTCCCTCTCCGGTCGACGGCGGAGCCGGTGATTTCACCACCCTAGAATGCCGTCCTACGTCTTCGTTGTCGGCTTTTGGCTGAACTTTCATGTGTCTGTGTAATTTGGAATTGTAGCAATCGTTGGAAATGCTTCTGCTTATGCATCGCTTTCATTTTCCTCGCAATCTTCGTTGCCATCTTCTTCTTGGACAATTTCCCAGAACTTCCTCCGACCAAAAAAAAAAAATATATATATACAAATTAGGGACGAAAGTAAATGTTCATCCATGATTAGGATTTTTTAATCCCGCTAATTTTGGCGACGAACAGCTGGCGGTGAACAAAGCCGTTCGTCGCTAAAATTTGGCGACGTACACTGTTGTTCGTCCCTAAAATTGGCGACGAACGAATTTTGGCGATGAACAACAGTGTACGTCGCCAAAATTTGTGACGAACAGCTTTGTTCGTCGCCAATTTTAGCGACGAACGGATTCGTTCGTCGCTAATTTTAGCGACGACCTTCGAATTTTTCGTCGCTAAATTTAGCGACGCCGAATTAGCTACAGATTTTTTCTTGCCGCAAATTCGTCGCCAAATCAATTTAGCTACGAATTTTTGCGAAATTCTCGTCGCTATTATCATGGCTAATTGCGTTTTTTTTTTTGTAGTGTTAGGTTATCTAGCAGGAATATCCCTCCAGATGAAAGGCAAACCTGATCCAAACACGTCCTACATACACTCGAGAAATGAGGGAAATGTGAGAATATGAAAGCCTGAATCTGAGGTTACAAGGGCCCTTCGCGTCGATTACATGGATCGGGAAGACGGAGGCATTCTTTTCTCTATCCTAAATACTACATGTGACCATTGATATCCATTTGAACAGCGGTTTCATTCCTTACCCCTGTCAAGGACCACCCCACATTGGGGCAAACCAGAGATACACCCAGCGGTATTAGGAGGTAAATGGTTAGAAATTCTCTTGCTCAGACTTGCATCAATCTTCGTGTGTTGCTTGTCATTTTAACTTCTATGGTAATTCAGGTGCTTTAAGATGACGAAAAGCATTCGTTTCTCTATCCTATACACCTTTACCCTTTGCACAGCCCAGTTGAGCCTATACGTTCGTTTCACAAACCCGTTGGTGATAATTGCATATCCCAAAGCGGAAGCGACGTCACTTCAAGAATGGAAGAGTTCAAAATATAGGAATCATGAAAAATTCCCGGGTTAATGTTTGAGAGCTGAGATTCAAGTTATATATCTAGCGCACTCATTTGAAAAACCTGCTTCCCAAAAGAAAGGAAAATGTGGGATTTCAATAAAAAAAGAAAAAAAGAGAGAGAAAAGTTCAATCCTAGGCATCAAGAAAAAGCAAAGTGCTTGGTAAAAGCAAGGCCAATGCCCCTCCAAATACTTGTACGCTTCTGGATCATGTGTTTAATCTTGTAAATGCCAAAAAGATGGCATTACATCTGTGTATAGGTCACTAGTGAGATTTGGTAATGTCACATTCAGATGTTGACGCCGCACTAGCGAGAGAGAGAAGTTCTCCCAAAAACTAATGCGCTTCAAAGACTGAAGGCACTCGGTAAGCTGAAAGAGACCAGATCGACAGCAAATCTGCAGTGATCACCAATGCTAAACCATTCACATGTTCTAGGCCAAAAACAAGCCTTTTTTGGTCCCCAATCCTACCTATGTTATAATCCTGAGAAATCTTTTCCGATTAAAGAATTTGGGTTACCGTAGGGTTTAATGCTTAAGCTTAGCTCGAAGAAGTTCGAGCAAGATTATTTCTTTCTCATTTTGCAGGGTTCTTGACTTGTAAACCCGGAGCAGATGAAGAAAAATTCGGTGTGCAAAAGACCTGACTCAGAAAATGAGTCCCCCTTTCGAAAACTATGTCCGAGCCCAATATTACGGTCAGGTAAAGACCTCTCGATTGATCCAAATGTATGCGCTGCGAACGGCCCCGAAAGCCCAGGTACAGGGTATTAGGAAATTCGAGTGCTCCTATTATGTAAAGACCAAGTCAAAAAATTGGTGAGAAGACCTTTCTAACAGATATATTCCAATAGAATGCTCAAAAGCAAGCTTCGGTTGGAAACTTCGAATTGTTTGATCCAAGGATTGTTCCTCACAAGGATTCTTGATCATCGTTGCATGCTTTGAGATGTTTTGGATAACCTCCAACTTCCTAAGCAATTTTGCATAACTACATAGGTTAAAATGAAGTCTTCTGCCTACATCGTAATTGTCATTACTCTAAAGAAGACTAATATCTTGGCAAATGAGAAATGAACTCTCAGGTCTAAGCTTCTAGGACTGATGGTGACCCCAGATTCCAGAAGGATGCCTCGCTATGTGAAGAGGAGCTTTCTAGTTTATTTTTCTGCAGGATCCCTAGTAATCCCATACCTCAGGAAAATATATATTTATGAAAAGTTTTGTAGGTTTGAGCTTTCTGCAGGATACTTGGAGTTCCCAGGTCCTAGAATATCACCTCCAATGTCAAAAGGAAAATCTTCGAAATCATCCCTCTGTGAGATTTCAAATTTACAGGTTTGAGATTTCTGCAGGATACTTAGAGTTCCCAGGTCCCAGAATGGCACCTCCAATGTCAAAAGGACAATCTTCGAAATCATCCCTCTATGAGATTTCAAATTTACAAGTTTGAGCTTTCTGCAGGATACTTAGAGTTCCCAGGTCCTAGAATATCACCTCCAATGTCAAAAGGAAAATCTTCGAAATCATCCCTCTGTGAGATTTCAAATTTACAGGTTTGAGATTTCTGCAGGATACTTAGAGTTCCCAGGTCCCAGAATGCCACCTCCAATGTCAAAAGGACAATCTTCGAAATCATCCATCTATGAGATTTCAAATTTACAAGTTTGAGCTTTCTGCAGGATACTTAGAGTTCCCAGGTCCCAGAATTCACCTCCAATGTCAAAAGGACAATCTTCGAAATCATCCCTCTGTGAGATTTCAAATTTACAGGTTTGAGCTTTCTGCAGGATACTTGCAGTTCCCAGGTCCCAGAATGTCACCTCCAATGTCAAAAGGACAATCTTCGAAATCATCCCTCTGTGAGATTTCAAATTTACAGGTTTGAGCTTTCTGCAGGATACTTGGAGTCCCCAGGTCCCAGAATGTCACCTCCAATGTCAAAAGGACAACCTTCAGAATCATCTCTATGTGAGATTTCAGTTTTACAAGTTTGAGCTTTCTGCAGGATACCTGGAGTCCCAGATCCCAGAATGCCACCTCTAATGTCAGAAGGACAATATTCAAGATCGACTTTCTGCGAGATTTCAGGTAACCCCTAGATCCCAGAAGAATCTTATCAAGGTTTTTGCAGGTTCGAGTTTTCTGCAGGATACTTGGAATCCCAAAATCCCAGAATAATACCTTGCATGTCAAAAGGACAACTTTTAGAACCAGCTTTATGTAAGGTCCTAGGTAATCCCTAAACCCAGAATAGCTCATTTGGCAAACCTAAGAGTTAGGTACACCTCACTTGTATAAACCCCAGTTAATTCCTTAGAATATGAGATCAGCAAAATGTTTGACAATCCCTAAAGAACGGGTGCGTCATCGTAGGTTCCTAGATGAAAGGAGTCCTATTCTCGGCCTGATCCCCCTGAAGGATCAAAATGACCGACAATCCCTAAAGAACGGGTGCATCATCCATAGGTTCC
Source organism: Rhodomyrtus psidioides (assembly GCA_021437785.1). Lineage (NCBI taxonomy): Eukaryota > Viridiplantae > Streptophyta > Magnoliopsida > Myrtales > Myrtaceae > Rhodomyrtus > Rhodomyrtus psidioides. Next base: position 202,860 of record JAILYB010000082.1, read on the forward strand.
TAGATGAAAGGAGTCCTATTCTCAGCCTGATCCCCCTGAAGGATCAAAATGTTCGACAATCCCTACAGAATGGGTGCGTCATCCATAGGTTCCTAGCAGAGAGGAGTCATATTCTCGGCCTGATCCCCCTAAAGGATCAAAATGTTTGACAATCCCTACAGAACGGGTGCGTCATCCATAGGTTCCTAGCAGAGATGAGTCTTATTCATGGTCTGATCTACCATACAGATCAAAACTTATGACAATCCCTAAGAGATTGGGTGCGTCACTCATAGATTCCTGTCAAGTATAGGAATTCCATTCTAGTATGGCCTGCAATATAGGCTAGAGTTTAACTGCCCTAGGACGCTCAAGAGACGAGCTCCTAGATATCTACTTGAACCCGCTATACACCGTGCATGCCACACGAGCATCAAGGCATCAGGTAGGTAAGTAACATGTGAGCATCTTTAGCCTGCCTCTCTTTCCCTCACATTAGCAAAGATAAGGCAAAAGCATTCACAGTGGGACAAGAAAGATTGGGTGTCAAGATTCATTTTTCTATTTCCCAGTAGAGTCGATCTAGAGTAAGGTGTCACCTGTCTTTGAGAGAAACCTCTCGCGAGATTCCTCTCAAAGAGGGGCAGCTATTGACACCTAATTTTTGGATCAGCCTTTTTTGTAGTTATTTCTTAGAAAATTCATGAAAAATCCATAAAAATCAAAAAAATGCAAAATCAACTTTGGTGGCCATAACAAAAAACCATTTTTGACAAAAAAATAATTTTTCATATTTTTCGCATTTTTTAAATATTTTCAAAACACTAGAAAAATCAAGAAAAATAGCATTTGAGGTCACAAAAATATGGACAAATAGCCAATATTTTTATTTTAAATCCCTTGTATTTTTGACCTCACAAAAAGTCCAAAATCATATTCAATTATAGGTGTTTCTTTGTTACACATATGATTGAATTTGAGAAAAAAATGTCAATTGAGTCTTTTAATTTGCAATTTTGGCATTTTTTTAGGAGCTTGACATTCAATCTAACTGTCCCTTATTGCAATTTAGCCCAATTCTTTGCATAAATTGCTCAATTGCACGAATTTGGCAAAATTGCATACTTAATTGCATTTTAGTCATTGAAATTTGGGCATATTTGAAATTACTTTCAATTCAAGGACTATCATTGCAAATTAAACATACTACCTAATGGGTTTCACCATTTTAAATCGATTGGCATAGGTAATTTGGCCCAATTTGATCATTTGAACCTTCAATTGCACGATTTCTCGATTTGCAATTACATGAAAATTTGAAGTTTTTATAGAAATTGATGTGAACTTTTGGAAAAAACCTCATTTTTAGATAAAATCCATGCCCTAAATTCGATTCTAAGGTCCAATTGCAAAAATTTTCCATTAATTTGGGTTTAATTTGAAAAATTGTAAGCGAACCGGTTCAGACCGGTCTGACCGCCGGTCGGACCGGTCTAACTGGTCTGCTACAGTTTCTTCTTCTTCATCAGGCCTACGCGCAAATGAACAGTGCGAGGTTGAATTTCAACGAGGAAATTGACCAAGTGGGGGTTTGATCGTCGCACCAGTCCCCGTCGATCGAGACCAACATCACAACCAATGGCCGCCGGAACGGAGAGTAATCGACTGGTCAAGGCTGCGGCACCTGCGAAAGTCAACGACGACAGAATTCGGATGAAATTCTTCCAAATTCGTACCAAATACGAGAGTCGGAGGCCTCGAACAGAATGGCCATTTGATACCCGTCGACAACCGGTCGTCGGTGACCATTTCGCACGTGTTTTCACGTGCGGAGGTCACCAATCCTGCCTTCCACGATTCGACGCGAAAAATCAAAAAGGGTATATAAGCCAGAGAGCCTTCGCGAAGAAGGGGACGGTTGATTCAGTTAGAGAGAGAGAAACTGAATCGAACAGAGAGAAAGAAAGAGAGAGGGAGAGCTCCCCTCCATCGCCATTGTCGAGGTAGAGATCGAACTTAGAGAGCGCTAGTTAGGCCATCTCCGGCCAAACCGAAGCCAGAAAAGACCGCCTGAAGGTCGCCCGGAGCGCCAGGAAGCGATTGCCACCGGCCGTGCTGCGCGAGATCGCGAAATAGGTGAGTTTGATCTTCAAGTTTCTTTACTGAGCATCAATGGCGGAACCCGGTTTCGATCCCAATTCTTGCATTTAAAGTATACATTTTGTTTCCTGAACATCACTGACCATCGTCGCATATCTTTTTTGCATCGACTTTGCTTGAACACCCTGAATTGAGTCTCCCAATCCTACCCCCATTGACGAACACTGTTCGTTCCTACCTAGCCCAATCTAGGCCGTGCGAGCTCGATCGGAGCTCGAGTTAAGTGTTCTGAACCTCCTGTGGTGTTAACCTGTGAATGAATTGAGTTGATTTTACGTGATTTATGCGATTGAACTCCCATGGCCGTACTCGGCATTTCGCAGGGTGATTGTGATTTTGTGGATAAGATGCCTCGATTCTTAGATATGTTAAGCTAGAGTCCATTGCGAGTCGATTGGCGTTGGTTTCGCGCGATTTCATCAAGGATCCACCGTCGGATCGTCGCCGGAGAAGCATAGCCGTTCGTCCAGTTGCAGGCGCGAGGTTGAAGATGATGCGTACGTGGCGAGGCCAACGAGTCAAAAGGTCTAGGTGGCAACACGTGATTGGTCCACGTGGATGTCGAGTCAGCATGGCCGTTGGGTCTGTTATTCGAATAAAAAATATCGGACGGTTCAGATAAATCGAACCTAAATTCTAGTGGCCGTCCGATTAGTAAATAGGATTATTCGAAAATAGTTTTAAAATCAGAAAATCAAAAATGGGATGAAACGGTGTCGTTTAGTTTAGTTGTAGTGCGGCGTCGTTTAGGTTAGTATGAATGGACGGCCCAGATCTAGTCTTGGGTTTTAATCGTGACCGTAGGTTAAAATAGTAAGATCAGACGGCCCCGACTGAGTCATCCTTCAATCTGAACCGTAGGCTTTAGTAATCTGATCCGGGGGTCGTGGATTAGCCACGCGGTTCAATAGGAGCCGTCGGATCAAGTCTAGAAAATCCAAAAATAAAAATGGACGATATGGCGTCGTTTTGAGGGTTAGTGCGCGCGGATTCGGGTCTGGGCCGGGTTCCGACCCGAGTGGGTCGGGTCGACTCGGTCCGCACCATTTTTTTAATAAAAAATTCTGAAAATGATTTTAAAAATAAAAAAATCAGAGAAATCCTTGAAAATCCAAAAAAAAATGCTAGAAAATCACAAAAAATCCTAAAAAAATATGGGCAAATTGTGGAAAAATCTTAGACACTCCAGAAACCCCAAAAAAATCGAGGATTGACCACAGATAACTGGTCAACCCTATTTTTAGGGTTTCTTATCCGTTCTTCCGAGAATTGACGATATTACCCTTTAGGGGGGATTCGTCCCTGCTTCGTATTTGAGATAGGTCGACAAATGCCTGGATTAGGATAGGGCCAGTTTGGTGGCGAATCCTTTTGCTAGGGCTTTCGAATCTCATCATTTTTCCTGAAAAGACGATTTTACCCCTCAAAGGGTAAATTATCTTTCTCATTCCAATCGAGTCCCGAAAATTGCTTAAAGTTAGAGTTTGGGTCAGGTGGGTGACCAACCCTAATATTTGAGATTTTCAGTTCTCGTCTTTGTCCAAATGACGACTTTACCCTTCCAAGGGTAAAATCATTTCTAAATTCCAGAAAAATTCTGGAAATTCCCGAAAAGTAGGAAAAGGATTGGATTGATGGCCAATCCTATTTCCCCCGTCTTCCGACTATACAATTCATCTAAAATGGCAAATTTTCCCCTTCCATGGCGAATTATCCCCGAATTGTTCAAAATTACGATTTTGCCCCTTGTGGGCAAATCATGTCAAAATCATTCATAAGCCTTGATTGAGACTTCTCTAGGCTAATAGGGCCTCATTAGGGATACCATGTTGATTTCATGTGATTTATCCGCATGCTCTAGATCCTTGATTTGTGCATTTACTTCTATTGATTGTGAGTGATAGGATAGCCATTCCCATTTGCATGAACTCCTAGATTTAGCATATGTACCCTACTCTTCTATATGAAATCCTTAGAATAGATAAACCATTCAACTTAGGTACCGAAATGGCGTCAACTCTGACAGTTGGCGTAACTAAGTCCACAAACCCATTTATCTGGTTTTCGCAGAATCGAATAGACTACTCTAAACTATTCGATAGGGTTTCTGATCGTACCCTCCATAAAACGATTGGTGGCGACTCCTTGCCATGTACACATACCACATGTCACCAGACCGCATTGAAGGTCGAACACGCATATCCAGCCGTTGCGATTTAGGTAATGGACCTTGGGAGATGCCCACGTCCGATCAGGCGACGATCAGGCGGCCCATTAGCCCCCTCCGACAGGACAGCCCATTATCTCCCTCGAGGAGAGGGTCGCGACAAAAGGTAAGTAAGTTTTTTTTAAGTCATTGTTCTGTTTTATTTTCAAATATTTATATTTCTTTTTTCTAATTGTATAGATATATATTATAGGAAGTCTGGTCCAGGCAGCACCGGTCTAGTCCTAACACATGGAATCGGGGATCGAACTGTCTGATCAACAGTCCCATTTATTGAAACTGGGGACCAGATCGTCCACCTCAAGGACCAGACCAACCCGGTCGATCCGATCCGATCTCAATCTGGTCGGTCCGATCTTAAATGTTCAACGTTATCCCTGATCTTAAATTAATAAAAGAACTATATTGAACATTTTCCTATAATTCAAGGACTTGATTGCATATTTACTAAAAGTTCAGGGACTGAATTCAACAAGTCAAAAGTTTAGTGATCAAATTGCACATTCTGCCAAAATTCAGGGACTAAATTGAACAAATTAAATGTTCATGGATCATATTGCATATTCTGCCAAAGTTTAGGGACTATTTGTGTTATTTTTCCTACTTTCTAATGATGGAGCTTCTTTAGTGTTATTCTCGCCCACTCTCTCATGTCGAGGGTCTCCGAAGTTGAACCGCCACCCAATTCCCTAGGCCTACCTAACAAAGAGATGTCCCTTAATTAGGAAATATGTTGAACAAATCTTTCTGATTAGCTAGCTGGTATTCATCCGAAACTCCATTTTTTCAACGAATTAGAGGGGGAGGGATTGAACAGCTGAAAAAAGCCCGGGCCCGAAAAGTGAAAATGAAAATGGAGCAGTTTCGAGTGAATAGGTACTCTGAGATAGAACAAGAAAAGGTGAATATGATTAATTCAACTTATAAGACTTTGGAACAATTTGAAAATGACAAAACGAAAGCATCCTTTTTTAACAACAAAGAGAGACTAATCAAGTCTGACTACGCGTTTTCCCACAATCTACGCATTTTCCAACGAGCCATCCAATGCGCGAACGAAAGTCCAACGCAAGTTCATCGCGCTCGTAACTCGTGTTCTCTGCTGGAGCTTTTTATTTGCAATTAGGGCAAGCGACGGTGCTAAGAGTTTCCTTGTACCTCGTGTTCTCTGCTGGAGCTTTTTATTTTCCTCCTTCAGAATAGCAAGTTCATCGCGCTCGTAGTGGGCCTTCAATTGAACTCGTTCGTTCTGGAACCAATATTTGACCCTCAAGGGTTTCAATCCTATCTCCGGTCCAGTTCATTTCTTTGCTCTTCATCTGGGTGAGGGCATTCCTTGAAGAGGGCTTCCAACTCTTGGATTTGACTTTGAGTGTGGCGATGGTAGCGTTTTCTTTTCTAGCGTAGACCATCGTTGTTGTTGTTATTGTAGAGGTCCTGAACATCGTCACCAGGAAGCTCGGGTTCCGTAGTTTCGGTGCCAGATTCGGTCCCATCATTGACGTTTTGTTGCCGTCGTTCTTGAGATTTCGAATTGGGTTCCATGGCTTCGGTACCAGACTCGGTCTCGAAATTTTCAAGGTCTCTTAATAATTCGCTATTGGAGATGTTTAGATCAGTCGCTTCCAACAACTGATGGTAACCCTTAAACATGTTGGATAAAAAAATGTTTGATCAATTTTTGCTTACTCAAGGTTCTCTACTCTCCTCTGCATGCTCACTTTCTCTGAATTTTCTTTTAAGTGATTCTCTATGCCCAAAAACCATTCTTTGAGCATGGATGAAGATCATCAAGTGAGCGTCCCTCCCAAGATTTCGTATTTCCTGCTCTGTCTTCTTTTATTCCTTTTTTCAACGTGGAGGAACCCTGAATCCTTTTGCATTGATTTTTTTCCTTGATGACCATGCCTATCACCCACTCAGTTTTCAACATGGTGGGGTCCTTGTTGACACCTAATTTTGGATCAGCTTTTTTTAGCCATTTCTTAGAACAATTCATAAAAAAATCCATAAAAAATTGCAAAATTAACTTTGGTGGCTTTGCCCAAGCCTAAGGAACCATTTTTGACAAACAAATAATAATTTTTCATATTTTTCGTATTTTTTAAATATTTTCAAAAATTAGGAAAATACTAGAAAAATCAAGAAAAATAGCATTCGAGGTCACAAAAATATAGAAAAATAGCCAATATTTTTCTTTTAAATCCCTTGTCTTTTTGACCTCTTAAAAAGTCTAAAATCAGATTCAATTTTATGTGTTCCTTCTTAACACATATGATTAAATTTGATAAAAAAAATGTCAATTGAGTCTTTTAATTTGTAATTTTGGCATTTTTAGGATTGTCCCTTATTGCAATTTAGCCCAATTGTTCGCACAAATTGCTCAATTGCATACTTAATTGCATTTTAGTCCTTGAAATTGGGCATAATTGAAATTACTTTCAATTCAGGGACTATCATTGCAAATTAAAGTCACTGGCCAATACTTTTCATCATTTTGAATCAAATGGAATAGGTGGTTTTGTCCAATTTGATCATTTGAACCTTCAATTGCACAATTCCCCCATTTGCAATTAAATGAAAATTTGGGGTTGTTGTTGAAATTGATATGAACTTTTGGGCAAAACCACATTTTTAGAAAAAATTCATGCCATAAGTTCGATTCTCAGTTTTAATTGCAAAAATTCCCTACCAATTTTGGTTAATTTTGAAAATTCCAATTCGGAACCGGTTCAGATCGGTCCGACCGCCGGTCGGACCGGTCGAACCGGTCCAGAACAGTACCATCTTCTTCCTCAGACTCTCGCGGATGAACAGTCCCCTTGGTCGATGTTGATTGTCAAATTGAAGGTTAAGGCAACATCACCCGACGTCGCCGTAAGGAGGAGTAATTAGCCGGTCAACCTCGCGGGACCTGCAAAAAGTCAGCCAAGACAAAAACAGACCAAATTCCCACGAAATGGGGCTTGCCGGAGGAATGCCCATCGTCCCCGACGCCGTTTGGACCTAAAGGCACGTGGCCTCACGTGCGATTGAAGCTGGCGCACACTTCCCCGATTCGGCGCTAAAATTCGAAGAGCTATACAAACCAACAAAGGCTTTCTGTTAGAAAAATGAAGTTGATTCAGTTCGAGGAGGAGAAACTGAATCGAGAGAGAGAGAGAGAGAGAGAGAGAGAGAGAGAGAGAGAGAGAGAGAGAGAGAGAGAGAGAGAGAGAGAGAGCTCGTTCTCCGACCCCTGTCGTCGAGAACTCGAGCTCGACTGCAAGGCGCTGTTTGGGCCGTCTCTGGCCAAACCGAAGACAAAGAAGACCGTCGGAAGTTCGCCTAGACCGCCAGGAAGCGATCGCCACTGGCCGCGCCAAGCGAAATCGCGAAAATAGGTGAGACGTAGTTCTGAGTTCTTCACTGTGCATCAATAGCGACTCATCCATTTTGCGCTTTTTCTTGCAATTAATTCGTGTGTTTCGTTCCTTGGATATCACTAACCACCGTCGCATATTCATTTTGAATTGATTTTGCCTGAATACCCCGAATCGAGTCTTCGAATTTAGCCTCCATCGCCGACCACTGTTCAAAGTTGCCCAGCCAAATCTGGGCCGAGCGAGCTCAATCGGAGCTCGGGGTAAGTCTTCTGAACATTGATTGATGCTATCTAGTGATTGAATTGCAATGATTTGATGTAAATCGAGCGATTGAACTCCCATGGCCGTACTCGGCATTCTGCATGATGCTCGCGATTCTATGAATAGGATACTTTGATTCTTAGGTATGTTAGACAAGAGACGATTGCGAGTCGATTAGCGTTGGTTTCGCGTGATTTCATCAAGATCCCACCGTCAGATCATCGCCGGAGAAGCTCAGCCGTTCGTTCCATCGGAGTCGGGAGGTTGAAGACGAAGCTGACGTGGCGTAGTCAGCGGGTCAAAGTCCTAGGTGGCATTCGACCATTGGTCCACGTGTCGGTCCAGTCAACACGGCCGTTGGGGGGTTGTTATTCGAATAAGTAGATCGGACGGCTCAGATAAATCAAGCCTAAATTTTAGTGGCCGTCCAATTAGTAATTAGGTTTATTCGAAAATGTTTTAAATCGAAAAATCAAATTGAACCGAAACGGTGCCTTTTAGGTTAGTGGGTAGGCGACGTCGTTTAGGTTAGTATGGGTGGACGGTCTAGATTGCGTCTTGAGTTCTATTCCTGACCGAAGGTTTTAGTAGGTTGATCAGACGGTCATGGTTGAGTCCCCGTTTCATCTAGGCTGTAGATTCCAGTCAGATCATCCGATGGTCGTGGATTAGCCATGCGGTTCAATGAGGGCCGCCGAATCAAGTCCGATTAATCTGAAAATAAAAAAGGCAGATACGGTGTCGTTTTGACTCGTGGGTCGCGCGGATACGGGTCTGGGCCAGGTTTCGACCCGAGTGGGTCGGGTTGACCCGGTCCGAAACATTTTTTAATAAAAAAATCAAAAAATGATTTTAAAATAAAAAAATAAAAAAAAAATCATAGAAAATCCAAAAAAATGCTAGAAAATCACAGAAAATCCAAAAAAATATAGAAAAATTGTAGGAAAATCCTAGATATTCCAGAAATCCCCGAAAATCGAGGATTGACCACAGACAACTGGTCAACCCTATTTTTGGGGTTTCTTATCCGTTCTTCCAAGAATTGACGACATTACCCTTTAGGGGTAAGTCGCCACTACTGTATATGCGAGATAAATTTGATAATGCCAAGGTAAGAGTTAGGGTCGGATACGCGACCAATTCTTAGGCTTGGGTTTCGAATCCTGTCTCTTTTCTCAAAATGACGATTTTGCCCCTCAATGGGAAAATCGTCTTTCTTGTTCCAATCGAGTCCTGAAAATTAATTAAAGTTAGGGTTTGGGTCAGGTGGGTGACCAACCCTAATATTTGAGATTTTCAGTTCTCATATTTGTCCAAAATGACGACTTTACCACTCTATGGGTAAATCACTTTTAAATTCTAGAAAAATTCTGGAAATTCTCGAAAAATAGGAAATGGAAGGATTTGATCGCCAATTCCATTTCCACCATTTTTCCACTGCATATTTCATCTGAAATGACGATTTTTCCCTTCTAAAGCAAACTATCCCCAAATTTCTCAAAATTACGATTCCGCCCCTCATGAGCGAATCATGTCAAATTACTCCTAAGCCTTGATTGATACTTCTCTAGGCTAATAGGGCCTCATTAGGGATGCCATGCTGCTTTCATGTGTTTTATCTATATGTATTGGATCCTTGATTTGCGCATTTACTTTTATTGACTGTGAGTAATAGGGTAGACATTCCTGTCTGCATGAACTCTTAGAATTAGGAACCGTACCCCACTCATCTGTATGAAATCCTAGGGTCAGATAAATCATTCAACTTAGGTGCCGAAATGGCGTCAACTCTAGCAGTTGGCCTAACAAAGTCCCCGATCCCGTTTCTCTGGTTTTCGCAGAATCGAATAGATCGCTCCCAACTATTCGATAGGTTTTCCGATCGTACCCTCCATGAAACGATTGGTGGCGACTCCTTGGCATGTACACATGTCACCAGACCGCACCGAAGGTCGACCACGTATATCCAGCCATTGCGATTTGGGTAATGGACGTTGGGAGAGGCCCGCGTTCGATCAGGCAATATCGGGTGGCCCATTAGCCCTCGTTCCTCGAGAAGGGGGTCGCGACAGACTGGCGACTCCGCTGGGGACTTTTTCTAAACCAGAATCTCTAGTTTTGCAGACCAGAGGACTTGAGCCGATTAAAAAGTTGGTTGGTTTATCTGACATTATTTTCTGCAGACGCTCACGAAGGTGAGGTACGTACGCTAACCATTGTGTTAGATGTTTTTGCAGATTGGAGAAATAAGGGATATAGTGATTGTTAACATCTTTCCTGCAGATTGGAGTTGGGAATGCATATTTATCTTTGTCGCGACCCTCTTGAGGTTGTCGGGCTCTCGAGGGCTAATGGGCCGTCCTTTCTAGTCGAACGCGGGCCTCTCCCAAGGCCCATTACCCAAATCGCAACGGAGGTATGCGTGATCGACTTTCAGTGTGGTCTAGTGACATGTGCTAAGTGTGCATGCCATGGAGTCGCCACCAATAATTTTTTTAGGGTATGATTGGACCACCCAATCGAATAGTTGGGAGTTTCTATTCAATTCTGTGAGAACCAGAGAAATGGTTTCGGGGACTTAGTTACACCAACTGTCAGAGTTGACGCCCTTTCGGTACCTAAGTTGACTGAATTTTCTAGCCTGAGATTCATGCGGATGAGTAAGGTATGAACCCTATATCTAGAAATTCATGCAGATATGAGTGATTATCCTAGCAATCACAATCAGTAATAAAATGCGCAACTCAAGGAATCTAGATATGCAAATAAATCTCATGGCATTCCTAGTAAGGCCATATTTATCAATCACAGCTCAAGAATGATTTAGCTGTCCTAGCCATTCTACACACGATCTAACCTAAGAAAAGCATTAGGAAGCATCGAAGGAGTTCGAGAGTACTCACATGGGGTTCGCCGTGCCCTGGTTTGGTCTTGGACGAGCTATCGAGCTCATGCCGACCCGATTATATTTGGGGATCCACTCGGCGTTTTACACCATGAAATCATGTGAAACAAAAACGAAAATATTCAGCAAGGGGCATTTATTGTAGATGGTGGTCGATCTAATTGGACGTCAAGACTAAAAAAGATGTAGAAATTTACAAATTAAAATACTCGAATGACATTTTTTTGCCAAATTCAACTCTATGTGTCGTGAAGAAACACATGCAATTGAACTTGAATTTTGACTATTTATGAGTTCAAAATAAAAAGGAAATAAAAATAAAAATATTGACTATTTTTCTATATTTTTACGACATCGAACGCTATTTTTCTTCATTTTTCATGTATTTTTCTATTTTTGAAAAATATTAAAAAATATTAAAAAATATGAAAGATTATTTTTTTTTATCAAAAATGGTTCCTTTAGCTTGGTCAAGGCTACCAAAGATGATTTTTTAATTTTTTTTTAACTTTTTATAGATTTTTTATGAATTTTTTAAAAATAAACTATGAAAGACTGATCAAAAATCAGGTGTCAACAATCTTACGCACATATTGAAGCGGTGTTTGATACGAACTGCTGTGTACGACCTTGCATTGTGATGATCACGACGCATCGCACACACTAGCGGTCAAACCCCGACTGCAAACCGCCTCTAGGTTACCTTAGATAGGGAAATGATGCAAAAGGATCTCGTGTTTGATGGCACTTAAGACTTCCGTATTCGTTCCCGCTCGCAATCCAAATTGGCGATATCTAGCCCTCTTGGGTGCGTACCCTTAGGGAGGAATCTGCCTCATTTGGATCATGGGAGCCTGAGCCATAGGTTCCTCACCTGATTTCTAATTTTTTAGAGTATACCCACTTGTCTCATGCGCATGTCTATGGATGGTTGGTATACCTAAAACAGCCCATTGTTACAGGGGAACATTTCACATTCCCCAAGTGTGGTTGGTAAGGCATTTACTTTCGATGTACTTCATTATTCCCTGTTTCATAGTATGATTCATAAATTATATACATCCATATGCATTGCATACATCATGAAATCACTCAAGTGACTAATGGAAATAACAACGATAATGGGGTAGGATGTCGCTGCTTCCTAAAAGTTCAACAGAATTGGTAACCTTCGAGTACCTAAGGAAAGTCACTCGCCCTTGACCAAACACAAGACTGCATTTTACTAGGTTCGTGCATGGTCGAGAGCTGACTGGACGCAAGTTGGGATATGCTGAAGATTGTCAAACCCGCTACTATGTCGACAACCTCAAATTCAAGCGACAAGCAGACGAGATGTTCAAGAATTACTTGGAGATAAAGAGACAACATCGCAACCGCTTAGCTAGGGACGCGTATGCTCGACGAAAGGCTGAACGTCAAGCTAATGAAGACATGCCCATGATCACTTTTTGGGGAAAAAGGAGGCGCCCTACGATCAAGACAAGACCGAGGCGCATCATACTCAAAAAGACGAGACGCGAGAAGACTCCAGAGGTCATTATACCATGGACCAGAGAATGGCCAGAGGAGCTGAGATGCCTCGATCAATTCATTAAAGACGACCCTTTACACTCGACTGGAGAAGGGTTCCCGACTGGTTATCATTGTAAAAAAGAATAGACCTTTGGGAAAAGGTAGTTTAGATCATCACATTCCATCGGCCTTTTATGGCTTTCTTGTTTGAAGAGTCTCTTTTTACCTTTCTTTCATCAATTGTCCTGGTTGTAATAAGGGATTCATCCCATTCCACTCCCATTTGATGTATTGACCAATGGAATGTGACGTTGTTAGTTCCTTTAGTTACTGGAGTGAACCTGACTAAATTGCATAATTCACTTTCCTGAAATTTAAATTAGACTTCAAGTCAGGTCTTCAGTACCTGAAAAAGGTTCTAATTTCTATTTCTTCAATTGAACTATGCAATTAAGTTGGTCCATGCATACTTCATGGCATTTACATAGTCACGTGTTTAAAGTAATATTTGACGATTGACTTTTCAAAATCATTTTGCATATTTTAGACTTGATGGGAAAGAATGATATTCAAGTGTGTAAAGTTCCTCGGACCGAGCTCTTATCATGGTGGGATAGCATGGGCGAAGCCAGCCAGAAATATGCCAAATCACGGCTAGGGTATCTATTGGACCTGCTGAAGATTGAGTGTCCACCTGCCTTTATTCAAGCCATGGTACTTTATTGGGATCCCACCACCGCTACATTCTGCTTAGAAGGGCTGGAAGTTACCCCTACTCTTGAAGAATATAGCGCCGGCATCGGAGTTAAATTCACTCACTTACTAGTTCCACCTCCCATAGGATTTGAGCCCATGAGCCAACTAGCTGAATTCCTTGACACAAGCCTCAACAAAGTCAAAACGAATGCCAAAAGTAATTCTGGACGAATTTCACTATCCTTCCTTCTAGATCGATTCCCCAACCTTCTTACTGCTTAAAATGACTAAATCTGGTAGAGCCTTTGTTTTGGCCTTCTTTAGCTTTGTGCTATTCCTGATCTCGTCTGTCACCTTCGACCCTATTATGGCCGTAGTAGTCAGACAAGTCTGTTGTGGGTGGGATTACTCTAACATTATCCTTGTTGAGACCTTCATTTCCCTAAACTGCTTCAAGAAAAACAAGAATGGAATCTTTAGAGCCTCTAGTGATCTTTTGTACCTGTGGTTCACATCTCATATCAGACAGTTTCATATTCGCATGGGTTTCATTGAGATTAGCTCCGATGCCCATCCTCTTAAAACCTTTGTCAAGAGTCATACACGTATTCCTAAGTTCAACTTCATAGAATGGAAAAATTTTCTTGGAACTCTGAAACCGTAACAGCTCCGATGGTTGCTTAGATTGCCAACACTAGGCAAAGTCAAGCTCGTATGTAATGACGAAGACCCAGTCCCTTTGCTAGGATTCACATGCGCTACTGCATATTATCCGAAGAGGGTTATCCGGCAATTTGGGGCATTACAGGAAATTCCTTCACCACCCCGACCTGGTATCTTCTCATTTGACATGCCAAAAGAAACCCTTACAGGAGAAGAAAAGAAACAGCTTGAAGATAAGGTGCAATTTATTATACCCTCTTTGAAGAACTCTCAGGCTGAAGATATAAGGTGGCCAGAAAATATGACTCGCATGGAGAATATTCACAGAGCTACCACGGAATGCATTCAACACTTTGAGGCGGTCAGACGCAGCCTTGTCAAGCCTTATGTACCCGAATACATCATACCGTACGTACCTGGAGTAGAGCCGTATATACCCGAAGATATGGGGCCGCCGTCGTATTCGGAAGATGAAGACTCCCAGACTGAAGAGAGGGATCCATGTTGGGATGATGAGGACACCTTAGACCTCAAGTGTCCTAGACTTGAATAGACTATTTTGTCAAGTGTAAAATAAGCAAATATCATAATGCATTTTCATGCTTACTCACTTGTACTGAATATTACTTGGAATGCATATGCATGAGTGCGGCCATGTTTTACAAGCGCATAGAAACCATCGTCCAAAATTACACTTCTTTTAATTTCATGAATTCTTTTTTAGAACGATTAAAAGAACTGCCCACATGAGACTAAGGCTCACAAGGTAGTCCTTTTTCTCGTTCACCAATAGAAAACATGCAATTAAAAGGATCAAGTTCTTCCTTTTGCCTATACTAAAGAAATACTCACTGGAATTCATTTTAAATAGGTACACTCTAATCACGGAATTGCCAACACATCGCTTTCCCATTCGGTTTAAGACAAGAATGGAACAACATGAGCTGACCCCACGAGTGGACATGCTGGAAACACATATGACTACAATGGCAACTATGATGGCTGATATTAAGGCAATGACGGAAGCCTCCCACGCCAGACAGACAGTGGTCCCTAATCAAAACAACACAAGTCCATCATCTACGCCTGATATAGCTGATAAAGAGACAGCAGTAGATGCCCAACGTATAGAGGAGGATGTCCGTATCCCGAACATCCAAACACAACAAAAGACCACCCCTGTTGTCATCAACCTTGAGAAGGATGAGAAGGGGAAGCAGACCGTGAAAACTGAATCAGAGGCTAAGAGGATAGCCAAGATTGAAGAATGCTTGAGCAGCCAAGGTTACGAGTTGGCTCGTTTCGACAAGATATCTCCCTTCGCCAAAGTGGAGACCCCTCATGACTACAAGGAACCAGACTTTGTGAGGAAGTATAATGGGACATGATGTCCCCGTGCTCACCTCAAATATTACCTGCTCAAGATGGCACAACATTCAGACTATCTCCCTTTGCTGATGAACACGTTGCAGGAAAGTCTGGCGGGCGCCGCTTGACTTGGTTCATCGAACTGGACCTAGAAGACTATGATGGGTGGGAATATCTTGCAGAGAACTTCCTCAGACCATACAAGTTCAATACGGCTACAGCCCCGACGAGAGAGGACCTTCTACGAACCTCAAAGGCAAGGGGTGAGTTGATCAGAACATACGCCCAGAGGTAGCGAGCTTTGGCGACCCAAGTAAAGCCATCAATCCCAGAAGAGGAGCTGATTGACTTGTTTCTACAAGCACTCCCCTACGTATACTTCGACAGATTGAACACCTCAGGATGTCAAACCTTTACGCACTTGATAAAGGTGGCTGAAAGGCTCAAGTGGGCCTTAAAAGAAAGGAGGTCGCATGAAACTTTTACTAGGAAGCAATATCCCCTAAAGAAGGAGAGAGAGACTGGACTAGACATAGCCTTCATACCGGACCCCCATAAGCCCAGGGTGTTTAGCAATTCTAATCAGACTAAGGGATGATCGTCATGGTCAGCACCAAAAGGGCAAGAGCCTAGAAGGAGGCAACCTCAAAAGCAATTCTCTCAGCTCCCGAGACATTTATCCAAGCTACTCCCGATACTGTTAGAGCAACACCTGGTGGCGAAGGAACTACCTAGGGCAAATCCTATTAAATATCCTGGCTTTGATGAAAATCAGACATGTGTCTACCACATGGGCGAAATGGGACACAACGTCGATAATTGCTATATCATTAAGTTGAATGTGCAAGCTTTGATTGACAACCAGATTCTGAAGTTCGACAACATGGCTCCGAATGTACAAGAAAACCCCCTCCCTGACCACCAAGTAGTAGGGGCAATATTCACTAACGAGGAGGAGGACGACCTTGAGCTGAATGTGGACATACCTAAGCTAACCAACATTTTGGCAATCGCTTCACTGTACCCGAAAGAAGGGAAAATCTCTGCTGACATGAAGAAATTGTCTATCGCTAAGATGATGAGCTTGGGGATAATATCAAACATTACCGATGAACGATTCGAATGAGTCGAGGCCTCTCTAACCTTGCAAGAAAGTCAATTTGTAATCAAAACTGAGCAGGGACATGCGTGGACTATCCCACACGAGAGTCTGGTAGGCGATCTTGGGCTGATCGTCCAACCGGAAGAAGAACTCGAAGGGGATGAATTGGAAGCTAAGAGGCGAAGCTTAGCAGATCAAATATTCATGGCTAACGCACTTGAAATGGGAGAGATCATAGATAAATTGAGGGAAGATTCCGGAGGGTATAACTTTAAAGTGAAATACTCTGCTCCTTCTAGCTTCTATCAGAGAATAGATGATATCATACCAGACGGATGAGGAGGTATGGATGATCCCGTTTAACCGGAAATCCAGGAGAAGGCGGAAAAGCCTTTTACGAAATGGCTTGAATCGTCGCTTGACCAGATGATGGATACCAAGCTTGACACAGAACAGTATGTCAAAATAGAGAGATCAAAGGATCAACAACAAGACTTAGTTGAACTATTCAAGAGGGTACCCGAAATCCTCGACATCAGCAAAGCTAAGAAATGACGACCAGCATCGTCAACTGAAAAATGAAATTTTCTTGGAGAACTTTGACGACACTGTATCGATAATAGAAGCCATTACGACTGTGGTGATCAAGCTAGAAGAGCTTGACAGCTTAAGTGAAGTAAAAGATTGTCTGATCAAATCAGTGGTGATTCGACTACCAAGAGAAGAAGCGGTCGATACAGCTGAACCCGAGGCATCCTGCCCGACGACATTAACCATAAAAGTCCCTCCAGTAGAAGAATACAATCCTAAGGCAGTTCACTGGGACTACGGGACGGAGGAAGTAGACGCGGTAATGAGATCTGGACGATTCTACGCCCCTAGGGAAGGCGAGTCCGAAAAGAAGGAAGTTTCAAAGGAGGATGCAGAAAACCTCATGTACATTATTAAAACCAGTGAGTTTAAGGTGATAGAGCAGTTAAGGAAGATGCCGGCCTAAATATCTCTATTGGATTTATTTATCAATTCTGAGAAGCACAAAAATGCACTATTGAAGATACTGAACGAGGTACATGTCCCTGAAACAATTAATGATGTATAGTTGGGGGACTTTGTAGGGGCGATCCTCCTGAAAGATCAATTGGGCTTCTCAAATGATGACTTCCCCATGGAAGAGAGAGGACACAACAAGGCATTATACATTACCGCACAGTGCAACGGAAAGAGAATAGCACAGCACATGTACTGATTGATAACGGATCCGCTTTCAACATATGCTGCCTTGAGGAGTTTAGGCATCAAAGAAGAAATTATTAAAACCTCCAAAACAGCTGTGAGAGCTTTCGATGGAATGAAGAAGACTGTGGTGGGCGAGATCGAGCTTGACGTACTCATCGGCCCAACAAAGTTCTCTATAAACTTCCAAGTAATGGATTTGCCTAGTGCGTTCGGGTTCCTGTTAGGAAGACCTTGGATTCATATAGCATGAGCCGTACCTTCAAGCCTACACCAGAAAGTACGATTTGTAGTGGATGGGAAGGTGATTACCGTGCATGGAGAAGCTGACCTCCAAACGTATCAAAGCGGCGCCATTCCCTACATCGAACCCGAAACTAGAGTGGAAGCAAGTTATCTTTCCCTAGAGTTAGTGGCAGTAATACACACTCCCGTGGGGGCAAGATTGAGGACTCCGTGTTGACACCTAAATTTTGGCTAATTCATTTAGAAAAATTTGTATAAAAATTAGAGGCTACCGTTAGTCTCTAGAAAAAAATGTTTAAATCATTTTAGTGTAGTTTCATATGCATTAATTTTCTACATGCATTGCATTAACATCCATATCTAATTTTTTCAAAAAACAAAAATCAATCAATAGAGTTCCGCCAATCAAGCTAAGAATTTAATCTTGTTTTGGAATTTTTCTTCCGGAAAAAGGAAGAGGATTAGACAATTAGCTCCATGCTTATTTCACCTTCGAGATTGAATCTCGAATTGGAATAGATAGGTCAGCAGCATGATTGATTGATTCAAAAGATCGTTTGTTTCTTTATGTGGTAGAACGAATCTAGTCATGGAGAAAGGGAATATTCGTGGGGACCCGCACAAAAGGAAGCTTTCATACACCTCACGTTGAATTCTCAACGACAATTCATCCCTTTAATTCAGCGATTGACTGCGTGTATCCGGACTTGCCAAGTGAACATAAGGGAGCGCTCATTTCAAAAGGAGGGGAGGACTCCGAAACCCTCGAAAAAAAAATTTTTGAGCGTCATCCACAGTAAAGGAGAGGGGCATTGATCAGAATATACAGCCACAAAGGAAAAATCACGTGAAGGGAAGAGAGAACAGAGAGCTACTCGGTGGTCCTCGATCACCGTTGATCCATTCATGTCCCTGGTGTCACCATCCCCGAAGGAGCCAAGATCCATGCCAAGCCAGCTTTGTTGAATGATCCAATAGACGGACTCAGCAAGAAACAAGTGGAGAAAACCCCACGTTGGTCCACTTCTGGACTGACCAACAAAGTGAAATCTTCGAGCATCTCTCTTGCTTTCACTTGCCTCGATCACTAAGTGCTATACGCCAGTCTCGTGAATCATCATCGAGCTAAGCGCCATTGATCGTTCATCTACAACAATAAAAGTTTCTCTTTTTGTGAGTTTATTTTACAGTTTGTTTGGGCCTTGCAGGTGATTCATCGATGACATCCCCTTGAGACTTTCGTCCCGGGAGCACCTCCCAGTACGGTCGCACGGTACTTTTGCAGTCCTTGAACAGTCCTTTTTGCTAGGCACACTGAGCAGCCATGAGGTTCAGCCTTCCAGTTGCGATCCAGCGGATGCGAGAACCCACATCGACAAAGTCGAGCCATAACTGCGAGTTTGTTGATCACCAAATCGAGTGCCGGCGTTGTGCTTCTTCCAGACCATCCAGATGTCGATGCATTTGTTCTTGATCAAAACCGGTGGGCTTCATCTTTACGAAACTACTTAGCGGACTGGGATGATCAATATCGTGGCCTTAGCTCACGCTCCTGCAAGTCTTCATTCAACAAAGGGCAAAGCTTTGTCAATTTCCTCGCCACATTAGCATTATTCTTAATATTTGTAAACTATTTAATCGTATTCTAGAAGTCTACTTGCAGGTTTCTGGCAGCACCCTAAAAAGGGGATCAAGGCCATCCCATGCAAAATAAGGAGATTCCTTCACGCGTTTTTAATTCCCCAATATGCAGGCTTCCACGGACAGTGACATATGGGACATCAATTCCAATATTAGCAATCTCGTGGGCTTTTCTTGACCAATGCATCACAGGGTTCCAGGTGTCATCATTGCATTACCGCAACTTACCGCAACTCCTACTAAGCAGGAGAAGAACCGAGCAGCTGCTGTCCATTCCGTCATCGAACTCTGCGGATTGATTGTTTTGGAGGAGCACAAATTTGACAATCTTGTCAAATTAGATTTTTACGAACAATACCAATCTGAGGATCAATACGAGAAGCTGCTGCTCCGACACCTACTCGCACCGAACAGCTTAGTCTGTCAATCCTATTGTGTTTTGTGGACTTGCGAATTGCCAATACCTTTTTGTTGTCATGTTCGGATAGTGTTTTACAGGTTATTTAACCAAGATAGCCACTTTTTTTGCAAATTTCAATAACGTGCAGCAAAACCACTCGCCGACCCCTTCATCGGGTTTAGTGGATATTGAAAGTCCCTTGGTTAAATTGAGATCTCACATCATGGTACTGTTTCACAGTGAGCGATCCAACTGTCAAAGAGCTGTGCGTGTGAACCATCCGAGTCGGTCCCTGATTCGTGGTCTCATCCGAATTTGGCAATCAAATCTGCCAAATTAGGTCCCAACAAAAGAGTATCACTCCATACGAGCTTCGACGAACCGCTGTCTTTGACGTTGCCCTCCCGCAATTTCAATTGACCTCAACCGATTTACGGTCCAGATGACTGTCATTGTTCATTTTGTATTATGATGTAACTATCATGTATTTCCTCTGTTTTGTAGCATTTCATGCATCATGTAATTAATTGCATTGCATTGCATTTTTTTTTTAAACCTACAAAAAATCATAAAAAGAAAATCAAGAGATTGCACCTTTGCAATTTTCATCAAAATTGCCAAATTGAACATTTTCATGAAATTGGTACCAAAAGGGCATTAATTGAAAAATTAATGTAACCAAGTCACTGAACTCATTTTCTCTAGTTCGTAGAGATAAAATAGTTTTCTTGCTATTTTATATAGGTTTCTAATCAACCTACCGTAAATGATTAGTGGCGGCTCCGATTGAATATTTTTTTACGAACAAACCTAAGTTGCGATTTGGCAGGACTTGGGAGGGTCCGAGTTAGGTTAGTTAATTTAATTGAACTAATAATCCATTAGCCTAAATTTTTTAGGTCGCGACACTCCGTATTTCTAAAGCCCACCTCTTACCAGCCAAGATGCTACTGGCATATGGGTACAACCCTGAAGGAGGCCGCCTAGGCAAGTATGGTCAGGGAACGAATACCACTCTACAGTTGGAATCTAACCAAAACAAGATGGGCTTGGGATATCAGAAAAACCACCTCGGCGAGTCTGGCCCTAAGACAACTGACCGAGGTCGAGGCAAGAGCTTGGGACGCCATGGAGACCAGAAAAACCGGAGAGATTCATTCCTAGGTTCTCCAGCTTAGAAAGAAAAATCCAAGATGTTCAATAGCCCTTTGAACGAGTACTTCAGCAAGAACTCTAGGTGGTTGTCAGAAGATGATATATCTCCAACAGCAGAACCGGATCTGGCGAATCCTTTCCTAGGAGATAACTTCGTGAACGTCATCACAGAGTGGCTGGGCGATGAAGCCACCGTTTCTGAGTAAAGAAACATCTTTCCTGCTCTTAATACTGCATTTAAAATTCCCGCATTTCATTACACCTTTAGTATTGTTGCTGGAAATGAATGTAGGAAAACACATTTGGATCTCTGGCCGTTGTAGCACAGCTTGTAATGCGGCCCATTTTGCATTCTATAAAATCACACAAATTTTGTTAAGGACATATGGAACCACAAATCAGCCCTATAATGATATTGGCCTTCCACGTAGAAACTTGAGGCTTGATTTTCCATATGACTCCTGATTTCCAAAAGATTTCTTAGGGACAAGGATGTCCTATGATATGAGGCCTAGTCCCATTTACACCTCCACTTATTTTGAAATATCTTTAGAAAAGGACTTTTCACACTCATGTATGGCATTTCCATATGAAGTATAGACTAACCATGCTCATGACATTTCATGCATATCATCTCAAACATACATACCAGGTTGTTGTACGATTCGGATCATCATGTCGGCTGTTCCTACAATATTGAAAAAGAGGATGAGGATGAAGGTTACGCATCTATCCGCAGAGAATGGAGTGCCTTCGAAGATTCAATACCTCTCACTTCAGAGGAACCAGTTGTTATTAACTTGGAAGACTCCGCAAATATCAAGGAAGTCAAGATCGGTGGACATTTGTTCCGAGATGAAAAGCTCAGGTTTACAAAATTGCCAAGGGAGTATCAGGATGTTTTCGCATGGTCATATGCCGACATGCCGAGTTTGGATCCTAGAATTGTGGAGCATGCACTACCCACAGATCCCAATGTTAAACTTGTCAGACAAGGCAGTAGACGGATGAAAGCCGAAATAGAAGACAAAATTAAATATGAGGTAATGAAACTTCTCAAGTTGGGGTTTATTGAAGCTATCCCATACTCTGACTAGATTACGAACATAGTCCCCGTCATGAAAAAGGACGGTAAGGTTCGGATTTGTGTAGATTATAGAGACTTGAATAGAGCAAGCCCGAAGGATGACTTCCCATTACCCCTCATTGACGTACTGGTTGATAGTACCGCATGGTACGAATTATTCTCATTCATGGATGGATTCTCCGGATATAACCAGATCCTCATGAAGAAGGAGGACAAACCAAAAACTGCTTTTACCACACCTTGGGGAAGCTTTTTCTATAAGGTTATGCCATTCGGACTGAAGAATGCTGGGGCCACTTACCAGAAGGCTATGATTACGTTATTCCACGATATGATCCATAAAGAAATTGAAGTGTATGTTGATGACATGATCGCTAAATCCAGGAAGGGACAGGATCACGTTCAGATATTAAGAAAACTATTTGAGCGACTGCGCAGATACAAGTTGAGGTTGAACCCTAACAAATGTGTGTTTGTGGCAAAATCTGGGAAACTTCTCGGAATCATGATCAGTAACCGGGGCATTGAGATTGATCCTTCAAAAATTCAAGCTATCCATGATCTAGCAACTCCCTCCACGGTAAAAGAAGTAAGAAGCCTTCTGGGGAGACTGAACTATATTGTCAGATTCATCAATCAGTTATCGAATGTGGCTAAACCAATTTTCAGGCTACTCAAAAAGGGTGCAAAAGTGACATGGATACAGAATGCAGCCACGCATTCCAAAAGATCAAGAACCATCTGGTCACTCCCTCAGTACTTGTGCCACCCATCCCAAGTCATCCCTTGACCTTATATGTGACTATACATCAGGAATCCTTGGGAGCCTTACTGGCCTAAACGAGCCCAATGGATGATAAGGAAAGAGCCATCTATTACTTGAGCAAGAAATTCACCTCGTCTGAAGCAAAATACATACCTGTTGAAAGGGCGTGCATGGCAACTGTATGGGTACTTAGCAGATTAATAGAGTATACCCTACATCACCATATTCAGCTGGTAACAAAAAATGACCATGTCAAATACCTCCTGGAAAAGCCCGCTCTGATTGGGAAGTTAGCAAAATGGCAGGTGATGTTATCTGAATTTGACATCAGATGTTCTCCACAAAAATCAGTAAAAGGAAGAGCCATAGCTGATATGTTGGCAGAAAACTCACAGAATTGTGAGTCTTCCGGAAAGACAAAGACAGATGATCAAGTTCTAAACCTGGCAAAAGATAAGTGAGTCATGTATTTTGATGGCGCTGTTAACCTATCAAGAGCCGACACTGGGGCAATATTAATATCCCCAGACGATCAACATTATCCTGTTGCGGTAAAGATGACTTTCCCTTGCACCAACAATATCTCAGAATACGAGGCGTGTATTCTAGGCTTACGGTTAGCCATTTCCATGAGAATACCTAGGCTGCGAGTTTATGGAGATTCCATGCTCATCATCTTACAGACACGGGGAGAGTGGAAAATGAAGGATGCAAAACTCATCCCTTATCATGAATACCTTGAAGAGTTGACACTCAAATTCGAAGAGGTGTCATTTGAATACCTACCAAGGTCTCATAACCAATTTGCAGATGCACCAGCCACACTGGCCTCGATGCTGTAATTGACCGGTGGGATAGAAATAGAACCACTACGGATCGGCATAGTTGAAAAATCGACCTATTGTATGACGATAGAGGAGGAATTTGACGGAGAGCCGTGGTACTATGACATCAAAAATTATTTCTTAAAAGAAGAGTTTCCTGAAGGGTGTCAGGCGGGAGACCAGAGATACATAACCACGATGGCCAGTAAGTTCTTCCTCAGTGGACAAGTCCTATACAAAAGGTCATTTCACTCCACTCTGTTAAGATGCATAGATGCTAAAGAAGCAAATGTTCTCATGAAAGAGATCCATGAAGGTATATGCGGGCCCCATATGAACGGCCACCTCCTTGCCAAGAAAATCATGCGGCTCTGATATTATTGGATGACCATTGAATCAGACTGCTGCCAGCATGTCCGGTCATGCCACCAATGTCAAGTATATGGCGATAAGATTAATGCGCCCCCGAATGAACTGCATCAAATGTCCGAAGCCTAGCCTTTTTCTATGTGGGGGATAGACATGATAGGACCCAGCAATCCAACGGCTTCAAATGGTCATCGTTTCATCCTGGTGGCGATTGATTACTTCACAAAGTGGATAGAGGCCAATTCTTACAAAAATGTCACCGCAAGAAGTGTGGAAAGGTTTATTAAGAGAGACATAATCTCTCGATATGGTACCCCTCAAGCGATCATTACAGATAATGGGTCCAACCTGAACAACAAGATTGTCGATGATCTACTTGATCGTTTTGGCGTTCGACATCTTAAATCTTCCCCTTACCGCCCACAGATGAATGTGGCAGTAGAAGCGGCTAACAAGAATATCAAAAAGATCCTTGCTAATACTGCATAAAATTATAGAGATTGGCATGAAAGGCTACCCTTCGCCTTAATGGCATATCGAACTTCGATTAGAACTTCTACAAGGGCAACTCCTTACGCTCTGGTATATGGGATGGAAGCGGTCCTGCTCGTGGAAGTGAAGATTCCCTCTTTAAGAATCTTATTATAGGATAAACTTTCCGAAACAGAATACTCCAAGCACAGATATGAATAGCTAAATTTAATAGACGATAAACGTCTTAGAGCGATCTGTCATGGTCAAGGCTACCAGAAAAGGGTGGCCAACTCATTCAATCGAAAGGTTAGAGCCATAAGTTTTGAGGTAGACGACCTGGTGGTAAAAAAGACTCTGCCAAATGCTGTCCACCCAGGAGGCAAGTTTACCCCGAATTACGAAGGCCCCTATATTGTCAAGAAGATTCTCACAGGAGGAGCATTGATTCTTGTAAATTCTAAAGGAGAAGAATTGGGGCACCCTGTAAATTCAGATGCGGTGAAGAAATATTATCCTTGAAATGAAATTAGATGTTGAATATGTGACTTGTCCCGAAATGATCCGAATCGCCATAACGGTCATTGCATAAGCATACCATGCATCCATGCATATACTAGTATGTGCTCAGTTTTGCAGGATTCCAAGAAGCAGACTCAAAATTGGATTCATCCAAATGGAACCCTAGACGGAAGGGTCTTCAGCATCAAATACCAGGTGATATGTATCTGTTCCTTCAAGGGTTGAATCACTTTTCACTCACGAGAATGTATATTCCATCCTACGTGCAGGAATGTCTGATGAAGACAGAAGACAACAAGGGAGGAACACGGTAAAGTCTCTCACTTCCTGTAAGACGAAAAGAACGAGAAAATGAACATTCACATGCCCGAGCTTAGGAATAAACATTGTTTTTTTTTAATGATGAATGATGAAAATGAATTCCTGACATTTACTGCCCACCTGTCAGAACCGGAGGTTATCCAAGCATAATCCAAGTAGGCATGATGCATCACCGAAATTCCCTGTGGAGTAAAATGCCTGGAGAAAAACAAAGTGATTTTTCCAAAAACATAGCTTGCTTAAAACCGTCTAACAGGAATGTTCTCTCATATGAAAGGCAAACCTAACCCAAACACGTCCAACATACACTCGAGAGATGAGAAAAGTGTGAGAATAGGAAATCTTGGATCTGGGGATACAAGGGCCCTTCGCATTGATTACACAAATTGAGATGACGGAGGCATTCATTTCTCTATCCTAAACACTACAGGTGACCATTGATAACCTTTTGAACGACGGTTTCATTTTTTACCCCTGTCAAGAACCACCCCACATTGGGGCCGACTGGAGGTAAGTCCAACAATATCATGAGGTAAATGGTTAGAAATTCTCTTGCTCAGACTTGCATCAATCTTCATGTGTTGCTTGTCATTTTAACTTCTATGATAATTCAAGTGCTTTAGGATGACGAAAAGCATTCGTTTCTCTATCCTATACACTTTTACTCTTTGCACAGCCCAGTTGAGCCTATACGTTCGTTTCACAAACCCGTTGGTGATCATTGTATATCCCAAGGCTGAAGCGATGTCACTTCAAGAGTGGAAGAGTTCAAAAGAATAGGAATTATGAAAAACTCATGGGTTAATGTCTAAGTGCTAAGATTCAAGTTGTACATCTAGCGCACTTATTTGAAAATCTTAAATCCCAAAAGAAAGGAAAAGAAGGGATTTCAACAAAAGATGAGGAAAAGAAAAAAGAGAGAAAAGTCCAATCTTGGGCATCAAGAAAAAGCAAAGTGCTTGGTAAAAGCAAGGCCGATTCCCATCCAAATATTTGTACACTTATAAATCATATGTTTGACCTTGTAAATGCCAAAAGATGACATAATAAGTGTATAGATCACTAGTGAGATCTGGTTGTAAAAAGAAAATCCCAAGGGAGACAAACTGTGAAAGACACTCCCAGATTATGTCATGTTCAGACGTTGACACTGCACTAACGCGAGAAAGAAGTTCTCCCAAAGACTACCAATGCACCTCAGAGACTGAGCCACTTTTTGAACCGCAAGGGATCAGATCGGCAGCAAACCTGCAGTGATCACCAATGTTAAACCCTTCGTGTATTCTGAGCCAAAAACAAGCCTTTCTTTTTGGTCCCCAAACCTACCTGTGTTACAACCCTGAGAAGTCTTTTCTGATTAAAGCATTTTGATTAAGGTAGGGTTTAATGTCTAAGCTTAGCTTGAAGAAGTTCGAGCAAGATTATTTCTTTCTCGTTTTTACAGGGTTCTTGACTTGTAAACCCGGAGCAGATGAAGAAAATTTTGAAGTTAAAAAAAAAAGAGACCTGACTCAGAAAGTGAGTCCCTCTTTCGGAAACCATGTCCAAGCCCAACATTACGGTCCCGTGAAGACCTCCCGATTCATTTAAATGTATGCTCTGCGAACGGTTCTGAAAACCCAGGTACATGGTATTAGGAAATTCAAGTGCTCTTGTTATGAAAAAAAACCAAGTCAGAAAAGTTGGTAAGAAGCCATTTCTGATAGAGATATTCCAATAGAATGCTCGAAAGCAAGCTATGGTTGGAAACTTCAAATTATTTGATCCAAGGATTTTCCACACAAGGATCCTTGATCGTCCTCGCATGCTTAAAGATGTTTTGGATAACCTCCAACATCCTAAGTCATTTCGCATAATTGCATAGGTTAAAATGAACCTTTACCTGCATTATGTTTATCATTATGTCAAAAGGACAATCTTCGGAATCATCTCTTCATGAGATTTCAGTTTTATAGATTTGAACTTTCTACAGGATGACTGGAGTCCTCAGATCCCAGAATGTCACCTTCAATGTCAAAAGGACAATCTTTGGAATCATCTCTTCATGAGATTTCAGTTTTACATGCTTGAACTTTCTGCAGGATGACTGGAGTCCCCAAATCCCAGAATGTCACCTCTAATATCAAAAGGACAATATTCGGAATCATCTCTTCTTGAGAGATTTTAGTTTTATAGGTATAAGTTTTCTGCAGGATGTTTGGAGCCCCCAGATCCCAGAATGTCACCTCCAAAGTCGAAAGGACAATATTCAAAATCGTCTTTCTGCGAGATTTCAGGTAACCCCTAAATCCCAGAAAAATATTATCAAAATTTTTGCAGGTTTGAGTTTTCTGCAGGATACTTGGAGTTCCTAAATCCCAGAATAACACCTGACATATCAAAAGAATAATTTTCAGAACCAGCTTTTTGTAAAGTTCTAGGTAATCCCTAAAACCAGAATAGCTCATTTGGTAAACCTAAGAATTAGGTACACCTCACTTGTATTGGCCCTAGTTGGTTCCTCAGAGTATAGGATCAGCTTAATGTTCGACAATCCCTACAGAACGGGTGCGTCATCTATAGGTTTCTAGCAGAAAGGAGTCATATTCACAGCCTGATCCCCCTGACGGATCAACATGTTCGACAATCCCTACAGAACGGGTGCGTCATCCATAGGTTCCTAGCAGAAAGGAATCCTATTCACGGCCTGGTCCCCCTGACGGATCAAAATGTTTGACAATCCATACAGAACAGGTGCGTCATCCATAGGTTCATAGTAGAAAGGAGTCCTATTCACAGCCCGATCCCCCTGACGGATCAAAATGTTCGACAATCCCTACAGAACGGGTGCGTCATCTATAGGTTCCTAGCAGAAAGGAGTCCTATTCATGGTTTGATCTACCATACGGATCAAAGCCCCTGACAATCCCGAAAGAATGGGTGCGTCATTCACAGGTTCCTGTCAAACATAGGAATCCCACTCTGGTTTGGCCTATCATACAGGCTAGAGTTTAACCGCCCTGGGATGCTTAAGAGAAGAGCCCCTAGGTATCCACTTGAACCCGCTATACACCGCGCATGCCGCACGAGCATCAGGCAGGTACGTAACAGGTGAGCATCTCTATCCCGCCTCTCTCCCTCTCGTACCAGCAAAGATAGTGCAAAGTATTTACAAGCGGGACAAGAAAGATTAGATGTCAAGATTCATTTTTCTATTCCCCAATAGAGTCGATCTAGACTAAGGTGTCACCTGTCTTTTAGAGAAACCTCTCGCGAGATTCCTCTCAAAGAGGGGCAGCTGTTGACATCTAATTTTGGATCAGCTTTTTTTTAGCCATTTTTCAGAAAAATTCATAAAAATCCATAAAAAGTCAACAAAATTGTAAAATTAACTTTGGTGGCCTTGCCCAAGCCTAAGGAACCATTTTTGACAAAAAAAATAATCTTTCATATTTTTCGCATTTTTTAATATTTTCAGAAATTATGAAAATACTATAAAAATCAAGAAAAATAACATTCGAGGTCACAAAAATATGAAAAAATTGCCAATATTTTTCTTTTAAATCCCATGTCTTTTTGACCTCACAAAAATTCCAAAATCAGATTCAATTTTATGTGTTCCTTCGTAACACATATGATTAAATTTGATAAAAAAAATGTCAATTGAGTCTTTTAATTTATAATTTTGGCATTTTTTAGGATCTTGACATTCAATCTAGTTGTCCCTTATTGCAATTAAGCCTAATTGTTCGCACAAATTGCTCAATTGCATAAATTTGGCAAAATTGCATACTTAATTGCATTTTAGTCCTTGAAATTGGGCATAATTGAAATTACTTTGAATTCAGGGACTATCATTGCAAATTAAAGTCACTGCCCAATACTTTTCATTATTTTGAATCAAATGGCATAGGTGGTTTTGTCCAATTTGATCATTTGAACCTTCAATTGCACAATTCCCCCATTTGCAATTAAATGAAAATTTGGGGTTTTTGTTGAAATTGATATGAACTTTTGGGCAAAACCATATTTTTAGATAAAATTCATGCCCTAAGTTCGATTCTCAGGTTTAATTGTAAAAATTCCCCACCAATTTGGGTTAATTTTGAAAACTCCAATTCGGAACCAGTTCAGACTGGTCCGACCGGTCCGACCGGTCCGAAACAGTACCATCTTCTTCCTCAGACTCTCGCTGATGAACAGTCCCCTTGGTCGATTTTGATTGTCAAATTGAAGGTTAATTCGCGACTAATTGGAAAGGGGATGGTGGACGTTTTGTTCCCATCATCATCCCTCGTCGATTGACACCGGTAACATCACCTAACGTTGCTGGGAGGAGGAGTAATTAGTCGGTCAACCTCGCGGGACCTGCAAAAAGTCAGCCAAGACAAAAACAGACCAAATTCGTGCCAAATTCCCACGAAATGGGGCTTGCCGGAGGACCAAACGGAGTTGGACGGAATACCCATTGTCCCCGACGCCGTTTGGACCTAAAGGCACGTGGCCTCACGTGCGATTGAAGCTGATGCACACTTCCCCGATTCGGCGCCAAAATTCGAAGAGCTATACAAACCTACAGAGGCTTTCTGTTAGAAAAAAGAAGTTGATTCAGTTCGAGGAGGAGAAACTGAATCGAGAGAGAGAGAGAGAGAGAGAGAGAAAATGCGAGAGAGAGCTCGTTCTCCGACCCCCGTCGTCGAGAACTCGAGCTCGACTACAAGGCGCATGTTGGGCCGTCTCCGGCCAAACCGAAGCCACAGAAGTCCGTCGGAAGTTCGCCTGGAGCGCCAGGAAACGATCGCCACCGGCCGCGCCACGCGAAATCGCGAAAATAGGTGAGACGCATTTCTGAGTTCTTCACTGTGCATCAATGGCGACTCATCCATTTTGCGCTTTTCTCTTGCAATTAATGTGTGCGTCTCGTTCCTTGGATATCACTGACCATCGTCGCATCTTCATTTTGCCATCGATTTTGCCTGAATACCCCGAATCGAGTCTTCGAATTTAGCCTCCATTGTCGACCACTGTTCAAAGTCGTCCAGCCAAATCTGGGCCGAGCGAGCTCAATCGGAGCTCGAGGTAAGTCTTCTGAACATTGATTGATGCTATCTTGTGATTGAATTGCAATTATTTGATGTAAATCGAGCGATTGAACTCCCATGGCCGTACTCGGCATTCTGCATGATGCTTGCAATTCTATGAATAGGATGCTCTGATTCTTAGGTATGTTAGACTAGAGACGATTGCGAGTCGATTAGCATTGGTTTCGCGCGATTTCATCAAGATCCCACCGTCAGATCATCGCCGGAGAAGCTCGGCCATTCGTTCCATCGTAGTCGGGAGGTTGAAGACGAAGCTGACGTGGCGTAGTTAGCGGGTCAAAGTCCTAGGTGGCATTCGACCATTGGTCCACGTGTCGGTCCAGTCAACACGGCCGTTGGGGGGTTGTTATTCGAATAAGTTGATTGGACGACTCAGATAAATCGAGCCTAAATTTTAGTGGCCGTCCGATTAGTAATTATGTTTATTCGAAAATGTTTTAAATTGAAAAATCAAATTGAACCGAAACGGTGCCGTTTAGGTTAGTGGGTAGGCTACGTCGTTTAGGTTAGTATGGGTGGACGGTCCAGATTCAATCTTGAGTTATAATCCTGACCTTAGGTTTTAGTAGGTTGATCAGACGGTCCTAGTTGAGTCCCATTTTCATCTAGGCCGTTGATTCCAGTCAGATCATCCGATGGTCGTGGATTAGCCACGCGGTTCAATGAGGGCCGCCAGATCAAGTCCGATTAATCCGAAAATAAAAAAATGCAGATACGGTGTCGTTTTGACTCGTGGGTTGCGCGGATCCGGGTCTGGGCTGGGTTCCGACCCGAGTGGGTCGGGTTGACCCGGTCCGAAATATTTTTAATAAAAAAAATCAGAAAATAATTTTTAAAATCAAAAAAAAATCATAGAACATAAAAAAATGCTTGAAAATCACAGAAAATCCAAAAAAATATAGGAAAATTGTAGAAAAATCCTAGATATTCCAGAAATCCCCGAAAATCGAGGATTAACCACAGACAACTGGTCAACCCTATTTTGGGGTTTCTTATCCGTTCTTCCAAGAATTGAGAACATTACCCTTTAGGGGTAAGTCGCCCCTGCGGTATATGCGAGATAAAGTCTATAATGCCAAGGTAAGAGTAAGGGTCGGATACACGACCAATTCTTAGGCTTGGGTTTCGAATCTCGTCTCTTTTCTGAAAATGACGATTTTGCCCCTGAATGGGAAAATCGTCATTCTTATTCCAATCGAGTCCTGAAAATTACTTAAAGTTAGGGTTTGGGTCAGGTGGGTGACCAATCATAATATTTGAGATTTTCAGTTCTCATCTTTGTCCAAAATGACGACTTTACCCCTCTAAGGGTAAATCACTTTTAAATTCTAGAAAAATTCTGGAAATTCCCGAAAAATAGGAAATGGAAGGATTTGATCGCCAATTCCATTTCCACCATTTTTCGACTGCATATTTCATCTGAAATGATGATTTTTCCCTTCTAAAGCAAATTATCCCTAAATTTCTCAAAATTACGATTCCGCCCCTCATGGGCGAATCATGTCAAATTACTCCTAAGCCTTGATTGATACTTCTCTAGACTAATATGGCCTCATTAGGGATGTCATGCTGCTTTCATGTGTTTTATCCGCATGTATTGGATCATTGATTTGTGCATTTACTTTTATTGACTATGAGTAATAGGGTAGCCATTCTTGTCTGCATGAACTCTTAGAATTAGGAACCACACCCCACTCATCTGTATGAAATCCTATGGTCAAATAAATCATTCAACTTAGGTGCCGAAAGGGCGTCAACTCTAGCAGTTGGCATAAGAAAGTCCCTGATCCCGTTTCTCTGGTTTCCGTAGAATCAAATAGATCGCTCTCAACTATTCGATAGGGTTTCCGATCGTACCCTCCACAAAACGATTGGTGGCGACTCCTTGGCATGTACACATATCACATGTCACAAGACCGCACCGAAGGTCGACCACGTATATCCAGCCGTTGCGATTTGGGTAATGGACCTTAGGAGAGGCCCGCGTCCGATCAGGCAACATCGAGCAGCCCATTAGTCCTCGCTCCTCGAGGAGGGGGTCGCGACAGTCCTCAAATCCTTTTGCAACTTTTGGGATTTGTCAGGCCTGAAATCGCTGATTAGGATGGATCCGGTTATTCACGGATGAACTTGGAGCTTTACCCAATTACTTGACCAGGCTCCACATGAATTGTCTATGTGACTTTTCTTCACCTTTGAGCTTCTATGAGATCTGGACTTAATTCATGAAAGATTAACACTTCCATATAATTAGCTTCAATCTCCTAATCACTCTACTGCACTCATCTTCTTCTCTATCGTTCCAAAGAAAATGGCCTCTTCTCATGTTCACATCTTCTCGGCTAAAGTTCTACCCAAATGGGAAAAACTCTATAATCTCCTAGGCCAAGGCTATGCTTACATAGCTGACCACCCAGTTACTGAAGTTGAAATCCTTATTCTACATGTAGATGTGGACACTGCTTCTATCGAGGGCACTAAATTAGAGAATGAGTATAGGATTTTCCCAACCCTCTTCACGAACTTCCTAGAGGTTTACCGTTGCGCTGATCGGGAAGTCACCTTGGCTTGTGTCGTGTGAGCTCGTTATCAGTATCGGTCTGACTGGTTGGTGTTGGCTTCCTTTGTGGCTGACAATCATAAGAAGGCCATTGACTATGCCAATGAGCATGTCTCATTGTTGGTTCGTGAGATGGGGAACTTGGTTGAACGTTTAGCCTTTTCCCTTGCCATCTTTGAGCACGATCGGTGTAACATCATGTTGAGATTCCAATGTTCATGGCTGGAAGAAAGGCTTAATGATCTGACCATGGATATAACCCGTGGAAGAGCACTGGTCCGGGATCTGTAGCTCGATGTTAAGCACCATGATACCAAGGTGGCCAAGTTAAAGGAGAAATGTAATCTTCTCATTTTTTAGCTTGTGGACCTAGACTCTCAAAGTGTTCGATGTAGGCAGAGCATCAACAATATGGAGAGTCAGTTGACCTCCTTCATGACGCTTATTAGCGCTCAGTTTGGTTTTATGTTTCCCCTCCAATAACCTATTTGTCAGGCTCTCCATTGTATGAAATGAAAGGGGAGTTTTTGCATGTTTATGTTTTGCTTTCGCGTTATTCCCTCTTTCACATTCCCCTTTTCATCTGGGCCAACAGCGAGATTATTTCATCATTTCGTTTTGTAACCACAGGGTTGAGTTGGGAGTGGAACCTGAAGATGGTGTGTGATTGCAAGAACATCTTTTTGCGGCATGGTCTGAAACATGACATATCCCAGAGATTCATTTGGATTGTCAATTAATTTTTCGTCTAAATATCATGCCAGTCTCGTGTTGGTATTGCGTGCTGGTATCATTATCCTCCATGTCCATCCCCGTGTGGATATTTCTCCTCTACCACCTGTTTGAAAATACGGCTTTATAATAGAGAAACAAAAAAGAAAGCATAAATCCTTTCAATTTTAAGCTTGCTTCTAACTAATAAAGATAAGGATCTTTACACGAGCTTTAACCTTGTGTAAGAAGTTCTTATCAATATTTTTCAAGGGAAATCATACCATTAAAAGGAATATAATTCACGATAATTGTTTTCGATCAATTCCACAAAGAATCGATAGAATGTTCAAAAGTGTAAAACACAATTCTGATGTTTTTTTTTAATTCAATTGAAGATATGGTATCCAAATTAAAGCCGTTTACTAAGAATGAGAGTAATTTGAATATTTATTTTTCATTAAATTTGAAAAACTCGAATAATCTTCGTCAATTATCGTGAATTGCCAATGATGCAAAACATGCACGAACTAATTCAAGTTTACAGTTCCTTCTGGCGAAATTGGAATTGGATTCCCCTATATGGCCAAAAGGTCACATAATTTCCTCTAAAGGAATTATAAAATTGATTTTGGAATATTCAAGTGATTGGAAGAAATGCCACTATCACATTCCAATGATAGATCAAAAGAAATACAGCAAATTTCAATCCAAATGTATACAACACAAATAGATCCCTAATACAATCAATCTAAGGGATGAGATAGAGAGAATTTCAGAAAAATAAATCCTTTACAAGAGGACTAGAAAAGCAATGCAAATCAAAGGAATGTGATCCTTACACTTAGAGATGTCCCAACTATGGTCTTCGGGACATGACTTCAGGATCACATATTCTAAATCGTCATCTTCATCAGACGAAACTTCAATGACATCTACAGAGGGCTCTTCTTGTCTACCTTGTGCTCGTAAAGGAATAATGTGTTCTTTGCCTTCCATCCAGAATATTAGGAGAAAACATTTCTACCTACTCTCAAAATAGCATTTAATCCAATCACTAGAATTATGCAATGAATGAAATGCTCACATTTGAATGAATTGTAACAAATTTGAGGGATAGAAAAATCTTATCAACCAAAGAAAAAATCAAATTTTCCTGTGTTTTTTGTATACCAACCGTCCATAGACATACACATGAGACAAATGAGGGATATACTCTAAAAATCAAAAATCGAGGGAGGAAACTACGGCTCAAGCTCCCACAATCCAAATGTGACGATTCGTCCTCGAGGGTACCAACCTAAGAGGCTTAGAGATCGCCAATCGAGATCATGAGCGGGAACGAATACAAAGAGAGTCAAGTACTATCAATCACGAGGCTCTTTTCGCATCCTTTCTCTATCTAAGGTAATTTAGTGGTATTTACAGTCGACGTTTGACCGCCAGTGTGTGAGATGTGTTGTGATCATCACAATGCAAGTTGTGACGCCCTGAAAATTCGACCTGGATAAAGTCCCTAAATTCAATAAAAGGAATTAAAATTGAAATCCAGTCGATAAAATATATTGGATCGTAAGGACTGAAGAGACGATAATTGGACGATTTCTGAAAAGTCAGTCGGTTTAGATTAGGTTTCTAATTCTTAGTCGTCGTGAATTAGGATTTCAATCCTCGCGAACCGAGCCTATTTCTGACCGAGCCTAACCTGTGAAATTATCAAAATTTCCCTTCGTCCAGTGCATCAAATTTCGTTTAGTCCCGATTTGCCAAAAGACAATTTTACCCTTCAATAATTCTTTCACTAGAGGACAAAATTTTCAAACCCTCTTTGGTGGGCCCCACCCAAGTCAAATCCCACCAACCCATCCACTCCACCTCACATCAATCTCTCTCCTCTTTCTATCTCTCTTTCTCACGTCTCTTTCTCTCTGCTCCCTCTTTTCTCACTTTTGTGGACGCCTCCAAGCCGAGCCTCCCTCCTCTTCCCTTGTGGGCTTGCCGAGTTACATCCTGCCACCGCCGCCTCCAGCCGCTACTCGCCGCCTTCGTGGACCCTCCAAAGCCTCGCCGGTCGTCGCGAGCTGTTGGAACCACCGCGGAGACCTCCTGCCCTACTTCGCCCTTTCTTGACCCGAGATCTCCTTTCCTCCTCTCCTCGGGTTTTTGAGCGACGACAGCCCCGAACCACACCACTACCACCACGCCACTCCTGTTCCACCCTGTAGCCGCCGTCCCGACTGCCGTACACCGTCGGAGGGCCCCAAAATAAACCCAACGCGAGCTTGCCCTGTTTCTGTCTAGCTTCGGGTTTCCGTCGGCGAGCCACCTCCCGACCACTCTCGACCACCGTACCCCACTTCGCCAACCTCCCTTCGACCACCAGGCCTCACTCGGACCGACGTTGACCGCCGCAGGGCCGTCGAACAACCGCGAGGACCGACGAGCCCTGTTTTTGGGTCCTCTGCCCTGTTCGGGGTCCCGAGACTATTCTGCCTCCTTGCACCCCCTTTCGCCGTCATCGTTCGTGCCCGACGACCTCTCTGGACCTCTCGTCGATCCCATGAGCTCGGGGAAGCTGGTCGCCACCGGTTGAGCCGCAAATCAGCTCCGAACCCGCCTCTCCTGTTTTCGCCGTCGTCTGCCCTGTTTACGCCTGACCACTGATCAGCCACCTCTAGCCGTCCTCCGCCACTGTCACTACCTCCCTGTGACCATCCCTCGATCCGTCACCGTCCCTAGATGCACGTGGAAGCCGTTCGCTATTCGTGGAACCCCGCGAAGACCCCTGACCGGCATCCCTGCTCTACTCGCTGTCGTTCCCTATTTTGTGCGAGCTACTGCTCACGGCTGTTGGGCCATCTCCGGCTGCCGTCCGTCGCCCCTAGCCGGTCCCGACGAACGTCCTCATACACCTGGTGAGCCTTCAAACCTTTCCCTCTGTTGCTGTGGCCTTTGAGGCCGAGTTTCACAATGAAATAGCCTTGTTCCCCTGTTTTTACCTTGCTAACCCGCCCTGTTTCAGCCGCTGACTGCCGCTCGCCGGAGCTCCATCGCCGACCATCTATCCTAGCGACCTTGCCAGACCTTCCCGTGGTATCCCTGAGGTGTTGGGTCAAGTCGCCGTGTGTTTAGCCGTGATTGTCACCGAGAACTGCCGCCGCCGGCGACGCTGCATCGTCGTTTTTGAGACCGCCCAAGCTAGCTAATTGTGAGTTGACCCTAATCCTTGGTGAGGGCGCTAATTACGCCTAGGATTAGTAGTTGGGTCAATTGTGAAATTTAGGTACACGATTGGGGCCGGTTTAAATAGAAATTGAGATTAGGTTAAATGGCCGTTCGATTTGGTTAGTCGGAGTGATTAAATCGTCTGTGGCTAATTGGTTGCTAGATTGATTGATTGGGCTATGGATTACCGTGGTTTGATCTCGACCGAGCGATAGGCTAGAGATGAGCGGGCGATTGACGATTTAAATTGATTGGTTTGGTTAATAAATAACTATTGTACGAATCGAGCCTTATATTGTTTAATCGGAATTAAATGCTGGTAATTGATTCAATGACCTTTATTGGTTTGATTTCTTTGTTGGATGTTAATCGTTGATTGGGGGTTAATCGCCCTGTGTGTGGTTGTGGTGACTAGTGAATAGTCTACATCTGCATATGACCGTGCGCGTAGTCAAAAGACATATTTTAGTATGAAAATGGCATTTGGCCAAGACTTTTACATGCTTGAGTGAGCATCCAGCCTTAACCAAAGATAATGAAATGGGTTGATTGATGGATGTTGATTGTATGGTCATATGAGGGAACGATGATACTTTTCCTGGCAAGTTCATACCGTACCAATATAGTGGAACCAGACGACTTGCCAGAAGCACGACAGCTCTAATCCGGTGTTAACTAGTACGGATGCAGAGTTGGTCGGATGCCGATCGCAACTGGTGTTGGACCGATGCCCCGTTTAGGGATGCCAACTTGATGGTGCCGTGCTGGGTGCACTGGAGATATCTCTTGTAGTAGCCATTGCCGAGAGTAAAGGAACGTAGCCCGGTCCTGCCGGTAGAACGCTAGATTGTACTGAGGTGCTGGATCGCGTTATTTGTGAGAGTCAAATCATGCCCTCTTTCGCGTAGATCCTCTCATGTGTCGTTGGCACGATCATCGTTAATAAATGGGCTGGTGTGGTGTCATGTGCATACTTGAGGATGTGATGTTGTATTGAGTGATTGACTGGATAACTGTTGAGTCGAGTCAAACATTACATTGTGTGTGGCCTAAGGCTAGTAAGTATGCATGTGGATGATTATTATGTCGTGACTGTACTTGGGTGCTATATGTAGTGACATGATATGTAAGACTTCTGTTAGGATGCCCTGGGTGAATCAGTTTCCTAACCGAGCTTAGGCTTGAATCACTGAGTTTTATTCTCACCCGTCGTGGGATATCAACTTCAGGTCCCTTCGGATGAAGACTCGTGGATGCCAAAGATTGGCTATTGGATTAGTCTTTTGAAGTAGATGTGAAGTTAACGTCACCTGACCGAGTGACCATTTGAGCTCTTGTCTAGTCGCCCAGAAGTATGGGGTTGCGTACGTATGTTAGTCTGAATGGGATCTAGACTCATATGCAGTTATGTATGTATGTTTATAATTATCATCTGTTAAGTTGACCTGATGATTGGCTCCTGCTATTCTATCCCATGTCTATTTGTTGTCAGGAGTTTAAAACGTTTTCGCTTGCGTAAGTAAGTGTTAGGTCGGTAGTGTGCTTGTGACGCTATCTCTATGACATCGTGGCGATTTAGCAAGGGATGTCATGGGCTCGAGAGTCGGGGTGTGACATCCCCGCCCAAGGTGGTATCAGAGCAAGGTCAGCCTGATCCATCTGGTCATTAGCCTGGAGTGATACGAAGCGCTGGGATTTGGGATAATTAGTAGGATCGTAAGCTTTTGATGTGCTTGTTACCTATATTTTTGACTGATTATTGGTTATCCCATTACGTGTTACCTGGGGTGGACAGGACTCCGCAACTTACCTGTATAATGAGCAACCGTAATGATAGGGTGTCTAGTGGAAAGATAGCTCAAGAAGATCCCAGAGTGGACGGGATCCTGCAGACGTTGGAAACTTTAGGAGTTGTAGTTGGACAGCAAGTGGGTAGTCAAGCTAATGCTACCACCGCTTTGAGTGATGACTTGTGGACTGGAAACAAGAAGGGTGTGTAGCCGATACTCGAGTTGATGGAAAAGTTTTTGAACCTCGAGCCGCCGAAGTTTGAAGGGGTAGAAGATCTAGAGGCTGCAATCTGGTGGATTATGGAAATAGAGAAGGCATTCGCCCTGTTGAGATGCTCCGAAGAGGACATGGTGACGTTAGCCGTTTACCAACTTCAAGGTAAGGCTAATGTATGGTGGAAAGTCACACAAGAAAAGATCTTTCCCGAAGGTATGGTCCTGGTGTGGGATGCCTCGTGGAAACCCTCTTTGGTAAATTCTTTCTTGGCTGTAGGCGAGAGAAAAAGATGGTTGAATTCTTGCAGCTTCGACAGGACCAAATGACGGTAGAGTAATATGAAGTGAAATTCACTGAATTGTCAAAGTATGCACCACGAGTAACTGGTGACTCGGTGATAAGAATGAGAAGATTTCGTGAGGGTCTGAAACTGGAGATTAAGGATCAACTGGTGCCGCTGAACCTTAAGAGTTTTAGCGAATTGTTTGAAAGGGCCCAATTTGTGGAGAGGAACATAGCCAAAAGGGCAATCGCATCTGGATCACGATTTGTGCCTTCTTTTAGGGATAATCGTTGGTCAGAAAAAAAAAAGCTGATGTTTATCAATAAGTATCACATCTCGTCTAACTGAAGAAATGCAATCAGAAAGCCGATGTTCCGCCGAAGTGAGAAATGTCGCATGTGTCGTCGTAAGCATGGGAATGATCCGTGTCCATTCAGAGGTAGAGCATGCTTCGGATGTGGACAACTTTGTCACCAAGTGAAGGATTGTCCGCTGAGAAATAAGACAGACCAAGCATCACTGCCGCAAGAAAGACAACCTCAAGGAGATGTTCAACAGAACAACCGGGATTGTCTCTACTGGGAGTAGGTTGACTTTTGAGTTAAGATGCTCTAGTATAGATTAGCAATAGCTAGTCGAGCTTGAAAAGACATTTTGTAGATAAGACTTATGGATATGGGTTTGTATTAAGACGACTAGTATTTTGTGGATTGCATAAGTTTAAAGTGATGTTTTACTTGGATTGTCTTAGCCATTGTTTTTATTTGGATCCTAATTAAGGACTAGATGCATATTCACAGAGGAGCGAAAGTGAAGTGTGATATCGATCTCTAAGGTGTTATGAGCTCCCAAAGATTCAGAAGGTACGAATTGATAAGGATCGATGTGAAGGTAGGTAACATGTGCCGAATGGCGATGAAAATCTGTCTCTACATGTGGTTAAAGTTGGATTTAAAAAAGTGAAAACACGTTTGGGGAGTGTGTTGTGTTATTTCGAGCAATGGACAGAAGATTGTGGATGAATCGAAATGTCATGCGCAAGTAAGACTCAGATGCCCTGTCGAATTTGTGAAAGTCAGTTTATACCTCCGAATCTTGATCGGAGAAGGCTTTGCGGTATGTCAAATGCAGTTTTTAGATAACTTGAGGCTCATATGGTTTAGTCGACTTGTAACCTAATAAAGTCAAGGTGAAGTGTACACTGCCTAAGGACAGTATTGGGTGAAACCTTAGACATGTGCATGGAATAGGGACGATAAATACAAACAAGGAAAGTTCACAATGGCAGTCTAAGGGTAGACAACATGGTAGGGTCGCCAGTTGGTTGCATAGGCTATTGAGATTGGCGATACCCCTGAATAAGATTAAGATTGCGATATGTGGCAATTAAGGATGGATAGTTATTAGAGTGGCCCATCGGAAGCATCGTAGGGCCACATGATTTCTTGGAATAATGACCATAAGGGTTTTGCTTTTGATAAAACAGAAAATCGATTGGAACTTACCACAATAGTTTTCAGTGTTAGTTCGAATAGCTTGAGGAGGCACCAAGATTTAAGATAAGGTCACTAAGGGATTGACAAGAAGATTGGTACGGCCAAGCTTATGGCGAAGAGTTAGCATGTCGATAAGTCAAAGCGCGGCATTACAAGCCTAGTGGAGTACTGCAGTCATTTGGGATTCTAGAGTAAATGTGGGAGAAGATCACAATAGATTCGTGATGAAACTTCTAAGAGGTCAAGGGATAAATGACTTTGGAGTGCAGTAAGCAGATTAACGATACATGTGCAGGTTTTAACAGTGTGAAGAGATTCAGCTTGGTATGGGAGTGATGCCCCAAGACCCAGGACCGACCCAAGCTTAAGACTCGGAATGTTCGCAAACAACAACCAAGAGTTGAGGAAGCCACCGAGAAAATTTAGAGGTTGCCTTCGACGTGGATGATGGCCTGATTTGCCACTCGGTTGTGCTGTTGATTGAGATTCGACTGTGTGGCGATCTTAAATCAAGCATGGATCGAGTTGGGTTGATCTCGTTTAGCTGTAAATCAACCATAGAATCACCCTGAAGTTAACCAGGGATTGATTCGTGGCATGATTTGCGAGCTGGCATTGATCTATATTCAAGATGGCCATGGACCTAGTGAGGAACGACTTGTACTAGAAACCCGTACCAACCACGCACTAGTCAAAGGGCTGATCACCCTGAGTCGTGTGACGTGTTGTTGGAAGAATGCAGGTCGAGTTGAACCAATCCTGCATCAATTTGAGTTGATCATGAGAGGTGATCTCGATAGTGTTCGATTGTACCACCGGTCTAGGAACGGGTGATTCCAACCCTAAACCAGAATATTTGAGGTGGTCCTCGACTCGCCAGTCGCTTGTGAGCTGACCCTGTTCGACAGAATGGATGGCTTGACGCTCAGTGTGATTTGGCGTCTGAGTTCGATAATTCTTCAGATGTTTGCAAGTGATAATTCCAAGTCTCAAGATGTTGAAAAAAAGGCAAATCATTAGCGGACCTTCTCCATGTAAACAGAATGCCCAAATTGCCATTAGTGTTAGTCATGAGTGATATCTATGGAACAAGAAGAGAAGCAACGTTGAACTCTGCTCATTGGAAGTTAAGAAATGGTTAATCGATTCGTGAGAATGTTTAATTACTGTGGTTGCTAGGACAACCGACAGTGGGATGGGAAGTAAGGTTACATGGTCACAGATTGAGTTGACTGATCCAACCTGTTTAAATGAATTGTGGATATGGAATTGTGTCAGATTGGTAAGCGTTGAACGTAAGTTTGAATCTGATTTGGATTTGTTAGTCGCGTTGTGGTTTCGATTCTTTGAGTGGAGATAAACATTGATGTGAAGCGAACGTAGTATGAATTTTGGAGAAATGAAACTACGGTTCAGTATGGCCTATTACCCTTAGACGGATGGCCAGTCTGATAGGACAATTTAGACTTTGGAGGATATGTTGGAGGCATGCGTTTTGGATTTTTAGGTAATTGGGAAGAACATTCGTACTTGGTGGAGTTTGCCTAAATAACAATAACCAGTATAGTACTAAGCTGATGCTTTTTTTTAGGTGATGTATGACAGAGAGTGTTAGACGCCCGTCCTTTGGGAAGAAGTTGGAAAAAGGAAGATCACTGGACCTGAGTTAGTGGAAGTCGATGGAAACTATTAAGGTCATCAGAGACAGATTGAGGACAGCTAGTCGTCAGAAAAGTTATGCCAATAAGAGGCACGGACTTTTGGAGTGTTGTGTAGGCGATCATGTCTTTTGAGGGTGTCAACTATGAGAGGGACATCTCGTTTTGACAAGAAAAGAAAGCTAAGTCCAGTCCGGAATCGTTGGTAGCAAAGAGTGAGTACTTCGGAAAAATATGATTCCGCCAGTCAATGTGGTTTGGTAGCGCCATGGAACTGAATGAACTATTTGGGAGATTGAGGAAGTTGTGAGGACTTGGTATCCTTATCTGTTTGAAGGGTTGTAGCAATATTTCAATTTCGAGGACGAAATTTCCTAAGTGGGGGAGAGTTGTGACGCCCTGAAAATTTGATCTCAGTAAAGTCCTTAAATTCAATCAAAGGAATTAAAATTGAAATTCAGTCGATAAAATATATTAGATTGTAAGGACTGAAAAGATGATAATTGGACGATTTCTGAAACGTCAGTCGATTTAGATTAGGTTTCGAATTTTTAGTCGCCGTGAATTAGGATTTCAATTCTCGCGAACCGAGCCTATTTTCGACCGAGCCTAGCCTGTGAAATTATCGAAATTTCACTTCGTCCAATGCACCAAATTTCGTTTAGTCCTAATTTGTCAAAATATAATTTTACCCTTCAATAACTCTTTCACTAGAGGACAAAATTTTCAAACCTTCATTGGTGGGCCCCACCCAAGTCAAATCCCACCAACCCATCCACACCACCTCACATCACTTTCTCTCCTCTTTCTCTCTCTCTTTCTCTCGTCTCTCTCTCTGCTCCCTCATTTCTCACTTCTGTGGACCCCCCAAGCCGAGCCTCCCTCCTCTTCCCTCGTGGGCTTGCCGAGCTACCTCCCGCCACCGCCGCCTCCAGCCGCTGCTCGCCGCCTACGTCGACCCTCCGAAGCCTTGCCGGTTGTCGCGAGCTGTCGGAACCACCACGGAGACCTCCTGCCCTACTTCGCCCTTTCCTGACCCGAGATCCCCTTTCCTCCTCTCCTCGGGTTTTTGTGCGATGACAGCCCTGAACCACACCACCACCACCACCACGCCACTCCTTTACCACCCTGTCGTCACCGTCCCGACCGCCGTACGCCGTCGAATGGCCCCAAAACAAACCCAATGCGAGCTTGCCCTGTTTCTATCTAGCTTCGGGTTTCCGTTGACGAACCACCTCCCGACCACTCTCGACCACCGTACCTCACCTCGCCAACCTCTCTTCGACCGATAGGCCCTGCTCGGACCAACGTTGGCAGCCGCAGGGCCGCCGAACAGCCGCGATGACCGACGAGCCCTGTTTTCGGGTCCTCTGCCCTTTTCGGGGTCCCGAGGCTGTTCCGCCTTCCGCCGTCGCCGTTTGTGCCCGACGACCTCTCTGGACCTCTCGTCGACCCCCTGAGCTCGGGGAAGCTGGTCGCCACCGGTTGAGCCGCAAATCAGCTCCGAACCAGCCTCCCCTGTTTCCGCCGTCGTCTGCCCTGTTTGTGCCCGACCCACTGATCAGCCGCCTCCAGCCGTCCTCTTCCACTGTCACTACCCCCCCCCCCCCCCCCCGAGATCATCCCTCACCGTCCCTAGATGCTGTGGAAGCTGTTCGCTGTCGGTGGAACCTCGCGAAGACCCTTGACCGGCCTCCCCTGCTCTACTTGCGGTCGTCCCTTGTTTTGCGCGAGCTACTGCTCACGGCTGTTGGACCACCTCCGGCGGCCGTCCGCCGCCCCTAGCCGGTCCCGACGAACGTCATCAGACCCTTTGTGAGCCCTTAAACCTTTCCCTCCATTGCTGTGGCCTTTGAGGCCGAGTTTCACCATGAAACAGCATTGTTCCCCTATTTTTACCCTGCTGACCCGCCTTGTTTTAGCCGCCGGCTGCCGTTCGCCGGAGCTCCATCGCCGGCCATCTATCCGGGCGACCTTGCCAGACCTTCCCGTGGTATCCCTAAGGTGTCGAGTCAAGTCACCGTGTGTTTAGCCGTGATTGTCACCGAGAACCGCCGCCACCGTCGACGCCGCGTCGTCGTTTTTGAGACCGCCCAAGTTAGTTAATTGTGA
Organism: Rhodomyrtus psidioides; assembly: GCA_021437785.1. NCBI lineage: Eukaryota > Viridiplantae > Streptophyta > Magnoliopsida > Myrtales > Myrtaceae > Rhodomyrtus > Rhodomyrtus psidioides. The sequence goes on from JAILYB010000082.1 coordinate 247,269, forward strand.
GTTGACCCTAATCCTTGGTTATGGCGCTAATTACGCCTAGGATTAGTTGTTTGGTCAATTGTGGAATTTAGTTTCACGATCGGGGCCGGTTTAAATAGAAATTGAGATTAGGTTAAATGGCCGTTCGATTTGGTTAGTCGGAGTGATTAAATCGTCTGTGGCTAATTGGTTGCTAGATTGATTGATTGGGCTATGGATTACCGTGGTTTGATCTCGACCGAGCGATAGGCTAGAGATGAGCGGGCGATTGACGATTTAAATTGATTGGTTTGGTTAATAAATAACTATTGTACGAATCGAGCCTTATATTGTTTAATCGGAATTAAATGCTGGTAATTGATTCAATGACCTTTATTGGTTTGATTTCTTTGTTGGATGTTAATCGTTGATTGGGGGTTAATCACCCTGTGCGTGGTTGTGGTGACTAGTGGATAGTCTACATCTACATATGATCGTGTGCGAAGTCAAAAGACATATTTTAGCATGAAAATGGCATTTGACCAAGACTTTTACATGCCTGAGTGAGCATCCGGCCTTAACCAAAAATAATGAAATGGGTTGATTGGTGGATGTGGATTGTATGGTCATATGAGGGAACGATGATGCTTTTCCTGGCAAGTTCGTACCGTTCCAATATAGTGGAACCAGACGACTTGCCAGAAGCACGACAGCTCTGATCTGGTATTAACTAGTACGGATGTAGAGTTGGTCGGATGCCGGTTGCAACTGGTGTTGGACCGATGCCCCGTTTAGGGATGCCTAGTTGATAGTGCCGTGCTAGGTGCACTGGAGACACCTCTCGTAGTAGCCGTTGCCGAGAGTAAAGGAACGTAGCCCGGTCCTGCCGGTAGAACCTTGGATTGTACTGAGGTGCTGGATCACATTATTTGTGAGAGTCGAATCATGCCCTCTTTCGCGTAGATCTTTTCATGTGCCGTTGGCACGATCATCGTTAATAAATGGACTGGTGTAGTGTCATGTGCATACTTGAGGATGTGATGTTGTATTGAGTGATTGACTGGATAACTGTTGAGTCGAGTCAAACATTGCATTGTGTGTGGCCTAAGGCTAGTAAGTATGCATGTTGATGATTATTAAGTCGTGACTGTACTTGGGTGCTATATGTGATGACATGATAGGTAAGACTTCTGTTAGGATGCCCTAGGTGAATCAGTTTCCTAACCGAGCTTAGGCTTGATTCATTGAGATTTATTCTCACCCCATCGTGGGATAACAATTTCAGGTCCCTTCGAATGAAGACTCGTGGATGCCAAAGATTGGCTATTGGATTAGTCTTTTGAAGTAGATGGGAAGTTAACGTTACCTAACCGAGTGACCATTTGAGCTCTTGTCTAGTCACCCCGAAGTATGGGGTTGCGTACATATGTTAGTCTGAATGAGATCTAGACTCACATGCAGTTATGTATGTATGTTTATAATTATCGTCTGTTAAGTTGGCCTGATGATTGGCTCCTGCTATTCTATCCCATGTCTATTTGTTGTCAGGAGTTTAAAACGTTTTCGCTTGCGTAAGTAAGTGTTAGGTAGGTAGTGTGCCTGAGACGCTATCTCTATGACTTCATGGCGATTTGGCAATGGATGTCGCGGGCTCGAGAGTCGGGGCGTGACACAAGTCATGCACAGCAGTTGATATCAATCACCGCTTCAATATGTGCCCAAAAATAAACATACATTCTCAATTCAAACCTGCATAAAATAATGTCAGCAAACACTACACCCATTATTTCTCCAATCTACAAAAACATCTAACACCTTTGTTAGCATACGTACCTCACTTTCAAGAGTATTTGCATAAAATCAGGTTAGAAAAATCAATCAACCGTTTAATCGGCTCAAGTCTTCTAAAGGCTTCGTAACATGTCCCCAGCGGAGTCACCAGTCTGTCGCGACCCTCTTGAGGTCGCGACTGACTCAAGGGTTACTGAGTCGTCCCGTCTGATTGGACGCGGGCCTCTCCCAAGGCCCATTACCCAAATCGCAATGGATGTATACCTAGTCGACCTTCAGCGTAGTTTAGTGACATGTACTACGTGTGCATGCCAAGAAGTCGCCACCAATCATTTTTTGGAGGGTATGATTGAACCACCCTATCGAATAGTCATGAGTTTCTATTCAATTTTGCGAAAACCAGAGAAATGGGTTCGGGGACTTAGTTACGCCAACTGTTAGAGTTGACACACTTTCGGTACACAGTTGACTGAATTATCTGACCAAAGATTTCGTGCAGATGAGTGAGGTACAAATCCTAAATCTAGGAGTGATTACCCTAACACTCACAATCAATGAAAGTAATGACGCAAATCTAGGAATCAAGACATGTAGATAAAACACATTAAATCAGTATGTCATCCCTAGTAAGGCCTTATTGGCCTAGAGAAGTATCAATCACAGCTTATGAGTAATTTAGACATGATTTTGCACATCAAGGGCAAAGTCATAAGTTTGAGACGATTCGGGACGATTTGCCCGACAAGGGAGAAATCGTCATTTCGGAATAAATCCGAAGTAAAAAGGCGTTGAAAATAGGTTTGGCCACCCAACTGACCCATTCCATATTTTTTGATAATTTTCGAAATTTTTAGAAAGCGATTAACCCTTTGAGAGGAAAATTCGTCATTTTCTAATAGGAAATTAAATGTGGAAATCTTAGATATAAGGTTTGGCCACCCACCTGACCCATCGTCGGATACTAAGCAATTTCCACAAGTCATTGGAATATCGAAGACGATTTACCCTATGAGAGACAAAATCGTCATTTTGGATTAAACGAGAGAAAAGTCCCAAAAATGCAAACAATAAGTTGTTTATGGTCATTTTTCAACTTTTTGCAAGTTTTTGGAATTTTTAGGAATTTTATACAATTTTTCCATATTTTATTTTTCTCCAATTTTCCATTTTTTTTGAATTTTTGAATTTTTATTTTATTTTATTTTTACTTTTTTAATTGAATTTTCTGAATTTCTGAAAATAAAACCCTTATTCGACGATCATCAGCTTACCACGCGGCATCTCTATAGTTGCCAGATCATTTAAATTTTTTATTATCCAAAAATATTTTATTAATATTAGAAATATTTTTTATTTTTGAAAAATCACCGGATCGTGACATGTGGCCCATCCACGGCCGTCCGATCCGATATTTTATTTTTAATTGAGCCAGACCCACTTCGCTGACGTGGCTGCCTACGTGGCGTGCCATGTTATCTTTGACTCACTGACTTGGGGGGTACACCGGAGAAGACGACCGACGCCTCGTCGGAATTCTCGCCGAAAAAACACGATCGAGCTCGAATCATCATATTTTTTGCCCATTCTTACACCATTCAACTCCTCAAACTCCTAACATCAACATATATCAGATTTAGACCAAAAAACTATCGGAAAAATAGTGAACCGAGCCTCATTAGTCCCGGTGCCGGCAAGAGATTTGCAAAAAAAAAAAATTCACATTCAAAGCTTGGTGTCAACCGTTCATACAACATCCAAGGGAGGTTTAGAAACTTACCTAAGCTCGTCACGAGCTTGCCATTTGCCGCGCTCCTCCGTGCGAGCACTCAATTTCGACCAAGTTCGGCGAAGTTCCGAACTCGATTTATATGTTGATTCGGTGCAAAACAAAGATCGAACGAAGCTTGGAGGTTGTTCTAATGGAGTTTTAAGACAAGACTCGAACTAAAAGGGGTCGGTAAAGGCATGGCCGAGAGCCAAAGACTAACATGCTCATTCCGGCATTTTATCAAACAAGTAGTATACGACGGGAAAGTGAGAGTCGGGAGGATATACCGATTTGTTTTTGCCTTGTCGACGATGACGATGGCTCCGGTAGTGATCGATGGGATGCCTAGAAGGCTGGGGATGATCACTTGTGCATCAGTTTTTCCCTGAATTATGTCCGCGTGCTTCTCCTCTCTCTCCCTACCGAGAGCTCCTTTTATATGCTCCATTGCCGATTTTTCTAATCCTCCGACCACCATCTCCACGATAACCATGCTCTCCATCTCGTCTTCACAATCTCCCATCATGGCCGACCACCTCTAGTTGCCATCTGACTCAATTCCCTCTCCCTCCTATCTTCAGAATGCAAAAAAAAAAAAAACAAAAACAAAAAACAAAGCCAAACCATGCTTTGTGAGCTGGTTTGGTCAATCGGGTTGATCGGGTCGGGTCAGCCCGACCTAGTCGACCCCGGTTTGGCATTCTTCTTCAAATTAAGGGTCTAAATGATTACCAATCACAAAATTGATACATACCCATGGGTAGCTCAGTTGGTTATGACGCACTTGAGATTGTGTGGTTAGGTACGCTGGTTCAAAGTTCGATTCCCCAGCTGAGCACTTGTGATTTAAGTGGGGGGCCATGGCAGTGAATTGCTGTGCTAGTCTCCCCGAGGATTAGTCGAGGTGCGCGCAAATTGGCCCGGACACCTCGGTTATTAAAAAAAATTTACAAAATTGATTCTAAAATTGGGTTTCCCATAACGAATTACCTTTAAAAATGTAGTTTCCGTGATCAATTGTCTTGAAATTGATAAAAAAAAATCCCAAATTCTCTCAAGACCCAATTTGTGAAATTCCTCAATTTTAAGCCCTAATTGGAAAATCAGATCAAATCATCCCCACTAATTAATTTGGAAGGGTGACAAACATGGGGTAGTGGATTCAATTTGTCTAGATCGTCCCTGATTTCAAACTAATTTCATTTTGATCCAAATCAAGGAACTAAATTGCAAGAATCTTTGGCAATTTTGTCCTACCCATGCAATTGCGCGAATTCTGTGGACAATTGAATCAAATTTCAATACAAGAAAATCAAATTGAATGTCTAGGTTCCAAAAATGCAAAAATTACACATTAAAAGACTCAAATGACATTTTTTTAGCCAAATTCAACTCTATATGTTATGAAGGAACACGTAAAATTGAACTTGAATTTCAAATTTTTGTGATGTCAAAATAAAAAGGGAATTAAAATAAAAATATAGACTATTTTTCAATATTTTTGTGACCTCGAATGCTATTTTTCTTGATTGTTCATGCATTTTCTATTTTTTGAAAATAAAAAAAAATTACGAAAAATTATGAAAAATTATTTTTCTTTTGTAAAAAATAGTTCCTTGAGCTTGACCAAGGTTACTTTTTCAATTTTGTTTTAACTTTTTATGATTTTTTTATGAATTTTTTAAAAATAAAAGAAAAAAAGCTAATCGAAAATCAGGTGTTAACAATTGTGTTTCGCTCGGAAATTGCTCCCTCGAATTGTTGGCTCAATAGTAAAAGTTATTTTGCTTCACCTAATCAACGATTCCGATTAAATACAGCAGTTTCTATACTTCAATCGACAGTCGATTGCACATGAAGAAAGGGACGAGAACTGGATGATTGGGTCCTAAAGTTGACGAAATGGATCCGCTAATGACAACAAACATGTTTATGAAAGAGGAAGACTAAAGTGTTCGATTGGAAAAAGGAAATAAACAACTGGAATGGCAAGAAATAAGTTGCTGGGAAATGATTGAAAATGAATTGCACGAAAGTAAAGTGAATCAAAATGAGTAAATCGTGTTCTTCTTTTGTTTGTTTGTCTTTTTCCCTTGAGACGTGATCATATCATAATAATTGCTTTGCTGTCACTTATGTTACACGGACACGGGATACAACTCGCAACACGACACGATACGTCGATACGTCAGTTCTAAAAAAATAGAGAATTTCGACACGTTGGGACACGATATATATTATATATATATTTTTATATATCCATGCTTGATAAAATTATTCACAAAAAATAAAAATATTTTGAGATTTGATTTTTAGCTAATGGGTCCCATTTTATTGAATCCCTCTTTCCCCTCCCCCGTTTCTTTTCTTTTTTACTGACCTAACTTATCCTCTTTCCCAAAAAAAAGTTTTCCTTGTGGCCCACCTTTTTTACTCTCTCTCTCTCTTTGACAAGACCCATTCTGCCCTGGCCCCTCTTCTCCTTCTTCTTGTTCCTTTCTTTCTTTTCTTCTTTCTTCATCTTCTTCTTTCTTTTGGAACCCCTCATTCGACGAGTCCCACCACAGCCATCGCCTGCATCACCACCTCACCACACCCCACCGTTCGCCGATCCCTCTGTTGCCAATCGCCTCTCGCCGTTCCGCCCAGCCGTAAGGATCTGGTGACGTAAAATCGAGAGATCCGTGGTCGAGCCCCATCTCGAGAGCTCCAAGCCCAACCCCTTGCGTCCGAGAGCCCCAACGCCGGCCAAAGCCCCAGCCGCGTCGCCAAATTCGAACCCCGACGGACCCCCAACCTCACTTCACCTCTGGAGCCGCGACCCGGCCGCGTCGCCAGATCCGAACCCCGACGAACCCGATCTCCCTTCTCCTTTGTAGCGACCCGATCTCTCATTCTTCCGCTCAGCCACCAACGCACCACCAGACGGACACGCGAGTCCCTCGTGTGTCTGTTGCATTGACGGAGAGTTCGGACTCAAACACGCGTTGATCATGTGTCCGAGACGAATCCGGCGGTGTCCAGCCATGTCGGATGCGTGTCCGAGTCCGACACGGCAAAATTTCAAGAAATAACTAGTCCATGTAACAGAGGCTGTCACTGTTAGTCAACAACAATAATAACTGTTCCAACAATGGTAATTGTTCCCCAAAGATTTTTTTTTTTTTGATCGAACCCCTTTAAGAATTTGATCGCAATAATTGTTAGCGCTAGTTTTATCCTTGCAGTCGATTTGATTTTGGCTAAAATTTGTGTGCCAATATCAGTGCTTCTCGACTCGATTGGCATTGATTTGACTAACACTAACTCGATTATGAGTTGACGGGCAAAAAAATGTTTTGCGCCTTATCAACTTAATTTTATTGGTTACTCGTAATCAACGCTCGTGTTTTTAGGGGTGACAACGGGTCGAGTCCAGCTGGGTCTCTACCCGGCCCGAGTCTGCCCGAAATTGAGCAGTATCGAGCTCGACCCAGCCCAATTCTTTTTTATGTTCCTTTATTTTTCTTTTTCTTTTTTGTAATCAAAATCAATTAACAAACCTATCAAATGAAAAAATATAAAAATATAAAATAAAAATAAATTTAATTAAAAAGCAAATATGGATGTTAAAAAAAAAATTCGGGCGACGGGTCGGCCCGGCTCGAGTGCCAAGCCCAGCCCGAAGAGGCCCAAAAATTAAGTAATTTTTTGGGTCGGGCCGAGTCGGCCCACCTGGCACAGGCCTTTATGACACCCTTAGGTGTTTTACCGTGGGCTATGTTCACAGCCAATATTAGATGACATGTGCTAGTCAACATACTATTCACTCCTTTCTCGTGGACACCCAACATGTTCTATTAATCAGTCAATACTCATAATCGACATTCACTTAGTGGTTGATTTCGGACTTAAGATATTCCTATTTGTCTTAGTGGCCTTTACTCTTCTTCATCAGCATTAGCTCAAGCTAGTGTCATATTTAAAGCCATAATCGATGTATCATCAATGACATCAATTCTCATTAACTTTAGCTCTTTGACATCGGAGTCGACTTTTTAGGGTGCCTCGGATTCGCAAAAGAGCTACTCATTTTGGTATCCAATTTGAAGAAGGGCCGGATGATCGATTTATTAAATTAGCTACTAAACCGTCTCCGTGACGGGTGATGTAACCCTACTTATTTAAATTTCAATTAAGTTTGCCACATCACTTGATAAGCCGAGTTCGACCTAACAAACCTAGGACGTTAATTTCCTTTATGGTCGTGATAAACGTGGAAGAGTGGAAAAAACTTACCAGAACGATTATCTTGGCATTCTGCAAAGAGATTATGCGTGGGCCTTCTTTCCCATCACTTCGCTTTCACTCCTCCAACCTCTTTTTGACAAACGCTTACGCCGATCTTCATGGCTCGACCCATGTCCTTCGCCATGCTTGCTATGATCCCCTGCGGATCCCACCATCTCAACCACGGCGCGAAGTCGGCCACGTTCGGCTTGCCGGCCCATTCCATGAACCGGTTCATGGAGTCAAAGAAGTCTGGCCCGTCCTTCGATTTCAGGTCCTACAGGACCCGCGAGAGTACTTGCTCGTGGTCTCTGAATCGGGAATTCATTGTATAGAATCGCCTCTATTAGATCAAGTTCACCAACTTAGGACATATTGTTGACGGCATAAAAGGCAGGTGAGCAGCCCTGCCACATGCTCTAAGTCATAAAATTTAAACAAGACCCGAATGCTGACACAAGCCCATGGTGTTGCACAAAGATAACAACAGCAGTCTTAAGAAGTCTTCTTTGGGCAGCTTTTTTAATCCTTGACACAATAAGATCAGCGCTGTTGGAGATCCAGATCTTGATTGAATATTGGATAGACAATCAATTGGAGCATTGATTGAAGATTGAAGATCTTGTCTTGATTGTTTGTATTTTAGGTAGATAAAAATCACACACTTTTATTTCCTTCTTTTCTACCTTGCTTACACTACAAATATACAAGATGTACAGTCGACATTATTAATTAGAATACAAGTTCTTTCATGGTATCAGAGCTACCGATTTTTTTTAACCTAGCTTCCGCCTCTTCTTTTGATTGCCTTGCGTTCTTCCTTGCTTCTCTTTGTCACTGCAGTCCACACTGCAAAATAGTACAGAGTTAGCAAACCGTAGAGGAATCAAGATTTCTTGTCATGGAAAGCAAAGAACCACTTACTGATTCCAACCAGAACAATTCTGGTGTGAGTAATATTCCCATTCCTCCAGCCTCTTCCGATCAAACATTGCCTCAGCATCACCTTGATCTTCCCCCACGACCAGATTTGAATAATTTTATGCAGGCTCAGCCCTTTCAGTGGCAATATTTTCAAGCCAACCAGGGGCAGCCCATTTCAGGCCAACCTACCCAGTGGCAGCATACGCCAGTTCATCCATGGTATTATGGGACTGCTCAGCCTACTATTCTTGGGTCATCATCGCCAGCAACAACAGAAACAATGCAAGGGCATACTCAGCCCGGGGGAGGCTCACCAGCCGGATCTGGGGCAAGCCCAATCCTCGGGCCTAGTTTTCCATATGTGGGTGTGTCAACAGCGGGGCAAGTACACGAAATGGGTACAACATCATTCCCGAATGCTCCACCGGGTTACCAGACCGTAATCCCTTACCCAGTCGGGATTGGCGGCGGCCGCCCAGAGATTGGAGATCCACTATACACATCCCCAGCCGACGGACCAGAATTGCGGCTTATCAGCCTTCAATTGGCTGGACCAGAACATTATTCCACCTGGGCAATGGATTTCCGGCGAGCCCTTGTCACAAAGGACAAGGACGGTTTTCTCGACGGCACAGTTCCGGTTCCAATCGACGAGCGACAGAGCCGTCACTGGCGACGATGCAACCAATTAGTACGACAATGGATTGGAAATTGCCTTACGGCCGAAGTAGCCGCCAGACTACCACCGACCGAAGATGCAAAGACCATGTGGTCTAATATACGGGAGATGTACGAAAAGCTCGATCGAGCGAAGTTATTTTCGATTACACAGGCTTTATCGGAGCTTAGACAGGGAAATCAATCTGTGACGAGTATTTTCAACAAGCTATCGGCCCTGTGGAATGAGATCGAAGCCACGGAGGAAACCCTTGTTGGGCCGGAGGAGACCCTTCGACAATACCGAAGTATACGAGACCGAGAGAAAGCAACAAGATTTCTACCGGTACTCAACGAAGAGTATTTACCTTTTCGGACCCAGATCCTCGCGATGGAGCCACCTCCGACCCTCAGCCGTATCTTTCAACTCGCTGTACAGGAGGAAAGTCAGCGACTGGCGACGGCGACGGCAACGCAGCGCCGTGAGGGAATTGCCCTTTCGGCCTTTTCACCCAACGACGCTTCCATCGCTCACGGCAACGGACATGGAAGCCCCGTCGCATTCGCAGCATCTCGGGATACTGGGAGGAGAAGATTCGAGAGGGGCAACGAGAGGAGCTACTGGATGTCCACGGCACAGAAAGGAGGAAACCCTACTCTTTTAGGGATGGACGGATCAGATGGCAAGAGGCCATCCAACGGTTCAAATGGCAACAGGCAAGTAACCGGGCCTTATGGCCCAAATTCGGCCTCGTGTGCGAATAATGCGCACGGATCCAGCCCAAATTCGATCACGAATGCGAGTAATCCGCACGGACCCGACTCATTCCGAATTGCCACGTCATCGGAGAAGGTAAATGTTGGCAATTTTTTTAAAACAAAAAATAAATATTGCGATTATTGCAAAAGGCCACATCATACAATAGAGACGTGCTGGAAATTACATGGTCGTCCAAAGGACAAGGAAATGTCTGCCTACCAAGTTTCATCGCATAAGGAAGACAGGATTCACAATGCTATTACCCAAGATCAATATCAAGCTATCATGAAAGTGTTGAGCCAGTTAAAAACTGCCGATGAGAGTGCAAGCTTTTCAGGTACTCTTCTATCCCAAGAAAATTCTATCTCGATTGATGCATGGATAGTCGATTCAGGTGCCAGTGACCATATAATTTGCACTGAAAAATTGTTTACCCATGTTGAGAAACGACCCCAGTTTTCTCTATCAGTACGCCTTCCAAATGGGAACATTACTCAAGTGACTAAAACTGGCACTGTTCAGCTTGGACCAAATTTTACCCTTAAAAATGTCTTGTTTATTCCTGAGTTCGAATTCAATCTACTTTCTGTGTCAAGAGTTTGCCAAGACAATTCATGCAATGTCATATTCGGCTCCGACAATTGCTTATTTCAGGACCGTACGACTGGCAAACTGATGGGCTTGGGTAGAGTTGAAGATGGATTATTTTTCTGGATTAACTCTTCTGGAGATTTAGATTCCTTAAATAAGAACATTTCTTGTAATGTTGCTGCTAGTAATAAAAATCTCATTTATCATCAGCGATTGGGTCACAGTGCAAAATTTCCTCACCCAAAATGCCCAATATGTCCTCTGGCTAAGCAATCCAGACAAACTTTTCCAGTCAGTACATCTTGAGTCGATCGTCCTTTTTTCTCTAATACATCTTGATATCTGGGGTCCTTACCACACACCTCATCGTGATGGTTCTCGTTTTTTCCTCACAATCGTTGATGATTTTTCACGTGCAACTTGGATCTTCCTCATGCACTCCAAAGGACAGACTGTTTCGAAATTGTCCAATTTCTTATCCATGGTCGAGAATCAATTCCACAAACCTGTCCAAAAAATTCGGACCGACAATGGACGTGAATTTCTTTCCAATGATTGTCAATCTCTGCTAACTTCTCATGGCATTCTTCATGAGACATCTTGCACCTATACTCCACAACAAAATGGAATTGTGGAAAGGAAACAGAGACACCTCTTAGAAGTAGCAAGAGCCTTAAAATACCAAGCTTCTATTCCCGAACAATTTTGGGGTGATTGTGTGGTCACTGCTACTTATTTGATTAATCGTATGCCGAGTAGAGTTCTTGGTGGTGCAACTCCTTTTGAATTACTTTATGGAAAGTCGCCTTCAATTGATCATCTAAGAATTTTTGGATGCTTGTGTTATGCAACAACTGTGGGGCCTCGAACTAAGATGGATCCTCGTGCTACTCCTTGTGTTTTCATGGGATATCCCACTCTACAAAAAGGTTATAGAGTTATGGAAATATCTACTGGGCATTTCTTCATTAGCAGGGACGTTATTTTCCACGAGGATGTGTTTCCCTTTCACAACGGATCATATTCATCATCCATCATTTCGGAACGGTCACCATTCTTAGAGGAGGAACTGTTACATCCTACTACTTCTTACCTTGTTGTGCAACCTGTACCAGTTGCATCAAATCCAACAGAATGCCCAGAGGCGACATCACCAGCATCTTCTCCCATTATTGATTCATCAACAGAGCCTTCTCCTATTATTGATTCATCATCAACATCTTCTCCTGTGGCACTTCCAGTTCCTTCGGCATCCTCTATTCAGCCACGACGTTCAGGGCGTGTTGTTCGACCACCTACATGGACTAAAGACTATATTTGCTCTACCCACAACACTTCAAAAAGTCGATATCCTGTATCATCCTATGTCTCTTTCAGCCGCCTTTCTCCCATATATATGTGCAGCATTAGTCGAATTTCGGAGGAAGATGAGCCCTCTTCATATCAGGCAGCTGTGCGAAACCCTTTGTGGCAAAAGGCAATGGAAACTGAACTCGGTGCTCTTATTGCAAATCATACGTGGGATATTGTTTCTCTACCTCCACATCGTAAACCCATCGGATGCAAGTGGGTCTATAAGATCAAATTCAAGGCTGATGGTTCTATCGAGCGCTACAAGGCTCGCTTAGTGGCCAAAGGTTTTACTCAGAGGGAAGGTTTCGATTACCATGAAACATTCTCACCAGTTGTGAAAGAAGTCACAGTTCGTTCATTCTTCTCAGTTGCAGCTGCTCGTCACTGGTCTCTTCACCAAATGGACGTCAACAATGCATTTCTTCATGGAGATCTCGATGAAGAAATCTACATGAGTCTTCCACCAGGATTACGCAGACAAGGGGAGAATGATGTGTGTCGTCTTCGTAAATCTCTATACGGACTCAAGCAGGCTTCCAGACAATGGTATGCCAAATTTACAGATGCCTTGACAACAGCAGGTTTTCAGCATTCAAAACATGATTGTGCCTTATTTACATGGACCTCAGGTACCGCGTCTATTTATTTGTTGATTTATGTCGATGACATACTCATCATGGGAAATAGTGAGTCTTGCATTAAGGAATTCAAGGAATATTTGCATTCCACATTCCACATCAAAGACTTAGGAGCTCCGAAGTATTTTCTCGGCATTGAGATTGCACGTTCAGATAAGGGAATTAATCTTTGTCAGAGGAAATTTGCTTTGGAAATTATATCTGAGGCAGGTCTATCAGGAAGCAAACCCGCCATTATTCCCATAGAACAAAATATCAAGTTAACTACGCATGATTATGATTTGAGCGCCTCCCCTGCATCTGTCAAAGATCCATTACTTGAGGATCCATCGGGATATCAAAGACTCGTAGGAAAATTGATATATCTGACCATGACAAGACCTGGCATATGTTATGCCGTTCAGATATTAAGCCAATTCATGCACCAGCCGAAGCAATCTCATATGAATGCAGCATTGAAAGTAGTCAGATATCTGAAAGGATGCCCAGGGCTCGGGATTTTCCTTTCTCGCGACTGTGACATGAGAATAACAGCCTGGTGTGACACTGATTATGCTACTTGTCCAATGACTAGAAGATCTATTACCGGTTTCTGCATAAAGTTGGGCAACTCCCTAATTTCGTGGAAAACCAAGAAGCAAACCATTGTGTCCTTATCTTCCGCAGAAGCAGAATATCGTGCCATGGCCAAGACTGTTTGTGAAGTAATCTGGTTACGAGGTTTACTCTCTGATCTCGGAATACAAGTAAAGGGACCAACAGAATTATTCTGTGATAATGATGCTGCACTCAAACTAGCAGCAAATCCAGTTTTTCATGAGAGGACAAAACACATTGAAGTTGATTGTCATTTCACCCGAGATAAAATTCGAGAAGGAGTTCTAGTCACCAAAGGGATTGGCACTGTGGAACAACCTGCAGATATTTTTACCAAACCGTTATGTCAAAGGCAACATGCATATCTTTTAAGCAAGCTTGGCGTCCTAGACATATATAGGCCGTCAGCTTGAGGGGGAGTGTTGGAGATCCAGATCTTGATTGAATATTGGATAGACAATCAATTGGAGCATTGATTGAAGATTGAAGATCTTGTCTTGATTGTTTGTATTTTAGGTAGATAAAAATCACACACTTTTATTTCCTTCTTTTCTACCTTGCTTACACTACAAATATACAAGATGTACGGTCGACATTATTAATTAGAATACAAGTTCTTTCAAGCGCTAATAACCTTAGGGCAATTACGTGGTCAAATTATACCTTGGGGATGACATTAGAAAAGACCTCGCACACTACGTTTCTTAGGAATCACTTTCAAAGGATTGAGCTTCCTTAGTGTTATTCCACCACGCTCTCCCATGTCGAGGGTCTCCGGAGTCAAGCCGCCGCCAAGTTCCCAGTCGAAACGGTGGAGCAATGTCGCGAGGCCGAGATGAAGCATCCTATGCGCTAACGAAAATCCGACGCACATCCTTCTGCCCGATCCGAATGGAATCAGTTCAAAGTTCTGACCCTTGTAGTCAATGTTGGATCCCAGGAACCTCTCTGGTTTGAATGCCAATGGGTCCTCCCAAGCATCTGGGTCTCTTCCGATGCCCCATGCATTCACCAGAACCTGGGTGTCTTTGGGTATGTCAAAGCCCATGAAATTGGTATCCTTCAGAGCATTTCGGGGAATGAGTAAAGGTAATGGTGGATGCAATCTTAGGGTTTCCTTCAACACAGCTTGCAAAAACGGCATTTTGTCGGTGTCGTTTTCTTCGAGCTTTCTGTTCGACCCCACCACTTGGTCGAGCTCATCTCTGGCCTTCTTCATCGACTCGGGATGGCGAAGCAGCTCTGCCATCGCCCATTCGATGGTGCTGCTTGAACTCTCTGATCCACCAAAAAACATTTCCTGCACCATCAAGAAAACCCATTTATTACAATATCAAGTCATGTCGGGGATACCACTAACGACTCGAGCTATAATTAAGAGATTGTACTTCACTCAAAAATCGCTCCCTCGAATCGCCGGCTCAATAATAAAAATTATGGTGTTTCACCTGATCAACGATGTTGATCAAACATAGCAGTACCTACACTTCAAGTTGATGGGCTATTGCGCACAAAGAAAGGGCAAGAACTTGATGATTGGGTCCTAAAATTGACAAAATGAATCCACTAATGACAACATATAAATTTATGAAAGGAAAGTGGATTAACATAAGTAAATCTTGTTCTTCTTTTGTTTGTGCGTCTTTTCCCTTAAGATGTGCTCTCTTTATAGTCTCGGCTTACAATAATTGCTTTATTGCAAACTGTCAGTCCATTTCACATTCAACTGACATTGACTCGGTCATTAGTCAATGGACGAAAAATGTTCACTCCTTGTCATCTTAATTTTACTGGTTTCTCGTAATCAATGCTGGTATTTTAGGACGTATCGTCAATGACGTCAATTCTCATTAACTTAGCTCTTTGACATCAAAGTTGGCTTTTTAGGGTGCTGCTGACGGATTCGCAAAAGGATTACTCATTTTGGGATCAATTTTGAAGAAGACCCGATTGTTGATTTATCAAATTAGCTAGTAAAATGTCTCCGTGACGCGTGATGTGACCTTAGTTGTTTCAAGGTCAATTAAGTTCGCCACACCACTTAACAAATCGAACTCGACCAAATAACCCTAAGATGGTAATCGAATCATTTCCTTGTGGCCGTGACAAACGAGGGAGAAATGAGCAAACTTACGAGAATGATTATGTTGACGTTCTCCAAAGAGATTTTGTGCGGGCCTCCTTTCTCATCGCCCTCGTAATCCAACACCGCGTCCAGGAAATCATCCGTCGCTCTCGTCTCTCCCCTGAGCTTTCGCTCCTCCAACCTCTCTTTCACAAACCCTTCGGCAATCCTCATGGCTCGACCCATGTCCTTTGCCATGCCTGCCTTGATCCACTGCGGATCCCACCATTTCAGCCACGGCACGAAGTCGGCTACGTTCGGCTTGCCGGCCCACTCCATGAACCGGTTCATGGCGTCGAAGAACTCGGGCCCGTCCTTCGATCTATGGTCCAACAGGTCCCGCGAGAACACCATGTTGCCCACCACATTAAACGTAAAGATAAAGAGGAAGTGGGACAAGTCGATTCCTTGCTCTTCATGAAAATGAAACCTTTTTAACGATTGATTCTAATCAGAGAAGTAGTTGTGACACTGGTGGAAATATTGCGTAGGGTATAGGATATTCATCTTCCTTTGATATTTTATATGGAGTTTAAACATTTCTTTCTCCCTGTCTCCCTCACCTTTTTTTTTTAATATCACAAAAAACTCCAGTTCGTTCTATCTATAAAAAATTTACTCTAGATTACTTTTTTAACCATAGAAATCCATAAATTAGTACATTTGTGACAAATTTACCCCAAACTAAATTTTTAACTATCAAAAACTCCAAACAGGTACATTGTGACAGATTTACCGTATGTTAGTTTCAATTAAATTGAATTAATACTACGAGAAATCTCAAATAGTACACCTATAAAAAACGGAGGGTAAAAACCCTAAATTGGTACACTCGTCAATATTCACGTGTAATTTTACTCAATAATTAGAGATTATAATTTAACAAAAATTAACGAAGAGTAAATTTGTCAAAAGTTTATCAGTGTGAAGTTTTCGTGATATTATTCCTTTTCTTTCCTTTAGAGAAGAAAACTATTATTTCGGTCATTCAAGATTACAAATGCAACACAAACGTCAGAAAAGCACCAAGCACGTAAGAAATAACCTGTTGTTGCTCGTTCAACCGCCATTTCTTCCTCTAAGTACGCGATCACGCTGTCGACGCACTTCTGCCTGAGGCAGGCAGTCTCGTTGACGCGCTTGTTCACGAGGAGTTCCGCGGAGCACAGACGCCGGAGAACGCGCCAGTAGCTGCCATAACGGCCGAAGGCGAGCGAGCCCCTGTCGTAGCCGAGTGCCGTCAGCGCGTGGGGACACTTGCGGTCCGCGAATGCGAGGTCATGGCCCTTGAAGAACTCCGTGGCGGCCTGAGCCGATTGGATCACCATGGTGTCCATGGAACCGAGCTTCAACCACGTGACTGGCCCGTGCTCGGCTCGGAAGCTGTGGAGGCTCTGGTGCGGCGTGGTCCCAAGGTCAAGGATGTTGCCGATCACGGGCCATGCGGGGGGCTGAGGGGGAAGCTTGGTGCGGTTCCGGCGGTTACGAAGGAGAGCTAAGAGTGCCGGAAGGAGGAGGCCGAGCCAAAAGAACGAAATTGGGGAGTACTCCATTGGCTAAGCTTCGAGCTATTTCCCACCTCGCACTTGTGCGATTATTGCAGGGGATGCATTGATATAAATAGAAAAAGCAACCCAAAACAATAAAAGAGAAAAGAAATTCAGGAGGTGGAAATATTATAAAGGAGAAAACCTTACTGTATATTTTGGAGAAGTATACAATCTCATAACTTTATATCAGTCAAAAAAATTCGAATTTAAAATATTTTTTTATTTTTATTTTTTTCATTTTTTGCCTTCGCTTTCTTCCTCCACTGCGGCTGGCCAATGACTTGCCGGCCGAAGGCGAGCAAGGCTCAACCTCGCTCGAGACTAGAGAGGCGACCGAGCGAAGCTTGAGGTTGAGCTCGAGCCTCATCAACCCATACCGATGTTTTCACCTGTTCAGATTGATGAATTCACTTTCGTAGCTTTATACATCAAAATTTCTGTCTAACCGAAAAGCGTTTTCCGTTGATTCGTCGTTTTCGAAAAACCAAACGGAGCGAAAGTCCAGAAAATCAATTCTAGGGAAATCACTTTCCTCGAAACAAACACAGTCTACACGTAAAGCAATCATCAATTTGGTCCAAATTTCTGATGTCCATCTCCCAAAGGGCTACTTGATGTGGAAACATGAATTTCACCGATGAATGAATCATGCAGTATCAAAGAAAATCACCTCAGCAATCAAATTCGCTGATAACGGCGGAATTCGATCCCTGACAAAAGAACAATTAGTTTAAATGACCTTGGCATTCATATTTCTCGCTACGTTCTTTTCCACACGTATAAACTAGAGGTATGGTAGTTCATTAATAATTAGGTTTCAATTCGGTAGTTCATCCGTTCATCTCATGAAGATTAAGGTGTTGGATCTGACGAGATACATTCCAATTATGTGGCCTATCGGTTCTATTATTTTAAGCAAGTATATTAGAGAATATTTTATAACATCTGATTGGGTTTCTAGAACCTTATCTTTAAACCTTGATGGACGGTTGAGATTTAGGCAGCTCTAGGGTTGGTCCCATCACTCCCTCTATATAAGATCTCTTTTTGTGGAGAACTGCTAACGCTTCCTTACGCCTCCGCATTCTTACGCTTCTTCTTTCTCCACAAAAATTACCGAGAGAAAAATACAATCCATCTTAATTGCTATAGAGGAGAGTGGTGAAGATCCATACCTTCAAGGAGACATCTTTTCTTTCATCGAATGAACAATGGCTTCTTTTGATTCCGGTACGTTTTGTTTATCGATTTAATCTTATGTTCGTGTGATTGAAAGATCCTATCACTCTAACATAAGGATCTCCCACAATCTTCAACTAGGTACAATGTAGTATGAGAACCACAGGCGCTGCCCCCCAACGGCTAAAATTTAGTTCGGCGGCAAGTCAAGAGACCCTCAATAGCACCGGTCGGACTCAATTTTCTTCCCGGTAATTTGACCCGGCTTCTCCTCATCGATGGAGAATCCAAACAAGGTCAAAAGATTGCAAGCTAAGTATCACAGCAAGCGTCTTCGAGTCTACTCCCAAACGATACATGCATCTTGCGTTATTTCCAAGTATAGTTTCTCGAATTTGGAATTTCCCCAAGGAACGTCGATTGATCCTGATATTTTACACAAGTTACGCCGGCCGGCCGACTAACTCCCCTCAACATTACAACCTAATGGGACGAACGACGAGCACATATTTGCAGTCTCTGCGCAATTGCAGAGAAAATAAAACGAGGAACAATAAATGACAAGAGTGGTTAATGTAGTTTAGATCGAATATCGTAATCTACGTCCACT
Source organism: Rhodomyrtus psidioides (assembly GCA_021437785.1). Lineage (NCBI taxonomy): Eukaryota > Viridiplantae > Streptophyta > Magnoliopsida > Myrtales > Myrtaceae > Rhodomyrtus > Rhodomyrtus psidioides. Next base: position 266,039 of record JAILYB010000082.1, read on the forward strand.
AAAAGGGCTACGGCTACTCACTAATAAGCCCCCAATAAATTGGAAAATACACAATAAAACCAAAGAAAGCGTGTCCCCTTCCAGTCGGACAAAATGGAAGAAAAAAATAAATAAATAAACGGGTGGCCACCAGACTCAATGACGTCTCTTTCTTTTCTTCTGGATTTGCCTCTTGTGCTGATAAGATGGTCCCAAGAGCTCAGTAATGTTGGTGAAGAGAATTCGACGAAAGAAGACGAGCTTGTGAAGTACTTGCTGTCGGATGCGTGAATGAATTTCTAGCCTAACTTGATGAATATCTCTCTTCCACGGCTGATATAAACGAGGAATACGGAAAAAAATCGCTACCGTTCAAACTCGAGACATAATTTAATAAAAACAAAACTGGAATGGACCCTCTGCGTACGAGGCCATTTGGCAGCAGCTATTCTCGATCCAAAAGGGCTCAATGACTTGACAAAGGAAGGACAAGGCTCTACTAAATTAGCTGAAACGTGGCAGGCGAAAAAAGAAAAACAGAGGACAGAGAACGTGAAACATCATTCAAGGACCGGGCATGGATTACGTGTGGCCTTGGAATTCTCTTCTTCTAGGAGTTAGGTGGAAAAGAAATTATGACGAACTTGGATTAATTCTTCTAATAAATGCCACGCTAATAAAATTGTTCATATATCTGTGACCACTCTACATCCTCCGATTTCGCTCTGATTTCGTGCACGGCTCAAACTCGAAATATATATCATAATAGCAAGAACTCTGTCAACAAAACTGCAGCATTCATTCTTCTTTAGCAGGCGGGTATTCTTTCACAATCTCGATCCTCATGCATAGAAATTTCTGGTGGATGGTCCCGATGATCCGAATTCGGGCATGATCAGCTAGTCTATCATCTAGACTCTTTCTTTGTCTAAATAAGAGAATTCTTGAGGGATATTTTGCTTGAACGAGTTTTCCGTGAGCATTTGAATATGCTTTATTAAATTTTCCGTGAGCATTTGAATATGCTTTACTAATCTCATAAAAAAAAAAATTATTTAACGGGTACCATGAAAGGAATGTATTGCAGGCTCAAACAACATAAAAAAGGCGGTTGAATTCTGTTTACTCGGTCGAACTTGTTTTGGACCGGTGTTTAATTAATTGTTTCAAACTCGGGACACAACTTTAACATAAACAAAGCAAGAAAAAGTTGTTAGAACATATTTTTGATATTCAATATGGGCTTTAGTAATTGTTATTATAAATATTAATTAATCTAATAAAAAAAAGATAAATAAAGTTTTCTATTCGGTCTAATATGGTGCTGGAAAGTGTGGGCCGAGATAAATCTTATTTTTAATGAGGGATATGTTACATTCTCTATAAATACAGTTCAAGTCCATTTTTTAAACCCTAATGTCTGCATAGCCTCACATAAAAAGTCGTCAGAAGCGATACGTGAGAGGTCGCTAATTGAAACCAGCAATAAATGAGGTTCATAGAGGAGAAGCTTTGAGTATCGAATGGTCGCAATTTCGCATAAAAAATGATGGATCCGAAACAAGGTGCGTCAATTCTTTTACTTAATGAAATCGTGATTCGCATATCTAAACGTGTTATTCTTGGATTGCTGTATAAGGATTAAAGTCGTAGCGTCCAAAAGTCGGTTTCCGGAAAAGGAATAGAGACCCATCAGAGCAGCTGGAAACAAGAACGTGAATTTCAAAGACGAGCAGGGATCGCGTGGGGCATTGGAATTTTCTGTGTCTTTCTCCGAGGAATTGGTCAAAAGAATTATTACTACCTTCGATGAGTTCTTCAAGCAAATGAGCAAAAGGCATCCGTGAGAATAGAGTCCCCACTTCGTGGGTCTGTTCACCTACTCCTCACTTATGGAATTTAATTTGTATTGATGCCCCTAAGTTGGGCTTATCTTGTAAGACTTAATGTCCCTTCAATGCTATCAGTTTTATTTTCAACCAAAAAAAAAATTATTCATATGCTAGGGACCACCCTATATCCTCCAATTTCGCTCGAATTTTATACACGACTCAAATTCGAAACATATTTCTATTAACATAATTATAACATTCCTTTTTCATTAGCAGCTCGAGTATTCTTTTGCAATCTCAGTCCTCATGCATAAAAAATTCAGGTTGTGGTCTTGGTGATCCGAATTCGGGCATAATCAGATAGTATAAAACCTATTAAGACTATTGTCTTTGTACTAATCAGTTATTTTCACGGATACAGGTCGAGTTTTGGTTAATGCACTTTACTAGTTTCATATCAGGAAAATGCGAGAAAAAACTCTTAAACTATGCTAAGTGCTAGACATTTATCTTAAACTACTTTATTTTTCTTTGTGACACCATAAATCCAAACTTGTACACTTATCTTACATTAAGCCCCTAAAATTGTATCCGTATGGCGCATTTGCCCAAACTTATATTCGTGCGACGCACTTGCCCTCCGTCAAAATTCTGTTAATGTTATGCCGCTAAATTTCTTATGTGGCTGTTTACATGGATGGTGGAAAGCAAACGATGCTGGCATGGCGCTCACGTGGCAAAAACTTATCAACTCGTTCTATGTTTGTCGTTCTCACTTTCCTTTTTTTTTTTTCCTTTTTTTTTAACTTCCTCCTTTGTTTTCCTCCTTGGCTTGGCGATGATGAGGACAGTGGAAATGGCGACAGTAAATGTGGCGGCAGGGGCAAAGACGAAGGAGGAAGGACACAAATAAAAAAAGAAAAAAAGTTGTTGAAGGAGGGTAAGTGTGTAGCGCAGGTATAAGTTAGGGAATTTTGCTGTCATAAAAAAGTTTGGGGTAAACGTGTCGAATGGATACAAGTCTAGGATTTTTTGTATCACAAATAAGTTATAGGATAAATTTATCGCATGGATACAAATTTGGATGTCACACGAGTAAAAATTTGAGATTTTCGATATAAAAAATGGGTTAATGTGCCATATTGAGTTTTGGTGGCTTTTACTCGTTTTATATCATCATATTTTTGCTTATCGGTTTGTTTGAATTCTGTTGTTTGTGCCCCTTGCATGACACTAGCATCAAGTCCACGGACTCAAACGTTTAGTTCGTGTCCGTGGATGTAAAACGACCACCGGTATTTTACTTGGCCTCCAATTGACCTTCAATAGGTTAGTGAATGCTGCTAGAGTTAATTTTTTCTTAAAAAAAAACTTTCGTAATTAATCGAGTGAACCCAAACAGGGACCGATAGGACTTGAAAATATATTATAAATGACATAAGTTATGTACACGCTCGTACCAAAAATTTTAAAATCATCGCTTAAGTATCAAATCGGTCAATGACTCAATAGTGAGACGATCAAAATGATTTCTAGACAAGACATATTAGCAATCTTCGCATTGGACACAGGCAGTGAAAAGACTGCCACAAATTAGAGGGACACAGGCCAATCATTGACAGCCACATGTCAAGAGGACACGAGATAGCACCAAGCCCACTAGAAAGGGGTAAGGAATGGCCTGGGCCCATCATCCCTCACTCTCTTTTCACTATGTCAAAATTACGTAAACATGCAAAACGGACAACAATAACTTAGAAAAAATTTAACCTAAACCTATTGTAATTGTATCAATTTAGTTTACTTTTTTTTTCTTTTTTCCGATTCAATTCTAAATCTTTTGAAATTGTACCAATTAAGTCTATCCAGCCTAATTTAGCCAATCGGCGCTGACGCCGACACCGATTGTCTAACGACATAATATTTTAATATTTTTTAAATTTTCTTTTTTTTTCATTTTCTTTTTGTTTCTTTTTTTTTTAATTTCATTTTTCTTCTTCGTCGCCGTCCCAATCTAGGAGAGCCTCGTTCAAGTTCTTGTGAAGAATCCGACCACCGCCAGAATCACCCCCATCAATCAACTCTCTCAACCCCAAATTCCCCACCTTCTCCTTCTGCTTCTCCACCACCTCCTCCTCCTTGACTTCACACCCCTTACTACTCGACCTCTCGAAGTAATTCCCGTGTATGTCCTTGTCGTCGAATAGCATGATGTGGCCGTGCCACTCCCACAAGCGATGATCCGAGTTGGTCTCCTCATGGAACCTGACGTAGATGTGGTGCTCCCAATTAGGGGTGTCAATAGGCCGGGCCGGCCCGAGCCCAACCGAGCCGGCTCGAAGGTGAACAGTACTGAGTTCGGGTCGGCCCACGCCGGGTAGGGCCTGGCCGAATGATTTTATATTTTCTTTTTTTCTTTTTCGAAAATTAAAATTAATTGACAAATCTACCAAATGAAAAAATATAAAATGAAAAAATAAATTAAATTAAAGGGAAAATATGGATGTTAAAAATCATCAGGGCGTCAGGCTCGGCCCGGCCCAAAAAAGCCCGAGTACCAATCCTAGGCCGGCCAAGCCCGCTTGACCCGGGCCTTTTTGACACCCCTTCTTACAATCGTGATGGCCTAGCCTAAGTTGGGCTTGAGTGCGTCGGTCTTCCCAGAGGGGATGACCTTGACAATCTCCCTCCCGAGCTTGGCCTCTGAATCGTGAGCCGGGACATGCTGGGGGTCGGACTCGATGGAGTTGTAGCCGTCGTCATCTTCGAGATTGGAGAGGTTGTTGACAACATCAAAGAGGAGGTCCTTGAGGAAGAGGGGAGGGGGGCAACGAAGAGGAGGTCCTCAGGAACCATTTACTTTCTACCCTGGATCATGAAGTCAAGGCCTTGATCTTTATGACCCACAGCTAGATGTGTCAAATGGGTAGGTCGGATCGAGTCAAATATAGTCTGACCCATATTGACCCGTCTAACTCATATTCAATGACACATATCCGACCCGACCCGACCCTTACCGAACCCATATCTGACCCGACCCATTTTGACCCATATTACAAAATCACAATAATATTCTAAGAAAATAATATTACTAAAATACTTTCATACAATAAAAAAAATCTAGTGAATTTTTTCCTATTTTTTTAGATTTTTTTAGATTTTTATGATTTTTTTCAAATATTTTTTAATAATTAAATTTTTTTGAAATAAAATATATTTTAATAATAAAAGTATTTTTGAATAGTTAATATTTTTTAAAAATAAAAACTTTCTCCGACCGGCGGCGGCGGCCGCCACACCGTGGCTAGTGACTCGCGACGAGTGGCCAGCGGCTGGAGAAGGGTGACCGGCGACAGGCGACCGACGACGTACGGCTGGCAATCGGCGACGGGCAACTGGCGGCGGCCCATTTGCAATTGTATTATATTGCAATTTTTTTGAAATATTATATTGGGCCCTTTTGCAATTGTCATTATGGATCGAAAATGAGTCCAATATAGGTCAAAAATGGGTTTAAGTGTGGACCCATTATTGGCCCATTTAATTTTACTTCAACTTTTTGGACCCATTTTCAATGAGCCCTTTAAAAGTTAATAACTCATATAAGACCCATTTTATACAAAATAAGGATCAAATATATCTATGACTCATATTGACAGCTCTATCTACAGCCACAGATCCGACATCGGATGGCCTCTTCTAGAAGATCTGCATCAACTTCGCCACTTGAGGCTACGTCGTCTTCACAACCCACCTACGCACCCCTTGATTTCGTGGCATTGTCAGCTCAACTTTGGGTCTCGCCATCGTCGGGCGAGGCCGATCGAGACCTCGCCAGATCTGGGTTGGCTAGGCCGCTCATCGATAATTGCTTTGGCTAGTCGCGAGCAGAAGGAAAAAAATAAAAATAAAAAATTAATATTCAATAAAATATTAAAATATTATGTCGTCTGATAGCTAGTGCCAATTGGGGTCCATGTCAGCGCCGGCCGATCAAATTTGACTAGATGGAGTGAATTCACATAATTACAATAGATTTAGGACTGAATCATAAAAAAAAAAGGATTGAATTGGCAATCACAATATATTTAGGATTTTGTTGGTAATTTTTCCGAATAACTTAGGATCATGCCACCTCCCTAAAGCATCATGTATGAAGCAATGCTCACACAAAATAAGATCCTTGACAAGGCAATTGTTAGTAGATTTAGGGAATTGCATGATGGAAGATATTTACAAAATATTATCAAGAGCAATACTGTTCCGTATATAAAAGAACCAATTATTATCATTATAAAATAATAGAACATTGAAATATCATGACAAAATCTTTGTTGTATTTTTTTTTTAATAATAGCCGCACTGTCTCCAATTTGAACATGAAATAGAAGAGAAAGTTGTCTGTCAGTCATCGGGTTTTTTTCCAATTTAATACAAAAAAATATTTACAAAATTAGACACTATTTGAAAGAAATTACAATTTTAGGTCTCGCGCGCTGGGCGGGGCAGCGCGCGAGACCTGGGATCTGCCGGCGCCAGCGAGCCACCGTCGCACTGGGAGCAATAGCGCGCGGCCGGTCGCGCGCTGGGTCCAGCAGCGCGCGGCGGGTCGCGCGCTGAGCCCAGCAGCGCGCACCCAGTCGCGCGCTGCTAGGCCCAGCGCGCGACTGGTTGGCCGCCCTTCACCGACAGTCGCGCGACGCCACGCGTCGCGCGACTGTAGGTGGCCTGAAGAGGCTCTCTGCCCAGCAGAGAGCCTTTCCAGGCTTTGCGCCCGGCAGAGCCTAAAGGCTCTGCGCTCCATTTTCTTCTTCTGCTTTCACCTTCTTCTTCGCCTTCTTATACTCTTCTGTTTTTGCTCTCGTTTCCCTTGCTCGTCTTCATCGTCCAGATCATTTCCAAGGCAATGCCAAGGCATCCCTTGCAAATTTGTTGAAGGTAAAGTTCTTTAGGTAGAGATTGCAATTCAATCATTTGTTAGCTAGACATGGAAAACTATGATAACCCCTGCCCTTCATTTGTTAGCCTTCTTTGAGGAATCATTAAACAGGCATCTGTTTCAAGAAAAGTATTGGACAAGTATAGCCTACATTCCTTCTAGACTCAGGTTTTAGATTCGGCAAATGCAATGTCGAATTTATATCTAGTTATTTCATTTGTGGTATAAGACTGAATGTCGACGAACTTCTATAAAAGATCAGTGAATTTTTTAATTTGAGGTAAATTCCTACATAGGAATTTTTTTCATTTTGTTAGGTTTAGATAGATATTTATTTTTATTATTCATAGATGAATAAAAATTTATTTACGTTTCTTATAGTATTGTTAATATTTTTGGAAATGTTTCAAATAATTAGTGAATTTTTTACTTTGTAGAATTTGAGAAAAAAAACTCCAATCGGCGTCCTCGCTCCGCGTGTGCACTCCGTCAGCAGCTTGAGATAAATTCCTACGTAGGAATTTTTTTCAATTTGTTGGGTTTAGATAGATATTTATTTTTATTATTCATAGATGAATAAAAATTTATTTACGTTTCTTATAGTATTTTTAATATTTTTGAAAATGTTTCAAATAATTAGTGAATTTTTTAAATAATTAGTGAATTCTTCCATCAAATACAGAGAAATTTAACTTGAAAATGAATGATGTCTTCATACGTACAATATTAAAGGCTGCCACAGAAGAGTCAAACTCGTCTATGTAAAGAATACTGGCATTATTTAATGAATTCATTTGTTGTGCCACAGTAGAACTTCCCTTGGGACCTAAAATGGCTTTGTTGCCGACATTGCCAACAAACTCAACCTGCTCCAAAGGGGCACGGGCAAGCTCTTCACTTTTTCTCTGGATAAAATCAACCAAATAAAAATTAGAAAGATAACATCATAGAAAATACGACCTGATGGTACAGATAAAATTGACATCTCTTTTCTTCTAAATTTGGATCTGAACTGGACCTGGTTTGATGGTACAGATAAAATACGGCCTGAGTCTGTAAAATTGGGATCCCGCAATGTAAAATTGGCATCTCTTTTGATGGAACTTATAGAATTTCAATTATGGGTTTCCAATAAGTAGCGTTTCTTATTTAGATTTCACATATAACAAGGGAAGAGAGCAAACTGGATCCGCCCCACGGAATGAAACAAGCAAAGCTAACAGCTAAATACACGCATTTCTCTCCCTTTTACAAGCTGGACCTATCTCTTCCACGAATAATTCTGTTGGATGACAAAGCACATGAGAGATGCTTTATTTACTCTTAAAAATATAATGAATAATTCATGCCGGTTAACGACGAGTGCATATCTTGTGCAAGGTGGAACCTTCCAAATGCCCTGTATGCCAAGTTATCTCCAATCATCTGTGGCAGTTAAGGGTTTCTAGTTCTAAATATATTGGGCTGCATACTCCGTGATAGTCTATCTAAGAAAAATTGTAGAGGAAACACCTGACTAATGGGAAAACCAAACACCTACTAGCAGAGTGAAAAGTGCCAAGACACAGGATCCATTTGTGCAAAGATAAACTATGTAAAACCCAGACAGCGATTGCATTTGTTGAATGTTGACCAAGGGAGCCTCTAGTTAGCCGATATCTAGAGCCATTCCTCATACTGGATAATACATGCGATCCTTCATGAGAATTACATCCCTACATGATACATGCTTAGGAAAGAGCTGTAGATAACGAAATCATCACTACGTAGGAATTTTTTGCAATTTGTTGGGTTTAGATAGATATTTATTTTTATTATTCATAGATAAATAAAAATTTATTTACGTTTCTTATAGTATTGTTAATATTTTTGGAAATGTTTCAAATAATTTGTGAATTTTTTACTTTGTAGAATTTGAGAAAAAAAACTCCAATTGGCGTCCTCGCTCCGCGTGTGCACTCCGTCAGCAGCTTGAGATAAATTCCTACGTATGAATTTTTTTCAATTTGTTGGGTTTAGATAGATATTTATTTTCATTATTCATAGATGAATAAAAATTTATTTACGTTTCTTATAGTATTGTTAATATTTTTGGAAATGTTTCAAATAATTTGTGAATTTTTTACTTTGTAGAATTTGAGAAAAAAAACTCCAATCGGCGTCCTCGCTCCGCGTGTCAGCAGCTTGAGGTAAATTCCAACGTAGGAATTTTTTTCAATTTGTTGGGTTTAGATAGATATTTATTTTCATTATTCATAGATGAATAAAAATTTATTTACGTTTCTTATAGTATTGTTAATATTTTTGGAAATGTTTCAAATAATTTGTGAATTTTTTACTTTGTAGAATTTGAGAAAAAAACTCCAATCGGCGTCCTCGCTCCGCGTGTGCACTCCGTCAGCAGCTTGAGGTAAATTCCTACGTAGGAATTTTTTTCAATTTGTTGGTGTCGCGACCCGTCCGAAAGCGGACGCGGCTAATGGATTACCGATCGCGGATCTTGGATCGGCGCGGGCCCTCCCAGGCCCATACCAAATCGCGGCGGGAGTATTTTTCAGAAGGATTCGACGATAAGAGTCGATCGCTTTCGACCTTAGTGTGGTCGTGGTGGCATGTGCAACTTGTGCATGCATTTGGAGTCGCCACCGGTCTTTCTTGGACGGTAGACCGGAAACCTTACTGATCGATTGGGAGAGATCGATCAGTTCTACGGAACCAGAGTTTTTGGGTTCGGAGACTTGGTTACGCTGGTGTCGTTACCAACGCCCTTTCGGTACCTAACGCGAGTGATTTTCCTAACTAGGATTTCATGCAGGCGCAATTTTGGGTGAGGTAAGTCTGACTTTGCACATTAACCAGTTTAACAAGCTCACGTAATCATAATAAATAAATAGATGTCAATCACATAAACATCTATCCTACGTGGTGATCATGGAATTATGATTTAATGGGTCCCGAGCCAATGAGACCACATTTAATCATTTTAATATTTTAATAACGGAGAGCCGCTCTTCGCTTCTTCTTGGTTTCTTGAACTCTTCAAGAATTGGGCCCCAAAGAGCTCGCCGACTTAAAAGGCTCCCCCACGTAATCCTCGTAGCATTTACATCAACAATTGACTATGCTAAAAATAAAGATTACATGAAAAATAAAAGGAGTACGCAGCCTCCATTTAATAATTACAACCCCAAATATATAAATAATCATCATACATTCATATATACATCAATCACATTGATTAGGGATTTTTCCATGATCACCACCCTTCCACGTAAGTAATAAATTCACAATTTAAAACTTAGGAAGACACAATAAAAATTCTACGTTGAATCATATTCAGAATTTTTACGTAAAATAAGATAGCCATAAATTTTCGATTCAAAATTGATTTAGTCTCAATTTTTGCTACGTTGATTAATTTATCATATAAAAACAATCAACCTCCATTAGCCATGTAAGACGAACAATTCGTTAATACATATTGGCCATAGTATTGCAAAAATTGCAAAAATCAATTAAATGCACGAAAACGCCTAAGGATTGGCTCTGATACCACTGTTGGGATCCACGTAACACGTAGCGGAAATAAATAACAACCCATACATGTATCTCCAGAGGCGTACTTCGTGCATTTCAATCGAAAAAAAATCACAAAGCCTCAAAGGGAGTAAATAGATTACCTCTCGTAGCGTGCTTGAACGGAGGTGTCGGTTCGATGTTCTTCGATCTCAGCCTCCACAAGTGTTAGGCATCTAGTTCGGACGCACCACCAATTGACGAACGGGGAGACGACTAATAACTCCACAACAATTGTGCTAGCAATATGCGGAATCAATATTCCGAACTTAGTATATTTTGCTCACTCAAGATGATGAGAATATAGAGAGTGTTTGTGTTCTTCTCTCTAAGCTCTCAAAAATTTGCACACTCTACAAAATGTCTCCCCCCTCAACCTCAAAACTCTTGCCATCCTTTTATAGCCAAAAATACCTTCCAATAAATTGTATTTAAAAATAGCACTAACAATTATAAATTCTATCTAAAAATAGCACTCACAAATAAATGACATTTAAAAATAGCACTAACAATAGCACTCACAATTTATAATACAAAAATGCTATTTAAAAATAGCACTAACAATTATAAATTCTATCTAATAATAGCACTCACAATTTATGATAAATAAATGACATTTAAAAATAGCACTAACAATAGCACTCACAATTTATGATAAATAAATGTCATTTAAAAATAGCACTAACAATAGCACTCACAATTTATAATACAAAAATGCTATTTAAAAATAGCACTAACAATAGCACTCACAATACAAAAATGCTAAAAAAAGGGCACTAACAAAGGTGTTAAAAATAATAACCATTATTATTATTACAAGAGTTAAAGAGGTTACCAAACAGTACAAATATGCATAACGTATAAATACGTATGACGTATAAATACGTAGAGCATACGTATACATCCGTGAAACCGGGGACTAATTGAAAGAAAAATGTGCAATTAAGCCCTTTTAGTAAAAATTGATTAAATTGGAGGGCAAATTGACCTAATTGCACTTTAAGACTTTAGAATCCAATGTCATAGCTTATAAAAAGTGGGAATTGAAGACTAAAAGACTCGAAAATGATTTTTTTTAGGCTCGGTTCGGGTTTATGTTTGTGAAGGAACATAGTGACCCGAGCCGAATTTTTGAGATTTAAAGTGACACACTTGAAGAGGAAATTAAAACAAAATTATTGAATATTTTTGGGTATTTTTTCTGACCACGAATGGTATTTTTCTGATTTTTTTGGGTATTTTTATAATTAAATAAACTCGAAAAATATTGAAAATACCGAAAAATATTTTTTGTTCAAAATTGGTTCCTAAGGTTAAACCAAGGCTTCCAAAGTTGATTTTGTGATTTTATGACCTTTTTTGATATTTTTAATTAATTTTAAAGAATAAAAATCACAATAATAAATGGTAAAAAAAATCAGGTGTCAACAGCTGCCCCTCTTTGAGAGGAATCTCGTTAGAGGTTTCTCTCAAAGATAAGGTGGCACCTGATTCCTAACCGACTCAACTGGGAAAATAAGAGAAGAAATGTTATGACATCGGATCCTTAAGCCTATTGATAAAAGCTCAAATCAATCCCCGGTTTGCTCTAACAATTTGAACATGGGCCGGAGTGAGAGAGGCTTACCTGAAGCTCACCTGTCGGATGCTGCCGGTTGCGACGACTTTCAAGAAGATGCCTAGGACTCGTCATTCAGAATATCCTAGGGAGATTAAGCTCTAACCTGTATGGTAGGTCATACCATGATGGGATTCCTAATTGGTAGGAACCTAAGGAAGGCGCATCCCACGCTTTGGAATTTGCCAAGGATTTTGATCCGTATGGTGGATCAGACCTTTGTGTTGATCCTTACTGCGATATTTATCAATGAGTTGACCCTTATGGCGGTTTCTACCATATGTGACCCTTCAGGCGGTTTCTACCATTAATGTGATCCTTCAGGCGGTTTCTACCTTGGTTTGACCCTTCAGGCGGTTTCTACCTTGAGTTGACCCTTCAGGCGGTTTCTACCTTGGTTTGACCCTTCAGGCGGTTTCTACCTTGTGTTGGCCCTTCAGGCGGTATCTACCATGTGTTGACCCTTCAGGCGGTATCTACCTTGTGTTGACCCTTCAAGCGGTATCTACCTTTGATTTGACCCTTCAGGCGGTATCTACCATATTTTGACCCTTCAGGCGGTATCTACCTTGATTTGACCCTTCAGGCGGTATCTACCTTGATTTGACCCTTCAGGCGGTATCTACCTTATTTTGACCCTTCAGGCGGTATCTACCTTGATTTGACCCTTCAGGCGGTATCTACCTTCATTTGACCCTTCAGGCGGTATCTACCTTATTTTGACCCTTCAGGCGGTATCTACCTTGATTTGACCCTTCAGGCGGTATCTACCTTCATTTGACCCTTCAGGCGGTATCTACCTTGATTTGACCCTTCAGGCGGTATCTACCTTATTTTGACCCTTCAGGCGGTATCTACCTTGATTTGACCCTTCAGGCGGTATCTACCTTCATTTGACCCTTCAGGCGGTATCTACCTTTGTTTGACCCTTCAGGCGGTGTCTACCATCAGTTTTGACTTTGAAAAGGGGTCTCATGACGAGGGTTCTCCACGTCCGATGAGACTGCCTAAATGAAAATGGGTCTCATGACGAGGGTTCTCCACGTCCGATGAGACTACCTGAATTTTGAAAAGGGGTCTCATGACGAGGGTTCTCCACGTCCGATGAGACTGCTTGATTTTTGAAAAGGGGTCTCATGACGAGGGTTCTCCACGTCCGATGAGACTGCCTAAATGAAAAGGGGTCTCATGACGAGGGTTCTCCACGTCCGATGAGACTACCTGAATTTTGAAAAGGGGTCTCATGACGAGGGTTCTCCACGTCCAATGAGACTGTCTGATTTTGAAAAGGATTTTTTTTAAGGGTTTCTCTTCCCCAAGAAAATATTGGTAATCTTTGAGAAGACAGCAATTGTCCAATTGACAAAATTTTATGACTTAAGCTTTAGTCATGAGATGTGCATTTTGATGCTGGAGGTTATCCAAAACATTTTTGCAACATGCAAATGTGATCACAAATCCCTTGTATGGAAAATCTGGATCAACAGTTTGAAAATTTCCAAAAAGAGTTTGCTCAAAACATCAATTGGAATATTTCTCGACAAGGAGGCCATCTCACCTGTTTTGAGGTGATGATTTTTAGGGGATGCACTCAATTCCCTACTGACCTGTGCCTAGGTTTTAGGCTCATTCGCAGCGCATACATTTTGATCGGTCGGGAGGTCTTCCACGGGACCGTAATGTTGGGCTTGGATATTGGTTTTCAAGGGGGACCCGCTTTGGAGTCGAGGCCATCGAATGAAAATCTTCACCATCTGCTCCGGGTTTACAAGTCAAGAACCCTGCAAAATGAGAAAGAAAGAGTCTTGCTCGTACTTCTTCGAGCTAAGCTATATGTTAACCCAAGTGTCTTAGTCAGAGAAGACTGTTTCAGGGTTGTAACATTGGTAGGATTGGGGACCGAAAAAGGCTTGTTTTTGGCCCAGAAATCACGAAGGATTTGACATTGGTGATCATTGCCAATTTGTCACATGTCTTTTCCATTCTGCATCTTCCATTTTTGAGGTGTGCAACCGCTTTTGAGGTGTGCACAAGTCCTTTAGAGAACGTCTCTTGTGGTATTAAGAGATTGACAATTCTGTCCGTGTTTTTGCACCACGGCTGACATCATTTGGGGAGCAGTCTTCTTGATCTGACTCCTTTATGGGTTTTTCTCTCTTCCCAACTAGGCTTTATTGGGGATCAATCAAACAGTTTTCACGAGCATCGGCCTTGCTTTTACCAGGCACTTTGCTTTTTCTTGATGCTGGGGATTTTTTTCTTTGTTGAAATCCCGCCTTTTATTTTCCTTTGGAACTACGATGTTCAGAAAATTGTGCTAGATATACAACTTGAATCATAGCACATTTAAACGCCGATATGAGATTTTTCTATAAATCCCATCTCTTGATTTCTTCCGTTCTTGGAGTGATGCAGTTTCCATCTTGAAACATCCCATGATCACCAACAGGGGTTTATGAAATGAATTTGCAGGCTCAACTTGGCTGTGCAAAGGATATGGTGTGTGGGATAGAGAAATGAATGCTTCTCGTCATCCTATGGCACTTGGATTACCATATAAACAACACACAAAGATTGATGTTAGTCCGAGCAAGAAAATTTCTAACCATTTTCTCCTGATACCGCTGGACTCACCTCCATTTTGCCCCGATGTGGGGTGGTTCTTGACAGGGTTAAGAATGAAAACTGTCGTTCAAAGGGTTTATCAACGGTCACCTGTAGTGTTTGAGGGATATGAAACGAATGCCTCCGTCATCCCAACCCATGTAATCGTTGCGAATAATCCCTACTTCCGTAGGTCCAGATTTTGCTATCTGATCCGCTCCACTTCTCTCCAGTGTGTGTAGGACGTGTTTGGACTAGGCTTTGCCTCTTTTCTTTTGAGAAAACGTCCTTTTAAAAGTTTTGAACTTTTGATTGGAAAAAATCTCTTTCATTTTCTCCAAAAATTTTACCCGTCAAGGGGATTTTATGATGCACCATGCATGTTCTTATTCATGTTCAGATAACCTCCTGTTTTAAGACATGAATGCCAATGAAGTTTGAATTCTATGTCTTTTCTAGACATTAGATTCTGAAAGCTTTTCTTTTTCTCTCTGTTTTTTATTTAACATCTTCAATGGATTGGGGAAAGGGATACTTACCTGTCCCCCGCGGCTGGAGATCCTGAAAATGCGGAAGAAACATGTTATTGTACGTTCACGAATTTTTCAAAAAATTAGAACGATACAATTTACCCTTGGTCATGTATTCTAACGGGTAATACATGGGATGTGAAAACCTGTTCGTCTGTAAGGCGATTCCCCTGTCAAGGATAAATAACGAGTATCAATTCATATTCTCAAATTCAAGACAAATTGGAACGATACAACTTTACTCTTGGTTCTCATCCCGTTCTGATATTGCATATTGATATGAACAACATCTATCAAATCCGCCTATCCATTCTTGGAGTGTTTGCAACATCAATGGTTCATCTGCCCCCAGTTAGGCAACGTCTGTTCTGTTATTCGAACAAATGGCTCCTTGAGTGATTTATCCACGTTTATCACCTGAGAAGGGAAAGAAATGAGACATTACTTCGGTATTCGATTGAAGATCGTTTAGGAACGATACATCGTTTTACCAAATAGGTGGCTTCGCGGCCAAACGTATTTCGTATTGAAGGGGTAGATCCCATTATACTCCGCGGGTGATAGTCATTGTTCGGGGAACTTGCTCCACGGATTAAACGATTAATCCACGGCCCTCGGCTTGAAGATGCTCAAAGGGTGATGTTGACACTCACGCGCAATTAGTTCTAGACATTAATGAAAGATGTTCCCGTGGGAACCTTACAGTGCGATCAACAACATATTCAATAGGAGTGTTCCACCCCTTTCGTCTAAGCATTTTTCATCGAGTAACCATGCCTTGCATCAGACGTTTGGTCACCTGCCTTGCGTCACCACTGCGATGGCCCTCCGGCTCCAAATTGATCGAGCCAAAGATTGAACTCATCGCCAAGGAAATTGCTCGGGTCTTCGAGCCATTGATGTTCAAGTTGGGTATCAACAATTGTTGGGGGCAGATTTCCTTCATCGCCTTCATTGTGAGGAACTGGAGTCTTTGAGCTGGAACCTTCATCATTGCCCTGTTGGGGTCGAGACATACATTCCTGAAGAGTATTGATCCAAGTGTCCAGCTCCTCCTCAAGGAAATCGCCTGTTCTTTCTAGCCTTTGGTGCCCAGATTGGCTGTCGTCGACTCCAGGCGAGGGATTCCTCTCTTTGCTCTCGCCGTGAGCAACTTGACCCCTCGAATTGGAACTTCCTCCAATGACCGGCAGGTTTATATGTGCACTCTCTACCAATGCCAGATCCGCTTCAGGGACAGCATTAATGACCGAATCGCGCTCAAACTGAGGAATCCCTATGTGCTGGAACTGCGGTATATACTCTTGAGGAGTATTGAGATAGTTCGGCGGAACATTCTGATTTGGGTTAGAGGAGTCGCTGACACGACTGCTGGTCCCGTCATTGCTGAAACACGGTTGGGTGCTCTCGGCTCTCCAATCATCGTGGTTGTAACTCTGCCCGGCACTTGAGCTCCAACTGGCTTTATGATGGTTTAACGCTATCCTTCCATCCCTTAGCAATCTCCTATAGTACTTGAGGTGAGACTCGACGTTAATTCTAGAGAGCCCCGGCACATTCATAATCTCGAGTATGCGTAGTGGGCTAGCCGAATCAACTCCCAGCTCTCGAATTGCATCAACAAATTTGGTGTGAAGTTCATAGGTCCAGTAAAACCTTGTTCTCTTATCACCCAAAATATCGTCAATACTTCGGTAGCTATTCTCTACGGGATCTAGTCGTTTCAAAAGTTGTCCAGGGAGGGACTCACCGACTTTGGATTGGCTGGCTGTGACAGCGAGTTCGTCATTGAGAGAACTCCCCCTGTGATGATTCATATCCCATTTCTCAGAGGATGTTGGTGTTGATCCTATGGTGTTGACTTGCTCATGCAGATCTCCGGCGATATCTGGTTGTGTCGGAAAATGCTGTGGAGAATACGGTAACAGCTGAGCGTTATTCGTCAACAGGGACGGTTCATCGAGGAATACCTCGCCGAGGACAATAGGATTACCACAATTAAGGCAGGTGGCCTTGGTCAGAGCTTCCTTATATCTCGCGCTTTCAGCTTGAAGCTTCTCATTCTCCTCCTTCAGGACCAGTAACTCATGGTCTGCGTATTGCTGTTTCACCCGGGTTCGTTTGTTGGCGAACCAAAACTTGACCTTCGAAAGCTCCAATCCTATTTTTCGGCTCAACTCCATTTTCTGTTGTCTGCTTGGAGTGGGACATTCATTGAAGAAAGCTTCGAGCTCTCGGATTTGGCCTGGAGTGTGGCGTTGTAGTTGCTTCCTTTTCCGACTCCGGTCATCATTGTATACTCCTTCTTCGTAGCTGAAACCTAGAATTTCATCGCTGGAGGAGTCAGTCTCTATGGCCTTCGGGCAGGATTCAGCTCCAGGATCTTCAAAGTCTCCCAGCAGTTCGTGCTCAGAAATGTCCAGGTCGGGCGTTTCTAGCAGATGGGAATAACTTTTAAACATGATGGATCGGGGTATCTCGGGCTGATCTAGTTCACTCAGCTTTCTCAATTCGCTCTTACGTGTTTGCTCACTCTAGAAATTTTCTCAAGTGATTGTGCGTGTCCTGGAACCATCCTTCAGGCTGCATATGAAGACCAGCAAGCAAGCGCTCCTCCCGAGATCCTGCAATTACTCATCGTCTGTATTCCCCTTTCTTTTTCCTCGTGATAGGATCACAAACTCTCTTGCATTGATTCGGTTTCATCGAGTATTGCGCTCGTCCCCTAGTTTAGTCTTCAAAGTGGTGGGTCTACAATCTTTCGGCGCCTTTTATGATTTGCTAGGCCCGAGAACGTGGGGAGCAGCGGTGGACCCGCAATTAATGACTCCGTTTAATTCATTTAGCTCCATGGGAATTAACGCTATGATCTTCTCTCAACCCCTTTTCATCGTTCAAACGAAAGTGGCATTTTCCCTGTGTATGCTGTTACTCTTCATTTCAGCATCCCGGGCGCTTGGTGAGGAATGAGTTCGTGGCCACTCAAAATTTTAAAGACCGTCTCTGGTTTCAGACTTAATCTAACAAGGGATCATCACAACTGAGCATGACGATGTTCGTCGATAGCGTTGGTTTAACTATAGTCATTAAAGAAAAATGTTCCCGTAGGAACTTTACAACGATAAAATGAGTGATCTACTCGTGAACATGTTCTTCTTTCTATGGGTGTTCGTAGTGACCGACCCATCGTGCCCCGAGTCAGGTGCTAGATCATGGCTGTCCAAGCATGCCAGCTTCCCACTGATTGAACAAGGCATCGAGCCCCTCATCGAAGAAATCGTCTGTCGTGGGTTGACCAGCGGCAGGCAGAGCACCAGCCGACTGCTGCTCGAATGGAGGAGTTCGCACTTGCTGTACTTGTGACACGCGCTCTTGAGAAATGTTGAAATGGCCCGGGCGGACATTCTGATCAGCTTTCAGTTTGCCGGTGGTCGGGTTGCTAGCTTGATTGATGCTTAGATTTGGCCGGGTATCTCTTGATGCCTGAGCATTACAATGGCGGTCGCCCCTAGCTTTTGAGCTCGAGACGGATTCCTCCCGGTTTAGCTCCGCTCGACGTTGTTTTAATAGCTTTCTGTAGGCAGCAAGGTGATTCCTGACCAGCTCCTTACTAAGCCCCGGTACATTCATGGCCTTAAATATGCGCGTCGGAGTTGCTGAGTCGATCCCCATTTGGTGAACCACGTCTAGGAATCTGGAATGCAATTCAGGGGGCCAAGCGAACCTCCTCTTATTGTGGCCCAAAATTGCATCGATGGCTTGACGACTGATTAACTCATCTCCAGCAGGACCCGACCCTATCGAAAATTGTTGTGCATGAGGCTGATATGCTTTGAGCTGGTCGGCGGTAACATCCAGCTCCTTGAAACTGTAACTCCAATCAAAGCGATGCAAATCCCATCCCCCAGGAGGCATTTGTATCATCTTCGTAGGATCATCCTGCTCATGCGTGACTCCGGCAAAATCTGGTTGAGCAGGAGATGCCCCGAGGGAGTAGGGTGGTAAATGAACGTCTTCAATCATCGCGTGAGGCTTATCGGGGAATATCTTACCGAGGGCGACGAGGTTATCGCAATGAGGGCAAACGGTAATATTGAGAGCTTTTTCATACCTCATGTTTTCTGTTCGCAGCTTTTGGTTTTCTTCCTTTAAAATCTCGACCACCTGACGTTTGCGTTGAGCCTTCGATTTGGATCTCCTATTTTGAAACCAAAACTGGATCCTCGACTGATTAATCCCCAACTCCCGGCTCAATTCAATTCTCCACTTCTTTTTCATGTAACGGCTTTTACTGAAAAGGGTTTCCAGCATTTGGGTTTCCTCCTGAGAGTATTGGTGAGGACGTCTTCTTTTCCCGAGTTGAACATCGTGGATGTCGTTGTCGTCGTCGCCGTGATCTTGATTTCCGTTGCCAGAAGTGTTGGGCTCCATGGTTTTGGCGTTAGACTTGATCTTGGAATCTTCGAGATCCCTCTGTAGTTCAATTTCTGAGATTTTTGAGTCAGTCGCCTCTAGCAGCTGACAATAACCTCTTAAATATGTTGGATTGAGAAATGTTTGATTGGTTCTTGCCCACTCAGAGTTCTCCACTCTCTCATGTATGCTCACTCCCTATAAAGTTTTCTTCGAGTGACTTCGTATGTTCAGGAGACGCTCTTCAAGCATCATTAGGCAAACGTTCCCCCTCAAGACTTTGAATTTCTCGCTTAGCTTTTCAATCGTGATGGAACTGCCAAATCCTGTTAGGGCTCTCTTCGATAGTTGCGCTTACCTCCCACCTAACTCTAATAATGGTGATCCCGACAAATCTTTTACATCTTTTAATTGATGAGCCGGAAATCGCGGACCGAAACGAATCCAATGGTTCTCGTGAGGGGACCTCCTGCTTTACCCCCTAACTGGGCTCCACCGGCATTATTACTGAGACCCTTCATCATCCCCGAGTTGCTATAAAATGAGGAATTAATGTATGGAAGGTTAACGTTCTCGCATAATCAGCTTCTTCCTTCTAATCTCTCTGTCAAACTCGTCTTATTCTCAAGCCAACCCAACGCAAATGGCCTCCTCTCCCGTACGCACTTTTTCAACTGATGTCTTGGCCCAGTGGGAAAAGCTTTATAACCTACTGGGTCGCGGTTACGCACACATAACCGATCATTCTGCGACCGAGGATGAAATCCGTGTCCTGCTCGAGGACCTTGATACCACTTCTCTCGAAGGTACTACACTGGGGAGGGAATATAGAATTTTCCCGACTCTCTTTGCACACTCCTTAGAGGCCTACCGTGCTGCTAATCGGGAGGTTCTCGTGGCTCGCGTCTTGCGAGCTCGTTATGAGGATCGATCTGATCATTTGGTGCTGACCAACTATCTGGCCGATAGTTACAAAAAGGCCGTCGAGTTTGCTAATGAGCGGGTCGCGACGTTGCTTCGCGAGAGGAGAAATCTAGTGGAGCAATTGGCCCTATCCCTGACCACCGGCGAGCATGACCGCCGCAATGTCCTGTTGAGGCTTCAGAGCGACTGGCAGGAAGAACGGCTCGACAAAATAACAGCGGACATAGCTCGCGGGAATGGACTGGTTCGAGACCTGGAAACAATCGCCGAAGAACATGAGGCCAAGGTCGCCGAAGTTAAGGGAGAATGCAAAAGTCTTCTCCTCAGGCTTGCCGACCATGACATGCGGAGTTGGGAGTATGAGCAGAGCATTAATAACATGGAGGGTCAGTTGGGCTCCTTCGTGTCGTTAATTAGGGCTCACTTCGGCTTTACTTTTCTACCCCGAATTGTATGACCTGCTTTTGAAAACCCTCCACTGAGCAAAATAAATGAGAACTCTTGTGTGTGTGTTTTAACTTCTGTATGGTTCATTTCTTCGAGCATCCGAACATCTTCAACTTGGGTGAGCCGAACCATAATATCAGTAAGCCGAGCAAATATGTCCTGATTTTATAACTCGCTCATGATCAGATGAGATAATAGCCTTAGACTTGTCCAGGAAAAGATTTCTCTCTATTACCTATTTTTTTACCTGCAAATAAAAAGACAGAATCAGAAGGAATAATTTGAAAAAGAAATCAAAAAACCCCTTTCAATCCTATGCTTGCCCATGATTAATAAGGACAAGAACTTTTACAAGGGTTTTAATCTTGCGCGAAAAGTTTTTATCAATATTCCTCGAAAGAAAGCATACTATTGAAAGGAATGTAATTCACAATAATCGCTTTTGATCAATTTCGAGAGGAACGAATTACTCAAAAGTGCGAGGCTTAATAACGTGTTTTAAATTTAATTGAAGATACGGCATCCAAATCAAGGCCGTTTTGTTAAGAACGAGAGTAATTTGGACATCTATCTCGTCATTAAATTCAAAACAACGCCGATATTCTCGATCAATTATCGTGGATTACCAGCGACGTAAAACATGCATGGACCAATTCAAGTGTATAATTCCTTCTAGCGAAATTGGGGTTGGATTACCCTATATGACCAAAAAGGTCGTGCAAGATTTCCAATTTTAATTTTCTCTAAAGGAATTATAAACTTGACTTGGGAGTATTCGGATGATTAGAGAAAATGCCACTATCACATTCCCATGACCTGTCAAAAGAAATACAACCAAGTTCCATCTAAATGTATACACCAATAGATCCCTAATACAATCACTCTAAGGGGTGAGATAGAGAAAGCCTCGATAAAAGTAAACCCTATACAAGAGGACTAGCAATGGAAAATGAAACAAAGGAATGTGATCCTAACGTTTAAGGATGCCCCAAGTTCGATCTGTGACTTCCGGATCACTTGCCCCAACTCGTCATCTTCATTGGACGATATCTCAATAATGTCCATAGTAGGCTCCTTTGTTGCTCACTCGGTGCTTGTCATGGGATATCATCCTCTTCGTCTTCTATCAAGGACGTTTGGGAAAAACACACACATCTATCCTTGAAATGGCATTTAATCTAATCACCAGAATGCAATGAATGAAATGCCTATATTTATATGAACTGTAATATATTCGAGGTATAGAGAGTCTTACCAACCAAACTCGTCGACTTATGTGCGGTTTTAGGTGTACCAACCGCCCAAAGACATGCGCATGAGACAAGTTATGGTGAACTTCTAAAAATCAGAGGGTTTGGCACCTAAGGTTAAGGTTCCCACTTCGAGTTCTAGAAAGAGCCGATTCCATTGCACAGCTATCGTTGCATTGGGACTCGATCCATAGTTCGAAGCGAGCGGAATTGAAAAGTGGATTACCCCGCGTTTTTCCTCACGGAGATTCCATTTTCAATTCCTTCTATTGTGTTCTTATAGGCGACGCCCGGGGTTTTAGGCGCGGTTGTGTGTGTCCACGTGTTGTGATCATCACAATGCAATTCATGCATAGCAGTTTATCAATCAGCACTTCAAATCATCCACACAACATACATTCCTACGCCCAACCTGCATAAGACAATGTTAATCACGGACTACACCCCTTATTTCTCCAATCTGCAAAAACATATAACACCTATCGTAAGCGGACTTACCTCACCTTCACGAGCGCCTGCATGGTTAGAAAAATCACTCAGCGTTTTAATTACGGCCTAAGTCCACTTGGGGTCTAGAACCATAGGTTCTAGAACACAGTGTCCCCAGCGGAGTCGCCAGCTGTCGCGACCCGTCCGAAAGCGGACGCGGCTAATGGATTACCGATCGCGGATCTTGGATCGGCGCGGGCCCTCCCAGGCCCATACCAAATCGCGGCGGGAGTATTTTTCAGAAGGATTCGACGATAAGAGTCGATCGCTTTCGACCTTAGTGTGGTCGTGGTGGCATGTGCAACTTGTGCATGCATTTGGAGTCGCCACCGGTCTTTCTTGGACGGTAGACCGGAAACCTTACTGATCGATTGGGAGAGATCGATCAGTTCTACGGAACCAGAGTTTTTGGGTTCGGAGACTTGGTTACGCTGGTGTCGTTACCAACGCCCTTTCGGTACCTAACGCGAGTGATTTTCCTAACTAGGATTTCATGCAGGCGCAATTTTGGGTGAGGTAAGTCTGACTTTGCACATTAACCAGTTTAACATGCTCACGTAATCATAATAAATAAATAGATGTCAATCACATAAACATCTATCCTACGTGGTGATCATGGAATTATGATTTAATGGGTCCCGAGCCAATGAGACCACATTTAATCATTTTAATATTTTAATAACGGAGAGCCGCTCTTCGCTTCTTCTTGGTTTCTTGAACTCTTCAAGAATTGGGCCCCAAAGAGCTCGCCGACTTAAAAGGCTCCCCCACGTAATCCTCGTAGCATTTACATCAACAATTGACTATGCTAAAAATAAAGATTACATGAAAAATAAAAGGAGTACGCAGCCTCCATTTAATAATTACAACCCCAAATATATAAATAATCATCATACATTCATATATACATCAATCACATTGATTAGGGATTTTTCCATGATCACCACCCTTCCACGTAAGTAATAAATTCACAATTTAAAACTTAGGAAGACACAATAAAAATTCTACGTTGAATCATATTCAGAATTTTTACGTAAAATAAGATAGCCATAAATTTTCGATTCAAAATTGATTTAGTCTCAATTTTTGCTACGTTGATTAATTTATCATATAAAAACAATCAACCTCCATTAGCCATGTAAGACGAACAATTCGTTAATACATATTGGCCATAGTATTGCAAAAATTGCAAAAATCAATTAAATGCACGAAAACGCCTAAGGATTGGCTCTGATACCACTGTTGGGGTCCACGTAACACGTAGCGGAAATAAATAACAACCCATACATGTATCTCCAGAGGCGTACTTCGTGCATTTCAATCGAAAAAAAATCACAAAGCCTCAAAGGGAGTAAATAGATTACCTCTCGTAGCGTGCTTGAACGGAGGTGTCGGTTCGATGTTCTTCGATCTCAGCCTCCACAAGTGTTAGGCATCTAGTTCGGACGCACCACCAATTGACGAACGGGGAGACGACTAATAACTCCACAACAATTGTGCTAGCAATATGCGGAATCAATATTCCGAACTTAGTATATTTTGCTCACTCAAGATGATGAGAATATAGAGAGTGTTTGTGTTCTTCTCTCTAAGCTCTCAAAAATTTGCACACTCTACAAAATGTCTCCCCCCTCAACCTCAAAACTCTTGCCATCCTTTTATAGCCAAAAATACCTTCCAATAAATTGTATTTAAAAATAGCACTAACAATTATAAATTCTATCTAAAAATAGCACTCACAAATAAATGACATTTAAAAATAGCACTAACAATAGCACTCACAATTTATAATACAAAAATGCTATTTAAAAATAGCACTAACAATAGCACTCACAATTTATAATACAAAAATGCTATTTAAAAATAGCACTAACAATTATAAATTCTATCTAATAATAGCACTCACAATTTATGATAAATAAATGACATTTAAAAATAGCACTAACAATAGCACTCACAATTTATGATAAATAAATGTCATTTAAAAATAGCACTAACAATAGCACTCACAATTTATAATACAAAAATGCTATTTAAAAATAGCACTAACAATAGCACTCACAATACAAAAATGCTAAAAAAAGGGCACTAACAAAGGTGTTAAAAATAATAACCATTATTATTATTACAAGAGTTAAAGAGGTTACCAAACAGTACAAATATGCATAACGTATAAATACGTATGACGTATAAATACGTAGAGCATACGTATACATCCGTGAAACCGGGGACTAATTGAAAGAAAAATGTGCAATTAAGCCCTTTTAGTAAAAATTGATTAAATTGGAGGGCAAATTGACCTAATTGCACTTTAAGACTTTAGAATCCAATGTCATAGCTTATAAAAAGTGGGAATTGAAGACTAAAAGACTCGAAAATGATTTTTTTTAGGCTCGGTTCGGGTTTATGTTTGTGAAGGAACATAGTGACCCGAGCCGAATTTTTGAGATTTAAAGTGACACACTTGAAGAGGAAATTAAAACAAAATTATTGAATATTTTTGGGTATTTTTTCTGACCACGAATGGTATTTTTCTGATTTTTTTGGGTATTTTTATAATTAAATAAACTCGAAAAATATTGAAAATACCGAAAAATATTTTTTGTTCAAAATTGGTTCCTAAGGTTAAACCAAGGCTTCCAAAGTTGATTTTGTGATTTTATGACCTTTTTTGATATTTTTAATTAATTTTAAAGAATAAAAATCACAATAATAAATGGTAAAAAAAATCAGGTGTCAACAGTTGGGTTTAGATAGATATTTATTTTCATTATTCATAGATGAATAAAAATTTATTTACGTTTCTTATAGTATTGTTAATATTTTTGGAAATGTTTCAAATAATTTGTGAATTTTTTACTTTGTAGAATTTGAGAAAAAAAACTCCAATCGGCGTCCTCGCTCCGCGTGTGCACTCCGTCAGCAACTTGAGGTAAATTCCTCCTACGTAGGAATTTTTTTCAATTTGTTGGGTTTAGATAGATATTTATTTTCATTATTCATAGTTGAATAAAAATTTATTTACGTTTCTTATAGTATTGTTAATATTTTTGGAATTGTTTCAGATAATTTGTGAATTTTTTACTTTGTAGAATTTGAGAAAAAAAACTCCAATCGGCATCCTCGCTCCGCGTGTGCACTCCGTCAGCAGCTTGAGGTAAATTCCTACGTAGGAATTTTTTTCAATTTGTTGGGTTTAGATAGATATTTATTTTCATTATTCATAGATGAATAAAAATTTATTTACGTTTCTTATAGTATTGTTAATATTTTTGGAAATGTTTCAAATAATTTGTGAATTTTTTACTTTGTAGAATTTGAGGAAAAAAACTCCAATCGGCGTCCTCGCTCCGCGTGTGCACTCCGTCAGCAGCTTGAGGTAAATTCCTACGTAGGAATTTTTTTCAATTTGTTGGGTTTAGATAGATATTTATTTTCATTATTCATAGATGAATAAAAATTTATTTACGTTTCTTATAGTATTGTTAATATTTTTGGAAATGTTTCAAATAATTTGTGAATTTTTTACTTTGTAGAATTTGAGAAAAAAAACTCCAATAAAATAGGCAAATTACTATATGCGAAATAATTTAAAATTTATTTATTTAGCAGAATGTCGTCTACATCATTTGCGATAGTGCGTTGGGGGGGTACAATAGTACGAAATCAATATGGAGTTGATTACGATGGTGGACAATATGCTATGTTCAAATTTGATAATATATCATCATTTGATGAGTTACGTGCTACGATTGGGCGCACGTTGAATATAACAGCAAATCAGTATATTCGGAGCATAATGTATAGATACCCGAGCGGAATGGATTCACATTATGTTGTATATGATATTATGGAGGTGCATAATGATGGGGCAGTTACGATGATCCAACAGTTTGCACTTTCGGGGGGTTCGACGGGTTTTTTACAATTCTATATAACTATAGATGAAAACCAGCATGTTCATGAAGATGATGTTGGGGAAGGCTACAATTTTGTTGGGGAAGGCTCTAATGTTGGTGATGATGATAATGATGGAGATGACTCTGTTGAAGAAGATGATAATGATGATAATGATGGTGATGACTCTGTTGAAGAAGATGATGAGTATTGGATAGACACTGATGACAGTGGTGAAGAAGATGTCGAAGGCGACAATATGGATGCTTACTACAATGCTCATTACAGCAATCCCATCATGTCGGTGGTAGATCCACCGCCATATTCTGAAATCGACTTCGATGTAATGCAAGTCGATACAAGAGCCAAGCCAAACCGTTCGTTATTTCATCCATCAAATGAATTTGAAGTTGGCATGGTATTTCCATCACGGGACGCGTTGCAGTTGGCTGCGAAAGAGTACTCTCTGAGAAGAAATCATTATTTTCGCAGTTATGTAACAAATTGTCGCGACCCTCCCTAGGCGGAGGGTTAATGGGCCGCCCGATCGCTGGCTGGATCGGACGCGGGCCTCTCCCAAGGCCCGTTTCCCAAATCGCAACTGCTGGATGTACGTGATTGACCTTCAGTGTGGTCTAGTGACATGTGATGAGTGTACATGTCAAGGAGTCGCCACCAATTGTTTTGCGGAGGGTACGATCGGAAACCCTATCGAATAGTTGGGAGTGGTCTATTCGATTCTGCGGAAACCAGAGAAGTGGGTTCGGGGACTTAGTTACGCCAACTGTCTAAGTTGACGCCCTTTCGGTACCTAAACTGAATGGTTTATCTGATCCTAGGATTTCATACAGACGAGTGAAGTATAGATCCTAAAACTAGGAGTTCATGCAGATGGGAATTACTACCCTACCAATCACAATCAATGGAAATAAGTGCGCAAATCAAGGATCCAGTACATGCGGATAAAACACATGAAATCAGCGTGGTATCCCTAATGAGGCCCTATTAGCCTAGAGAAGTATCAATCAAGGCTTAGGAATGATTTGGACATGATTCGCCCATGAGGGGGGCAAAATCGTAATTTTGAATGATTCGGGAAAATTTACCCTTAAAAGGGTAAATTTGTCATTTTAGACGAATTGGGAAGTCAAAAGACAATGGAAATAGGATTGGCCATCAATCCAATCCATTTCCTATTTTTTGGGAATTTCCAGGATTTTTCTGGAATTTTCAAGTGATTTTACCCTTGGAGGGGTAAAGTCGTCATTTGGACAAAGACGAGGAACCGAAAATCTCAAATATTAGGGTTGGTCGTCCACCTGACCCAAACCCTAACTTCAAGCAATTTTCAGAACTCGATTGAGACAAGAAAGACGATTTCACCACTAAAGGGCAAAATCGTCATTTTGAGAAAAGAGGCGGGACTCGAAAACCCAAATTTAAGAATTGGTCGTCTAATCGACCCTAATTCTCACATTGGCATTATCGGCCTTATCTAGTAAGCAAAACAGAGGCGACTTACCCCTAAAGGGTAATGTCGTCAAGTCTTGGAAAATTGGATAAGAAACCCCAAAAATAGGGTTGACCAGTTGTCTGTGGTCAATCCTCGATTTTTGGGGATTTCTAGAGTGTCTAGGATTTTTCCTAATTTTTCCACATTTTTTTGAATTTTCTGGAATTTTCTATCATTTTTTAGGATTTTCCGAAATTTTTAGATTTTTTATTATTTTTTAAAAATCATTTTCTGATTTTTTTTTATTAAAAAAAAAAAATGTTATCCGGGCCGGGTCAGGTGACCCGGCCCACGGTCCACGAGCAACCGGCCCAACCCGGATCCGGCCCGCGCGACCCGCGCCCCCCAAAACGGCGTCGCTTTAATTTTTCTGTTCAAAATCTTTAATTCCCGCCTAATATAAACCAAGGACCCAGATTGTACCACGTGGCGATTGATTGACGGCCTGATCTAGGGCTGGCAACTGACGGTCCAGATTGAAAATCCTAATCGAACCACGACCGTCCGATCAATTTATCTGAAAGTAATTTTTATTTCCGAAAATTGCGAGATCTCAACACGTGGCACACTATCCACCGTTGGATCAAGTTTTTTTTTTTGTTGCAACCGAACGGCTGACGTGGCTGCCACGTGGGCGCCACGTCAGTGCCACGTAGGCGTTGACCAGTCAACTTTCGTTGACTGGTCAGCAGAGCTGTCGGGGAAGACGACCGGCGCCGGCTCTGACTCGCCGGCGCCTCGTCGGAAGCCGTTTTCTCCGCGCACAAGCCACCAAAATTCGCGAAACCAATGGCAAATGACTCGTTTCGACCTCTTCTATAACATATCAGAACTTCGACGCAGCAGATTATCATCTCATCCATGTGCAACCTCCGGCCGAAGCTAGGCTCCGGCGGCTACTCGTCCTAACCATTTCTATCGTCACCTAGCTAAAAGAATCGATCAAGAAGCATCACCGAGGGTAGAGGAGACTTACCTGACCGTCATGGAGCTTCAGCTTGGTCTAGGACGAGCTATGGAGCTCGCGGCCGATCGGCCATGGCAGGGGGTGGACTCGGTGATTTAGGCCATGAAACGACATGCGACCAAAGGCAAAAATGCTCAGGAAGGAGACACAAGCACATTGCAACCCGAATCGCAGCAGATGGATGACTATAATTAAAGTTGCCATTGAAGGCCGAGCTTGAGTTCGAAGGAGGAGCTCACCTGATTCTGTGATGAAACGAAGCTCCGCTTGATTCTGGACGTTCTTGGGGATGTCACGAAGCTCGGAGGATGTATCCGAGGCTTCGGTTCTGCGCCGGTTGCCGCGGTCGAGCCTTCGGAGCTCACGGGTTCTCCCTCCTATGGCGACGGCTATGGCCGTCCCGAGCTCTCTCTATCTCTCTGTATCTCTCTCACTCTCTCTCAGCGAACTCTTTGTTCGCTTCCTTCTCTCTCTCAGCTCGTTCTCGCTCTCTTCGTCCGTTCTTCGCGCGAACAGAACTCTCTCCCTCTCTGCGTCTCTCTCTCTCTCTACCCTCGCGCGAACAGAACTGCCCCTCTCGTTTCGCTCCGTTTCGCCTTTTTGTTGCGCCAGCTAACTCCTTTCCAACTGATTTCCCCAGCCCAACTGATCATCCTCCGCAAACTGATTTCCCTTTCTGTTACATGCGCCTCTCTTTCTTTGCCTTTTTTCTTCGTCCGTTCTCTTCTTCTTTTGTTTTTGTGCGAACCGGTCCAACGAACAGGCTTCCTCTGTTTGTTTAAGGTGAAACTGGTCAACCGGGTTGACTGGGTTGGGTCAACCCGACCCAGTCGATCCGGTTCTACTTTCTTTGTCCAAATTGGACGCCCATATGTGCCAAGATCACAAAATTGACACTAAAATTGGATTCCATGGCACAGACTCTATCTAAAAATGTGATTTTCGTGACAAATTCCTTTTGAATTGATTGAAAGCCCCAAATGTAGAGTATGATCCGAATTTAATTTTTGTCAAATTGAAGGTCCTAATGGACGAATCGACCCCAATTGAACTGACCGTTAGACTTAGGGGATCAAATACTATAGGGAGGAAGCATTGGGGTTCAATGGGTGCCCCTCAAAAAAGTTTAATTTCAGAATTGGCATTATAGGGACTAAAATGAAAAGAATTTCATGCAATTAGGTCCCTAAAGCCAAAATTGATCAAATTAGCGCATAATTGAACCAAATTGAAATGTAGGGCAATCAAGTCGAATGTCAAGATTCGGAAAATGCAAAAGATCGCAAATAGAAAGACTCAAAACATATTTTTTTGACAAATTTAATCATGTGCGTTACAAAGAAACACACAAAATTAAACTTGAATTTCAACTCTTGATGAGGTCAAAATGACAAGGGATTTAAAATAAAAATATTTACTATTTACCTATATTTTTGTGACCTCAAATTCTATTTTTGTTGATTTTTCTAGTATTTTCCTATTTTCTAAAAATACTAAAAAATGTGAAAAATATGAAAAATTATTTTTTGGTCAAGAATGGTTCCTTGGGCTTGGCCAAGGCCACCAAAGTTGATTTTGTAATTTTTTTGACTTTTTATGAATTTTTTTGTGATTTTTCAAAAAAATGAAAAAGACTAGGTCAAAAAATCAGGTGTCAACAGCTGCCCCTCTTTGAGAGGAATCTCGTGAGAGGTTTCGCTCAAAGACAGGTGACACCTGAGTCTAGACCGACTCGACTGGGGAAAAGAAAAATGAATCCTGACATTCAATCTTTCTTGCTTTGCTGGTAAATGCTCTGCTTGTTCTGCTCTGGATACTGTGAGAGAGAAAGTAGAGAGACCCACTTGTTACTTACCTGTTGATCACCTGCCTGATGCTCGTGTGGCACACGCGGTGTATAGTGGGTTCAAGTGAATACCTAGGGACTCGTCTTTTGAGTATCCTAGGGCGGTTAAACTCTAGCCTGTATGGTAGGCCGTACCAGAATGGGATTCCTATACTTGACAGGAACCTGTGAATGACGC
This sequence comes from Rhodomyrtus psidioides, assembly GCA_021437785.1. NCBI lineage: Eukaryota > Viridiplantae > Streptophyta > Magnoliopsida > Myrtales > Myrtaceae > Rhodomyrtus > Rhodomyrtus psidioides. The sequence goes on from JAILYB010000082.1 coordinate 297,041, forward strand.
ACCCAGTCTCCTAGGGATTGTCGGGGTTTTGATCCGTATGGTGGATCAGACCATGAGTAGGACTCCTTTCTGCTAGGAACCTATGGATGACGCACCCAGTCTCTTAAGGATTGTCAGGGTTTTGATCCGTATGGTGGATCAGACCATGAGTAGGACTCCTTTTCTGCTAGGAACCTATGGATGACGCACCCAGTCTCTTAGGGATTGTCAGGGTTTTGATCCGTATGGTGGATCAGACCATGAGTAGGACTCCTTTTCTGCTAGGAACCTATGGATGACGCACCCAGTCTCTTAGGGATTGTCAGGGATTTTGATCCGTATGGTGGATCAGACCATGAATAGGACTCCTTTCTACTAGGAACCTATGGATGACGCACCCAGTCTCTTAGGGATTGTCGAATATTTTGATCCTTCAAGGGGATCAGGCCGAGAATAGGATTCCTTTCTGTTAGGAACCTATGGATGACGCACCCAGTCTCTTAGGGATTGTCGAACATTTTGATCCTATATTCTAAGGAATTAACTAGGATTTATACAAATGAGGTGTGCCTGACCTTGAGGCTTTACCAAATGGGCTATTCTGGGTTTAGGGGTTACCTAGAACCTCACAGAAAGCAGATTTTGAATATTGTCTTTTCGACACGCGAGGCGTTATTCTGGGATTTGGGGATTCCAAGTATCCTGCAGAAAACTTAAACCTGCAAAAACTTTGATAAGATTCTTCTAGGATCTAGGGGCTACCTGAGATCTCACAGAAAGACTATCTTGAATGTTGTCCTTTCGACATTGGATGTGACATTCTGGGATCTGGGGACTCCAGGTATCCAGGGATCTTGCAGGAAAATAAACTTGAAAGCTCTTCTTCACAGAGCAAGGCATCCTTCTAGAATCTGGGGCTACCATGATTCCTATAGAAGTTTAACCAAGAACAGTAGCATTCTAGAATCTGTCAGAAGCTTAGGCATATAAACTCTCATTCTTAGAGAAATGTGTCATTCTGAGACCTGGGGTTACCAGGGGTTCTGCAGAAGTTTAAACTTGAAATATATTCTTCACAAAAGAAGTAGCATTCCGAGGTCTGGGGATACCAGGGGTCCTACAGAAGCTTGAACATGTAAACTCTTTCTTACCAAGAGCGGTTGTGTTATTATGAGATCTGGGATTGCCAGGAATTCTGCAGAAGTTTAGACATGTAAATTGTTTCTTACCAAGAGTGCTGCAAGCCATTTTGGGAGCTGAAGTCATCAAGAATCTTGCAAAAGCTCTAACCTGAAAATTTTCTTACCAAAGGCACATCAATGGTCTTTAAGTGATATGTGATGTCAAACTGACAGCACTTTATGACTTATATCATAGTCATGAAAGAATTTCAATGGATGCATTACGATGCTGGAGGTTATCCAAAACACCTTGTAACATACGGAGGTGATAAAAAATTCCTTGTGGGGAAAGTTTGAAATAAACAATCTGAAATTACCAAAAGAGTTTGGTTAAAATGTCCGACGGAGTATTCTCATCAAAGAGGACTTCTCACCGTTTTGAGGTAATGGTCTTTTACCAAGAATGCACTCGAATTTCCTATCAAACCTGCGCCTAGGGTTCAGGATCATTCGCAGTGAATACACCTCGATCGATCAGGAGGACTTCCAAGGGACCGTAATGTTGGGCTTGGTCAACGGTTTTCAAAGGGGACTTGCGTGCAAGTCAAGGCTTTCGAAGAGAAGTCTTCAATGTCTGCTCCAGGTTTACAAGTCAAGAAACCTGCAAAATGAGAAAGAAATAATCTTGCTCGAACTTCTTCGAGCTAAGCTTAGACATTAAACCCTATGTCAATCCATGTGCCTTAATCATAAAAGACTTTTCAGGGTTGTAACGTAGGTAGAATTGGGGACCCAAAAAAGGCTTGTTTTTGGCTCAGAATACGCGAAGGGCTTAGCATTGGTGATCATTGCAGGTTTTGCCGCCATCTTGCCCCTTCTGGTTCAAAGAGCGTCTTCAGTCTTTGAAGTGCATTAGTAGTCTTTGAAGAGCATTGTCAGTCTTCGAAGCGCACATTTGTCTTTAGAGAATATCTCTTTCATGTTGAGACTGTGTCAACATCTTGTCTACACTTTCATCATCTGACTGTGACATAATCTGGGAGTATCTTTTACAATCAGATCTCACTAGTGACCCATACAAAGGTATCATGCCATCTTTTGACATTTACAAGATCAAACACATGATTCACAAGTGTACAAGTATTTGAATAGGCATTGGCCTTGCTTTTACCAGGCACTTTGTTTTTTCTTGATGCCCAGGATCTGATTTTTTTTTCTCTTTTTTCTTTTTCTCGTCTTTTGTCGAGATCCCACCTTTTCTTTTCTTTTGGGGATCAGAACTTTCAAATGAGTGTGCTAGATGTACAATTTGAATCTCAGCACTCAAACATTAATTTATGAATTTTTTACAAATCCTGTGTTTTGAACCCTTCCGCTCTTGAAGGGACGTCGCTTCCGTCTTGGAATATGCAATGATCACCAACGGGTTTGTGAAATGAACGTATAGGCTCAACTGGGCTGTATAAAGGGTAAAAGTGTATAGGATAGAGAAACGAATGCTTTTCGTCATCCTAAAGCACCTGAATTACCATAGAAGTTAAAATGACAAGCAACACATGAAGATTGATGCAAGTCTGAGCAAGAGAACTTCTAACCATTTATCTCCTGATACTGCTGGACGTACCTCCAGTTTGCCCCATTGTGGGGGTGGTTCTTGACAGGGGTATATAATAAAATCGTCGTTCAAATGGTTATCAATGGTCACCTGTAGTGTTTATGGTAGAGAAACGAATGCCTCCGTCGTCTCAATCCATGTAATCACCGCGAATAACCCTTACGTCCGTAGGTTAAGGTCTCGCTATCCTTACCATTCCACTTATCTCTTAAGTGTGTATGTGATGTGTTTGGACCAGGCTTGCCCCTTGTCTGAGGAAACACCCTTTTGAATGATTTAAACAACTTTTGTTTGGAAGAGTTCATTTTGCTTTCTCCAAAACTGACCCTCCAAGGGGATTTATGATGCACAATGCATATTTCAATCATGTTCGGATAACCTCCAAGTTTAAACATGAATGCCAATGACATGACTATGAGAATTTTGCGTCTTTCTAGACATGAGATTTGAATATATGCTAGATTCCAAGAAGCCTTCAAATTCTATCAATAAGGATTCCGACAGTCTTGTAAACCTAAAAGATTAGGGAAGGAATACTTACCTGCCCAGCGTGGCTAGGGATTCCTGAAAAAACATAAAAGGGATATGTCAGTGTATACTTTCGAATTTCAGAAAATTAGAACGATACACCTTACCCTTGATCATGCATTCCTATGGAAGTGGATAGATTCGCGAAAATCTGCATTTTTCTTAACAACACAAGATGGTTAAGTTGTTCTAAAATTTCTTGAAATTCTCAGTCTTTGGAGAAGAAGACGTGCATCTGACCACCATGACGTTAGGTCTCCTTGATCATGCGTTCCAACTTATCGCGACCCTGCTTCCTTGGATCCTGCAATATTGAACACATGCTAATGTATGCATAGATGCGTGACATGCTTATGCAAAGACTATCATGAAGAGTTGGCTCAATTCGAGGCAGGGCATATGACCAGAATCTGATTTTATTTCAAGGGTAATATTTCTTCACAGCATCTGAATTCACAGGGTGCCCCAATTCTTCTCCCTCGGAGTTTACAAGAATTAATGCTCCTCCCGTGAGGATCTTCTTAACAATGTAGGGGCCTTCGTAATTTGGAGTGAATTTTCCCCCTGGATGGGTAGTACTTGGCAAAACTTTCCTAATTACCAAGTCATTTACTTCGAAGTTTCTGGTCTTGACCTTTCGATTGAACGCCCTGGCTACTCTCTTCTGGTAAGTTTGCCCATGGCAAATGGCTTTAAGATGTTTCTCATCTATTAAGTTCAGTTGTTCATATCTGTGCTTGAAATACTCTGACTCAGAGAGTTTATCTTCGGATAAGATTCTCAAAGAGGGAATCTTAACTTCTACTGGTAGAACTGCTTCTGTCCCATATACCAAATTATAGGGAGTTGCCCCTGTAGAAGTCCTGATCGACGTTCGGTAAGCCATCAAGGCGAAGGGCAGCCTTTCGTGCCAATCCCTGTAGTTTTCTGCTGTTTTAGCCAAGATTCTCTTGATGTTTTTATTGGCGGCTTCCACTGCCCCATTCATCTGTGGGCGGTAAGGAGATGAATTCAGATGTCGAATGCTAAAATGATCCAGCAGACCATCGACAATCTTGTTGTTTAGGTTGGACCCGTTATCTGTGATGATCGCTTGAGGGGTACCATACCGGGATATGATATCTCTTTTGACAAATCTTGCCACATTTCTTGCAGTGACATTCTTGTAAGAGCTGGCTTCTACCCATTTGGTGAAGTAATCAATCGCTACCAAGATGAAGCGATGACCATTCGAAGCCATAGGATTAATAGGCCCTATCATGTCTATCCCCCACATAGAGAAAGGCCAAACTTCAGACATTTGGTGTAGTTCGTTCGGGGGTGCGTTAATCTTATCCCCGTATATTTGGCATTGGTGGCATGACCGGACGTGCTGACAGCAGTCTGATTCGATGGTCATCCAGTAATAACCTAGCCGCATGATCTTCCGGGCAAGGAGGTGGCCATTCATGTGAGGCCCACACGTACCTTCATGAATCTCTTTCATGAGAATATTTGCTTCTTTGGCATCTACGCATCTCAGTAGAGTGGAATCGAACGATCTCTTGTATAGAATTTGTCCATTGAGGAAGAACTTGCTGGCCATCTTGGTTATGTATTTTCGGTCTCCTGACTGGCATCCTTCAGGGAATTCCCTTTTCAAGAGGTAATTCTTGATGTCATAGTACCATGGCTCTCCATCACATTCCTCTTCGATTAGCATGCAATAAGCTGGCTTTTCAACAATGCCGATCCTCAGAGGTTCTATATCCAACCCTTCAACCGTTTGTAACATCGAGGCTAGGGTGGCTAATGCATCTGCGAATTGGTTGTGAGACCTTGATAGGTACTCGAATGACACTTCTTCAAACTTGAGTATCAATTCTTCAAGGTATTCATGGTAGGGGATGAGTTTTGCATCTTTCGTCTTCCACTCCCCTTGTGTCTGTAGAATAATGAGCATGGAGTCTCCAAAGACTTGTAACCTAGGTATCTCCATAGAAAGGGCCAGTCGTAGACCCAGAATGCATGCCTCATATTCTGAAATATTGTTGGTACAAGGGAAAGTTATCTTTGCCGCGACAGGGTAATGTTGACTATCTGGGGATATCAGTACTGCCCCAGTGCCTGCCCCTGATAGGTTAACAGCACCATCGAAATACATGATCCACTTATCCTCTGCTAAGTTCAGAATTCGGCTTTCTGTGTTCGTTACTTCAGGGGATTCAGTGCTCGATGGGTTTTCTGCCAGCATGTCCGCTATAGCTCTTCCTTTTACCGACTTCTGTGGAGAACATTTAATGTCAAATTCAGACAACATTACTTGCCATTTTGCCAGTTTCCCAATTAAAGCGGGTTTCTCCAGGAGGTATTTGACGGGGTCGTTCTCTGTTATGAGCTGAATGTGATGATGTAGGGTATACTGCCTTAGTCTTCGTAGTACCCATACTGCTGCTACGCAGGCCCTTTCAACTGGTATATATTTTGCTTCAGATGGCGTGAATTTCTTACTCAGGTAATAAATGGCCCTCTCTTTTCCATCTATCGGGCTTGTCTGGGCAAGTAAGGCTCCCAAGGACTCTTGTCGTATGGTCAGGTATAAGGTCAATGGGTGACCAGGAATTGGTGGCACAAGCACCGGTGGTGTGATCAAATAGTTTTTGATCATTTGGAATGCCTTGCTGCACTCGGCGTCCCACGTTATTTTCGCGCCTTTCTTAAGCAATTTGAAGATAGGCTTAGCCACATCAGACAGCTGATTGATGAACCTGGCAATATAGTTCAATCTCCCTAGAAGGCTTCTCACTTCTTTTACTGTGGATGGAGTTGATAAATCGTGGATGGCCTAGATTTTTGAGGGATCAATCTCAATGCCCCTGTTGCTGACTATGAACCCAAGGAGTTTCCCGGATCTTGCCCCAAACACGCATTTGTTAGGGTTCAACTTTAACTAGTATTTGCGCAGGCGCTCAAATAATTTTCTTAATACCTGTATGTGATCTTGTCCTTTCTTGGATTTAGCGATCATGTCATCAACATATACTTCAATCTCTTTGTGGATCATATCATGGAATAACGTGACCATAGCCTTCTGGTAGGTAGCCCCGGCGTTTTTCAATCCAAAGGGCATGACTTTGTAGCAAAAATTTCCCCATGGTGTGGTAAATGCAGTCTTGGGTTTGTCTTCTTGTTTCATGGAGATTTGGTTGTATCCCGAGAATCCATCCATGAATGAGAATAATTCATAACCTGCTGTACTATCCACCAATACATCAATGTGGGGGAGTGGAAAATCATCTTTTGGGCTTGCTCTATTCAGATCTCGGTAATCTACGCAGATCCGAACTTTTCCGTCTTTCTTCATGACGGGGACTATATTTGCAACCCAGTCTGAATATGGGATAGCTTCAATGAAGCCTACCCTAAGGAGTTTCATGACTTCTTCCTTAATCTTGTCTTCTAACTCGGCTTTCATCCGCCTACTGCCTTGTTTGACAGGTTTGATGCCAGGATCCGTGGGCAATGCATGTTCCACAATCTTAGGATCAAGGCCTGGCATATCCGCCTAAGACCATGCGAAGATGTCTTGATATTCTTTTAGTAGCTTGGTGAACTCGAGCCTTTCATCACGGGATAGGTGTCCGCCGATCTTGACCTCTTTGACGTTCACGGTGTCTCCCAAATTAATGACAATTGGTTCTTCTGAGGTAGGAGGCTTTGATTCTTCGAAGGTGTTCCAATCCCTACGGATATACGCGTAATCCTCGTCTTCATCTTCCTCAATGTTATAGGAGTGGTTAATGGAGGGATCTGAATTTTGTAACAACCTGGTATGCATGTTTGAGATGATATGCCTGAAATGTCATGAGTATGGTTAGTTTGTGCTCAGTAAAAATGGCATGCATGCTTATGTAAAGTCTTTTTGAAAAAGTTTTTTCGAAATAGATGTAGGTACAGATGGGACTAATCCTCATGTCATTGGATATCCCGGCCCCTTGAAAATCTTTTGAAGATTAGGAATCATATGGCAAATCAGGCCTCAAGCTTCTATATGGAAGACCATTATCATCATCGGGCTGATTCGTGGTTCCATATGTCCTTAACAAAACATGTGTGGTTTTATTGAATGCGAAATGGGCCGCGTTACAAGATGTGCTATTTGGACCAACGGCCGGAGATCCAAAGGCGTTTTCTTATGCGTTCAATAAGGAAAGAAAATACAGTGAAATGCAGAAAGTTCTAAACACAGTATTTAAAGATGAAGGAAGAGTCTATTTACTCAGAAGAAGTGGCTTCACTGTCCAACCACTCCATGATGACATTCACAGAGTCATCTTCGAGAAAAGGATTTGTCAGATCTGGTTCCATCGGCGAAGTGATACCCTCTTCAGATAACCATTTGGAGTTCTGGTCGAAGTAGGTATTTAAGGGATTCTTGAACATTCGAGACCTTCCCTTCCAGGTTGGAGAACCGATGAATGAGCTATTCGGGCTGTTTTCGCCTCCACGGCGTCCCAGGCTCTTGCCTCGGCCTCGGCTTGTTGCTTTCGGGACAGAATCATTCATGGGATACTTCTGGTACCCCAAGCCCATTTTATGTGGATTAGCCTTCAACTGTAGCGGGGCATTTATACCCTGATTATGTTTGCCTAGGCCTTTTTCAGGATTGAACCCGTATGCCAGCAGCATCTTAGCTGGTAGAAGACTGGCTTCTGAGATGTAAGGAGTTCTCAACTTCGATCCTACTGGGGTATGAACTGTTGCTACCAACTCTAGGAAGTGATAGCTTGCTTCAGTTTTCTCTTCAGGCTCAATATAGGGAATGGCACTGCTCTGGTATGCTTGGAGGTCGACTTCCCCATGTACGGTAATTACCTTCCCATCTACAACGAAACGTACTTTTTGGTGCAGGCTCGAAGGGACAGCTCCTGCTGTATGGATCCAAGGTCTTCCTAGCAGGAATCCAAATGCACTGGGTAGATCCATTACTTGAAAGTTTATAGAGAACTTTGTCGGGCCGATGAATACGTCAAGCTCGATCTCTCCCTCTACAGTCTTCCTCATGCCGTCGAATGCTCTTACAGCTGTCTTGGATGCCTTGACCATCTCTTCATTGATTCCCAGCCTCCTTATGGTAGCCAAAGGACAGATGTTAAAGGCTGATCCGTTATCGATCAATACGTGTGCCACTCTTTTGCCGTTACATTGGGCAGAGATGTATAAAGCTTTGTTGTGCCCCCTTCCTTCCATGGGGAAGTCCTCGTCAGAGAAGCTCAACTGGTCTTTTAAGAGAATTGCCCCTACAAAGTCCCCTAGTTGGACCTCATTAATTGTTTCAGGGACATGTACTTCATTGATTACCTTCAATAGTGCGTTCTTGTGCTTCTCTGAATTGATGAATAGGTCTAACAGGGATATCTGAGCGGGCATCTTCCTCAGCTGCTCTATCACTTCAAACTCACTGGTTTTGATGATCGATACGAGCTTTTCGGCATCTTCCTTTGAGACATCTCTTTTTTCGGATTCACCCTCTCTGGGGGCATAAAATCTTCCCGACCTCATTATTGCATCTACTTGTGTGGTCCCATAGTCCCAATGAACAGCTTTGGGATCATACTCTTTGTCGCGACCCTCTTGAGGTTGTCGGGCTCTCGAGGGCTAATGGGTCGTCATGTCTGGTCGGACGCGGGCCTCTCCCAAGGCCCATTACCCAAATCGCAACGGAGGTATGCGTGATCGACTTTCAGTGTGGTCTAGTGACATGTGCTAAGTGTGCATGCCATGGAGTCGCCACCAATCATTTTTTTAGGGTGTGATTGGACCACCCAATCGAATAGTTGGGAGTTTCTATTCAATTCTGCGAGAACCAGAGAAATGGTTTCGGGGACTTAGTTACACCAACTGTCAGAGTTGACGCCCTTTCGGTACCTAAGTTGACTGAATTTTCTAGCCTGAGATTCATGCGGATGAGTAAGGTATGAACCCTAAATCTAGAAATTCATGCATATAGAAGTGATTATCCTAGCAATCACAATCAGTAATAAAATGCGCAACTCAAGGAATCTAGATATGCAAATAAATCACATGGCATTCCTAGTAAGGCCATATTTATCAATCACAGCTCAAGAATGATTTAGTTGTCCTAGCCATTCTACACACGAACTAACCTAAGAAAAGCATTAGGAAGCATCGAAGGAGTTCGAGAGTACTCACATGGGGTTCGCCGTGCTCTGGTTTGGTCTTGGACGAGCTATCGAGCTCATGCCGACCCGATTATATTTGGGGATCCACTCGGCGTTTTACACCATGAAATCATGTGAAACAAAAACAAAAATATTCAGCAAGGGGAATTTATTGTAGATGGTGGTCGATCTAATTGGACGTCAAGACTAAAAAATATGTAGAAATTTACAAATTAAAATACTCGAATGACATTTTTTTGCCAAATTCAACTCTATGCGTCGTGAAGAAACACATGCAATTGAACTTGAATTTTGACTATTTATGAGTTCAAAATGAAAAGGAAATTAAAATAAAAATATTGACTATTTTTCTATATTTTTACGACATCGAACGCTATTTTTCTTCATTTTTCATGTATTTTTCTATTTTTGGAAAATATTAAAAAAATATGACAAATTATTTTTTTTATCAAAAATGGTTCCTTTAGCTTGGTCAAGGCTACCAAAGATGATTTTTTAATTTTTTTTAACTTTTTATAGATTTTTTATGAATTTTTAAAAAATAAACTATGAAAGACTGATCAAAAATCAGGTGTCAACACTCTTCTACTGGGGGGACTTTTATCGTTACAGTTGTCTGATGAGGTATCTCTGGTCCTGACGTGTCGCTTTCTTCCTCCTGAGGCAATTGAATTACGACAGGCCTTACTGGGCAATCTTCTACCTTGCCCAGGCTATCCATCTCATCCAATCTGATCACCACGGCCGTGGCTACTTCGATCATCAATATGGCGTTGTCGAGTTTTTCCATACTGTTTGAGGTTTCTGGTTGAGAGAGATCATCCATACCTCCCCATCCGTCCGGTATGATGTCTTCAATCTTCTGATAAAAGCTGGTAGGGGCCGAATATTTCACCTTGAAATTGTATCCTCCAGGATCTTGACCCAGGTTGTCTATAATTTCGCTCTTCTCAAGTGCATCAACCATAAATTTGAGGTCTGCTAGACTTCTCCTCCTGGCTTCTATTTCGTCTTCTTCAAATTCTTCTTCTGATTGAGTGGCCGGCCCCAGATCGTTTGCCAATTTCTCACGTGAGGTACCACAGGTGCCACTCTGTTCAGCTGTGATCAAGAAGTGGTTTCCTTTCAAAGATAGAGATGTTTCAATCCCTTCGAATTCTTCATCAGTAATGTCGGACATTATCCCCAAGCTCTTCATCTTGTTGATACACAACTTCCTTTGGTCGGTTGATATCTCCCCCTCTTTTGGGTATGATGAAGCGGTTGTTAGCAGGTTGGCCAGCTTAGGCACATCTACCTTCAGTTTAAGGTAGTCCTCTTCTTCTTCAGTGAATATTGCCCCTATTGCTTGATGATCTGGCAACGGATTTTCTTGTACATTTGGGGCTGCATTGTCAAATTTCAAAATCTGACTATCGATTAGGGCTTGCACTTTCAGCTTCAGGACATAGCAGTTATCCACATTATGCCCTCTTTCGCCCATATGGTAGGTACAAGTCTGGCTCTCATCAAAGCCAGGATATCTTGCGGGGTTTGCCCTAGGTGGTTCTTTTGCCACCAAGTGTTGCTCCAGCAGCATCGGGAGTAGCTTGGATAAAGGTCTCGGGAGCTGAGAGAATTGTCTCTGGGGTTGCTTTCTTCTAGGCTCTTGTACCTTTGGCGCTGACCAGGATGATCCGCCTTTGGCCTGATTAGAATTGCCAAATGGCTTTAACTTGTGGGGATCTGGTATAAATGCTATGTCCAGTCCGGCTTCTCTTTCCTTTCTCAGAGGGTACTGCTTCCTAGTAGGAGCTTCCTGAGGCCTTCTTTCTTTCAAGGCCCATTCCAGCCTCTCAGCAACCTTAATCAGGTGTGCGAATGTCTGACATCCAGAAGTGTTCAGTCTGTCAAAGTACTCGTAGGGGAGTGCTTTTAGGAATAAGTCGATCAGCTCCTCTTCTGGAATTGAAGGCTTTACTTGGGTAGCCAAGGCTCGCCATCTCTGAGCATATGTCCTGATCGATTCGCCCCTCACTTTTGAAGTTCGTAGGAGGTCTTCTCTTGTTGGGGCTGTAGCCGTGTTAAATTTGTACTGCCTGAGGAAGTCTTCAGCAAGGTCCTCCCATCCGTCATAATCCTCTAAGTCTAGCTCAATAAACCAAGCCAGAGCGGCGCCAGCCAAACTCTCTTGGAATGTGTTCATTAACAACGGAATGTAATCCGAGTAGTGCGCCATCTTGCGCAGGTAGTACTTGAGGTGGGCACGGGGACAGCCTGTCCCGTTGTATTTTCTCACGAACTCTGGCTCCCTATAGTCAGGAGGAGTCTCTATTTTAGCAAAAGGAGATATTTTGTCGAAGCGGGCCAGCTCATAGCCTTGACTGCTCAGGCATTCTTCGATCTTGGCCAATCTCTTAGCCTCTGCCTCTGTCTTCACAGTTTGTTTTCCCTTCTCCTCTTTTTCAAGGTTGATGACAACAGGCGAGGCTTTTTGTTGTGCCCGGCTATTTGGTTCATGAACGTTTTCCTCTATATGTTGGGTATCCCTGGTTGCTTCTTTATCTATTACATCAGGTACCATGGAAGGGCCTGAGTTGTTCTGATTGTGGGCGGTTGTCTGTCTAGCTTGGTTGGTCTCCAGCATGGCCTTAATGTCAGCCATCATAGTCGCCAGGGCAGTCATCTGAGATTCCAACATGCCTACGCGCGGAGTCAATTCCTGCTGTTCCATTCTCGTCTTTAGGCGGGTACGGAAACGATGCGTTGGCAATTCCGTGATGAGAGTGTACCTGATTAAAAAGATCTCTGTGAGTGCTTCGCTTATTTAGCAAAAAGAAGCAGCTAATTCTTTTAGTTGCATGCTTCTTGTCAGTAGATGAGAAAAAGGGCTACTTTGTGAGCCTTAGCCTCATGTAAGTAGTTCTTTTAATCATTTCCCGACAAGAACTCATGGAATTAAAAGAACCGTAATTTCTGACGATAGTTTTTTATGCATTTGCAAAACATGTTCACATTCATACTCATGTGTCTAAGATAGTATTCCACAGAAATGAGAATGTATGAGAAGGCATCACAATGCTTGCTTATTTTACACTTGACAGAATAGTCTATTCAAGTCTAGGACGTTTGAAGCCTAAGGCATCCTCATCATCCGAGTATAGATTCCCTTCTTCAGCTTGGGGCTCTTCGTCTTCTGAACATGACAGTGGTCCCAGGTCTTCGGGTATGTAGGGCTCTATTCCAGGTACGTACGGCACGATGTATTCAGGTATGTAGGGCTCGACAAGGCTTCGTCGGATCGCTTTGAAATGTTGAATGTATTCTGTGGTGGCTCTATGAGTGTTTTCTTCTCGAGTCATGTCTTCTGGCCAACTTATTTCTTCAGCCTGGGAATTCTTCAAGGAGTGTATGATGGATGCCACCTTGGCTTCAAATTGTTTCTTCTCCTCCTTCGTGAGGGTTTGGTTTGGTAAGTCAAAGGAAAAGACACCAGGTCGCGGTGTAGAAGGGATCTCCTGAAGTGCTCCAAACTGTCGAATCACCCTCCTTGGATAGTATGCAGTTGCGCCCGTGAATCCTAGCAAGGGGACTGTGCTTCCGTCATCGCAGGTCAATCTGACTTTGCTCAGCGTCGGCAACCTTAGCCGCCATCGGAGTTGCTCAGGTTTTAGTACTTTGAGGAAGTTCTTCCATTCTACAAAGTTGAACTTAGGAACACGTGTATGGGTCCTAGCAAATGTTTTAAGAGGATGTGCATTGGGGCTGATTTCAGTGAAACCCATGCGGATGTGGAATTGTCTGATATGGGATGTGAACCACAGATATAGCAGATCACTAGAAGCTCTAAAGATTCCCTTTTTGCTTTTCTTGAAACGATTTAGGGAGAGGAAGGTTTCGGCAAGGAGGATGTTTGAGTAATCCCACCCACAACAAACTTGCCTAGCTACTATAGCCATGATAGGGTCGAAGGTGACAGTTGAGATTGGGAATAGCACAAAGCTAAAGAATGCCAAGATAAAGGCTCTACCCGATTTGGTTCCTTTAGAAGCAGGAAGGCGGGAAAATCGGTCTATAAGGAAGGATAGGGAAATTCTCCCAGAATTGCTTTTCGCATCTACTTTGACTTCATTTAGGTTTGTGTCAAGGAATTCAGCTACCTGACTTAGGGGTTCAAGTCCTATAGGGGGTCGGACGAGCGTAGGGGTGAATTCAACTCCGATGACAGCGCTGTATTCCTCGATAGTGGGAGTGATCTCTAATCCTTCCATGCAAAATGTAGCGGTGGTAGGATCCCAGTAGAGCGCCATGGCTTGAATAAAGGCAGGTGGGCACTCAATCTTCAGTAGGTCCAGTAGGTATCCTAGTCGTGACTCCGCATACTTCTGGCTGGCTTCGCCCATGCCATCCCACCATGATTGGAGTTCAGCTCGGGGGATCTTGAACACTTGAATATCATTCTTTCCCATCAAGTCTAAAATATGCAAATGATTTTAAAAGGTCAATCGCCAGAAATTACTTTAAATGTATGAATATGCAGATGTCATGAAGCATGCATGAGCTAACTTGATTGCATAGTTCAATTTGAAGAAATGGAGATTAGGACCCTTTTTCAGGTCTTGAAAGCCTGACTCAAAGCCTAATTTGCATTTCAGGGAAGTGAATTATGCAATTTAGTCAGGTTTACTCAGTGACTAAAGGGAATAGCAATATCACGTTCCATTGGTCAACACATCAAAGGAGCAAAGTGGGATGTACTCTTATTACAGTCAAGATGTCTAATAGAAAAACGGTAAAGAAAGGTTTTTCAAACAAGAAAGCCATAAAAGACAATGGAACGTGAGGGTCTAGATCACTCTTTCTTCAGAAGTCTACCCAAATGACAGTCGGTCAGGAATTCTCCTTTAATCTAGGGTAGGGGAGTTATCTTCAGTGGTTTGGTCGAGAGGTTGTAGTTCCTCTGGCCACTTTCTAGTCCAGGGTACGATGACTTCGGAAGCCTTCTCGGGTTCTACTTTCTTGATTGTGATACGCCTTGGCTTGGTCTTGATCGCAGGGCGTCTCTTCTTACCCCAAAAAGTAATCATGGGTATGTTCTCTTTGGCCAGCAATTCAGCCTTCTTGCGAGCGTACGCTTCCCTAGCTAGCTGGTTGCGACGTTGTCTCTTCATCTCCAGATAATCCTTCATCATTTCGTCTGATTGTCGCTTGAATCTGAGATTATCAGCGTAGTAGCGGGTTTGACAGTCCTCATCATACCCCAGCTTACGTCCAGTCAGTTCCCGACCATACACGAATCTAGTAAAGTGTAGCCTCGTGTTTGGTCCGGGGCGAGTAACTTTTCTCAAGTACTCGAAGGTCACCAACTCCGTCGAGCTCTTAGGGAACAGCGACATCCTACCCCATAATCATTGTTGTTTCCATTAGTCACTTGAGTAATCTTCATGATGCAAATGCATATGGATGTATGCAATGTATGAGTAATATCATGGAGCAAGAAATAAAGAACATTTAGAAATAAATATCTTACCAACCACACTTTGGGGGATGTGAAATGCCCCATGTATCAATGGGTGGTTTTAGGTATACCAACCATCCATGGACATGCGCATGAGACAAGTGGGTATACTCTAAAGAAAATCGAAAATCAGGTGAGGAACCTACGGCTCAGGCTCCAACGATCCACATGAGGCAGATTCCTCCCCAAGGGTACCTACCCAAGAGGGCTAGATATCGCCAATGCAGATGGTAGGCGGGAACGAATACGAAAGTCTCAAGTGCCATCAAACACAAGATGCTTTTCGCATCCTTTCCCTATCTAAGGTAACCTAAAGGTGGTTGCAGTCGGGGTTTGACCGCCAGTGTGTGCGATGTGTCGTGATCATCACAATGCAAAGTCATGCACAGCAGTTTGTATCAAACACCGCTTCAGTATGTGCATAAAGTAAACATGCATTCCCAACTCCAACCTGCAGGAAAAATGTCAACAATCACTCCACCCCTTATTTCTCCAATCTGTAAAAACATCTAACACAATGGTTAGTGTACATACCTCACCTTCGAGAGCATCTGTAGAAAACAAGGTCAGATAAACCAAACAACTTTTTAATCGGCTCAAGTCCTCTGGAATTCGTAACCAGAGATTCTGGGTTAGAAAAGTCCCCAGCGGAGTCGCCAGTCTGTCGCGACCCTCCCTAGGCGGAGGGTTAATGGGCCGCCCGATCGCTGGCTGGATCGGACGCGGGCCTCTCCCAAGGCCCGTTTCCCAAATCGCAACTGCTGGATGTACGTGATCGACCTTCAGTGTGGTCTAGTGACATGTGATGAGTGTACATGTCAAGGAGTCGCCACCAATTGTTTTGCGGAGGGTACGATCGGAAACCCTATCGAATAGTTGGGAGTGGTCTATTCGATTCTGCGGAAACCAGAGAAGTGGGTTCGGGGACTTAGTTACGCCAACTGTCTAAGTTGACGCCCTTTCGGTACCTAAACTGAATGGTTTATCTGGTCCTAGGATTTCATACAGACGAGTGGGGTATAGATCCTAAAACTAGGAGTTCATGCAGATGGGAATTACTACCCTACCAATCACAATCAATGGAAATAAGTGCGCAAATCAAGGATCCAGTACATGCGGATAAAACACATGAAATCAGCGTGGTATCCCTAATGAGGCCCTATTAGCCTAGAGAAGTATCAATCAAGGCTTAGGAATGATTTGGACATGATTCGCCCATGAGGGGGGCAAAATCGTAATTTTGAATGATTCGGGAAAATTTACCCTTAAAAGGGTAAATTTGTCATTTTAGACGAATTGGGAAGTCAAAAGACAATGGAAATAGGATTGGCTATCAATCCAATCCATTTCCTATTTTTCGGGAATTTCCAGGATTTTTCTGGAATTTTCAAGTGATTTTACCCTTGGAGGGGTAAAGTCGTCATTTGGACAAAGACGAGGAACTGAAAATCTCAAATATTAGGGTTGGTCGTCCACCTGACCCAAACCCTAACTTCAAGCAATTTTCAGAACTCAATTGAGACAAGAAAGACGATTTCCCCACTAAAGGGCAAAATCGTCATTTTGAGAAAAGAGGCGGGACTCGAAAACCCAAATTTAAGAATTGGTCGTCTAATCGACCCTAATTCTCACCTTGGCATTATCGGCCTTATCTAGTATGCAAAACAGAGGCGACTTACCCCTAAAGGGTAATGTCGTCAAGTCTTGGAAAATTGGATAAGAAACCCCAAAAATAGGGTTGACCAGTTGTCTGTGGTCAATCCTCGATTTTTGGGGATTTCTAGAGTGTCTAGGATTTTTCCTAATTTTTCCACATTTTTTTGAATTTTCTGGAATTTTCTATCATTTTTTAGGATTTTCCGAAATTTTTCGATTTTTTATTATTTTTTAAAAATCATTTTCTGATTTTTTTTTATTAAAAAAAAAATGTTATCCGGGCCGGGTCGGGTGACCCGGCCCACGGTCCACGAGCAACCGGCCCAACCCGGATCCGGCCCGCGCGACCCGCGCCCCCCAAAACGGCGTCGCTTTAATTTTTCTGTTCAAAATCTTTAATTCCCGCCTAATATAAACCAAGGACCCAGATTGTACCACGTGGCGATTGATTGACGGCCTGATCTAGGGCTGGCAACTGACGGTCCATATTGAAAATCCTAATCGAACCACGACCGTCCGATCAATTTATCTGAAAGTAATTTTTATTTCCGAAAATTGCGAGATCTCAACACGTGGCACACTATCCACCGTTGGATCAAGTTTTTTTTTTTGTTGCAACCGAACGGCTGACGTGGCTGGCACGTGGGCGCCACGTCAGTGCCACGTAGGCGTTGACCAGTCAACTTTCGTTGACTGGTCAGCAGAGCTGCCGGGGAAGACGACCGGCGCCGGCTCTGACTCGCCGGCGCCTCGTCGGAAGCCGTTTTCTCCCCGCACAAGCCACCAAAATTCGCGAAACCAATGGCAAATGACTTGTTTCGACCTCTTCTATAACATATCAGAACTTCGACGCAGCAGATTATCATCTCATCCATGTGCAACCTCCGGCCGAAGCTAGGCTCCGGCGGCTACTCGTCCTAACCATTTCTATCGTCACCTAGCTAAAAGAATCGATCAAGAAGCATCACCGAGGGTAGAGGAGACTTACCTGACCGTCATGGAGCTTCGGCTTGGTCTAGGACGAGCTATGGAGCTCGCGGCCGATCGGCCATGGCAGGGGGTGGACTCGGTGATTTAGGCCATGAAACGACATGCGACCAAAGGCAAAAATGCTCAGGAAGGAGACACAAGCACATTGCAACCCGAATTGCAACAGATGGATGACTATAATTAAAGTTGCCATTGAAGGCCGAGCTTGAGTTCGAAGGAGGAGCTCACCTGATTCTGTGATGAAACGAAGCTCCGCTTGATTCTGGACGTTCTTGGGGATGTCACGAAGCTCGGAGGATGTATCCGAGGCTTCGGTTCTGCGCCGGTTGCCGCGGTCGAGCCTTCGGAGCTCACGGGTTCTCCCTCCTATGGCGACGGCTATGGCCGTCCCGAGCTCTCTCTATCTCTCTGTATCTCTCTCACTCTCTCTCAGCGAACTCTTTGTTCGCTTCCTTCTCTCTCTCAGCTCGTTCTCGCTCTCTTCGTCCGTTCTTCGCGCGAACAGAACTCTCTCCCTCTCTGCGTCTCTCTCTCTCTCTACCCTCGCGCGAACAGAACTGCCCCTCTCTTTTCGCTCCGTTTCGCCTTTTTGTTGCGCCAGCTAACTCCTTTCCAACTGATTTCCCCAGCCCAACTGATCATCCTCCGCAAACTGATTTCCCTTTCTGTTACATGCGCCTCTCTTTCTTTGCCTTTTTTCTTCGTCCGTTCTCTTCTTCTTTTGTTTTTGTGCGAACCGGTCCAACGAACAGGCTTCCTCTGTTTGTTTAAGGTGAAACTGGTCAACCGGGTTGACTGGGTTGGGTCAACCCGACCCAGTCGATCCGGTTCTACTTTCTTTGTCCAAATTGGACGCCCATATGTGCCAAGATCACAAAATTGACACTAAAATTGGATTCCATGGCACAGACTCTATCTAAAAATGTGATTTTCGTGACAAATTCCTTTTGAATTGATTGAAAGCCCCAAATGTAGAGTATGATCCGAATTTAATTTTTGTCAAATTGAAGGTCCTAATGGACGAATCGACCCCAATTGAACTGACCGTTAGACTTAGGGGATCAAATACTATAGGGAGGAAGCATTGGGGTTCAATGGGTGCCCCTCAAAAAAGTTTAATTTCAGAATTGGCATTATAGGGACTAAAATGAAAAGAATTTCATGCAATTAGGTCCCTAAAGCCAAAATTGATCAAATTAGCGCATAATTGAACCAAATTGAAATGTAGGGCAATCAAGTCGAATGTCAAGATTCGGAAAATGCAAAAGATCGCAAATAGAAAGACTCAAAACATATTTTTTTGACAAATTTAATCATGTGCGTTACAAAGAAACACACAAAATTAAACTTGAATTTCAACTCTTGATGAGGTCAAAATGACAAGGGATTTAAAATAAAAATATTTACTATTTACCTATATTTTTGTGACCTCAAATTCTATTTTTGTTGATTTTTCTAGTATTTTCCTATTTTCTAAAAATACTAAAAAATGTGAAAAATATGAAAAATTATTTTTTGGTCAAGAATGGTTCCTTGGGCTTGGCCAAGGCCACCAAAGTTGATTTTGTAATTTTTTTGACTTTTTATGAATTTTTTTATGATTTTTCAAAAAAATGAAAAAGACTAGGTCAAAAAATCAGGTGTCAACACAAATGCTTCCCAATATGTTATAAAGTGTGGTAATGAAGACAATCCGTGTGGTTGGAGGCTCCGCGCGACTAATAAAATGGGTACACTACTCTGGAAAATTACTAAGTACAATGGGCCACACACATGCAGGAGGACGACGTCATCACGGGATCATCGACAACTTGATCAGAAGTACTTGTGTAGCCAGGTTAAAGCAATTGTCACCACCCAACCAGATATCAAAATCGCGACACTGATGGCGGAGATTAAAGACAAGGTGGAGTTCAAACCTACCTACCGTAAAACCTGGGCAGCTAAACAAATGGCAATTGCTGAAGCTTTTGGAGGTTGGGATGAGTCGTACGGTAGGTTGAGGACGATCATGAACGAAATGGTGGTAAAAAATCCAGGTTCTCATTTTGTGATCGAAGATCACATGAGTGAGGATCTGAGCAGCATGATTTTCGATCGAATGTTTTGGACTTTTGCGCAGACGATTCATGGCTTCGCAAGTTGTCGGCCTGTAATATTTGTTGATGGTACTTTCATGTACGGGAAATATCGAGGAACGCTCCTTGTTGCATCCTCACTTGATGGGAACAATCATATATACCCATTGGCATTTGCTGTGGTCGATAGAGAAAATCGGTCGAATTGGACTTGGTTTATGAATATGCTGCGGACATATGTCACTAGAAGGGAGAATATTTGTGTAATATCAGATAGACATCCTGGGATTATAAGAGCAATGGAGACAGCGGAGTGGCTTCCTCCACATGGCTACCATAGGTTTTGCATTCGGCATCTTGTCATCAATTACAATAAAAAATTTAAAAACAATCACGGCAAAAGTCTTATTGAGACGGCAGGTAAATTTTAAAATTTTAACAATTGAGAGAATTGCGTGTTCATAAATTTGGATGTGATAGTACTAATTATTATTGTAATATACAGCTTACGCGAATCAACGACGGAAGTTCGTTAGCATCATGAGCGAAATTAGGGGCATGGATGCACGCACAGCTGCATGGTGTGACAAGATTCCAAGAGAACAATGGACGAAAGCTTATGATGGAGGAAGACGATATGGAGCGATGACAACTAATTTAGTTGAATCTGTTAATGGGATGCTGAAGGGTTATCGTGGTTTGCCAATAGCAGCTATGGTCGCTAAGATATTCTCCCAATTGTCCAAATATTTCGACACCAGAAGAACGACTTACAGGGCGCAGGTTAGGCAAGGACGTATACATACGCAATTTGCCGATGCGACGCTCGCTGAAAACAGTGCCAAATCAAATAAGCATGAAGTGGCATGTTTCGATTCTGATAAAGGACTTTTCGAAGTTAAAACTGGACGCGATAGAAACAGAAGATCAGGGGGTCATATACAGATAGTGTGCCTAGCCGAGCGAACCTGTACATGTGGAAAATTTGAAGAGATTAAAATTCCATGTTCCCACGTAATTGCAACATGTCAAGCACATGGAATTGATTACCATGAGTACGTAGATGAATGCTACTCATTGGATAAAACCCTTCAGTGCTATCAATACATGTTTCACCCGTTGGGGCATCCTGACTACTGGTCTAGACCTGGCGATCTGCCATTAAGACCAGACCCGAGGCGTATTAGAAGGAAAGGAAGGCCCCGTACATCACGAATACGTAATGAGATGGACTGGAAGACTGCGAGCAGTAGTAATGCGCGTAACCATTGCAGCAACTGTGGAAAGCCAGGGCACAATAGAAAAACTTGTGCAGTGAGATCTGGTCGACAATAGATCACAATTGTGTGCATTGTGTACAATGTCAATTTCATTTTATTGTAATGTTATAATATGACAATTGTACGGTTTTGATTTAGTTCCTCTTTCAATTATGTGTAACATTGATCGCCAAAATTTATTGTAATGATAGAATATGACAATTGCGCGATAATTATTTACTCTGTTCGTCCATGCTATATGCATATCATACATGTTAATTTTATTGTACTGTTATAATTTACAAATGTGCGATATTTATTGGGATCCTCTGTAATGTATTCATAGATATGGATCAGAGGACGTACATTCAGCCGGGACCTGTGGATGATTCGCTACTTATACGACAGGATAGACATAGATCGCAGGCCATATGGAACGCTAAGGTAATTGACTAATTTAGCAGTTGATCTGTCACTTGTAACATCATTATCAAT
This sequence comes from Rhodomyrtus psidioides, assembly GCA_021437785.1. NCBI lineage: Eukaryota > Viridiplantae > Streptophyta > Magnoliopsida > Myrtales > Myrtaceae > Rhodomyrtus > Rhodomyrtus psidioides. The sequence continues at coordinate 318,441 of JAILYB010000082.1, forward strand.
ATTCATAATAACACTTCTCCATGTCACATTTCACAGGGTCATCATAATGAAGCGCTCATGTGTCAGAGATCGACGATACATATACCTGAAGTTGATCCGCGCATAGTCCCATATCTGCGAGCTTCGGGCTTTTATCAGGTTCATTTGATGGGATTTTTCCACCTGGATTGGCACCTGATTACTGCACTTGTCGAGCGATGGAGGCCAGAGACCCACACCTTTCATATGCCTGATGGCGAATGCACGATAACGCTTCAGGATATTTCAGTGCTGACAGGCCTTCCTATTGATGGACGGGCAGTTACGGGCCCTACTAATAGGAATTGGGGCGCTCTTTGTGACGACCTACTAGGTGCTCGTCCAGACAATCTACGTGGCACGCAGTTGAGGTTGGCCTGGCTGAGAGAACACTTTGCTGAGATTCCAGACGATGCCAATGAAGTCACCGTGAGACAGCATGCTAGAGCATTCATTCTCCGGTTGCTTGGAGGTTCTATTTTTGCTGACAAATCATCCTCCAGGATTAGTTTGCTATTTCTTCCATTACTGGAGAACCTTGACGATCCTACCCCGTACAGTTGGGGTTCAGCCGCGCTTGCGTGGCTGTATCGAGAACTGTGCAGTGCAACTGATCCAGAGACAAAGCAGATCGGCGGTGCCCTACATGTTTTGCAAATTTGGGCATGGGAGTGTTTCAAATGTATCTCCCCATCCCTGAGGAACCCTAATCCTTTTCCAGATAGACCTCTCGGTAGCCGGTATGTAAGTTAATACTTTTTCAGTTCAAGTCATTAATTCTTTGTTGTATGGATATGATATTAAGTTCTCATTTTTTGCTGCAGATGGATGCAGGCACGATGGACAACGGCGATACCCACACATACTTTGCTACATTTGCGCTACTTGCTTGATAGAATGTCATCTAAAGATGTAAGTAAACTATATCAACAAACGAGTTTATTATAATATTAACTTTTACATTAATTCTTCATTTAATTTGAAATGTTTTATTGCGATAACAGATTACTTGGCTACCATACACCAATGACATTATGGCGCAATTACCAAATTACTGCCGGTAGGGACAACATATTTGGACGGCTCGTGTCCCACTCATATGTTACTGGATAGTTGAGTGGCATTATCCAGATCGAGTATTACGACAGTTTTCTATGCATCAGCCAATACCGATAGCTCCTAGCGATCATGCGGCCTTGCATGATATTGAGTTAAGGCCAGTTGGAAGGGATTGGATAGCCACGCACAGACGGTTCATCGACATATGGGACGACCGCGATAGATATATAGTCCAAGAAGCTCATGAAGAGGAGCCACTTCACTTTCATTCAGCATATATGGAGTGGTTCCGTAGACATACACGGAGGTGGATTTCCGTCCCGGGAGCCGGAATGGGTTCATCGGTTAGTGCAAACACTTTCAATTTAAATCGTTACTTTTTTTATTAACATAAGTTATTGACATTTATAAAATTTTGTGGTTTTTAATATCATTACCAGAGTGATGGCATCGAGCGCGCATTACATATTTTGAACACAACCAATCCATCTCTTCAAGCCTGGAGAGAACTACAGCGAATACTTAGGGCAACGTTATATGCCCAGCATGAGGAGAGACGGATAACAATGATGCCACCACCCCAGCCAGCGACTACAGCAGCGCCAATTGGGCCACAAGATAATGACCCACCTGAGACTGTTCAGCCGACCCGGCGAACCACTAGAGCTCATCCAGATGATAATGTTGTCCCATATGCCATGGAATATCATACATCGGATTTCGGTCCGGGGTTTACTCCAGGATTTGCCCAGGCAAATTTCGTTATAGGGTCCGGCCAGACAAATTTCGCTGCAGGGTTCGCCCACTTTGCTGGCCCATCTCATGCGGGTTCTTCGTTTCAATATGGTGACAATCAAGAGCCGCATACGCCCGTTACTTCTCCAGCTTCATGGGGTTCTGATTTACATCCTCAATTTCAAGCCCATCATACAGTTGGCTATGCACAGTCTGGGCATGGCATTTTTTCGGACTTTGATGATGCAGTCCTACTACAGATTCATGATCCATCACAACATATGCCTTCATCATCTACACGTCCTGCTCCTCCCGATGTTCGTTCTCATCGTTACAACACCAGACCCGCCCATCAACGGAGAGCACCTGATTGCGGAACAGGAGGCCATGTAGGAAGACGACATCATTAGTGCATGTTGCTGCATTTCAGATTGAGAATTGTTCTTTTTGGGGTCAGGTAAATTGAGTTGAGGATTGTTATCTATTTTACATGGCTAGATGACTTTTTAACTCTGTGGTTGTTGTGGCTAGATGACTTTTTAACTCTGCAACTCTGTGGTATGTTGTGGCTAGATGACTTTTTAACTCTGTGGTATGTGTGTTTCACAATAATTTTATGCATATTTTTATTTAATAATTTACATATTAATTAATTTAATATTTTAATTCAATGGCGAGGGCGCTCGCGGAGGCTGGGCCGGCGCCCGACGGGCCGCGGCGCCCAGCGCAGGCAGCGCGCTGTTCCTGTCAGCGCGCGCCTGTTGCGCGCTTCTTGGGCCAGCGCGCGAGTGTTGCGCGCTGGCCCAGCCCGATCGCTGGTCTCGCGCGCTGGCCCACCTAGCGCGCGAGACCTAAATCCGTAATTTCTTTCAAATAGTGTCTAATTTTGTAAATATTTTTTTTTTGTATTAAATTGGAAAAAAACTCTCAGTCATCAATGAGGAAAAGAAAACACAAATAGATTAAAAGACAGAGGCAAGCTGACAGATGATCAAATAGTAAATTCAGCACATATTGGTTGTGATTGAACAGAGAAAAATTTAAGAAGAATATGTTAGCGATAAAAATGAGAGCCAGGCTTAAAAATAAGAGAGATCACTTGCCTTGAATTATTTGATAAATAATTTTTTATGTAATTTTAAAGGATGATCCAAACTAATTGATACCATTGCGGTATGAAACCGAAATAATATAAGATTGTGCACAAATTGTAAATGCCTGTCATTTTGCCCCTGCATGGGAATCCTTCCACTAGGCAAGAGATCTTTAAGGCAATTTTTATTAATTTATTTAGAGAATATGAAGTAAATAAATTAGAGAGATTAGCAAGGAGAGTGAACTTCCCTAATCAAACTGCATCGTTTTAGTAAATTAATAGTAGAGAATGTTACCTGGCAATATGAAGAAGAGTTTCAATTGAGAAGTATAGTGTTTGCATTAGAATTTTAAAAAAAATGCATATAGTATTTTCTATTTTCACAAAAAGAAATTTTACCCTAATGTGTATTGAGAATATATATACACACACACATAGAGAATGTTACCTGACAATATGAAGAACAGTTTCAATTGAGAAGTATAGTGCTTGCATTAGAATTTTAAAAGAAATGCATATAGTATTTTCTATTTTCACAAAAAGAAATTCTACCCTAATGTGCCTCGATTAAAGCTAACTAATATTCTCCATGTTCATAGCATAAGCTCTGATACTAACTTTGTGATGTCCCAAATCCATTCCAAAAATTTAGAGAATGACCAGCAATCCTCTAAAAAATAATAAAGAACGAAGCTTTCAACCAAGAACAATCGTTTTAAACGCATATATTGACAAAGCAAAACCTCTTACTGAATGATAATTATAATAGAAATTGGTGAATCATGAATTAAGCAAAAACTAGAAATTCATTACCCCTCTTAACTGCTCTCCACGCGTATTAAAAGTAAAATTTGAGGATCAATGCAATGTTAAAAAAGTTGGGAGAGTCCCTATCTAGTCAAACTGAGTTGGGGAATGATTTTCGAAGCTGCTTGTGAGTAAAAATTGCAAAAAAAGCTCAGATGAAAAAGGCCACCTTCTTCCGAAAAGATTGATATCATGCGGGGAAGGTCAATTTAATTAGGAGAATTATGCACCAATAATTGTACCTATTTTAAAGAGATTTATTACTTAAGTAGCAGCATCCAATTTTGGAAATTGATTGATATTGCATTTATCATGTGGTCAAGACATTTTTCATTGTGGAGCTATATTCGTGGAAAAAGAGAAAACGTAGGGCAACAGTTTTTTGCCAAATTTATCTGTCATAAATTGGTTTAGATTCCTTTCCTTTCCCAAGTTGGGCCTCGAAATCTGTCAGATAAAACCACATCTGCCAATCAAATAGCTGTGTCACGTCAAGCATGTTAGACGAGCAAACACTAGAAGCAAGAAAAAATTTCAGACAAGCCAATCGCGGACCTCGAACCCGACCTTGGTCGGTCCCTTGTGCATTATTCAGTTTGTCTTGCGTGCATGATGAGAATTCCTATCCTCAGTATGAAGTTGTGCTACATGTTTCGAGAAGTCTCTAGCCTAGGAACGATTGGACTTACTGTTGGAAATAACAGTGTTAAAAATGAACAATACTGTTTTATAGATATAGATGATACTTAAAATTCGAATGACAATAATAAACGTAAGCAAACTGCCTCAAATATGAAAACACTAAGTTGGCAGAAGCACAGAATCTAAGCCTTCAGAAGCAGGTCAGAAGCAAGTCAGAAGCAGAAAAGACTGAACCATCAGATGCAGGTCAGAAGCAGGTCAGAAGCAGAAAAACTGAACCATCAGAAGCAGGTCAGAAGCAGAAAAACTGAACCATCAGATGCACAGTTCAAAACTCGTCAGATGCAACTGCATCTGAACCTATCAGATGCACTGTTCAAAATTCATCAGATACAACTGCATTTGAACCCATCAGATGTAACTCAAATGCAACCGTCAGATGCAATTCCTTCTGAACCCCGTCAGAAGCAGTTCCTTCTGGACCGGTCAGAAGCAGTTCCTTTCTGAACCCGGTCAGAAGCAAAATCTTCACGGAAATACAACAGTATAAAAAAAATCGAATTAACAAAGAATACCGAGGCCTGTGTCCAACACAGTTTCCTTAAAACAGATCCGTCCCCTCCAGTACGTGCTTTGAGGTTTTGTGAACGTCTGTCTCCCAGGATACAACGGTTAAGCAGCGATAGAAGCAAGCACAGCACTCCAAAGCTTCCGGCGAACTTGAACAACACGAGAACACTATCGAAAATAATGCAAATGCAGATAATTCAAAAGAGGGAGAAGTGATTTTCGTAGTCCGTAGTTCTTGTGTCTCTTTTTTTAATTGAAACAGAACGGGAAGCCACCTATTTATAGGCTAAGCAGGGCATTGCAGAAATAAAGAATAATGGCTAAATAATTTTGCCATTTAGAGCCGTTATGTATTTAATTCTCTAACCACAGAATTATAGCAGTCGTTACTTAGTTAATACCATTAACACACCGGTAAATAACTTAAGAACGATTAATGGCTTGAGTTGAAAAAAATTAAGACAGAAGGCAAAAATGTGCTTGTCGTGAGGCCCACTTTTCGGTCTTGCATTCACGTACGCAGGTCGTGCGCTCGCTCCCAAGTTTGAACTTGTCGGGCCTCCATCGGGATCTGGGATTTACACCCCCCTTACGCGTGCGCGCGAGGCATAGTACTTGTTACAATAGTTACCACTCAAAAGGAGTGTAACCACATATAAAGCACTTCAAGGCCTTCTTCCTTTCCTATGTGGGATTAGTGCTTTGTCACTTCCCACTTCCAACTTCCAACTCAAGGGTGTTCTTTGATAAACAATTCCTTATTCACTCACCCATCAAAATACCTCATATTTTTCAACAATCCCCCACATGAATAAAAATTGTTTTGATTTTGACTCTGTGATAGTGTTCAACAAATGAAACATGCATATGATAGGTAGGTATCACCCTTTGAACCTTCCCTTGTGAAAGTATATTTAATTTACCAACTGTCCAGTAGACATGATGTCCTTGAACTGTCCTGCTTTCTTAGTAAATGACCCATACACTTCACACAAGAATCATCTAAACGTTTGTTCAGTTCTCATGAGTATGTTCGTTTTGGCCATGAACATCATCATGGTTCTGCGAGAGTTTCTAAAGAATTCAGCCCTCAATAATTCTCCTTTGAAGCTGTCCCACTTCACTCTCACATAGGAGATTACTTAATCTTGAGTAATTGGTTTACTCCACTTAAGAATCATTAAAGCATAATTGCTATCTTTTTCCTGATAAACCCCCACAATAATTGGTTTTTCTCCACATATATGAAGGATATCAAATCACTATTTCTTTTATAGGAATGGTTTGAGGGATAGACCCCCACAGTGATATCATTCAGTTCATATAATTAGGTTGTCCCTTTGAACCTAGATCTTGGGATCTCCAGTCAGCTAGGTTGGGTTTTCCTTTATATCAACTTTTCTGTAATGGACTTCAGTCCCATTCCTATTGTTGACTTTTCAACTAACTCTCTGTTTAACCCTTTGGTTAGTGGATCCGCAATATTATCCTTTGACTTTACGTAGTCAATAGAGATAATTTCAGTTGAGAATAGTTGTCTAATGGTATTGCGTCTACGACGTATATGTCTAGACTTACCATTATACATGTTACTCTATGCTCTTCTCATCGCATATTGACTATCGCAATGTATACAGATTGGTGGCACAGATTTTTGCCATTTTGAAATATCCTCTAGGAAATGGCATAGCCATTCAGCCTCTTCACCACATTTATCCAAAGCTATAAACTCGGATTCCATTGTGGATCTGGCTATAACAGTTTGTTTATAGGATTTCCAAGATACATCCGCACCTGCCAGTGTGAAAACATATCCACTAGTAAATTTTGAGTCTTTTATATCAGATATTCAGTTTGTATCACTGTATCATTCTAATACAGATGGATACCTGGTATAGTGCAGGCCATGATTCCAAGTATACCGTAGGTACCTGAGTACTCTCACTATTGCTTTCCAATGGTCAGCACTCGGATTGCTCGTATATCTACTCAATCTACTAACCGTATAGGCAATATCTGGTCTAGTACAACTCATTAAGTACATTAGACTTTCAATAATTCTGGAGTATTCTACTTGAGAAATACCCTATCCTCTATTCTTGGATAGATGAAGACTATTGTCTAATGGTGTTTTAGCAATACTAGAATCATTCTTGCTGAATTTTTCAAGAATCTTGTCCACATAGTGTGACTGGTTTAAAACTAAACCTTCTGACGTTCTTGTGATCTTAATCCCTAAAATCACATCAGCAAGTCTCATATCTTTCATGTCAAATCTTGAATTCAACATATTCTTGGTAGATTTGATCATTTTGTCATCACTACCAACAATGAGTATGTCATCCACATACAGACATAGAATGACATATCCATTCTCTGTCTCTTTAATGTATACACATTTATCACATTCATTGATTTTAAAACCATTGGTAATCATTGTATTATCAAACTTTTCATGCCACTGCTTTGGCGCTTGTTTTAGAACATACAATGATTTTACCAATTTACAGACTTTCCTTTCTTATCCTGGAACTACAAAACCTTCAGGTTGTTCCATATAGATTTCTTCATCCAAATCACCATTTAGGAAAGCTGTTTTTACATCCATTTGATGTACTTCTAAATTTCGCAATGCTATAATTGCAAGTATCATCGTAATGGAGTTTATTCTCGTCACAAGAGAATAAGTATCAAAGTAATCTAAGCCTTCTAATTGTCTGTATCCTTTGATTACAAGTCTGGCTTTATACTTATCAATGGAGCCATATGCTTTCATCTTCCTTTTAAAGATCCATTTGGACCATAAAGGTTTACAACCAGGAGGAAGATCCACTAGCTCCCAAGTATGATTCTGCAAAATAGAATCAACTTCACTTTTTATTGTCTCTTTCCATAGAGGTCCCTCAGAAGAACTCACAGCTTCTGTATAAGTTAGTGGTTCTTTTTCTAACAAATAAGTTAGAAAATCATTTCCAAATGATTTTTTCACTCTTGCTCTTTTGTTACGTCTTAGTTCATGATCTGAAACATGACTTTCATCCTTCATAGTTTCATTCGTTCGTTTAGACGAACTTGAACCATCATTGGATTTATAAGGAAATACATCTTCAAAGAATGAAGCATTCCTAGACTCCATGATCGTATTCTTGTGTATATATGGAATCTTAGATTCATGCACAAGAAATCGATATGTATTACTGTTATGTGCATAGCCTATAAAGATACAGTCCACCGTTTTAGGACCTATCTTAGTTTTCTTTGGTGTTGGAACAATTACTTTAGCAAGGCACCCCTACACTCGTAAGCAATTGTAGGATGGTCTCCTACATTTCCATAGCTCATAAGGGGTTTTATACTCTTTCTTTCGAGGCACCTTATTTAAAAGATAATTGCTTGACAAAATAGCTTCACCCCACATATTTTGAGGTAAGCCTGAACTTAGTAACATCGCGTTCATCATATCTTTCAATGTGCGATTTTTACGTTCAGCAACACCATTTGATTGAGGTGAATAGGCCACAGTTACCTCATATATAATTCCGTGTTGTGCACATAATTCACCAATTGGTACTTCATACTCACCCCCTCTATCATTTCTCAATCTCTTGATTTTCTTATCAAGTTGATTTTCAACTTCATTCTTATAGAGAATAAATTTCTCTAAAGCTTCATCTGTGCTTTTAAGCAAATACACATAGCAGTATTTAGTGCTATCATCGATAAATGTAATAAAATATTTATTACCACATCTTGTTTGTACGAATTTGAAATCACAAACATCACTATGAATCAATTCAAGAGGTACGGTACTTCTGTCAATCGATTGAAACGATGATTTCGTTAATTTTGTCTCAACACAAATTTCACATTTGTGTTTTGAATCAATTTGGAATGAGGGTATATGTGCAATGTATCATAATTAACATGTCCGAGTCTACCATGCCATAAATTGGAGGACTCAAGCAAATAAACGGAAGGCTTATTATCTTTATTGATAATTGTCATAATATTGAGCTTAAAAAGCCCATCAGTTACATATCACTTCCTCACATACATTCCAGATTTAGATAAAATAACTTTATCTGACTCGAATACCATGCGAAAACCATGCTTGTTCAACAGTGATCCGGAGATCAGATTCTTTCGAATTTTCGGCACATACAAGACATTATTCAAAGTCAGTTCTTTCCCAGAAGTCATCTTCAGAAGCACCTTCCCTTGGCCTTCAATCGCAGAAGAGGCAGAGTTTCCCATGAACACTTTCTCCCCATCAATTGGTTCGAAAGTTGTGAACAGGTCCTTATTGGAACACACGTGCCTAGTTTCCCCAGTGTCAATCCACCATTCCTTTGGATTGGACCTAATTAAGTTCACTTCATAAATAATTGCAGAGAGGTTTATGTCTGACATGTCTTTTGTCATGTCATTCACCATATTTGTCTCATGATTCTTCCTCTTTGAAAGTTTGCAATCCACAGATCTGTGACCCGTCTTGCCACAGTTGAAGCATTTTCCTAGAAACTTGTTTTGGGAAACTCCTCATTTTGGTCCCAACTTTGGCTTGGCGACCTTCTTATTCTTGTGGCCATGCTTATGCTCCACAACATTTGCCTTAGCTATAGCAGGATTGAATCCTTTGCGTTCAGAGCTTCTGTTGTCATCTTCAATTCGAAGTCTAACAATCAGCTCCTCCAGGTTCATTTCCTTTCGCTTGTGCTTGAGGTAGTTCTTGAAATCCTTCCACCCAGAAGGTAGCTTCTCAATAGTCGCAGCCACTTGGAAGGTTTCACTCAAGTTCATTCCTTCAGCCTGAATCTCATGCAAGATCACCTGAATTTCTTGCACTTGACTGATTACAGCCTTAGAATCCACCATCTTATAATCAAGGAATTGACCGACAACAAATTTCTTTGCTCCGGCATCCTCTGTTTTATATTTTCGGTCTAAGGATTCCCATAACTCTTTGCCGTCTTTATTGCATAATAAATATTGTACAATGAGTCATGTAATCCATTCATGACATAATTCCTACATAGGAAGTCAAAATGTTTCCAAGCCTCAACAGCATTAAAGGCTTGCTTATCAGTTTCTCCATCGGATACCTTAGGAGGTTCCTCAGTCAAGAATCTCGCAAGATTCAGTGTTGGTAAATAAAACAACATCTTATGCTGCCACCTTTTAAAGTTCGATCCGTTGAACTTTTCAGGTTTCTCACCATTGTGGAAAAGAAGGCGCAGCAGAAGCAGAAGATGATCCAGGTTGATGGACAGCAGAAGCAGAGCTTTTGATCATGTCATCAGCAGGCACATCAACAACGTCTTTTCCAGTAGCCATTCGAATTGTAAGTGTCGAATAGAATCAGTTTTAAGATTGTTGGAAATAACAGTGTTAAAAATAAACAATACTGTTTTATAGATATGTAGGATACTTAAAATTCAAATGATAATAATAAACGTAAGCAAACTGCCTCAAATATGAAAACACTAAGTTGGCAGAAGCACAGAATCTGAGCTCGGAAAGAGGTCAGAAGCAAGTCAGAAGCAGAAAAGACTGAACCATCAGATGCAAGTCAGAAGCCGAAAAGACTGAACCATCAGATGCAGGTCAGAAGCAGAAAAACTAAACCATCAGAAGTAGGTCAGAAGCAGAAAAAACTGAACCATTACATGCATTGTTCAAAACCCGTCAGATGCAACTGCATCTGAACCCATCAGATGCACTGTTCAAAACTCGTCATATGCAACTGCATCTGAACCCATCAGATGCAACTCAGATGCAACCGTCAGATGCAGCTCCTTCTGAACCTCGTCAGAAGTAGTTCCTTCTGGACCGGTCAAAAGCAGTTCCTTTTGAACCCGGTCAGAAGCAGTTCCTTCTGAACCCGGTCAGAAGCAGTTCCTTCTAAACCCGGTCAGAAGCAGTGAATCTGACCCTTCATGAGGATAAAAACTCAACCTTCAAAAGAACAAAATCTTTACAGAAATACAACAGTATAAAAAGAAATTGAATTAATAAAGAATACCGAGGCCTGTGTCCGACACAGTTTCCTTAAAACAGATTCGTCCCCTCCAGTACGTGCTTTGAGGTTTCGTGAACGTCTGTCTCTCAGGATACAACGGTTAAGCAGCGATAGAGGCAAGCACAGCACTCCAAAGCTTCCGGTGAACTTGAACAACACGGGAACACTATCGAAAACAATGCAAATGCAGATAATTCAAAAGAGGGAGAAGTGATTTTCGTAGTCCGTAGTTCTTGTGTCTTTTTTTTTAATTGAAACAGAACGGAAAGCCACCTATTTATAGGCTAAGCAGGGCATTGCAGAAATAAAAAATAACGGCTAAATAATTTCGCCGTTTAGAGCCGTTATGTATTTAATTCTGTAACCACAGAATTATAATAGCCGTTACTTAGATAATACCATTAACACACCGGTAAATAACTTAAGAACGATTAACGGCTTGAGTTGGAAAAAATTAAGACAAGGAAAAAATGGGCTTGTCGCGAGGCCCACTTTCCGGTCCTGCATTCGCGTACGCAGGTCGTGCGCTAGCGCCCAAGTTTGAATTTGTCGGGCCTCCGTCGGGGTCCGGGATTTGCACCCCCCTACGCGTGCACTTGAGGCATAGTACTTGTTACAATAGTTACCACTCAAAAGGAGTGTAACCACATATAAAGCACTTCAAGGCCTTCTTCCTTTCCTATGTGGGACTAGTGCTTTGTCACTTCCCACTTCCAACTCAAGGGTGTTCTTTGAGAAACAATTCCTCATTTACTCACCCATCAAAATACCTCATTTTTTCCAACACTTACACCTTCGGATCCACGGAGAGACGGAGAGAACGAAAATGGCGGAAGCTATCGTCGTCACCATTGTTGAAGAGATCCTTGCTAAGCTGGTTCCTCAAGCATTAGAAAAGGTTGGAAAGTCATGGGGCGTCAAGCAAGAGCTTGCGAAGCTCAAGGACACTGTCTCCACGCTTCGGGCTGTACTGGACGATGCAGAAGAGCAATACTACCAGAGTCGCCAAATCAAACTCTGACTTGAGAAACTAAAGGACGCTTTCTATGACGCGCAAGACATGTAAACTTCATGCGAAAATTCAATCGACGACGGATCTTCGATCAACATGATTTTCACAAATAATAAGGATGAAGACGCGTACCTTTATCCATAGCGATTTTTCAAGAACATTCGTTGCAGAAGTAGATGGAGACAAAGAAGAATCTGATTTCTCTCGCTTAATCCTTTGTTCCTTACGTATTCTAAAGATGGAGTATAGAATACCAAATTGACGCTCCTGTAATGTTACGTTTGTTTGTCGATGGGTGGAGAGAGGACCAGAATTCCTTTTAAAAAGAAACGTTATCCAAGAGATGCCTTCCATCAAAGCATTTCGTATTTGCACCATTTCAATTATATCCTTTCGTAACCAATATAAACTAATTAATAATATGAAATAACTACTAAATCATTATTAATAAATTATATCGGTCATATTTATTTTTACATTCTCCCACTTGGCCGATATGAATTTCCTTTCATGGTTTAATAATACCGTAATGTACACAATAAGATCATGTTATAAATTTTCTTTAATTGGTTATCACATAATAATCTCAATAAAGCAAAGAAGGCTAATGTGAGTCATAGCGGTTGTGTGTCATTAAGCGACACAGTCCCTTCTATGTACTATGACTATAGCTCTCTACTCATCATGATCCATAAATAAGAAATATATCAATAGTTCAACTATAATGTCTCTGTTTGAGACTATCCTGTCAAGCATTCATCTACTTCCATCATGTATACTAAGTAGAAAACATGATAAATTAGAAACATACATAAATGAGTTCAGAATGTCAAATACTTAAACTAAATAAAGTCATAATACAATATCATCAATGACGTCTTATAATGCCCATTCTTTCAACATGTTCATTAAATGTTTTGGGCGTCAGTCCTTTTGTCAATGGATCTGCAATCATAAGATTGATGCTAATATGTTCAATTGACACTCTTTGTTTCTGAACTTCTTCTTTGACGGACAAGTACTTGATTTCCATATGCTTAGCACCTTTAGAATACTTGTCGTTCTTAGAGAAGAAAACTGCTGCAGAATTATCATAGTAAATTTTCAGCGGCCTAGCAATATTGTCGACAATCACAAGCCTGAAAATAAAGTTTCACAGCCATAACCCATGAATAGTGGCCTCAAAGCATGCCACAAACTCAACCTCCATAGTGGATGCAGCAATGACTGACTGCTTCGCACTTTTCCAAGAAATTGCATCTCCAGCCAAAAGGAATAGATAACCAAACGTTGATTTCCTTGTATCGACGCATCCGGCCAAGTCTGAATCTGAATATCCAATCACCTCAAGATGATTTGATCTTTTATAAGTAAGCATGTAATCCTTTGTTCCTTGCAAGTATCTGAGAACTTTCTTTGCAGCTTTCCAGTGATCCACTCCTGGATTACTTTGATACCTGCCCAGCATTCCGACGGCAAAACTGATGTCTGGTCTGGTGCAAGTCTGAGCATACATTAAGCTCCCAACAACAGATGCATAAGGAATACTTTTCATTTGCTCTCGTTCCAATTCACTTTTCGGACATTGCATTAGGCTAAATTTATCCCCCTTCTGAATTGGAACTATTCCTACTGAACATTTGTCCATATTGAATCTCTCTAGAATTTTATTAATATAGGCTTTTTGAGACAACCCTAACAATCATTGTGATCTATCACGGAATATTTCTATTCCTATCACATATGTTGCCTCACCCATATCTTTCATTTCAAAATTCTTAGAGAGAAATTTCTTGGTTTCATGTAATAAACCTAGATCATTAGCAGCAAGCAGAATGTCATCAACATACAGAACTAGAAAAATAAACTTGCTCCCACTGATCATCATATATATATATATATACACCGATCAACGATGTTTTCCTTAAACCCAAAAGAGGTTATGGTATCATTGAACTTGAGATACCATTGTCGGAAGATTGTTTAAGTCCATATATTGACTTCTTTAATTTACATACCATGTGCTCCTTTCCTTTAATTGAAAAGCCTTCAGGTTGGTTCATATAAACCTCTTCCTCCAAATTTCTGTTAAGAAAGGCAGTTTTCATATCCATTTGGTGTAACTCTAAATCGTAATGAGCCACTAAAGCCAAAATGAGTCTAAATGAGTCTTTCTTAGAGACTGGTGAAAAAGTCTCCTTATAATCAATGCCTTCTTTCTGAGTAAAACATTTAGCAATAAGTCTGGCTTTATATCGTTCAATATCACCTTTTGAGTCGCGCTTGGTCTTAAAGATCCATTACACTCGACCTTTTTTATATCCTTTAGGCAATTCAACAATATTCCAGACTTGATTAAGAACCATAGATTTTAACTCATCTTTTATGGAATCAAACCACTTTGCGGAATCACTACATTCCATGGCCTGTGAAAATGAACCTGGATCATTATCAATTCCTAATTCAATTTTCAGACTCTTGTAAATAAACTACATAGTCATCAGAAATAGCCAACTTTCTGTCTCTTTGAGATCTCTTAATGCTATTTCTGATGGCTCAACTGCTGTGGGTTCATTATTGACATGTTCATTATGGAGCGTTTGATCATTTATTTGTTATTTTTTTATTATTGTTTGGCTGAACAATAATATTAGGAACAACAACTTGAGAAGTTTTAACTAAAGCAATCTCCACCCTAACTTCTTGAATGCAAGCATCACGCATTCTTTCGCTCCCACTAATGTCGCCACTCTCAATGAACCTAGCGTTTCCAGATTCAACAATTCTCGTACTATGATTAGGACAGTAAAATCTATACCCATTGGATTTTTCTGCATAACCAATGAAACAACCACTTATTGTTCTATCCAATTTCTTTTCATGTGGATTGTAAATACGTACTTCTGCTGGACAACCCCAAACATGTAGGTGTCGTAAACTAGGTTTCCTACCCGTCCACAATTCAAATGGAGTCTTTGGAACTGCCTTACTAGGAACCTTGTTTAATAAGTACATAGAAATTCTCAATGCATATATCCACATAGATAAGGGTAAAGATGAATAACTCATCATACTCATAACCATTTCCATTAGAGTACGATTACGCCTTTCTGCTACACCATTTTATTGTGGTGTACCTGGCATTGTATATTGAACACAAATGCCATGCCTTTCAAGAAATTTAGCAAATGGACCCGGACATTGTCCTGACTCATCATACTTTCCATAATATTTACCACATCTAGCTGACCTTACTATTTTCACCTTTTTATCTAATTATCTTTCAACCTCTTTAATATATACCTCAAGTACATTCACAGATTGAGCTTTATCATGCAATAGATAAACGTGACCATAACGTGAAAAATCATCAATAAAAGTGATAAAATAACTTTCTCCACCAAAAGATGGGACATCAAAAGGACCACATATATCAGTGTGTATAATTTCAAGAAGCTTTGTGCTTCTTGTGGCGCCTTTCTTAGTGTGTTTTGTTTGTTTACCCTTAATACAATCAATACATACTTCAAAATAAGTGAAATCCAAATTTGGAAGAATTTCATTCTTCACTAATCTTTGTATCATTTCTTTGGATATGTGACCCAAACGTTTATGCCATAACTAAGCAGAATTCTCATCAACTAAGCTGCTTTTAGTGCCAATATTATGATGCAAGGTCATTATGGTCTCAACAAATGCATTATCAAGTTTAAATTTGTAGAGACCATCACATAAGGTTCCAATTCCAATAAGATTCTCATTCTTAAACAAACTGAAAGATCCACAACCAAACTTAAAAAAAAAAAAACTCGCTTCATCAAGTTTTGGCAAAGAAACTAAATTGCGGGAGAACGTAGGTACATAAAGGGTTCGAAACAAATCCAAATAATGGCCAGTATCTAAGACTAAACGATAAGTGCCAATGCCTTCAACTGGAGCTTTATTTCTATTCCCCGTGTACACATAGTTCTCATTTGGATTTAAAGCTTGGATCATAAGGAATCCCTGCATCGTATTGGAAACGTGGGTGGTAGCACCCGAATCAATCCACCAAGTATTACAAGGAACTTCAGTAAAGTTTGATTCAAAACATACTAAAGCACAATGTATACATTTCTTTTCGAACCAAGCTTTACGCTTCAGACAATCTTTCTTTAAGTGTCCAATTTTATTACAAAAATGACACTTAATAAGATTGTGCTCCTTCTTGTGGATTTGAGAAGCCTTAGAAGAATCATTCAGGATGTGTAGTCCTTTCTTCTTCCTCTTTCTACCTTTCCCACATTTGTTCTTGGAATTCTTTTCAGGTTCTTGTTAACTTAAGAGATGAACATAATGAGCCTTTTGATTCTTTATCCTTGTTTCCTCTTGAACAAGCATACTGGCCAATTCATTTACATTCCACTTATCTTTTATAGTGTTGTAATTCATCTGAAATGGCACATATTGTTCATGAGGCAAGGAATTCAGTATAAACTGAACTAAAAAATACTCATCCACGTTCATTCCCAAATTCTTCAACTTTGCTTCTAGATTTGTCATCTCAAGTACATGTTCATGCATGGTACGCGAACCATCATATTTCATGGTGGTCAAAGTGCTCATCAATGTACCATCAAGTGATTTGTCAGCAGTTTGAGAACGTTCTTCCGCAAATTTCATAAATTCCTTTGCATTGTCAGTTTTGGGAAGAGTGGTCTTTAAATTGTTTGCTATTGTCATTCGCATGAACATTAGGCTTAGTCTGTTCGATCTTTCCCAAGTTTGATGGTAAGATATTTCATCATCGTTACTTTCATCAGTAATAGCAGCTGGTTTCTCAGCTTGAAGTGCCAAATCAAGATCCAGGACACCTAAGTGAAATTGGACTTGTTCACTCCAGTCAAAGAAATTCATTCCATTAAATAATGGAACAGACGAAGCATGCGAATGAAGAGAAACAGGTACAGATACTGCAAATATTCATGAAATATTCATATATTAATGCTTTGAGAATATTACATTGTCAGATTCAAATTAAAACAATACATGTATATCATAGTTCTCCTTTGGGAGATCCTATAATACACAAACATACTAACCATAATGATGCTAATATCTTTAATTTGGCAATTACGAATATATCTCATTAAAATTTATTTGCTATCTTTGGATATACAAATAAATCTAATAAAACATATGAATTTCCAACTATTACGTTCATGAATTATAAGAAATTAATTAACCTTTGGGTTAATCCCGAAGTTCTTATAATAAATGAACTTCAATATGTCCATGATATTAATACAAATATTTAACATATCAATTTTCAATCATAGCATCAAAATCATGGATAATCGAATAAAATATTATGAATTTCAAAAACTCAAGAAACTTAAGGTTCGGCCACTTTGGTGACTAACAAACCATTTAATTCTCAAGTTTTATTAAGGGTTAATACCGCGAAAAACCCCAAACTGGTACACTTGTGACAATTTTACCCCAAACTATTTTTTTGACCACCAAAAACCCCAAACTGGTACACTTGTGACAAATATACCCAAACTATTTTTTTAACCACAAAAAACCCTAAACTGGTATAATTGTGACAAATTTACCCCAAACTACTTTTTTTTACCATAAAAAATCTCAAACTGGTACACATATGACAAATTTACCATTCGTTAATTTTCGTTAAATTGAGTTAATACCACGAAAAATTTCAAATTGATACACATATAGCAAACATAGGGTAACGTGCACACCCGACGATAGCCACGTGTCATCCAACTTTGTAATTTGACGGTAAAATTTAACGAAAACTAACGGATGGTAAATTTATCACGGCTGTACCAGTTTGGGGTAAATTTGTCACAAATGTACCAGTTTGGAATTTTTTATGATAAAAAAAATAATTTGGGGTAAAATTATAGCAGGTGTACCAGTTTGGGGTTTTTGGTGGTATTAACCCTTTTATTAATTTCATGTGCCCTAGAGTAAAATTGTAAATTTAACATTCAAGGGCAAAATGGTAAATTTATGTGTCAAGGGAAAATACGTAAATAAGTTTTATGGGGAAAAACGTAATTTTCTGTCCCAAGATAACAAAATAGGGATGGAAACTTTAATTTTCGCAAAAGAACAAAATTTGGGCAAAACTGTAATTTTCGGAAAAAGATAAAATAAGGTAAAAGACAAAACTGCAGAAAAGGACAAAAGGGCAAAACTGTAATTTTGTCCTCTGGGCGTGTGCCCAGCACGTGCAGGCGCGTGTTAGTTTATGTTCAATCGCTTACAAGAATGCTTGAAGAAATCAATACAAAAGCTATGCGACGGGAGCTAAGGGGCCACAATGAAATGATCAAGGAGGTAAGGACATTTTTCTCGAGTTCGAATCAGCTTGCTTTTAAACTGAAGATGAGTTACAAAGTAAGAGCAGTGAGGGAGGGAATAGAAGCCATTAAGGCCGATAAGGGATTCCACTTGGATGAGCACCCTGTGTATTCGCGAGTAGAGAGAGAGTGGGGAAAGAGAGAAGAGACACATTCGTTTATACACGAGAGAGACATAAGAGGGAGAGATGATGATAAGAAGAGGGTCATGGAATTCGTACTGAATTCAGACGTGAAAGAGAACGTTTTCGTCCTTCCAATAGTTGGTATTGGCGGGCTTGGAAAAACTGCTCTTGCTCAGATTGTGTATAATGATGAGATGGTAGAAAAACAGTTTAACTTGAAGATGTGGGTTTGTGTCTCCAATGACTTTAAAGTGAAAAAGATTGTGCAAAACATCATAGTTTGTGCAACAAAGAAAGAACCGACTGAGGTTCCTATGGAGCGATTACAAAGTGAATTGAGGGCGGCGATTGATGGAAAGAGATATCTCTTAGTTTTAGATGATTTGTGGAATGCAGAACGAGAAACGTGGCCGGACTTGAAAAATTTATTGGTCAGAGGTGCTAGAGGAAGCAAGATCCTTATAACTACACGCCTCCCCTTGGTTGCAGAGATCACCGGTACTGCTCCTCCTCATCATCTGCAGGGCTTATCTGAAAGTTCGTCTCTTGATATATTATTGCAAATGGCTTGTCAAAAAGAAGAGGAGATACAAGATCCTGACATGCTAGCCATTGGGAAAGAGATTGTCAGAAAGTGCTCTGGGGTTCCACTAGTTGTTCGTGATAAGAAAGAATGATTAAGAGAGAATGGTATTGCTCTCTAATAATGGTGTGTGAAACAATGTACATGAGAAGCCTTTATATAGGCTTAGAAGAGGTAAAGAGCTTAGTGCTCTTCCTATGTGGGACTAAAGAGAAAGAAGAAGTGCAAGAGAAAACTACAAAACTACAAAGCTATACAAGTATGTCTAACACCCCTCCTCAAACTCAAGGTGGATCAAACAACGAGAATTTGGAAAGAAGAAATTTAAAGCGTTGTGATGTGAGAGCCTTTGTAAAACAATCCGCAAGCTGATTCTCAGTTCCTACAAAAGGAAGAGAAATGGTGCGAGCTTGAAGATGATGACGAGTCAGATGACAATCGATCTCAATATGTTTTGTACGCTCATGAAAAACTGGATTTGCACCGATATGGATGGCACTCTTGTTGTCACAATGTAGAGGAGTGGGATCCGGAAGTGAAACACCCATGTCAGCAAGTAAGCGGCGAAGCCAAACAATCTCAACGGTAGTGTCAGCCATAGCACGATATTCGGACTCTGTAGAGGAGCGTGAGACAATATGTTGTTTCTTGGCACGCCAAGAAATGAGAGAATCGCCAAGAAAAATGCAATAGCCAGTGATAGATTTGCGATCAGTCACATTAGAAGCCTAATCAGCATCAGAATAGGCACGCAACTTGAGCGCAGAAGAAGATGGCAGAAATAAGGAACGCGATAAAGTGCCTCGGAGATAGCGCAAGATCCTCAGAACAGCAGTATAATGAACCGTGCGAGGAGCAGCAACAAACTGACTAACAACATGAACAACATAAGCGATGTCGGGTCGGGAGATAGTAAGATATACAAGGCTGCCAACCAAAGTCCGATAGCGTGTCACATCAAAAAGTATGCTCTGATACCATGATAAGAAAGAATGATTAAGAGAGAATGGTATTGCTCTCTAATAATGGTGTGTGAAACAATGTACATGAGAAGCCTTTATATAGGCTTAGAAGAGGTAAAGAGCTTAGTGCTCTTCCTATGTGGGACTAAAGAGAAAGAAGAAGTGCAAGAGAAAACTACAAAACTACAAAGCTATACAAGTATGTCTAACAGTTCGGACCGTTGGGAGTTTACTATTCTTTAAGAAAACTAAACCGGAATGGTTACATTTCAAAGATAAAGATCTCCCAGAAGTGTCTCAAAGGGAAGACCGCATAATGTCCGTTCTTTGGCTAAGTTACTATCACCTTCCTTCACATTTGAAACAATGTTTCGCACTGTGTTCATTGTTTCCCAAAGATTATGAGATAAAGAAGCAAACTTTGGTCAATCTTTGGGTCGCAGAAGGATTTATACAGCCGTCAAATAGAAGTCATCATATAGAAGACATTGCTCATGGTTATTTTATGGATCTACTTTGGAGTAACTTCTTCCAAGATTTTCAAAGAGATCCATTCACGAAAGCAGAGACTAGCGAGATGCATGATTTGATGCATGATCTAGCCTGCCTGGTTGCAGGGACCGAGTGTTGGGTGGCATGGGGTGACACAAAATCTGTGCTTGAAAGAACCCGTCATATATCTCATAGTTTAATTTCCAATATAATGGGTGAACTTCAAATCTCACGCTTCAGAGCAAGCGCACTGAGAACATTTCTTTCTATTGTGCCAGAACCAATGTATGGTGAAATGGAACAAAGAGAACCAATAAGTGAAGCAAATCTACGCTTACTCATTCAAAGTTGCAAGAGCTTGCGCATCTTGGATCTGCATGCCACAAATGTCAAGAAGTTGCCAAGGTCCATCTGTAAGTTGAAGTATCTCACCTATCTCGATTTCTCTCACAATGATGCACTCAAACGGCTTTCTAACTCCATTACTGGATTGCACAATTTGCAAACACTTAATCTTTATGGTTGCTCTGCCCTTGAAGAATTGCCAATGGGTATAAGGAAGTTAGTCAACCTTCGGAATCTAGACATAGATGGGTGTCGAAAACTTAGTTATGTGCCACGCGGACCGGGGCAATTGAGTTCTCTACATAGGCTAACGGATTTTATATTGCCCAAAGATAAAGCTCTTGCTAAGAATTATTGCGAACTTGGGGAACTAAATGGGCTTAATAGCATCCGGGGAAGCCTTAGCATTGAAAATTTGAAACACGTAACAAATGTAGTAGCAGAATCCAAGGCTGCAAACTTGATAGGAAAGCATTCTCTGGAATCTTTGGAACTCCACTGGGGCTATCTCGAATCTGATGATGCAGTAATTGGAGATAGGGATGAAGCTCTACTAGATGGACTGAGGCCGCACTCAAACCTGCAGAGGCTGACGATTGACGAATACGAAGGTGAGAGCTTTCCAAGTTGGATGATGAACAGCCTTGTCATTTCCTTACCAAATTTAGTTGAGGTTGAGGAGTTGATGCTGAGCAAGGTCAATCCAGAGTTGATAAATCAGATCTTTGGCTTTACTAAGCTGAAGAAACTCTTTATCCCGCAGATGGAGTTTCTAGAACGCTTGCCTGAGAAGTGTTTCCAAAGTCTCACTTCGCTCGAACATCTTAGCATCAATGAATGTCCTCAGTTAACTTCCCTCGGGAAAAGTACACCTGGAGTGCCTTAATTTTGGTACGGTGTGCACTTAAGTGCCTTAACTTTCAAAGTGTACACTTGAGTGCCTAAAATTTGAAAAAGTGTTCACTTAAGTGCCACCCGCTCACGTGGCAGCCGGAAAATGTGAGGTGGCCGCCGGAAATGCTGATGTGGCGCCGGCAAACCGATTTTTCTGAATATTTAATGTACACGTGACATTTTATTTATATTTTTTATAGTTTCTAAAATTTCAAAAAAACAAAAAAGGCAAAACAAAAAATAAAATAAATGAAAAAATTAAAAAAAAAAAAAGAAAGAGAAAACCGTAACGGTTTCTCGGTGGTGGCCGGCGAGGGTCGCTGCCGGCCACCACCGGCCGGCCCAGGGGCAAGGGTCGGCTCGCCCTGGGCCGGCGAGGCCGCGACGGCCATGATCGACGGCCGTCGCGGCCTAGGTTGGCGGAATCGAGGGCTCGAAGCCCTAGCCGGCGAGGGCTTCGAGCCCTCGATTCGCCACTGTGGAGGCCGCGACGGCCGGCGATCAGTGCCGTCGCGGCCTCGCCGGCCCAGGTCGAGCCGACCCTGGCCCCTGGGCCAGTCGGTGGTGGCCAGCGGCGACCCTCGCCGGCCACCACAGATAAACCCTACATTTCTTTTTCTTTTTTTTAATTTTTTCATTAATTTTTTTGCCTTTTGGTTTTTCTGAAATTTGAATGTGAAGAAATCTCACGTGGCACTCAGAGAATGAATAAACTAATAATGAAAAATCCACGTCACATTTTTCCGGCGAAATAGCACTCAAGTGAACGTTTTTGCTCCGATTAGGCACTCAAGTGCACACTTTGAAAGTTAAGGCACTTAAGTGCACACCGTACCAAAGTTAAGGCACTCCAGGTATACTTTTCCCACTTCCCTCTCACGCGGGATGCGACATTTATCGCACCTGAAGCTACTTTGTATTTGGGCATGTGAGGAGCTCGATTTATCCAAAGACGAAAGCGGCAACACCTTGGATTTGCAAGGACTCAAGAGTCTTTGGTTCGTGGACATTCGATGTGTTCCCAAACTAGCATCTCTCCCACAGTGGCTTCTACAACTGACCGATCTCCACGTCCTTTCTATTAGAAACTGCTTAAATCTGAAGGCATTACCAGAGGAGATTGAGGCCCTTCAATCACTTCAATCGCTTGAAATCATCCGGTGCCCCTCGTTGGCATCATTACCTGAAGGAATGCGAAGGCTTACATCCCTCAGTCAACTAAGGATCGCAGGTTGCGAAGATTTGGAGGAGACGTGCAAAAATGACGCAGGCGAGGACTGGTACAAGATTGCTCATATACCGCACGTATCTCACGAGCTCCGATCTTATGACTAGGAATTCTTCACTTCTCTTCTGCAGGTATGAGGACCTTTTCTTCCAAATTCTACATGTATAATTATGTTCGAATTGCGCTTCAGTAATCGATTTTAATGGGGACTATGGACAGATCGCTGATCGGTTGGGACACATTGACGTCGATGTAGCTCCTTCAAGATCAAATATTTCTGCAACACGAAGGAATCAAATTAATCCTTGTTTGCACAATGAAGTTGAAGAATCATCCGGTCACGGGTTAAGACAAAAAGGATTTGCTTGGACTCTTGGTACGGCTGGGATGAATGCATTTGTTTTCACCTTGCGTTGGTTATGTTTTCAAGTTCCTGAAAAGTTAAAACTGTGAATGAATCTGGGAACCAGGCTTTGATCCATCTACAATTGGTCCTCCACTATGATATGCTCTGTGTGTATTTTCCAAATGAATCCGTGATATAAAGTCATTAGTTTCTAAAATAAATAAGCACGCTCAAGGCTTGCAGAAGGTGTATTTCCAAGGGCATGTTTGGTAACAATTTTGTACCCAGAAACAATTCCTGAGCAAATATATTTTTTTTTGCTAATTCTGTTTAAGAGAACAATGGATTTTTTTTTTTTGCCTTCTTGTTTCTGTTCCAAATCTAGTCCTTGATCACTGATCTGTTTCTGGGAACAGAAAAATTAACTGATGGTACCAAACGGGTTTCTATTTTTTTTTTTCTATCCTCAGGAACAAATAAACAAGAATTAGAAAAACATCATCGTGTGGTTGGAGGCCATTAATCCATCAAAATCATAAAAATCCAGTTCACTTCACAGCATGCGGTCATATCAAAACATAGAGTTGGTAGACGCGTATCTCTCTTTCTCTTTTTTTTTTCTTTTCTTTTTAACAATTCTATCTCACAAACATAAAGCTCGGCTACTTGGAAGCCCATAATACCTTGAAAACTCAGGTTTGACATGTGCAAGTGACCTTGACAAAGAGTTGCATGTAGTTGGTGAGATTTGAAAAAATGATAGCTCGTGAGCAGATAATCCCACCAGTCAGGGCCAACTTTGCAAGACGGTTTTATCACGTGATTTTACACAACGGTCTTAGGTAGGGGTGTCAATGGGCCGGGTCGGGCCGAAATGAGCAGTACCATGCTCGGGTCGATCCGAATCGGGGCGGGTCGGGCCGCGCCGGATTTGGGCCGAATTGTTTTTTTCTTTCCTTTTTTTAAAATCAAAATCAATTAACAAATCATCAAATGAAAAAATATAAAAATAAATTAAATTTAAAATTAAAAAAAGGGTATTAAAAAAAGTTTGGCGCCGGTCCGGCCAGTCCGGCGCGGACCAAATTGACAGCCCTAGTCTTAGGCTAATAGATGTGCCGTGCCAAAGTTCGAGCGGTGAAGAGAGTTCCTCTTGCTTGAAATCAAACCAACAAAAGCATTAGACCAAAGGAAATGAGAATATGTTCATCTTGCACGAGTATACTTTGGGTACCTCCACATAGACATGGCCAACCAAACCGGCCTGTTGACCGGGCCCAAGATTTCATATTTTTCGAAACTAGCCCACAACCGGGTTCGGTACCACATTTTATTATATTATAATTTATAATAATTAAAAGTTCGGAACCTGATTTTATTACATTATAATTTATAATAATTTATAAAATTACATTATAATAATAATTCAAAGCACATTCCTCTCCTTTTTTTCAAATTTTATTACAATATACAATTTGTTTATAATTTATAATTAATAATTTATTTTATTTTATTTTATTTTATTTTTTATTATTGTAAAAAATAAAATTAAAAGTTCGTAACCAGAAACCGGCCCGAAACTGGCCACCTCTGTCTCCACACCGGGTCTGGATCGTCTGCCATAGGGGCTTCATGTCAGGCATAACACAGAACGAGATCCGGCCGTCCATTCTCATTCGAAGGCCGAGAAGTTACCACGTCATCTGAAGGAGGGAAGCCAAAATTTGAGAGATTGTTTCTCCTCTTTACGTGACACATGCAATCGGGCCCCACTTGCCAAATTTTTTTTGAAACGCGCGGGCGATTTTCTCTCTCACCTATCTCGACGCTCTATCTCCTATCTCAAGACGATGGAAGACCTTTTCTCTCTCAGTTTCTTTCTCTCTCTCTCTCCCGTATCTCCGATTCTCACTTTCTCGCTCTCTCCTCTCCCGTCTCCTCTCAGTCCCGACTACCACCGTCGTCGCCAACCTGATAATGTCGCCGGTCGTAGCTGATGAGTCCAGAGCCCCCTCCTCCACTAGTGCCGCCGGTCTCAAATGCTGGTCCCGATCCCTCCGCCTCCCCCAAGAGCCTTGCCGATCTCCATTGCTGGGTCCCAAGCTCAGATCTGCCTCCGCCGTTGCCTCTCTCCTGTATCAACCCCACTCTCTCTCTCTCTCTCTCTCTCTCTCTCTCCTCTACCGTCTCCTCTCGATCTCGACTACCTCTGCAGTTGCCAAGCTGATAACGTTGCCGGTCGCAGCTGGTGGGTCCAGAGCCCCCTCCCCCATGACCACTGGAACAACCCACTGCTTTTGGACTTGGGTCTGCACCACCTCCTTGCAGATGATGTAGTCTTCGCCATGCTCAAGGCCAGTGCTGCTACGGGCTACCTCACTCCGGAGTACACAAGCACTGGCTACTTCACAGAGAAGAGCAACGTGTACGCCTTTGGTTTTCTTGTGCTCCAGATCCTATCGGGGAAGCGAGCGATCACTCTAGCGACAGCATGGGGTGGAAGCATGTCGTTTTAAGGAATTTGTCGATGAGAACCTCGAGGGGAACTTCTCGGAGATCGAGGCGACCCAGCTCGCTCAAATTACGCTTCTTTGTACTCGGGACTCTCCTACCAACAGGCCATCGATGAGGACTCTGGTGCATGAACTTAATACTCTGATCAGCATTTCTTGACAGTTGAACTATCAGCTTTAACCGCAGTTTTCAATCGCCGAGAGGCCAGACTATGACAATTCCAATTAACCGTTGCGCTAATCAGAGTCCCTCGTGTATCAGCGACAGCATCCTCTCTAGTGGTTGACGAATTTCGCTCTTAGCATCAGTCATCGTAATAGTTGTTAGGGAAAAGTAAGGGCATAAAGGGCGTAAGTAAAGCTTGTAATGCACCAAATCATGTAACCGGTACGCATTGAATTCAGGATTCTCAATAGTTAGAGGGTGCTCTATGCATCATACTCATAGGAATGCTCGAAAAAGAGCCATCGTGCTCCGATTCTTTATAGCAACGAATGAATCAATTGTTTCTGACTTACTTTCAATGATCTGTTTGGCAAACCACGATTTTGATTTTGTGAAATCGAATGTTAAGTCCCCGGTCTAGATTGTGCCTAAATGCTTCATATACTCTCAATAGTTTCTTTCCCTCGTCGCTTTGAGGGCAAAAAAGAGGCAAACTTGGCAGAAAACACAATTTGAGTATAGAAAAGGAAAAGGAAGATTGCAGATCGTCAGTACATGATTCAATTAATCGCTATTTACATTTGCAAAGTCTTAGAAGTTAGTGTGGATGAGCAGATCCAGATCCAGAAGTCTTGGTCCTCTGTTTCTATGACGTCCCCGACCCGACCTTCGATATCTTCTATAGGAAGTATAACCTCCTACGGGACTCTCGGTCTCTTGAATCCCTCCAAGTGCACTACGGCTTTGCGCCGTTTATTTTTTTCAAGACCATGTGAGGATCGTAAGTCGTGACGTTGCGGGGGAAGGACATGTGGTGTCCCAGGAACACCGTCCTTAGATTCAACCCATAATCTTTTTCCACACCTTTACTATTACTGTTTAGTTTTCTCTCTATTACGAATCACATGCGGAAGCGATTCCATTTACACCTTTTTCGATCTATCGGGGAACGAAGACAACTTTTAACACAAGTAATGTGTTCCTCATATTCATTTCATTTCCTCGTATAACATTTACATGGACTTTATGACATTTACATGGACTTTAGAAACCCCTCTATCTCGTATGCTTCATAGGCTTGGGAGACTACTTCAGTACTTAAGCTTCCCTAAAAATAGTACTTGGTTTCCAAGAACTCTTCCAGACCAGTCAGTCGCCTAGGATTTGTGCACCATCCATCTTCATGCTATTGCTTTCTTATCAAAAGGATTATCCTCCACGATATCAACACAAGCAATTTCTATGGACATGACTATACCAAACAAGAAGATGACATACTTGCCATTACCTACAAGTCTGGAAAGATAAGGGGTGAGATACAACTATCTCAGTAAGCGTATATCTAAACCAAACATAGGAAGCAAGCTAAAGGTACAAGCCATAACGCAAGTAACCATATCACATACGAATAGTTTCCGATTTCTTTTCATGTAAGCATACCTCTCCACTTTTCATATCATATCATGCACATTTAAGGCCCTCTCACCCTTGCGGATGAGGCGTGTACACATCTTTTCATATCATATTATGTGGATCCACCCTGTTCATATTTGTGCGAGGCCCTCTCATTCTTGCGAACGAGGCATATAACATATCATGTCGTATCATATAATCTCACCACAAAGGGTAGCAAGACCAAGGAGAGTATGCATCATAACGGTCCAAGGTTCTAGAGATGGCCCCCACGAGACTCGCGTCGTCGTGTGGCACTTAGTTCTTGACCAACATATCATGTACGTTTCAAGCAAGCATTAGAGTAGCTAAAGCTTTACAGCCTAGATAAGGGTTAGATATCACTTACCTCTTGTGGATGATCATTAAATAAAATCTCGTCAATTGCTTGCATGTTGATTCCTATGGATGCTTCGTGATGGTGCTTCTTGAATGCTTGGCGGCCGAATAAAGTTAGAGGGAGAGGAAGAGAGGGATGATGGTGCCGAAAATATGAGGGCCTTGCCCTTTATATAGTGCTTAATTTCCTATTTTTTCATTTATTTTAAGTACTACTTATTCCCCAAGAAAAGCTTATGTGTCATACGTTTGTCCTATTCTACTAATAATTTGTTTCTCCCATTAAACTAAGAACTAACCATAATATGCCACATTGTCATACTCTAGAGTATTCTATGTCCCTTTGCTATATTTTTCATTTTAATTTCTTGCTACTTATTGCCCAAGAAAGGCTTAGGTGTCTTGAATTTGTCTTTTTCTTATTAATTATTGCCTTCAAGAACTAAGGATTAATTGACACCTTAGCATTCTAGAGTTTTCTATTAATACACATGTCCAACTTCTATTTTTCTATTTTAATTTAATAAGTTTATGTGTTTATTTCTTAAAGTTTCCACTTGGCTATTCTATAAGGCTACATCCTTAGATTTATTTATGTGGCACTTCCATATCACATGCCTAAGAGGAATTTATTGTCCTCATTTCATTAAATTTTTATCATGCTTATAATGCACAATTCTAGAGAATTCCTTGACTTGTTCCCCAAGTTTGCATATGTGTCTTCTTGTTATTAAGCCACTTAACATTATTTTGCCTCTAGAAACTCTCCCTAGCTCACGCCTACCATAGGGAATTTTACTTTCATTTTTGTTTTATTTTTCTCATTTGAATATATTAATTTGAAATATGAATTTCTTTTGTCTTTTCTAAATTATACATAGAATTCTCTAGACATTCTATCACATGGCAACTCTAGTGTGTTCTACTACCTTAGATTACTTTTTCTAATTCTATTTTTTCTTCTTATGCCTGGCTTGTTCCCCAAGCCAAAATTATTTTTATTTCTTATTTTATTTTTGACTTGCTCCTAAAGTCGATTTCGTCTTATATACTTTCCACGTGTCGATTCCTCATTCCGACTTGTTTCCTAAGCCAGTTTCGTCTTTACATGTTGGCTTGCTCTCCGAGCCAAATATTTCTAATGCTATTTTGTCTTGGCATGCTAACTTGTTTTCCAAGTTCATATTTTCTTTGTAATTTTTATTCAATAATAGAGAATATTCTAGATACTCTTTCCTTGTTTGCCAAGCTAATATTTTAAATATTCTTAAGAATATTCTAGGTGCCACGTGTCGTATTACCAATTAATTTATTTGACTATCCTATAAGCATATCATATTTAGGCCTTAATGACCTATCTTTATAATCGAATATTTCTTTCTGTCTTGTATGTCTACTATATATACATATAAACTATTTTTCATTTAAGGTAGAGATTTAGCATATATAAATTTATGTATTCTTGGTATCGTCTAACCATGGGGGTCTCTAGGCGTTTATTCTATTCTATAGGTGCCAAATATAAATAGCACTAATGGCAATTTGGGCATTCTATTTACGTGGGTAAGGTCGTCTAGAGATTGACCTCTTATTCCTTGTTCTAAGATTCTAAAAATACTATCTCTCAGGCTATTGAGATATCTAAACACTTTCTCTATTTTTGGTGCTCAGTTAAACTAAGGATCGGACCATCTTTTTATTCGCCAATTGGGTCAAGAGCCATTTCATCTTAGTTCAGGGTTGGAATCACCCGTTCCTAAATCGAGGCATAACGAACACTATCGAGTTCACCTCTCATGACCAATTCAAATTGATGTAGGATTGGGTCATCTCGATCCGTAGTATTCCAGTAGCATGTCACATTGTCTCGGGTGATCAGTCCTTAACTAGAGCGTGACTGGTACGGGATTCTAATCAACCTTTGTAGAATTCATAGCTAGTTTGACTGTCGACCTTTGTCATCTTGCAAATCGTTCATGGTTTAGTCCCTGGTCGACTTCAGGGTGATCCTATGGTCGTTCTGCAGCGAGACAAGGTCAATCATAATCAATCCATGCTTGATTAAGGTCACCACTCAGTCGATCCTCAATCAGAAGCATAACCGATTTATATACCAAACCGTGATTCTTACCAAAGGCGATCTTTTTTCTCTAGTGGCTCCTCGTGACCCTGTGGCCTTTGTCTGTAATTATTCCGACTCCTAAGTTTAACCTAGCCCTACATTTTGGGGTGTCACAACTCTCCCCCCCTTATAAAATTTTATCCCCGAAATTTGGAATCTAATCCTCGGGATTTGAAGACATACCTGGTGATTGGAACAAGTGATGGTAGTGACTTCTAATTAGTTCTTCACTTTTCCATGTTATCTCTTCTATCCCATGGTACTGTTGTAGGACCTTAACAAGGGGAACTTCTCTTGTTTCCTCGGACTTGCTCTTTTCTGTTTATGATCCGCACAAACTTTTCAACATATACTGTTCTGTCATCAATCTCTATTGTCTCGTAATCGAGAACATGTGACGGATATGGTTCATATTTTCTTAACATCGAGACGTAAAACACACCATGGATGTTAGCAAGCCGTGGCAGCAAAGCCAACCTATATATTAATTCCCCGATCCTTTTTAGGATCTCAAAAGTTCCAATGTACCTTGGGTTGAGTTTTCCTTTCTTCCCAAAACGGGATACGCCTGTCATAGGCGATACTTTTAAAATTACCTAATTGCCAATTTGAAACTCTAATGGTTTCCTTTGTCTATTGGCATAACTTTTCTGTCTACTCTGTACTATACATAGGTGATTTCTTATGGTCTGTAAGTCATCTATATTATTTCTGGACATGTGAGCTTTCTTTTTTGTATTTCATCCAACAAACTAGAGTTCTGCAAGCTTTATCATATAATGCCTCAAATGGAGCCATCCCAATACTTTGCTGGTAGCTATTGTTATAAGAAAATTCTGCCAGATGCAGATGCTCATCCCAACTCCCTTTGAAGTCAATAGCACAAGCTCGTAACATATCCTCTAACGTCTGTATAAATCTTTATGTTTGACCATCGTTTTAAAGATGGTAAGTTGTGCTAAATTGGAGTTTAGTTCCTAGAACTATTTAGAGACTCCGCTAAAATTTAGCGGTAAATCTGGGATCACGATCGGATGTGATCGTAACAGGTACTCCAAACCATCTACTTGGCTTATAAATTGGCCAACTTTTCCACTCGAGTATTTCCAATGGCTTTAACAAGCCTCTGGGCTCATAGTGCTGAGTCTGTACTTGTTGACAAGTCAAGCATTTAGCCATGTACTTTGCTATATCAGTTTTCATATCACTCCATCAGTATTACTTATGGAGGTTCTGCCACTTTTTCATACTTCTGAGGTGGCTACTATAATGACCACGATGAGCTTCAGACAAAATTTCCTTTTTGAGTTTCTCACCGTTAGGAACACATTACTATCGCTAGTTATTTGGAAGTCAGGTTCCTTTCCTTCCTCGACCTTACTTCGAGTTTTCAGTAACTCTGCATCCGTCTTTTTCAATTCTCGAATTCTTTCTCGTATCTCCAATTTGATTCGCAAGGTAGCGAATAATCCACATAACTTTCCTATTTCAAACTTAAATTCAGAGTCTCTAGCTTCAGACATCATACCCCATTCTTTATTTATTAATGCGGCAATAGAGGACTTACGACTTAAAGCATCCGCGACTTTATTCGCCTTTTCGGGACGATAAATTACGTCGCAATCGTAGTCGTTGAGCGACTCCATCCACCTTCGCTGCCGCATGTTCAACTCTTTTTGAGAAAATAAATATTTGAGACTCTGATGGTCCGTATAAATTTCGAACCTTTCTCCATATAGATAATTTCTCCATATCTTCAAGGCAAAAATAATTGCCGCTAGTTCCAAATCGTGAACGGGGTAGTTAAGCTCGTAAGGCTTTAGTTGTCTTGACGCATAAGCGATCACTTTTCCATGTTGCATTAGGACGCAACCGAGTTCCTTATGTGATGTATCACTATAGACAACAAATCCGCCCGATATTACATGACCCAAATATACTACTTGGTTGAGCCAAAATTCACACTTGCTGAATTTGGCGAAATGTTGCACGTGTTCTTTTTTACGCTTCGAGTATACTTTTGTATTTATTAATAAAATGATGACGAACTGATCTAGAAACAATTTAAACACCTGATTCAGCAAGTCCATAAATGTTGCAGGTGTGTTCGTCAATCCAAATGGCACTACCATGAACTCGTAATGCTCATATCTAGTTCTAAAAGCCGTCTTGGAATGTCTTCTTTCTTAATCCTTAATTGATGGTATCTCATCCTTAAATCTACCTTAGAGAACACAAATGCTCCTCGAAATTGATCAAACAAATCGTCGATCCTCGGCAATGGATATTTATTCTTAATGGTGACATTATTCAATTGCCGATAGTCTATACATAGTCGTAAAGATTCATCTTTTTTCTTTACGAACAAGACCGGTGCTCTCCAAGGTGAGGTACTTGGTCGGATAAATCCTTTATCAAGCAGTTCTTGTAATTGCACATTTAATTCCTTTAATTCCGATTGAGCCATTCTATAGGGAGCTTTAGAAATCGGCTCCGTACCCAGGACTAACTCAATCGTAAATTCGATCTCCCTTTCCGGAGGTAGTCTTGGTAAGTCCTTCGAAAAAACATTAGGGAATTCCTTAACCACGGGGATATCTTCCAACTTAGGTTCTTCTTGCGACTTATCCTCTACAGTCGCTAAATATCCTTGACATCCCTCACTAAGTAGTTCGGCTACTTCTATCGCCGAAATCATCAGGTTCGAACATATTCCTCTATTTCCCACAAACTTATTTTCAGATGATCTTAATGGCCTAATAGAAATTGTCCTTTGATAACAATCCATATTGGCTCGCTATTGGCGAAGCCAATCCTTTCTATTATGACATCAAAGTCATGCATATCCAGAACCACTAATTTTATCCTTCATTCATATTCTCATGCGTCAATTCTACATACCTTTCATGACAACGAGGCAATCCTTTCCTTTTAAGAGGTGTGGATACACTCAAGGCACCTCTAGCGAGTCAGCTTCTATTCCAAATAGTTTCACAAGATGCCTAGCTATAAAAATGCGTCACTTCACTATCATATAATACATATGCTAGGCAACCATTAATAAGAACCGTACCTGTAACGATGGTCATAGAATTCTCTGCCTCCTCTTGTCTTACCCCGTAGATTCGTCCTTGTATTGGCGGTTGCTGTATAATTCCTCATTGTCCCACCAATTGAGGTGGTTCCCTATTTTGCAGCTAAGGTTGATGTTGTGGACAATCTCTCATCCAATGGCCTTATCGTCCATATCGAAAGCACGCTTCACTCAACATCAGCAAGAGACATTTCCATGTCACCTCCCGTAATGAGGATATACTTCGATTTGAATACCCCCAGCACTCTTCTCTTCTTATTTGGGACAAATGACCTTTTTCCCCTTGAACCTTTTATTGCGATTCATCGTCCAGGGAGGAGTATATTCATGAATCGACTTTGACGATGAATGCTCCATGGCATACTATTCTATCATTTGAGCCTTTTTGTATAGTCCATTAATCCCAATTATTCAACGGTACTACTTGGTCTCGAATACTAGGTCGCAACCCTTATAGGAACCGCTTAGTTTTTACTACCGGTTCCTCAACCAACTTGGGCGAGTACTGAGACAACTCAATAAATTTTGCCTCATGTTGATCTATTATCATATTACTCTATTGTAACTATATAAACTCCATCATTTCTCAATCTTGTACACTTTCAGAGAAATACTTCTCATAAAAAGGCCTTAACAAGGCATCCCATGTTACTTCAGCACCCATGGGAAATACTATTTCTTTTGTAGCCTTCCACCAACAATCGACGTTACCTTGTAACTGATATTCAGCTAAGGCTACACGATCAAGCTCTGAGCATTCTAAGAATGCAAATATCTTTTCAAGCTCATCTATCCATAGTTGAGCTTCCTTTCTTGTTTTATATACCAGTAGGTTTGGGAGGCTTTAACTTTGAGAACTTTTCTATCAAATCCTGTATATGACATCCTCCATTTCCTACTCCACTTTCAGATGTCGAAACATTTCCTGAGGCATTAGCAGCTTGCTATTGGGCTTGCTGCTGCATCAAATCACCTATTGTTGCTAAAGCTTGCAGAATCCTATTCAGCTGGGTATTCTGAGTCGATCGTACATGACTATTCATATTGTTCTACTGTAATAAATATACAGTCAATGAATTTACTATCAATATCATCCAAAGCAACAGAAATACTAACAAATCGACTCAAAGAACACAATCATCAACCATATGCATATAATGATATCTTTCGTATTCATCTAACCCGTTTCCCCATCGCGCCTTATCACTACAGGTATTATAAACCCCGCTCTGATACCAAATTAGCTGTGACGTCCCCGACCCGACCCTCGATATCTGCTATAGGAAGTATAACCTCCTACGGGACTCTCGGTCTCTTGAATCCCTCCAAGTGCACTACGGCTTTGCGCCGTTTATTTTTTTCAAGACCATGTGAGGATAGTAAGTCGTGACGTTGCAGGGGAAGGACATGTGGTGTCCCAGGAACACCATCCTTGGATTCGACCCATAATCTTTTTCCACTCATTTACTATTACTGTTTAGTTTTCTCTCTATTATGAATCACATGCGGAAGCGATTCCATTTTACACCTTTTTCGATCTATCGAGGAACAAAGACAACTTTTAACACAAGTAATGTGCTCCTCATATTCATTTCATTTCCTCGTATAACATTTACATGGACTGTAGAAACCCCTCTATCTTGTATGCTTCAAAGGCTTGGGAGACTACTTCAGTACTTGAGCTTCCCTAAAAATAGTACTTGGCTTCCAAGAACTCTTCCAGACCAGTCAATCGCCTAGGGTTTGTGCACCATCCATCTTTATGCTATTGCTTTCTTATCAAAAGGATTATCCTCCACGATATCAACACAAGCAATTTCTATGGACATGACTATACCAAACAAGAAGATGACATACTGGCCATTACCTACAAGTCTGGAAAGATAAGGGGTGAGATACAACTATCTCAGTAAGCGTATATCTAAACCAAACATAGGAAGCAAGCTAAAGGTACAAGCCATAACGCAAGCAACCATATCACATACAAATAGTTTCCGATTTCTTTTCATGTAAGCATACCTCTCCACTTTTCATATCATATCATGCACATTTAAGGCCCTCTCACCCTTGCGGATGAGGCGTGTACACATATTTTCATATCATATTATGTGGATCCACCCTGTTCATATTTGTATGAGGCCCTCTCATTCTTGCGAACAAGGCATATAACATATCATGTCGTATCATATAATCTCACCACCAAGGGTAGCAAGACCAAGGAGAGTATGCATCATAACGGTCCAAGGTTCTAGAGATGGCCCTGTTGACACCTGATTTTTGACCAAGTCTTTTTCAGTTTTATTTTTGAAAAATCACAAAAAATTCATAAAAAGTCAAAAAATTACAAAATCAACTTTGGTGGCCTTGGCCAAGCCCAAGGAACCATTTTTGACCAAAAAATATTTTTTCATATTTTTCACATTTTTTAGTATTTTTAGAAAATAGGAAAATACTAGAAAAATCAACAAAAATAGAATTTGAGGTCACAAAAATATAGGAAAATAGTCAATATTTTTATTTTAAATTCCTTGTCATTTTGACCTCATCAAGAGTCGAAATTCAGGTTTAATCTTGTGAGTTTCTTTGTAACGCACGGGGTTAAATTTGCCAAAAAAATATGTTTTGAGTCTTTTTATTTGCAATCTTTTGCATTTTACGAGTCTTGACATTCAACTTGATTGCCCGACATTTCAATTTGGTTCAATTGTGTGCCGATTTGATCAATTTTTGCTTTAGGGACCTAATTGCATAAAAAAATCTTTTCATTTTAGTCCCTATTACGCCAATTCCGAAATTAAACTTTTTCGAGGGGCACCCATTGAACCCCAATGCTTTCTCCCTATAGTATTCGATCCCCTAAATCTAACGGTCAGTTCAATTGAGGTCAATTCGCCCATTAGGACCCTCAATTTGACAAAAATAAAATTCGAATCCTACTCCACATTTGGGGTTTTCAATCAATTCAAAAGGAATTTGTCACGAAAATCACATTTCTAGGTGGAGTCTGTGCCATAGAGTCTAATTTTGATGTCAATTTTGTGATATTGGTACATCAGGACGTCCAATTTGAACAGAAAATTTAGAACCGGGTCAACTGGGTCGGGTTGACAGACCCAGTCAACCCGGTTGACCAAACCAATAGAGCAAAAACGCTCTCTGCTTGTTGGATCTTGGAGGAGGACGTCACGCAGGATGGGGACTGGTTCGCGCAAAACAAAAAAAGCAAGAGAACGAACGAAGGAAGTCAGTTAGTGGGGAGTCAGTTGGCGAGAGGAGTGAGTTGGCGCAACAAAAAGGCAATTCTGTTCTCGCAGGAGCAGAGCAGGAGAGAGAGAGAGAGAGAGAGAGAGAGAGAGAGAGAGAGAGAGAGAGAGAGAGAGAGAGAGAGAAAGTGCTCGCAGAGAGAGGGAGCGGGCAAAGATAGAGTGAAAAGGAGGGAGAGGAGACGCGAGAGAAGGAGCTCGTGACAAAGAGAGAAAGAGGAAGAGAGATACAGAGCGAGAGAGAGAGCGAGCGTGGCCATTGGAGCTTGGAACCCGAGCAATTCAAGCTCGGATCCCCTGCGATTTAGACGGCGACAATTGACGCCATCGCTCACACTAGCTTCGTCTCAACCCGGAGAAGGTGCCAGACCAAGCCATACTCGAAGACGCTTTTGAAACAGGTGAGGAACATTTTCGAGCTTGACCTCGGCCTCTAATGGCGATTCATGATTTGGTTGACCATTGCGTGTGTTTTCGGTCTTAACTCGTTCCTTGAACTCTACTGATCTTCGCTTCGTTTAATTTTCATTTGTTTGACGCATAAAACCACTGAGTCAACCCCGACTTTGACCAACCGGCCATGAATGCTATAACTCGTTCTAGGTTGAACCGAGCCCTCGTGATGGCCAGGTAAGTCTCCTCAACCCTCGGTGATACTTCCTGATTGATTCTTTTAGCTAGATAACGCTAGATATTGCTAGGACGAATAGCCGCCGGAGCCTAGCTTCGGTCGGAAGTAGCATGTAGATGAAACGTTGAACTGCTGTGTCGATGCTTGGGTATGTTGTAAACGAAATCACGGCGAGTTGAATGCCGTTGGTTTCATGCAATTTCGTGGCCTGAGCGCGGAGAAAACGGCCTCCGACGAGGCGCCGGCGAAACAGAGCCGGCACCGGTCGTCTTCCCCGGCAGCTCTGTTGACCAGTCAACGAAAGTTGATTGGTCAACGCCTACGTGGCGCTGACGTGGCGCCCACGTGGCAGCCACGTCAACCGTTCGGTTGCAACGGAAAAAACAAACTTGATCCGACGGTGGATAGTGTGCCACTGTCGCGACCCGTTCGAAGGCGGACGCGGCTAATGGATTACCGATCGCGGGCCTTCCCCCGCACAAGGGTGCGGATCGCGGGCTTTGGATCGGCGCGGGCCCTCCCAGGCCCATACCAAATCGCGGCGGGAGTATTTTTCAAAGGGATTCGACGATAACAGTCGATCGCTTTCGACCTTAGTGTGGTCGTGGTGGCATGTGCAACTTGTGCATGCATTTGGAGTCGCCACCGGTCTTTCTTGGAGGGTAGACCGGAAACCTTATTGACCGATTGGGAGAGATCGATCAATTCTGCGGAACCAGAGATTTTGGGTTCGGGGACTTGGTTACGTTGATGTCATTACCAACGCCCTTTCGGTACCTAACGCGAGTGATTTTCCCTAACTAGGATTTCATGCAGGCGCAATTTTGGGTGAGGTAAGTCTGACTTTGCACATTAACCAGTTTAACATGCTCATGTAATCATAATAAATAAATAGATGCCAATCACATAAACTCTATCCTACGTGGTGATCATGGAATTATGATTTAATGGGTCTCGAGCCAATGAGACCACATTTAATCATTTTAATATTTTAATAACGGAGAGCCGCTCTTCGCTTCTTCTTGGTTTCTTGAACTCTTCAAGAATTGGGCCCCAAAGAGCTCGCCGACTTAAAAAGCTCCTCCACGTAATCCTCGTAGCATTTACATCAACAATTGACTATGCTAAAAATAAAGATTACATGAAAAATAAAAGGAGTACGCAGTCTCCATTTAATAATTACAACCCCAAATATATAAATAATCATCATACATTCATATATACATCAATCACATTGATTAGGGATTTTTCCATGATCACCACCCTTTCACGTAAGTAATAAATTCACAATTTAAAACTTAGGAAGGCACAATAAAAATTCTACGTTGAATCATATTAAGAATTTTTACGTAAAATAAGATAGCCATAAATTTTTGATTCAAAATTGATTTAGTCTCAATTTTTGCTACGTTGATTAATTTATCATATAAAATAATCAATCTTCATTAGCCATGTAAGACGAACAATTCGTTAATACATATTGGCCATAGTATTGCAAAAATTGCAAAAAATCAATTAAATGCACGAAAACACCTAAGGATTGGCTCTGATACCACTGTTGGGATCCACGTAACACGTAGCGGAAATAAATAACAACCCATACATGTATCTCCAGAGGCGTACTTCGTGCATTTCAATCGAAAAAAATCACAAAGCCTCAAAGGGAGTAAATAGATTACCTCTCGTAGCGTGCTTGAACGGAGGTGTCGGTTCGATGTTCTTCGATCTCAGCCTCCACAAGTGTTAGGCATCTAGTTCAGACGCACCACCAATTGACGAACGGGGAGACGACTAATAACTCCACAACAATTGTGCTAGCAATATGCGGAATCAATATTCCGAACTTAGTATATTTTGCTCACTCAAGATGATGAGAATATAGAGAGTGTTTGTGTTCTTCTCTCTAAGCTCTCAAAAATTTGCACACTCTACAAAATGTCTCTCCCCTTCAACCTCAAAACTCTTGCCATCCTTTTATAGCCAAAAATACCTTCCAATAAATTGTATTTAAAAATAGCACTAACAATTATAAATTCTATCTAAAAATAGCACTAACAAATAAATGACATTTAAAAATAGCACTAACAATAGCACTCACAATTTATAATACAAAAATGCTATTTAAAAATAGCACTAACAATAGCACTCACAATTTATAATACAAAAATGCTATTTAAAAATAGCACTAACAATTATAAATTCTATCTAATAATAGCACTCACAATTTATGATAAATAAATGTCATTTAAAAATAGCACTAACAATAGCACTCACAATTTATAATACAAAAATGCTATTTAAAAATAGCACTAACAATAGCACTCACAATTTATAATGCAAAAAATGCTATTTAAAAATAGCACTAGCAATAGCACTCACAATACAAAAATGCTAAAAAAAAGGCACTAACAAAGGTGTTAAAAATAATAACCATTATTATTATTACAAGAGTTAAAGAGGTTACCAAACAGTACAAATATGCATAACGTATAAATACGTATGATGTATAAATACGCAGAGCATACGTGTACATCCGTGAAACCGGGGACTAATTGAAAGAAAAATGTGCAATTAAGCCCTTTTGGTAAAAATTGATTAAATTGGAGGGCAAATTGACCTAATTGCACTTTAAGACTTTAGAATCCAATGTCATAGCTTATAAAAAGTGAGAATTGAAAACTAAAAGACTCGAAAATGATTTTTTTTTTAGGCCCGGTTCGGGTTTATGTTTGTGAAGGAACATAGTGACCCGAGCCGAATTTTTGAGATTTAAAGTGACACACTTGAAGAGGAAATTAAAACAAAATTATCGAATATTTTTGGGTATTTTTCTGACCACGAATGGTATTTTTCTGATTTTTTGGGTATTTTTATAATTAAATAAACTCGAAAAATATTAAAAATACCGAAAAATATTTTTTGTTCAAAATTGGTTCCTAAGGCTAAACCAAGGCTTCCAAAGTTGATTTTATGATTTTATGACCTTTTTTGATATTTTTAATTAATTTTAAAGAATAAAAATCACAATAATAAATGGTAAAAAATCAGGTGTCAACAGCCACGTGTCGAGATCTCGCAATTTTCGGAAATAAAAATTACTTTCGGATAAGTTGATCGGACGGTTGTGGTTCGATCAGGAGTTTCAATCTGGACCGTCAGTTGCCAGCCCTAGATCAGACCGTCATTTAGCCAACACGTGGCGCAATCAGAGCCTTTGATTCGATTTAGGCGGGATTTTAAAAATTTGAGCGGGAGGAGTATAAACGGCGCCGTTTTGGACGCGTGTCACGTGGACCCGGGTCCGGGCTGGGCTGCGGGCCGGGTCACCAGACCCGGCCCGAATAACATTTTTTTAATATAAAAAAATCAGAAAATTATTTTAAAAATAAAAAAAAAATTCAGAAAAATCTTAGAAAATCCAAAAAAAATGCTAGAAAATGCCAGAAAATTCCAAAAAAATATGAAAAAATTGTGGAAAAATCCTAGACACTCAGAAACCCCCAAAAATTGAGGGTTGACCAGAGACAACTGGTCAACCCTATTTTTGGGGTTTCTTATCCGTTCTTCCAGGACTCGACGACATTATCCTTTAGGGGTAAGTCGCCTTTGCTGTGTATGTGAGATAAGGCCGATAATGCCAAGACAAGAATTAGGGTCGATTAGACGACCAATTCTTAAGTTTGGATTTCGAGTCCCGCCCCTTTTCTCAAAATGACGATTTTGCCCTTCAAATGGGAAAATTGTCTTTCTTGTCTCAATCGAGTTCTGAAAATTGCTTAAAGTTAGGGTTTGGGTCAGGTGGACGACCAACCCTAATATTTGAGGTTTTCAGTTCTCATCTTTGTCCAAATGACGACTTTACCCCTCCAAGGGTAAAATCACTTGAAAATTCTAGAAAAATCTTGGAAATTCCCGAAAAATAGGAAATGGATTGGATTGATGGCCAATCCTATTTCCACTGTCTTTTGACTTCCCAATTTGTCTAAAATGACAGGTTTACCCTTTTACAGGTAAATTTTCCCCGAATTGTTCAAAATTACGATTCTGCCCCTCACGGGCGAATCATGTCCAAATCACTCCTAAGCCTTGATTGATATTTCTCTAGGCTAATAGGGCCTCATTAGGGATACCATGCTGATTTCATGTGTTTTATCCGCATGTACTGATTCCTTGACTTGTGCTATTACTTTTAATGATTGTGAGTGATAGGGTAGCTATTCCCATCTGCATGAACTCTTAGATTTAGGATCAGTACCTCACTCATCTATATGAAATCCTAGGATCAGATAAACCATTCAGCTTAGGTACCGAAAGGGTGTCAACTCTGACAGTTGGCGTAACTAAGTCCCCGAACCCATTTCTATGGTTTCTGCATAATCGAATAGACTACTCCCAACTATTCGATAGGGTTTCCGATCGTACCCTCCGCAAAACGATTGGTGGCGACTCCTCGACATGTACACTCATCACATGTCACTAGACCACACTGAAGGTCAATCACATATATCCAGCAGTTGCGATTTGGGTAATGGGCCTTGGGAGAGGCCCGCGTCCGATCATAGCCGGCGATCAGGCGGCCCATTAGCCCGCTCCCGCCTCCGCGCTCGCGAGAGGGTCGCGACAGACTGGCGACTCCACTGGGGACTATTCCAAACTAGAATCTCTGGTTACGAATTCCAGAGGACTTGAGCCGATTAAAAAGTTGTTTGGTTTATCTGACATTATTTTCTGCAGATGCTCTCGAAGGTGAGGTACGTATGCTAACCATTGTGTTAGATGTTTTTGCAGATTGGAGAAATAAGGGGTGAAGTGATTGTTGACGTTTTTTCCTGCAGGTTGGTGTTGGGAATGTTTGTTTATTTTTATGCACATACTGAAGCGGTGTTTTGATACAAACTGCTGTGCATGACCTTGCATTGTGATGATCACGACACATCGCACACACTGGCGGTCAAACCCCGACTGCAAACCACCCTTAGGTTATCTTAGATAGGGAAATGGTGCGAAAAGGATCTTGTGTTTGATGGCACTTGAGACTTTCGTATTCGTTCCCACCTACCATCTGCATTGGCGATATCTAGCCCTCTTGGGTAGGTACCCTTGGGGAGGAATCTGCCTCATGTGGATCGTGGGAGCCTGAGCCATAGGTTCCTCACCTGATTTTCGATTTTTAGAGTATACCCCCCACTTGTCTCATGCGCATGTCAATGAGAGGTTGGTATACCTAAAACCAAAAAAAAAAAAAATCCCCTCATCACTGTAAGTATGACTTCTCCCTCTACTTGTTCATTTCCTAGCGAAATTTCATGATAAGAAATTCATGGAAATCAACTGAATGCCCTGGGTATTTGAGTTTACAAATGAAAGTTTTTGAAAATGAATTTTAGATACAAAAGTGGGAACACTTCTAGGCCGTCCCTACGGAATAGATGGTTCATCCAAATTTTCAATCATGGATTAAGATGACATTTATTTTTGTCTAAAATTCTTCCAATTCAAGATTTTGGGGCATAAAGTTAAGGCCATGTTTGCAATCACATTTTGTGTAGTGAGTTCTTAAAACAAAGATCACATGATTTTCACAAGAAAAATGTCACAAAGCAATCTTTCAAGATTAATGCCCCCGTTTGCGTATTAAACGTTTGGAATTAAATGGGTGTTTGATTGATGACCATGGATCGATCTTTTAATGACGTATCCTCTTATCTTGAAATCTTGGCGGACATCAGATGCCCGTGAATAGGGGTTATGGGGGATGTATTGTCACCTCGCTTTCATTATGAGAGGCAACCTCATTGAGAGACGTCTTTGCTATGTAAAATGCTAAGTGTGTCTCCTTTCTGACAGGTTATACATGACATGCATTTATTGAAGATTCCTTCATCTAATCGCATGCGAGATGTGATCGAACGATGGTAAAACTGTAATCGTTCCAATAAAAACTTCGAGTGTTATACTTGACTTGCTTGGTTATTTCTTTTACCAACAGGTCAAAATGGCTGAAGGCCAATGTGCGAGACTTGTTTTCCCTGTAACATGAAAGGAAATGTGCCTTCATCAGGCGCCGCCCATTGGATTTCCAAAATAAGATGAATCGACCATGATAAGCCCGGAACAAGACAACATGAAAAAGGGGCATGCCTGATTTGGATCGACCTCTCTAAGTTGAAAAGGGTGTATTCGTTCCAAATTAAATTGATTTGTTTAAACAATGACATGGTCACTCACACTTGCAGGTGGTTATAAAAGATGAATGAGGATCGTTAAGGAACATTCCTTCATCTCTGATGCTCAAAGTGATGGGAGCTGAGGAAATATACTCTGGGGATAGTAAATCTGTTATCGTTTCAATTAGAGCCTGTTGTGCAACAATTGACTTATTCATTCCTCATGTCATGTAGGTGAAATAAAAGGATTGTGTGAGGTCGACATTTGTCCCTTTAAAGAAGACTCAATTGTGAACCCTCAAAACTGGAGGCCAATGTGACATGGCACGATCGCCAATTGAAGCACTTTTCAAGGAGTACAAATACTCGTGTTTCTCACCATGAAATTGATGATCACTCAACCACAAAAGGGTGTATATCGTTCCTCATTTCAATCCTCTCAAGATATGAAATGATCATCTCCTTTTCTATATGTAGGGATGAAGAAAACTGAGTGCTTATTTGCGAAGCAACACTTCAAGGTGTAAATGTACACGAATAGAGATAAAT
This sequence comes from Rhodomyrtus psidioides, assembly GCA_021437785.1. Classification (NCBI taxonomy): domain Eukaryota; kingdom Viridiplantae; phylum Streptophyta; class Magnoliopsida; order Myrtales; family Myrtaceae; genus Rhodomyrtus; species Rhodomyrtus psidioides. The sequence goes on from JAILYB010000082.1 coordinate 362,041, forward strand.
CTACACGTGTGGATCTCGAGTAGTAGGGTGCTTGAGGAGCGTCATGAAGTCGTGACAAACCGAAAAGACCATGAAGAGATGATCGTTGTCCATCTTTGAATCAAGAGGGAGCACTTGTTTTAGTAATTGATTTTCATAATCAAAAGTCAAACATTTTTCTTTCTCTCTAAACAGATTGAAATGCATCAATAGAGCGAAAATAGCGAAAGATCACCCAACCTCAAGAAGGAGAGTGACAGAACCCAAAAAGTGTTGAGCATCGTGCAACATCAAATGCCGAGACCTTCGGATAATTACGATGAAGTTTCATCCTATGTTGTCACAAAAGGGAGTAAATTGTTCCTTATTCTGATTCCATTTCATACAAATGACTGAGATGTTTCTCTTTCATATACAGAGAATGTTAATTTGAGACAGGTGTCAGAAAAGATTGAAGAAGGTCAAACACCAAAATCACCCGACGTGGAAGTGATTGACTTAACCAATAGGAAAGGCATTAACGTGATACAATGGAGCTTCATATGGCTAAATCAGCTAACTCAAGGTGGAGTACTCAGTTGCTGGAGGCAAATCATTTCCCTATCCAAAAAGCATGCCGAAGTCGAAGACATCCGATTTGCCATGGTGATATGTGGGGCAAGTCCCTGAAACGATGGTTATCACTCATGGAACGTAATGGAATGAAATTCATCCATTGAGTACAAAAAGCGTTTCGCCATAGCAACAATGCTTCTAAGAAAAACGATGCCGAGCCATCCCTCTTGGTAAAAAAGGACGTATCGTTCCTAAATAAGTTTCAATCAGATGTGGAAATAATATTTCCTATCTTTTTCCTCTCAGGTAATAAACAAAGTCAAGACACCTAAGAAGCAACGACTTCAGATGGCAGAACAGGGAGTACCCGCTTTTCATATCATCTCACACATGCATTTAGGATAGATGATTTCAAGAGCTTCATAATGGCTCAATCTGCGAACAAAATTCTCGAGAAAACTTGAAAAAGTTTCTTAACAATTAGAAGTCTCTTTGAAAAGAGCATTTGAAAAGAAAGAATTCAAACCTTACAGATTGGCATACTTGATAAAGAGATACTTTCTGTGAACAGAGTGAAAGGCACGAATCCATTTTTTCGTTGCAAACAAGAATCATCTTAGATCACTTGCATCATACATATCATGCATGCATCATTTATATGCATATTATTCCTTGAAAGATGTCAACAGGTCAAGGTAAAAGAATCCAAATGAAAGGGAAATGCCAAGACCCAAGGAACGAAGGGTAAATTGTATCAATTCCAATTGCCCATTTTGTATGCTGTTCTGACACGAACCTTATTTCCTTTGATAGGGAAATATCAAATAGTTCAATGGCAACTATGATGGCTAATATTAAGGCAATGCTGGAAGCCTCCCAAGCCAGACAGATAGTAGTTCCTAAACAACTCAAATCCATCACTTGCCCCCGATATAGCTGATAAAGAAACGACGGGAAATACTCAACGGGCGGAGGAGGATATCCGTGAGCCGAACACCCCGTCGCAACAAAAAGCGTCCCCTGTTGTTATCAACCTCGAGAATGAGGAAAAAGGGGAAGCGGACCGTAAAAGTCAAGGTGGAGGCTAAAAGATTAGCCAAGATCGAAGAATGCTTGAACAGCCAAGGTTATGAGTTGGCTTGTTTAGACAAGATATCTCCCTTCGCCAAGGTGGAGACTCCTCCTGACTACAAGGAACCAGACTTCGTGAGGAAGTATAATGAGACAGGCTATCCCCCTGCTCACCTCAAATATTATCTACGCAAGATGGCGCAGTATTCAGACTATGTTCCATTATTGATGAACATGTTTCAAGAAAATCTAGCTGGCGTCGCTCTGGCTTGGTTCATTGAATTGGACCTGGATGATTATGATGGGTAGGAAGATCTTGCAGAGGATTTCCTCAGGTGATATAGGTTCAACACAGCTACGGCCCCGACGAGGGAAGACCTTCTACGAACCTTGAAGACAAGGGGCTAGTTAATTAGAACATACGCCCAGAGATGGCGAGCTTTGGCGACCCAAGTAAAGCCGTCAATCTCAGAAGATGAGCTGATTGATTTGTCCCCGAAAGCATTCCCCTACGAATACTTCGACAGGTTAGACGCCTCAGGATGTCAGACCTTCGCACACTTGATAAAGGTGGCTGAAAGGTTCGAATGAGCCTTAAGAGAAAGGAGGCCCCATGAAGCTTCTGCTAGAAAACAACCAAGGGAGGATCATCATGGTCGGCACCAAAAAGAGCAAGAGCCCAGAAAGAGGCAACCCCAAAAGCAATTCTCTCAGCTCCCGAGGCCTTTGTCCAAGCTACTCCCGATGTTGCTAGAACAACATTTTGTGGCAAAGGAACCACCTAGGGCAAATCCTGTTAAGTATCCTGGTTTTGACAAAAGCCAGACTTGTGTCTGCCATATGGGCGGAATGGGACATAATGTGGATGACTACTATATCCTTAAGCTGGAGGTACAAGCTTAGATTAACAAGTCAGATTTTGGAATTTGACAACGTGGCTCCAAACGTACAAGAAAACTCGCTCCCTGATAATCAAGCAATTGGGGCAATATTTACTGAAAATGAGGAAAACCACCTCCAGCTGAAGGTGGACATGTTTAAGCTGACCGACCATCTAGCAACCGCTTCATTATACCCAAAAGCAGGTGAGATCTCTGCAGACGTAAAGAAGCTATGTATCGCCAAGATGATGAGCTTGGGGATAATGTCCGATATTACCAATGAAGAATTCGAAGGAGTCGAAGCTTCCCTATCTTTGGAAGGAAGCCATTTCATGATCAGAACTGAGCGGGGTAGCACTTGGGACATCCCGCACGAGAATCTGATAGACAGTCTTGGGCCGGTCATTCAGTCAAAAGAAGAATTCGAAGAGGACGAACTGAAAGCCAAGAGGCGAAGTCTAGCAGATCGCAGATTCATGGCTAACGCACTCGAAATAGGTGAAATGGTAGACAACCTGGGTCATGATTCTAGAGGATACAACTTTAAAGTGAAGTACTCCGCTCCCCCTAACTTCTATCAGAGAATGGAGGATATTATACCAGATAGATGGGGAGGCATGGATGATCCCGTATTGACCGGAAAAGCCTTTTTCTAAAGAACCTAAGTCATCACTTGACCAGATGAGGGATACTAAGCTTGGCACAAAGCAGTATGCCGAAACAAAGAGATCAAAGGATCAACAGCATGGTTCAGCTGAATTATTCAAAGGAAAAAGAGAATACCCGAGATCCGCAACATCAGCAGTGTTAGGTGACGATGACCGACATTGACGATTGAGAGACGAAATCTCCTCAAGGGACCTTGACAACACTATGTCAATGATTGAAACCGCTACGACTGTGGTAATTAAACTGGAAGAGCTTGACAGCTTGAATAAGGTAGAAGATTGTCTAGTCAAGCTTGTCGTGATTCGATTGCCGGAAGAAGAAGAAGACGACACAGCTGAACTTGAAGCATCTTGTCCGAAGACAATAACCATACAAAGTCCATCCGATAGAAAAGTATGATCCTAAAGCGGTCCACTGGGACTATGGGACAGAGGAAGAAGACGATGATGAAGGTTATGCGTCTATCCGCAAGGAATGTAATGCCTTTGAGGAATCAACGCCTCCTACTTCGGAAGAGCCAGTTACTGTTAATTTGGGGGATACTGAAAATATCAAAGAAGTCAAGATCGGTGGACATTTATCCCGAGATGAAAGACTCGGGTTCACAGAACTACTAAGAAGGTCGTTAAGATGTCATGCGACAAATTTCAAAAATGTCGAACTACCAAGAGGTAGATAAAAGTGATCGAAGATTCAGATGGTTGAGACAAATAACCAAAACCAGCAAAGAAGGTTCATTGGGGCAAGCCCCTCCTTTCCTGTCAAGAGACCAAGCTGGAGGCAAGATGCTCGTGTGCCACCAAGATAGCATATGGAGCAAGTTATCAAGCCCAAAGACGACAAATGTCAAAACATGCCCTACTAGGGCAAAGCAACCTAAAGAAACGATTTCTTTGATCAACGGAAATGCAAATACCTCAAAGGGAGTATACGTTCCTTGGTGATTTATGTAAAGTTAAACATGGATGAGTACTCATTGCTTCATGTACAGGTACAAAGACCTCTTCAAATAGGATTGGAAATCGTCAAATGATATGAAAAATGCTAAGGCATTTGGCCATTGTAAACGTCGCCCAACTGGGGCAAATGGATTGTTGATGTTATCAACACCTTCAAGCATGAATGGAGGGATTCGACGAATGTTGTCCACATCAGCATACAATATTGGAATGGACTCAATCGAGAGAGAAATGTCAACAATTGACCAAAGAAGGGTAGTTAGGTGTCGTATCCAATTTACTCCTTTTTCTTGCATTTGCTAATGCAAAATCATTTCTTTCTGTGGCAGAATACGCCATTAGGACATTATCAGGAGTCCAACAAAGAGGAGAACATCACAAGGATGGTCACAAGTGACAAAGATGCATGAAGCAAACGACTTTATCAAGCATTGGAATGATGACACTTCAAAGGTGAAAAGTAGAGTGAAGATCCAAGTAAGAGATAATCCAAACTGGATAAGGGATCGCATGAAAATGCAAAAATGAATAGAACCATTTGACTGGGGCAAACATTACCTAGCCATGACAAGTCATGCCTAACTGGGGCAAACAGATCATCTACGTGACTGAAGGAAAAAGTGGCATTCCATTCCCAGCAGGATCAATGAACGTGATAGAAGAGTCGTTCACATCAAAGTTAAACCTCAAGATACAAACTTGAGTGAAGGGTGACTTTGTGTCGTTCTAATTTGGTCCTCAATGATCTTTCTCCTAATATGAATTTGCCCTAATTTCAATAGAAAATTATTGGCATTCAAAAGGACTCAGAGGGAAAGAACTTGCCGACTCAACTTCAAGGCGAGATGACCTTTGGAGATAACAACTTCGGAAGTCAAGCATTCAAGAAATGATCTTTGGCTATAAGATCAAGTGGAGGGTAAAAAGTATCGCTTCCACACCACATGCTTTAGCATACATTTTGATAAGAATTCATTTTTCCTTGAATAAGAAACTCCGAAGAATGGCATGGAAGACGTTCCAAAGATGAATGAAGCCATCGAGCAGGATTCATTGCCCCAATCAGACGAAGGCGTCATCGCCATAGGTCGAAATGGCCGTTTTCTATAATCTACATATTGGCGTTCAGATTGGAATGCATGATCAAGAGGACTTACTATCGTGGGGGTCAGGTGCACGTCCTTTTTCTCCAAAAACTGAGAATTTCAAGAAATTCTAGAACAACTTAACCATCTTGTGTTGTTAAGAAAAATGCAGATTTTCATGAATTTATCCACTTCCATTGGAGTGCATGATCAAGGGTAAGGTGTATCGTTCTAATTCTCTGAAATTCGAGAGCATACACCGACATATTCCTTTTATGTTTTTCAGGGATCCCTAGCCGCGCTGGGCAGGTAAGTATTCCTTTCCCAACCTTTTAGGTTTTTAAGATTGTCAGAATCCTTATTGCTAGAATTTGAAGGCTTTTTGGAATCTAGCATACATTCAAAGCTCATGTCTAGAAAGACGTAAAATTCTCACAGTCATGTCATTGGCATTCGTGTTTAGATTTGGAGGTTATCTGAACATGATTGAAATATACATTGTGCATCATAAATCCCCTTGGAGGGTAAGTTTTGGAGAAAGCGAAATGAACTTTTCCGACAAAAGTTGTTTAAACCGTTCAAAAGGATGTTTCCTCAGACAAGAGGCAAGCCTGGTCCAAACACGTCCCACACACACTTGAGAGATAAGTGGAGTCGTAAGGATAGCGAGACCTTGACCTACGGACGTAAGGGTTATTCACAGTGACTACATGGATTGAGACGACGGAGGCATTCGTTTCTCTATCATAAACACTACAGGTGACCGTTGATACCCCTTTGAACGGCGGTTTCATTCTTTACCCCTGTCAAGAACCACCCCACAGTGGGGCAAACTGGAGATACGTCCAGCGGTATCAGGAGGTAAATGGTTAGAAGTTCTCTTGCTCAGACTTGCATCAATCTTCGTGTATTGCTTGTCATTTTAACTTCTATGGTAATTCAGGTGCTTAAGGATGACGAAAAGCATTCGTTTCTCTATCCTATACACTTTTACCCTTTGCACAGCCCAGTTGAGCCTGTACGTTCGTTTCACAAACCCGTTGGTGATCATTGCATATTCCAAGACGGAAGCGACGTCACTTCAAGAGCGGAAGAGTTCAAAATATAGGATTTATGAAAAATTCCTGGACTAATGTTTGAGTGCTGAGATTCAAGTTGTACATCTAGCACACTCATTTGAAAATTCTGATCCCCAAAAGAAAAGAAAAGGTGGGATCTCGACAAAAGATGAGAAAAAGAAAAAAAGAAAGAAAAATTTAATCTTGGGCATCAAGAAAAAGCAAAGTGCCTGGTAAAAGCAAGGCCAATGCCCGTCCAAATACTTGTACATTTGTGAATCATGTGGTTGATCTTGTAAATGCCAAAAGATGGCATAATACCTTTGTATAGGTCACTAGTGAGATCTGATTGTAAAAGAAAATCCCAATGGAGCTGGACAGCAAAGGATACTCCCAGATTATGTCACACTCAGATGATGAAAGCATAGACAAGATGTCGACGCCATCTCAACTTGAAGGAGATATTCTCTAAAGACAAATATGCGCTTCAAAGACTGAAGGCGCTCTTTGAACCAGAAGGAGCAAGATGGAAGCAAACTTGCAGTGATCACCAATGTTAAACCCTTCGCGTATTCTGAGCAAAAAACAAGCCTTTTTTGGGTCCCCAGTCCTACCTATGTTACAACCCTGAAAAGCCTTTTCTGATTAAGGCACTTGAATTGACATAGGGTTTAATGTTTAAGCTTAGCTCGAAGAAGTTCGAGCAAGATTATTTCTTTCTCATTTTGCAGGTTTTTTGACTTGTAAACCTGGAGCAGACATTGAAGACTTCTCTTCGAAAGCCTTGACTTGCACGCAAGTCCCCTTTGAAAACCGTTGACCAAGCCCAACATTACGGTCCCTTGGAAGTCCTCCTGATCGATCGAGGTGTATTCACTGCGAATGATCCTAAACCCTAGGCGCAGGTTTGATAGGAAGTTCGAGTGCATTCTTGGTAAAAGACCATTACCTCAAAACGGTGAGAAGTCCTCTTTGATGAGAATACTCCGTTGGACATTTTAACCAAACTCTTTTGGTAATTTCAGATTGTTTGATTCAAACTTTCCTCGCAAGGAACTTTTGATCACCCCCGTATGTTGCAAGGTGTTTTGGATAACCTCCAACATCGTAATGCATTCATTGAAATTTTTTCATGACTATGATATAAGTCATAAAGTGCTGTCAGTTTGACATCACATATCACTTAAAGACCATTGATGTGCCTTTGGTAAGAAAATTTTCAGGTTGGAGCTTTTGCAAGATTCTTGATGACTTCGGCTCCCAGAATGGCTTGCAGCACTCTTGGTAAGAAACAATTTACATATCTAAACTTCTGCAGAATTCCTGGCAATCCCAGATCTCAGAAGAACACAACCTCTCTTGGTAAGAAAGAGTTTACATGTTCAAGCTTCTGTAGGACCCCTGGTATCCCCAGACCTCAGAATGCTACTTCTTTTGTGAAGAATATATTTCAAGTTTAAAACTTCTACAGGACTCGTGGTAGCCTCAAGTCCCTGAATGACATATTTCTCTAAGAAGGAGAGTTTATATGCTTGAGCTTCGGACAGATTCTTGGTAACCCCAGATTCTAGAATGCTATTATTCTTAGTTAAACTTCTATAGGAATCATGGTAACCCCAGATTCTAGAAGGATGCCTTGCTCTGTGAAGAAGAGCTTTCGAGTTTATTTTCCTACAAGATCCCTGGTAATTCCATATCTCAGGAAAACACATTCTTATGAACAATTTTGTAGGTTTGATCTTTCTGCAGGATACCTAGAGCTCCTAGATCCCAGAATGTCACCTCCAATGTCAAAAGGACAATCTTCGAAATCATCCCTCTGTGAGATTTCAAATTTATAGGTTTGATCTTTCTGCAGGATAACTGGAGTCCCCAAATCCCAAAATGTCGCCTTCAATGTCAAAAAGGACAATCTCCGAAATCATCCCTCTGTGAGATTTCAAATTTACAGGTTTGATCTTTCTACAGGATAACTGGAGTCCCCAGATCCCAGAATGTCACCTTCAATGTCAAAAAGGACAATCTCCGAAATCATCCCTCTGTGAGATTTCAAATTTACAGGTTTGATCTTTCTGCAGGATAACTGGAGTCCCCAGATCCCAGAATGTCACCTTCAATGTCAAAAAGGACAATCTTCGAAATCATCCCTCAGTGAGATTTCAAATTTACAGGATACTTGGAGCTCCCAGGTCCCAGAATGTCACCTTCAATGTCGAAAGGACAACATTCAAGATAGTCTTTCTGCGAGATCTCAGGTAACCCCTAGATCCCAGAAGAATCTTATCAAAGTTTTTTGCAGGTTTAAGTTCTCTGCAAGATACTTGGAATCCCCAAATCCCAGAATAACGCCGTGCGTTTCGAAAGGACAATTTTCAGAATCAGCTTTCTATGAGGTTCTAGGTAACCCCTAAACCCAGAATAGCCCATTTGGTAAAGCCTCAAGGTCAGGCACACCTCATTTGTATAAATCCTAGTTAATTCCTTAGAATATAGGATCAAAATGTTCAACAATCCCTAAGAGACTGGGTGCGTCATCCATAGGTTCCTAGCAGAAAGGAATCCTATTCTCGGCCTGATCCCCTGACGGATTAAAATGTTCGACGATCCCTAAGAGACTGGGTGCGTCATCCATAGGTTCCTAGCAGAAAGGAATCCTATTCTCGGCCTGATCCCCTGACGAATTAAAATGTTCGACAATCCCTAAGAGACTGGGTGCGTCATCCATAGGTTCCTAGCAGAAAGGAATCCTATTCTCGGCCTGATCCCCCTGACGGATTAAAATGTTCGACAATCCCTAAGAGACTGGGTGCGTCATCCATAGGTTCCTAGCAGAAAGGAGTCCTATTCATGGTCTGATCCACCATACGGATCAAAATCCCTGACAATCCCTAAGAGACTGGGTGCGTCATCCATAGGTTCATAGCAGAAAGGAGTCCTATTTATGGTCTGATCCACCATACGGATCAAAACTTCTGACAATCCCTAAGAGACTGGGTGCGTCATCCATAGGTTCCTGGCAGAAAGGAGTCATATTCATGGTCTGATCCACCATACGGATCAAAATCCCTGACAATCCCTAAGAGACTGGGTGCGTCATCCATAGGTTCCTAGCAGAGAGGAGTCCTATTCATGGTCTGATCCACCATACGGATCAAAATCCCTGACAATCCCTAAGAGACTGGGTGCGTCATCCATAGGTTCCTAGCAGAGAGGAGTCCTATTCATGGTCTGATCCACCATACGGATCAAAATCCCTATTCATGGTCTGATCCACCATACGGATCAAAATCCCTGACAATCCCTAAGAGACTGGGTGCGTCATCCATAGGTTCCTAACAGAGAGGAGTCCTATTCATGGTCTGATCCACCATACGGATCAAAATCCCTGACAATCCCTAAGAGACTGGGTGCGTAATCCATAGGTTCCTAGCAGAAAGGAGTCATATTCATGGTCCGATCCACCATACGGATCAAAACCCCGACAATCCCTAAGAGACTGGGTGCGTCATTCACAAGTTTCTGTCAAGTATAGGAATCCCATTCTGGTACGGCCTACCATATAGGCTAGAGTTTAACCGCCCTAGGATACTCAAAAGACGAGTCCCTAGGTATTCACTTGAACCCGTTATACACCGCGCAGGCCGCACGAGCATCAGGCAGGCGATCAACAGGTAAGTAACAGGTGGGTCTCTCTACTTTCTCTCTCACGTCAGCAAAAGAATGAAGAGCAAAGCGTTCACTAGTGGGACAAGAAAGATTGAGTGTCAAGATTCGTTTTTATTTTCCCTAGTCGAGTCGGTCTAGATTCAGGTGTCACCTGTCTTTGAGAGAAACCTCTCACGAGACTATAAGTTTAAACTTCTGCAGAACCCCTGGTAACCCCAGGTCTCAGAATGACACATTTCTCTAAGAATGAGAGTTTATATGCCTAAGCTTCTGACAGATTCTAGAATGCTACTGTTCTTGGTTAAACTTCTATAGGAATCATGGTAGCCCCAGATTCTAGAAGGATGCCTTGCTCTGTGAAGAAGAGCTTTCAAGTTTATTTTCCTGCAAGATCCCTGGATACCTGGAGTCCCCAGATCCCAGAATGTCACATCCAATGTCGAAAGGACAACATTCAAGATAGTCTTTCTGTGAGATCTCAGGTAGCCCCTAGATCCTAGAATAATCTTATCAAAGTTTTTGCAGGTTTAAGTTTTCTGCAAGATACTTGGAATCCCCAAATCCCAGAATAACGCCTCGCGTGTCGAAAAGACAATATTCAAAATCTGCTTTCTGTGAGGTTCTAGGTAACCCCTAAACCCAGAATAGCCCATTTGGTAAAGCCTCAAGGTCAGGCACACCTCATTTGTATAAATCCTAGTTAATTCCTTAGAATATAGGATCAAAATGTTCGACAATCCCTAAGAGACTGGGTGCGTCATCCATAGGTTCCTAACAGAAAGGAATCCTATTCTCGGCCTGATCCCCTTGAAGGATCAAAATATTCGACAATCCCTAAGAGACTGGGTGCGTCATCCATAGGTTCCTAGTAGAAAGGAGTCCTATTCATGGTCTGATCCACCATACGGATCAAAATCCCTGACAATCCCTAAGAGACTGGGTGCGTCATCCATAGGTTCCTAGCAGAAAAGGAGTCCTACTCATGGTCTGATCCACCATACGGATCAAAACCCTGACAATCCCTAAGAGACTGGGTGCGTCATCCATAGGTTCCTAGCAGAAAAGGAGTCCTACTCATGGTCTGATCCACCATACGGATCAAAACCCTGACAATCCTTAAGAGACTGGGTGCGTCATCCATAGGTTCCTAGCAGAAAGGAGTCCTACTCATGGTCTGATCCACCATACGGATCAAAACCCCGACAATCCCTAGGAGACTGGGTGCGTCATTCACAGGTTCCTGTCAAGTATAGGAATCCCATTCTGGTACGGCCTACCATACAGGCTAGAGTTTAACCGCCCTAGGATACTCAAAAGACGAGTCCCTAGGTATTCACTTGAACCCACTATACACCGCGTGTGCCACACGAGCATCAGGCAGGTGATCAACAGGTAAGTAACAGGTGGGTCTCTCTACTTTCTCTCTCACAGTATCTAGAGCAGAACAAGCAGAGCATTTACCAGCAAAGCAAGAAAGATTGAATGTCAGGATTCATTTTTCTTTTCCCCAGTCGAGTCGGTCTAGACTCAGGTGTCACCTGTCTTTGAGAGAAACCTCTCACGAGATTCCTCTCAAAGAGGGGCAGCTGTTGACACCTGATTTTTGACCAAGTCTTTTTAAGTTTTATTTGTGAAAAATCACAAAAAATTCATAAAAAGTCAAAAATTTACAAAATCAACTTTGGTGGCCTTGGCCAAGCCCAAGGAACCATTTTTGACCAAAAAATATTTTTTCATATTTTTCACATTTTTTTAGTATTTTTAGAAAATAGGAAAATACTAGAAAAATCAACAAAAATAGAATTTGAGGTCACAAAAATATAGGAAAATAGTCAATATTTTTATTTTAAATCCCTTGTCATTTTGACCTCATCAAGAGTCGAAATTCAGGTTTAATCTTGTGAGTTTCTTTGTAACGCACGGGGTTAAATTTGCCAAAAAAATATGTTTTGAGTCTTTTTATTTGCAATCATTTGCATTTTACGAGTCTTGACATTCAACTTGATTGCCCGACATTTCAATTTGGTTCAATTGTGTGCCGATTTGAGCAATTTTTGCTTTAGGGACCTAATTGCATAAAAAAAATCTTTTCATTTTAGTCCCTATTACGCCAATTCCGAAATTAAACTTTTTCGAGGGGCACCCATTGAACCCCAATGCTTTCTCCCTATAGTATTCGATCCCCTAAATCTAACGGTCAGTTCAATTGAGGTCAATTCGCCCATTAGGACCCTCAATTTGACAAAAATAAAATTCGGATCCTACTCCACATTTGGGGTTTTCAATCAATTCAAAAGGAATTTGTCACGAAAATCACATTTCTAGGTGGAGTCTGTGCCATAGAGTCTAATTTTGATGTCAATTTTGTGATATTAGTACATCAGGACGTCCAATTTGAACAGAAAATTTAGAACCGAGTCAACTGGGTCGGGTTGACCGACCCAGTCAACCCGGTTGACCAAACCAATAGAGCAAAAACGCTCTCTGCTTGTTGGATCTTGGAGGAGGACGTCGCGCAGGATGGGGACTGGTTCGCGCAAAACAAAAAAAGCAAGAGAACGAACGAAGGAAGTCAGTTAGTGGGGAGTCAGTTGGCGAGAGGAGTGAGTTGGCGCAACAAAAAGGCAATTCTGTTCTCGCAGGAGCAGAGCAGGAGAGAGAGAGAGAGAGAGAGAGAGAGAGAGAGAGAGAGAGAGAGAGAGAGAGAGAGAGAGAGAGAGAGAGAGAGAGAGTGCTCGCAGAGAGAGGGAGCGGGCAAAGATAGAGTGAAAATGAGGGAGAGGAGACGCGAGAGAAGGAGCTCGTGACAGAGAGAGAAAGAGGAAGAGAGATACAGAGCGAGAGAGAGAGCGCGCGTGGCCATTGGAGCTTGGAACCCGAGCAATTCAAGCTCGGATCCCCTGCGATTTAGACGGCAACAACTGACGCCATCGCTCACACTAGCTTCGTCTCAACCCGGAGAAGGTGCCAGACCAAGCCATACTCGAAGACGCTTTTGAAACAGGTGAGGAACATTTTCGAGCTTGACCTCGGCCTCTAATGGCGATTCATGATTTGGTTGACCATTGCGTGTGTTTTCGGTCTTAACTCGTTCCTTGAACTCTACTGATCTTCGCTTCGTTTAATTTTCATTTGTTTGACGCATAAAACCACTGAGTCAACCCCGACTTTGACCAACCGGCCATGAATGCTATAACTCGTTCTAGGTTGAACCGAGCCCTCGTGATGGCCAGGTAAGTCTCCTCAACCCTCGGTGATACTTCCTGATTGATTCTTTTAGCTAGATAACGCTAGATATTGCTAGGACGAATAGCCACCGGAGCCTAGCTTCGGTCGGAAGTAGCATGTAGATGAAACGTTGAACTGCTGTGTCGATGCTTGGGTATGTTGTAAACGAAATCACGGCGAGTTGAATGCCGTTGGTTTCATGCAATTTCGTGGCCTGAGCGCGGAGAAAACGGCCTCCGACGAGGCGCCGGCGAAACAGAGCCGGCGCCGGTCGTCTTCCCCGGCAGCTCTGTTGACCAGTCAACGAAAGTTGACTGGTCAACGCGTACGTGGCGCTGACGTGGCGCCCACGTGGCAGCCACGTCAACCGTTCGGTTGCAGCGGAAAAAACAAACTTGATCCGACGGTGGATAGTATGCCACGTGTCGAGATCTCGCAATTTTCGGAAATAAAAATTACTTTCGGATAAGTTGATCGGACGGTTGTGGTTCCATCAGGAGTTTCAATCTGGACCGTCAGTTGCCAGCCCTAGATCAGACCGTCATTTAGCCAACACGTGGCGCAATCAGAGCCTTTGATTCGATTTAGGCGGGATTTTAAAAATTTGAGCGGGAGGAGTATAAACGGCGCCGTTTTGGACGCGGGTCACGTGGACCCGGGTCCGGGCTGGGCTGCGGGCCGTGGGCCGGGTCACCCGACCCGGCCTGAATAACATTTTTTTAATATAAAAAAATCAGAAAATTATTTTAAAAATAAAAAAAAAAATCAGAAAAATCTTAGAAAATCCAAAAAAAAATGCCAGAAAATTCCAAAAAAATATGAAAAAATTGTGAAAAAATCCTAGACACTCAGAAACCCCCAAAAATTGAGGGTTGACCACAGACAACTGGTCAACCCTATTTTTGGGGTTTCTTATCCGTTCTTCCAGGACTCGACGACATTATCCTTTAGGGGTAAGTCGCATTTGCTGTGTATGTGAGATAAGGCCGATAATGCCAAGACAAGAATTAGGGTCGATTAGACGACCAATTCTTAAGTTTGGATTTCGAGTCCCGCCCCTTTTCTCAAAATGACGATTTTGCCCTTCAAATGGGAAAATTGTCTTTCTTGTCTCAATCGAGTTCTGAAAATTGCTTAAAGTTAGGGTTTGGGTCAGGTGGACGACCAACCCTAATATTTGAGGTTTTCAGTTCTCATCTTTGTCCAAATGACGACTTTACCCCTCCAAGGGTAAAATCACTTGAAAATTCTAGAAAAATCCTGGAAATTCCCGAAAAATAGGAAATGGATTGGATTGATGGCCAATCCTATTTCCACTATCTTTTGACTTCCCAATTTGTCTAAAATGACAGGTTTACCCTTTTACAGGTAAATTTTCCCCGAATTGTTCAAAATTACGATTCTGCCCCTCACGGGCGAATCATGTCCAAATCACTCCTAAGCCTTGATTGATATTTCTCTAGGCTAATAGGGCCTCATTAGGGATACCATGTTGATTTCATGTGTTTTATCCGCATGTACTGATTCCTTGACTTGTGCTATTACTTTTAATGATTGTGAGTGATAGGGTAGCTATTCCCATCTGCATGAACTCTTAGATTTATGATCAGTACCTCACTCATCTGTATGAAATCCTAGGATCAGATAAACCATTAGCTTAGGTACCGAAAGGGCGTCAACTCTGACAGTTGGCGTAACTAAGTCCCCGAACCCATTTCTCTAGTTTCTGCAGAATCGAATAGACTACTCCCAACTATTCGATAGGGTTTCCGATCGTACCCTCCGCAAAACGATTGGTGGCGACTCCTCGACATGTACACTCATCACATGTCACTAGACCACACTGAAGGTCAATCACGTATATCCAGCAGTTGCGATTTGGGTAATGGGCCTTGGGAGAGGCCCGCGTCCGATCATAGCCAGCGATCAGGCGGCCCATTAGCCCGCTCTCGCCTCTGCGCTCGCGAGAGGGTCGCGACAGGCCCCCACGAGACTCACGTCGTCGTGTGGCACTTAGTCCTTGACCAACATATCATGTACTTTTCAAGCAAGCATTAGAGTAGCTAAAGCTTTACGGCCTAGATAAGGGTTAGATATCACTTACCTCTTGTGGACGATCATTAAATAAAATCTCGTGAATTGCTTGCATGTTGATTCCTATGGATGCTTCGTGATGGTGCTTCTTGAATGCTTGGCGGCCGAATAAAGTTAGAGGGAGAGGAAGAGAGAGAGTGGCGTGAGGTGAGAGGAAGAGAGGGATGATGGTGCCAAAAATATGAGGGCCTTGCCCTTTATATAGTGCTTAATTTCCTATTTTTTTCATTTATTTTAAGTCCTACTTATTCCCCAAGAAAAGCTTATGTGTCATACATTTGTCCTATACTACTAATAATTTGTTTCTCCCATTAAACTAAGAACTAACCATAATATGCCACATTGTCATACTCTAGAGTATTCTATGTCCCTTTGCTATATTTTTCATTTTAATTTCTTGCTACTTATTGCCCAAGAAAGGCTTAGGTGTCTTGAATTTGTCTTTTTCTTATTAATTATTGCCTTCAAGAACCAAGGATTAATTGACACCTTAGCATTCTAGAGTTTTCTATTAATACACATGTCCAACTTCTATTTTTCTATTTTAATTTAATAAGTTTATGTGTTTATTTCTTAAAGTTTCCACTTGGCTATTCTATAAGGCCACATCCTTAGATTTATTTATGTGGCACTTCCATATCACACGCCTAAGAGGAATTTATTGTCCTCATTTCATTAAATTTTTATCATGCTTATAATGCACAATTCTAGAGAATTCCTTGACTTGTTCCTCAAGTTTGCATATGTGTCTTCTTGTTATTAAGCCACTTAACATTATTTTGCCTCTAGAAACTCTCCCTAGCTCACGCCTACCATAGGGAATTTTACTTTCATTTTTATTTTATTTTTCTCATTTGAATATATTAATTTGAAATATGAATTTCTTTTGTCTTTTCTAAATTATACATAGAATTCTCTAGACATTCTATTATATGGAAACTCTAGAGTGTTCTACTATCTTAGCTTATTTTTTCTAATTTTATTTTGTCTTCTTATGCTTGGCTTGTTCCCCAAGCCAAAATTATTTTTATTTCTTATTTTATTTTTGACTTGCTCCTAAAGTCGATTTCGTCTTATATACTTTCCACGTATCGATTCCTCATTCCGACTTGTTTCCTAAGCCAGTTTCATCTTTACATGTTGGCTTGCTCTCCAAGCCAAATATTTCTAATGCTATTTTGTCTTGGCATGCTAACTTGTTTTCCAAGTTCATATTTTCTTTGTAATTTTTATTCAATAATAGAGAATATTCTGAATACTCTATCCTTGTTTGCCAAGCTAATATTTTAAATATTCTTAAGAACATTCTAGGTGCCACGTGTCGTATTACCAATTAATTTATTTGACTATCCTATAAGCGTATCATATTTAGGCCTTAATGACCTATCTTTATAATCGAATATTTCTTTCTGTCTTGTACGTCTACTATATATACATATAAACTATTTTTCATTTAAGGTAGAGATTTAGCATATATAAATTTATGTATTCTTGGTATCGTCTAACCATGGGGGTATCTAGGCGTTTATTCTATTCTATAGGTGCCAATATAAATAGCACTAATGGCAATTTGGGCATTCTATTTACGTGGGTAAGGTCATCTAGAGATTGACCTCTTATTCCTTGTTCTAAGATTCTAAAAATACTATCTCTCAGGCTATTGAGATATCTAAACATTTTCTCTTTTTTTGGTGCTCAGTTAAACTAAGGATCGGACCATCTTTTTATTCGCCAATTGGGTCAAGAGCCATTTCATCTTAATTCAGGGTTGGAATCACCCGTTCCTAAACCGAAGCATAACGAACACTATCGAGTTCACCTCTCATGACCAATTCAAATTGATGCAGGATTGGTTCATCTCGATCCGTAGTATTCTAGTAGCACGTCACATAGTCTCGGGTGATCAGTCCTTAACTAGAGCGTGACTGGTATGGGGTTCTAATCAACCTTCGTAGAATTCACAGCTAGTTCGACTGTCGACCTTTGTCATCTCGCAAATCGTTCCACGGTTCAGTCCCTGGTAGACTTCAGGGTGATCCTATGGTCGTTCTGCAGCGAGACAAGGTCAATCATAATCAATCCATGCTTGATTAAGGTCGCCACTCAGTCGATCCTCAATCAGAAGCATAACCGATTTATATGCCAAACCGTGATTCTTACCAAAGGCGATCTTTCTTCTCTAGTGGCTCCTCGTGACCCTGTGGCCTTTGTCTGTAATTAGTTCGACTCCTAAGTTTAACCTAGCCCTAAATTTTGGGGTGTCACAGTTTCTTTGGCAGATCCCAAAACCAAATGAATCTCGTCCTCAAGCTTTAATTTCTTTCCTCCGCGGCGAAACGATCCTAAAAACTTGCTCCTCGCCGGCGCAGTCGTCCACCGTAACTACCCATCTGCTCTTCTTCTTGCACTCGCTGCTGCCGTGGCCGATCTTGCCGCCGATTTTAGCATCTTTCACAATCATCCCTCTGCGGGCGCCTTCATGTGTTGTCTCGAAGACCCCGCGCGGATTGTCGCCATTGCAATCCAAGAGCACGAGATCTGCGCTTCTTAGTTCGTTCAACAAAAGGGTCCTCGGTTCCCCCTACCACGAACTCGACGCACCCGGCATGAGGCCCAAGCAAGTCGCCGGGGGCTCTCGACTCGTCCATCCCGGGCAGCAAGACGCAGACAACCCGCCCGCTCGTTTGGTGTGCAGCGGCGACCAACGCGAGGGTCATGGCGAAGTCGCCCTCAATGGCCCGGGTCGAGGACACAATCACCATGAGCTGCGTGTTGTTTCCTGCCGTGAGCGCAGATATGAACTCTGCTGAATCACCTTAGAGTGGCGATTGTAGCGATCGAGTTCGCAAACTATGCAGGCGCAGAGAGAGAAGAGGAAGAGGAGGCGACAAGAACCCAGCAGCTAAGAGACCGACGGCACTCTTGGGGGAGAGGGCTCGGGACCCAGTAGCTACGATCGGTGGGGTTTTGGGAGAGGCAACGGCGGAGGCAGATCTGAGCTTGGGACCCAGCAACGGAGACCGGCAAGGCTCTTGGGGGAGGGGGAGGGGGAGGCGGAGGCGGAGGGGTCAGGACCCAGCATCTGAGGCCAGCGGCACTCCTGGGGGAGGGGGGTCGGGACTCTCTAGCTGCGACCGGCAACGTTATCAGCTTGGCGACGGCGGAAGTAGTCGGGACCGAGAGGAGACGGCAGAGGAGAGAGCGAGAGGGTGAGATACGAGAGAGAGAGAGAGAGAGAGAGAGAGAGAGAGAGAGAGAGAGAGAGAGAGAGAGAGAGGCGTCGATACGAGTGAGAGAAAGAGAGAAGGTCTTCGTATTCTTGAGATAGGAGATAGAGTGTCGAGATTGGAGGAGGGAAAATCGCCCGAGCGTTAAAAAAAAAAGACAAGTGGGGCCCGAATGACACGTGTCGCGTAAAGAGGAGAAACGATCTCTCAAATTTTGGCTTCCCTCCTTCAGATGACGTGGCAACTTCTCGGCCTTCGGATGAGAATGGACGGCCGGATCTCGTTCTATGTTATGCCTGACATGAAGCCCCTATGGCAGACGATCCAGATCCCTCCACATCACCCACCATTCTTGGAGGTTTAGGGCCTGCATGGTAACCATTCTCATTCTGTAATTCTGGTTCTGGAACCAAAAAGAATGAGAATGGCGTTTGGTAACGCAAATAAAAGTGATTCTCATTCTGGATGAGAATCACTTTTAAAGCTAACAAAAAAAAGCAGAAAAAAGTAGCTTCTTGAAACTCATCCCACTTTTAACAAAGTCATTCTCTTCGCATAAAGAAAAACACAACAGACTCCTCGTTCGTTCTCTCTTCGTCGCAACTCCTTCGCTCCTGCCGCGTCTCCACCAAGCGCCCACCACGAGCTTCGTCACCTGCGGGCTTCGCAACAGCACGAGGAGGCCGCTGTGGTGGTCAGACGTGTTGTCGACGGAAGAGAAACAGTTTTTAGAAACAGAAACTTTATGCAGTTATCAAACGCGTTTCTCATCCAGGAACAGAAATGTTAAGCAGTGTTGACACCTGATTTTTTTTACCATTTATTATTGTGATTTTTATTCTTTAAAATTAATTAAAAATATCAAAAAAGGTCATAAAATCACAAAATCAACTTTGGAAGCCTTGGTTTAACCTTAGGAACCGATTTTGAACAAAAAATATTTTTCGGTATTTTAAATATTTTTCGAGTTTATTTAATTATAAAAATACCCAAAAAATCAGAAAAATACCATTCGTGGTCAGAAAAATACCCAAAAATATTCGATAATTTTGTTTTAATTTCCTCTTCAAGTGTGTCACTTTAAATCTCAAAAATTCGGCTCGGGTCACTATGTTCCTTCACAAACATAAACCCGAACCGAGCCTAAAAAAAATCATTTTCGAGTCTTTTAGTTTTCAATTCTCACTTTTTATAAGCTATGACATTGGATTCTAAAGTCTTAAAGTGAAATTAGGTCAATTTGCCCTCCAATTTAATCAATTTTTACCAAAAGGGCTTAATTGCACATTTTTCTACGTATTTATACGTCATACGTATTTATACGTTATGCATATTTGTATTGTTTGGTAACCTCTTTAACTCTTGTAATAATAATAATGGTTATTATTTTTAACACCTTTGTTAGTGCCTTTTTTAGCATTTTTGTATTGTGAGTGCTATTGCTAGTGCTATTTTTAAATAGCATTTTTTGTATTATAAATTGTGAGTGCTATTGTTAGTGCTATTTTTAAATGACATTTATTTATCATAAATTGTGAGTGCTATTGTTAGTGCTATTTTTAAATGGCATTTATTTATCATAAATTGTGAGTGCTATTATTAGATAGAATTTATAATTGTTAGTGCTATTTTTAAATAGAATTTTTGTATTATAAATTGTGAGTGCTATTGTTAGTGCTATTTTTAAATAGCATTTTTGTATTATAAATTGTGAGTGCTATTGTTAGTGCTATTTTTAAATAGCATTTTTGTATTATAAATTGTGAGTGCTATTGTTAGTGCTATTTTTAAATGTCATTTATTTGTGAGTGCTATTATTAGATAGAATTTATAATTGTTAGTGCTATTTTTAAATAGAATTTTTGTATTATAAATTGTGAGTGCTATTGTTAGTGCTATTTTTAAATAACATTTTTGTATTATAAATTGTGAGTGCTATTGTTAGTGCTATTTTTAAATGTCATTTATTTGTGAGTGCTATTTTTAGATAGAATTTATAATTGTTAGTGCTATTTTTAAATACAATTTATTGGAAGGTATTTTTGGCTATAAAAGGATGGCAAGAGTTTTGAGGTTGGAGGGGAGAGACATTTTGTAGAGTGTGCAAATTTTTGAGAGCTTAGAGAGAAGAACACAAACACTCTCTATATTCTCATAATCTTGAGTGAACAAAATATACTAAGTTCGGAATATTGATTCCGCATATTGCTAGCACAATTGTTGTGGAGTTATTAGTCGTCTCCCCGTTCGTCAATTGGTGGTGCGTCCGAACTAGATGCCTAACACTTGTGGAGGCTGAGATCGAAGAACATCGAACCGACACCTCCGTTCAAGCACGCTACGAGAGGTAATCTATTTACTCCCTTTGAGGCTTTGTGATTTTTTTCGATTGAAATGCACGAAGTACGCCTCTGGAGATACATGTATGGGTTGTTATTTATTTCCGCTACGTGTTACGTGGATCCCAACAGTGGTATCAGAGCCGATCCTTAGGTGTTTTCGTGCATTTAATTGATTTTTTGCAATTTTTGCAATACTATGGCCAATATGTATTAACGAATTGTTCGTCTTACATGGCTAATGGAGGTTGATTATTTTATATGATAAATTAATCAACGTAGCAAAAATTGAGACTAAATCAATTTTGAATCGAAAATTTATGGCTATCTTATTTTACATAAAAATTCTGAATATGATTCAACGTAGAATTTTTATTGTGCCTTCCTAAGTTTTAAATTGTGAATTTATTACTTACGTGGAAGGGTGGTGATCATGGAAAAATCCCTAATCAATGTGATTGATGTATATATGAATGTATGATGATTATTTATATATTTGGGGTTGTAGTTATTAAATGGAGGCTGCGTACTCCTTTTATTTTTCATGTAATCTTTATTTTTAGCATAGTCAATTGTTGATGTAAATGCTACGAGGATTACGTGGGGGAGCCTTTTAAGTCGGCGAGCTCTTTGGGGCCCAATTCTTGAAGAGTTCAAGAAACCAAGAAGAAGCGAAGAGCGGCTCTCCGTTATTAAAATATTAAAATGATTAAATGTGGTCTCATTGGCTCGAGACCCATTAAATCATAATTCCATGATCACCACGTAGGATAGATGTTTATGTGATTTACATCTATTTATTTATTATGATTACGTGAGCATGTTAAACTGGTTAATGTGCAAAGTCAGACTTACCTCACCCAAAATTGCGCCTGCATGAAATCCTAGTTAGGAAAATCACTCGCGTTAGGTACCGAAAGGGCGTTGGTAACGACACCAGCGTAACCAAGTCCCCGAACTCAAAATCTCTGGTTCCGCAGAATTGATCGATCTCTCCCAATCGGTCAATAAGGTTTCCGGTCTACCTTCCAAGAAAGACCGGTGGCGACTCCAAATGCATGCACAAGTTGCACATGCCACCACGACCACACTGAAGGTCGAAAGCGATCGACTCTTATCGTCGAATCCTTTGAAAATACTCCCGCCGCGATTTGGTATGGGCCTGGGAGGGCCCGCGCCGATCCAAGGCCCGCGATCGGTAATCCATTAGCCGCGTCCTCTTCCGGACGGGTCGCGACAGCTGGCGACTCCACTGGGGACCTTTGTTCTAGAACCTATGGTTCTAGACCTCAAGTGGACTTAGGCCGTAATTAAAACGCTGAGTGATTTTTCTAACCCTGTAGGCGCTCTTGACGGTGAGGTAAGTCCGCTTATGATAGGTGTTATATGTTTTTGCAGATTGGAGTGATAAGGGGGGTAGTCTGTGATTAACATTGTCTTATGCAGGTTGGCGTAGGAATGAATGATTATGTGTATGTTTTATATTGAAGCGGTGATTGTTAAATAAGATGCATGTTTATCGCTTTAGCACGACACCGAAAATACACACAACCGCGCCTAAAACCCCGGGCGCCGCCTATAGGAAAACAATAGAAGGGATTGAAAATGGAATCTCCGTGAGGAAAAACACGGGGTAATCCACTTTTCAATTCCGCTCATTTCGAACCATGGATCGAGCCCCAATGCAACGATAGTTGTGCAATGGAATTTGCTCTTTCTAGAACTCGAGGTGGGAACCTTGACCTTAGGTGCCAAATCCTTTGATTTTTAGAAGTTTTATCCTCACTTGTCTCATGTGCATGTCTTTAGATGGTTGGTATATCTAAAATTGCCTAAAAAAAAAAAAAATCGGTGATCCTGGAGTCACATCTCGAAGACTGGAACTGGGGCATCTCCAAGTGTTCGGACCACATTCCTTTGATTGATTTGACATTCTTAGTTCTCTTGTATAAGATTAATTTTGCTGAGATCCTCTCTATCTCGTCCCTTAGATTGATTGTATTAGGGATCTATTTGTATTGTATATATCTTGATAAGGCTCATTTCTATCGAAAATGGGGGCAAATTCCCCAAACCCGTGGAGCATAGGGGAATTCGTCCCTTCAGTGCAAAATACATTTGGCCGCAGAGCCACTCGTTTGGTGAAAGGACGTATCGTTCCTAATTGATTTTTAATCAGATTTGGGGATAAGTTTTTCTCCATTTTTTTTTAATCTCAGGTGATAAAAGAGACAATGCACCCAAAAGCTCATGCATTCAAATGACAAAACAGACGTCACCCAGCTGGGGCAAATGAACCGTAGGCGTTGCAAATACCTTCAAGCACGGATGGAGGAATTTGATAGATGTTGTGCATATCAATATGCAACATCAAAACGGAATGCAAATCAAGTGTAAAAGGACGTATCGTTCCAAAATGATTATTTTCTTGATATGGGAATAATGCTTCCTTTCTTTTTCCTCTCAGATGATGATCAAGAGCAGAGGACGCAGGATGTAATGCTTTCAAATGACAAACAGGGAACATCAAATACCTCAAATGTCGACTGTGATCGAGAGAATCACCAAACCGCCACATGACGAATCCCAAGAATATCAAGCTGTCTTGAGACAGATAAAATTGATCAAGGACTCTGACAATCGAGATGGATGATCAGAATCTGCAAAAATCAATGGGAGCAGGTTCCCCCCATTTGCTTTGAGGAGCCAAACCGGGGGCAAACTCTCATGATCCCCCATGAAAGCGCATCAGACCAGGGTCATCGAATCCAGAGATGACAAACAGCAAAACCATGCCTAACTGGGGCAAGTGAATGATTTGTACGCAGGATGTTTCTCCTCTGACAAAGTCAATAGACGCAATAACAGAGTCGTCCGCATCAGAATCAAACCCCAAGATACGAATTTGGGTGAACGGTAACCTTGTATCGTTCCAATTTTGGTCTTCCAAGACCACATGCCTAACATGAGTTTTTACTCATTTTACAGGAAGTCGTTGGCGCTGAAAGCCTCAAATGAAAATAGCGCGCTAACAGGGAGGCGAATAGAATCATTGGCCTTAGAAGTCAGGATTCCAGGAGATGGTCTTTGATTATAAGACCTAGTGGATGGTAAAAAGTATCGCTCCTACGTCACATGCTTTGACATGCATTTTGATAAAATCTTCTTTTCCTTGAATAAAAGGAACCTTGAAGAATGGCGCTGGAGTGCGCCCAAAAACACAAATGGATCTTCTCTGGGGCAAATTCTTGAGAAGGATTCGTCGCCCAACCAGATGGGAGATCAAGGACACAAGATAGAGGGCCAAATTATGCAAGCCGCGCGTTTGTGTTCAAATGGAAACACAAAACAAGAACAAGGCTGTATCGTTCCGATTTTCCTTGAATTTTGGAACGCAAACTGACACCTAATTCCCGTCTTTGACAGGGGCTCGCCATCAAGGCGAAACAGGTTTTCACATCCCATGTATTACCCATTGGAACACATGACCAAGGGTAAGATGTATCGTTCCAATTTTTTGAAAAATTCGTGAACATACAATAACATATTTCTTTTACATTTTCAGGGATCTCCAGCCACGGTGGACAGGTAGGTATCCCTTTCCCCAATCCATTGAAGATGTTAAACAAAAAAAAAACAGAGAGAAAAAGAAAAAGCTTTCAGAATATGATGTCTAGAAAAGACATAGAATTCTAACTTCATTGGCATTCATGTTTTGAAACATGAGGTTGTCTGAACATGCATTGTGCACCATAAAATCCCCTTGACGGGTAAAAATTTTTGGGAAAACGAAAGAGATTTTTCCAATCAAAAGTTGTTCAAAACTCTCAAAAGGACGTTTTTTCAAAAGACGAGAGGCAAAGCCTAGTCCAAACACGTCCTATACACACTTAAGAGAGAAGTGGAGCGAATCAGACAGCAAAATCTGGACCTACGGAAGTAGGGACCATTAGTAGCGATTACATGGGTTGGGACGACGGAGGCATTCGTTTCATATCCCCCAAACACTACAGGTGACCGTTGATAACCCCTTTGAACGGCGGTTTTCATTCTTAACCCTGTCAAGAACCACCCCACATCGGGGCAAAATGGAGGTGTGTCCAGCAGCATCAGGAGAAAATGGTTAGAAATTTTCTTGCTCGGACTAACATTAATCTTTGTGTGTTGTTTATATGGTAATCCAAGTGCCATAGGATGATGAGAAGCATTCATTTCTCTATCCCACACACCGAATCCTTTGCATAGCCAAGTTGAGCCTGCAAAATCATTTCATAAACCCGTTGGTGATCATTGCACATTCCAAGACGGATGCAGCATCACTTCAGAAACGAAGGAGTTCAAGACTTAGGGTTTGCAAAAAAAATTCCTAAGTTAATGTTGAACCTTGTTAGACCTTTGATCATAGGTCTAACACGATCCCATGAAGATGAGAAAAAGTGGGATTTCAAAAATGAATGAGAAAAATCCACGGCAACGAGAAAAAGCAAAGTGCCTGGTAAAAGCAAGGCCGATGCTCGTGTAAACTGTTTGATTGATCCCCAATAAAGCCTAGTTGGGAAGAGAAAAAAAAAACCACTAAAGGAGTCAGGTCAGAAAGACTGCCCCCTAAATGATGTCAGCCGCGGAGCGAAGACACAGACAGAGTTGTCAATCTTTTAATGCAGCCAGAGACGCTCTCTAAAAAATTTGTGCACACCTCAAAAGCGGTTGCACGCCTCAAAAATTGAAGATGCATAATGGAAAAGACAGGTGACAAATTTGCAATGATCACCAATGTCAATCCCCTCATGAATTCTGGGCCAAAAACAAGCCTTTTTCGGTCCCCAATCCTACCAATGTTACAACCCTGAAACAGTCTTCTCTGACTAAGACACTTGGGTTAACATATAGCTTAGCTCGAAGAGGTACGAGCAAGACTATTTCTTTCTCATTTTGCAGGGTTCTCGACTTGTAAACCCGGAGCAGATGGTGAAAACTTTCATTCAGTGGCCTCGACTCCAAGCGGGTCCCCCTTGAAAACCAATATCCAAGCCCAACATTACGGTCCCGTGGAAGACCTCCCGACCGATCAAAATGTATGCGCTGCGAATGAGCCTAAAACCTAGGCACAGGTTAGTAGGGAATTGAGTGCGTCCCTTATAAAAATCATTACCTCCAAACAGGTGAGATGGCCTCCTTGTCGAGAAATATTCCAATTGATGTTTTGAACAAACTCTTTTTGGAATTTTCAAACTGTTGATCCAGATTTTCCGTGCAAGGGATTTGTGATCACATTTGCATGTTGCAAGAATGCTTTGGATAACCTCCAGCATCAAAATGCACATTTCATGATTAAAACTTAAATCATACGGTTTTGTCAAAATGGACAGCCGTGGTCTTCCCAAAGATTACTAACGTTTTCTTGGTGAAGAAAAATCTTTCAAGCTCAAACTTCTGCAGGATACCTGGAGAACCTAGCTCCCAAAATGTCGCCTCAACAGACTCAAGTGAAGTTTTGTCAAAATAAAATCTTTCACTGCTTCAAAAAACTGAATTCCCGACAAACTTCGGGGTCTCCAAAAAAAAAAGGGGAAGAAAAACCCTTTTAAAAGAAAAAGTCCTATCAGACGTGGAGAACCCTCGTCCCAGGACCCATTTTCAAAATATCAAACAGTCTCATCGGACGTGGAGAACCCTCATCATGAGACCCCTTTTTCAAAACTTAGGTAGTCTCATCGGACGTGGAGAACCCTCGTCATGAGACCCCTTTTCAAAATTCAAACAGTCTCATCGGACGTGGAGAACCCTCGTCATGAGACCTCCTTTTCAAAATTCAGGAAATCTCATCGGACGTGGAGAACCCTCGTCATGAGACCCATTTTCAAAGTCAATCAAAGGTAGATACCGCCTGAAGGGTCAATCAAAGGTAGATACCGCCTGAAGGGTCAACTCAAAGGTAGATACCGCCTGAAGGGTCAAATCAAGGTAGATACCGCCTGAAGGGTCAAAATATGGTAGATACCGCCTGAAGGGTCAAATCAAAGGTAGATACCGCCTGAAGGGTCAAAATCAAAGGTAGATACCGCTTGAAGGGTCACATATGGTAGAAACCGCATAAGGGTCAACTCATTGATAAATATCGCAGTAAGGATCAACACAAAGGTCTGATCCACCATACGGATTAAAATTCTTGGCAAATCCCAAAGCGTGGGATGCGCCTTCCTTAGGTTCCTACAAGTTAGGAATCCCATCATGGTATGACCTACCATACAGGTCAGAGCTTAATCTCCCTGGGATATTCTGAATGACGAGTCCTAGGCATCTTCTTGAAAGTCGTCGCAACCGGCAGCATCCGACAGGTGAGATTCAGGTAAGCCTCTCTCACTCCGGCCCATGTTCAAATTGTTAGAGCAAACCGGGGATTGATTTGAGCTTTTATCAATAGGCTTAAGGATCCGATGTCATAACATTTCTTCTCTTATTTTCCCAGTTGAGTCGGTTAGGAATCAGGTGCCACCTTATCTTTGAGAGAAACCTCTAACGAGATTCCTCTCAAAGAGGGGCAGCTGTTGACACCTGATTTTTTTTACCATTTATTATTGTGATTTTTATTCTTTAAAATTAATTAAAAATATCAAAAAAGGTCATAAAATCACAAAATCAACTTTGGAAGCCTTGGTTTAACCTTAGGAACCGATTTTGAACAAAAAATATTTTTCGGTATTTTAAATATTTTTCGAGTTTATTTAATTATAAAAATACCCAAAAAATCAGAAAAATACCATTCGTGGTCAGAAAAATACCCAAAAATATTCGATAATTTTGTTTTAATTTCCTCTTCAAGTGTGTCACTTTAAATCTCAAAAATTCGGCTCGGGTCACTATGTTCCTTCACAAACATAAACCCGAACCGAGCCTAAAAAAAATCATTTTCGAGTCTTTTAGTTTTTAATTCTCACTTTTTATAAGCTATGACATTGGATTCTAAAGTCTTAAAGTGAAATTAGGTCAATTTGCCCTCCAATTTAATCAATTTTTACCAAAAGGGCTTAATTGCACATTTTTCTACGTATTTATACGTCATACGTATTTATACGTTATGCATATTTGTATTGTTTGGTAACCTCTTTAACTCTTGTAATAATAATAATGGTTATTATTTTTAACACCTTTGTTAGTGCCTTTTTTAGCATTTTTGTATTGTGAGTGCTATTGCTAGTGCTATTTTTAAATAGCATTTTTTGTATTATAAATTGTGAGTGCTATTGTTAGTGCTATTTTTAAATGACATTTATTTATCATAAATTGTGAGTGCTATTGTTAGTGCTATTTTTAAATGGCATTTATTTATCATAAATTGTGAGTGCTATTATTAGATAGAATTTATAATTGTTAGTGCTATTTTTAAATAGAATTTTTGTATTATAAATTGTTAGTGCTATTTTTAAATAGCATTTTTGTATTATAAATTGTGAGTGCTATTGTTAGTGCTATTTTTAAATAGCATTTTTGTATTATAAATTGTGAGTGCTATTGTTAGTGCTATTTTTAAATGTCATTTATTTGTGAGTGCTATTATTAGATAGAATTTATAATTGTTAGTGCTATTTTTAAATAGAATTTTTGTATTATAAATTGTGAGTGCTATTGTTAGTGCTATTTTTAAATAACATTTTGTATTATAAATTGTGAGTGCTATTGTTAGTGCTATTTTTAAATGTCATTTATTTGTGAGTGCTATTTTTAGATAGAATTTATAATTGTTAGTGCTATTTTTAAATACAATTTATTAGAAGGTATTTTTGGCTATAAAAGGATGGCAAGAGTTTTGAGGTTGGAGGGGAGAGACATTTTGTAGAGTGTGCAAATTTTTGAGAGCTTAGAGAGAAGAACACAAACACTCTCTATATTCTCATAATCTTGAGTGAACAAAATATACTAAGTTCGGAATATTGATTCCGCATATTGCTAGCACAATTGTTGTGGAGTTATTAGTCGTCTCCCCGTTCGTCAATTGGTGGTGCGTTCGAACTAGATGCCTAACACTTGTGGAGGCTGAGATCGAAGAACATCGAACCGACACCTCCGTTCAAGCACGCTACGAGAGGTAATCTATTTACTCCCTTTGAGGCTTTGTGATTTTTTTCGATTGAAATGCACGAAGTACGCCTCTGGAGATACATGTATGGGTTGTTATTTATTTCCGCTACGTGTTACGTGGATCCCAACAGTGGTATCAGAGCCGATCCTTAGGTGTTTTCGTGCATTTAATTGATTTTTTGCAATTTTTGCAATACTATGGCCAATATGTATTAACGAATTGTTCGTCTTACATGGCTAATGGAGGTTGATTATTTTATATGATAAATTAATCAACGTAGCAAAAATTGAGACTAAATCAATTTTGAATCGAAAATTTATGGCTATCTTATTTTACATAAAAATTCTGAATATGATTCAACGTAGAATTTTTATTGTGCCTTCCTAAGTTTTAAATTGTGAATTTATTACTTACGTGGAAGGGTGGTGATCATGGAAAAATCCCTAATCAATGTGATTGATGTATATATGAATGTATGATGATTATTTATATATTTGGGGTTGTAGTTATTAAATGGAGGCTGTGTACTCCTTTTATTTTTCATGTAATCTTTATTTTTAGCATAGTCAATTGTTGATGTAAATGCTACGAGGATTACGTGGGGGAGCCTTTTAAGTCGGCGAGCTCTTTGGGGCCCAATTCTTGAAGAGTTCAAGAAACCAAGAAGAAGCGAAGAGCGGCTCTCCGTTATTAAAATATTAAAATGATTAAATGTGGTCTCATTGGCTCGAGACCCATTAAATCATAATTCCATGATCACCACGTAGGATAGATGTTTATGTGATTTACATCTATTTATTTATTATGATTACGTGAGCATGTTAAACTGGTTAATGTGCAAAGTCAGACTTACCTCACCCAAAATTGCGCCTGCATGAAATCCTAGTTAGGAAAATCACTCGCGTTAGGTACCGAAAGGGCGTTGGTAACGACACCAGCGTAACCAAGTCCCCGAACTCAAAATCTCTGGTTCCGCAGAATTGATCGATCTCTCCCAATCGGTCAATAAGGTTTCCGGTCTACCCTCCAAGAAAGACCGGTGGCGACTCCAAATGCATGCACAAGTTGCACATGCCACCACGACCACACTGAAGGTCGAAAGCGATCGACTCTTATCGTCGAATCCTTTGAAAATACTCCCGCCGCGATTTGGTATGGGCCTGGGAGGGCCCGCGCCGATCCAAGGCCCGCGATCGGTAATCCATTAGCCGCGTCCTCTTCCGGACGGGTCGCGACAAGCAGTTATCAAACGCATTTTCATTCTCTAAAACTCATTCAGGAACAGAATCAGAAAAGCCATTTTAATCAGAATTAGAAATCAGAACCAGAATGGTTACCATGCGCAGCCTTATCTCCCATCATTTGGTTTGTCGTACGATAGTCCTCCATGACTCTTCTATTCCCTTTATTCGATAAAATTACCAAGATGCCACCTGACCAAATAAAGGGAAATAGATGAGATCGCAAGCCCAAGAAAATGGTTAGAGCCGACCCCAAAGTCCCTCTGCTCAACGCAACGACTCGTCGTTTCTACTGTTCTTCGATCAAACTTTGAATACTGATCGTCCGCTCGCCGCTCCATGATTCATCCACCGGTTCGTCCCTAATTCTCAAACGTTTTCAATTTCTTTCGCCTTCTCTCCCAACCCGCCGGAGCTAATCGCGGCGGAGAAGAAGACTCCGTAAACATGCCCCCCACCGGTTGCAGCATCCGAGCTCTCTGGATCCTCAACAGCCACGACGCCGTCGTCTTCTCCAGGTCGCTCTCTCGTCGGGTCTGTGTGTTTGCATTCCAACTGTCCGTGGGGTTACCAGTCATTTTTCGATTGGATAATATGCTGTTTATAGCGAGACTGGTTTTACGAATTTAGTTTACAAAGCGGTTGATGGGGGCAGAGACCTCCTTTTGGTCGCTTGCTACGACCCACTCTGGGATTTCTTGCAAAAGCCCGAGTAGTGTTGGCCTCTGTGCTTTCTAGAATGGATTGAGTCAGGGGACCACAGCAGTGACAAAATCGTGTCCCCGCAAAGCCTCGAGCTATAGAGCTCCTGGCCTACTGCTGTGGATTGTTTACTGATGGGAGTTTTATGTTTCTTCTTTTGACTGGTTGTGATGACAGGAGGTTTCCGGTGGTCGAGAAACAGTGGCGGGCGGCTTGCAAAAGTGAGAACGAGCACAACGGCAGTAGTGTTGATGGTGGGGCATTGCCGTATTTGCCGTCTGATTCAGAGTTGGCCTCTTCATTTGCAGAGAGAAAGAAGAGGTTTGTCAATATGTCAATACAATGAGTTGAGAGCTTCTTGGTATTTTACTTGATGAGTTTGCTTATATTTCTACACAAACTGAACACTTCTATTATTTTCTTATGTCGAAACTGCATTCGTATGTTG
Source organism: Rhodomyrtus psidioides (assembly GCA_021437785.1). Taxonomy (NCBI): domain Eukaryota; kingdom Viridiplantae; phylum Streptophyta; class Magnoliopsida; order Myrtales; family Myrtaceae; genus Rhodomyrtus; species Rhodomyrtus psidioides. The sequence continues at coordinate 393,323 of JAILYB010000082.1, forward strand.
TTCGCTGATAATAGCCTCCAGGAACAATCATTTGCACATTATATATCTGTCTTGTCTCCAAAAATGGATGCTTGGCGTTTGTTCCCTTAAGTTGATATAGCATTGGCTCGTAATTTGCATAGTAAGGAACGTGATTGTTTAGTGGATGCTGGAGTCACTCTTGCTTTTTCCCCCCCTTTTGGTCGAAGAGTCACTCTTGTTCAAATGCCATGGGTTTCATCATTGAGTATATGAAGAAGTGGTTGCATTTTGAGGAAAAACGCTTTGTGAGAATGGACAAAATAAGTGAGCTTTTGATGTTTAAAGTTCGAAGTTAATTTTGGATCATCACTCCATAAAATTATGCGCATCACTCTGTAAAATTATGCACTGGTAATACAGACCCAGTCTAAATAATGATAACTGGATTAGATGGTTATTAGTCTTGCATATCTATTGAGAACACATATTGCAGTTTACCTGTTTCTACTCTCACGCGCCTTCAATATTTTTCTACTAATTTGGCATCATCCATGTTTAGAGAAGGATCTGTTCGTGGATTTGGCATACGTGTGTCTCAGTCTGCTGAAGGTTCAGATTCTTGGGTAGATGATCCAGTTACGCGTCATGTCATTAGCATTTACATTAACAAAGAAGAGGCAAGAGAGAATTTTCTGTTGTGGCCTTTGATTCTGCATATGAAGAACCAGTTCTGCATCCTTGTACTCCCTTTGGTTGAGCGTGGACATCTAAATTCATATAAGGAACTATGTAAAAGATCTGATTGTGGCAATGCCGTTGGAGGAGTGGATGGGAGTTTATCTTCACTCCTGCTTGATCTTCCATCAGTCACAGGGTATGGTAAGTTACTCATTTTATTAGTTAGGAGACATTAGAAATCTCTCTCTCTCTCTCTCTCTCTCTCTCTCTCTCTCTCTCAGTTCTATGGCATCAAACCATCAGTATATGTTGTACTCTCTTGTTGTGCACTAGTAGTTAATAATCCATGCTTCTCGCTAATATTTCTGTCTAGCCTAACTAGATTGTTCTGTAAGTTAAAGGAAACAATTGAAGAATGCTTTGTCATGGTTAACATGTTGAATGCAACTCGAAGACTGGTTTTGATCTATGGGAGTGTTTTTCTCATATCATGTTCCATGTGGGATATGCCTGAGTTTTATCACCTTCCTTAAAAAAAAAAAAGGAAAAATCTTCTATCACGTTTAATATTCACCGTGATGTCCTATGCATTTGTTCTTTGTGAGGTTCTCTTTTCCAGTCCAGACAGATATAATTCAGATTAACAGGCATAGTTGTGCATTAGGCTTGTAGCAATGGAGTAATTGTCTCCAGATTGTGCTGGTTTGTAATTTATATAATCTAGAATCATTTCCGTGCCTTTTTCTTTCTGTCTGACTACCCTTGGATTACTGAATCCTATTTGAAGCGTTGAATGATGGTGACCCAGCACTATCCATTGTCTCTCCTTTGACCATTGTTGTATTTTCTCTCATTGGCACCATTTATTTCCTTTTTGTCTTTTTTGCAGGGCATTCATGGTAGCACATGCCATTGGTGAGATAATTTCTGGGGATATGGCTGAACCGGAAGTGATTGTGAATTCATCCCCATCCGTGGGAGGGTTATTGGATTCCTTAACTGGCAGCATAGGTATATCTTCAAGACCAAAGCCTGTGGCAGCTCCAGTTGCATCTTCAGCTCCCTCCAACACTTCTGTTGGTGCTTTCTCATCAGATGCTATGAAAATTGGTTCAAGGCCATTGGATAAGGATGCACTAAGGACTTATATTAGTAGCTCGATGCCCTTTGGTCAGTGATGTTTACTCCAGTTATGACAGCCGCTTTTGTCACCTTTCCCTTCTGAACTGTGCTTTTCATCTTTCTAGGATTGGCTAATGGTTTATTCGTTTCTATTCTTCAAATATAGGTAACCCTTTGGATCTCAATGTTTCCAATATTTTCACTATCAAGCTTAATGGGTTTTCTTCAGCAGATCTGCCTCCTGCAGATGTCAAACAGCCTGCATGGAAGCCGTATCTTTACAAGGGGAAGCAGAAAATACTTTTTACTATTCATGAAACTGTCGCTGCTGCCTTGTATGATCGTGATGAAATTCCAGATAGCATTTCAGTTTCAGGTCAGGTTAATTGTCGAGCAGAATTAGAAGGACTGCCTGATGTGTCCCTTCCTTTGATAGGACTAAATAGCAGTCGCATTGAGTCTTTATCATTCCATCCATCTGCTCAAGTTCCAGAACAGGGTACGGATAAACAGTCTGTGATGTTTTCACCACCGTTGGGTAATTTTGTTCTGATGCGTTATCAAGCATCCTGTGGGCTTGGACCTCCCATAAAGGGATTCTATCAATTGTCAATGGTTTCGGAAGATGAAGGTGCATTTTTGTTCAAACTAAGTTTGATGGAAGGTTACAAGGCTCCTTTGACCATGGAGTTCTGTACTCTGACAATGCCTTTTCCTAGGAGAAGGATTGTCGCTGTGGATGGAACTCCTTCAGTTGGAACCATTTCAACTACAGAGCATTCCGTCGAGTGGAAAATTTTAGTAAGTGGACGAGGTCTTGTTGGAAAAAGCATTGAAGCTACCTTCCCAGGGACAGTTAAGTTTGCACCATGGCAAACCCAAAGGTTCCCTTTCACAAAATCATTTTTCGGAAGCATGGAAGAGGAAGATAGCGATGTCGACACAGAACCCACCAGTAACATGGTCAATGTAGAGGAATTTCTGATGGAGAAAATGACGAGGGATCTCCCTCCAGTTGATTTAGAGGAACCATTTTGCTGGCAGGCATACAATTATGCTAGAGTATGAATGTCTTGTTTTGCTTGGATGTTAGTTTATGCAGTTTATTTTCTTGTGATGCATCATGCATTTATGGCTTCATGTATGTGGTTCTCTGTGCATCGACAAAAAGCCGTTCCTTTCTTATAAAATGGAGTTCACTGGTTGTCTTTCTTCTGCCAAGAGAAATCCTTGTCATTCTATACAGAATAGTTATTCATGAAATGGTTTTCTTGGCTTAGTATTGTTTGTCTACTTGAAACTGTGTCAGTCCATTATTGACAGTACTGGGCTGTTCAATTAATTATACTTGTTTGTGATGTGAATGGAAAAGGGAACTCATTCATTGGCGAACCACTTATACAGCCAATCCCATGTGTTTTCTGTTAGTTGATATGTGAGGTGGAGAATTAATCATAGAGAATCCTTGCTGGAGATGTCATAGAGTCAGCACACCAAAAAATAGTTTGCCATCAGTAACTTGGTTGCAAGAATAGCAAATGCTCTGGAGAAAATTATTCAAGATGTTTTGTTAGGTTTATCATTGATGCACTACTAGTGCTTGCTTTTGCATCCCATTTTCAACATCTCGCAACTGATGTGGGAAATCCTGTTATGGGCTATTGTTTGCATGATCACAGGTGTCTTTCAGAATTGCTGGGGCATCATTGTCTGGGATATCCATTGATCCTAAATCTGTAAGTTTCTTTATAAGACCTTGCTAACTCTTTTTTTTTTTGTTTTTTTTTGGGGGGGGGGGGGGGGGGGGGGGTGTGATGCTGTTCAAGCTAACTCCTTTTGGCTTACAGTAGAAAAGTGACTTTTTTGCTCTCCTGCTGCAAAAAGTTTGGCGTACCTGTAAGATTCTAGTTATGGAGGGAGCTGCAGAAATTGAATGTGTGCTTTTTAAGTACCTCTTCAGAAATGTATAATTTCATTCTTTTATGGTCGTCGTGTACTAGATAGTTGAATTTTCAATTTGAGAGATGTGCACGGCTTGGCATGTCTGTCTTATACACGTTCTCCTACAAGGCACTGTGAGATTGGAATGGGCTGCGTCTGAATGAATCTGAATCATATTCTACAATAGGCAGCTAGTTTGGCTGTTCCATTTGGAACAGCTGACTTTATCTGCCCCATTTATAGTTTTCAATTACCTGAGAAGACTGGCACTTGAGTTTTACTGCTGTTCGCAGATAGGGGACTTTTAAATATTCCTTTATTCTCTTTTAGATTCATACGGAACTTTAGAGGATGAGCAGCTAAGAAATGTTATCTAATTTTTAGTGAAATAGCAGGTCTTCCTGCTCAATATTGTGAGGCATAATATATAGCCACTGTGTTTTCACTTTTATCATGTCTTCCATAAATGCAGGTGAGCATCTATCCTTCTGTTAAAGCACCAGTGGAGTTCTCAATTCAGGTAGCAGACCTCTTCATATCAAAAACTCGAGATTGGTTTTTTGTTTTTCCAATTTGCTTGAGCGGGCCACAGTGTAATGAAAAGAAAATTAATCAACATTAACATCAACAACACCTTTATCCCAAACTAGTTGGGGTCGGCGGTCGATGAACCCCAAAGATAAAATAAATAAATATGTAAAAACAAATAAACATAGGGAAAGGACTAAAAAGGAACATCTTATAGGCAAAATGAACATCTTATAGGCTGTTTATGGACTTCCTCATCACTATATCTTGATTAAACTGTGTCATTGTTACTGTAATGATGAGGCTTTTGAAAGTTTATTGATGCCCTGTTAGACTTCAGTGAATCATCTGCGAGCACACTGTTTTGACTTTAAACTCTTGAGGGTTCAAACTCACAACAATGGACAGTGGTGTTGTTTGTCAATGGACATGTTATGCATGGGTATGCAATATTAATTAGACAAACCTGTACATATATGTGGTTGGAGAAGACAATTCTAAAAAAGATATGTGCTCTTTTGTCTACCAAAATGATGCATTCCCTTTGTGACATACCCAAGATGACATGAAGGAAAGACAATTTCCTACTCACTTGATTTCCTGGTGAATGATGGAACACTGACCTTTTGTGGAAAGTGGTCAGACGTGAAAGTTTGCCTTGTACATCTTTTCAGGCCTCAAAACTTCTTCAAACAGCAATCAATTTTTTAAAGCAGTGTTCCTTCATATTTTTCAATTTCTTCTGTTGCAATCTTGTTTACTTTCTTATAACAGGTGACTGCTGGGGAATATATATTGTGGAACACCTTGGGCAGATGTCCCTCTGTTGCAATGCCAAAATAGACGGAAGTCATGTGAAAATTGTGGATTGCTTACTGCCTTTCACGGCTGTTGTGTAAGAACTCAGAAGGAACTTCAACATTGGACCAACAGGTGTTATTTCATTCATGCTGAACCTAGTTATCTGACTGAACGGAACACAAACAGACTCGGACCTTGACTAGGACTTTCAATTAATTAGAGTTGTGGAGATGTCTAGGATGTAGTGTTGTCCACGAGCTTTTTAATTGGTTCAATTAGATAAACTTTTGTGGAATAAGATTGCATTGTTGCTTTTATTATTCTTTTTTACCTTTCAAGAAAGTTTGTGAGATTACAAATCCTGAAACATTGTTCAAGAGGATTGAGCTAACAAGAGCTTCTATTTAAGTCAAGTTTTTGGTTTTTTCCATGCTGCCTAGAGTGAAGAAAAAGTTTTCAAGTTAAAGTGTTTAATCCACGTGTACAATTTTCTCCATCAACATGAGTTTTAATAAATTGGTGTCTATTTAGCTAATGTCATTCGTGGTAATTAACAAGAAGATGACATTGGACATATTAAAGTAGTTTAGGGATCTTGAACCAATCGAAAGTATGATACTGCACACTGGATTAAAATTCACAGACTATTGTTGTCATTGTCCCAATTTTGTCTTGCCAATGGTTCTGATCAAATAGAGCTAGAGAAAAAGAAGGGGAGAAGGGTGTAAAATTAAACATCCACTGTGAAAAGAAAAACCAGAGCAAATCTGGTATTTCTGCGCATGAAGATGATTATAATGCCAAGTTTTGGTTCAAGTACTTGATCAGGCTTGAGGCTTGGTGGCTGTGACTCTGCATTTCATTCTTTTCCAGGCTTGCACTTCTATATATGATTATACATAGCGTATCTAGTGCATTCCATAGAGTCAACATCAACATCAACAGCACCTTTATCCCAAACTAGTTGGGGTCGGCGGTCGATGAACCCCAAAGATTCATAAAAATAAAGTAAAATCAATCGAGGGAAAAGAGAAAAATATGTAAAATAAAGCAAAATCAATCTAGTGCATTCCATAGAGTATTGTGAAATAATCTAACTGGTAAAGAAAATACCAGCTTAGCTGTATTTTGCTTTGGTTAAAATATGATTTGCACATGTCATATTCTTTGACCAGAAAACATGTGCAATTGATTTGTGAGGTCACTTGGGCACTCAAATTTGTTCTGGTATCTTTCCTAGGCCATTAATCCCGAGTCTCTCGCTTTCTTTCCTCTTCCTCTCTGTGCTCATTGTATTGAGTGCATGTCATCGATTATGATCATAGGTTTTCCATTTGAAAGGATACGTGAAATTTCACATAGTTAAATTTCCAAGGATGCCAAAATTGTCGTATTTTTGTTAATTCATCAATCACCATATGGTCCTCAATTTTATCGGTTCTCGATTCAGTGCTTGAAGTCCAAAAGTTTCTCATATTAGTGACTGAAATATTCGTTCTGCCTTGTCTTTTAGCCTCATCTTGGAAGAACGCTACTCATGATCTTTTTCATGTGATAGAACTGGCAATTGTATATATATAGGGTGCATTTGTTTTATCTAAAGAAAAATATTTGCCGTAAAAATCATTTTCGATGAAAATGGTTAATTTTTGTTTGATGGTTTAGAAAAAAGATTTTTTTTCATGCCAGAAGGTAAATTTCGACTCATGTATTTGGGGCTATAGGTCGTAACTGGGTTGTTAAGACATTTGAAGGGCTAAGTGAAAATGGGTTTAACATATTGAAGTTCAACGAGAGAGTCGTAAATGTTTTTCTAAACTTGATCTTCCCCCTCAAACTCGTCTTCTGTCTCGTGGAAGTCAACATGGTGTGATGGGGAGCAAAGAGATAAGCATTGGCAGCCACGTCCTCCTTAAATCCTCTTTTGTTTTCCCCCCTTAGTTTTTTATGTGTACTTTTCTAATAACATAGGAACGGTAAGTTGGGAAAAAAAAATAGAAAAATAGGATAACTTGTGTATTAATATTTAAATAAGCAAATTAGATTCTAATTTCTGCATCAAAAAATTTGCCATATCATTGCATATATAAAATCCGCCATATCAATTAGGTACAAAATTCAACCAAAAAAAAAAAAGAATCAAATTACCACACTTGTTCACCCTTCATTCATGTAGCCATCCATTCTTAAAGAATGTGTGCTAATCCATGGAGTCATCCATTCTCCAAATGCAACAGTAAAAGGAAGAAAAAAATCTAAAAATGAATCCGATAAGGGTTGGGCATGGGTTGGTTCTTGGTCGAGAAATTTGCATTACAAATAAATGAATCAAAACGGATTAAATGAGTCAATTTGAATTGAATCATTTATGACTCATTCCATCCGTTTGACGAGTCTACCAAAGGGTAAATCGTTTTTTTTTCAAATCTAAGCTTGTTTTCAATCCATGAAAGACGTTTTCTATCGATTGATTAGTTTTTCGTCATTCAAACATGGGAAAGTCGAAAAATAATTTTCTAGAAATATTTTTTCTTCAAACAAATGGGCCCTTAACCACGTACTTTAGTTGCAAGGTTTGGCCACGTAGAACAAACCCATGGCCTAGTTTCGCCCTAAAAAACGATGAAGAAAAAAGGTTGGCTAAGCTCTGGTGAATTTATCAAGGATGGGCTTATGAGGCTATGGTGAAAACAGGAACAATGGAGTGAGTCGTTAACTCTAAACTTTAGGAATTGGAGTGTAAGCTGCAAAATCCTTAGGGTAAATTATGTTTTTCTTTTTCTTTTTCCAAGTATAAGGTGATAGAATGGCTCTTGCTTTGCAAAAACTTCGCCTATTTTTTGTGTGGATTTAGAAAAGACATCAACAAAGTAGGTGGATGGCTTGGAAGAGGAATTGCAAAATCCAGAGTTTAATCTACACTTCTATATCAACCAAAGATGATCTCTTAATTTTAAGGAGTCTCGACCATTTTCACAAATAATTTTTGTTACTTATGTTGCAAGTATTGTGTCCATAGACAAATGCCTAGATTCATTATTTTGTCTCTCGTATATTTTAATAGCAAAACTTCGAACATGTCCTATACTATGACAACCTTAACAAAAGATTTCGAATCTTGAAATCGGTACCCACATATTTGCAATTCCTATGTATTTTGCATTTCTAATTCAAATATTTCTCAGAAAAGTTATTTTGCTTAATCTTTCGTATTTCGATTTTTTTTTTTTGACACTCACAACACCTGTGCACATTTGCTAGTCTGGTTAAAAAGGAACATGGGCATATTTTCCTATAGTTTAAATCATCCAATAACTTAATCTAAATATAAAAGAGCTAGACCAGCTAAGACAATCGGTACCTTCAAAGAATAGCATAATCTTTTTCATCATGAAGTTTTTGGAGAGATTCCCAAGTGACAAGCAATCATACTTCCGGCATCTAAACAAGTTGATCTTGAGATTGTGGGCTTTTTCGCCAAAGCCATCAGTACTAAAGATTCCATTCCATTACAGGATCGAATTTGCCAGACGAATTAGGACCTCAAAATTGACTAGACAAAGAACTACATGGCGCATGCGAATTAGGATCGAGTTTGTTGTCTCCTTACTTTTGATGCTCATAGCATATTTACTGTTTATACAGTAGATCGACAAGTACATTTACATGGGTAGTCGATCTTCTTTGATTAGCTAGATCAGGCTCCTCATACCGGATATTATAATTTGTTTATCCTGAGTCAGTCGAGGTTCCCTCCCACCTCTCTGTCTTGGATTTGCGCATGGGTCACTGCCCTCAAGAGATTACCCGCGGGCGGCCTCTCTCTCGCCTTTTTTTTTTCCCGGTAATTTAACTGTTTTATTTCATTTTTTAAATTTCTATCCTAGGTGCACCAAACACTTCATGATACTATCTATGTTCACGTGTGCAATCCCTGGATTTATTTTTATGGGATCTTATTATTTCTCCTCGCATTCTAATCCCTGTCCTGATGGATGTAATTGGGTGTATATAGTGTATGTCCTAGATCTTTATCTAGTATTGGCAAGATATAGTAAAAGGATTGAAAAGATCAAAATTGGGAAAAAGGAAATGAACCGGATTGAGCTCCAAACCGGGAAAAGGAAGAGGAGAGAATTGGAGATTGGCAACTACATTAATCGGACGACATGCACTTTCCATTCCATGTGATCTCTCTCGTCGCATTGATCAACCCTGACTACGACTTCAAACACAACAACCAAAGCGGTGGTTGTCATGTGTGTGTGGCTGCCTTAAGATAGGATACGGCCATCTTTGCCGTTATATTCTATGTTTTCACTGACAAAAATTATTATTTAAAATGTCTGGGTGATGTCTATTAATTTGATCAATCAAAACGGAGCCCCCAATATTTCTCTATGAAGATCCAGTAATTTTGCCAGCTTCCTTGCTTTGTAATGAGAAAATTTTCAAGCCAGTGAAATTCCACACCAATAACAGTTTCTTCCCCAGTCATTCATAGGCATATCGAGTAATTTCTGTCGAACAAGACATTTTAAATACCAAGCCGTGGAATAAAAATAGCTGTGTTAAGTATATCATATTTATAATATTCGTTACTTCATATGAGCTGTCCAATTTCTTTGTAAAGAGTGAGTACCTCAAGAATTCTTTCACATCTGATGAGTGCCATAAAAGCTTTGAACATTAAATTAACACTACGATAGTTTAGGGGAATAAAATCATGGTTTACATTAGGAGCGCCCTCGGTACACTTCTTAACCATACTTATTATGTCATCTTCAATACATAACACGAGAGAGAAAATATGTCGAAAATCACAATATATTTATTGATGTTCAAGTAGTGCTATGGAGACATGTTTGATTAAATCAATTAGAGAACTCCTGGCGCACACCAACAGTCCTTAATAATTAGAGTCTCAAAACAGGGACCATTAAGGGAAAGATTACCAAATCCTTTCTAGTTTTAGAAAACATCAAATGCAATCATTTGACTCGTACAATTGCAATCTAATTCGTCGGGCCAAAAGTGCTTTGGAAAATTCGTTTGAGAGCTCCAAGTTGTCAGGTTTTATATCTAATCCTAGTTAACCCAAAAAAATAAAAATAAAAATAAAAAGGGATTTAATAACTTAATGTCAAAATTAGATGGCAAATCCTATATCTCCATATCACCTTTTCCGGCAAGAGCAAGAGACCAACTTGATTTCTTAAATAATTTCATATTATGGATGAGGATCTGCTGTAAATCTGACATATTTGTCTAGGAAATGAGTTCGACAATGACTTATATTCAATGTTCATCACTCCCGTATGCTTTTGAAACTGCAATGTGATCATAGGAGGTGTACAACTAGAGTTTCATTGGCTGCTTTAAGCTATTGGGAAAAAGGGAAAGAAAATATTTGGGAGAGTCCCGAGATGTCAGCAATATTCCTTTTGGTCCAGAGATCTAATTACACCTACGTCTCTCTAATTACGTGGTAATGTGCAGAGGATTTGTGGGGTCATAATTAGAAGTGATCCGAGCCAAGTCCGTGGTGAGCAACTCGAGATCAATTCATCTAGTGAACTCGTGTTGGGTGGTCTTGGGCCTCTCTCAACCCAAAAGCTAGCTCAAAGGTTGAGGCTTTCCCTCACACTTATAAACCGACCACCAGCCCCTTCCACAACCGATGTGGGACTACCCAACAATCTCCCCCTCACACATCGGGCCATGGGTCGGAAGCCGCGACAACCCGCTCTCCCGTGTGACTTTTGGGGTGTCACACAGACTTGTTGGTAACCTGGGCTCTGATACCAGTGTTGGGTGGTCTTGGGCCTCTCTCAACCCAAAAGCTAGCTCAAAGGTTGAGGCTTTCCCTCACACTTATAAACCGACCACCAGCCCCTTCCACAACCGATGTGGGACTACCCAACAATCTCCCCCTCACACATCGGGCCATGGGTCGGAAGCCGCGACAACCCGCTCTCCCGTGTGACTTTTGGGGTGTCACACAGACTTGTTGGTAACCTGGGCTCTGATACCACTTTGTTGGGGAAAAACGGGCAGCACCGAAATTTGAGCTGATTCCGATAATGTTTGGCCGCCGAAATCACACCGGAAGCCGCTGCTCTCTTCCTTCTCCCCTGCGCGAAACACTCTCGGTCTCTCTTCTGTTCTCACTTCCGCTCACTCTTCTCTCTCTTTTACACACACACACCGACAAGAAAGCATGGCACCCACTTTCCTCTCTCTTTTTCTTCTTTAAACAAGCTTTCTTTAACCATGCTCATAGAAAGCACACCATAAGGAGCAGAATTATTTAACGCCACAACCAAGGTGTCCCAGCTGTCAGGAAGTGTACCAAGCAATAAACAAGATTGTAATTCATCACCAAGGTCAATCTCAAGATTTGTCAATTGATTTACAACATCTTGAAATTCACTCAAGTGCTCCGTCATGCTACTCCCTTCCTTGTATCTCAAGTTCACAAGTCTTTTCACTAGAAGAGCTTTATTTTGTGGAGTTCTCCTCTCATAGAGATCTTGCAATTTCTTCCACAAAGTATCCGCCTTCGTTTCTTGAGCAACATGATGAAACACACTATCATCAATCCATTGTCGGATAAACCCAACCGTCTTCCGATTCATTCGCTCCCACTCTTTATCTTCCGTATCTCCTTTAGCTTCATCGCCTTCGACCGTATCATACAAATCTTTGCAATATAATACGTCTTCCATCCGAGGCTTCCATATAGAGTAATTCGAGGCATTTAACTTAAACATAGTGCCACTCGTATTCTCCATCTAATACTAGAATCTCAACTCTAGCTCTGATACAACTCGAGGAGCACAATGCTTAAACACTGAGCGGAGCTAATGTTGAAAATACGTGATTCGGTTAAGTAGGTGAAGTTATTTCATTCTAGTTGTGATGGTCATTTTTATTTCTATTGCAATTCAAAAGCTTCTTGTAGTTGTGCTTAGACTAAATTTCTTTTGGTAATCACCTTTCATTCAAGATTTAGATATTTAAAATTGACCCAACTTTTGAGATCCAAATGCCCGAGTTCTTAACAGCGTAACTAGATATGGCAATTTTACTCAACTCTACGAATAACACCGACATGTAAAAATCAAGTTACCAGAATAATTTAGAAATTGATAAAATCATTTTTTTTTTGCCGGCTAACAATTTATCCCATCAAATATTTAAACTGATTTTCCTTAGTGGGTTTAGTGTCTATAATGTTCTCAAGTTCAAACTAAAGACAGATGGCCCAGCTGTCAACTTCAAGAAACAATTAGCAGGAAACGTGTCAAACAAATAAGTCTAGCTGAGATATGCTTCAACCCCATATCCATGTTGGTTTCACAAATGCAATGATTAGAGGTGTACAATTAGAATCTAATTGGCTCCACTAATATATCATGTGCAAGAGTTCCAAGATGTCAGCAAACAATCTTTCGGTCCATGTCCCTAAATCAATTATATATATATATCTCTCTCGTACATTCTGTCTGGATGAAGAAAAAGGAATCCTAAAAGGCCTGGAAGGAAAAGAAGAAAATCTCTGGGGACATGGAATTTTCTCTGAAAAGTTAAGGTACAAGAAAGTGAGATGGATTTTTAGTGTGAATGACAGGGTTTGAAGCAGAGGAGACATGATGCCTCCATGCTTACATATCCATGCCTGAACCTGACACTATCAGTACTTCAAAAAGTCTTTTTCTCTCTCTATCTCTTCTCTTTTTTAAGGCCCAAGTGTGAGGTGAGAATGACGCATGGCTCTATCAGCATTATATTGGCAGCTGGCGAGCCACTTTGGACAAGAGCAAAAGGGTGTTTCGAGGAACGTTGGGAAAGGATGGCCTTCAAACGAGAATGACAATCATTCTCTTTTTGAGATTTATTTCTATCAAAAAGATTTATTTTTAAAATTTTAGTTTTTTGTACAAACTTTTAAGCTTAGATACACGTTTAATAACAACACAAAATTTTTATTTTCAAAATTGAAATCCATTGGATAACAGCATAAAATTTTTACAGTCTCTAGCCGATGAGTCTCAGCCAGAGACCAACAAAGGGCGATTGGAGAATGGAGGCCGGCGACCAACTAACGGAGACCTATGAATAGCGATGGGCAGACATCGGCCAGTGGATGGCGAAAGGCGAACGCGAGCAGGGGATTGAAAACTGGAGGCGAATGATTAGCGACTAGTTGATGGCAAATGGAAAAGGCGAACGAGAGCCAGGGGTCGGAGACTGGCAAAGGGTGGATGGCGACAGGCAGACAAAGGCTGGTGGCTGACGAATGACAATGGGCGGATGGAGACTGGTGGCCAGCGGATGGCAAAAGGCAAAGGGCAAACACGAGTTGGAGATTAAAAACCAGCAACAGGCGATTGGCAAACGGCAATAGGTGACTGGCGAAAGGCGGTAAGGATGAGAGAGAGAGAGGCTCTTGGGGGCCAACGAACTGTGGCTGGGGACCGAAGGCAAGCGACCGCAATTGGCGGCAGGGATGCGAGAGAGAGGGAGACCGCATGAAAGAGAGAGGGAGTGAACAATAAAAAGAATTTTTATTTTTGTTCATGTTCTAGAAATAGAAAGTGGTAAAAAAATTTACTTCTTATTTCTATTTCAAACATATTTCTGGGCAAAAAATTATCCCAAAAATTTTAAAATAAAATTGCGTCACCAAATAAATTTCTATTTCAAACTTGTTATTCAGAATAAGAAAATAAAAAATAGAATTGTCGTCATGCGTGCCCTTAAAAGCTGTAGATTAACAAAAGAGAAGGATAAATCTTTCTCATTTATGGTAATTTGTAGATTTGTGTGCAATATAAAAAGTAAGACAAATGTAAGAAGTCGCGACAGATTGCAATCGGGATGGAGGATCATAGAATTGTCCAGACCAAAATGGGGAGATTAGGACAAAGAAAGAGGTGGAGAAGGAAAAGGCAAAGGAAAAAAAAGGCAAGCTCATTATGGGGTACAATAGTGAAAAATGAGTAATTTGAAAAATACTATCTTAAAAATGATCGCATTTATAGCTTAAAATAATTAATCAATGATAGATATTTTTATTATAGAAAATAATTTGTGTCTAAATACTTATGTCGATGATGAAAGTAAATGATCATTTTGTAGAAAATATTCTTTAGATCATTCATTTTTCGTGAAACAAGTGAAACCTTAATACTAGCATGAGTTGTCACATGGGTTGGACTCGTAAGAATTGGATGCAGATAATATTTGTGCAGAGTTTATAATACTTCAATCACCTCCCTCCCCTCCTGAGGAAAAACCAAAGTAACCTAATTCTTGAGTTGCTATGTCTCAAGCGAAAGGAACATTGTCAAGTCAAGGAGGGTCTAAGCCTTATTTGTGCTTCGAGAATGAGAATGCATTGTTGTTTTTCAATGCTTCGATATCTTGTTGCAATCAAACGCCAGTCATGAAATTCATGATAAATTTTTTAACTTATTTTTCCCATTAAAAACTATCTTTAGATATTTACCTTACTCATACTTCTATTCATTTTTTATGATGAGTTTGATAGATGATATCAATCTATTTACAGTTGTGGTGTTGATAGCACGTGAGTTGTATTAGAGAAATCCATCATTTGGAGAATTGATACGGTGGGGGAGCAATTAATATACCATCGTTGACTTATAACTCATTTTCTTAATTTTTGAGTGAAGATATGTCCGATTAAATATGCTAACGTGCTCGAGCTTAAACTCCCTCTAGATGATCTCTCTGGATTAAGGCATCAAACTTCTATTTTGTGCTCCCAAGAAGTGGTATTGGACTTGATGGTAAGTTGGTGGATCCTCAATCTGCTCTGGTGTCTGATGAATATCTTTAAAAAGGAATCTGGTGATCAATGCAGTTTTCAAGTGATGGGCATTGTGGTGTAGAAACATGATCCTCATGGCAGCCTTCATGATATGGTCTGGAGAAAGAGACCACGGACGATAATGGAGGCTGATGGATATTGAAGTTAAGACATAATGTAAGTGTGAGTTGTGTCAGAGAAGGTTCACATCGGAGAATTGATGTAATGTTGAACAGTTAATATATCTACCCTAGTTGGCTCCCTGATCTCCCTAGTGAAGGTATTAGATTTTTACTGTGCCCGCCTAACCCCACAGACAAACCAAATTAACATAGCAATAGGATTATCTTTTTCATTAAGTTCAGTGCCAATGTCAATTCCCCACTTCCTACCGTTGCCCACTCATTTTTTTTTTTTCATGCTGAATGTGTCTAGTGCAATGTGTATACCATCTAATCAAGTAAGTGATCTTGTCGCAGAGTCATAAAAAATAAACCCTAATTATTAACTATAGATAGTGATAAGAATGGAACTAACCACAGGGAAAAATAAGAACATATTTGAATTTTTTTTACTAAGTAATTTAGTCTAATGCTAGAATTCAATTAGTTAAAATAAAGTATAAACAATTACGAGAAAATTATCGCTTTTGAGTCTCGAATCCACGATATGTTCTTATTTGATTAGCCGCTTTGTTCGCACTATCAAACCTAACCAGCTACAAGCTTACTATAATTATAAAGATAATCCGCGACCTAACCTTGTCATAACCTATTTTATCGATCACTATCGTTTTTCGCTTTCCAAGCTCAGCACGGTTAGAAGCAATCAGATATAGATTATCATCCGTCTTGATTATAAATTGCAATTAAAACTGTTGCTTGGGTATGAAATTAGAATTACAGAAACTAAAATCATAAACTTGATTTAACAATAAAATTCTTGAATGAAATAGATGAAGGCGTTGTCTCTCCCAAACAATCAAGTGCAATACTAAAAGCTAAATAGAAAGTTTAGAATTCCAGCAAGAAGTATCGTTTCATCTACACTCAAAGACAACAAAATAAATTTAGCTACTCATGGAGGTGATTGATGGAGAAAAAATCGGAGAAGAAGCCAAGGCCGAAGTGAATTTTCTGCTTGTTGCTTCCTTTGCTGCATGTTGCTTGCTTTGCTTTCTACGTATTCTTCTTTTTTCTCATGTTTGTCGTCTCATCCATATCTCCAATAGTGACCTCCGTTATATTCAGGGCTCTCATCATGATTCCGTTTGATTTCGGCATATCTATCAATCAAGAGCGCATGGAAATCCAAACCTTCTAAAGATAAGATTTTGCAAAATTCACTAAGGATCTTGGATTTTAGGAAATATCGGGTATACAAAATCTCTGTAGTTAGAGAATATGTCAAATTCGATCTTCCGCTTCAATAATCAAAATGTTAGCCAAATAAACTAATTTAATTATTGATATTTATTTAAAACCCATAAATTAGATACAATTTTTAGGCATAAATATGGACCGATCACACTCCTCGACTTAGACTTTTGCTCGTCCTCGAGTAAAAGGGAAACTTCACACTATACTCATAAACTCAATCAATGCAAGGAAAATATCTTCTACCCTTCTTTAGCTAAATACATTAGTAAAGTCCCTCCATAAATCAAATGGCAAGACACAAATCAACAATTAATCAAACCATATCTCACTAAGCTCAGAACAACAAATTCATCTCACTCACCAATAAGTTATCATTGACATTCAGCATCGCCATTGAGAAGCATTATATAAGCATCATCCTGAAATATAATTTTTTCTTGTTCTCTCTCTCTCTCTCTATTTTTTTTTTCACATAACTGCATAAATTCTCTAGTCTGTGCAATGTTTTAACCCCTTAAGATTTATAGGTGGCCCATTGTCGCGACCCGTCCGAAATCGGACGCGGCTAATGGATTACCGATCGCGGGCTTTGGATCGGCGCGGGCCCTCCCAGGCCCATACCAAATCGCGACGGGAGTTTTCTTTTGAGGGATTCGACGATAAGAGTCGATCGCTTTCGACCTTCAGTGTGGTCGTGGTGGCATGTGCAACGTGTGCATGCATTTGGAGTCGCCACCGGTCTTTCTTGGAGGGTAGACCGGAGTCACCATTCGGATCTATAGCTCGGCGGGGAGCTTCCGGCGGTCGCCAAGCTCAAAACGGGCTCAGGTAAGCTTCTGCGCTCCCCATGGACGTTGTTTGAATGATTGAAACCGAGCTTGTTGGCCTAAAATTTTCGTGTAAATTTCCGCCGGAGCCGGTTCGGCCGCCGGACTTTTGGGGCGGTTCCCGATGTGTTCTTGCCGTGTTTTTTGCTGTACGTTAATGCTGAGTGTCTAAGGAGTCGAATGCCGCAAGAACGGGCGAAAAATACCAAGTTTCGGGCCCGTTTCGCAATTTTCCGGCGACCTCGCCGGAATTTTTACTATTCCCGCCGGAATTGTCACTGTTCATCGTCTTCTCCGGCGACCCTCCGGCCGGTCAACGGTCAACGGCCGACGTGGCGTGCCACGTAGGCAGCCACGTTAGCCGGGTGGGGTCCGATCCATGTATTTTCAAATAAAACAAACGGACGGCCACGATCGCGACACGTGTCGCGATCCTAGAATTTTGGAAAATAAATAAATTAAAATCAATCCGGCGGACGAGATTGTGCCAAGTGGCACGCTGTGGAACGTCCGATCTAAGGTTAGATCGGACGCGCTGAAGGTGGCCACGTGGCACAATCTGGAGCGTCCGATTTGAATGGTTTTCTAAAAAAGGAAAATAATCAATTTTTTATCCGACGGCTATAATTGAGCCACGTGGCTCTCTGTGGGTCGCTCGATCTAGTGGAAGATCGGACGCACGAGACGAAGCCACGTGGCACAACGTGGACCGTCCGATCCGGGGAATTTTCGGATAATTAAATAAAATACATAAAAAAATCTAAAAAAAATCTAAAAAAAAAATAGAAAAATGTTTTAAAATATAAAACGGTGTCGTTTTAGGCCGGTTTCAACCCCTAGGGTCGGGCCGGGCGCCCGAGAGGCGCGGGCCGGGTTTGACCCGGCCCAGAAAATATTTTTAAATATTAAAAATTTCGGAAAATAATAAATAATAATAAAATAATCAAAAAATCAATAAAAAATGAAAAATCATGAAAATATTCAAAAAATTCGAAAAATTCAGAAAAATTCTAAAAAATTTCAGAAAATAGGAAATGGCCACATTCAACTGGTCATGACCTGTTCCGGGTCTTTCGACCCCCGGTCTTTCCAGAAATGACGGTTTTGCCCTTTCGGCAAACCGTCTTCCAAAAAAATTCTAAAAAAATCCAGGAAAATCCCAAAAAATAGGAAATGGCCACAAACAACTGGCCAAGGCTCATCCCGGGTGTTTTGAACCCCAAACCTTCTTGAAAATGACGATTTCGCCCTTTGGGCGAGTCGTCTTCCAAAAATTGAAGAAAAATCAAGAAATTCCAAAAAATTCTCAAAAATGGGAAATGGCCACAATCAACTGGCCATGGAATATTTTGGGTAACTCAGTATCCAAACCTTCCAAAAATGACAATTTTGCCCTTCGGACTAATTGTCCCCGAATCTTCCCATTTTACCCCCTAGCCCTAAATCACATCTTCCCTAAGCCCTTATGGTTATACTAGGAGGCCAATGATTGAAATTGATGTGCATTGACATGATTTATTTATGCATTTGATTGCGCTTTCATTATATTGACTGTGATTTGATAGGACCAGTCTTCCAATCTGCATGAAACCCTGACTCATACATATCTCACCTAAAATTGCGCCTGCATGAACTCTTAGTCAGGAAAATCACTCGCGTTAGGTACCGAAAGGGCGTTGGTAATGACACCGACGTAACCAAGTCCCCGAACCCAAAATCTCTGGTTCCGCAGAACTGATCGATCTCTCCCAATCGGTCAGTAAGGTTTCCGGTCTACCCTCCAAGAAAGACCGGTGGCGACTCCAAATGCATGCACAAATTGCACATGCCACCACGACCACACTAAGGTCGAAAGCGATCGACTCTTATCGTCGAACCCTCAAAAGACACTCCCGCCGCGATTTGGTATGGGCCTGGGAGGGCCCGCGCCGATCCAAAGCCTGCGATCGGTAATCCATTAGCCGCGTCCGTTTTTTTTCGGACGGGTCGCGACACCCATGTAACGAGCTTTAGGTCAGCTACTCTCAAACTGCAAAAGATCTTTAAGGAACTAGGTGAACCACCCCTTGGGCTTACTTGCTCGAATAAAAAAGACTTCAAGTCAAAACAGGACCAAATAGTTCATAGCATCATCAGGAATTTATTCAGCTAACCTTACAATCGTTTGACGCGAAACTTCATGCTTGTAACATAAAGCATCGGTTACTAGGAAGAAGTCGTTATCACTTAAGTTGTACAAACCTTAACCATTTGACGCGACACTTCATGTTTGTGACACAAAGCCCTGTTTACTAAGCAAAGGCATCTATCAATCAATGCTTACAAAGATTCCTATACATACTAGTGTTTACCAATAGAGAGGATGCTAATAATGTCAATAAAAACCTATTCTTAGATAATGTACTAAAGCTTGTACAAAGTTTAACACGACATAATCCAATTAATAATTAACTTGTATCTGGCCTCAAAGTAAATTAATGGACTAAACTAATGCATCCAACATATGAAAAAAAAATAGAAAGACATAATAAACAGCCTCCAAGAAAAAAAAAACTATATATGAATATCCACTCTCCCCAACTTAATTGACATTGTCCCCAATGGCATGGAGAATTAAAGAACAAGAAGGAACAATACAACCTGGGGGAAAGTAAGCTCGAATCCTACATGTGAAATCTGGAGAGAAGCTAACACCTCAATTTGCATAAGCCTTTTATAGATGAAGCCTAAAACAAAAACAAAAAACACATAATAGAAGTAAAACTGAAATAATATGAAAATAAATACTCAAACTGTGGGTTGCCTCTTAGAAGCGGTAAGATTATTGTCTTCAGCCAAACATGGATGGGATCACTCCTCAAACATTGGCTCCACCAAGGATGTGGATTCAATAAGTTGACCATCAACAAGGCCGTCAATATAAGGTTTTAAGCGATGTCCATTCACCTTAAGAATTTATCCCGTGCTCATATTTTGAATTTCTATAGCACCATAGGGAGAAAGTGGAAAATCTTTATAAGGTTCATCCCAACGATAGCAAAGCTTGCCTGGAAATAGATGAAGTTTGGAGTTAAAGAGCCAAATCTTTTGATTAGATTCAAAGGTCTTGCAGACAATGTGTTTGTCATGAAAGGCTTTAGTCTGCTCTTTGTAAAGTTTAGTACTATCATAAGCATCATTACGCAAGTTGAAGGCAACGATGAGAACCAGCTTGAATCATGTCAAAGTTGAATTGATTGATCGCCCACATGGCTCGATGCTCCAACTCCATTGGTAAGGGACAAGCTTTCCCAAATACCAAGCGGTACAGTGACATGCCAATAGAAGTATTGTAAGCGGTGCGGTATGCTTATAATGCATCATCCAAACACAAGAACCAATCCTTGCGATCAGGTCAGATCGTCCTCTCGAGGATTTTCTTGATTTCCCGATTCGAAACCTCTACTTGACCACTTGTTTGAGGGTGGTATGGTGTAGCTACTCTATGATCAACTTCATACTTCTTTAAAAGAAGCCCAAAGTTCTCGTGAACAAAGTGAGAATCTCCATCGCTAATAAGAGCTCGAGGGAATCAAAACATACTAAAACTATTATGCTACACAAATTTCATCACAACTTTGTGGTCATTAGTACGAATAGCAACTGGCTCGACCCATTTAAAAACATAATCAACAGCTACTAGTGTATACTCCAAAACACAAGAACGTTAGAATGGTCCTATAAAATCAATCCTACACTCATCAAATATCTCAACAATAAGAATTGGGGTAAGAGGCAACATATCACGCTTACTCAAGTTACTTGTTTGCTGACATCTTAAATATTGGGAACAAAATTTAGAGGCATCACGAAAAAGAGTAGGCCAATAGAAACCACATTTCAATACATTCAATGTCGTTTTGTTATTCTCAAAATGTCCCCCATACGCATGGGAGTGGCAAAAAGCAAGGACATTAGCAAACTCAATGTCGGGTACACATCTACGCACAATCTGGTCAGAACACTGTTGGAATAAGTCAGGGTCCTCCCAAAAATATAATCGGATCTGAGAGAAGAACTTATCTTTCTCTTGCTTACTCCATCCGACGGGGAGTTGACCTGTAACCAAATAATTAAAAATGTGAGCAAACATGGAGATGGAGAGCAAGAAATAGCAAACAATTGCTCATTAGGAAAAACATCATGAACTGGGACAGTAGTGGGTTGATCAACAATAATGTGAGATAAGTGATCCGCCACCACATTTGATGTGCCATTCTTGTCTTGGATCTTTAAGTTGAATTCTTGTAGCAAAAGAATCCACCGAATCAGTCGGGGTTCGGTGTCCTTCTTTGCTAACAAATATCTCAGGGCTATATGGTCAATATAAATTATCACTTTATATCCCAACAAATAAGAGCCAAATTTATCTAAGGCAAAGACAACAATTAACAACTTTTTTTTTCAATAGTGATATAATTAATTTGAGCTGTAGATAGAGTTTTGCTAGCATAATATATGATAATAGGCTTCTTGTCCAATCTTTGACCTAAAACAACCTCTACTACATAATCTGAAGCATCACACATAATCTCAAAGGGTAAAGACCAATCATTAGTTGAATCACAGGTGCTTGTGTCAAAAGTGAGTGAAGCGTGTTAAGAGCACTCAAACAAACATCAATAAAAAAAAAGGAGCATCCTTTACAAGTAAATTATGTTGGATCTAGCAATATCACCTAGAGGGGGGGTGAATAGGTGAATCCGAGTCTAATTGAAATTTAATACGGAATTTATAACAATTTCAATGTACGATTTGAATTAGGAACAATATAACAACGTGCAGGAAGACTAAACACAGAAATAGAGTTTAGAGAAGAGAAGTGTGCACGCTGAGATTATAGTGGTTTGGCTTGTTAGGCTTACATCCACTCTCCCACGATGACAGCCGATTGGCTGGGTTTCACTATAATGATTCAAAAAAGGTTACAATTGATCGGACACTCAATCTTTCTCTTACAAATCCTCACAATGAAAGGAATTTGGAATGCTCTGAATACTTTGGTGAATTTGAACAACTGTTGTACTTTGGATTGCTTGTCCTCTGTCACATCGCAGATCACCATGGTTCTTCTTTTATACTACTTTGCCTCCAAACTAGTCGTTGGATATACAATCAAAGGATCGCTCTTCAATCTTTGATTGTACGTCATCAATCGTGATTGAACGAGACTGTATCTGATAATATATGATAATCGTTGAAGTAGAATTTGAACTCTTCTGATTCAGCCGCCCATACAACTAAATCTTCAGTTTCCATAAGTGGAGTAGATTCAAATAAGATACCAAATACATTCTTGGAATGTAATATCCAATCGTAGATTTCCTCTTGATTGATTTGAAGGAATATCTAATTAATCAAATATCATAAACTTTCATATTAACACTTGCCTTGTTCGGAAACTTGCCATTCGTGGGTCTTCAGAATCAGTGTTGCAGAATCTGACCAGTCTCAGAAGTAGTCTTCATAACATGAGGGCTTTCTAAATCTGAACAGATATTTCAGAATGGTAATTCTGAGCTTCAATAAGGTCCATCTGACACTGCATATAGCTCTTAAGACGAAGTATTCAAATAAGAGATCATGTTGCATCTGACTCTCAGAAGCAACTCCATCTGAATGTCTTTAGAAGCACTTCTATCTGACCGCGTCAGAAGCACTTCCATCTGACCGCGTCAGAAGCACTTCCATCTGACTGTCGTCTTCATAAGCAACTATATGGCTACTCTTCCCTCGAGTTTTAGTGACAGAATTGGAGCAATACAAACTTCTTGTTTACACATTCTTCTTGCAATAAAATATTTTAACTATTACACAGATTCTGTTGATAGTTTTGTCAGAATCAA
Organism: Rhodomyrtus psidioides; assembly: GCA_021437785.1. Lineage (NCBI taxonomy): Eukaryota > Viridiplantae > Streptophyta > Magnoliopsida > Myrtales > Myrtaceae > Rhodomyrtus > Rhodomyrtus psidioides. Next base: position 416,283 of record JAILYB010000082.1, read on the forward strand.
AATAAAAGGAAAATTTTCACAACAATTTTCCCCTTTTTGATAATGACAAAACTGTCGAAATATTGACAAGTGTATCAAGAATTATGTTGTATGGTGACTAATTTAATTGAAGGAGAGTGAAGAAATATCACCAGATCATCAGGAATTACAACATCAGGAGTTACAACCTGCAATAATATAAACTAGTAATGCATGTGATAATATAAAGTAGTAATGCCTGCAAGCATTATGGAGACTCCTTCTCCCCCTTTTTGTCATCAACAAGAAGAATATCCATAGAAAAATGGCAATGCATAATGAATAATAATTCAGTACAAAGTTTTTCAAAAAGAATCAAGAAACAAGACTAGATCTGAAAAAAAAAAAAAAACTTTAAATAGAAGAAGGTGGAGGCAATTTTGAAGAAGATGGAATATCTCCGAGCTCTTTATCAGCCTCCTTGGAAGAATCTCTGACATAGTTTGCTCCCACATGTAGTGCATGATCTCTGGCTGCCTGAGAGGGAGGGAGTCCTTGGGCTACCTTGTTAGTACGGACTAGAGTGTATGTTGGCATATTACCCACCTCAGCACAGAACATCCTGCCGTAAAGATCAAGAGAGTTCTCTAGTGTGTCCACTTTAAATAGAAGAAGGTGGAGGCGATTTTGAAGAAGATGGAATATCTCCGAGCTCTTTATCAGCCTCCTTGGAAGAATCTCTGACATAGTTTGCTCCCACATGTAGTGCATGATCTCTGGCTGCCTGAGAGGGAGGGAGTCCTTGGGCTACCTTGTTAGTACGGACTAGAGTGTATGTCGGCATATTAGCCACCTCAGCACAGAACATCCTGCCGTAAAGATCAAGAGAGTTCTCTAGTGTGTCCACTTTCTGTGTTAAGACCTGTATTTTATCATCAACCTTCCTTTCAAAGCTAGACAGCTTCTGATCAATCATTTTCTCCATGGCAGCCATACATTGAGTGATGATCTGTTGAAAGTTTTCCACTTGCTTCTGAACTTCAAACTGAGAAGATTTTGTTTCAAGAAGCTCGCCAATGAAGGAATTAACAGCCTTGACTGGATGCATCCTTTGGGCAATGAATGATGTTCCATGTTTTGTAGTTTCAAGCACCTTTTTGCTAAGGAATGTCTCCCCTTCAGATGGAGGCCGAGGAATAGATTGAGAAGCTAGAATTTCTGTCAAAAGAACATCAAATTCTGCCAAAAACTGCTCCCCTTGAATTATAGTGTCCTTCCCTTTAGACAGAGTGCTTGAAACAGCTTTCGTCTCCACATTAATATCCATTGATGCTGACTGAACACTTGAAACTTGATCATCCTGGGCAATTGCTGCCTCTGACTCCAAAGCTACATGTGCAACAGTCTCGAATGGAACTGGAGATTCAGTCAATCTGTCAAATGAGATGGAATATGCCTCAGGAAGATCTTGTGCTTCTGCCTCTTCCATATGTTCATCTGCAACAGGCTGAGTTAGACATGGCCGGTTCGACCGAATCGCTGGTTCCGGTTCAGGAACCGGTGGTTCTGGTTCCACGAAAAGGTGGAACGGGCGGTTCCGGGACGGTTCCCGGTTCCGTATCTGGTTCCGACCGAAATTTAAAAAAAAAATTGAAAGGGAAGAGCCGGTTCGCGGCTCTTCCCCAAACCTATATATATATATATTTTAAAAAAATCCGATTCAGAACCGCGGGCCGGTTCTGGGCCGGTCAACAGACCGGTTCCGGATTCGCGGTTTCGTTTGGCCATGTCTAGGCTGAGTACACCACAACTCATAAAAAACTAATAAGTGCTTCATTATATTGCATCTCCATCTCCTCTCTTGTAGTGAAGTCTACAGTCCACATGTGAAAATACTCTTCCTTTGCAATCTCAACTACATATTCAGTAGTATCTGTGGGCTTGTCCCATGGAGTTCCTGTCTTTTTTCTATGGAAATCTCCTGTTCAATCTCACTTCCAACTATTTCAGCTGTTTGAACTACATCTGCTTCTCCTTCAGAAGGAGGTGAGAGTGTAGCTTCTGAATCTGATCTTTCAGTATCACCTTCTTCTTCTGTGAAGTCTTCATCATCTGAGGTGTCTGCCAGTTTTCCTTTAGTGGCCATTACTTTTCTTCTTTTTTAGGATCTCTGTTCTGTTTTTTCTTCAAATTCTACAAGAATTATCTCAGAATTCGTGTTCCTCCATCCATTAGCTGTCATCTTAAAACCCATCTTCCTAATTACGTTCTCACCGTCAATCATGAGTGGGATTTCTTGTGAAATAAGACTTGCAAGTATCTGGATTTGGAGAAAGTTCATCATCCTATAAATCAAGCCTGCATATGGAAGTTGTCCCTTGGGTTTTAGGACTGTCCTGTACATATGAAGCAAAACAGTATGGGCAAAAGATATTTTCTTTCCCTTCAACATTCCCCACAACAAGTTGGCTTCATACTTCGATATGTTAGTTTTGGAAGCTGCCTTTGGTCTAAGACTTTCAATGACAATTTTGTGCATCAAAGTATGTTTCAGTGGAAAGTCAGTGTAAGCAATGGGAGCCTTTGATTCTCTCGAAAAGTTTGTTTTCCCAGTAAGAAAACAAAAAAGCTTCCTCAGAAGTAACATCCAATGGTTTGAAGTCCATCTTATCAGCACCCATCAAGAAGGCCAGCTCATGAAAATGCAGATGATATGTTTTTCTTGCCAGAGTAAAGAAGAGAGAATTGAAGTTGACGAAGTGAAGGTTGGGGTAGAAATAGGCAACAAGATCAGGAAAAGTTTGTCTCCTTTGGATTATAAAGTTCTCGAGATTGATTTGTTGAAGGTCCTTATGAAGAGGAATTCCAACTCCATCAAAGTACTTCAAATCAAACACCCTGTGAGGTATGACACCCCTTTGTTTCAAAGCCTTAAATCTTTCTCTATGTGCTTTGTTTTGAAACAGACGATCAGGAAAGTTTATATCCTTGTTGAATCCTATGACTTTTTCAAAGTCATTGAACATGGCATCATCATCATCACCAACCTTTCCTTTAGTACTACCGGCACTGTCCTTACTTTGAAACACGACGCCCTTTGAAGGAGTCTTTCTCGGAGTCAATGCTGAACTAGTTCCTGCAACTTTCTCCTTACCCTTTCGAGAACCAGATTCAGGCAATTCTATGGCAATGGGTTCAATAACCCTTCCGGGCATGTTTATGAACTATAACAATTCACTTTCACTTTTGAACTTATGAATATCTAGTAGTTGTCTAACATTTTCCTCAAATCCTCCAACTGCCTTAATGCTATCAAACATAGGCTTAATGGTATGAGCAAGAGCTTCTTTTTCTTCAAAATCAGATACAAACAAACCTTTTGCTCGTCTAAGTGCTTCCCTTTGAATGTTGATTTCTGAGACTGAAACTTCGATAGGAGTCGCATCCCGGGAGAATGGTTTCCCTGTCGCCTGAGTGGGCTTTTTTGAGGCGGAGGCTGATTTTGGAGCCATAGAGATGAAAAAATTTGGAACTTTAGAAGTTAAGGTGTTTAATCGAGAGAGAATTTCGAGAGCGGAAGAGATTTTGAGTGAGTCTTAGGGTTTGAGTAGAATCTGTGAGAAGGAGAGAAATAGAGGTGACAGTTCATAGTCTCATAAAAGAGACAGTTATTTTTAGAAACAAGATCAATTTAGAATATTCAGGAAAATATACTTTTAATGAATCAATCAAAGATAATCAAATTTTTGCAAAGAGATTAGCGAGACTTACCTTAAAAGTCTTAAAATTAGAAAACTGACATTTGATTTTTGAATTTTCCTTTTAAACAACCTTTCTAAATGTATGCTTTTGAGAGATTCCTTCTGTCGTTCCTTCTGAGGGTCGTTCTGAGGGTCTTTCTGACGTTCCATGTGGTGGTTTTCTTCTGAGGCTTCCTTCTGAAGCTTTCTTCTGAGCCTTCCTTGTGAGGCTTTTCTAAAAGATGCTTAAGACAAAGGATTAATGATGGCTAATTCACTTATAATAAAATTAAAGGTTTCTTTATCCAATGATTTTGTAAAGATATCTGTAAGCTGATTTTTTGTATCAATATACTGAATATTAACGTCACCATTCTGAACATTATCACGTATGGAGTGATGTTTGATCTCAATGTGTTTTGCTCTTGAATGAAGTATATGATTCTTTGTGAGATTTATGGCGTTTGTGTTGTCACATTTGATCTCCACATTTGTGTCTTCAACACCATAATCTCTTAACTATTGCTTTAACCAAAGAATTTGAGCGCAACAGCTTCCAAGAGATACATATTCTGCTTCAGCTGTGCTGAGAGCAACTGTTCTTTGCTTCTTGGAATACCATGAAATAAGCATATTTCCCATGAGTTGACAAGTTTCAGATGTACTCTTCTTGTCGATTTTGCAACCTGCAAGATCTGCATCTGAATAACCTCTCTGAGTAAAATCAGAGTTCTTAGAGTACCATAAATCGTAACTGGGATAAGTCCCAATATATTTGATTATTCTTTTGATGGCTGAGAGATGTGATTCTTTTGGATTTGATTGAAATCTGGCGCATAAACAGACACTGAATAGAATGTCTGGTCTTGAAGTGTGAGATAAAGTAATGATCCAATCATACTATGATATAGCTTAGAATCAACTTCTTTTCCATCTTCATCTTTATCAAGTTTGGATGAATGAGACAAAGATGTTTCTGTCTTCTTGCAGTTCTCCAAGCCAAACTTCTTCACAATTTCCAGTGCATATTTCTCCTGATGGATAAATGTTCCTTTCTGTGATTGATGAATCTGAAGTCCAAGAAAGAATCGTAACTCTCCCATCATACTCATTTCGCACTCATCCTGCATTATTTTAGAAAAATTCTTGCAGAGAAGCTCATTAGAGGAACAAAAAATTATATCATCAACATAAATTTGAACAAGTAGAATATCCTTACCTTGCTTCTGAATAAAGAGAGTAGTGTCTACATTACCTTTGACAAACTTTTGTTTGGACAAGAAACTGCTTAGCCATTCATACTAAGCACGAGGTGCTTGTTTCAACCCATAAAGTGCTTTTCTTAGTGCATAAACTAAGTCATTTCCTTTAGGTTCTTCGAAACAAGGGGCTTGCTCAACATAAACTTCTTCTTTGATGTAGCCATTTAGAAATGCACTCTTCACATCCATCTGAAAAAGTTTAAAGTTATTGTAACAAGTATAAGCAAGTAATAGCCTGATGGCTTCTAACCTGGCAACGGGTGCATAAGTCTCATCGTAGTCTATTCCTTCTTCTTGGGAATAACATTTTGCCACAAGTTTTGCTTTGTTTATGACAACCTTCCCTTTGTCATCCAGTTTATTTCTGAATACCCACTTTGTTCTAGTTACTGGATGATTTTTGTGTCTGGAGACTAATTCCCAAACATCATTGACTTTGAACTGATGTAGTTCTTTTTGCATTGCACTAATCCAGTTCTCATCTGCTAATGCTTCTTCAATTCCTTTTGGCTCCATTTCAGACACTAGTGCTATGTTACTCATTGCTTGTTTGAACTTGGATCTTATCTTGATACCATCACTTATATTTCCCATGACAAGTTCCTTTGGATGACTTGATTTGTGTTTCCAGTTTTTGTTGAAACAATCATCTGAATATTCTATAGGTTCAGATTGCACAGCTTCTGAGCTTTCTTGATTTGAATGAATCTCCTTCTGAGTAGTTTCAGAATCAATTTTTGCATATGAGTCTTGCTTCTCTTCAAGTTCTATATGTGAATATGAGATTTGTGGAAGTATAGAAGCATGACTAGATTCAGATTCATCATTCTGAAGACATTCATCAAACTTGATGTTCATTGATTCTTCAACAATACGAGAGTTCCTATTGTAGACTCTGTAGGCTTTGCCTATTGTTGAATATCTTAGGAAAATGCATTCATATGATTTCTCATCAAACTTCCCAATGCGATCATTAGCATTCTTTAAAATAAAGCATTTACAACCAAATACACGAAAGTATGCAACATCAGGTTTTCTCTATTTAAAAAGTTCATAAGGAGTTTTCTCAATAAACGGTCTGAGCGAAATCTGATTCAAAATGTAGCAAGCTGTGGAAACTGCTTCAGCCCAAAAGTGAGAAGCAATCTTACTTTCAATCAAAAGTGTTCTAGCCATTTCTTGTAGAGACCGATTTTTCCTTTCTACTACCACATTCTGTTGAGGAGTATAAGGAGCATAAAAATTGTGTTGAATTCAAAATTCATCACAAAAATCAGAAAAGCTTTGATTTTCAAACTCTCCCCCATGATCTATTTTTATGCAGGAAATGGTATAACCTTTTTCATTTTGAACTCTTTTTGCAAATTTTGAAAAAAATATAAAGGCATCATTTTTGTGTGCAAGAAATAATACCCATGTAAATCTTGAGAAGTCATCAACAATAACAAGACAGTATTTCTTACCTCCAAGACTTAATGTTTTGTTGGGTCCAAAAATATCCATATGAAGCAGCTGCAAGATTTGCTTAGAAGAAACTTGACTTATAGACTTAAAAGTACTTCTTACCTACTTGCCTAGTGTACATGCATGACAAAGTCCTCCTTTTTCAAACTTTATTTGAGTTAACCCTCGAACAAGCCCTTTTTTAGAGAGCTTTGAAATATGCTTCACACTAATATGTCCTAATTTTCTGTGCCATAGTTCAGATTCATCCTTAATAGAGATGAGACATTTTCCATCTTTAGAATCAATATCTAGAAGATATATATTTCCATGCCTTCGACCAGTAAAGCTTTGCCTCTTGTCCTTGCTCATACCTATACATTTTAAATCTTGAAAGCAGATTTCATAACCAGAGTCACAGAGTTGACTTACAGAGATCAGATTGTAGTTTAGTCCTTTGACTAATGAGACATCATTTACTGTCAGATTTCCAATTTTGACAGTTCCTTTTCCAATGACTTTTCCTTTGTTTCTTCCCCCAAAAGACACACTTCTACCATTGTATTTTGATAGAGATACAAACATTTTTGGATTACCAATCATGTGGCTTGAGCATCCACTATCCAGAAACCATTTGTTATTGTTTCTCTTAGGGACCTGCAAGAATTAAATAACTCACTGTTTCTTTCGTACCCATGCTTTCTTAGGTCTTTCTGTGTTAGTAAAACTTGATGACCTTCTGTTAACAGGCCTCCAAACTTTCTTGCAATAGTCCTTAGTGTGGCTAGAATCACCACCATTCACACAAGGCTGATGTATGTAAGATCTTGTAAATTATTTGTAAAAGTGCTGTCTGTATGCAGAAATGTTAGGTTTTTGAAATTTTGTTTTAGTAAAATAATTTTTTAGATCACTTTCCTTTTTAAAACCCAAACTTGATCTATCATTGAAAGGTATCTGTTTTGAAATGATATTATCCAAAGTTTTTGAACTTTGTGAATTTTTTTTTAAATATTATCAATTTTCTCTTTTAAAGAAGTATTCTCTTTTGAAATGAAATCATGGCTTTCTTTCAAGTGATGAAATTCTTGTTGTAAGAATTCAATTTTCTCTTTTTGAGAAGTATCTTGTTGTTTTAAGGAAGAGATTTCCTTTTTCAAAACGGAAACCTTTTCAAGAGTTTTTTTTATAATTTTTACAAAGTTCGTCAATATATTCTGTAACTTCATCAGGGAGTTCAGATAAACATACATCTGTTTCTGAATCTGATTATGAATCCAATTTAGCCATCAAGCAAATATTTGTGTAGTCATCTTCACTGTCATCAGAGTCACTTAATGTTTCTGCCTTTAGAGTCTTCTTGTACTTCTCATACTTGATCTTGTCTTTCTTCAGAATTGGACAATTCGGCTTTATGTGTCCTGCTTTCTTGCAATGGAAGCATATCACATCTTTGCTTTCTTGGGAATCATTGTTTGATAATTTCTGATCATTTTTCTTCATTGGTTTCTTTCCCTTGAAGTTTCTGGCGTTTCGAGCCATCTTTCTAAATTTCTTCACCATGAGTGCCAGCTCTTCATCATCCTCATCATCATCATCTGTATCAGACAAACATTGAACAATTTTAGTTTTTAAGGCAATTGATTTCTTACCTTTTTTATTTCCCTTTTTGTTGGCGCGTTCTGTCTCATAAGATTGCAATGTCCCAACAAGCTCATCCACTTAAAGTGGTCTGATTGTTTGACATTCTTATATAGAAGGTTTGATGTAATTCCATTCGTCTGTGAGACCTCTAAGTATCTTTCTGACTTGCATTGGCTCTGCAATGGGTGCACCTTGTCTTGCGAGACCACTTGCCAGACTTTGAAACCTATCTATCATATCAGCAATAGATTCATCTGATTTCATATGTAATGCTTCATAATCACTCAGTAAAATGCAGAGTTTTGTTTCTTTTACTCTGTTGGTCCCTTGAAAAGTAATATGAAGTCTATCCCATATTGCTTTAATAGATTTTTCTTCTGAGACACGGTTGTATAAAGGAGTTGATAAGACACAAAATAAAGCATTGACAGCTTTGGAGTCTAAGCCTCGTCTTTTGACCTTTTCGGTCTCAGTCATTGTTGTAGTAGGAGTTGTTCAATTTTCGGGAGATGCACTTGCAGTAGTATCAGGTACAACACCATTTGTGACAACATCCCACATCAGATCATCATAAACCTTGAAGAACAATTTCATTTTGTTGCTCCACATATTGTAATCCTTCCCATCAAAGTATGGTGGTTTGTTGGCAAAATGTGAATCGCTTATTCCTGAAGAGTAATTGCTAGACATAGTAGATCGTTAACTCAGAAGTTAAAACACTTCTTAAACAAGAGTAACCTGCTCTGATACCAATTGTTGTATCTAGCAATATCACCTAGAGCGGGGTGAATAAGTGAATCTGAGTCTAATTGAAATTTAATGCGGAATTTATAACAATTTCAATGTACGATTCAAATCAGGAACAATATAACAACGTGCAGGAAGACTAAACACAGAAATAGAGTTTAGAGAAGAAAAATGTGTACTCTGAGTTTATAGTGGTTCGGCTTGTTAGACCTACGTCCACTCTCCCACGATGACAGCCGATTGGCTGGATTTTCACTATAATGATTCGAAAAAAGGTTACAATTGATCGGACACTCAATCTTTCTCTTACAAATCCTCACAATGAAAGGAATTTGAAATGCTCTGAATACTTTGGTGAATTTGAACAACTCTTGCACTTTGGATTGCTTGTCCTCTGTCACGTCGCAGATCATCATGGTTCTCCTTTTATACTCTTTTGCCTCCAAACTAGCCGTTGGATATACAATCAAAGGATCACTCTTAAATATTTGATTGGACATCATCAATCATGATTGAACGAGACTGTATCTGAGAATATATGATAATCGTTGAAGTAGAATTTGAACTCTTCTGATTCAGCCGTCCATACAACTAAATTTAAGTTTCCATAAGTGGAGTAGATTCAAATAAGATACCAAATATATTCTTGGAATGTAATATATAATCGTAGATTTCCTCTTGATTGATTTGAAGGAATATCTATTTAATCAAATATCACAAACTTCCATAATAACACTTGCCTTGTTCGGAAACCTGCCATTCGTGGGTTTTTAGAATCAGTGTTGCAGAATCTGACCAATTTCAGAAGTAGTCTTCAGAAGAGGAGGACTTTCTGAATCTGAGCAGATATTTCAGAATGGTAATTCTGAGCTTCAATAAGGTCCATCTGACACTGCATATAGCTCTTTAGACGAAGTATTCAAATAAGAGATCATGTTGCATTTGACCCTTAGAAGCAACTCCATCTGAATATCTTTAGAAGCACTTCCATCTAGCCGCGTCAGAAGCACTTCCATCTGATTGTCGTCTTCAGAAGCAACTATATGGCTACTCTTCCCTCGAGTCTTAGTGGCAGAATTGGAGCAATACAAATTTCTTGTTTACACATTCTTCCTGCAATAAAACATTTTAACTATTACACAGATTTGTTGATAGTTTTGTCAGAATCAAAATAAAAGGAGAATTTCCACAACAAATTACTCAAAAGTCTAGCAACATTACTAAAGGAATGAATGAATCAATATTATTATAATGTAAAACCCAGCATGCCCAAGAAAAAATGTTACATGTCTCACTGAATTAGGAGGTGGTAGTTTTTCAATAACTTCAATTTTCGCAGGATCCACCTCAATACCATGTTGTGACATTATGTATTCTTAAACAATACCTTGATGCACTATGAAGGGGCTCTTCTCCCATCTAAGGATGAGATTCTCTTCTATGCAACGCTACAACACCTTCCTCAAATTTTACAAACAACCATGAAATGAAGATTCAAAAACAGAGAAATCATCTATGAAAACCTCCATACACTCACCAATCATGTTTGAAAAAATTGTTATTATGCAACGCTAAAAAGTGGTTGGAGCATTACATAGCCAAAAGGCATTCATCGAAAGGTAAAAATACCAAAAGGCAGATAAAAGTGATCATGCCTTGGTCTTATAGACATATCGGAACTTGATTGTAACCTAAATAATCATCAAAGAAACAAAAATAGCTCTGCCCTGCCAATTTCTCAAGAATCTGGTCAATAAAAGGTAAGGAAAAATGATTTATTTTAGTAGCAGCATTCAACTTACGATAATCAATACAAACCCTCCATCCTGTAGTAGCACGAATTGGGATCATATCTCCCTTTTCATTGGCAACCACAGTAATACTACCATTCTTAGGACTTGTGTAGGACTAACCCACTCGCTATCAGAATTTGGGTAGATGATATCTGCATCAAATCATTTGACCACTTTCTTTTTCACTGTTTCACGCATGTTTGGGTTTAGCTTTCATTGTGCATCATGGAATGGCCTTACCGCATCATCAGCGTAAATACGGTGCATTCAAATGCATGGACTAATTCCCTTAAGATCTGTAACCAACCACCCAATAGCTGCTTTATGTTCCTGAAATACCATAATCAATTGACTTTCCTACTCATTGGTCAGATTAGAAGCAATAATAACGGGTAAATTGCCTCCTAGACCCAGAAAAACATATTTCAAATTACATGGAAGATATTTCAGTTTTAAAGTAGGAGGTACATCAAGAGAGTATGGAAGAAATGTGAACGATAGTGTAGGAAGTAGTTCATATTTAGGCATCCAAAGATTCAAATTCGCTTGCCAGCGAATTGTATGTGCATTGTCGATGTTCAACTTACACTTGTGGGTACAAAAATCTTTTAAAAATTTTACATACGCCATAATTTGTTTGATTGCATCAAAGAGAGATAACTTGATCTATTTTTGTTTCAAGAGATTCATCATCTCCTCCATCTTCACTCTTTTCTTATCTCCTCCCACCAAATTATGTGCCTTCAAAACTGCTGAAAATGGTGCTTTTGGTACATAAGTATTTAGTTCATCTTCCCATCTAACCATCTTCTCTTTGTTTTTTGGTTGGGTTGAATTTTCCTTCACTGTCTCGATATCATTGATTCTCTGCTTTTCAGTCATGTGCATCTCTTTTCCATTGCGCAAAGCTATGATTGATTTTGCTTGCTTGTGATGCACTCGGCCACCGTGTTGGTTATTAAGGTAACCAACCACTTGACTCGGCAATTTCCCTTTGATTGATCGTTGGTGCTAGCTGGCTCATTTGCATCTCCAACTTTATAATCGATTGAGTGTGTGAATGGAGAAGTTGATTTGAGGCCTCAAGTCCTTGTGAAGCTTGCAGTGCCTTCTCTTCAAAAGATTGTGCATCCGGTGTTGGTTGAGGAGCTTATGGGCCTGCACATTAGAAGGAGCATGACTAGTAAAATTACTTACTTGAGGTCTAAAAGAGTTACTTTGTTGTTATGGTGGTTGCGTCCAAGAAAAACTGGGATGGTCTCTCCAACCGAAATTGTTAAAACCTTGAGCTGCCTGAACTTGCTCTTTTGCAAAGACCGCTCCTTGCGATGAACCTTCACTTGAATATATTGAATCTAAAGCATACACCTCATGTTGGGGGGGTTTTTGTCCTTGAAGTAACAATTGATCAAATCGTCGGGTCAAGGCATCAATCTTGGAGTACACACTTATAACCTTGGCATTCACCTCCATAAATTGACCTACTTCGAACAAGGACTCCCTTTTGACGGTTCCTGAGTGGCCCTGCTTCCTTGATGAAGAGACATGGTGCATAGAATTCTCACTTAGCATCTCAAACAGTTGTCATGCCTCGTCTTCATTCTTGTGCAAAAAGGTGCCTCCACAAAATGCATCCACCATATGTATGTGCCTCTCATGGAGTTCAACATAAAAGCTCTGCACCAGTTGCCACTTGGGAACTATATGATGTGGGTAAGAGCGCAACAAATCTTTGAATCTCTCCCACGCCTCAAAAAACTGCTCGCCATCATGTTGACTAAAGCTTGTGATTGCCCTTCTAATATTAGTAGCACACCCAATGGGAAAGGATTTCTTCAAGAATAGGCGCTACAAATCTGCCCAAGTAGTGACCACTTTATCTAAAGAATTAAGCCAATGCTTGGCTTTATCTTTTAATGGAAAAGGAAGCAGAATAAGCTTTAGCGCCTCATCAGAAAAGTTCTGCAACTTCACAATAGAGCAAACCTCCAAAAACCCATCCAAGTGTTTGTAAGGTTCTTTATTGCTGAGACCGTGAAATGAGGTTAGCATCTGAATGACACTCAACTTAATTTCATACCGTGCTACTGCAATTGTTGGAACTTGTACCTGCGAATTAGATGTGTATATGGGAGGAGTGAAATGATCACTCAAAAGTCTCTGCTGTTTGGTCATTAGTGGAGTGTTGTTTTCTACTAACTCAACCTCATATGCCTTCAGATTTTGTTCTTTCCCAATTTCTTTGTCCAATTCGGTCATGGTTGCATGTACCGTGCGATGCCCGTGCATAACCTAGCAAAAAACAATTAAAATAACGAAACTAAACTACTCACGCAAAAGTAAAGAACCGTGCCTTGAGTGCCCCAGTAACGACCCTAAAATTTGATTGTGTAGTAGAGTGATAAAAAATAAACCCTAATTATTAACTGTAGATAATGATAAGAAGAGGTCGAACCATAAGGAAAATAATGACGGGTTTGAGTTTTTTTTACTAAGTAATTTAGTCTAATTCTAGAATTCAGTTAATTAAAATAAGGTGTAAACAATTACGAGAAAACTATCGCCTTTGAGTTTCGAATCCACGATGCGTTCTTATTTGATTAGCCTCTTTATTTGCACTATCAAACCTAACAAGCTACAAGCTTGCTATAATCATGAATCCATGACCTAACTTGTTATAACCTATCTTGTTGATCACTGTCGTCTTTCGCTTTCCAAGCTTAGAACGCTTAGAATCGATCAGATATAGATCATCTGCCTTGATCATAAATTGCAATTAAAACTATTGCTTGGGTATGAAATTAAAATCATAGAAACTAAAATCATAAAATTGATTTAACAATAAAATTCTTGAATGAAATAGATGAAGATGAAGTCTCTCCCAAACAATCAAGTGCAATACCAAAAACTAAATAGAAAGTTTAGAATTCCAGCAAGAAGTATCGTTTCATCTACACTCAAAGACGATGGAATAAAATTAGTTACTCATGAAAGTAATTGATGGAGAAGAAATCGGAGAAGAAGCCATGGCCAAAGTGAATTTTTTGCACGTTGCTTCCTTTGCTGCACATTACTTTCTTTGCTTGCTACCTCTTCTTCTTTTTTCTCATATTCGTCATCTCCCCCGTATCTGCAGTAGTCACCTTGTTATATTCAGGGCTCTCGTCATGATTCTGTTTGATTTTGGCATATCCCATCAATCAATAGCTTATGAAAATTCAAACCTACTAAAGATGAGATTTTGCAAAATTCACTAAGGATCTTGGATTTTAGGAAATATCAGGTTTACAAAGTCTTTGTAGCTAGAAAATATTTCAAATTCGGTCTTCCTCTTCGATAATCAAAATGTCAGCCAAAAAAACTAATGTAATTATTAATATTTATTTGAAACTCCCAAATTAGATATAATTTTTAGGCATAAATATAGACCGATCAGTAAGCAATACCGATTGGCACTCAAGGCTCTTGTATAAAGATCACATGTACAATAAAATTGTCACCAGCTGAGATCTAACGTTGGACGTACTCGAGCCAAATAGGACTACCAGAGGTTTTGTTTCCCTTTATTACAATTTTCTTCATGAAATAGCCAAACAGAGAGTGCATGTCATAGAAACATTATCTGAAAGAGCAAATATCTAGAACTAAGCATATGAGAGGTGTAAAGTAGCAAATCAGACTTGGAAGTTCACATGCCCTTTACCCTAGGACAGGAACACCCACTGTCAATTGCAATTGGAATTGGAGGCAGGGCGCCAATGAGACAGCAGAGTTTAAAGATAAGGGTTACAGGTCACCGGGAAGAATGATGTCTGTCGTGGATCAATTGGCAGGGAGAGTTTGCCATTCGTTTCTTTTCCTTATTCTATTTCTTTCATTCCCTTTCCCTTTCGAGATGAAGCATGCACAGCATGAGGCATGATGTGGCGTGCCAATCGAGATAGATTTTGTTTTATTTCTAATTTCTCCCCTTGAAGGGCTCGAGGAAAATGAAATTATTTGGTCACTCCCCAGGTAATGTGAAGGAGTGTGTGGGAGTGCGTACTGGTTTTGTGGGGACAAAGGCTATCATGTGCACTTAAGAGCTTGCCCTCCCCAAACATGCCTTGTTTGGATCAAAACCTTTTGGCACAGTGCGAGTCATACATGATTCATGTGGGAGCTCCTTCAAGTAGATTCATTCTTTTGACATCTCTTTGTTCTAAAACGTTTTGGTTCCACGTTGAATTGCCCATGTTGGGGCCCCCACCAAGAATGACACCCTTAATCAAAATAAGACTAAAGAGAAAAACACAAGTAGCTGCATCCTAGTTTACGAATCGGAGAATTTGAATATCGTGGAAAGGATTGGCTAAGCAATTACGCACTTGATTGGATGACGGTGGATGGTGTATTCGAATCATAATGTGTTTGGCTCATAGTAGAACGAGGGTCCTGCCTATCGGAGCCTTGTCGGGTGCACATGGACTGGATAGTTTGTGTGCACTCATATAGGGATAGTCGAGCCAAATGTTGGCACAGCATATACTATCCAACAGAGAGAGAGAGAGAGAGAGAGAATCTGCATCGACACATTACTTTGGTGGGAACTCAAAATTGAGGAATTATGTAATGAGTTGGAGAACTCGAGTTAGGAAGCATGTTAATCAAGAGATTGCGATTTTTGCTAGCTAAAACAAGAAAAATATTAGTAGTTGTCTTACCTTTCTCTGGCATTTAAATACTCTATCAAGCTGATAGTTTAACAGGGATAGATCTTGAATGCAACCGGAAATTGGTTTACTTCTACATTTTCAATACCCTAACATGGAATTCACGTGGATTTTACTCGCCCTACTCTTTTAAGAACTTGTGATCTCAAACAACTGTCTATATGAGATGGTACCAATAATTATAAGACGTGACTTAAGTTCAATAAAGAGATTGCTACCTTACTTGGACCAATTTGACTAATGATCATCCCATGTGAAGATGTAATTACTAGTGAAGTTCCGGGGAGAAGATTGAAAGGGACCAAACTATATCCATGCATGAACATGTTTCTAGCATATGTATAATAAAGTAGCACACTTATCCAAATTGCCATGATAAGCCATCATTTCTTTTCAAAGGCATTTCTTGGGTCCAAATGTACTTTGCTTTCGATGCTTTTTGATGATTTGTGACTCGACATGTTCCGTTTGAGTCCCAATCAGATATGTCTTCTCCCTTCCAGCCAGTTGATGTCGATTCAAGTCAATGAAAAAGTGAAGGACTGGCTACATCAACAGCCTTTTGAGGCATTTGATTGTCCTAAGTTTAAATCTTAGATACACAAAAGGACTTGGTGAGTTAAGAAGTTCTGTCAAAGGACTTGCTGGGTTAAGAAATTTATATCTGATATGGGCAAATACCCCTTCCCCGAAAAGGAAAAAATTGGTTTCTAAATTTGCCTCAAGTCATTATGCAATGTGAAGCTGTTCCCTCATTCAACTTATTTGTTTCCACTGAATTCTTTTCTCAACAAAAAATTACAAACTTAGGTAAAGTATGCATTTAGTTACTTTCTTTGTTATCTACACCGGGTGTCTTGACCTCTTACAACACCGTATCAATCCTATCGAGTCGCCACAGTCCCTCGTCTCACCGTAATGGGTAGGTAAAGTAATCGGCATCACAAGAGGCTCTTGGTGGAGAGAGGGAGATGTCACGCTTTCTCACATTTAGGGAAAATAACCATACACATCTTTAATGTTGGCATTTCCCAAAACAAGACTAAGAAAGTGGGTTCCATCCACGATTTAGCCCCCCCCCCCCCCCCCCAAAAAAAAAAAAAATTGGGTGCGCATGGAACAGTAGCACTCAGGATTGTTCATTAGTGCCCCCAAAAGATCAACTAGCTATAGGGCCATAGAAATGTCTATCAATCTGTTATACACACACATGTGTGGGAACTGTGCGCGTGCAAGCATGGTTGGCGGCTAAAAGGCTTTTTTGGTCCAATGCCAACAAGAATTGCCAATGTCCCTCAAAGCAAGGACCATGTGGGGACTCCCATGTCTCTACACACTAAAATAATCACAAGGACCCTAGATCAAGAATTGGCTCCTTGTGTTGCCAAGAAGTTGGGGCACATCCTAGATGATGCTAAGCTAGTGTGGGACCTCCTTGTGGTGGTTTGATGAGGGCACAATCACAATTCATGTAAGAGTGGGGTCCAATCATGGTCCTGGTCCATCATTTTAGTAGGGTGTTTGGATCCTCTGCCATAACGGCAGAGGATCATAATAACATCCACCCTTAGATCTTCCCCCTCTATAAATGGGGGAAAGATTTAAGGGCCCAAGTGATAATGATCCCCTGCCATACATGCAGGGGATCCGGGTCCTTCAGTAGGAGGGGCAAAACCATTTTAATGTACTTTTATAATTTGAGTGATTGTTTTCATTCTAATTTGACGGGCGTAATAGTTACGGTATAAGGCTGTAGCAAAATAATTGATTGTTAAAAAAGATTCGAGAAATGTCTCATTATTTATCGGTGTTGACAATTAAATCCGGCAGAATTAATCTAGATAGTAATTTTGTGATCAGTACAAAAGTAAATAAATCAAAAAAATACTCGATGTTCAAAAAAGGCCACTTCCACTTTGTGGGACCAAAAAGCCCACTAGCTAGCTTGTATCTACTAGGTTAGGTTGCATATCCACTCTACAATTGCTTTCTTTTGAGTTTCTAAGTCGATTTTACAATCGTAAAGAGAGAAGATTTTGTCAAACTTATTTTCATGTGAAAAGGTGGGTTTGGGATTTTAGTGTGGGAGTTTTGATTTGGGGACTTTTTAGGGGAGACTCGCTTCGAAAATATGCGTCCATGGTTCGAGGCTTTGGGAAGTGGTTGACCAAAGGTGGTGAAGAGAGATGATGCATGTGTTGGCTTGCGTGTAAGATGTGGGCTTATTCCTCTCATGGTGATACGCGTGCAAGATGCAATCTTTTGAGTGACCACATATAAGAGCTTCCAATAGATATTTCCCACATTTCTAGCAAAAAAAAAATATAGATATTTCCCACGTCTAACAAGGTCGATGCGGCGCCAGGTCAGCGACAACAAAAAGGAGTAAGGATACAAATTATCCCTAAATTTTGATTTAATATATAATGTGATTCCTGAACTTTAATTAATGGGCAGCGTGCTTGTAATTTATTTAACATGATCTTTGGATTTTTGGTACATGTTCTATTTAAACCAAAAACCATATGAAAATGTTAAATATTGTCCTTCCACTAACTCAAGTTCAAGAGCAACGTGGAATATAATCTATTGTTATACGGGAGAGCGTCAATGAAGTTTGTTATGTAACAACTCTAGCCACAACGGCCATGTTTCTTTGCCAGTCCATGATCTCATGTTGCCGTCCGACATACTTCCGCTGCTTTGGCTTGAAAAGCGAACACTACCACCAGAGTCCTTGCCTTCAGACAAACCAAGTACTATAATTTTGGGAAGCATGGCCGCTGAAAGCCACCTTACCCGCCACTACTCACCGCCACATCTTAGATCCACCAAGCTTGCTTTTGTTGAATGTTATTCTGACGCCTTTAGGCGCTTCATTTCCAAAATAAAGACCACCTTCAGTTTGTCGTCGTCCGACGAGTTAGATCTTAGCAACAGTGTCTCGATCCACCACTGCCCGCGCCTTCACATGCCACCCAACCAGGAGAATTCCAAAAAAGGGTTCGAAATGACATCGTTTTCTCAAATATGAGTCTAAAGAGGACTTTGTTTTAAATAAGGGTCTGAAATGCTCAAAGCGCCTAGTCGAAGGGCATTTTTGTCCTTTTATTTTTTTTGAATTTTTTTGAATTTTTTTCTTTTTCTTCCACTCCCCTCCCATCTCAGGCCAACTAATGCACCTAGGACCAGCAGACAGAATCAGTCAACGACATCGGATTGGGCTCAAATTCGGTCGGGTGAAGCGAAACGGCCGCCTGATCAATACTCGGTGCCGTTGGCATTGGATTTTGGAAATTCGGGGTCGTTTAGATGGATTTTCGAGCATATTTCTATTTTTAGGCAATTTTATAATTTAATGGTATTTTTGTAATTTTTGTGTTATCTTTTGTCATTAGGGTTGACACCTTTATAAGGTCGTCTTTAGGGTTTTGAGAGCATATTATTGAATATTGAGAATATTACGATTTGATATCGTTTTGAGTGAACAGTTATTGTTCCTCGTTTATCGTTTCGATTCTTCTGTTTAGCCTTGCTTTCTATCATGCTTCTGCATCATTTGGTATCAGAGCACAAGTTGCTTGAAATCAATGGCTGAACGGAATTGAGGTGGTCGAAGACAGCGTGCTCGTGGAGGCCGAGAGCGTGGAGTCATTCCTGATGCAGATGAACAGCCGCGTCTGAGAAACCTGCGAGATATAGAAAACGAAGAACTACATAGACGAAAGCAGGATTTGAAGAGACAACTTGCACGGGCGCTGAGAAGGCAAATCTAGCTATTGGAGCGACGACTTGCGCGAGCGGGGTTGGACTTTCAATCCGAAAAATATCCGATCGTTGATGAATATCCGATCGTCGATGAAAATCCGATCGTTGATGAAAATCCGATCTTTGATCAAGAATCGATCTTTGATCAAGATTTGATTTTTGATGAATATCCGATCGTTGATGAAAATCCGATCGTTGATCAAGATCCAATCTTTGATCAAGAACCAATCTTTGATCAAGATCTGAATTTCGAAAAATATTCGATTTGTTATGAAAATCCAATTTTTGATACTGATCCGGTCTATGAAAATCCAATCTACGATGAATCTGACGGAGAGCAAGAGGATGCAGATCCAAGCGCGATGGTAGAAATCTTCACGGATGCAAAGGACGGCGAGGGTGTTCCTAGTGATGTCTCCCAGGCGGAGGCATTGATGCCAGCATACAAGGTGAAGGATTAGGATTTCGCCACGTTCAAGGAAATGGCCGATTTGGTTCCTGACGATGCGCAGAAGGCCGATGTTTCGGGGATCACTAAGGATCAAGGTAATTTTGTTCCTAAAACTGATGATTTTGGTGGCGATGAGTTTGTCGCTATGGATGAGGTCGATCATAATGCGTTAGGCACTAGGCGCATTTATGCGCAAGATGGAAAACTCGTTGACCGAGGCGTAGCGTCTAGAAAGATTTATGAAGATATTAGGTTGGTTGTGAATTTGTCCGTGGCCAAGTTTGAGAAGAAAATTCTTGGTGTGTTCTGGTTACATGAAGACAAGGTATATTTGTCATCTAGTTCTTTCAAGAGTAGTGCGTCTGATTTGCACATATCATCTTCTTCAGATGATGCATGCCTCTACGTTGCTGAATCTGAAGATGATAATGATATTGACCCTTCTATAAGATCAATCAGGATGAGTTTTCCATATGTGAAGCGGCGTAAGAAATTGCATGGCTCTATTGAGACAGAGAAGCTTGATCATGTCGGTATTTTGACTTTGCAATATAATGACGGTGAAGTTTTCCAGTGGAGTAAGGTGAGGGATCAAACACTGAGCCGGATAAAAAGTCACATAGAAATGATGGTGGCCACCAGTGGATGTAAAAAAGCTGTTGTAATCCCTCATTCAATGGGTGTTTTGTACTTTCTGCACTTCATGAAATGGGTTGAGGCGCCAGCTCCAATGGGTGGAGGCGGTGGACCTGATTAGTGTTCTAAGCATATAAAAGCAATCATGAACATTGGTAGACCATTTCTGGGAGTTCCAAAGGCTGTTGCTCGGCTTTTCTCCGCTGAAGCAAAGGATATTGCAGTTGCCGGGGCAATTGCACCAGGTGTCCTGAGCAATGATATATTTCGTGTCCAAACTCTACAGCGTGTAATGAAGATGAGCCGCACATGGGACTCCACCATGTCAATGATGCCGAAGGGTGAGGACACAATTTGGGGTGGTCTTGATTGGTCACCTGAGGAAGGATATCTTCCTAGCAAGAGAAGGCAAAGGATGAATGACTCACAAGTTTCCAGTTAAAGTGGCACCAACAGTTCCGCTTGTCTAGAAGATTTCAGAGATTCCTAAGGAAGACGAAGTCCGAGAGAACAAGCAAAATATGAAGTATAGGCGCATGAAAAGAGTCTTTCAAAAGATGTTCTTATCAATGACGATGAAGCAGATTCGAGGGCGAATCTTTTTTCTAGCAAGGGAGGATGATGCACCTAGGACCAGCAGACAGAATCAATCAACGACATCGGATTGGGCTCAAATTCGGTCGGTTGAAGCGAAACGGCCGTCTGATCAATACTCGGTGCCGTTGGCATTAGATTTTGGCAATTCGGGGTCGTTTAGATGGATTTCCGGGCATTTTTCTATTTTTAGGTAATTTTATAATTTAATGGTATTTTTGTAATTTTTGCGTTATCTTTTGTCATTAGGGTTGACACCTTTATAAGGTATTCTTTAGGGTTTTGAGAGCAGATTATTGAATATTGAGAATATTACGATTTGATATCGTTTTGAGTTAACAATGATTGTTCCTCGTTTATCGTTTCGATTCTTCCATTTAGCCTTGCTTTCTATCACGCTTCAGCATCTCCAACGCCGACCTCCGGCGAGGGTCACCTGAGCTGGCGTCACCTCGCCTAAGCTAATGTTTAGCTACCCTCGCCCGAGCTAGCGTTAGGCGAGAGCAGTCCTCCCTAGGCAGGCAGGCAACCCTCGCCAGATCCGGCGAAGGTTGCCCTTGCGTCGCATGGTCGGGCAGGGTTCGAGGGTGACAAGGGTTGCCCACACGCCGGCAAGGCCAGGCCTCGGGCGACACAAGTGCAATAGAAAGCTCTTGTTTGATCTCTTGCACGGAATCTTGGGTGAAGTTTTGAAGCCCGTATGAATCCGAAGCCGTGGGCAGGTCCATTTGAACGACACAGTCACCGTCGTTATCATCGTCACAATAAAGGGTCGCAACTAATCGGCACATTATGTAGAAAAATCGAGAGCTTTCCAAGTACTTGAGGAAGTTTATGCTTTGATAGATAAAGATTTGCCTCACATGAAGCACCAGAGTTTGAGGGCATTCAAGGAAGAAGAGATGAGTTGGTCGTAGAAATTGAGCGGGGCACGCTTGTCCAAGAAATAGGCATGGCTAACGTCGACGACCCTCGCCGGCATCGGCCTGGGCGAAGGTAGCCCGACGCTGCCTAAGCGAGGATGGCCTAGGGAGGAGAGGGGAGAGAAGGGGAGAAAAAAGAGAAAAAGAAAAAGAAAAGAAAAGGCAAAAAGAAAAAGAAAATTCAAAAAAGTAAGCGACGAAATTGTCCTTCGATCATATCCTTCTTTGAAATAATTTGAGCACTTTAGATCTTTATTTGAAACAAAGTCTACTTCAGGCCTTTACTTGAGAAAACAATAACACTTCGGGCCTTTTTTTTCGGAATTTTTCCCACCCAACCCCCTTGGGCTTCAAATCCTCGCGACCGCATGATGTTCACATGATAATACGCGCTAGCCGCATACAACGGCGTCATTGCCGACGTCATCAGACATGTCAATTGCGTACATCCTCTACTACGTCAGGCAAGGTCAGATTGCCACGTCATCAATCTCTCGCATCCGCTAACCTTTGACCGTTAGACCATGTGGACTCTTGAGGTTGTGAGCCTTAGGCGGCCCTCCGAAATCCCCATACATTACACATGGGGAGAAGAACATCAGAAGTGCCAAAAGTTGTGTATGGCACCTTGGCACTCGCTTTATGTAAACAGCTTTCGAAAAATCACGTAAGTGCCAAATCAGATAAAAAAAATCATTATTTAAGTGCCTCCGGTGAGAAATTTCAATCAAACTAATTACGTGACATTTATAATTAATTTTTCAATCCAACATGGCCAATTTTTTTCGCAATTGAGTCCACGTGGACTTCCAGAATTTAAATTAAATTTGAAAATGAGCTAAATAATAAAAATAATAAAAAAGAGAAAGGATTGCATAGGCGGCGAGGGCTGATGACCCTCACCCAGATCTGGGAAAGGGCTTGTATGCTCTTGCCAAAAGTCAGCAGAGGTCGACGTCTATCCTCAACCCTCACCAGCCATTGCCAAGGAAGGGTGGTGGCATTAAGGGCTGTGTAGCCCTCGCCGCCTAAAATCCTCTTTTTTAAGCTTATTTTTAAATTTTTTAATCTTATTTATTTTGTATTTGCAATATTTTTTTTGAATTTTTATCTCTTTCTTATTGTTAAATAGATATCCAGTGAGCCACGTCGGCGTCAAATATTAATAAAAAAAATGACACGTTGCATTTTCGGCCAAGCATATCGGAGCTGGCACTTAGATTATTGTTTTTTTTTAATTGATACTTAAGTGAACGTTTGAAATTTTTGAAACTAAAGTGAGCGTCGTACATAAATTTTGGCAGTTGTAGAGTACTTCTTTCGATACACATGTATATAATATGTCCAATTTCCCTTTTAATTTAGTGCTTGACATCATTTTCAATAATGTTAATGATGCTTCAAAAAAAATGATGATACCTCAACTTCGATTGCATCAACATTATCCTCAATTTTAGTTAGTAATTGACACGTTTATTATTAATGAGATAACTAGACCATATTGCACAAAACAAATAGTTCGTTACGAAACTTAATTACACAAAATGATTTAAAAGATTAAATGGAAAATGATAAAAATTAAGAGGATGAAAAAGACTTAGGGCCTATTTGGTTCAGCATTTGGCCAAGGGACTTTGAGAAAATGCAAATACTTTTAGGCTAAATACCTTTTGCAAAATGTAAGTAGTGTTTGGTAAAGTGTATTTTAAAAACACATTGAAAAGAAACATTGACGTAAATACTGTTTGGTGAAAAATGAACTTTGTAAAGTACTTTTACTTTTTTTATTTAAAAAAAAAGCCCCGGTGGCAGCGGTTTGGCGGCCACCATAGGTCGCCACTGGCGGCGACGACCGACGACGACATCGGTTACCGACGGCAGCGGCGACCGGTGGCAGTGGCGACGGTGACCGGCGGTGGTGACTGGCGACCGGTGGGGTGTGGCGGGTGGTGGGGTATAGCGGGTGGCGGTGGGCAGCAACAGCGATGGTGACAAAGTTAAATAATAAAAAATTAATTGCATTTCGTAAAAGTCCCTTAACCTAAAGTACCTCTAGAGCATTTGAGATGCAAGTGTATCGGGCCAAAGTGAGCAAAAAATTGAACCAAACAGCATTTGCATTTGGCCAAGGGACTTTAGTGTTGGGCTTTTTTAAAGCCGGTCCAGCCTATTGGTTTAGTTGTTATACCTAGGGGTATAACACAGCAACAAAAAATTAGACAAACGTAGCGAAACAGAAAGCACCGAGAGAGAAAAACAGTAGCAAAAACGTGAAAAAAGTAGCAAACCGAGTGAGGGATAGCTGTAGTTTTTCGGAGGAAAAACAAATCTATCCAGCGGCGAACAACTCAACGATCGGAGGTCTTTCCGTGGTTCGATTGGGCTGAAATTTTGTCGGAGCTTCAAGACTCGTTGTTCTTGATTATGTGTGGTTGGATCGTGAATTGAAGGTATTTATTGTAGCTGTTCGTGGGCATTTTTCAGATTACAAATTTAGGGGTGTTTTTCATCATGTTCTCTCGTTTAAAGTGATGTTGTTACTTGATCTCCACTTATAGTTTTGAGATTTCATTGTCGTTGAATTCAGCGAGGTTTTGTACCTAAACGAGTAACATAGAGTGGAGATTCGGGTGGACTCGGTGATCTGTCACGTGATTTTTATCCTTCGCATTGAATGAGTTTTCCACGTAAAAATTCTAGTATCATATTTTCTTTGAGTTTTTATATTTCAATTGGTTGTGCTCGATTTGGTTTCTCACATGTTCCGTCAAAGAGAAAATTATATCAGCTGTTTTTCCCAACATAGTGGTATCAAAGCATTATTTTTGACTGAATGATGAAACCGAATATGAGCATGATGATTAATTTGAATGGAAAGAATTATCATGTATGAAGAGGAAAAATGGAAAATCTATTATATGTGAAGCGATGGCATTTATCGGTGTTTGCTGATGCTAAACCTGATAATATGAGTGATGTCGATTGGGATCTTGAGCACAAAATTATGTGTGGATTTATTCGACAATTTGTCAATGATAATATTTTGGATCACATCAGCAAAGAGTCACATGCTAGAACTTTGTGGAATAAGCTGGAATCATTATATGCACGGAAGACTGACAACAACAAGATATGTTTGATTAAATAATTTATGGAGTTGCATTATAGAGATTGTCAATCTATATCAGATCACTTGAATGAGTTTCAATAAGTGATAGATCAACTTTCTGCCATGAATATTAAATTGGATGATGAAGTGTAGGGACTTTGGCTGCTATGTACCTTATCGGAATCTTGGGAGATATTTCATATATCTTTGATTAATGCTGCACCTGATGGTATTGTTACCATAGATTTTGCAAAAAAGTGACGTTCTGAATGAAGAGATGAGAAGAAAAACACATAGTTCTTTCTCTCATTTTGAAGCTCTGGTTGTTGAAAATAGGGGTAGAAGTCAGAGTAGAGGTCCGAAAGATAGATATAAAAGTCGAAGCAAGTCAAGATCATGGAAGAAGACTATTGAGTGTCATCATTGCAGTAAAATGGGTCATATGAAGAAAAATTATTTTCAGCTGAAAAATGATAAGAGGAATGAAAAGAAAAATGGCAATGAGAATAACGAGAAAAGAGATAACAATAATGATGATCGGGTGGCAACTGCTACTAATAGACTTGTTATTGTTTGCTATGATAACAATGTTAATTTTGCTTATGATGATTCGAATGGGTTATTGATAGTGGAGCTTCTCTTCATATTATCTCCAAGAATGAGTTTTTTTCCTACATGTCAGGAAATTTTGGCACCTTAATGATGGGTAATGACGGTTTGGTTACTGTTGTTGATATAGGAGATATATGTCTGTAGACTAATAATGGAGCAAAATTAATTCTGAGACTTTCATTTGGGAGTGATAATCCGATTCTTGTTGGATATACTGATTTTGACATGACAGGAGATACTGATACAAGGAATCTACTTCAGGTTATCTGATTACTTTCTCAAGGGGAGCTGTGGCTTGGCAATCAAGGTTGCAAAAATGTATTGCCTTGTCAACGACAGAGACAGAATTTATCGCAGCAACTGAAGCATGCAAGAAATTACTTTGGATGAAAGAGTTTACACAGAAACTTGGTTTCACTCAAGAAATGTATGTTTTACTTTGTGATAGTCAAAGTGCTACACATCTTGTAAAGAATTTCACTTTTCATGCTAGGTCAAAGCATATTGATGTGAGGTATCACTAGATACGGGAAACTTTGGAATTCAAAGGATTGAAACTTGAGAAAGTACACATAGAAGATAATGCTTTAGATATGATGACAAAAGCTCTTGCTAGAGAGAAGTATGAGTTTTGTTGACGTCAGACTGGCATGGATTTCTGTTGAGTTCTTTTGTGTCTGGTTCTCCCTCAATGGGCTAGAGGGAGAGATTTGTTGGGCTTTTTTTAAAGCCGGTCTAGCCCATTGGTTTAGTAGTTATACCTAGGGATATAATACAACAACAAAAAATTAGACAAACATAGCAAAACAAAGAGCACAGAGAGAGAAAAGCAGCAGCAAAAATGTGAAAAAGGCAGCAGACCGAGCGAGGCATAGCAGCAGTTTTTTGGAGGAAAAACGAATCTGTCTAGCGGCGATCAACTCGACAATCGGAGGTCTTCCCTTGGTACGATTGGGCTGAAATTTTGTCAGCGGCTTCAAGACTCGTTATTCTTGATTCTGTGCGGTTGGATCGTGAATTGAAGGTATTTATTGTAGTTGTTTGTGGGCGTTTTTCATACTGCACATTTGTGGATGTTTTTCATCCGGTTCTCTCGTTCAAGGTAATGTTATTGCTTGATCTCTACTTATAGTTTTGGGATTTCATTATCGTTGAATTCAGCGAGATTTGTATCTAAACAATTAACATATAGTGAAGATTCGGGTAAACTCTATGATCGGTCTCGTGATTTTTATCTTTCGCATTGGAGGAGTTTTTCAAGTAAAAATTTTGGTGTCATATTTTCTTTGAGTTTCTATATTTTTATTGGTTGTGCTCGATTCGGTTTCTCATAGGTTCTGTCAAAATGGGAATTATATCCGCTATTTTTCCTAACATTTAGAGCCCAAATACTTATCTGTAATGCTGAACCAAACATGTCATTAATCTCGATATATGTATGTATATATCATCGGTTGATGTAACGCTTGGGAGGGAACTTCATTTGAAATCTGGATATCTCGAAAACGCCATCGAACTGCAACTAAGAAGAAAGAGAGAGAGAGAGAGAGAGAGAGAGAGAGAGAGAGATGGTAATGCCCCCACTTGTTACTGCATTGACAAAAGGTAATGGTCAGCTTTTTCAATTTTCATGTACGATCCCCGAATTCAAGGAAAATGTTGGAAATTATCGGCTGTTAATTTTCTTATATATATATTTTTACGTGCAATATAAACATTGAATGCCGTGTGGTGTAAAAAGAAACAAAGGAGTGACCATTTTCAAATTAGTTCTTTTGTCCAGTAGCTAAAGCAAAGCTATTTAAGGGCACCTGTGAAGAAGCAAATTATCTGGCTAATGATAACAGTATCTACTAATTACGAGCAACATGCAAATGTTGCCATGCATTAGGGACATTTAGACTTATGAATGATTGTGTTTGTTTTTTGGACAGAATTGTCGTGCGAATGATTTGGAAACTTATAATTTCCTTACACTGTGCATGGTTAGGGTTTGACCAGATATGCATGCCCGTCTTTCTTTGAGTGCTGCCTCATTTCTTGCAACATGTATGGTCTCCAATCTACTTGAGCGTGATTGCTTGTTGAAAAGATAGGGATCATTTTTTAGGGACACGAAGTTGCATGTGGAGTAACCCTAGTTAAGATGGCTAATTAGGATGAAATGTATCCATCTCACCAAAATAGTGTTGATGAAATGTCTTTCGAAGTATAGATGGATCATTGAGTGAATTTACAAAGATTGAGAAGGGTCTTTTGTTGATTTTGAATAGAAAAACAAATCACAAGAAAAGTAAAGGGATAGAGACTGGAGGCAATCGCGGCCAGCCATGTAAATTGAAGGAAGTTAAGATACAATACGAATTGATGAAAACGTTGAGTTTTTTTTTTTTATTGATTGGGGAGTCTACAAAGAGCATACTTAAGGTATTTATACCTCTCTTAAAACGGCTATAAATAGAGGTTATATGTGTTAGAATATATAGATATTAAATCACGCATTCTTCTAATAGCTTAAGTTTTTAGAGCAGTTGGCAAGTGGTCTCATCAAAATCTTACATAGTATCAAAGCAGGAGGTCATAAGTTCAAATCTTTCCAGCCTCCTATTTGCCTCTCTAATGAATTTATCCACGCTTAGTACTAGGCAAAAGACCAGACTAAACGTGAGGGGGAGTGTTGGAATAAATAGATATTAAATCACGCATTCTTTTAATAGCTTAAGTTTTTAGAGTACTTGGCAAGTGGTCTCATCAAAATCTTACAATATGCAATGGTTACTAGAAATGAAATAACTTCATAAGCCTATCGGGTGGGTACAAGAAGTTACACAATCTCTTATTTTCTAAACATACTTATCCACAATAAATTAACACATCCGAAAATGTCACTACTTTGCATTTATATATTGATGTCAATGCTGATGACTTCATCTTCGGTGAAGGTTCTCGTCGATACTGATGTTTGTTGTCGTTAAATCTATCAAAATTGTCGATTCTCTTTAACTTGTAGACTGTTTTGTTCACTGATGACTTATGTCTTCCAAACTATGCTATTAAAAGCCGATCACTTGTCTATTACAACCAAATATTGACGATGCATATACCCCCTTTTAAAATAATCGAATGATTCATTGATCGGGAAAATTACCAAAAAAGTCCTAAACCTATTGCAAGTATGCCGATTCAGTTCTAAACCTTTTGTAATTGTGCAATTTAAGTCCATCCGACGAATTTTGACCGGCTGGCGCTGACGTGGACGTCGACCGACCGGCGATTGAATATTTTAATATTTTTTAAATATTTTTTTCATAATTTTTATGTTTTTTCTTTTTTCTTTTTCCTTTCCCCTCCCCTCCCCTCGCACTCCCTCCCTGCCCAACCCCACGTCCGCTCCCTCCCCTCCCGGCCCAACCCCACGTCCGCCGTTGACCTATTGAGGCGACCGGCGAGAGCGTGGCCGGAGAGGCCCTCCGACCATGGCGGGAGCTCCCTTGCCGTCATCGGGTGAGGCTTGACCTCGCAAGCCCAGATCTAGGCCGACGAGGCCGAGCCTCGCACGGCAATGGCTGGGTGTGACCTTGCCCGCCCAGGGCGAGGCGACAACCGCGAGGTCGAGCCCCACCAAGGCCGGGCGAGGCTCGACCTCGACCTTGCAACCTAGATCTGCGTGCACGACTGTTGAAGCAAGCGAAGGATTGTGAAAGCTATCGTTTAACAAAGCAGACAAAGGACTGGAAGCTGAGCGACCTCTCCATCTTCTACTGTTGCCCCCTCTCTCTTTGTAATTGTGCGGTGCCGCGTTGCCCAGCTGCAGTGGGGCTCGATCTCGCCGTTGCCGCCTCACCCTAGCCAAGCGAGGTTTTGCCTAGCCATGGAGGCGCGAGGGCGAGCCCTACGCCGCCATGGCGAGGCCCGACCTTGCCATCGCTGCCTTGCCCGGCGACGGCGAGGTCGCCCTCGCCATGGCCAGGTGAGGTACAGCATTTCCGGTCGCGCTCTGGCCGGTCGCCGAAATAGAGCGACGGCTGGATGAGGGGAGGTGAGGGGAAAGGAAAAAAAAGAAAAAAGAAAAAACATAAAAATATTAAAATATTCAATCACCGGCCAGCCGGCGTCCACGTCAGCGCCGGCCGGCAAAAATTCGTCGGATGGACTTAAATAGCATAATTACAAAAGGTTTAGGACTGAATCGGTAAAAAAAAAGTTTAGGACTGAATCGGCACAATTGCAATAGATTTAGGACTTTTTTGGTAATTTTCCCTTCATTGATCATTCAATTCTTTTCAATATGAATTGTCATCAGCAAATTTGAGAATTGCTTCTTGAAATATGTTTTGGAAACAACTCAATCAATTTTGCTATGGCTCCATGAATTGTGTAATCTTTTAGGTGTAAATCAAAGATTTTAATCAGGACATCTTTTTAAGAGTAAATCAAAAAATTTGTCCAACTTGTCAATGTCGAACGAGTAAACTTAAGCTTCTTCACCCTAGCCACTCTTGTTTATTTTATTTTTGGCAGGCTTTAAAGATCGACAAACGTTGATCTTCACAAGCATCATTTTTGCCACATATTTCAATGTTTTCATGCGAGTCAGATTCATACTCTAACTCGTAAATTTTCATTAAAGCCATTGTTTGCGTAAAGCCTTGACTTGACCCCTTATCCCCGTCTTTAAAATTTGTTGATACTTACGTACTCTTATTGCCAATTGAAACAAATAGGCAAAGCCTTGGTCTTCAAACACTACAAAAAAAAAACGCAATTTACCACGACATTAGCGACAAGAATTTCATAAAAATTCGTCGGTAAATTGATTTGGCGACGAATTTGCGACGAGAAAAAATCTGTAGCTAATTCGGCGTCGCTAAATTTAGCGACGAAAAATTGGTGTTTTCGTCGCTAAATTTAGCGACGAATGGACATGCGTCGCCATATTTGGTCGCTGTTCGCATCCGAAATTAGCGACGAAAAGCGATTTTCGTCGCTAAAATTAGCGACGAACACTGTTGCTCGTCGCTAATTTTAGTGACGAACAGCAGTGTCCGTCGCTAGATTTAACGGAACTTTAGCCAATTAACGAAAAAATTAGCGACGAACAGCTTCTCTCGCCGCTAAATTTCGTGGATTTTCTTTTGTATTTTTATTGATATTCTATTTTAGCGACGAGAAAATTATTTCGTCGCAAATTATTTCCTCCTTTCTCGCCGCCGCGGAGGAGAAGAGCGAGGGCGAGCAAGGCACCGTCTACGTCCACCCGCTTATGAAATGCTCCGCCTCGTTCCTCAGCGACCGGAGCCTCGAAATGTGCACGGAGTCACTAGGGAGCGAGACCGGCAGCGATGTGGGCGTTGGTGAGGCCCTACTCCTCTCGCTCGGAGGAGGCGTCGTCGACCGCCGCTCGGTACATGAACGTTCAGCCAGAAGCCGACAACGAAGACGTACGATGGCATTCTAGGGTGGTGAAATCACAGGCTCCGTCGTCGACTGGAGAGGGAGGGGTTTGTGTGACATTCTGAAATTCCCGCCCTCGCGACTTGAAACATAGAATGGGGTCTCGAAATTTGAAAATGGAAATAAAGATTTGTAACAAATAATTTGGATTGGACGACACCTAACCGAGAATGAAAAATTGGAAAAAATTGAAATTTCGGACGAAAGGTGAGAAAAGACCATTTTGCCCCTAGTGAGTTAACATTGCCTTAATAAGTGAAGGAGGATATTTTGGTCATTGACCACACCCCCTTGGCTGCAGAAAATTAGGAGTAATATGTTGGGATTCACGTAACACGTACGGGCAAATAAAAATTAGTAAACGCAGCGGAAATAAATAACAACCCATACATGTATCTCCAGAGGCGTACTTCGTGCATTTCAATCGAAAAATCACAAAGCACCAAAGGGAGTAAATAGACTACCTCTTGTAGCGTGCTTGAAACGGAGGTGTCGGTTCGATGTTCTTCGATCTCAGCCCCACAAGTGTCGGGCCTCTAGTTCAGACACACCACCAATTGACGAACGGGGAGACGACTAATAATTCCACAACAATTGTGCTAGCAATTTGCGGAATCAATATTCCAAACCAATTTACGGAATCAATATTCCGAACTTGGTATATTTTGGTCACTCAAAATTATGAGAATATAGAGAGTGTTTGTGTTCTTCTCTCAAAGCTCTCAAAAATCTGCTCCCTCTACAAATGTGCTAACCCCAACCTCAAAACTCTTGCCATCCTTTTATAGCCAAAAACACCTTCCAATAAATTGTATTATAAAATAGCACTAACAAATAATAAATGCTTTCTAAAAATAGCACTCACAATTTATGATAAATAAATGCCATATAAAAATAGCACTAACAATAGCACTCACAATTTATAAATAGCACTCACATCTTATAATACAAAAATGCTATTTAAAAATAGCACTAATAATTATAAATGCTATCTAACAATAGCACTCACAATTTATCATAAATAAATGCCATTTAAAATTAGCACTAACAAATATAAATGCTATCTAACAATAGCACTCACAATTTATCATAAATAAATGCCATTTAAAATTAGCACTAACAATTATAAATGCTATCTAACAATAGCACTCACAATTTATAATTAGCACTCACATTTTACAATACAAAAATGCTATTTAAAAATAGCACTAACAAAGGTGTTAAAAATAATAATAACCATTATTATTATTACCGGAGTTAAAGAGGTTACCAAACAGTAAAATACGTATATCATACAAATACATAGAGCATACGTGTACATCGTATATACACGTGCAAGTGACCAAAAAGAGAAATAAAATTAAATCTCATTTAATTTAATTTCAACCCAACTAATTGGTATATTTGCAAACAAATTTGCAATGTCGTCTTTCCACAATGCGTTGTCATGTATTGGTTAAGGTGTGTGACATTCCTAGGTTCATCACCGAGCTGGCAGTAAGACATGTACTAACACATTAGTACTTCCAAGAGAATTGATTGTCCCGATCATCCTCTAGGTCCTACAAGCCATGAGTGACATCTAGCAATATGTCATGGCTACCCAGACAGTGTGAATTCTTTTAAGAACATTATGAACTTATCAGCTTTGGCTACAGTGTAATTCAATCCTTCTGTCTAACTATGTCCCGATCGAACAAAGGCCATGGAATATTTGTCAAGCCACCAATTCGATCATATGTACAAATCTAACTTGACATGCATCTATATGAGACATGAACATTTCATTCTCAATCATAACCCCGGCCGAGGATTTCAATGCATTGTTATAATTAGATCACATAGGACATCATACCTTTATTAATAAGGAGACAGATTCCATATTGCGTACACATGTGACTTCGTATGTGCCTGAACTACGACCATCAAGTACAGAGACGAATCAACGACCCGCCAATATGCGCACTTGTGAACCATAGCCATTTATCACACAAGTCAACACTGTACCTCAGGTCTAAGGATTATTTACACAAGACCAAAGCATGAACGATTAGACATTGACCACGCAAAAAGCTTCCATGTCGCTAATCATTCAATGTGCGTCACGTTCAGTGAACTTGTCCGATACAAGCACCTATGTTCTAACTCGGATATCGCAATACCCAATGACTTGTGACTCGTCATTTCCTTAAGTATCTGATACTTAATTATGAAGTTAAGAACATACCGACCTCAACAGGATCATTGATATCCATTCAATAATCCATTGATCGGGAACTGTTTTAAAGATTCAGTCTAACCGTAAACCTGTCACACATATTCTCAACGTCTTAAGAATAGGTTCGGCTACAACTGATCTTATGGATTTTATTCATTTATATTTGGACAAATGAATAAATACGTCTTTGCCACTGATAAGAAATCAGAAGTGCAACGGATATACCCAATATGTACTATTACACAGTTGCTTTAGGGCATATCTCTAACAATCTCCCACTTGCACTAAAGCCAACTAGTTTGGTACCTCAAACCCATTTTATCAAGGTGTCTTTCAAATAAAGACTGAGGTATTGCTTTAGTAAAGGGGTCTGCCACGTTTTCCGCTGAGGCAATTTTCTGCAAGGCGATATCACCTCTCCCAACTATTTCTCTGATGAGATGGAAGCGTCTCTCAATGTGCTTGGATTTCTGATGAGACCGTGGTTCCTTAGCTTGAGCTATAGCCCCATTGTTGTCACAAAACAATGTAATCGGCTGCTCAATGGAAGGAACTACTCCAAGTTCATAAATGAACTTCTTCATCCAAACAGCTTCCTTCGCCGCTTCAGAAGCAGCTACATACTCTGCCTCAGTAGTGGAATCAGCAGTTGTGCTTTGTTTGGAACTCTTCCAACTAACTGCACCACCATTGAGTGTAAAAACAAACCCAGATGTAGACTTAAAGTCATTCGGATCTGATTGAAAATCAGAATCAGTATACGCTTCAACTTTAAACTCTCCTTCTCCATATATCAAGAATAAATCCTTAGTCCTTCGCAAGTACTTCAGGATATTCTTGACTGCTATCCAGTGCTCTTCCCCTGGATCAGACTGATATCTGCTAGTAACACTTACAGCATGCGCGATATCAAGTCGCGTACATAGCATAGCATACATTATGCTTCCAACAGCGGATGCGTAAGGTATCTTTGCCATCCGCTGTCTTTCTTCAGGAGTGTTGGGACACATCTCCTTAGAAAGACGGATTCCATGCCTAAAAGGCAATAATCCTCTTTTGGAACATTGCATGTTAAACCGTGTTAACACTGTATCTATGTACGTAGATTGTGAGAGGCCAATCAATCGTCTCGATCTATCTCTATAGATCTTGATACCTAAAATATAGGTTGCCTCTCCCAAATCTTTCATGGAGAATTTCTGTGACAAGAATAGTTTGATCGATGATATCATCGGTACATCATTCCCGATCAAGAGTATATCATCGACGTACAAAACTAGAAATGCAATTGCGCTTCCACTGACCTTCTTATATACACATGATTCATCCGGATTTTTAATGAAGCCAAACGATTTGATTACTTCATCAAAACGGATGTTCCAACTTCTGGATGCTTGTTTGAGTCCATAAATGGATCTCATAAACTTACACACCTTTCGACTTTCACCACAAGATTCAAAACCCCGTGGTTGTTCCATATAGATATCCTCCTCGAGGAAACCATTTAGAAAAGCCGTTTTGACATCCATTTGGAATATCTCATAATCAAGGTGTGCAGCTATAGCCAACATAATCCGAATAGATTTCAGCATGGCTACAGGTGAGAAAGTTTCGTCATAATCGATCCCTTCTTTTTGACGATACCCTTTCGCCACCAGCCGTGCTTTGTAAGTTCCAACCTGACCATCAGCGTTTATCTTCCTCTTGAAGATCCATTTACAGCCAATTGGTACAATACCATCAGGCAGATCAACTAGAGTCCAAACATCGTTGGAATATATTGAATCCATTTCGGTTTGCATGGCTTCTAGCCATTTACCAGAATCGATGTCCAACATCGCCTCCTCATAGGTGCTCGGATCACTCAATTGATTACTATCATTCATAATGAATAGTGACTCAATATTTTCAACCGAGTGTCCATAGCGAATAGGTATACGAGACGTTCTCGCACTTTTCCTAAGAGGTTGTGTATCAGAAGCTCCCACTGAATCAGAGATCGGTGTCTGAACTTGGTTATTTGATACTTCATTATTATCTTCTTGTAAGACTATTTTCCGCCCAGCACCACCTTCCTGAACGAACTGATTCTCCAGAAAAGAGGCGTGCCTGCTGACCGAAACTTTTTGGTCAGAGTGAAAATAGAAATAATATCCAAGAGTTTCTTTTGGATATCCAATGAAGCGACCATGTTCAGACCTTGCCTCCAATTTTTCTGTTCTCAGCTTCTTGACAAAAGTTGGACAACCCCAAATCTTGATATGATTAAGACTTGGTTTCCTACTATGCCATATCTCATAAGGCGTAGTTGGAACAGATTTGGATGGCACTCTATTCAGTAAATATGCAGCTGTCTCAAGGGCATATCCCCAAAGGGACATAGGCAAATCGGTGTAGCTGATCATAGATCGCACCATATCTAATAAAGTAGGATTTCTTCTTTCAGATACACCATTATGCTCTGGAGTTGCAGGAGGTGTCCATTGTGATAAAATGCCATTATCTTTAAGATAATCCAAGAATTCAGTACTAAGGTATTCACCTCCTCGATCAGATCGAAGAGCCTTAATACTTTTTCCTGTTTGTTTCTCAACTTCATACCTAAATTCCTTGAACTTTTCAAAGGATTCAGATTTATACTTCATTAAGTACAAATAGCCATACCGTGAACAATCATCGGTAAAGGTAATGAAGTAAGAATAACCACCCCTAGCAGTTTCATTAATTGGTCCACATACATCTGTATGTATCAATCCTAGTATGTCAGCAGCTCGCGCACTATGTCCTCCAAAGGGCGCTTTGGTCATTTTTCCTAGAAGACAAGCATTACAAGTCGAGTATGGTTCAAAACCAATTGGATCGATATATCCATCATTACTCAACTTGTTAATCCTATCTTCTCCAATATGACCTAATCGGAGATGCCAAACATACTTTGGATTTGGAGTATCTCTAGGGCGTTTATTGGTTATGGCATTTACATCATGATTATTTTGCTTTTTGGTAATCGTATTACCGGACATTGTAATGGTATTGCAAAAATTACTACGAACAAAAATCAATTAAATGCACGAAAACGCCTAAGGATTGGCTCTGATACCACTGTTGGGATTCACGTAACACGTACGGGCAAATAAAAATTAGTAAACGCAGCGGAAATAAATAACAACCCATACATGTATCTCCAGAGGCGTACTTCGTGCATTTCAATCGAAAAATCACAAAGCACCAAAGGGAGTAAATAGACTACCTCTTGTAGCGTGCTTGAAACGGAGGTGTCGGTTCGATGTTCTTCGATCTCAGCCCCACAAGTGTCGGGCCTCTAGTTCAGACACACCACCAATTGACGAACGGGGAGACGACTAATAATTCCACAACAATTGTGCTAGCAATTTGCGGAATCAATATTCCAAACCAATTTACGGAATCAATATTCCGAACTTGGTATATTTTGGTCATTCAAAATTATGAGAATATAGAGAGTGTTTGTGTTCTTCTCTCAAAGCTCTCAAAAATCTGCTCCCTCTACAAATGTGCTAACCCCAACCTCAAAACTCTTGCCATCCTTTTATAGCCAAAAACACCTTCCAATAAATTGTATTATAAAATAGCACTAACAAATAATAAATGCTTTCTAAAAATAGCACTCACAATTTATGATAAATAAATGCCATATAAAAATAGCACTAACAATAGCACTCACAATTTATAAATAGCACTCACATCTTATAATACAAAAATGCTATTTAAAAATAGCACTAATAATTATAAATGCTATCTAACAATAGCACTCACAATTTATCATAAATAAATGCCATTTAAAATTAGCACTAACAAATATAAATGCTATCTAACAATAGCACTCACAATTTATCATAAATAAATGCCATTTAAAATTAGCACTAACAATTATAAATGCTATCTAACAATAGCACTCACAATTTATAATTAGCACTCACATTTTACAATACAAAAATGCTATTTAAAAATAGCACTAACAAAGGTGTTAAAAATAATAATAACCATTATTATTATTACCGGAGTTAAAGAGGTTACCAAACAGTAAAATACGTATATCATACAAATACATAGAGCATACGTGTACATCGTATATACACGTGCAAGTGACCAAAAAGAGAAATAAAATTAAATCTCATTTAATTTAATTTCAACCCAACTAATTGGTATATTTGCAAACAAATTTGCAATGTCGTCTTTCCACAATGCGTTGTCATGTATTGGTTAAGGTGTGTGACATTCCTAGGTTCATCACCGAGCTGGCAGTAAGACATGTACTAACACATTAGTACTTCCAAGAGAATTGATTGTCCCGATCATCCTCTAGGTCCTACAAGCCATGAGTGACATCTAGCAATATGTCATGGCTACCCAGACAGTGTGAATTCTTTTAAGAACATTATGAACCTGTCAGCTTTGGCTACAGTGTAATTCAATCCTTCTGTCTAACTATGTCCCGATCGAACAAAGGCCATGGAATATTTGTCAAGCCACCAATTCGATCATATGTACAAATCTAACTTGACATGCATTTATATGAGACATGAACATTTCATTCTCAATCATAACCCCGGCCGAGGATTTCAATGCATTGTTACAATTAGATCACATAGGACATCATACCTTTATTAATAAGGAGACAGATTCCATATTGCGTACACATGTGACTTCGTATGTGCCTGAACTACGACCATCAAGTACAGAGACGAATCAACGACCCGCCAATATGCGCACTTGTGAACCATAGCCATTTATCACACAAGTCAACACTGTACCTCAGGTCTAAGGATTATTTACACAAGACCAAAGCATGAACGATTAGACATTGACCACGCAAAAAGCTTCCATGTCGCTAATCATTCAATGTGCGTCACGTTCAGTGAACTTGTCCGATACAAGCACCTATGTTCTAACTCGGATATCGCAATACCCAATGACTTGTGACTCGTCATTTCCTTAAGTATCTGATACTTAATTATGAAGTTAAGAACATACCGACCTCAATAGGATCATTGATATCCATTCAATAATCCATTGATCGGGAACTGTTTTAAAGATTCAGTCTAACCGTAAACCTGTCACACATATTCTCAACGTCTTAAGAATAGGTTCGGCTACAACTGATCTTATGGATTTTATTCATTTATATTTGGACAAATGAATAAATACGTCTTTGCCACTGATAAGAAATCAGAAGTGCAACGGATATACCCAATATGTACTATTACACAGTTGCTTTAGGGCATATCTCTAACATAATATTGGCCATTGGATGAAAAATTGATTGACAAGAGGACATGTGTCAATAGTTGGAGCATTAGCCTTAAATATCCCACTTTTAACCTACCATTCTTCCACATTGACCAAGCAAGTGGAGTATAGCTTCTTCTCTCTCCCCCTTCATCTTCTTTCACGACACCACCCCCTCCCTCTCTTAGTTTTCTTCGTTTTTCTTCAAGAACCAGAGAAGCCCCTGCACGACTAGCACTGATCGCTGGTTTCGTCCACCACGAGCAGCCCTTCCGGCCGCCACCTTGCCTCGTGCCGACCACCCACCTGACTCTCAACCTCTTGCCGACAACCTCCAAGTGGTAGCTCGGCCGTTGGGTGACTGAGGAGCTCCGGCCAGCTCTGTTTCCAAAACCGGACGGATTTCGGCATAACTGAGGTAAGGTCTTCTTTGAGCCTCTTGCGGACCTCATTTGCTGCTCAATTTTCGGTGGAGCTTTGTAGACGTGTGGTGCTTGAAATCACTGAGCTAGGGTTGCTGAATTGGTTGAGATTTGAATGAGTTTCAATGGTTAATTGAAGTGATTTTTTTTTTCCGGAGCAGAATCTGTCCGTTTGACGGTTGAAGAGGAGCGAGCTGCTTGGAAGCCTTAGAGGCGTCGATTCGCTCCAAATTCGTCGGTGAGACTTTGTTACACGTAGGACTACATGTTAGCATGTATATTATATGATGGATTAAGGTTTAAAGCTGAACTAAAGGCTGATCAGGAGGGGATAGGGTAGAACCGGAAGTTACCCTGTTTCGGTTTGTGCAAACCGATTCTGTTGAGGGTTTGTGGAGGTGTCGCCATGTATTGAATTGATCGTTAAGGCACCTCATGTTGTCAATTGATATGTTGGTGAGGAGTGTGAAGAATTAGAATGGGATTTGGATGAGTTTAATAGCCGAATTTCATGCAATCACTAGGACCGACTAAACTGTTTCTCAGCGCGCACCGTTTATAAAATTAGTCGTTCTAGGTCGTCCGATATCCGAATTGAGCTCCGTTTTTGTCCACGCGTCCATAAGACATTGAAGTTTAAGATTATGGAAGCTGATTTCATAAAAATTTGAAAGATCAATGTCAATTTATTTATGAAGTAATCTGGTCGTGGGGCCAAGTGTTGGGGCAGTTTTGGGCGGAATGATATTTTTGATGACTTGCCTTGATAGAACAGCTATTATCTTGCTTAGGGCCATTGAATCGACGCTGTGTGGGACATGAGAATAAGGGGTTATGTGTGCTATGGAAGTATTGGCACAATGGAAATGAGAAATGATTAAGTTTCGATGTGGTTTTCTTAGGCGCGCCGTGGATGCCCTGTTCGGCCTTGAAAATTGCTGATCTTGGATAAGCATAGTGATTGGAGTTTGCTATTTGAATGAAGAGGTGAGTGAGCCCTAACCTTCTATTAGGATATTCAGACGTGTCTGAACGATTTCCTTAAGAAATCTCAGAATTGCTAGCTCAAATGATCGAATATCGATTGATTCTGATTACGTATGAACTATAAGAGCGTGCTGCCACACATTTGTTGTTCTTGTGATGATCATGATGATGGGCTTGTTGAGTATCTTGCTTGCCTAGATAATGCTAAAGTATTGACTCTCGAGTCTCGTGGGTGTTTAAGCACATATGTCCTTGGCAAGCCTTGAGTGCATTTGAATGTTTAATCATCCTCATGATGTAATGCGACTAAATGATTGTCATGATGAAATATGTGACCGGAATTACTGAGGAAATGGATTGTGGAAACGTGAGAACTCATAAAATGTGAAATGCCCTGATGCGATGTAATCGCGGGGTCGAGAAATGTCGAGAAATGTGAAATGCCCTGATGCGATGTGATCGCGGGGTCGAGAAATGTCGAGAAATGTGAAATGCCCTGATGCGATGTAATCGCGGGGTCGAGAAATGTGAAATGCCCTGAGGCGATGTAATCGTGGGGTAGAGAAATGAGACACACCCGGAGGCGATGTAATCGCGGGGTTGAGAATTGTGAAAAGTGCCCTGAGGTGCCTATATGACACGGGGTTGAGAAATGAGGAACACCCTGATGCGCCTATACGACGCGGGGTTAAGAGATGTGATGTATCGGAGGCGATGTGATCGCAGAGTCGTGGTTGAAACATCTTTTATTTCAAGTGACGATGTGAATTTTCTGACACTAGTATGGAAGCTTGGTTATTCGATGTCATGTTTATCATTAATAGAAATGCTTGTGAGAAACTAATTTGTTGTCTTGAGAAAAGGCCATGTCATGTTTCGCTAATGATTGCATGCTGGCATGTTTGTGTCGATTCGGTGGGACGGATGGCCTAGTTAGGGTTAGGGTAGTTCGCTGAGATTTATATCTCACCCCAGTGGGGGCTTAACTTTTCAGGTTCCAGGCGAAGGAAGCTCGATTTGGATAAAGAAGTGGCATCCGAGAGGTAATAGGTAATCAATTGTATATAAAGTATTGGGTGATCATTAGAGATTGCATATAATGAGGTGGATGTAGAAGTCAAATCTTTTGTTTCGATCATCCGCGGGAATTGAATTGTACTATTTCTCTGTCCTAAGTCATCATGACTTTATCGTGTACGGAGTGGCCTCTTGCTTCTGCAGATATGCGATTGGTTTGGTGTGAGTCGATGGATCCTGTGTGTCACATTCTGTGTTTGCCCAGTGGGATGTTCATGGCTCGTCGGGGCATGACAGTTTGGGTCGATCGCCCGAGTGAGCTTCCTTCCCTCCGAGCTCGCTCCTCGATGATTTCGCTGAGGGTGGACGACGGAGTCTGGCGTCGAGGCGAAGGGAGAGAAGAGAGAGAGAGAGAGTGGCAAGTGGAATGACGAGAGAGGGAGTGACGAGAGCGGCCGGGGAAGCTAACCAGCGACGACCTTCGAATCTCTTCTCTAATTTTCAATTTCGCTGCTCGAAAAAATTGGCGCTTTTTTTTCCCGGGCCGCTCTTCTATAAATTAGCGATGACCTTCGAATGTCGTCGTTAATTTAGCGACAAAAAGAGATGTTCATCACTAAAAACAAAATTAAAAATAAAAATAAATAATTCGCTAAATTAATTAGATACATCAAAATAAATCCTAGCCGCAGCATAAATAGAGTTGCCCCCGGTCAACTCTCCGCGTCACGAACCAAATCTCAATTTTTCTCTACTTTTGGGTGATGAACCAGACCGAGTGCATAAAATTCAATACATATTTAACAAAAATGTAAAGCTTCTTAAAATTAGCAAGAAAATATATATCCTATATAATTCAAAAGAATTCGTTAATTTAGCAACGAAACAAAATGAATAAGATGAAACAAGCTGGGAATGGAATCCGCGATCACTGAAGTACTTCATCCATGCGACAACTAACAAGGCAAATAGCAAAGTTAGTGAAACTATTCATATTTCAATTGATATATGCACACATTAAAAGACGTGACCCTAATTTGGACATAAAAACTATGTGGATCCCTTCCTCTCTACAAAAGATGAGGTATAACGAGTCTAGCATAGAAATATTGAAATAAAAAAGAGGGAATAAAGTACAATGATCAAAAGATGTGGTATAATGTGTAATAATGATTACACATAAATAATGAAACAGAATGAATGCTTTCTAATTCAAGAATAAGGATAATAGAAATAAACCTCAATTCCAAGAAATTATATCTTCTTTAAAGCATTCACTGAAGAAGCAGAAACCCTTTTCAAAGAAGTTATCTAGGAACAAAAGGGATTCTTTCTAATTCAGGAACAAGGATAATAAAAATAAATAAATTGATCGCTCTTCATTTATGCTTATTAATGTAATCTTTACTTAATTAATAATATATTCATTTTTAAATTTCAAAAAAATATTCCCTCTATTTTCATTTTCTTTTAAAAAGAATTAATGTAGATTAATATAAAATAATATAATCTAAGAAAGAACATAAATAAGCTAAGATAAACGACGTATCATAAGCGTTTCTTATTTATGTCATTCACTGTTTGAATAGAGCTATGATTCCAAATAATTGATCTTTCTTTTAGTTATTGAACATTTCTTTGGTTGATTAACGTGTGATATTATGAATCCTCATTACTAATATTGAACGAAACTAGATCTTATAGAATCACATTTGAATATTTGATGATACATTACGTACCCTGCTAAAAAACTGATCCTTCTAATGTTTTTGAAATCTTTATTAATTGATTTAGAACATCTCTTATTCGCTTATAGTATCTTATCTATCTTTCAAAATTAGAAGAAAGAACCGATCGATTTCATTTTCGTGGATCACACAATTACAATATATATTTTTGGTGATCAAATATAATGCAAAGTAAATCATTTTCGAATAGATCCTTACTCTACTCTATTTAGTATCTCATCAAAGATGATTTTTTTTTCTAAGTTATATTTTATCAAAAGAATTGATCTCCATTTTTTGTTTGTTCACAACTTTATATATGTAATAAATATAAAAAAGGGTCCTAATAAACCTTGAAAAAAATATAAATTGAGGATAGCAATTAGCGACGAACAATTGTTTTCGTCGCTACAGAAAAATTACATAAGATTAACGAAGCTTGTAGCAATTGATAAAAGAAAATTTAAAAAAAGAACTAATTAGCAACGAAATTTACATTCCGTCGCTAAATTAATTTAAATAAAAAATAATATTTAGCGACGACCAAAGTCTTTCGTCGCTAATTATACTTTTTTAAAAATTATTTTTGCGACGAAAAGACAATTTTGTCGCTAATCAATTCTTTTTATTTTATTTTTCCTCAAATTAGCGACGAACAACACTATTCGTCGCTAAATTTACAAAAAAAAACAAATACAAAATTAAATACAAAAGAAACACTACATTAGCGACGAACAAAGGGTTTCATTGCTAATCAATTCGTTTCATTTTATTTTTCGTCAAATTAGCGACGAACAACACTGTTCGTCGCTAATTTGACAAAAAAACCAAAAAAAATTAATAAATAAAATTTAGCGACAAACGCTAATTTTCATCGCTAAATTAGCGACGAACGGTCTTAGTCGTCGCTAAATTGACCAAAAACCAAATAAAAATAAAAATAAAAAAATAATTTTTAGTCACTAATAACATTGTTTGTGGCCAATTTAGCGACGAACAATGATTCTCGTCGCTAAATTATTTCTTTTTTTAAAATTTCTGGTCATTTAGCTACGAAATTGTATATTCATCACTAAATTAGCGTCGAAATGTTCTTCGTCGCTAAGTTCATCGCAATTTAGCGACAAAATTAATTTTTCATCGCTAATTTAGCTACAAATTTCTTGTTTGTCGTTAATTTGATTGCTAATTAGCTACGAATTTCTTGTTCGTCGCTAATTTCGTCACAAATTAGTTACAAATATTTGTTCGTCGCAAAAATCGTGGCAAAATTTGTGAGGAATTTTTTCGACACTATTTTCGTCACATATAGCGACGAACTTCCTTGTCATCGCTATTTTAGTCACAAATTAGCGACGAAAATTATCTCGTCGCTAAATGCTCGTGGCTAAATCGCTGTTTTTTTGTAGTGAAATCTCTCTCTCAAATTAAATTTTGTCACGTTGAAAGCCATACCCATGAATGCTTTATATTATAGCGAGGTGGGGCATATATTTCTTGCCTTCTTAAACCGAGCAATAACCAATCGACTAACTCACTATTATAGTTACAAATCTAAGTCAAATCAGCCATCGATAGTGTCGTTCTACAAAATTGAGAATGGAATTTTTTTTTTCATCCCTGCCTAATTATACACTGAATTAGGTTGTTAACTAGTGTACCAAGTAAAAGCAATTTTTGATTAAAAAAAGGAATCAACCTAAGTCTTAAAAACTCTAGTCGAACAATGTGTTCAATGGTCAGTTGTTCACCTTCAC
This sequence comes from Rhodomyrtus psidioides, assembly GCA_021437785.1. Lineage (NCBI taxonomy): Eukaryota > Viridiplantae > Streptophyta > Magnoliopsida > Myrtales > Myrtaceae > Rhodomyrtus > Rhodomyrtus psidioides. Next base: position 460,525 of record JAILYB010000082.1, read on the forward strand.
AGTAGAAAAGAAGCCGTAAGTTTTGAAACATTTTCGAAAGGGTTGATTATCGACCTGTTGGGGACGAACCCAATTGTCGTTTAACTTCTTTGACAAACTATGCAGCGTTTATGTATGGATTTGGTTGCCTATCTTGCCCCCCCAAGCGATGATGATGGTTTTGCTAGATTATTTACGTCGATCGGCATGGTGGGTCCAACAGGAATACTCACATTGTGTGGTAACTAGGGGTAAGCATTGGCCAGGTGGGTCAGTTCTAGACCTAAACCCCGAAACCGACCTTGTTATAACCGGTTCCCAGTTTTTGGAACCGAGAACCGACCCTGTTTGTCTTGGAACCTATTTTGGAACCGATCCTTTTTTTTTTTCCGGTTCCAGGGTCTACCCGAAAACTTATTTTTTTTATATCAAAATAATATAAGTATCGATAAAATGAGCAATACAAATTATAATCCACCGAAAGGAACAATCCAACAAATAAAAATTAAATGAGAGGAGGTGAGAAGCCGAGGGGCCATGAGCAATGACTATGAGCAACAAAGGCAGCAACGCACTAGGGAGTCGAGACCTAGGATTTCTTTTTTTTAATAGCAACTAAAAACCGGTCCAGGTGGGCCTACACCTAGAACCAGAAATCGAACCAGTTTAAACCGATTCTCAAAATTTAGAACCGGTACCCGAATCGGTTTGAGCGGGAACCAGTTCCCGACCCTATTTTTCAGGTGGGCCGTTCCGGGTTCCGGGTCAACCCAATTCGGTTGCACACCCCTAGTGGTACCAATGGAGCCACTAGCCATATATTTTCAACATTTGGCAGTTGATCGGCTCATCGACTAGTTTGGTTTACCCAATTGGTATTAACAATTTGCTTATTTTGGCCAATATTATCTTAATTGTTCTCATTGTTCTGGCATTGATTAGAAGATTCAGGCCTGCGAATAGTTGCTATATGAGGTTGACTACTTTGACCAATATTATTACTATCAATAAATGGAGAAAGACTCGGAACTTACCTATCCAACGATCCTGGCCTCGAGATGGTGTCACTCACAACATTGACGATCAATTGGTTTAATCACGTTGAATATATAATTCATAATGTAGTTGGTTATATAATTTTGTAGCTCTTTACATCCTTCTCATAGATGACACCATGTTGGGATTAGGGGTAAATTTTCATCAATTGCTCATCAGTGTCATTCAATGGAAGATCAACTTTCTCACGTCGATTATCTTATGTCGCTCCCCCAGCGGCTGAAGTATCAAAATGCACGGCCGTCTTATTACAAGTTGGTGGGAGTCTTGTTGATTTTTTGGTTCTTGTCATGATAGTCTCCTCAAATCAATAAAATGTGTCCTGCCAAGCGTGGTAGAAATATTTTTTTTACCAAAATAGTGTTGATGAAATATCTTTCAAAGTATAAATGGATCAATGAGTAAATTGCCAAAAGTTGTTAAAGGTCCATAGTTGATTTTAGATGGGAAAATAAATTGTAAGAAATTTAAAGATACGGAGACTAGAGGCAATACCTTACTAGTCATATAAGTTGCAGGCAAGTAAAAATAAAAGATAAAGTTGAAAGAACGTTGAGTTCTTTGACTGATGTGGGGGGTTTACAACGAGTTCACTTGGAGTATTTATAATCCTTTATAAACGCTTGTAAAAGGACGTTACATACACAATTATTGAAAAAGTAATAATTATATAATCCTATAGGTGGTTACATGAAACGCTTATCCCAAGCAACATTAGACACCCCAAAATATTGCTACTCAATAGTTATATGTCGATGTAGGTGGCGATGTCAATGTCGATGTCAATGTCAATGATTTCATCTCTGATGAAGATTTTAGTCAATAACTAATGTTTGTTGTCCATAACTTTATCAAAAAATTGACGATTCTCTTCAAGTTGTTGACTATTTTGTTCATCGATGACTTCTTTCACCAAACTCTGCTCTTATTGACTAAATCTATCATTTGTCCATTATAATGGTAATTTCTTTGGCGTAAACAGTAACTAAGTTTAAGTTGCAAGGTCATAATATTATTCTATTATATTAGGATGAACTGCAGCCTCATGTCTCGATGATACTTTTAATATACTGTTAATCAAATATTAGTTTAATTTGTATTTGTTAAATTCAAGCCCAATACGATACTTGGCGAATATGACTCAAATATGAAATTAAGTATCACTAATTTTCAAACTCTTCAGGACCCCATCATAAAAATTTATTTTGAACATCTCTTAAAAAATATATGCATATTTCTATTCTTTCTAGCACATCAATCAGAAATTTAGTACAAGTAATTCCTTATTTCTTGTGCATTCGATAATGACATGCATAAAAATTACATATGCAGAGTAAAGATTTGCTAGGATTAAATATTGTTAAAGTGACCATGAAAACTATATTATCATGTTAAGATTAAAGGCACTAAATTACCACTCAAGGGAGAAAAATATGGATAATCAAAATCATAAGCGTTGATTCTTGAACATGCTAGAATCAAGGGATTGACAACTTTTATAATGTAATGATATTATCTTTATTATTATTATCCATTGTAGTATTGTTTCCTTACGAAGTGTAACAGTTTGTAATATTTGTATATAAGGAAAATCATCTCAACAATTGTAAGTTAAGATCAAGAATCAAACACTTTCGTTCTTTTATGGTAATAGTGCACTTATTGTGTTTCAAGTAAGAACTAAACATACAGAATTATTTCATCATTATGTGCAAGAAAAAAATATTTGGAGTACTTGTGATTAAGTATGTTCTGTCTGTGCCTAAAATTGTTGATCTCTTCATGAAACCACTGTTAGGAATACATTTGGAAACTTACGTCGCAAATTGAGAATTTGGAATTCTCTCATTCCTAATTTGAGGGAGAGTAAATGTATTTATTTACAAATCAAGGCATAAGAATATAGAGATATCAATCAAAGTCACAAGTGCTAATTCTTGAATATGCTAGAATCAAGGGATGATATCTTCATTATTATTTTTCGTTGTTGTATTGTTCTCTCACGAAGTGTAATAGTTGGCAGTACCTTTATATATTGAAAATCATCTTAACAATTGTTCATTCAGATCAATAACCAAAGCAGCTTGCATGATTCACCAGTTCCATCGAAAACTCTCATTTGTTGAAGAGGAGCATAGTGCGCTTTAGGCGCGAACGGAGGACTGTGTCAGTTGTAAGAGATGTGGAAAGTCAATCTATTCCTGCAATTGCGGTCAGTCTCGCTCAAATTGCCGGCACGCTTTCGGCTCGCAACAACTCAAATGGGCGGAGGCTCTCTATTTGCTTGAAATGTTGGCTGTTCACCTTGATCGAAGAACTGACGTTTATTGAAGAAGCTATGAGTCGGGTTTGTGATTATTTTGAAGTCTTTTCTACTAGGTAAACTTTGTTCTTTTAAAGTTTGCTTGTTGTGAACATACACGTGGCTCAATCCCGGACAAGCTTTACTCATAAATAGGTTTGCATTTGGCAAGGGGGAACAAGAAAATCCGCGTGGCCAAAAATTTCGTTCCTCTGTTCTTGTCCGAAGAATCAAGACTCCACCAAAGAAATAAGAAAAACCAGAAAATTTCGACACCATCGCATTCGTTCCATAATGCCTGCAATCATTGTTCTTGGTCTCTTCACCCGCATGCCCCCCCTCCTTCACTTCCCCTAACCCCCACCTCACTCCCTCTCTCTCTCTCTCCCCCCACCTATAAAAACTGTCCACTTCCCACTTCTATCTCACTTGCAAACCTTTCAAATTTCACTCTCTCTCTCGCTCTCTCTCTCTCTCTCCTTACCTTAACTTCCCAGAAAAAAAAAAATATCAATCTCCTCTCGAACTTTTTCAAATTCTTTCTTTTGTTCTGAAATGGCCTCTTCTGGTTTTGAGGGCTTTGAGAAGCGCATAGAACTCCAATTCTTCGGCGACGACCCTTTATTCACGGGCTCGATGGGTCTCAGAAATCTTGACTTCGAGTGTTTGGAGGAAATACTCCATGCGGTGCAGTGCACGGTGGTGTCGGCCGTGGCCAATCGCCACTTCGACGCCTACGTTCTGTCGGAGTCGAGCCTCTTCGTCTACCCGACCAAGATCATCATCAAGACATGTGGGACCACTCAGCTGCTGAAATCCATCCGTCCCTTGGTCCACTTGGCCTGCGATCGCCTCGGCCTCACGGTGCGCATGTGTCGGTACACCAGGGGTAGCTTCATCTTCCCCAAAGCCCAGCCTTCCCCTCACACGAGCTTCGAAGAGGAAGTCATCTTCTTGGAGGAGAACTTGCCGAGCAGGCTTTGCTTTAGAAAGGCCTGTGTCATGCCCTCCAATGTGTCCTCTCATTCATGGCATGTCTTCACTGCTTGTGATGGTGATGATGAAGACGTCGAGGACTCATCTCATCGTCATGAGCTAGGGGAAGGTCGAAATGATGCCCTCTACACCATCGAGGTGTGCATGACCGAGCTCGACCGGGCTTCGGCACGTAAGTTCTTCCGCCGAGGGGCCAGGGACAATGAGAAGTACTCTGGGGATTCCGCCGGGAGGGAGATGACCGGCCTCACTGGGATCGGAGACATCAATCCAAGGGCTCTCATTTGCGATTTCGGGTTCGACCCATGCGGTTACTCCATGAACGGAATCGACGGCGACCGTTACTCGACGATACACGTGACCCCTGAGGAAGGGTTCAGCTACGCAAGCTATGAATGCGTCGGGTCGATCTACGACGACCCGCATGAAATCTCCAGGGTTTTGAAGAAAGTGGCGCAGGTTTTCCGGCCCGGGACAGTGTCGGTGGCGACCACTTGCGCGAGCAACGATGTGTGGAGGAGGGTGGCCAAGGCCCTAGAGCTCGTCGGGCTCAAGTGCCGGAGTTGCTCAGCCGACCAATTCCCCGCCGCCGGGTCCGTCGTCTTCCAAACGTTCACGACGACTCGCCGGAAGTGAGAGGCGACGGCAAAGTCCTCCGGTTAGAGGGTAGAGAGTACGAGAGAGGCTAAAAAAGGAGTAATTATGAAGAGAGGGAAGGGGTAAGAACTAGGGTTTTAGAACAATTGGGGGGTGTCATGGATTGTTCAAAGCATGTTCCTGAGATGGGTAATAACGTTATTGGGTGATGGATTATGTAGTTAGGAGAGGGATAAAAGTCGAGTACTAAGAAGATAGAGAGATGATTTTGAAGTTGAGAGAGAAAACGGGAGGGTCATGCACATCATGATAATGCTCCCACTCAGGTTTGTCACGCCTAAAAGCTCATTTGAGGTTTCTTTGGTGTAGTGGCCAGGTGCCGATGTGGAGGGGTTGTAAGAGAGGAATTTGAATTTTCCCTTCCCTTTCTGTTTTGATTAAACCTTTCTTTTTCCCCCTCCCTCTTGCACTTTTTCTTCTCTTCCTTTCTTTTGTCATCATTTTTCTTTCTATCGTACCTTGTTTTGTCGTTCGCTCCTTGGTTCTTGATCAACAGACGATCAAATTTTCCAATCCTTAAAGAATGTTAGCAATATGACAATCCCTTAAAAATGTCTGCTTCGTCCACCTTACTGAGTCGTTGGAGACATAATCAACTTGGAGAAAGCACGAGAGATTTTAAGGAGTTTCGTAGCTGGTAAACCTGTCAAAACTGATGGGTAGGGTCGAGTTTAGGCCGAGTCGAAAATGGTCCGGCTCATATCGTCGTGAATATTTCTTGTAAGACAACATTCTTTTTTTTTTTAATTAAGAGAATGAGAAGGGGAGATAAGTTGGGATGACATTGGACATAACATGTTCTCTATTCACAGAACCAGACATAAGAATAAATGCTTTGGTCAAGCATCGATTTCCGACAAATTTCTGTCCCTGCTTCTAATGGCTTCAAGATTCTTCGCCCTCGTATTCGCAAGCGAACAATAAAAAGCAGCCAAAGGGTCACAAGGCCCAAGACCTCAATACAAGGCCATGGTGAGCCTCAAAGCCTGCCAAGGACGAACGAACCTTAAAAGCTTCCTTATCGATGGAGAAAGTATTATCTGGTCATTATATTATGTGGAGGAATCGGTTTGCAACAAGGTAGAGCTTCGACATTCAAACTTAAAAGCCAATCGGGATGTAACAGTTAAATCTACTTCAGCCGTATGACCATCACATGAGATACGCTTTCACACGTCGGTGATGGTGGCGACCATCTGGGAAAGGAAAGTTGCATTCCGATAGCAATAAGCAAGGTCAAACGAGGACGACGATACATAAGCAAGGTCAGTCGACCACATTAGAGATTACATTGCAAAGAGAGTCGCGAGGCGGAGAGGTGGTGATATGGAGGACTGTGGTAATAACTGGGTTCGGGATTTTAAATCCTCGGCCCATCATTGGCCCCAACCGACTGAAAAAAGAAAGAAAGGTAGGGAATCATAAAACAGAAGCAATATAAAAGAGAGAGAGAGGGGGGATTCTTCGTATGATCAAAGAGCACGACTTCACCGAGGCGCCGATCGCGAGGTGGGGCAAGGCGGCTGCAGCTCGACGGAGGGCAGCGAACGCAGGGAGAAAAGAGCACCTTGCCAATGTCAAACATGAACCCCTGTTCCATTGTCTGGTTCACCCCCTTTGTGGCCGAAAGTTTGAGCACAATGTGCCTTTTAGGCTGCGTTTGGTAACGCTCCCTGAAATGTGTTTCTGTTCCAAAAGTGTTATGGGAACATTTTTGGAACAAAAACGCGTTTGGCAAAAAAATGTTCCAAAGGACACTTTTGATCCTAAACAAAGATGTTTTTTTTTTTTGTTTTTGGAACACTTTTGGTCCTAACACTCCGTGGTCGCTGCGGGCCGCCGGTCGCCGATCGCCGCCGCTGGCTGTCGCCGATCGCCGCCGCTGGCTGTCGGTCGCCGTCGGCCGCCGACTTCAGCGCCGTCGATCCCTCCTTTTGGCGAGAAAAATATTTTTTTTTAACTTACCAAACGCATTTCTGTTCCCAAAAATCGTAATCGGGAACAGAAACACAAAAAAATATTTATGTTCCAAATATGTTCTCAGGAACAGAGACGTTACCAAATGCAGCCTTAATTTCTTAACTCCCCATGATCTTAAGCTCAATGGGCTTGGCCGAATTGCATGCTCTTGCGGGCTTAGTACTTCAAATACGTTATTTAAGCTCAAAGCCTCCTTGCTTAGATCCATTCTGCACCAGTCCAATTAAAATGCAGTTTATGTGGGTTTATCACTATAATGTTACTAATATGCAAATGTAAATTAATAAAATTATTGTTTAGAGATTAGAGTCGATTCTTAATTTTTACGTAACAAATTACTAAGGTGAGTTGATCAAAATTTATGTGTCGACTTAAATGGACTTTGGTAATAATTGAATCCGAACTATATCCTAACATCTATCATCAACTTTCTCATTAAGGTTTTGGACGAATTTTCTAATTTGAATATACAACAAATTCCGGTTAGACATCTAAGTAAGAATTTACAAAATTTAGATTCAATATATGGGGGAAAAAAAGTCAAAGTCTTTGACTCACATAATGCCGAACGATTACAACCTGCACCGTATATTGCCCGATTCACGTCCCCGTTCACCTGGCCGATCCTTGAAAGCGTCTACGCTCATGTTCACCTTGTTCAGTTCCAATTCATTTGAAAGAAGCTACGCGAGATCCAATCTTGTATAAAGAAGAAGAAGGAGAAGAAGAAGCAAGGAGCTCTCTTTCTCGATATAGACATGACTTCGACTGGTAAGATCGAAAAGACGGAGGAGGAATGGAGAGCTGTTCTCTCTCCCGAACAGTTTCGGATCCTCCGGGAAAAGGGCACCGAGTAATCATCCGTCTCTCCCTCTTCCTTACGCTCGATTGCTCATTTTATCTGGTGAATTCAGTCGATTCCGGCCTTATCCTGTTTTATGGGCGATTTTCCCTTTTTTATTTTTTTTCCCGGCGGAGGGAGGGCTTGGCTTCAAGGGTTTGTGATTGTCCTATTTGTTTCGTTGTTTGATGATTCATCGATTCTTGATTGTTCGATGGGGGTGGGAGGGTGGTGGGTCGGCGTGCTGTTGATGGCTGGGACTAAACTGTCAACAGCTCGACTCTGATGAAGTGTTGGGTTCTAGAGTGATTACAGAAGCGAAGATGGGTGTCCATTTGTTTTAAATCCAAAAGTTTTCGGATCACAGAGAAATCTAGATAACTGCAATGTGAGTTCGAATTGAAGGATGTTGATATGGCTTGTACACTGCGAAAGGCCCAAAAAGAAAAAAAAAAGGCTTGTGACATTTTAGGTTTCTGGGGAATGAAAGAACAATGGGTCAAGGTTGAGTGTCTTTGATATAAGATGGTGAGTCTGCATCTTAGGCGATATAGCAGATGATCTTGTCTTTGCGATTTCAGAATGTGTTTCTGTATAACTTGGTTGCCGTTCGTGGTTAAATCGAACAAATAGAGCTGAGACACATCTGTTGGGTGCTGTACTGTGTACAAGTAGTTACTAGTTACTGCACCTCACGAGATGGGCTGCTTACACTTGTGCTTTATAATTCCGATGCAGTAGTTGTGGTCGTATTCGGTGAGGGTGGATCTTCAATTTGAATTTGGTACTGATGCTTCTCTTCCCTTGAGCAACATAGAACTTATAACATGAAGGTTTGGCAGGCTGTATTTGGCCAATATTTTTCTGTGTTCATTTGCTAAAATTCTGGAACAGATTGGTAGATTTGGAGAATACCGTATGTTTGAAGGGATTAGATTTGATTTTTGTGCAGGTTGCGAGGCACAGGGGAGTACAATAAGTTCTACGGTGAAGGTGTGTATAACTGTGCTGGATGTGGGACACCGCTTTACAAGTCCACCACCAAGTTCGATTCTGGCTGCGGCTGGCCAGCTTTCTATGAGGGTTTCCCTGGTGCGATAAATCGAACGGTGAGTTCATTCTTTGGTTCAGTCTTTGTCCTCGTCCTCAATAACGTTGCCAATTTGCACCTCTAACAAGAACTGTTTTTCAGCCGGACCCAGATGGAAGAAGAACCGAGATTACATGTGCAGCTTGCGGCGGGCACTTGGGCCATGTTTTCAAGGGCGAGGGATTTTCGACACCGATTGATGAACGCCATTGTGTCAACAGCGTTTCGATCAAATTTGTGTCTGAGAAATCCTCATGAAACTCAGAGAGCAGGCTGTGCTTGGATTTAGTCAATAATGGAAGGCAAAAATGAGACTTCTTACAGGTGATGAATGGACATTATGGATTTTCCTTGAATGTGTTCTCTGTTATGCGGTCCAGATGAGCATAGTAACCGAAGATTTGGCTTTGGCTTCGCAGTGAAATTGATTGAATTCTGGTTACAGTAGTGGCTTCATCTGAGATTCTGAATCATCTTGAGACATCCATGTAACTGAGCATCTTAATCATTATCGGCCCTTAAAAGTGTGACTACTAATATTGAAATTGATCATTTTGGAGAAATGAAGCAAAAGAGGGGCCAGATTGGTCCGAGGCATCCCAAAAGAAGATTGATTGAGAGAACCACATCACACTCTTTAAAGAACAGAGTCTTAGTTTGCATGTGTGATTGGCTTTGCTCACCACATTGCTCGAATGATTAGAGGAGAAGAGGGGTAAGAACAAGTCTAAGATCCCACCAATGAGACATAATCTCTCCCAGTGTCCAATGGTATTCACTTTGTTAACGAGTTGGCAAATTATATAATTGTACACCTTCACAGTTGCATGACCCAATAGCGAAAACTCTATTGGTAAGAGAATCCCCCAGCACTTTGCCTCTATCAGTTGTGTCTACATGTTATTGGTAAGAGAAACCCCCAGCACTTTGCCTCTATCTGTTGTGTGCACTTTGCCTCTATCAGTTGTGTCTACATGTTATGCTTCCCTGAGACTGTCGTACTACAAGTGCAATACGGAGAGATCAAATGTACCAAAGATTTTCCGATCAAATTGTGCTCGACTCAGGGATGGCCCAATTCCGCTATGTCAAAACTTAGGCATTAATCTAGCAGTTCATACACTGTAGTCATTAATGGTGATAGAAGACTGAGACATGGCCAATGAAAAGAGAAACACGATAGCCATTGGAAGGAGATGCATGCCATAACCTTGAAGCGCTGGCAATTTCCAGGGAAAAGTGACAGCTGCTTCGTATGGTTTAATTACAAAGGAAGAAGCACACCGTGAATCGTGACAAGAAGTTTAGGAAGCAGATGTCATGTATAACAATGAAGTCTACAGCATCTTCTCATCACATTGGCCTCAGTGTGCAGTACTTGTCCAGTTCCGGAGAGACTTACAAGAATTCACAGGAGAACAATATTCATAAAGCACGCCATCGAAACAAACCGGTAGCGAGAGCATTTCTAATGAGTTAGCATGCATCTTTGGAATCAGACGGCTCCTGGGACCGAGAATACAGCTTGACCTTTGCGGAAGAACTTTCGGCATGGAAGCTAGTACTTAGGATCAAAAGAACTGTTTTGGCATCGCCAATCAGCCTGCCTTTTGCCGGCTCCTCTCGAGTTATCCAGAGCATGGTAGGGTATTAAGCCCATGAAGGTGGTCATGACTACACCTTCTACGTTAATGTTCAATGACATTTGTTGGCTACTATATAGAACACAAGGGATGGCAAACTCATATACAAAAGGAGCTGTCTTTAAGAAGACAAAGCAACTACAACGTGAATCAATCCATTCATACCAAGTAAATTCCCACTCGAACCAGCTTCAACAGTTAAAGAAAACAGATGATACCCTTTTCTTCAAATGCTATATTGTTTTGCTCTGTCCAAATCTGCGAACTTGCGTTGCTCAGAGCGTTCTTGTCCAAGGACGACAAAGGAGATGCCTCACAACTTATGTCCCTTTTTGCATAGCAAGCATGTATTGACCAGCGCATTCCTCCTTTTTCGCAGACAATCTATGGGGATATGGATCCCGAGTTATAAAAAAAAAAGGAGAGAGGACTTGTTGGTTCAAAAGAGACTCCATATCCAGACTCTTGTTTCTTCCTAGAGAGTGTCAAATCTTGCACTTGCTGCTACTCCTGATAAAAATTTAGAACGAGTTCTTTGCTGGAGTTCGTAATCGTCCCCCAGTTGTTTGGTTCTGGTTGCAGCGGTCCACCTCTCTAGAGAGTGTCCCGAAAATCGCTCTGCGACGTGATCTTTTGGTTACATTCGTTTTATGGCTGATATCGACTATTTTGTTTATTGCGCCCATAAAAGAACAGATTTTACAGCCGAATCCTGATGGAAGAATCACTGAAGTAAGTTGTGCAGCTTGGGGTTGGCATTTGGGCCATGTCTTCGAGGGCAAGGGTGTTTCTGACTCGGATTACTGGACAGCACGGTGCCAACACTGTTTCGATCAAATTTGTGCCTCAGAAATGTCCATGAAACTTGAGAACAACATGTTTATGCTCAGAATTTCATCAATAATGCAAGAATGGGAGATGACAGGACTTTAAAGTGTAATTACCAAGTCCCACAACTTCCAACGTGGTGTTTATGGTGTCTAATTGCAATGAAGAACAAAAAGAACAAGATTATGTTGTGTTCTGGTATGTAGGTAACCCAAGACAAGCAAAGGAGTTCTTTTCTTTGGTTTTCCAAGACAGTAAATGGGAGATTAATCTGGCGTATGTAAGGCAGTATCGGATGCAGTGGCCATTCTTTGGAATAACCAACAATTGGAATGGCTTTGCTGTGAAATTTACTGAATTCCGGTTACCACAGCAGGCCAGTGCATACTAAAACTCCTGTCACCTGAACATGACAAGCAATGAGCATACAAATCTACCTAAGCCAAATTAAACCATTGTAAATTTGCATAGCAATCTCATTTGAGGACCAGGCCAACCAAATTGCTACTATTGATGAGCATAATATCACAAAGATCTCGACCAGTAAAATGGTTTGACGTCAATAGGGACAAAAAATGACCCTTTATCTCCTGGGATAAAGAACTTCCAGGGCGAAGGACAAATCACAATGTTCTACACCATCTGTTCCTCAGTTTTAAAAAGGACCTGCCCACCAGCCGAAGACATTTGCCCGAAATTTGGGATACTGGTTTCCAAGTGCTGCTTGCTTCCACTGGAAGCTTCAACATCAGTGAATAATCCATATGCTAACATAAACTTAACACATTATTCGATTTGCAACAGCTTCAAACACACAGTTGAGATCCAATATCATTTTAGGATATCCACAAAACTGAATGTCAAACCAGTAAATGTACAGCTCTCATGATCCAGATAAATCATTTTCAAGCTGTATTTAAACAAGAGATAAGCAAAGAAAGAGGTATTAAAGGCAGCAAAGCAAAAGAGGGACAAGATAATAGAGAGAAAAAGTTTAACGCTCTACGGCAGGACAGCAAACGAGGGCAAGCCTAGAAATCCCACCAAGAAAATCCATGCACACATGGCCCCATCCAAAAATGGAGCAATGTAATTTTATTCGGTACATGATATTCACCTTGTATGAATAATTGACCGCATTCAGATGACACCCTTTCAGACACCACATGCACTAGTAAATTCATCTTCTATATTTGAAGGAGGGTATTTCTTAGGAGTCACAGCACTTGACCCCATCAATTTCCTGCTTCTCCATTAAATATAAAACTATGATACAGATGCCAAGTGTGGACATGCGGATGCATCATACGTTTTGTGACAGAAGGCATGTGACTTCGGATTTCCAATGCCACCACATCAAAATTTAAGTAGGATCCTAAGAGTTGAGAACCAATAAATCAAAGGAGAAACCAAAAAGACAATCAAATCCAACATCTCATTCATATCAAGAAAAATGAGACGAGATTGCCCATTCTACTTGCCAATTCCAGTGGGAAAGTAAAGGCTGCAAGAGCCACCTCAATGAGTTTATCAAAGAGGAAAAACCTCAGCTTGCCGAATTCTTCAAGCAGACGTCATGCGAACAAAATCAAGAATGTCCAACCATGACCTTCAATTCGAGAAACACAAGCCATGCTTAATGCTCCATCAATCAGATCAAATTAACTAACTTCTCTCATAAACATCCAATACAGGAAGAATTTTCAAAAAGCGGTTAACTTTCTGTTTCCTGGAGGTCAATGAATACCAGATAAACAAAATCTTGCCAAATAACGGGTATGAAGCAACCTCACAGTTCACGATTCAGTAGTCAGTACCAGCTAGGAATCCTCCCTCGCCTCCACTATTTCTCAGAAAAAGAAAGGAAAAAAGAGGCAAATCTTAGCCCTTTGGAGTACAAAATCAGCGGGGTATTTCATTGGTCAACCTCAGTCGAATCTTCATTTCCTTCCTCTACCACTCCTCTTCTCATTGCACGCCTTTAGAGCTTGAACTTCTATTGATCATGTCAAACAACATAAAAGCACAATCGCCGTCATCAGATGCATCGCTGATTCTTCCATAAAAAAACACACGATAACCCATCTAAGGCATACCTTTCTGACACGATTTCCAGTTTCTATTGTTGTTGACAAGACAATCCTGAAGATACCCATGTAGGATTCTTACAGTCAGAAGCAGGGGGAAGGGAATGATCGGAGGTTTAGGGTTCTTCAGAACATACGACAGGAAAGGACACGTACCTGCAAGGAAAGGTACAGAGAAGAGCACTCTCGGAGCTGCTTCACGTTCTCGTCATCCTCGTCGGCGTCGCTCTGGTGGATCGGCGGTGGCGGGGGAACTCGCCCGCCGTCTAAGGGCGGCGGTGAGGTCATAGTTGGATCTTCAAATAGAATAGTTTATTGGACGAAAAAATTAAAACTGAGTTTGATTAACTTTTTATGGGCTTAGCAAGCCCAGTCCACTTAATACATGAGATCCAAAAACCCGTCCAATGACAAACATTACTAAAATGCCCCTGGCACGGGCGCGAAAAGTGGCACTTGAGACGCACGTGCTTCCTAACTAGCGAAAATTTGAGTGGTTGACGAGCTTGGGGTGAATTGATCCAAAAACCCGTCCTACTTCTTGAGCTTGGGGTGGAGTGGTCGAGTTCCATCCATGCTCCATCTGCTTGGTGAGGATGGTTCAGAACTTCGCCGAGGAGAGCAATGAGAAGCAACAATGTTCCGGTGACTACTGACAATTCCTAAGCAAGAAGCTACTCGTAATCAACCCGATCAAGTTCTTCTGATCAGACAAGACACCTACTCATTCTAACCATGCTTAAGAGTCCCTATACCTCTCCCATGAAACCTCAAACGCCATCGCAAACTTCGCAGTGCTGTCCATCTACCACGAGGACTCATTCTCCGGATGTAACCACGTCAATTTCCTAATCAGAGGCAATTTAGCCCAAAACCTAGCAATCTCTGCATGTAAGAGTGCCCTATTGTAAAAGATCTCAATACCGTGCTACCTACAATAATCTATCTTATCCTTGACAGATTTCAACAAGTGATGATAACTGACGGGGTTCTTGCACTACTTTAGAGATGAACCTGTGACGAGCAAAACGCTAGGCTTGTTATGCCCACTGCCCAATGATGTTGGAATAATCTGGGTGTTCCTCAGCCACTTCGCTCTCTACTCTACTCGTTCCAATCAGATATCCTCAGGCCGAGACTGTACAGCTTTCCCTCGGATCCGATTTCTCGTCTTCATCTTCTTCTTCCTCGACGGGGATGGATATTCCACATGTCGAACATCTTGTAGCTATTTGATGACGACGACTGAGTCGACTTGGACTGAGCCAACGACCCGGTGCACTCTGTGAGGACCTCCTCAAGGATGCAATGGGGCTCCATGTGCTTCTGCGAGTAGAGGTGGTCATCACTATGTAACACAGACACAGGAAGGGTTTGCTATGACTGCGCTGGTCATGAAACTTAAAAAAAAAAAAAAGATAATTATTATGTAAATTCATAGGGACTTTTTATTTTATTTTTTTTATTTATGAATTTAGAAAAATGATAATTTATCATGTATATGTAAAAATATATATTTAATATACAACGTGTCCCAACGTATCGGAATTCTCTATTTTTTTTCTTTTAAAATCATGTGTCGGCGTGTCGTGTCGCACATCGGTGTAACGTAGGGTCGTCAAATTCCTACTCTGGCGTGTCGAATTTGCCGGCGCCACGGTGTCATGAAGGATGATGACGGTCATAGGATGGTCGACTTACAGTGCCGCACGTCTAGCCGGATCTGGTTGCTCAGGTGAGCTCCCAAGCACTTGTCGAGCATCCTCATGCGCCTGAATTTAGGGTTGGTGTGACTAGAGCTAAAGCAGAAGATCTAAAAGCAGATGATGTTGCTGAGAGAGTAATGTCTTGATGATGGCAGGTCGAGGCGCGAGGGAAGGCGAGGTGGTAAAGCGAGCGAACGACTCAGCCTATGGAGAACCTTTAGGTTTGGGTGCGCAGTGGAGGACGCAGGTGGAGAAGACAGCGAGGAAGAAGAGGAGGATGGACAAGCAATAGATAAAATAAGGTCAAAATGAGCCCAACATTTAACTTGAATTTTCTCCTTTTCAAATTTTCACATTTCTTGGCTCTTCCTTCTGAATTTTCACATTTCTTCTTCCTCCACCGCTCCTCAAGCAAATCACTCCTTGCCCAATCCTCAGCCGCTCCGCTCCTGGTCCTCGCCTCTCCTTGCCCAAATACTCATCGCTCTTCGCGAGCTTGAGTACGTCAACCGCCGTAGTCTTTTTTGTTTCCCAAGCTTTGTCTTCTGCGCGAGCTTCAAGTTTGTGGGGTTCGTTCGGGTGAATGATTTCGTGCGTGGTGTGTAGTGCCTCCCCTTTCGGTTGCAAGGAGCGACTGAGAACCATCCAAGGACTGTCAGCACTCACTAATCAGCTTTCCACCCAAAAATTTCTTCCCAAACTCAATTGAGAAATTTTATTCAAATAGGCTAGACATATCATATATTTATCAATTAGCCGTTCTGCAGTTGACCATGTTACCAATAAGGGTGACCGGAGTTAGGATGATAGGTTCCAAAACTGGAACCTATAACCTATCATATTATAATTGGTTCTCAGCTTTTGAAATCCGGAACCTATCATATTTTTCTGGAATCGATTCTAGATGCAAAATAGCACCTCAAGTGCCAATATTTTTGTACGGCACTCACCGTGCCAATATTTTTTTCTTTGGATCACTTAAGTGTCAATCCGATGAGGTCGTTAGAATTTTTTACAGTTGACATTTAAGTGATCGTTTTTTTCTCTGATTTGGCATTAAAGTAATCGTTTTTGGATCACTTAAGTGCTAATTTTTTTAGAATGGGTTATTTAAGTGCCAACCCCGGTGAGGTGGCCAGAATTTCTCTCCGATGGCACTAAAGTGATCTTTTTTTCTCCGATTTAGCATTTAAGTGATCCAAAAAAATATTGACACCAAAGTGAGTGTCGTACACAAATATTGATACTTGAGGTGTCTTTATGCCGATTCGAAAACCTACCCTATTATTTCGGTCCGATTTCAATGTCTAGCCAAGAGCCTTTTTTTTTAATTCCTTTATCTGATTTCATTTTTTTACAGCAAAATAATATTAGCAACAAAACGGCTCAAAATAAAAGATGATCAATACAAATCCCCATCCGCCAAGCATGTGGTCATGTACAACTGTAAATTCAAACATGTAGCCACGTATAATTATAAACAATAAAAAGTTCAAATGCGTAACATAAGACATAAATTACAAACTCTGTTATCCATTCATCAAAATAAATTTTTAAACTCTATTCTCCATTCATCCATCAAAATATTGCTCCAAAGAGCAGAAAGAGAGGCGACAAAGAATGAAGAAGAAACAAACGAGGCGAGGCAGAGTTACACTCAATTTAGAGAAATTATATTATTTTTAGTGTATCTAAGAATTGATTTCAAAACTGGTCTGATTCTCGGGTGAGCCTTTATTTGGAACTGAGAATCAAATCTATTCATACCGATTCCAAAAATTTGGAATAGTCAATCAAACCTGATCACATTGGAACTAGGAACCAGAAAGATTTTTCAGGCGATCTGGCCCGGTTCCCGATTCTACCTAGTCTGGTTGCACACCCCTAATTACCAATACATTCTAGAGAAGTAATTCATCATGAATATGCTGTGTTGTTTTTTGAGAACCCTGCTTTTTCTGCTATCCAAGCATATCTTACTCTTCAAGTTTCCCAATAACGATTAATCACATTTCCAATCATTTTTATGATCATGGATTCGGATATTGCTCTCACTCAAGTGGAAAAGCTTGACGATGCTTTGGATTTTATTGGCAGATTTTTAATTTACATGTTGAGTCTCAGTTAATAAGTGGCAAATTTTTATTGGCAGCTTTATAGTCATACCCATTCTCGGCACTTTTTTTAACCAAAAAAAAAGTGGGCAGTAAAAGGTGGACTATCTAGAAAAAGCCTCTTTTTTCTCCATTGGGCTTTTCTTCCGGATTAGCCAAATCTCTCTTGCTTCTGGTTCCCTCTCTGAACCACACCACATCATTTTAGTTTCAAATATCTACTCAGTTTCATCTAATTGCGATTAAGAATTTAATTTTTCTCCAAATCAAATGGGTGTTAGACCATAAGCCAAGATTGCAAGATTTGCCATTTAGCTAAGTCCAATATTTAATTGGAAGGGAGGAGTGACCGTGTCTTTAAAAGAAGAGCCACTTGTGTTGCTCAAATGCTTGGATAAAATAATAGACAAGACACTCTAATTATATGTGAGTCTCTGTCGTCGCAATCGCTGATTTTTATTTGACGGTGGAGATTGACGAGAAGTGTCCAGAACATACGGGTTTATTTTCCATATTGCCCCCGATACTACTCTACTCAAGAACATACGAGTCCTTTCTCGGTCTGATGGGCTGGATGAATTTCTGTTGGTGACACGTGGCTTAGAAGGACAACACAGAGTCCTTGTGTGTCTTTTCAGAATCCTGCCGCCCTTTTCCCAATAATTGTTTGCTCGGAGCGAGTTTCTAGCTAGTTCTCGCGATGGTCCTATCGAGGGGCAAGGATTCTCTACCTTTTAAGGTAGAGAATCCGGATCCCCAATCGAGCCCTGTCGAGTCGAGCCTTTAAGGATGCCCATGAAATCATTTATGGCAGGAAAATTAACTTTTGATAAAAAGTTGTAAATAAAAATTAATTTTTCTACTTCTCGATCAAATTGACTTCTGATCAGAGAAATTCATTTGGTAATAATTAAAAAAGACAATATTCGAAACATTATTAAAAAATTGTTCGATAACCGGCGGCCAGCGACGACCAATGGTGGTCGGCGGGCGGCGACAGCGGTCGACGGCCACAAGAATGACTTTTGGAACCGGAGAAGTAAAAAATTTTACTTCTCGAAGTTGGCCAAAAATCTTGGAAGAAGTAAAAAATCCTACCATAAATCAATTTTTTTTACCAAACGTATTTCTATTTCAAATAGGATTTTACCAAACGAAATTTCCTGTCAGAAGTCGATTTGGTAGGGAAACGAAAAGGCAAAAGCTGTCAAGCTTGAGTTTTTCTTGTACTCGGTGCTCAAAATGCGTTTCAACATTGATTGGATATTGACTTTTTTACTAGAGCTCGACCTTACTGGAAAATCCAAATATTCAAGTTTGCCTTCGTTGAAAATTTCAAATAATCGAGCTGGGACTCAACTTCATTACAATTTCAACCATAAATGAACTCAAGCTCAAAATGTGACTAAATTACATTATAAGTATTAAAACTTGCATACGGCGATCATTTTAATGTCAAAACTTTCAAACAATCACTTAAATATCAATTTTTTTTAAAAAAAACTCATTTCAGTGCCAATTTCGATTTGATTTGACGTGGCTCACCAGAATTGACATCGAAGTGCGTGTTTTTCAAAAAGTTTGACACTTAAGTGATAGTTTTGAAAGTTTTTGCATTGAAGTGATCGTTTTTCAAAAAAATTGGCTCAAGTGATCGTTTTAAAAATTCGAGCACTAAAATGAGTGTTGTACAGAAGTTTTGGCATTTGTAGTATATTTAAACTGAAAATGTATACAACTTTAAGAATTTTGTGAAGATAAAAGGCCATAAAAAAAATCTAAATTATGCCTATTGGGACTTGATTACTTTCAACCTTTTTTGTGACATCAAAAGCCTTAAATGATAATCCGGCCAGGTTGGTCCGGTCCTTGAGGTGGACGGTCCGGTCCGCGATCCCAATAAATGGGACATGTGACTGGGCGGTTCGGTCATCGATTTCTTGTGTTGGGACCGGCCCGGCCCGGACCAGACCGTCAATAATATATAATTATTTATATATAAAAATATATACAATTACAAAAAAATTTGAAAACAAAATAGAATAATAATTTAAAGAAAAATTACCTACCAACCAATATCAAACATTATGTTTGAGCAGTACCATAATTCAAAGCCTACAATCTGGCCAGCCTTAGATTTCGCTCATTACAACACACACATTCACAAATAGCCAATCTACTCACCCATATCTTCGGACCATTTAAAGTTCAGCCCATTGACAGTTTTGACAAAGATTATTATGTCCGGTGCTCTGCATGTAGCGAAGATTCTATTAGGCAAAAGTTCGACACGGTGAATGATCAACCCTTAGATTCAGCACATTTTGTCCCGCTTTACCAGCACATTTTGATTCCTTTATTATAGCGGTTGGGTCGGGACCAGGACCGGACTGGACTGCCGGTCCTGGCCCTGGTCCTGTCATGTCCCGGTCTGGTCCCTAGTCCTGAAAGTATGGGGACCGGGATTATTGGTTCAGTCCCTGGTTCCATGCCGAGATCGGACCGACTCGGACCATGCACACCCCTACTAAGTAGTTTAAGCGAGAAACTTTCATACTCTTTGGCACTTGTTGAAAAGTACTACATCTTGGAATTTCGACGGTTGTAAGGAAAATTATAAGCTCCAGCATGGAAAATAAATGTGGACTTTGGGGGTTTAAGAGACGATGATTCGTCGTTCCGAAACGTCTGTCAGAAAAAGTCCAATTTGAATAGTCAAACTTTGACTCGTAGCATTGAGACTCGTCGCGAGTAAATTTAATCTTGACCGAATCCTAAATGTAGAAACACCATTTTTGCCCTCAGTCTATCGAGCTAAATGACCATTCGATACCCATTCGTGAAGTTATCCTTTTGCCTTGATTTTTATTTAGATAAGATAAGAATATTAAGTTTATTTAAATTTTATCATGTGGGCGCCATTTTCTATTATTGTCAGCCGAAAATCTCAATTTTTTCCCATGTCTACTCTCGTTGACCGAATACAAAAGGTCAAAGAAGAATTCATGGGCCCCACTTTCTTTTGATCCCAACCAAGTCTCTTTCTTTTCTTTAGATCCCAACAAAATTCTTCGCCCCAGCCGAATATCCTTTTCTCACGTCGGCAAGCTATGTTATACGGACACAGAACACGACTCGCGACACGACACGATACAACACGACACACCGACACGGAAGTTCTAAAAAAATAGAGAATTCCGACACATTGGGACACGTTATATATTATATGTATTTTTTTATAGCACCTGTAAATGTAGAGTGATATTCGTATCCGCTATCCAGATATATAGGTGCCATTTGGGGATAAGAGGATTTCGAGGGGAACATTGAGTCGAACTTCATAGAGAAGGTTGGAGTCCGGGCTATCAAAGGTGGTACTATCGTGTGCGGACAAGAACAACGCGAAGGAGCCTGGACCCTGCAAATGGGCTGCCAAGTGTATGTTATTTGTCAACGAATGGAGAGAGCGCGAGCCACGTTTGTTAGATGAGTTGAATTAAGAATTAAGTAGTGGAAATCATTATGCTCACAGGTGACATCACCTCCTCCTCCCCTTGCTGATATTGATAACGTGATCCATCCCTCTCCTCTCTTCTTCACTTCTTTCCTCTTCGTTCTGGTTTTTGTTTTTGTTTTTTTCTCTGCTGGTTGACTCCTTCACCGACCACTACAACCGCCAGCCACCCTCTCACCTCAGCCACCACCACCTCGCCATACCAGCCGTCCGTCAGCCACCGGCCCGCTCTGCACCACCCGATCCCATCGTCGCCAAAACCCTAGCCCGACCCTCCAAAGCCCGTGACCCACACCGCCGTTCCGTCGCCACCTGAGCCACCCACGACCCAAATCCGACGAGCTCGGCCCTGATTCCTCTATCCCGTCGCTGATGCCTTCCAACCCGAGATCCAACAACCGCGACTCAGATTTGTCGAGCCAGCCCTCGATGCCTAAGACCCCAGCCCCGCAACCAGAGTCGGCGGGGAGCGAGTCGCGATGGGAGCCGACGAGTCGTGAGAGGTAGGGGGAGGGGTCAGTGACAATCACGAGAATGAGAGGTGAGTCGGGACACGCGAGTCCCTAGCATGTTCGTTGCGTTGACCAAGAGTCCGGACTCGAACACGCGTTGACTGTGCGTCCGAGAAGAGTCCGGCGGTGTTCGGCCGTGTCGGTCGCGTGTCCAAGTCCGACACGAGTCCGACACAGAAAATTTTCAAAAAATCGTGAGTCTGTGTAACAGAGTCAGCAAGGCTACGTCAATTTTTATAAGACCCATTCCTGGAGTTTCGGCTTCACAATATCTCTTACTTTTCCTGTTGATCGATGGGACACTTCCTACGTCTTCTTCATCATCTTCTACCTCATTTCTTCTCTTTTCTTTTTTGTTTGGCAGAGTGAGTACAATATAAGTACCATAATTTTTGTACGGAGATCACTTGAGTACCACAACTTTTGTTTCGATCACCTGAGTACCATAACTTTTAAAAATAGACCACTTGAGTGCCATCGACGATTGGGGTCACCGGAAAATCCGACGTGACACTAAAATAATGTAAAATCAACCCACGTGGCTCGCCAGAAAGTTGAATCAACAAATAAAAGGAAACGACGTCGCTCGCTTTAGATTGAACTTTCACAAAGTGGCCACTTAAGTACTATATCTTTTTAAAAGTGGTCACTTAGGTTCTTCAATTTTTAAAAAGTGATCACTTAGGTTCTTTAGATTTTTAAAAGTGGTCACTTATGTAATTTTGAAAAAGTGATCAGTTAGGTTCACTTTAAGAACGACGCACACTTCAGATTAAACTTTCGCAAAGTGGCCACTTAGTACCATATTTTTTTAAAAGTGGCTACTTAGGTTTCTCAATTTTTGAAAAATGATCACTTAGGTTCTTTAATTTTTTAAAAGCAGTCACTTAGATTCCTTAATTTTGGAAAAGTGATCACTTAGGTTCACTTTAAAAACGACACGCTGGACAAGAATTTCCACGTCACATTAAAATATTAAGTAGAAAGTCCACGTAAAATGTTTAGTCGGAAGTGACACTCAAGTGATCCATTTTGCTTCGATTTGGTACTCATGTGATCGAAAAAAAAAATTAAGGCACTCAAGTGATCCCCGTACAAAAGTTATGGCACTTATATTATTTTTACCCATTGTTTGGCCGAGCAGCCCCACCTAACCACCATACGCATCACCGTTACCAGCCACTGCTTTCTTCGTCGTTGTCCAGCCATGCCGAGGCCGACTCGTCGCTGCTCGACCAGCCCTCGTTGCTGCCCTCAAGCTTGAGCTGCCAAGCGCGGCCAGCTGCAGTGCTCAACCCAGATCTAGCTACAGCCCACCTTCCTCACTGCCACGTCGCCTGCCACTCAGCCAGCCGTCGACCTCACCAACCCGAAACCTCAAGCCCTCTATCCCGGGCAACCCGATGCCCAGCCAACCCGAAGCAGTCACCTATAAGCAGCCGAGCCCAAGATTTCGCCGGTCGCCGAGAGCCTAGAGAACCCCAACCGCTAAGCTCATCGTCCCGATGCCACCAGCCACCGAAAGCCCGAAGCCACCGTGGACTCGAACTTGTGATGCCTTGATCTGCCACTGCTCGGCTTCGGATCGGAAGCTCTTCGTCCTAGCATGCCCTGTTTCGCGGGTCGTGTGCCAGCCTGATCGGGTCGTGCCCTGTCCAAGACCCGGGCCGTGTGCCAGTCTGCCTCGGGCTGTGCCCAACTAGCCTTGACCGTGACCTAGGGGCGATCCGGCCGTGGCCCAGACCATGACCAGGTCATGACCGAGTCACAATCGAGCCGTTCCTAGGCCGTGATCTAGTCGAGCCCGTGCAGTGCCTTGCCGTGCCCAAGTTCGAGATTTCCGTGAGCCATCGACATACTCACCTCTTCGTCTTGAGCCCATTCTAACACCCAAACCCGAGCCTTGTATTTGTCAAATCATCGTGCGGTCGCCTCGTCACCGCTTCATGTCACGCCTCGAGCCCGGCGGGCACTCGAGCATCCCACCTTTGCCGTTACCTTTGATAATCTCCCAGGATTCAATGGCCAATAACTTAAAACTTATAAATGATAAATGCATGCGGAAGCGAGAAAATGCAACATCAAGATGACTCAGGACAGAAAGGGATATTCTTCTCATTAATGTCAAAGTCAGGTACAATTCTAACTCCAAACAATATACAGTCCATAAGGCCTCAATCAGATTGCTCTTCATTTCCTCCAATGATTTCTTCAAATGCCAATCCTTGGCAAACTCGGATTTCCATCATCTGGGACCTGAAAATGTTATCCCATGACAGGGTGAGATATAAATCTCAATAAGCTAATCCTAACCCTAAATTAGGCTATCAGTACCTCTAAACACTTTTAAAAAATAGATATTTTGGGATAAAATCTTTGGCATGGTAAAATAGGGTACTTGTCAGAACTTGGCATTTCAGTACTTTCAAATCGACTCATTCCAATTACACAAAAACTGAGCTTCGTACTATGGGAGTGTTTTCAATCAAACATGCACTTGACGCCACTTCAAAACACGAGACAATTTCCAATTTAAAACCATGAGGCATTTCCAATTTCTCAAAGGTTCCATTTCTTGAATTTTCCAGAAAATCAAATCTTTCCATTTCCGCCCATCCTAGGCCGCCCACTTTGGGGCTGCGAGATG
Organism: Rhodomyrtus psidioides; assembly: GCA_021437785.1. NCBI lineage: Eukaryota > Viridiplantae > Streptophyta > Magnoliopsida > Myrtales > Myrtaceae > Rhodomyrtus > Rhodomyrtus psidioides. The sequence goes on from JAILYB010000082.1 coordinate 484,477, forward strand.
ATTCGGTCTCTATATGACTCGTCGGTTCATATGAGACTCTCGTGTCTGGATCTAGAGATGATTCGGTTACCATACGACTCTTGACGCCCATTTTCAATCGAGTTGAATCGTGTCAGTATGGGACTCTCTAGCTGCATGACCTCATTAGGTCAAATGGGAGTAATTCCCTCCCAATACATTGGCCAAATTATAATTTCTCGAGTGCACATATAATTTCATCGGCGATCCCACAAACCATTTATTCATAAAACCCATTGTATAAAAAGTCTCAGTTTTCATTCGAAAAACACATTCATGCCTCAATTTTCAATCAAAAGTAAATTCATGAAATTCAAGTGTTTCCTCGCTAAATCAAAGCTTTCAGATGTCCGTCACTGGACAAAACACATTTCACGTTATGAAATCATCAATAAAATACAACCATCATTCGGTCGTTTTCACAAAACTCAAGCTTGACATAAGTCACGGTTTTAAAATCTCAATTCGAAACTCGGTATCATCTATGCCCCTCAATACACTTAACTCAAACGAGAATTTCCATAAAACATGCCAAAAGGTCCAACCACACTCCATGACCAGATTTAGACTCCTCAATTCAACCTTGATTTCACAAATTTCATGCCATAAAATCGTTCAAGCTCAATTCATCAAAATATAGCAGATTTGAGTTTCCTCGCGCCTCTCACAAAATCAGTCCATAAAACCATTCATTCCAACTCAAAACTCCATCCTTTAGTAACCTAACATCGTAATGAAGGTTTAGGCATAACTTACCTCAAGCTTAGGCCAAGCAATTCCATAAAACGATCGACGCAACGTCGCGGCACCAAGCTGTCCATTTTTGTCATCCATGACTAGATTCATTCCCAAATAAGGTGACATTTTTCTGCTAACTTCTTGAGAAATGTACCTTTAGAATCTTGTCTCTCAAGGTCTTACGGATGTGTGAACGAAAGTGGAGCTCAATTTGGATACCAGACGACCTAAAATGAGCCATTTTAAAATTAGTGCGCGCTGGAAGCAGATTTACACGATTCTCGGGTTTCATGCATTTCTCACATCAAAACAATCCCTCAAACACCGTCAATTCAATCACTAATTACCTATTAATAACCCAACATCCTAACGAAGGGTTAGAATCTACTCACCAAAATAATAGAGCGAGCAAACTTCACCAAGAGCGGCTACAAGTTAGAGTTCCAAAACTGATCAGTGCATGGCAGTTTTCTGCTCCTAGAGAAATCCACACATAACCTGCCATGAAAGTCTAAACCAGCTCACAAACTGAACATGTACTATTATGTCTTAGAGAACCCACAATTTTCTGGCAAGGCGATGCCTCAAAGGTCCTCAAGTGTGTCTCGGTTCCAAATCGGTCGGCGGTGGACAGATTCTATCCTAGGAAAGTTCATGGACATTCAACCATCAAAATCCTTTCAAACCCCAGCCAAACTTCAAACCCAGGCCACTAAACCTTAATACTATATCTCAAGAAGGTCTCACCTCAATTTAGAAGCAAGACAAGCTCCCAAAGTTGGCCTAAAGGAGCTCACCGCCAGGTTGGAACCGATTCTAACCTCTTCGGGTTCCGACGCTCAAACGGGTAGCTAGCGGCGATGGATGGCTGATTGGAGGGCAGGAGGTGGTAGAGGAGAGGTTGGGGATCGTTGTGGTGGCTAGCGTTGGGTCAAAGGGTCACCGGAAGCTAGCGTCGTGTGGAGCGAACGATGGTGGTGCGGCTGGCCGAGAGAGAGTGAGCGAGAGAGAGAGAAGGAAAAAGAGAGAATGAGAGGGAGAGGGAGGTGGTCGGCTGAAGAAAGGGAAGAGAGAGGGAGCTTGGCTTCATCCACAAGCCAAGAGGAGAGAGAGTGTGGTAGGTGTGGGATTAGGCAACTAATCAATGCTCTTAGGTGTCTAATCTAGCCTAGGTGTACTCATTAGCCCACATATTGACACTTGTCTCTTGTACATAAAATCTTGAAGGCCAAGTGACCATATTGACCTCACTTATTCGGCCACTAAGGGAAAGAAGAATGACTCATTTGTCCTCGCTTGGTCTTAAGAGAAAGAAAGTCACTTTTCCAATCTTAATTACCTTCGATGAGACGGCGTCTAATTCTCTTCCAATGTTGGAATTCCTCAATGTCCGATACCCAATTCTAAGGCCAAATTCATGTCGAGTTTTCGTCGACTGTAATTCCAGTTTATCTCAAATTGACGGGCGACTCTTGTAGGCGCTATGCGTATCGACCTTAGGATATCTCAAGTCGTGGCGACTTTGGTTGTCATGTAATTGCGAGGATTTATCGCTAGTTCCTGCGGTTCTGATCATCAGAATCCGATTTAGGAAATTCTCGTAAATTACAAATTTGTTAGGCAGAATCACTCGTGTCCCAACGTATAATGTTAGCAAGGCATTCCATGATCGTTTCTAGATCGATCTCTGTTGGTCCAAAATATCCCCTCGACAATCCTTATGGTCAAAGTGCTATTTCTTATTCGAATTTCTCAGGTCCACGTACCCGACTCCGCATCAATCTTTCCCTTTCAGTCAGTTAACTCAAGAGTGGCCAGTTCTGAGCGAGATATAACTGAAATATGCCGATCGATATCTTCCAATCCATAGCCTCGAGAGGGGTCGGAATTCGGAATGTCACACTTCGGTCCCGACTCGAGGTCGTGCCAATCAGGAACTACATGAGGACTTGACCCGATATGAGAGCTCGTAACCTGAACCGAGGACCATTTCCGTAAGCCATCTTGAGAACCCGATCCGACATCGAATGCCGGAGTTTGTTAGTTTAACCCCTAAACTCCGAATAGGTCCTTAACTACGTTTAAGGATAGATTATTTATCATGAATTGCTAATTAGAATAATTAGATGAGGCCTGATAATTCAATTAATTGTGATTGGATTGTTTGCCCGAAGTTGGGTCATCTAAACATTGGTAACTAGTAACCGGAGCTTAGATTGATTAATTATGACAGATTAATCAATTAAAGTTGGATTAATTAATTATAGTCGAGATAATTAATTATTAATTGATGGGTATTATTATTGGATGATTGATTGGTAATTGCTATATGCTTGGATTGTTTGTATGTACATATTGATGTGGTATTTGATCACCCTATTTATAGATGCAAAATCAGGTAGACAATATGTGTATTTATGTGGCCATGTGTGAACTGAGTTTTAGCATGACAATGACATTGCGTCAAGTTTTGAGCACGACCGTACGAGCCTTTGACTAAATGCAAAGATATAAACTATCTTGATTACTTGGCATACTTGTGTGGTCGCTTGATTATTATCGTCGACCCAGGGTACTAGGGGACGATACCTGATATATCCATCTTGGGGATACATGAGCGATTATCAGTTACTATTTTGAGATATTCATGCTGGTGGTACCTAGGGGATTATTATCGTCGATCCGGGGTACCATGGGACGATATTTAATATACCAAATCTATCCATCCGAGGGTGCCAGGGCGATTATTATCGTCGGCTCGGGGGTACTAGGGGACGATACTTAATATACCTGATATATCCGTCCCGGGGGTACTAAGGGAATTATCAGTCGCTGCTGTTACTATCCTCTTTAGAACAATGCCTGATTTTACCAGAAGATCATGGTTTTACTAAGACCGGGATTGATCGTTAATAACTGGAACACGTGTGATGCATCGTGCATGAGATTGTAACGAGTGTTCTAGTTGAGTGCCTTGGTTGTATGCAGTTGATTGCATGTTATATATTTAAACTGTTTATGTGTGAACCAAGGCGGGATAAGCTTGCATGTGATTGATGGTTCATTGTGGTATTGTGCCGGATCATGTGATAACTAGAGCGTGGCGTGAGTTGCACGCTATTGATCTGCCATCGATATTTCTTGTATGTTTAGGCTGCCTTGAGCAAGTCATTGTCTTGCTCGGACTTAGACGTTGACTCACGGATATTTTATATCTCATTCCGTTGTTATTAACCATTTTCAAGCCTTTAGCTATGGAGGGCTGGAAGTGGGCGTGGATCCTTTTTGAGTAGCACATATCAGTATTAGGCCCTAACTCTGATCTGATACTTTTGAGGATTGTAGGAATTGGCCCTGAGGTAGGGCTTGTGTATAAACATACTTCCCAAGGTTAATAGTAAATAATAAAAAATATTAGTGTTGTGTTGATTGATGTGACTGGTTGTTGATATCCTGCCTTGCTATCCCTGTAGATTTTATAATTGTATAGGAGTAGTACGTTCCGCATGCACTAACTAAAAGATAAAATAATAAGGTCGATGACGTGCATAGGACGTCGTTCTTTTATGACCTGAGGTGATTTGGTAGGGTTGTTGCGGGCTTGAGAATCGGAGCGTAACAAAAAGATCTTGAATTTTTGGCAGGATTACTCCTTGGCATATCTATCGACATGTATCTGCTTTTTCATCTACTTTATACATACCTTTTTCAGGTCCTTAATTTTGGAGTAGTTGTTTAATGAATTTGAGTAGAGGACGTAAATGTTGGTCTCTTTTGGAGTAGCTTGAAGTAGCGTTAACTTCGACCCTGACCGGGTATCTTTTATTTGGCCAGAGGAAGTGGCCCTCACGTAGGCTTGTGTACATATGTACTTCCCAAGATTAACTAGATAAATAAATAAAATTAATCGTTTGCTGATGTGTAAATTAATAGCCTACTATTCTATCTCTGTTGTTTTATTTGATATTTGGGAGTAGTACGTTCCATATGTGCCTAATAAAAGATAAAAATATGATGGGTCGATAATGTGCTTGGGACGTTATCCTTTTATCACATAAGGCGATTTGATAGGATTGTTGCATGCCGGGGATCGGGGCATGACATAAACAATAAAAAGTTCAAACACGTAACATAAGGCATAAATTGCAAATTCTGTTCTCCATTCATCAAAATAAATTTTTAAACTCCATTCTCTATTCATCCATCAAAATATTGCACCAAAGAATGGAAAGAGAGGCGACAAAGAAGAGAAACAAATGAGGCGAGGCAGAGTTAGGCTCAATTTAGAGAAATTATGTTATTTTTAGTGTAGCTAAGAACTGATTTCAAAACGGGTCCGATTCCGGGGTGAGTCTTTATTTGGAATCGATAATCGAACTTGTTCAAACTGATTAGGTAACCAAACCTGTTCACATTGGAACTAGGAACCAGACTAGGGATGTGCATAATTCGGGCCGGTCTGGTCCCAGCATGGAACCGGGGACCGGACCAATAGTCCCGATCCCCATATTTTCGGGACCACGGACCGGACCAGGACAGGACCGAATCGGAACCGGCGGTCCGGTCCCGATCCCGGCCAAGTAGGACCGCTAACTATAACCTCCTACAACATTTTGAGCTCGATGGATTAATTATGGATGTAAAATTTTCTTGTTTTTGAAACAATTTTTCAATAATAAAAAGGGTCGAGGGAGGTAGAAGTATCTGCTGCGGTAAATTGAGATTTTTGCTTATTTTGTCAAAGGCAGCTAGTCCTCTTCACTGAAGGGAAAATGAATGTACTATCACAATTGAAAATCAAACACACGTAGTAAAAGCTTCAATGATTCAACATATCCGATTAATAAGTATGGCACCTTCCGATTCTAATCTTTTATGGACCTATTTCTACTAGAAAATCACCAAAAAATTATCATCCTTTCCTAAATATATATATTATAGTTGGTCCGGTCCGGTCCGAACACATGGAACTGGGAACCGGACCGCTCGGTCACCAGTCCCACCTATTGGGACTAGGGACCGGACCGCCCACCTCAAAGATCGGACCAACCCGTCCAGTCTGGGCCAGTCCGGTCCAGTTTATACACCCCTAAACTTGGCTAATTTTTCAGGTGATCCGGTCCAATTCCCGATTATACCCGGTTCGGTTGAAACACCCCTAATTACCAATATAGTCTAGACAAGCAATTCATCACGACTATGCTTTATAGGGAAAAAAGAAATACTTATGTAGGAGCAACCATGAAGTAGACTAAATTCTTGAATTCATATGCTTAAAATACTCCAAATTCAAAGAAATGGGAATCAGAGTTTCCTAACATAATAAAGAGCATCATTTTTATTAACACAATTGGAGTGCTATACATTTTTAAGAGAATTCACTAGAGTCGTAACCATTTTAGTTTGGCCATTTGAGCCTGTTAAGTACATTAGGTCCGAAATCATCGCACATGATGTATTTCACTGGCCTGAAAATTATCCCTCTCTATTATGATGAGACATTGTAATGGTGATTTTGTACGGATATGGTGCACCTCCTCGAAAAATTTTGTCACGCCCAAAGGCCGAAGGACACTTGCTGTGTTGTTTTCGAGAACCCTGCTTTTTCTGCTATCCGAGCCTATGTTACTCTTCAAGGTTCCCAGTAATGATTAATCATATTTCCAATCATCTTTATGATCATGGATTCGCAGATTGCTCTTCATGTATTCTAGTTCATTGACTGGAAAAGCTTGACAATCTTTGGGTTTTATTAGCAAATTTTTAATTTACATGTTGAGTTTAAGTTAACAAGTGATTGATTTTTATTATACAACTTTATAATCATAACCCATTTCGCCACTTTTTTTATGATTATAAAGCTGCAAAAGGGTGGATTATCTAAAAAAAAAACCTGGACCTAATTAACCGCGAGGCGGTGCTGAGAGGATTCAAAACGGGACTGAAGTAGAGAGCAAAAGGCCTTCGCCAATATCAAGAAAATCACTCTTTTTCTCCGTTGGGGCTTTATTAGCCAAATCTCTCCTACTTCTGAGTCCCTCTCCGAAACACACCACATCATTTCAGTTTCAATCTCTACTCAGCTTCATCTAATTGTGATTAAGAAATTCATTTTTTTTTCCAAATTCAAAAGGGTGTCAGACCAAAAGCCGAGATTGCAGGATTTGCCATTTAGCTAAATCGAATATTTGTTTGGAAGGGAAGAGTGGACGTGTTTTAAAAGAAGAGCCATTTGCGCTGCACTTCTTTTACTTTCCGAATCAATGTTATACTGCAAAAATGCTTGGATAAAATAATAGAGAGACACCCTATTTATATGTGAGTCTCTGTCGTCGCAATCGTTGATTTTTATTTGACGGTGGAGATTGACCAGAAGTGTCCAGAACATATGAATATATTTTCCATATTAAAGTACTTTATTCTAGAACATACAAGTCCTTTCTCGGTCTCATGGGCTGGATGAATTTCTATTTGTCTTAGAGGGACAACACAGAGTCCTTGTGAGTCTTTTGGGAATCTTGCCGCCCTGACAACTATCCAAGAAGAGCCCTTCTGTCCTTTTATTTTTCCCCAGAATTGTTTGCACTCGGTACTCAGAATGTCGATCTCGAGTTTTCCTTGTACTCGGTACTCAAAATGCGTCTCGACATTGATTGGATATTGACTTTTTTACACGAGCTCGACCAAATATTCAAGTTCGCCTTCGTTGAAAAATCCAGATAATCGAGCTTGACTCAACCTCATTACAATTTTAACCATAAATGAACACAAGCTCAAAATGTGACTAAACTACACTACAAGTATCAAAATTTGGATATGGCGATCACTTTAATGCCAAAATTTTCAAACAATCACTTAAGCGACAATTTTTTTGATAAACGCTCACTTCAATGCCAACTTCGATTTGAACTGACGTGGTTGACAAGAAATCCGATGTGGCCTATTTTTTTTTTATTAATATTTGAGCTCACATGGTTCACTAGAGTTGGCATCGAAGTTAGTATTTTTCAAAAACTTTGACACCTAAGTGATCTTTTTAAAAAAAGTTTGACACTTAAGTGATCGTTTTGAAAGTTTGGGCACTAAATGAGCGCCATACACAAGTTTTGGCACCTTTTAAGAATTTTGAAGAGAAAAGTCATAAAAAAAACTCTAAATTATGACTATTGTGACATGATTAGTTTCAACTTTTTTTTTTTAACCTCAAAAGCCTTAAACGATAACCCAACACTTTTACCTTAAACTTTTTCTTGTGACATAAAAAACATCTACCCTCTATTAATGTTTGTTTGCATGATTTTACAATCAACATAACGTCATTGTTATTTCACTTAAGCCATTTGAGTGCTATGTCAACAATATTTGCTTCTTGATGTCTATGTAACGAGAGTAAATGTGTCACCCAAGTGGGAGCTTACCCCAATTCCATCTGCCTAGCAACTGTTTTCCCCACCAAGTAGTTTAAGTGGGAAACTTTCCTACTCTTTATCGCTCCTTGAAAAGATCTTGAATTTTTGGTAGGATTATTCCTTGTGGGGATCCTTATAGAAAGTTTGGCATATGGATCGACATGTATTTGCTTTTTCATCTACCCTACACATGCCTTCTTCAGCTTTCGTCGGAAGACCTTCTCCTCAGTTTATCAGGTGTGTTGACTCTTTTTGTGTTTCACTCGAGTGTCAACTTCTCGCGTGTTTTGCATGTGTGCCATGTGTGCCGACTAAGTATCGACTCCTCACGTATTTCTTGTTGGAGGTAATGGGTTTTGAGAGAGTAGAGAGTGTTTGCTTGAAGTATTACACCTTGAGACATCAAGTTTGGAATGCTCAACAGTGTTACCTCCAGCGTAGGGCGAACCCTAGAATATATATAAGCAAGCTATTGGGCTCCAGCCCAAATGGACCCAAATAACCAAGCATTCACCTATTGGGCTTGTATGTGAACATATTACATGGATTATATTCACAATATATCCAACAATCTCCTCCTATGTTCACCATACAGCACAATCCAATACGGTGGTTAATGTGATGTTCAAACAAACATGAATCATCCACATTCAGTCCAAATAAGTGAATCATCCTTATCATGAATCTGTTCTGAGATCAGCATACCATAATAAATCTCTGAATCAGTTCACAACCAACATATGCATAGCAGTCAAGTATAAGTAGGCCAATCAAAATAGTCTAAGGCCTTACAAATACAAAAGATTAGCATAATGATGTTCACAACACAATGACAGAAAATATAAGTCTCAAGTAAATGGACTTCATCAAAATGGGCATTTGCAGGTGAACTGTCAAGTCCCCCACACACTCTGAATGATATATTCATTCATCAAGTAGGTCATCCTGGTCAGGATCCCACTCATTAAGCTCTCCTCCATCTCTGCCATCCCCTGTAGAATTTCACATATGAATTTCATATTACTATGAATTCAATCATTTGAATAATCTACTAAAAGTGTCTAGTTCTACTAAAAGAACTTAGCACCATAACACAAGGCAGAGAAGAACATATATTGATGTCATAAAGCATCATAATATCATGTTCATAAGCATCAAGCCAGTTTCATAAATTATGAACAAGGCCTAAACAGTTTGATTTACAAAGAGCCATCAACCCAAGTTTATTCGTAAGAGAATAACCATTGCCTAGTTTCAAAAAACCGGACCAACAGTCAAGTCACTTACAATAACTAGTTATGTAATGTCAAGTTTCAATTAAGAACAAGACCAACAGGCTTCTTATGCAACCAACTATTTCTGTGTTCCAATTTGGAATGTCACAATTACTGATTCCTTAAAGTCAAATAATCTCGCATCAAGTTTGGAATGGGATCATTTAACCAAAGGATAGTCCAAACCTGGTCGGATTGTATCATCAAGTTTGGAATGACACAAACTTCCCAGATAGAACCTCTGAATCAGGTTAAAGCCATCTTCATCAAGTTTGGAATGAGACAACTAACCCTTTTCAGATTTATCGGCAACCATGAACATCGATGAAACACATAGAATGTGCTTATCATTTTGGCCAACAAAAGAAGATTCGATAATTCAAAACACACATTTAGAAGGTAAGTAAATGGTAATTAAGACTTATCTTTCAAAATCTTTAACCCCATTTCCCCCACTGTTTTGAATAATCGATCTTTAAACAAACCTTTTGTAAGAGCATCGGCCATGTTATCCTTCGATCTCACATCGATCAAGGTGATAACTCCTTGTTCTCTCAGATAATTCAACAACGCATGTCTCAGTCTCACATGTCTTCTCTTTGAATTAAAGAGAGCATTTTTGACGACTTGGACTGCCGCTTGATTATCACAGAACAGGCTTAAAGAATTTATCTTTAGCCGAGATAACGGAATATCCATAATCAGATTCTTTATCCACTCTGCCTCTTCACCGGCTGAAGCTAAAGCAAAGAGTTCTGATTCCATAGACGACAATGCAATACAAGTATGTCTTTTGGATTTCCAAGTAATAGCAGCTCCACCCAACGTGAATACATATCCACTTGTGGACTTACTATTTCCAATCTCTGAGCACCATGAGGCATCAGAATATCCATCCACAGTTGGAGGAAAACCAGAGTAACATAGAGCATAATCTTTAGTACCTTTAAGGTATCTCATCAGCCTATTGATGGCATCCCAATGCTCTTTACTAGGATTACTAGTGAAACGACTCAGCATGCCAACTGTAAAGGCTATGTCAGGTCTAGTGCAACTCATAGCATACATGAGACTACCAATCAGTTTCGAGTACTTTAACTGATCCACTCTGGTCCCTTCATTGGGACTCAGTCTTTTATTATAATCATATAGTGTCTCAATCGGTTTACACTCACTGTATCCCCAGGTAGAAAGTAGCTGCTCAATATAATGAGTCTGGCTAAGGGAGACGACTTGCCTTTCAAAGCTTACTTTCATACCAAGAATGGTATTGGCAATACCAAGATCTTTCATGTCAAATTCTTTAGCTAAAGTAGCTTTCACGTCACTCACTACAGAATGATCGGATCCAAGAATTAACATGTCATCAACATACAAGCAAATGATGACTATCTTATTTGACATAGAACGATGGTAAAGGCATTTATCTGAGTAACTAGACTGGAAGCCAAAACTCTTTACCACTTTGTCAAACTTAAGATGCCACATCTTAGGTGCTTGTTTAAGACCATACAAAGATTTGTTCAATTTACAAACTTTGTCCTCAAGTCCTTTCATGACATACCCTTCCGGTTGTTCCATGTAAATTTCCTCATTTAACTCTCCATTTAGGAAGGCTGTTTTTACATCCATTTGATGCACTACAAAGTGTTCAATAGATGACAAAGCAAGAATAATTCTTATAGTTGATAGATGACACACAGGTGAATAGACATCAAAATAGTCTATTCCACTCTGCTGTTTATAGCCTTTAGCTACTAAACGTGCTTTGTATCTGGCTATTGATCCATCACTATTCAGTTTCTTCTTCAATACCCACTTACAGCCTATAGCCTTAGCCCCTTTTGGCAAATTGACTAGCTGCCAAGTGTGGTTCTGTAGCAGAGAGTTAATTTCATCATCTATAGCTTCTGCCCAAAGTAGAGATTCCCTAGATCTCATTGCTTCCTGATAGGAGAATGGATCATCCTCTAGATGATAAGTGACAAAGTCCTTACCAAAACTTTTGGAAACTCTCTCTCTTGTAGATACTCTAATTGGATCTGGTTCAACAACCAGTTGTGTGGGATTAGTGTCAGAAGGGCATGTTTCAGATTCTACATTAGACTCTGTAATCATATCTGTAGATCCAGAAACACTCAATCCATGATCTTTGAGAAACTTATTTTCAAAGAATTCTGCATCTCTAGATTCTATCACCGCGTTAGTAGATAGATCCAAAAACCTGCCTGCAGCACTATCTTCTGCACTACCTAGATATACACAAGTAATTGTTCTAGGTCCCACCTTAGTTCTCTTAGGATCTTGTATTCTTACATAAGCAATACAGCCCCAAGTTTTAAGAGTATCATATCTACAAGGATGCTTATGTCATATCTCATAAGGTGTCATAGACAACTTAGAGTGTGGCAACCTTTTCAGGATGTGATTAGCAGTTAGAACTGCTTCTCCCCAGTAGGAGGAAGGCATGCCAGCTGTAAGTAACATAGAATTTAACATTTCTGTTAATGTTCTGTTCTTACGCTCTGCAACACCATTTGATTGGGGTGAGTAAGGAGCGGTAGTTTCAAGTATTATGCCCTCTGAAGCACAAAATTCCTTGAACCCTGTCATTGTATATTCTCCTCCTCTATCACTCCTAAGCCTTTTAATTTTCAAGTTGAGTTGATTTTCTACTCTGGACTTGAAAATCTTAAACTTCTCAAAAGCCTCATCTTTCGATTTCAACAAATAGACATGACAATATCTTGAAAAATCGTCTATGAATGTTATCAAATACTTCCGACCACCTCTTGTGACGAAATTTCTAAAGTCACAGAGATCAGAATGTATTAGCTCAAGAAGTTGTGTGCTTCTAGAAACCAACTTAAAAGGTTTTCTAGTAATTTTAGCTTGTGCACACACTTCACATTTGTCAAATCGAATAGATGTGTCCAATGGAATGTTGTGAGTTTTAGCTAGATGTTGCATTTTCCTGTAGTTCACATGTCCAAGTCTATTGTGTAATAACTTTGGATCAATCAAAGTAGAACTCACATGGTTTATGCTATCAGTATCTAAACTCAACCTATACATGCCATTAACCATGAATGCACAACCGAAATAACATGAGTTAACTGATAAAGTTACTCTACCATTCATAGTTGAAAAGGACATACCAGCTTTATCAAGTAAACTCATAGAAATCAAATTCTTTTTCAGTAAAGGTACTACTCTAACATGTTTCAGAGTTAGTAATTTACCTGAAGAAAGCACCAAATTTGCAGTTCCAGCATGAGTCACCTCTGCCTTACCACCATTGCAATTTTCTACGGTGTCTTTCACTTCTGTGACCTCAGTGAGTAAGTTCTTGTCATTTGTAGCATGACAGGTAGCGCCACTATCCAACCACCACTCAGAAAAGACATTGGCCTTTCCATCCTTCATCATTTCAATAAAGGCTTGAGGCTCAGACTCATTAACTAGTATATTAGCCTCATTTTGTGGTGTGTCTTTCTTTGGCTTCTTTGGTAGCTTACACTCTGCTGCCCAGTGACCCCACTTTCCACAGTTATGGCACTTGCCCTTCTTCTTTCTTTTGAAGATAGTCTTTTTGGCCTCTAACTGTGAAGAAGATTCACCTTTTGGTGACTTGAACCTTTTATGAGGTTTATAGGAATGTGAAACTAAGTTGGCAACTGACTTTTGTTGTCCTGCTTGTTCCAAACTCTTCCTAGAAAAGTTTTGATCCTCAATATGAATATACCTCTTTAGTTCATCAAGTCCCATCTGTTCTTTCTGTCTGTGCATTTCAGTCTTGAAAGAACTCCATTCAGCAGGTAGCTTACTCAACACAAGACCGACAAAGAGATTATCGGACAAATCAGAGTTATCCTCTTTCAACTTGTTCCTCATGTTCTCAAGTTCAACTAACTGTGAGGTGACACTCGAATTCGTATTGAATTTAAAGTCAAAGAACTTCTCCGCTAGGAGAGTTTTAGAGAGCCCCTCTTGCTTTTGGAACTGAGTGTTCAAGTGATCCCATATCTCTTTCGCCGTCTTATACTTACTATAAGTCATAGCTAGACGAGGATTTAGAGAATTCAACAAGTAATCTCTACAAAAATCTTCATCTTTGTTCCATTGATATTCATCGACATCCTCAGTGGTAGATGCAAAGTCACTTAAAACAGTGTAGAATATTTCACGCTCTTTCATGCCAAATTGAACGTGCAATTTCCAACCATGAAATTCAGTGACATCAAATGATTGCAGCTTTATAATATCATAGGAACTATGTTTTGCCATTCCAATCAGAGCAAAGAGTTAGAAAGAGTGCACCTTGGAGTCCTCGAAGCTCCCAAAGTCGAATAATGCCTCTAACCTTGGTCTAACTGCTCTGTAGAGATGGAATTTGCCAAAACTGACCCCAAAATTGAGTCCGGAGCGCCCAAACACCTTAAGATGGACTGCCCTTGTCGTCGGAAACTCGCTGAAAGTTGGTCAAAAATACGCCATAATACGCTGGAAATACGCCAGAAATACACTGGAAATACGCCAAGAATACACTGGAAATACGCCGGGAATACGCTGGGGAATACGTCGAAAATACTCCACAAATACGCCTGGAAATACGGTACCCGCGTGGTGCTACAGTAATCCGGGTGCTACAGTAAATCTTCAATCTACAGTAATCTTCAATCTACAGTAACCTCGAGCTACAGTAATCTTCAATCTACAGTAACCTCGAGCTACAGTAATCTTCAATCTACAGTGTTTCTTCCGACGGCCGTATCTCCTTCATCCGACCTCCGTTCGACGCGAGTGACCACTCAAAACGTTCGTATCGACGAGACGAACAAAACCCAAGTGGTCTCACTTTCTGAAACTAGCTATAATTTCTGAAATCTTGATTAAAAGATTTCGGGTGCTACAGTAAAACCCGAATCTTCAACCTCAGATCTTGGCCAAACCAACCGTCGAAATCGAAAGTAATTCATACCTGCGAGTTCGTCTCGACGAGACCTTCAAGTAGACACCTTGCTCGCTCAAATCCGACACCCGAAGATAATACTTCAAGATTGTTGGAGGTAATGGGTTTTGAGAGAGTAGAGAGTGTTTGCTTGAAGTATTACACCTTGAGACATCAAGTTTGGAATGCTCAACAGTGTTACCTCCAGCGTAGGGCGAACCCTAGAATATATATAAGCAAGCTATTGGGCTCCAGCCCAAATGGACCCAAATAACCAAGCATTCACCTATTGGGCTTGTATGTGAACATATTACATGGATTATATTCACAATATATCCAACATTTCTCACGTGCATTGATCTCTCGTATGCACAGCATATGTTTTGCCGGGTAAATTATTTTGAGTGCCAATAAGAGCAGAAGTGTTGCCATGCGCCTCCTGAGCCAGTAAACAGAAGGCAATCAAAGACGGGGATGCCAAGAAAGTTGAGATTGTTGGTGGAGGACTTGAACACTTCTGAGCAGGACATTGAGCTCCTCTATAAATTCTTCGACAATGTCGCCGATAAGATGTTGGAGTGGCCTTGGAGGAATGCCGGCTTAAGTACACCCCAAGTGCCATAAATTGTGTACATCGCTCACTTTAGTGCCAAAACTTTCAAATCGACCACTTTAGTGCTAAGTTTTTGTAACTCCGATTACTTAAGTGCCAACTTCTTTTAAAAACGATCACTTTAGTGCCAACTCCGATTTAAGCTGACATTACTCATCGGACTTGGCACTAAAGTGATCATTTTTAAAAGAAGTTGGCACTTAAGTGATCGAAGTTACAAAAACTTAGCACTAAAATGATTGATTTGAAAGTTTTGGCACTGAACTGATCGAAGTTACAAAAACTTAGCATTAAAGTGATCGATTTGAAAGTTTTGGCACTAAAATGAGTGTCGTACACAACTTATGGCACTTGAAGTATACTTATCCCGAGGAATGAAAATGGCTCGCTTCTCAAGTTGACTTCCCGGGAGTGAAATAAGTTTTCCGAGCACACAAGGAAGATGCCCAGGACTTTCACGGGGAAGGGGTGGGCCATGAAGCTGGAGAGACCAATTGCGCAGAGTTGTAGACTTTAGGAATTTGTTCCCAACCTTTCTTTCGTTGCTTTCACCTAGTTTTTCTAGGAAGTCCTGATCTGTATACCTTATATTGAAATGAACAATCCCTCTTCGATGTATAAATTTTGTTTTGATCTCTATATACGTTTATGCACTTCATCTCTTTCTTCCCTCTACATCATCTCAAAAAAAAAATTGATCTCATCCTCATCTTTCTTGGGTGATAACTTTTCAAGATGAATCTCATGGCAAAGATCAAGTCAGTAGAAAATAGGAGGAATCAATGCGTGTCTAACGTTATTTGTCTTGCTGCGAGAAATTTGAGATGACAAAGCTACAGAAGTGTGCATCTCATCACTCCGGCATCTTCTTTGGGCGATCATATTTCTTAATTCCTAATTGGGCATTGAAAATCAAAGCAAGCCCATTAAGATTCAAAATTGTAATGCCAAATCATGAACTACTTTTCCTTCATCCAGTGATGACTAGGACATACCGGCAAAAAGCATACAAGATGATCTGCATTCCATGACTAAGACAAGGGCTTATCCCAGTTCGTCCTCACCAATCCAAGACAGAAAAGGATTTGGTATCATAAATATATGTGTGACATTAAATTTGGGCCGTCCAATTCAAAATGAACGGTCCAGATCAATCCATAGTTTTTTTAGTGGGAAATGATGTGGACTGATCTGGACTGTTCATTTTGAATTGAACGGTTCAGATCGATCATGGTAGGAAATGGTAGGAGATTTCCAATAGTAGAAAGACAGGTCAAACACTTAACATTTACAGTGAATTCCTCCCCCTATACGAATCGTCCTAAAATATAAGATACCCAGGGGTTTTGGCTATTTAAATCGTACAAGTTCAAGAGATTTCTTGTTGTCTGTCCTATCTCCGATTCTTCTCTCTCTGACTTTTGCTCTACCTCTTTGCATAGCGCGGGAATAGAACCCTACATCTATGATACTAGCATTTTCACTCTCCTAGTCCCATTACCAACAGGGCCTCATGCCTATTAGCTACAAGTCTCAAAGTTTGCTTGCTTGCTCTTCTTTGTATTTTTTTGCATTGGAATTGGCCACAATTCATTTAAGTAAAACTCAGCTCAATATCAACTAACCTCGAAGACGACATTAAAACTACAGTTTCTCATTGTTAATGGAGCAAAGAAGGACAATACAACCTTGTGGTGAGATTGAAGCTCGTCTGTTGTTCTAGTGACTCTCTTTCCTTTTGTTTTTCTTTCTTTCTAGTCTCGGCATAAAGGCTTCTAATCCTTGTTTAAGAGAGAAAAAAAAAAGAGACTATTTTTTCATGGATGCTTGTTGTGTAGTTACAGTCTGAGTTTGAAGAGCTGAGAATGAGAAAGTTCAAGGTCGCCGGAATCTGCAGTTCTGACCGGACCTGATTAGTTTCATTTACAGAAGTTCTTACCATTGGATCGAGCTGAAATTTGAGTATGTTGTAACTTAGTCTGAGGCGGGTTCCGTAGGTACCAAGATCAGCCCGATCGGAGTTGAATTCGCCGCCCATCAGCATCGAAAATGAAGTTTCGATGCTTGCCGGAAATTGTATTCTGGCCTGACTTGTTTGGCCTCCTTTAGGGTAGTTCCCACCGTTGGATCAGGCTGATTTTCAAATATGTGATAGCTGACGTTGAGAGATTCCAACGATACCTAGATCGCCCAAATTGGATAAGATCTCACCGTTGATCGTCGGCGAAGGCTCTCAGCCATCCGTCGGTCGTCTTCCATGACGAGGGATTGACTGGTCAATGCCCACGTGGTACTGACGTGGCAGCCAAATGTCAGCCATGTCAGCGAGCCGTTGTAGCCTCTTTAATAAAAAAACGAAAATTGATCTGATGGCTGAAATAATGCCATGTATCGAGATCTTGGCTTTTGTGAAAATAAAAAAGGGATTTTTCAAATAATTCTGATTTTTTTTAATTTAAAAAGTATTTTGTGATCGCGTGTGGCCACGCGTCACCACTATGATCATTGGATTATAAAAAAGAAAATCATTTTCGGAATAAAAAATGCCTTGGATCAGACGGCCACTATTCAGCCACGCATCTCTATCGTGGCCATTGGTTCCAAACCCCTGATCCGATTGCCAGGAGGTCGCCATGTGGACCTCTCTGTGTCCTAGGATCAAATTGACGAGAAGTTAGAAAATTTTGGAAAAATTTTCTAAAATTCGAATAAATTTGCAAAATGCTGCCATTTTGACCTAGATTGGCTTGGACCCGATCGGTCTAGACCGGATGCCCTCGTAGCATGGACTAGGTTAACCCGGCTCGGTTCACCCTTTTAAAAAAAATAGAAAATGATTTTAAGATTCTTTCCAAAATGATAATTTTCCGCTTTTTGGTTAATCGTTCCCGATTTTCTCGAAATTACGATTTCGCTCCTCATGGGTGAATTGCTTCCAAATCACTCCTGACTCCCTCTCGATGATCGGGCTATAGTTGGAAGACCATGTTGATTTGATGTGTTTTATCTGCATGTTCTGATTCCTTGATTTGCGCACTATATTTTATTGATTGTGGTTGCTAGAATAGTCACTCACATCTGCATGAACTCTTAGATTTAGGATTTGTACCCCTACTCATTTGCATGGAATTCGAGATTATAAAATTCATTCAACTTAGGTACCGAAAATGCGTCAATTGCAATAATTGGCGTAACTAAGTCTTTGATCCCACTTCTCTAGTTCTCACATAATTGAATAGAAACTTCTGACTATTCGATAGGGTTCTCCAACCATACCCTCCAAGAAATGATTGATGGCGACTCTGAGGCATGCACACTAGCACGTCACTAGACCACACTAAAAGGCCAACCTCGTTTTGAACTCCTTCAAGTATTATGTATCATTCATTGATGATTATTCTCGTTATACATGGGTTTATTTCATGCATTCTCGTAATGAATTTCTCTCTATCTATAAGAACTTTACACAGCCATGATATCTACTCAATTATCTAAAACTATTAAAGTTTTTCGTTTTGATTCTGGTGGAGAGTATCTTTCTACAGCTTTTTGTTCTTTCTTAACTTTTCAGGGAACCTTACCTCAGTTGTCCTGTCCTGATGTTCCTGCTCAAAATGGTCTTGCTGAACGAAAACATCTTCATATTTTGGATACTACTCGTGCTCTCTTGTTATCCAATTCGGTTCCTACTGAATTTTGGGATGAAGGACTATCCACTGCTGTCTATCTCACAAATCGACTTCATTCTCTCGTCTTCTCCAAAGCCACCCCTCACCAGCGTCTTTTCTCAAAACTACCCACTTATCATCAACTTCGTATTTTTTTATGTACGTGTTATGTGCTTCTTCCACCTCATAAGCGTGCCAAACTCTCTACAAAGTCAGTTCGATGTGCTTTCTTAGGTTATAGTACAGAACACAAAGGCTATAGGTGCTATGATCCTTCTTCACAATGTATTCGTATCTCTCATAGTGTTAAGTTCTTTGAGATCCTACTATTCTTTTTCGCCGCCTCTACTTCTTCACAGTCTTCTCCATATGTATTTATGGATTTTCCCCTTGAGTCATCTCTTCTTCCTCCTCTTATATCTTCTCCGTCAGATCCAGTGTCACCACCTTCTCCTAATATGTTTCTCATTCGTCTACTTCGCCTGCTACTTCGATGTCTCTTGACGATTCTCGTCCACCATCCCCTCGGCAGAATCCTCCACGAGATCAGTGTCCTCCAGCTAGGTACGTGGCGGCCACAAGTTATTCTGATGAGTTTGGTTCATTTATGGATGCTGTCCACACTTTGCAGGAACCATCAAATTATCGTATAGCCGTATAACATGCTGAATGGCGTGATGCTACGTTTGAGGTATTATTTGCTCTGGAACGCACTAGTACGTGGGATCTTGTGACTCTTCTACCAGAAAAATCCTTAATATCTTTTTGTTGGATATATAAAATTAAGACCCACTCTGGTGGAAACATTGAGCGCTATAAAGCAAGTCATGTTGCACGTCATTTTGATCAGGAGTATGTGATCGATTATGAGGAGACATTTGCTCATGTTGCCAAAATGGCTTATGTTCGCACTCTTCTTGCAATAGCCTCTATTTGTAATTGGTCTCTTTTTCAACTTGATGTGAAGAATGCTTTTCTTTAGGGGGTTCTTCAAGAGGAACTCTATACGCAGCTATCTCCAGTTTGCCTCATTCGCCCAGCCAGGTATGTCATCTTTGTCGGGCTCCTTATGGTCTCAAACAAGCTCCTCGAGCTTGGTTAGAACGGTTTACAAATATCGTTCGGTCAGCTGGCTTTGTTCAGAGTGAGAATGATCATGTTGTGTTTTCTCATACCTCTGGCTGCACTATTCTGCTACTATATGTAGATGATATGACTATTACTGGGGATGATTCTGTTCATATTACTTATATTAAGCAACATTTTCACCTGTCAGTTTGCTATGAAAGATTTCTATTTCTTACGTTATTTTCTCGATATTGAGGTTGCTCGCAGTCGACGTGGCATTCTTCTCTCCCAGCAGAAGTACATTGCTGACATTTTAGCTCGTGCTGAGTTATCTGATGCTCGTACTGTAGCTACTCATGTTGAACTTCATTTACAGTTTCGTCCGAATGATTGTGAGCCTCTATCTGATGTCACTTGCTACCGGGCTCTTGTTGGCAGTCTTGTCTATCTTACGACCACTCGTTCTGATATCGCATATGCTATTCATCTTATCAGTCAGTTTATCACGGCTCCTCGTACAGTTCATTATGATGCTGTACTCCGAATTCTGCGATATCTTCGTGGTACTCTGACACGCTCAGTTTTCTTCCATTGACTTCCTCACTTGCTCTTCGTGCTTACTCTGATGCTGATTGAGCTTCGGATGTTACTGATCGCAAGTCCATTACAGGATTTTATATCTTTCTAGGTGATTCTCTGATTTCTTGGCGTGCCAAGAAGTAACTGGTTGTGTCTCGCTCTTCCACTGAGTCTGAGTATCGTGCTATGGCTGACACTGTTGTTGAGATTATTTGGCTTCATCGTCTTCTTGCTGATCTTGGTGTTGCCTCCTCTGCTCCCATTCCTTTTCGTTATGACAACAAGAGTGCTATCACATTGCTACAAATCCGGTGTTTCATGAGTGTACCAAGCACATTGACATTGATTGTCATATTACGTGCCATCAACTCCAAGCACATATCATTTATGTTCCCTTTGCGGCCTCTACAGCCTAGCTTGCTGACTTTTCACCAAATCTCTTACATCATAGCGCTTTGCTGATCTTCTTTCTACACTCTCGTTGGTTGATCCACCTTGAGTTTGAGGGAGAGTGTTAGATATATTATTTAGATATATTGTATATATTACGAGTAGGTCTTTTGTGTATTTACTTTCCTGCCCTTCTTTGTATGTATATTTATATTGGCCTTTTGTCTAATTGAATATTACGATTCTATTATTTAATTCTCAATTCTATCATAAACAAAGGGGTAAAGTATCGCATAAATACATCGTGATTGCTATCATCAGTAATTTAGTCGTGTTGTTGTGACAACATATAGACAGCGGATAAAAAGATGTACGTGCGAGTTTTGAAGATCTTGCTTAATCGTGAGAGGCCATCAGGTTTAGAAGCAACTTAATCGATCTCCAGCCACAAGTCTCTTGTAATTTGGGAGCAAGTCTCACTAGCTTCCTATACAGACCAACAAAGGAGCAACACGAGTTATGGAAACAACGGAGGTCCCAAAGATTGCTCGAGTAATATGAGC
This sequence comes from Rhodomyrtus psidioides, assembly GCA_021437785.1. Classification (NCBI taxonomy): domain Eukaryota; kingdom Viridiplantae; phylum Streptophyta; class Magnoliopsida; order Myrtales; family Myrtaceae; genus Rhodomyrtus; species Rhodomyrtus psidioides. Next base: position 505,748 of record JAILYB010000082.1, read on the forward strand.
ATTCGTCTTTCTCGCTTAGGTCCTGATTTTGAATTACACTGGTACATTCTCTTTGTGCCAACCTTTTGGCGCGAGACTGCCTCATCTAATAAATTGGCATATTGGGTGGTCGAAAAATCTAGGGCTATCCGCTCTTAGAAGAAAAAGAAAAGAAGAGATAATTTGGAGGGGTGCAATTACCTTTAAGTCCTTGGTGACTACCGAAAAGTATTCATCTTGTAGGGTAATGCCGTCAAATTATAGTATTGGAGCCGACGACGCCAAAGCTCCAAAGGTCAAACGCGGATACTTTAGCCGAAACCAAGAAGCAAGCACTAAATTCCCTGAAAGCTAGCTATTAGTAATTTGAGTAATTAAATGGAATAATATATCCTCATTGAAAAATGCCTATTTTCCTTGAGTCATTGACAGAAAGGATCCGGATTGTCTGTCCTTGGGATCCGGGCCGTCCATTTTTAGGTGGACGATACAGATCTCCTATTTTTAGGGGACAATTTTTTTGAGTTTTTATTTTATTTTTTTAGTAATAATCCGAATTCCAATGGCAGGGCCTGCCCTTCTGAGGAAAGGGCCGACGATCCCTTCACTGACAAAAAAAGGTAGCAACAGCTCATCGTTCCAAACATAATTGAAAATGGTGATCGCCCACGGGCCACGGGTGCCGCAATTGGATGATTATGTGAGACGAAAGAAAATAAGTAAATTTACAAGAAATTGAGTGAAATGAGAAGTCAATAGAGATGTTGTTGATTATGTCATTTGTTTTTCTTTCAATAATCTAATGCAATGGTAATCAGGGAAGGCTGTATAAGCATTTTTGCTCTCTTTTTTTTTTTTTTCTATGCAAGAACTTTGAGAGGGCAAAAGCTCGGAAATTTGTATCTTATCGCTTCGGCATCTTATTGGGCAATAAATTTTCAGGATCAATCTGATGGAAAAAACCAAGTTAATCGACAATAAGAGGAGTCCATTGAGATATGGACACCACAAGGGTCATAATTTTTGCTTGGCGTTCATTTGAATGTCATAGCCCTTTTTTTTAACCACTTGAGTGCTATAACGTTCACATAAGTGCCATAACTTACTTTTGATCCCTTAAGTACCAAAAATAAATTAAGACGTCTACCCAAGTGTCGGAAATTTGACGTGATATAGCATAGTGAACGTTTTTAAAAGGTTATGGTACTCAAGTTATTGGTTAAAAAGTTATATGGCACCAAAGTGATTGAGAAAAAAAGCTATACTCCTCAATTGAGCGCCATACATAAGTTATCGCACTCAAGTGACAAAAAAAAAATTATGACACTCAATTGAGAGCCGTACGAAAGTTATGGCACTTATGGTGTCCTTATCCCAATCAAGCTATTAGACCATGCCTAATATTATTTGTCTTATTGCAAGAAGTTTGAGAGGAAGAACGTTTCCTTGAGCGGAAGTGCGGATTTTATCGTTCCGTCTTTTTTGGGCGATCTTTTCTGTTAATTCCTAGTGAGCATTGAAAATCAAGGCATGCCCATTAAGATTCAAAATAGTAATGTGAAATCATGAACCACGTTTCCTTGATTCATTGATGACCAGGACAAGGGCTTTTACAGGGAAAAAAAATATACAAGATGATCTGCATTCTAGTCTCTTATTGAATGGGCTATTTTTTGGCTTCGAGGCTTTTAATCATTGTTTAACAGCAAGTAGATCAGCATAATATTTGGTGATCCACCCTTTTATAACCTCAATCTCCATTTTTCGTTGCCTGATCAACCAGCTTGGATCACCTTCCCATGCTGCAAGTATGTCTAAACAATGGGACCCTGCAAAATGTGTAGAATGACTTCAGGGGAGCCTTCGAGATGAATTTTACGTTTTACTTTCGGTTAACATAGATCTTACGATGCACTTATTTTGACTTAGAAGAAATAGCTGAAAGTTTCAAAGCAATTGAAATAGTGCCCAGTATACTTTTTTTACCATTTTTTTAAAGTTTGAATAACATTGTACTTCTTGGACTATAAGCACAAACTCACAAAAAAAAAAATCAATCAAAATCTACTAAAATTCCTTTGACAGGCATGTACATCTAGACACTTTGGTATGATCCTTGGGCATTCGAGATGAGTCAGGCAAAAATAAGTACATGCTTGGTTACGGAATAACCTCTTGATTTATCCACTATATCAAGATTGTGAAAGGATACATGCCATTTTGTGTAGGGATAGCGACGATAGTGTCTGAAATGTTCTTGAGAACCCTGAGAGTAAAATAGAGAAATTGTTAAACCAAACTAAATGGATATTTCGGATCTTTTGCATGAAAATTCGTAAGTTTCGATACCCGCCACTACTGTAAGGATCTCGAAGTCCATTTGAGAAAATGATGTTGCTACCGAACCTACGAAGAACTTGTTTTGTGTCCTGCAATTTTTTAAGAAGAGAAACAAGTGGAAAGCAAAGATTTTAGAGTTGGCAATGATCTTTAGATGCAAGGATATCAATTTCATCTACTGATAAAATATCGGGGCCATAGTTTTATGAAATGTCACTGAAAATCATACTTGACCGCCATAATAAGTGGTGATCCAATGTGGCCGAGGCACAACGCCGAATGATCGATTGCATCGATCAATGAAGTTGCTTATGTTGAAAGGATCTGGTTGAAACATAGAATTGTTTGTAATGCCTACACCCATTATCATCTCGCTGCATCTCTGTAAACATCTCTCTCTTTCAGTCCAAGAGAAACGAGGTAATTTAACTACATATTACATTAGGACATCACCTGTGTGTAAAAGTTTCTCGTAACCTAAGGATATGCAAATCGCAAGCAATGCGTACTTATGACAGATGATGAGCCAGCCTGCACAAATTACTTTCTGAAGTGCTTTTTCCTAAAATTCTATAGCCTAGACAAAACCTTAATCGTCTTTAATGGTCAAAATGAGCAACGTTTGACCTATGTTTTCCCTACAGAGACTGGTTTTCGAAAGTTAGTTTACTAATTGATGTATCAGACTGAAAATCGATTGAAACAAGTGGACCATATTCAAGAACTAATAATTTATCACTTCAGTGACTTCACTCAGTAAACCAAATGAAAATGTTAGAGCAATATACCTGCCACTTCCAACCCAACTTTCTTTGAGAAGGGATAGTGCCATTGGGAGGAAAGACGTAGCATGAGGAATTTCCAGAAATGGCAACGACGCCAGCAAATATTTTTTCAAGAATCCCGTTTTCAGAAGCATTTGCTCCGTCAATTCCTTTACACATTACTTCCACTGGATATGTTGGTGGTTCATCATACTGAGCTATTCCCGCGTACAGTGATATCAGATAGTTCTTCAGCTCATCCCCACTCTCCAAGGGCCTAACTCACCCAAAGAACATTCCAAACAAGTACCAATTGAATTTCAACTTAGCCTCAAACGTCGATGAAGCTTTATCAACTCAAGCGACAAAAAAAGTGGTGAAGTTGCGTATGCAAGTGATATGTTATGATCGCCGCCGTCAGCGAATGAAGATCTAGGCGCATATTATATGACAATGCATATTGTACGACGACGTATCAAAAGACGTACCTACAAGTTTTGAAGATTTTGCTTAACCGCGAGAGGCCATCAGGTTCAGAAGCAACTCTATCGATCTCCGCCCACGAGTCTCTTATGGTTTGGTAGCAAGTCTCACTAGCTTCCTGTGTAAACCAACGAAAGCGCAGCATGAGTCACGAAATAGACATCAAAGTCCCAAAGATTGCTCGAGTCATATGTGCATCCGTCTTTCTCACTTAAGTCCTATTTTTTGGAATTACCGCACCGGCACTTTCTTAGTGCCAACCGCCGCCGCATTTAATGAATATGCAAATTGGGTGCTTGAAAAATCTTGGGCAATCCATCCTTAGAACAAAAAGAAAAGAAGAGATAATTAGGAGGTGTGCGACTACCTTGAAGTCCTTGGTGACTACAGAAAAGTATCCATCTTGTGGGGTAATGCCGTCAAAGTACAGTATCGGAGCCGACGAGGCCAAAGCTCCAAAGGCCAAATGCGGAAACTTTAGCCGAAACCACGAAGCAAGCACTGAAATCCGCGAAAGCTAGCCATTAACACAATTTGATAGATTAAATGGAATAATACATCTTTCTTGAGATGTTCCTATTTTCCTTTCGTCCTTGACAACGAAGGTAGTAACAGCTCATAGTTCCAACATGATTAAAAAATGGTGTTCAGCCACGCGTGCCGCAATTGGATAGAGATGTTGTTGATTGGGTCAACTTTTATCTTTTCAATATTCTAATGCAGCCAAATTGGAGAGACAAAACCCTATTTTTCTTTTATATATAGGGAATTATTGAGTGTTTAATTTATCCTATATAAATGAGAAGTTTAAAATGAATATACATGTTTTGAAAACGTATTGATAAATGTTCTAATGTTATTTATGAACTCAGATTGCATTCAACCTCTTTTTTTTTCCAAATACGAATATAAAGTTGCAGGGATTCTTGAAAAGCAATTAAAACATTCCAATTGTGGACACTGCTGACATTCGCAGGCCATATATATACACGCTCGTTCTACTTACTTCCCGCATATGAACATCCCACGACGATCACTGGACAATCTTTGGCCTTGAGTTTCTCCTTCACGTGTCTGATAATAGCTGCGTAGTCGGCCAAAGCTTGGGACGAGCTGAAGTATCCACGAGCATTTGGGTCTTTGAGGGCTTCTTCAAAGCTCTTCCCAAGTGGAATTGACTTACCATAGTACCGATGCTGAACAAGAAAAAGTATATCACCGAAGTTAAAACGAATTTAATTACGTGTTAGACTCCTAAATAGATCAAATTGTTCACGCATGGACCAAGAGAAGATGATGTAATCCAGATGTGATACCTCGATATAAATTAGTAAAGCTTTGAATTGAGCAGCGTTCTCAGTCAGAAACCCAATCACCTTCAGGTCGTCGTCGATCGGCTCTTCACCACCAAGGTAAATGAAGATCGGAGCGCTAGAATTGGCACCACCCCAGTACTTGGAGCTGATTAAGTACCTCTGTTTGAAGGTGGTGTAGCTCTCGGGTCGATAGTTGAAGTGATCAAGCGTTTGGTTGAAGAAGCAAGTTTTGAAATCATTGATTACCGACACTTGAACCCTACGTTCAGGATCTTGGAAGACTCTCTCGCGGTGCAGACTCAGACTCGGAGAATCGAATTTCTGTGCGCAAACGGGAGATGCGGATGAGATTAAAAGGACGATCAAAGAGAGCAAAGAAAGAGCCATTGCCTGTGGCGGTAGAAGAAATTATTTTGCGATGAATTCGAAAACTTGATAGGACAATGAAATGAGAGAGTATCATGGCCTTATATAGCAATTTGCCAGCAATAAGTTGTGCACTTCCTTGTGTTCTTTGGTGTCCTTATTCTTGGACAATTCAAAAAAGGGTCAATAGTTAGGTTCTTAATCACAAAGACAGCGAAACGCATACTGGCATATTCTTCATGCATCCCTACTTCATATCTAGATTATGCACGTGGATAAGAAATTTAATGAGGATTCTCCCTCAGATATGGTAATAATTATGTGAAGGCTCTTTCACTGAGAATTATTATTATTATTTTTTTTTTTGGGTAAAACTCTTTCACTGAATTTTTTCTGAATAAGTTTGTTAATAATCTTCTTTGTCAGTTTCCCACTGAGGACATTACAGCAAGGATTTTCAACTTGTTTAGTTAATTTCTGAATTGAGCTTCATTGACTGACTCGTCAATGATATCGAGTGTCTTTCTAAAGTCTCTTAGGAGAAATAATACACGGGATACTCAATCTGACGCACTGCAATACAGTCTGGGAGCCTCGATAATTCACAAATATGGCATAAGTACGTTGTCGACCCGTTTCCTAATAACTAAAACTTCTGGAAAAAAAAATGATTTTTCTAACATGATATCAAATCGTAGATTAAGAGGTCAAATCCCCGTACTCCGTCTCAAACTTCATTACTCATACTGTGTTCACGGTTCGCTCACACAAAATGGAAGCCATTCGCATTTCACGATTAAGTGTAGATTCTTGATCCGTGTTGAGGGATTAGCTTGCACATGAGGAGGATTATTGAAATATATGTTATAGGTGATAGATTTGAGGATTGAATAAATGGAATGAATAATTACAATTAGGTACAAGGCCAATATAAATATACATACAAAGAAGGGCAAGAAAGTAAATACACAAAAAGACCTACCCTTAGTATATACAATATATCTAACACATATCTAACACCCCCCTCAAACTCAAGGTGGGTCAACCAACGAGAGTTTGGAAAGAAGAGCAGCAAAGCGTTGTGATGTAAGAGATTTAGTGAAGAAGTCAGCAAGCTGGGCTGCAGAAGCCACAAAAGGAAGAGAAATGATATGTGCTTAGAGTTGATGACGCGTAATATGACAATCAATATCAATGTGCTTGGTACGCTCATGAAACACCGGATTTGTAGCAATGTGAATAGCACTCTTGTTGTCACAATGAAGAGGAATGGGAGCAGAGGAGGCAACACCAAGATCAGCAAGAAGACGACGAAGCCAAATAATCTCAACAATAGTGTCAGCCATAGCACGATACTCGGACTCAGTGGAAGAGCGAGACATAACGGGTTGCTTCTTGGCAGACCAAGAAATCAGAGAATCACCTAGAAAAATACAAAATCCTGTAATGGACTTGCGGTCAGTAACATCCGAAGCCCAATCAGCATCAGAGTAAGCACGAAGAGCAAGTGAGGAAGTCGATGGAAGAAAAACCGAGCGTGTCAGAGTACCACGAAGATATCGCAGAATTCGGAGTACAGCAGCATAATGAACTGTACGAGGAGCCGCAACAAATTTACTGACAAGATGAACAGCATATGCGATATCAGGACGAGTGGTCGTAAGATAGACAAGACTACCAACAAGAGCCCGATAGCGAGTGACATTAGACAAAGGCTCACCATCATTTGGACGAAGCTGTAAATGAAGTTCAACAGGAGTTGCTACAGTACGAGTATCAAATAACTCAGCACGAGTTAAAATGTCAGAAATGTATTTCTGTTGGGAGAGAAGAATACCACGTCGACTGCGAGTAACCTCAATACCGAGAAAGTAACGTAAGAAACCCAAATCTTTCATAGCAAACTGACGGTGAAGATATTGTTTAGTATAAGTAATATGAACAGAGTCATCCCCAGTAATAATCATATCATCTACATAGAGTATCAGAATAGTACAACCATCTGAAGAGGTATGAGTAAACATAGCATGATCATTCTCACTATGAACAAAGCCAGCTGACTGAACGACATCTGCAAACCGTTCAAACCAAGCTCGAAGAGCTTGTTTCAGACCATAAATAGCCCGACGAAGACGACATACCTGGCCGGGTGAATGAGGCAGACCTGGAGGTGGTTGCATAGAGAGTTCCTCCTGAAGAACCCCACGTAGAAAATCATTCTTCACATCAAGCTGAAAGAGAGGCCAATTACGAATAGAGGCTACTGCAAGAAGAGTGCGAACAGAAGCCATTTTGGCAACATGAGCAAAGGTCTCCTCATAATCTATCCCATACTCCTGATCAAAACCACGTGCAACAAGATGCATTTTATAGCGCTCAATGCTTCCATCAGAGTGGGTCTTAATTTTACATATCCAACGACAAGATATTAAGGATTTTCCTAGTGGAAGAGGCACAAGATTCCACGTACTAGTGCGCTCCAGAGCAGATAATTCCTCAGACATAGCATCACGCCATTCAGCATATTGTACGGCCATACGATAATTTGATGGTTCCTGCAAAGTGTGGACAACAGCCATAAAGGAACCAAACTCAGCAAAATAACTTGTAGCCACCACGTACCTAGCTGGAAGACGACGATCTCGCGGAGGATTCTGCCGAGGGGATGGTAGACGAGAATTGTCAAGAGGCGTCGAAGTAACAGGCAAAGTAGACAAAGGAGGAGGCATATTAGGAGAAGGTGGTGACACTGGATCTGACGGAGAAGATATAAGAGGAGGAGACGAATCAAGAGGAAAATCCATAAATACAGATGGAGAAGACTGTGAAGAAGTAGATGCAGTGGAAAAGAAGGATAGGTGCTCAAAGAACTGAACACTACGAGAGATACGAATACGTCGTGAAGAAGGATCATAGCACCTATAGCCTTTATGTTCTGTACTGTAACCTAACAAAGCACATCGAACTAACTTTGCAGAGAGTTTGGTACGCTCATGGGGTGGAAGAAGCACATAACATGTACAACCAAAAATACGAAGGTGATGATAAGTAGGTAGTTTTGAGAAAAGACGTTGGTGAGGGGTGGCTTTGGAGAGGACGAGAGAAGGAAGTCGATTTATGAGATAGACAGCAGTAGATAGTGCTTCAGCCCAAAATTCAGTAGGAACCAAATTGGATAACAAGAGAGCACGAGTAGTATCCAAAATATGACGATGTTTTCGTTCAGCAAAACCATTTTGAGCAGGAATACCGGGACAGGACAACTGAGGTAATGTTCCTTGAGAAGTTAAGAAAGAACGAAAAGCTACCGAAAGGTACTCCCCACCAGAATCAGAACGAAAAACTTTAATAGTTTTAGAGAATTGAGTAGATATCATAGCTGTAAAGTTCTTATAGATAGAGAGAAATTCATCACGAGAGCGCATGAAATAAACCCATGTATAATGAGAATAATCATCAATGAACGATACATAATACTTGAATCCACTTTTAGAAATTTGGGGAGCAGGACCCCAAATATCTGAATGTACTAAGTCAAAACAAGAAATTGAAACATAAGAACTAATAGGAAAAGGAGGTGCATATTGTTTAGCTAAAGAGCAACTAGTACAAGGATGCATAATAGTAGATGAAACATGTCCAAGTGCACCCTGCTGACACAGAAAAGATAAACGGGAAGCAGATATATGACCTAAGCGCTGGTGCCAACAGTCAAGATCGAAGGTGGCAAGAACAGGTTGAGGTGAAGGAAGCTGGAGATGCTGCATCAAATACAATCTTCCATGTCTACTACCCTGCCAATCGTCCGGCCACTCGTATGATCCTGTACAACACAAGAATCAACAGTAAATGTCACCATATAACCCATATCGGCAAGTTGCCCAACAGATAAAAGATTCAGGGCTAAGTTCGGTATATGCAATACATTAGGCACACTAAAACTGCCAGAGATAGTAAGTTGGCCTTGCATAGTAGCAGTAAGATAGGATCCATCGGCTGTAAAGAACCCTTCTGGATTTTTGAGTGCAGTCTGGTGAGATATATTACAAATAGGTCTTTTGTGTATTTACTTTCTTGCCCTTCTTTGTATGTATATTTATATTGGCCTTGTGTCTAATTGTAAATTACGATTCCATTATTCAATTCTCAATTCTATCATGGTATCAGAGCTATGGTTTCTTATTTTTCCCCCATAGGCAATGTGGTGAACGAGCCTAGTGTTGGATTTCGATTCCCATCGATCGGATTTCATTGGTATTCTGCGTGTTGAAGATTGCATCGGTATTCTGATGTGTTGAAGATTTGCTCAATTCCCACTGATCGGATTTCGATTCCCATCTTCTGGATTTCATTGGTATTCCGCGTGGGTTTGCTCAATTCCCATAGGCGATGTATTGAAGATTGCTCAATAATTCGTCTTCTTCTGGTTCCATTGGTATTCTGGGTGGGTTTTCTCAATTCCCCACCAATTGTTTCGTATTCTTCTTGTTCAATTGGTCTTCTGCGTGGGTTTGCTCAATTTCCCACCAATTCGACTTTGACTGAGCATCTTCTGCTCGAGACCATCATTATTATTGGGTAGCTGCTGTACGTGCTTTTCAGAGGGTGTTCTTCGGTGTTCTTCAATTTTTTTCTCGCGATTGACTTCGGGTTTTGCTTTCTTCACTTTGCTTTCGTTTTGATTTATTGATATCAAAATTATGGCTGATAATGATCGGATTGATCGCATTGATGTTAAGTTGGATGGCTCTAATTATGTTCTTTGGAAACCCTCAGTGATGGCTGCTCTTGTTTATCGTGATTTGTATGAACATGTGGATGGTACTCGTTCTTGTCCTGCACCCTTGTCCGATACTACAGATCCTAAACCTAAGGCTGGTCAGATTTCACGACGCCAATCTGAAATTAGGGATTGGCATGTTGCTGATAGAAAAAACATGGGCAATATTATTTGGTTCTATAAGTCCTTATCTTCGCCCCCAATTTACTTAGATTATTGGTGCGAAACAGTTATGGGATCAAATTGCTGAGATGTTTACACAAACAGGTTCTGTCCGTGTTTATCAGCTTATGCAGGAACTTCGTCGTGCCACTCAAGGTACACGAATAATTCATGAATTTTATAATTATATGACGTCTCTTTGGTCCCAGCTTGATGTGTTGGCTCGTCCACCATGTCCCACGTGTGCTGGTTGTGTTGCTTGTGCTGCATCTAGACTTGAAGATCAGAACAAGAATCGTCTGTATGAATTCTTGATGCAACTCTCACCAGAATTTGAGGGAGTTCAAATCCAGATTCTATATCGTTATCCTGCACCATCTATTTCTGATGCAGTCAAGGAACTTCAGGGTAAGGGAACTAGACGAGGAATTCTTGGTGCTTCTCCATCTTTAGATTCCTCTCCAGTAATGGCCACTTCACAATCTGATTTCCGGCCAAGCTTCTCTCAACGTGGTCTCCAATCTAGCTCTTCTCAACGTGTTTTTCAGTCTGGCTATTCACAGCGTGGTTCTCATCGTGGTTCTCAGCGTGATTTTATGCGTGGTTCCCAGCGTGCTTCTTCTCAGCGAGGTTCACGTTTTTTTTTTGTAATTTCTGTAAGCAAAATGGGCATACTGAAGATTGATGTTTTCAGAAAATGCGTGATCTTCCTGATGCACCCTTGCGTTCAGTTGCACCTGTTTTTTCTCCATCCACAAATCGTGTCACTCCATCCTTTGTGAGATGATGAGCAGAGGCAGTCATGTGATGAGCAGCCCCAGTTGTGAGATGATGAGCAGAGGCAGTCATGTGATGAGCAGCCCCAGAGCCAAGAATCCAGGAAGAACTATCACCTGAAGATTCGGCAGCAGCTGCTGTAGCAACAGTGGAGGATACGCCAGAAGAACCAAGATGAAGCTGAGCTAAACGAGAAAGCTGAGCCTCAATATTAGCAAGACGATCATCTGAAGATGAGAATGGAGTGACACGATCTGTGGATGGAGAAGAAATTGGTGCAATTGAACGCAATGGTGCATTCGAAAGATCATGCATTTTCTGAAAACATCGATCTTTAGTATGCCCATTTTGCTTACAAAAGTTACAATAAAAACGTGAACCTCGCTGAGAAGAAGCACGCTGGGAACCAAACACAAAAGCACGCTGTGAATAGCTAGACTGAAAAACACGTTGAGAGGAGCCAGATTGGAGACCACGTTGAGAGGAGCTTGGCCGGAAATCGGACTATGGAGTGGCCATTACTACAGAGGAATCTAAAGATGGAGGAGCACCAAGAATTCTTCGTCTAGTTTCCTCAGCCTTAAGTTCCTTGACTGCATCAGAAAGAGATGGTGCAGGATAACGATATAAAATCTGACTTCGAATTCCCTCAAATTTTGGTGAGAGTTGCATCAAAAATTCATACAGACGATTCTTGTTCTGATCTTCAAGTCTAGATGCGGCACAAACAACACAACCAGCACACGTGAGACATGGTGGACGAGCCGACACATCAAGCTAGGACCAAAGAGACGTCATATAATTATAAAATTCACAAATTGTTCGTGTACCTTGAGTGGCATAACGAAGTTCCAGCATAAGCTGATAAACACGAACAGAACCTGTTTGTGTAAACATCTCAGCAATTTGATCCTATAACTGTTTCGCACCAATAATCTGAGTAAATTGGGGGCGAAGATCAGAACTTAGAGAGCCAAATAATATTGCCCATGCTTTTCTATCAGCAACATGCCAATCCCTAATTTCAGATTGGCGTCGTGAAATTTGATCAGCCTTAGGTTTAGGATCTGCAGTATTGGACAAGGGTGCAGGACAAGAACAAGTATCATCCACATGTTTATACAAATCACGATAAACAAGAGCAGCCATCACTGAGGGTTTCCAAATAACATAATTAGAGCCATCCAACTTAACATCAATGTGATCAATCCGATCATTATCAGCCATAATTCTAAGATCAATAAAACAAAACGAAAGCAAAGTGAAGAAAGCAAAACCCGTGGTCAATCGCAAGAAAATCAGTAGTAACCACAACCGAACAAAGAGAAGTAGTAACCACCGAGCACCAAATATCAGTAGCCACCGAACAGAACAATGAAAGCAGGGTGAACACCCAAATCTCCACTGAGAAGACGAGGATTGCCGAAACGTTACTCCCAAATTGACGAGGATTAAAACGCTACAATCCAAAATTGCAATTGACGAGGATTGTAGCACCCAAATCTCCACTGAGATTTGAGGATTGCTCCCCAAATCTCCACTGACAATTGCCGAAGAACACCCACTGACAATCAAATTGCCAAAGTCCAAGATTGCACCTCAAATTGCCAAAATCCAAAATTGCACCCCAAATCTCCACTGACAATTGCCGAAGAACCAATTGCCGAAGAACACCCACTGACAACAAATTGCCGAACGTACCAAAAGAAGACGCCAAAAGAAAACCTTGTGAAATCCAATTCGAGCACGAACGTCGCCTATGAGGGAAGAGCGAGAAACCCTAGCTTTGATACCATGATAGATTTGAGGATTGAATAAATGGAATGAATAATTACAATTAGGTACAGGGCCAATATAAATATACATACAAAGAAGGGCAAGAAAGTAAATACACGAAAAGACCTACCCCTAGTATATACAATATATCTAGCACATATCTAACAATAGGTACATTGATCATCTGTTTACCGATTAATTGAATTATTAAGAAACAATAATTTTTTATCACTCGCATGGTGTCTCAAAAGTAACATTTCCTTCCAAAATTTGTTGCTTAGTGCCTGTTTATATATATCGAATTGCTGGCGTAGAATAAAATTAGAAAAATGCTACTTTGACAAAGGTAATCACAATCTTGGGTAGTATGGTAGGGAATTTTACATAGTGTAGTGTTTCTGATACTAAAATTTCACTAAATATTGTTCCGCTTTCTAACAAATGGAATCAGAGTTAGATGCTTGTTTGGCGGGCTTCCAATCTATTATGGTGTTTGGTGGATATCTCAAAGAAGAAATCTCATGGCCGACGCTCGTTTTGGGTGGAAATTGCCATCACAGTTGGTCTGGCGAGAAGAGACCATGGACAGCAAGTCTGATAACGTGAATCTAGATTGAAGATATCAAAGATAGTTGGCATGGTGATGCAAGATAGAGATAATGAGTGATGCAATCCCAAGTTAGCAGTTGATGTTGGTTGGTTGCAGTGCATAGTTGTGGGTGTATTGCAATGACTTGAATGAGATTCATGTTGTGATAAATAGATGCAGAAGGATATTTGAATTAAGGGGAAGCAAACTTAACACTGGAGCACAACGTGAGGGAGAAATTGTTGGGATGCAAGTGTGAATAATGTTAGAGAAGTCACACATTAGAGAATTGATGTGGGCCTATAACTCATTAGCTTAAGTTTTTAAGTGAAGGTGGTTCAACTGGATATGTTGACGGACTCGGACTAGGCTCTCTTTTGGCGATCTCCCCAGTGAAGTTATCGAAAATCTGCTGCAAACTCCTAATAGTTGTTAATGAGTTTGAGTTGTAGGCCTAATTGTATGTGTATTTAGCTTATCAAGGTTATTAGTTGAGTAACCTATTCATGACATATTCTTTGAAATACTTTTCATAATTTTTTGTTTTTTACTTTTTTTCTCTATTTTCATTTTTTTTTCAAAATCCAATGGGACTGTCGGTCGACCCTTGTCGACCACAAGGCAAGGGCTACAAAGCCTCGCTTGCGGTCAAAGAGGGTCAGACGGTCCTCACCCATGACCGACAATGGTTCACCGGTGACCCTTATAGGTCTTCGCAGGAAAAAATGAAGAAGCAAAAAGTAAAAATAATAAAATAAACTGAAAATCTAAAAACTATTCAACGACTCTCGAAAATATAAGAAATCATTAATGCCCTTCATCGAATGTAGATATCCTCGCTATCGATGAAGAGAGTTTGATGAGTTCGATGACTCTTCGTCTTCTTCAGGAAATGCTCCGACATCAGCTTCTATTGATGTTCATTATGTTTGTCTTCGGCCAGCAAAAATTGGGTTTAGCTTCAATAATCACAAATGGATAATAAAAAAGAAGAAGAAAACAAATGAGGTGCAACTAATTGACACAGGATAGCGATAACTGGAATACTTTTCCAACAGATAAACTGTAATTGAATTGATAATAGTCTGAAGATTACAAAGGGATGTATGTCCTTTATATAGATAAGACTCATAAAGGAAATAGAATTATGCAAGATAACACTAAAATGAATCAAATCAAATATAATCTAAAAGTAATCAAGTTAAATATTGCGCCTAAAGATAATTCTAAATTTCTTAAATTAGAAAAACTGTTAGAAAAGATATTTAAACGACTCGATCACATTGCTCCAGGCAACTACACGCCAGTTGTCCTACATCATTTCTCATCTTCTTCAGAAGAACTCGTCCTCAAATTCGTCGTGTCTGGATCCGCTTTCTCTTGTATTTCCAGTGCCTCTTCATCTCCCGCTTCCTTTTCTAACCTCTTTTTCTGGAATTCTGACCACAACTCTATATCACATCCTTTTGTGCAAAAGACATGATCCCCATGCCTTGCAACTTCAGATTGAGGTATCGAGAACAGCTTAGCCCATGATTCTTTCAATCCATAATCCACATATCGACACCAATGTAATTATCATTAATGCTAAGGCAAGGACATCCTCCTAGGGCGGCCGCAACCATGCCAAACTTATTATTTATATTTATAACATTGGCATCATTCCAAGGATCATTTGGATTTGAAGGCAACAATTCTATACAAATAATTGGCATATCATTACTTACTCGATCAAGTTCAGTCCACCTTAAAGTGTCGTCGCTGGTTTTTTCATTAATTTCCTAGAATATCACATAATGGTTGGTTTCCTTCGACAGATCCACATGGCTGGTGAAATCCACGAGTTCGCGTTTATCTTTCGCCAGCAGATTGGATGCTGCTTCAACCGCAAGTTGCAAGTCCTTCTCCGTGTTCTTGTCGATGTTGATGAGAGATTTTCCCTACATAAGAATTGGAGTTTCGATGTCGAGTTGTGAAAGCCCACCACCTTCACCACGTCTCCTAGCCTATATTTGTAAAATCCTACATCCGAGCCTATATCTGTAAAATCCTGCAGAATTGAAAACGAGGATCGCATACTCTTGACCAATATACACTTTAGCTAGACTCACCGACCTTGGTTCCAGCATATTGGTATACTCTCGTGAAGGGATGAATCCGAAATATCCAATAGTAGGGAGTACACCGGAAGTAGTTAATTCGAGAGGCAACTTGGGATTAACGTTTGCCCTGATCCACCCTTCGGATGCACCATAATCAGCACTTAACAGAGGTAGTTTCCCCGCATAGTGCCTCGACTTTTTCAAATAAGGCTCCATTGATCCCGTTATGATTCCCTGTAAGGCCTTCCCACCTTCGATTGGGTAGTTCCTGTTTCTAAAGGCAAAGAAGTCTAAAAAATCTGTATGCTAGTGTCGAACAACTCGTCATTGAAGGGGAAGTATTTTGGCTTTCCATGTATAGTACCAGAACTTAACAAAAAAGTTGTAATGGGTCTCCCTGTGAGTACAGGAGAATAGTCTCCATCAGCAATTCTCTGGACGTAATGCTCCAAGTCCTTGTTAGTAATAATGGGAACACGAGCCCTGAAGCTCTCAAGTTCTGTTCTGCCTTCTCCTCCAGGTTCTTCAACTCGCTCACCTCCATCTTCTACGGTTGGAAACTCATGTTCAACTTCTTGGCGAGGCTGCTGGGGAGCTACCAGAATTGGACATTCTACCCGGTCATGTGCTTTGGGCACATCAATCTATTCATACAGACCTTCTTGTTCTAGTTCTCCAAGAGACACGTCTCGGATCGAGCCCTCAACATTCTGTGGGCATCCTTGTGTTCTAGACTTGGTTCCCTCTACTCATGCCTTGCCTGCCTAATTGGAGCAAGTGGGCCATGTTCGTGGTCACCAGTTTCAACGTCACCGCCATCCAACACATCCAGTTCTGCCTGAACCACTTCTCGGCCAAAGTCTACATGGGCCCGCTCAACAGGACCGACTAGTTCGAGAGCTTCAGAGGCCTTGGCGGGAGAATGGGAGAAAGAAGGGCACAAAAAATCTAGCGAGTGGTTTGAATTTAACAAGTCTTGTTCATAGTCAGGTGGAAGGAACCGAAACTTTAACATTCGTTTCATCTGTCTCCACGTTCGGATGGGCGCTTTTCCTTGTCGGCGTCGAGATATTTGTGTCTGCTCCCACCAGGCTAAAGCACCGCGCCTCAACTTATTTGCCACGAGTTTTACTTGGCGATCCTCATCGATCTCCATGGCATCAAAGAACTCATCAACTTCCCAGAGCCAATCTTGAAAGTCTTCGATATCCAAATTGCTATTGAAGGTAGGGAAATCAACTTCCAATTCATATTGTTTGGGATATCGTCGGTATCCCTTATGTCGACGACCTCCATGAACATGCTCTTCTTGGAATCCTCCATAACGACGACCTCAACGAATAGGCATGATGTCGAAGCGAGATAGAAAGCAAGGCTAAACAAAAGAATCGAAATGATAAACGAGGAACCACCGTTCACTCAAGTCTATCATAAAACTGCTATTCCACGAACCCTAAACATATTTATATAAGATGGTAAACCTAATTGACCTAGAAAACTCTAAATTACAAAAAACGCCATTAAATTTAATAAAAAAAGCCTAAAATAAAATAATATAAAATATTATGCAATATTACGAAGATCGCTATCTTTATTTGCATCATTCTCCCCTGCTAGGAAAAAGATTCGCCCTTGAATCTGCTTCATCTTCATTGACATCAACCTCCTCAGGTTCTTCATCATCTGCATACGCTTCATGTTTTGCTTGTTGCTTTGGTTAAAACCACTCCTCAAGTCTGTTAAACCTTCAGAAAAGGGAAACTTCTCCACGGGCATACTATTTGGTGTACTCATCAATGACTCTAAGAGTCGAATTTCAGCCTCTATTGCTAACCCATGAATGGAAACAAAATCAGGGTCTTCAAATGTCATATCGCCAAATGCAAGGTCATCTTCAATGAACATGGCAGGATAAACTTTGGAAATTGAATCTCTTGAAAGAGCACTACTTACCGACACCAACCATCTAGCATACTCACGACATGCACAAACATCCCCTTTGGTATTTAGAAACATCACCTACCTTCCGAGACACGAGGGATGATAAACTCAGATGGGGGGGCCATAGCTCGGGAGATTTTTCCGTCTCCTCGGCCTGGGAGCTCATTCGGCATAAAGGACTACCTGTACACTGGCATTCCTTTATATGGGACAAAGCTTTAGCTCCTCGTCACGCTTTCATTATGTGGTTGGCCACGCATCACCGGTTACCTACATAGAGGTTATTAATTCAGTATCATAGAATAGATGATGTTACATGTGCATTTTGCCAAGCGGTACCGGACTCCGTTAACCACCTCTTCTTTGAGTGTTCGGTCACCAGAGAATTAGCAACCGTTTGGGCGGCCAGATGTAACCTGAGATGGAGGAATCGGCTGTGGGACAACCTTATTCTTTGGGCAAGACAAAGTATTGGCAGCCGATCTTTCGGACACCGTATTGCTCGGTTTTCCCTAGGCGCATTGTGCCATATCATTTGGACAGAGAGGAATGATATACTCTTCCGTCGCAAGGAGCTCTTCGTACCAGCACTCATCTTGCATCTTACAAAATTGATCAAGGACAAAGCGGTTGCTATGGGGAGGGTGCATGATCATCCCTGTAATAGGAGCATCCAGAGAAATTGGGGCCTTTCCCCTAGCATCTTTGATGAGACCTCTCAGATTATGTGATGTTAACCTTCTCTGTGCATTCTGTTGGCCATATGCATCAACTCATTTCTAGATGCAACACCACGGGTATACCGAGGTGGAAGAGATCCAGGGAAGATAAGACGTGCTGCGATTTTATAATGCCGCTAATGGCCTTCTCTACAGGCTGTGCTGCCCTGATCAACTCAAAGGAGGCACATTTACTTCTATCCGGACTAAGCAGACTCGGTCTTGTTCTCATCCGGAGGTTGATAACCTTTCTGCTGCCTTGCTGTTGGTTTAACTGCTCTCTATGTCTCCAGGTGGACTCTGTACCTGCTATCTTCCGCCTAATGGTGTGGGACAATTGTACCATCCAGCTGGACTATTGCCGTCCAATGGGGAGACTGTTTTTAAATTCTGATTGTATACTGTTGCGGCTACTGTATTATATGTGTGGACATTGGAGCCGGGTACCTCTATCCCCTGCTGTCGCCTTGTTGCTGATGCTGTGGCTCTTTGAATGCCCACGCTCTGTTTATGCCCTGACCATTGGTGGATCCTCTCTGTCTCGGTGGGAGCTGGCTGGAATGGCTTCGCTCTCACTTTGCCTGTTACTTTCTTGTCTGTCTGCTGCCCTGCCTGGATGCTCCTTCTTTTATGTTGCTCTTTCCTTTTTGAGAGGTGCTGTATGGAATTGCTCAAAGGAGGACTTCTCTACCATGGTGACTGAACAGATTCAGCCTTGTTCTCTCCTGGTGGTCGGGTTTTGTATTTCCACCCTGCTGTCCGACAGACTGCCCTTTATTTTTATCCACGTGCTGTGCTTTGCCCTTGTTGCGACCAATCAACTGAAGAGGGAAACCTGCTCCTTACTGATGAGCTGTTGGCGCCTTTTGGGAAGTCTGGTCTTGAAGGATGCCATTTTTTTAGTTGTGCACCTGTCGTTTTTTATTTGTTCCCTTTGTAGATGGCTCTCTTCTTCTTCTGACATTTCCTTGCTGCGGTTGCTACGCCTCCTGGCCTGCCTCCTATCTGCTTTTCTGCCCTGGATCCTCTTTGGCTTGGTGGGAACTGGTTCGATGGCTAGCTTTTCTTTTCTGTACTTGGCCGCTGTCTGGCCTTTCCCCTTATTTTGGTTCTGTTTCTTTTCTTCTTTACGCCTTGTCCCAGCTACGATCTTCCCTGGCTTGGCGTTTTCTGCTTTGCTTCTGTATACATTCGCTGCACTTTCCGCTCCATTTGGGCTTCGAATGGAATCACTGCATGATCAGGTGGACCTTCTCTGCTGCTGGCCTCCTCTCCCTAGGCTGACGACTGCTTTTTTGGGAGAAGGTAAATCTGATACTGCCCTGTTGCCTTGGCCTGGTTACTGGGAGAACAGAATTCATGACCCTTCACCGATTGGTTTTCTATGTACCCCACCCTGTGGTCATTGCATTGACCGCCTGCCCTTTTTTGCCACCTGTTTGGCATTGTTTATCTTTTAAGAGTAATGGCCGCTCTAGTTACGCGCGTGACGCGACGTTATATTTTGCATCCAGTTCACCGTTGAACCAATCTTGGCACTCATTGCCAATTTCGGTTCATGGTTTTTGTGACCGGTTTTTTTGTACCTAGCATCTTGAAAAGTATATACAAACTTACCTTACCCAAAAAAATATATATATATTCCTCCGGAGACGTTGGCTTTGCAAACCCGCGTCGACTTAGTCTCGAACAGGTATCGCAGAGCATAGAATCCATCGAACCGCTGTTGTCGCCGTACAAGGAAGAATCTTGATCTGTTTTATCCACAGATTCGACCCTGACCGAGTCGAGAGCAGGGGACTTCAAATCGTGGGTCACTAGAAATTTGCCGAACTCATCAAACCCAACGTCTTCCATTACAAGAAGGATGAAGACTGTATCGGCTTTTGATGGCTTGATGGCATCATAAAATCCACTGACGTCGAACTTTACGTCTTTCCGATTTATTGTGGCGCTATCCCTTTCTTCTGGACACAAATAATTTCCTACTGCCTTAGATTGACAAATTTCATACCTGGCCTCTGAAGTCATAACCTCTAGTCGCAACCAAGCCATGACGTTGGTCATGCTCTTTTTCCACCATTTCTCTGGATCGATGGTCTCATTGGCCTCCTTCACGCATCTTGCCGCCGTCGGCATCTGAGTTGAAATCTGTGCCTTGCTATCGAACGCGGCGAAATTCCAATCGTCCACCTCGCACGCCGGCATCCGCACCGCCGCCTGGGGAACGTCAAGATGGACGACCTCTCCGCCCTTCACCGACACGATGCCTTCTATCGTCGTGACTGGATCCGCATCCTCGTGTTCTCCATCGGATTGATCGTAAACTGGAAGTATATCATCATCATAGACTGAATCTTCATAGATTGGATTTTCATAGACGGGATCTGTATCAAAATTTAGATTTTCATAACAAATTGGACATTTATCAAAAATCAAATCTAGATGAAAGATCGGTTCTTGATCAAAGATCGGATTTTCATCAACGATCGGATATTCATCCACGATCGGATATTTTTCGGATTGAAAGTCCAACCCCGCTCGCGCAAGTCGTCGCTCCAATCGCTGGATTCGCCTTCTCAGCGCCCTCGCAAGTTGTCTCTTCAAATCCTGCTTTCGTCTCCGTAACTCTTCGTTTTCTATGTCTCGCAGGTCTCTCAGACGCGGCTATTCATCTGCATCAGGAACGACTCCACGCCCCCAGCCTCCACGAGCACGCTGTCTTCGACCAACACGATTCTGTTCAGCCATTGATTTCAAGCAACCTGTGCTCTGATACCAAATGATGCCAAAACACAATAGAAAGCAAGGCTAAACAGAAGAATCGAAAATCAATAACGAGGAACCACCGTTCACTCAAGTGTGATTTTATCAAAATCAACGAAAATATCAATGTCTGTCATAAAACTGCTCTTCCACGAACCCTAAACATCTTTATATAAGATGCGAAACCTAATTGACCTAGGTAACTCTAAATTACAAAAACACCATTAAATTTATTTAAAAAAAAACCTAAAATAAAATAATATAAAATATTACGCAATATTACGAAGATCGCTATCTTTATTTGCATCAAGGCATGTCTTGGAAATATTCTTCTTCAAAATCATCGACATAGGCTTGTCGCCTTTGTCGGTGATGTCGGTGATTTGTCGGATGATCTATAGCTACTTCGGGATCACGAACGACAGGAATTCACTCGGCTGGAAGAGCGTCAGGTGCGTGGTTTGGGTTTGCAGACAACCGTTGGGTAGCGGCAAGCAATTCTTGCATCATCTGTTGGCGGTCTTGCAGAGTTTGTTGAGTTTCCTCGACAAACTAGGTAAGCGCCTCCTATATAATAGGCTCATCAAGATGGCCTACTGAGATATATCGATTCACGTTATGAGACATCGTCACAAAGAGAAACCTCACTCTAATACCTAATAACGCAGGGTAGCGATAACTGGAATACTCTTTCAACAGATAAACTATAATTGAATTGATAGATAGGACTAATAGAATTACGCAAGATAACACTAAAACGAATCAAATCAAATCTAAAAGTAATCAAGTCAAATATTGCGCCTAAAGATAATTCTAAATTTCTTAAAATAGAAAAACTGTCCGAAAAGAGATATGAACGACTTGATCACATGTTTCTCCAGCAACTACACGCTAGTTTGGACCCAAAAAAAAAAAAACTACACGCTAGTTGTCCTACATCACTAATGCATATCCTACTTTCTTTATTATTATTTATTATTATTTTTCATGACATATGATCGGTAATTATTTTGTTTAATAGGTTCATGAGCGAGCACTAATCCCATTTTAATGATATTTGCGATGCTCTTCGAAGAGTAACAGAGTGCGACACGACATCACTAGAAGGCAGTGATAAATCATCATAATCAAGAAATTAAACTGGGGGAATTGGAAGAGATGCTAGTTAGACGGAAAGTAGAATTTGTGACCAACGTGTGTAATTGATAAGAAAAAGGGACAACATTAAAAATTCTCTCACATTCTAATCCGTCCAGTATGCCTGTGAACATATCATGCCAATATATAATGTTGGGTATTGGAGTTGCACTATTTTGACACTGGTCAACTTCATGGATTTTGGTTTGGTAAAGATTGATTTTTCTTTAGTTTACTCCTTGCCCTTCCTTACTTTTCTTGGGGGCCATGGGAATGGATTTAGGGGTGGGTGTAGAGTGGAGTGTTGTGGGGGCGGTAGCATTCTCTTTCATTCCGGCATGAGAATTTGTTCTAATTCTGGGAGACCGACACATGGTCCGATTGAAGGCCACGAATTCCGCAGCAATTGGGCATTATGATCGGATTTGTTCATATTGCCCATATACCGAGCGAAGGGAAAAATTTCATAGAGAGAGGACTACAATGAAACTAGGGGTGATGATTCACATCCCGTCCCACTAGACATGGCCGGTTCCGGTTCCGGTTCCGGTTCCGAACTTTTAATTTTATTTTTAAAATAATAAAATAAAATTAATAAATTACAAATTATAATCAAATTGTACATTGTAATAAAATTTGGGAGAACAAAAAAAGAGAGAATGAATGGGCTTGAACTAAATGAATTATCATTAAGCGCCTACATATCTTCTTGGGGATAGAAGAATCAAAACCCATATAGTTCTCTTACCTTTGGTAACCCCCAACTTACCTCATCGTCAATCGTCGCTACCCGTTGTGGTGGTGGTAGTATCTCCACAGTCATCACTGAAGAATTCGTGTTCTCGATCCAGCTCTTGTTGGCAAAATTTAGCCTTTGTCCAATCATCGACACAAGCTTGATACTCTACACTTTTCGGACTTAATCTTGAACGGCGGGGGTCCAAAATTAATCCTCCAGCACTAAATGCTTTTCAATCGCCACTGTTGAAGAAGGGGTCGCTAATATTTGTTTCGCGATGAGGGAGAGAATTGAAAATTGAGTTGAATGATTCTTCCACCACTGAAGAATCTTGAAATCTACGTTGTTTTCTGAATCGCTAAACTCAAAAGAAATTGTTAAATAGTTTTTTAATTCGGAAATACTACCTGTTGATGTCCCTTTATGTTTTTTTTTGCCTACTCTTGAGAATTTTATACCCTCTACTAAGTAGTGAAATACGCGCATCGCTTTTTGAGACAATATGCTGGGCAGATTCATATCCACTGCCATTTAAACCATATCTATTACAAAATTCATTATATAATGCTACTATAGCTTCTTTAACCTCTACTTGTATAATTGAAATATTTATTACTTCATCCAAATGTAAACAATCACAATAATAAGCACTCAGATAATCTAATAAACCATCTAATTTAGTACGTGGATCGAAAACAATACCAACTAAATAGACAAGAGGAATGTTCAAATAATAATGCAACCATTTTTCTCGCATTACTAAAATACTCGAAGCTAAGTCAATATCTTTTTCATATACATTAAAAATATTAGCAATTTTAACACACTCTATTAAAAATAAATGCGTAGTAGGATAATAAATACCAGATAAAGTTTTAGTAGCATCATTAAAAATTTTCAAACAATCTAAAATTTTTTTACAAACATCCCAATGTTGCGGGAGTAAAGCAATATCGGGAACAGTATTTGAAATAAATGAACATAATAAATCTTTGTAATCAAAAGTTTGTATAAGCATATCGTAGGTAGAATTCCAACGAGTCGGAACATCTTTTGGAAACCTTTTTGCCGTTCTCCTATTTTCTTTACAAAATTTTCCCCACGCTTTCATAAGTTGAGGGCGGATCCATAAAAATCTAATTTCACTATTTATTGAGTGGAGAGAAGTTACAAGAATTCGTAAACCATCTTGAACACATAAATTCAAAACATGACAAGCACATCTAATGTGAAAAAATTATCCTCCAAAAGAGGGTTTACACATTGTTTCTAACTCGGGAATGGAAGCAGTATTTGTGGCGGCATTATCAAAACCAATTGAAAAAACTTTATTAATCAAACCATATTCTTCTAAAACTTGCCTAATTATTCTATAAATATTATGGGCCGTATGTCTTTCAGGAAAAACTCGAAATGCAAGAAGCCTTTTTTGAATAACACAATCATCACATATCCAATGGCACGTGACACCCATATAAAAATTAATATTTTAAGAATCACTCCAAATATCACTACCTATATGTACACGTCCTTTGAATTCTTATTTTTTTGATCTTTATAAAGTCGTTTAAGTTCTCGTTTAAGAGTAGTTTTCGGAACAGATGGTGCTTGCGGAACCAGTGCAGTGTTTACCAAATATCTAAAATTAAAATTTTCATCAGTATTAAACGGAGCACGCTCAAGGGAAACATATTCAGCTAATGTTTCTTTATAAAGTGCATTAGTGAAACGGAATAAAGGATGAGGGTTAGGATTGGCGAACCGGGAAATTTGTTGTTGACTAGTGTCGATCCCCGCTTGCGTTGGATGTTTTTTTCGTCAAATACCAACGAAATGTTCCATAGCCATCTCCTTTACCAAGTTTGTATTTTTGCGGACAATATTTACAGCTTATATCAAACTTACCTTCATTTTCATTCCATACTTTGTCGAAGTGTAGCTATAAGTCGGATTCTCGGCTCTTCCGTGCCGGCTCATTTGGTATCGACGATCCTTCGACACCAGTGGCAGTGGCAGTAGGAGGATAAAGACTTTCTTGCTTTGCAATGTGCTCGACGTCGGGATTGGGAACATCCTCGTCTTCCCAACATGTATATTCACGAGGATCATATTCATGAACAGGAAAATCTGATTCTCCCATCTCCATCGGGCTTTTTCCCTTTCTAATATTTCTGCTTTCACTTGCCAATTTTTGAGAAAATTGATCGGAAAATTGATTCAAAGAATTGAGACAAAATTGAGAGAGAATATAGGATCGAGAGAATTTGATTTGGGAGTTGAGACTTGAGAATATTGGAGAAAATTAAGAGAAATTGTGAGAAAAATAAAGAGGGATTGTAAGGTTTTTATAGATTTTTTTTTTAAGAAAATTCGCAACGGAAGAGCCTAACGGCTCTTCCCGAGGGGGGGCCCACTGCCCCCCACCCCCCTTTTTTTTTGGCCGGTTCCGGTTCGGGCCCGCGGGCCCAATCAACGGACCGATTCTGGGCCGGTCAACGGGCCTGTTCCGGGCCCATGGGCCCAAATGGCCATGTCTAGGTCCCACTCAGGAACAGGAAGGAAAATGAATGAGCCTAAAGTCCATTTCCCAAGGTGTCGCGGTCAAAGCCAGCAGTAGAAAGACCAAAACTAACTTTCCACCATAAATTTTTCTAGCTGGAAATCTCAAGGCACACGAGAAAATTTGTCCAACAAGACTTCTCGTCATTGAACTCCACCTCATTAAAGAACAGCATGCAACAAATTTATTTAGTCTTACATGCATGCAGACATTTGAAAACGCCAAAGTAACCTTACGTCTCTTTCCATTTCAGTTAATTAAAACCTAATTAGAAAGATATGGTGCTGAATGAAAATACCAACAGAGTTCACAACTAGAAAATGCATGTCATCAGGAACTCTGGAAAAAAGATCAAATTAAAGAAAGATCTGAACTTTCCATAGAGAGCCCCTTCTCTTTCTAAAGGTCCACACACAGGTAGGAGATCACCGATCCAGCCCTGCGTCTGGTCCTCTCGCTGACCTTCGACTTCTCGACCAGGACCTTCTTGATGTTGGGGCAGCTCGAAATCACAGTCGCAACCCCGGCCGAGGTTATGCCATGGCAATAAACCATGTGGCACATTTCGAGCATGCTGCAGTTTTTAACCAGATGGGACAGACCAGCATCCGTTATGTGGCGGCAGTGAGAAATGATTATCTCTCTGAGCAAGGGACACCCTTCTCCTAGCTTCGCCATTGCCATGTCCCCCAATTTCTGCGGAGAATAATTCGATTTCGCAAATAAATTCGTGTCTAGTAGGTCACAAGGAAAAAACGGGTTCTTGCATCTAAAAGCCAAAGGAACAAAAGATCGAGTTTGCGGCAATCCAGAGGGAAACAAGATTGAGAGCTAACTATATATTAACACAGATCAACAGAAGCAAACACCGCATCAACCCATTCAAGACTCCTATACAACTGCAGTAATGCATCCCATCAAATTGAAAAAGATTGCCAGCGGCCCTTGGGCACACCCAGTAGTGAGCAAATGCACAAGAAGAAATTAAAGGACTCCTACTAATCAGAAAAGCTATGCAAATACAGATGTTCTATTGTCAAAGGGGATAGAGAGCAAGCAGTAACAGGATTAGGGGCAAACAGAATGCAAAAGTTTCCACAATAGAAAAGAATAAACACAAGCAGTACAACACTTAACAGAAAGATTTTAAGAGAAGAAAGCGTTCATGAGCTTCATGCGCCAATTTTTTTCGAATTAGCTGTCTTATTACTCTTTCTTCTACTGCTCTTTTATATTCCTCATTAACTAAAACATTTTTCCCTGTTTTTTTTGTCAGAAAACATTTTTCCCTGTTAACAAATCACTACTTTATAAGAAAAAGAAATATTTGAAGGGAAGAGATGGGAGTGAGAGTCTCAGAGAGAGAGAGAGAGAGAGACCTGAAGGACACTAACATCAAGGGAGCGGAGCTGAGGGCAGCCTCTTGCAATGGCTATAATTCCAGAATCACCAATCTGATGACAGCCACTGACATTTAAATCAGTTAAGTTGCAACCCTTCCCAATAGCAATTAGGCCCCTATCGCCAACTCTATACCAAGATAATCATAGGGTCAGCAAAATATCGAAGGCGTCGAGAATCCAATAGGTTCACAAAGTTACAATGGAGTGGCCAAAAAGAGTACAACCGCCACAACAAACTAAACCCTATTCCACTAATGAGGTGTGCAGATAAGTGGGGTTGGCCTTATTAAGGGTGTAGAGAAAACAGATGATAAACAAGCTTGACAGCTGACTATAACAAATGATAGCTAGTCATTTAATATACACATGAGAGAGAGAGAGAGAGAGAGAGAGAGAGAAGTTGCAGAACAAAAATGGAAGATATCTAGAAGACCATTACCTATCACAAAAACGAATGCTTAGATCTGTCAGAGCCTTGCAATGCCGACCAATAGCAGCAATTGCCTTGTCACCAACCTATTTTAGAGAAGAAAATGATTTAAACAATAATTCATGTCACATGAAGAACAAAATAACAACCATGAATTACTCCTTGCCTTTGACGACCATTATGCTGTGTAGAACAGCAACATGGTTTTCATTGGGAAAGGTAAACCAGAAGTCCTAAAAGGACTAGTGTCATGGTTTAAGAAACAGACCCAACAGCAGCAAAAATCTTGATGTGCAGATCGCAAATGACTAAAATAATTTTCTCCCTTCCCTCGTACTCTTCTTCTCTACCCTGCTTTTAGCTTAAATTGCCATTCATCTGTGGTTTCTACAACTACACCCGCTTTTTCACCAACCATCCTTTGATCATGGCCTCAATTGCTTCCTCCCAAAAAACCTAAGCTCAAGAATACAACCCATGGCCACCATCCCAACTTGTATTAAATGAAAATTACAGAGGTATTATTTAGTAGCACCAAAAAGTCGGAAATAAGAGGCACATAGAGAGTCCACCTGATAGCATCGGCGGATATGTAGTCTCCTCAAATTGATGCAGCCTTTGGCTATACTGATAATTGCTTCGTCTCCTATATTAGAGCAATCGACCAAGTGAAGAGCTTGCAAAAATTTACAGCCCCTACCAATTTCAAAAAGCGCACGGCTGCCAATTCTTTGGCAGTATAGCAAAGCCAACTCAGTGAGATTCCTGCATGAGATTGAGAGCTTAAGCCAAAACAAACAAAAAACCACAATTATATAGCTCAGCTGAATGTGAAGATCTAGACTTGGATACATCTTGCTCTTTCTCTATCAAATAAAGGCCGTAAGAGTTCATCTTGGTCTGGTCGAAAAACAATGGACACCCTATTGAACCTTAAAAAGTATTGCGAATTGCACAGCTAAATTGACTATTTAAGTTGACAGTTCTTTTGATCATCTGGTCTAAGCATCAGACAAGAAGACATGACACCAAATCAAAGGGCATATTTCGTTACAGGTCTTAAATCACTTTGTTGGCAAGCTAAGCTGTCAAGTCAAAATGCGTGGTGCCAGTGAAAAAACCAGGGAATAGTCATCATGATGGGAGAAAACATCATTTGGAACAAGGATGAGAACCTTGTAATATACATGACCTTCAGTAGAGAATACTAATGAGAGCAAGAAAGCAGCCAAATTAAAAGAAGTTAACAAGCTACTTGCAGAAAAAACATAAATTCTACATGTTATGACTTCTGACTAATAAAATTCCTCAAAGTTATGAGCCTGCAACCAAGGGCTGATAGAACAACCAACAGAAGCTACCATCCAAATGAAGGCAAAAAAAAAAAAAAAACCTCTAAAGAGGATCTACTAGTTTTTTATGGAAAACTTAGAGAAACATACGAGCAAGACTTCCCAACTGACTCCAGTCCAACAGTCCCAATGCCATGGCAACCATTCACTTCGAGATGAGTAAGTTGTTTGCAGCCAGTTGCAACTATTCCCAAACCACTGTCCGTGAGGAAACTGCAGTCTGTCAGAGTTAGACTCTTCAAACTTTTACACCCATTCCCAACAGACTGTAAACCCCTGAAACAAGATGCAGCAAAAGTCAAATGAAAGCATAAAGAAAATTTTTGAAAGGCTGGACGAGCTTGCTTTTACTTGATACAGTGTAAGATAGAAAGGTTATTAATATAATACTCTTTCCAGAAAAGCCCAAACAGAATGCAAGCATATCCTAGGCACTGTGGAAGTGATCTATCAACAATTTCAATTAAAAGAATAATAATGAATAACATGAGGGGAATAACAATATCTGCTACAGTGCTACTTCTCAGCTTTAAAACCTTTTCATGCATCATCAACCAAAAGTGATCAGAAAGTGGAAGGAATGTTGCAAAGCTTCATCAAACATACGGAGAAGAACTAGCCAGGGTAAATGTGTAAACTTTAAATAAGAAGATTGAAGAGTTACTGACTTATCAGTGAATCTCCGGAACCTGTTTAGAGCTAGCTCCTCTAATGACAAACAGCACCTGCCTACAGTCCTCAGCGTTTCATCTGTAATATTTACACAATGAAGTTTCAAGACCTTCAAAAAATGGCATCCTCTGGCCACAGCGAGAAGCCCACTATCATGCATGAACTCTGAATCCAATGACAATGTCTCAAGATATTGACAGTGAGTGCTCACTGCCTCTAGGGAAGCATCAGTTATTTTTGCACAGGCAGCAATACCGAGAGATTTTAGTGATCTCCCACACCGAGCAGTTAATTCAACCAACCCCTTATCAGTCAAGCCCTCACAAAACCGCAAATTCAACTCTTCAAGTTGCTTGCAACACTCTCCAACAGCAGTTAAGCCTTGATCTCCAACATAGCAACCCTAGAAAGTGAAAAAGATATCATTGGAATTGCAGAAGAGAGAATATAGTAGAAACTGCATGCATTAAACATTCTTGATAAGCAAAAGTGTAAATGTACCATTACTAGCTTGTACGAAAACTAATGTCTCCTTTAGAAAGCCCCGATTAAATAAAAAGAGTCTAGACACTGGGTAGAAGGTTGATGAGATTAGACAACAAAATCTACAGATAAAGAGATGAGAGTCCCGAAAATTATAAAAATCAATAAAATAAAGTAAAGTATCTACCTGCAAGTCCAAAGATTTCAAGGACATACAACTCTCAGCAAGGGATCTTAACCCCGCACTTGAGATGTTGGAGCACCAGATTAAGCTTAACTTCTCCAGATTCGGAAAACCTTCACCAAGAACAGCCAATCCACCATCTGATAGTGAATAAGACTCAACTACGTCTGCAACATTGCTTCTCTCAGTTTCATCAAGCGACCTAAGAAATAAAAGTGCTGCGTCTGCAAACTGATCATTGAGATGTCTTCTTCCCTGAGAAGTAAATAAAATTTCTCACAAACCATGCAAATGACAATAAACCTGCGTGAAACAGATATTGTAGCCACTTTAAACCCTTGCTGAAGAGGTTGGTTTTCCCACCATGATGCACTTGCGCATGGTAGTCTAGCGGCTTCACAACCCTATTTCTTTACTTCTCAACTAGTTACTAACTTTCAGGTGCGATGAGGACTCCTGTACCAAAACATTTCCCCCTTATGTCTTTTCATTTCAAGTTGTTTTCGCCGTCTTCTTCTTTCCCATTTTCACAAACCTTCTTCAATCTTCTCAATGAACCTAACTCCCTTAGATCATTGGTACTTGAAGAATTCCATTGCCTCTATAGAGCTAACACAATGATGCTAGGTTATAGTTGGTCCGTTAAGTAAGAATTATTGGTATGGCAGGATATTCAGATACCGCCTTATAAGACAAAACGGGTATCCTTAATTTCTCTTTCTATAGTTTGATTGGTTTGGAAAGATGGGAAGACAAGAGTCCTTGAAGGGCAAGTCTGTTCTTCGGGCATTAATCGCGAATCAAGTATTTGATTTTGTGGAGATTTAAACTTAGATGCAAATGCTCCAATTGATAACATATGTTCCTGTTTTATTTTATTTTTTATAAATGAGCTCCTTTCTGTACTTGAGCTGTTTTGAAAGTTGGCATTTGGTGCCTCATACTCGTAGTGCGTTTCTCTTTTCTTATGAAATACCACAGGAGAGTATGATTGAATTGCAGCAATAAATCAATTCAATAATTAACTAGTGCACTACCAGAGCCAAAGACATTGAAACTAAAAAATGATCTGATCGTGAAGTCATGCAATTCAAATGCAAAAGACTCCTTCCAACAAAATTTATTGCGGCTCATCAGAATATATTATTCACCTGGCAATGATTTAAAAGATGCTTCATTTATGGTATACTGATTATCGGAACGCCACTATCAACAATTTCAATGTTCAATAAAGGGAACCTTTTACACCCTCGAACGACTTAAGTCGTTCTCTCATTGTTCCATGAACTAAACCTCAATGTTTAGGACGATATTGATAACAGAGGATAGCTCGTGTTGACGTCATCAAATGGCTTGTAATCGGGATAATCCTCCACAATAAATATTTGCCAAAAATTAACAGTTAGTTCTCAAAAGATAAATCTTACATATGATCTTGTGTAGGATGTTAACAATTAATCTCGGAATGTATAACAAGTGACAGTTTATAGTTTAGCATGAAGAACTTAACCATTATATACCATTTCTAAGTAAAATTTTATCGAAATTGACCAACATCATACCCGCTTTTAGACAATCAATGTTCCCCCAATTTCCTTCCACCATTCCATGCACAGGAACGATCTACAGTGCAGGTAATGCAAGAAACACCATTTGTTTTTCCCTTGGGGCTAGGTAGGGACACATCATTTCTCACAACACAGAGGCTTGAACTCACATAATCACAGAAAACGACATAACTTCAGTAGAACAAGGCCACAAAGAGATCAAGATCAATGAGCCTTCCAATCGTCACTTCTTCGACCAGTCCTAGTTCTCGAGACCCACTACCGAATTCTATAATCGACGACACGCGACCACAATCCCGCAGACAGAAATCACAAAAATGAAAATTGTAACACAGCAATGGTGAATTCGATAGCTTACGAGGCGAACCGGGACAGAAATGGAGAGGCGCTCGTCGACGTGGACGTTCTTCACGTTGGTGAAGCGGCGGGAGAGGAGCTTGAAAAAGAGGTCGGAGGCGCCCGACGCGCCGACGCGGAGGGTGGTGCGGGTGAGCCGCTCGAGGCCGAGCCACCGCTTGCAGACGAGGGAGCAGGCGTCGCGGGTCGACTTTGAGTCCAGCCGCTGGAAGATCTCGACCATCAGCTCGTCCGGGAGGCAGCTGTTGATCCTGTCGTGACCTCGCATGGTCGGTTGACCACTCGATTCCGATTGAATGGACGAGGACGAGAGAGAAATGGAAGGTGGGGCGGTGGTCTGTGGGTGTGTCTCAGGCGAGTGCGAGCGGTGCAGTGGGCGGTGTCAGGCGGAGGAGACGGAGGGGGCGGAGGAGGCGGGGGGGTTTTATATATACTCCTCGGCTCTGGGTGATGCATGGGTGACATGTAGCCAAACGGTCCGCTTCAATTTTACTTTTTTACCCATCCTTTTTTCATTTTGTGAAATTGATTGATTTTCTCAATATTTGTTGGTGCTCTAACATATAAAGTTATTCTTCATCACGGGAACGATTAAAGTGGACATAACCTTTTTCCAATCCCGCGCGTGTAGTCGAAATGTTGCTCCGAGTTATAATTGATATTATCGCCGCATTGCCAAGTACAGATCGCATTTAAATCAAACTGGCTTTATGTACAGTCTGCAAGACGAACATACATCACAAGTAGACCAACATTTCCCGAGATGGATGATCGACTGAGGAATTCTGCCTTATGACCAATAGAGCTTGAAAATCATGTGTAAATAAACGTTATTCAATTTGGTCATTCTCGAGGGTTTCATGTGTAATTTGCCTTCACTTTTTAAGCCCTCTTTTCTTAACGCGGTTAATTTGGATAGGGGTTAAGGACTAAAAGGGAAAATGTCGACATCAAAGGTGGTTTTGGTAGGAAATCCCCCCCGCCCCCCCAAAAAAAACAAAAAAGACAGTAACATGATGCGCACCAATGATAAGTTCATTACAGTGACAAATGATTGGGTAAATACATAGAACAATATTCAATTAATCCAAGGAAGTTCATTACATTACTGTGCATATTAAGAGATATGACAGCTTGCGATGAATTTAGTGTCCGACCCATTTATTTTAGAAGGCTATTTACAACTTAGAATATTGAATAGATTGCTCCAAATATACCTAATGCAGACACTATTTACATATAATTTAGTAAAACAGTCCTTATACATAGATCCGACACAGACACTTTTTAACGGACACTTGCATCCGCGCCCAAAGACACATTTGTCGGCTAAGGTTATTCATGCACGGCGTGCACAAATGCAATTTGGCGCATGCGCCCATCGTTTTAATGAAGCGTGCTATCCATGCCGATTTTCACTCGCCATGTTACGTTTGTCTATAAAAGCTATGTTTGCTACGAGGGACAAAGAGGAAAGAGAAAAGGCTCTAAAAATATACTTGTGCTTTGATTAACGAAAAGTGACTTGTGCTTTGATTAAGGAAAAGTGATAGCGAGAAAGGAATCGAAAGGATTAAGAGAGAAGGTTATCAAAAAAAAAAAATCCCTTATTAGCCTTCCGACTCACTTTAACCAAAAAGAGTTTGAGGTAATTTCGTGCATGAGAAATGCGCGATCAATGCATGTGGCATGCATGATGATCGGAGTGTCGGTATCACATAAGCAAAGCATAACGGTTACGCCAACCATCGCTGAAAGTGTTACATTCGTCTATTAAAGTACTTTCATGCATGCAATATGAAGCGATCGATAGTACGTAATCCCATAAGACCGTAATGCTTTTTTCATGTTCTAAGATTTGTGAGTTAGACCCGCTAAAGAAGTATTGTGTTCACTTAATAACCCAATTGGTAGTGAGTTTAGCTCCACAATATTTATAAATGTGTCGCCTAGTGACTTTTTTTATGTTCAAACTCCAAACACCGATGATTATATTCGCGAAAAAAAGAAAAAAAAACGCTATTGTATTGGGCTTTATCGTCCGTCCGATAAAAGATGAGTCAAGTATTAATTTTTAAATCGAAGGGTTTTGTTTGAAACACGAATACATTTGCGACTCAACTAGTCATTCTTGGGAAAATTGAAAAATAAACGCAACCTTAATTATTTGAATTAATGCCACAAAACCTTCCAAACTAATACACTTGTGATAATTTTATTCAAAACTAATTCTTTGACCATAAAAAATCTCAAACCATCTGTGATAAATTTACCATTCGTTAGTTTCCTTTAAATCAGATTAATTGCACAAAAAACCTCAAATTAGTACACATATGAAAAACGGAAGGTAAAACCCAAGATGGATACATACGGTAACCAACTGTCACGTGTTATCTAACCCAATAATTTGATTGTCAAATTTAATGGAGGGTGGATTTGTCACATATATGCAAGTTTGGAATTTGAGTAAATTTTTCACATGTGTAGTCAGTTTAAAGTTTATGTGGTATTGATCTTACTGAAGGTACGTTGGATTTCAAATATGCTTGCGAGTTGTTTTTTTTTTTTTTACTTTTTCCATGTACGGGTTTAAGGAAGATAAATAACGACTAATGATATTTTAATTTGAGACATATATGTTTCATGAGTAAAAAAAAAAAAAATCTTAAAAAGTGTCCTCTCGGATCACTTGTAATTTATTATTCATTTTCAAAGAGTTCCGGAAAGTGTTAGAATTTAGTTTCCGTTAATTTAGTTAGTGCCGTGGAGGCACTTTTGATCACAAGGTCCATTTCACTATTCACTGTGCTAGTCGGCCATATCAGCTCACCTACGACGGTTACTTCCTAAAGAGGATCCCTCTATCGGAGCTAATTGATAAAGCCCTAATCAATTATATTCTTTAGCTGCAAAGTTTACCATTCGAAACAAACAATGTTATTATGGTTAATACCACCAAAAACCCTAAACTGGTACATATGTGATAATTTTACCTCAAATTATTTTTTTGACCATGAAAAATCCCAAACTGGTACATCTGTGACAAATTTACCCCAAATTAGTACTTTCCTGACAAATTTACCCTTTATTAGTTTTTGTTAAATTTTACTTTCAAATTGCTAAATTGGATAACATGTGGCTATTGCTACCCTATGTTTGCTATAGGTGTATCAATTTGAAGTTTTTCGTGGTATTAATTTAATTTAACATAAATTAACGAATGGTAAATTTGTCATATGTGTACCAATTTGATATTTTTTATGGTAAAAAAAGTAGTTTGGGGTAAATTTGTCACAGTTATACCAGTTTAGGGTTTTTGGTGGTTAAAAAAATAATTTGGGGTAAATTTGTCACAAGTGCACCAGTTTGAGATTTTTGGCGAACAAAAAACTAATTTGGGATAAATTTGTCACATGTGTACCAGTTTGAGGTTTTTCACGGTATTAACCGATGTTATTTAGATGCGTGTTTTATTTTTCATTTTCGAAGAGTTCAAAATAGTATAATATTTTAATACCCTGAAGGATCTCAAATTAGTACATCCATGACAAATTTACTTCAAACTAATTTTTTGACCACTAGAAACCTTAATTTGATAAACGTGTGATAAGTTTACCTTCACTTAGTTTTCGATAAATTGAGTTGATACTAGGAACACGTGCGAATAAATGCAGGGTAAAAACTTGAAATCAGTATATTCGTTAACTACCACGTGTCCCTTAAGTCAGCAATTTGACAATAAAACTGACAAGTGATAAATTTATCACATGTGTACCAATTTTGAGATTCGTGATGGTCGGGATAAATTTATTTGGACAATAACACTAACGGGCGATAAATTTATTATAGATGTACTAATTTTGAGATTTGTGGTGGTCGGGATAAATTTATTTGGTGTTGGGCACTTGCTGACTGGGTCCATCTCATGTAGGGGTGTGCAAACTGGACCGGACCGGCCTGGACCGGGCGGGTTGGTCCGGTCCTTGAGGTGGATGGGTTGGTCCTTGGTCCCAATAAATGGGACCGGTGACTGGGCGGTCCGGTCCTCGGGTTCTTGTGTTGGGACCGGACCGCCAATAATACATAATTATTTTTATATATAAATATATACAATTACAAAAGAAATTGAAAACAAAATAGAATCCCCTTCGCTCTCAAGAGTAAGAATATCCCGGACTGGCCCAGCATTCATATGGCGTTCAGTTTGCTATCCTGGTAGTGTTTTGGCATTCGGTGACTCAAGTTGTCGAGCCCCAATGTGGAATACAATAGTCGTTTAATATATTTTAATATTTTCTGGGATTTATTTGTTCTTTTTTTTTCTCTCTTTGTTCTTTTATTTTCATATTCTTTCAGCCAAGATGAGGGCCAACGAAGCTCGCCCCCACCTCTGGTTGGTCGCTGGGCTTGGCGGTCAGCTGGAGGAAGAATAAAAATGTAGTAGTAGGCTTTGTAGTGGTTGGGCCGGGACCAGGACCGGACCGGGACCGGACCGGACCGACGGTCCTGGTCCTGTTCGGTCCCGGTCCGGTCCATGGTCCCGAAATTATGGGGACCGGACTATTGGTCCGGTCCTCGGGTTCATGCCGGGACCGGACCGGCCCGGACCATGCACACCCCTAATCTCATGAAGCTATTTGGGAGCTAACCTAGAACTATTAGCGTCTGGATCCCCTGCATGTAAGACAGGGGATCTTAATTCATTAAAGCCCTTGGATCTTTCCCCCCTATAAAAGGGGGAAGATCCAAGGGCCCAAAAATTAAGATCCCCTACGTTTAAGGCAGGGGATTCGGGTCCGAACTATTATTACCAGAATAGTATCCAACTAAGGGAGCTTAAAAAAAAATTCCGACAAAAAAAAAAGGAGCTTAAAATGATGTAATACCGATAGTTTGGATCTCTCTTGAATAAAATTTGTCATGTGGGGACAAAATTGACAAAAAGAAAACCTTAAAGCCGCATTGCCATTGCGAAAGCCCCCATTTCTTCATCCACTCCCAACGCTCAAGCTCCGAACTCATTTGCCATCATCAGTTCCATTTCCTGCGAATGAATCAAGAATGAGACCATAAATCCCACGAAGGAGGAGGAGGAGGAGGAGGAGGCGGTGGCTCTCTGCCGGTACAGCCGGAGCTTACACAAGCCCACTTTGTTCTTCTTCCTCTTATCTGCAGAGACATGACACTCGGGGGAGAGCCAAGCACCGTCCACTCCGTCGATGTCAAGAGGTGAAATTTCTTTACGAGGCGTTGTTGAATGTTTGGGCTGCTCTCGGTTAGCATGCTTCACTAGAGCCCAAAGGGTTTCAAGATTCTGGGTCGGTTTGCTAGGATGATTGTCATTGGTATCTGTCCGCGCGTTCGCGATGCGATGTGACGTGTTTGGTCTACATTTGATGAATGTTGCATTTGGTGTTGTGAATCTGTTATCCTCTTACTTGGAATGTATTTTTTCACCAACCAAAAGGGTGTGAAGGAGTGACCAACGAAGCGGGAGGTTCGTACCTGCTAGGAGTGTTTGCTTTTCAGTCGTAGCTATTGCTCATGGAGTTCTCAGGGGACGGGCCTAAGGGGACTGACCAACTACTAGGGATTGGCCCCAGCAACTACTATCACAATTCCAAATACCGAAGCGGGTGCATCCATGTGGCCCTGTGAATAAATTTCCCAGATTGGTTTCGAACCCGAGAGCTCTTGCCAAATCTCGTCATGGATACACCCGACCATTGGGCTACCATGACTGCGGTCTCTTTGCTTAGAATTGATTCGATTGGATTTGGTTCAACTCTGAATTTGTCTGTTCTATTGTCCTTAGGGATTATTGGTTTTAGTGTAGAATATGCAAAATGCAAAAATGACTACTGATATTCCTGATGCTGCTTTCTTT
The DNA here is from genome assembly GCA_021437785.1 of Rhodomyrtus psidioides. Lineage (NCBI taxonomy): Eukaryota > Viridiplantae > Streptophyta > Magnoliopsida > Myrtales > Myrtaceae > Rhodomyrtus > Rhodomyrtus psidioides. The sequence goes on from JAILYB010000082.1 coordinate 543,380, forward strand.
TGGGCCTGGTGGCTGAACTAAATCAGGAGATGGTCAGTGATAGATTAGAATGTCTAAAATGGTTTTTGGTTGTATAAGAATAATGCTAGGTGTACAGATGTGGTTTACAAAAATTAGTATATTACAGCTGATTCCTAGTTTACTATGATCCATTTATTTGAAGGGACTCCTAGTTTATTATGATCCATTTATTTGAAGGACCACTTGCATGGCCGTCTCACTTTGTATATGAATTTTGTGGAATATTTTAAGTAAACCTAGCATGACTCTTTTCTATATTCACAATGCTAGCATTTTTTAATTAATGTTGCTCATTGTCTCGAGTCCTTGATTCTCTTGATTTTTAGCTATAGTTACAACGAGCTGATTTATTGAGGTTTCTACGTTTTCCTGCTTACTTTATTTTCTTATTTCAGGTACAGCTTTAAAGACTGAGGAATGCTTCGTGCTGTATGTGAGAGGCATTTCAATGGGGGTGGGGGAAGAAGAGTTTGAACAAGAGCCATATGTGGGGTTGGAGTTTAATACCGCAGATGATGCTCGTATTTTCTATGGCAATTATGCATCACGAGTGGGTTTTAGAATACGGTCTGGTCAATTGTATCGATCGCGAGTGGATGGATCGGTTTGTAATAGGAGATTTGTGTGCTGGAAAGAGGGGTTTCAGATTAATTCAAGGACAGGATGCCCTGCGTTCATAAGGGTGAAAAAATCTGATTCTGGCAAGTGGGTCCTTGACCAATTTGCGAAAGATCATAATCATGATCTCGACACTTGTGAGGAAAATCACCCTGCCAATTCCCAGTGCAAAAGTTCAGCAACAACTGCTAAAATAGTTGATGTGTGCCGTAAGGCACGGATAAAACAGCTTGATGTTGTCAATAATGGATGCTCATCTTCTTCAAGTATTGTCAGTGCCAAACGCGTTAAACCGGGGGCAAATGAAGGGCAAGTGAAACTTGAGCCTTATGTGGGTCTAAAGTTTGATTCAGCTAACGAAGCATACCAGCATTATGGTACATATGCTGGGAATGTGGGATTTAGGGTTCGTATCGGTCAGTTGTTTCGATCAAAGAATGATGGTTCGATTACTTCTCGGAGATTTGTCTGCTCGAAGGAAGGATTTCAGCATCCTTCTAGGGTTGGGTGTGGTGCATTTATGAGGATTAAGAGGCATGATAATGGAAGATGGATTGTTGATCGTTATCAACTAGAGCATAACCATGATCTTGAGATGCAAATGAAAGCCAACAGAGGTTCAGCGTCTAGGAAGTTTTTAGATGAGATTAATGAAACATCGGAAAAACTAGACATTGCTAAAAAGCACAATGGGAAGAAACATCATACGAACAACATAGGAAGTGATTGGTACACTGTGCTTCATAATTACTTTCAGAACCGACAAGCTGAGGACGTCGGATTCTTTTATGCTGTCGATATACAGATGGGTTGTTGTAGGAGTCTTTTCTGGGCTGATGGCAGATCTAGGTTTTCCTGCAGTCAGTTTGGTGATGCCATCGTATTTGATACTTCCTATAAGCAAAACAATTATGTGGTGCCATTTGCTACTTTTGTTGGTGTTAATCACCACAAGCAGCCGGTTCTTCTTGGATGTGCTCTAGTTGCTGATGAATCAAAGGAGTCCTTCATATGGTTGTTTGAGACATGGCTCAGGGCAACATCTGGGTGTCATCCCAAATCCATAATAGCTGATCATGATGATTCCATTCTGCAAGCGATTGCACAAGTTTTTCCTTCGAGTCATCATCGATTCTCAATGTGGCAAATTAAGACAAAAGAATGTGAGCATTTGAGTCCACTGAGTAGTGAATGTAAATATGAATATGAGAAGTGTGTTTATCGAAGTCATACAGTTGGTGAATTTGATGCTGCATGGGATGCTCTTCTCAGCAAATATGGCTTGAGGGAAAATGCTTGGCTGAAGGAAATGTATGAAAAGCGTGAAAACTGGGTTCCGCTGTACTTACGTGGAACATTTTTTGCTGGAATTCCCATCGATGGAGGTCTAGATGCCTTTTTTGATCCGTATTTAAATTCTCAAACGTCACTTGAAGAATTTGTTGTGAGATATGAGCAAGGTTTGGAGCAACGTCGTGGCAATGAAAGGAAAGAAGATTATAATTCATTCAACTTGCAGGCATTTTTGCAGACAAATGAACCGATGGAAGAGCAATGTAGGAGGCTTTATACCCTTTCCGTTTTCAAAGTTTTCCAGAGGGAACTTTTACAAAGCTACAGTTATCTGGGTGCCAAGATTCATGAACAGGGGACCATCAGCAGATATTTAATCCGTAAGTGCGGCAATGAGAATGAGAAGCATATCGTTACCTTTTGTTCATCCAATCTCGATGTGAGTTGTGGCTGCCAAATGTTTGAATCAGAGGGTGTATTGTGTAGACATGCTTTGAGATTATTCCAGATTCTAGATATTAGGGAGCTTCCATCACGCTACATCCTACATAGGTGGACGAGGAGTGCTGAGTATGGCACTATACGTGATTTTGAATCAGGAGGTAGCTCCCATGAAATTAAGGCTAAGATGATCTGGAGTCTTCGTGAAATTGCAGCCAAATACGTAGAGTTTGGTGCCACATCTTTTGAGAAATACAAACTTGCATATGAAATTTTGCATGAGGGTGGGAGGAAACTTTGCTGGCAGAGGTAAATTTAAGATAATTTTGGAGTGCGTCTGTAGTTTCTTTTCTAGCGGGCCTGACTTTTTGTAACTAGAAGACACAAACTTGTTTTATACATTATGAAAGCTTTCTCAATCAGAGGTGAAATTATGTGGATATGAAATTATGCATTCTGCTAGTTCTTTTTGTTGGTTTATTCTGTTTTATCTCACCTCAGAGGCTAGGGGTAAGGGAGGGGATACATTGATGAGGGCGAATGAAGAACTATGCTTGAAATTTTCTTGCAATGAAATTGTACCTTCATTTTCAAAAGGCGAATTTCAACAAACGTCTAGCGGGGGGGAACCACCACAAGCCCCCTGATTGAGTGTCTTTGGAAAGCTGACCTGATATTTGGAGCCTTTAGACCTGTGCTCTGGTGTAATTTCCTCCAAGTTATCCAATCTCTCTCTCTCTCTCTCTCTCTCTCTCTCTCTCTCTCATGGCCGGCTTTTTTCCCTTTTTTCAAAGGTCACTTTTTTTTTCTTTTGCCTTTTCTTTTTATTCATTTATCATTTAATTTAGTTGTGTTTTATTTTAGCTGTATGACATGTAAAAAATAAAGGGGTCTTTATGTCGCGTTACAGAGGCCTTTGTTTCAAAAAAATACGCTGTCTTGGGGTTTTTCCAGAACACACTCTCTCTCTCTCTCTCTCTCTCTCTCTCTCTCTCTCTCTCTCTCTCTCTCGTGTAACTTTGGCAGAAGAAAATGGAGACGTGGATGACTCTTAGTTTTGGTGCAGAGTAGCAGAAGTTTGCAAGAGATACCTGCTGGTCTGGCCTTTTAATGAGCTAATCATAGTGAAGTTAATGATATACATGAGTTGTGGCGATTTGCATTTCAATTGTTTCTCACCCTGTATAATCTGACATTAGCATAAAAGGAAAAGTAAAGTTCATCTAATAGAAATGTCTGATTCAATAATCAATCGCACTCCAGCACCTTAGTTGTAGTTGCAGAAAGTTACTCAGTGGATGTGAGTCTATTTGGTAATCATTTTTCCAGCAATATTTGGAAAATGCCATATGACATTCCATGACGTGGCTGATCTCTTGTATCATATGGCCGTACATGTTCTTTCCCTTTGCGGCTTTTATAGGACATATCATAGTCGACAAACTTCTGTCACTCAACAATGTTGAAATGTTCCACTATATTGGAGTGTGCTCTTGTAGTACAGATTTAGTACGAAGAGCAATGTGAAGAGAATGTAAAATGAAATATCTCACAAATGCACAGAAGAAACTCTCAGTAGCATGTGTGATGCTGGCTCATGAAGCAGCGTAATTTGTTGTTTAAGATGCACGAGTAGCTCTTTAATGGACATCTATCCATTAGCACTTAAATATATGAGAAAGCTAGGGCAATCACAACTGTGCTGGCAGATAGATTTGTCCTTACGGCAACAGAAATGAACTGCTTCTTATTATGGCAAGTTAGGCTACTCTCACCAGAGAAACCATGAAAGAATATTGAGCCGAGGGTCAAGTGGCTTATATAGCTAGCTTAGAGTTGAACTTGCTTGTGGGCAGGTAATAGGTAGCTCAGGACAGCCATTGATTTGTAGCTTAGATTGATGAGGCTGAAGCTGATGTACAACACCTGTAATGAGACAAGATTCAGAAATGCATGAATTGAGATTTGCCTGATTGAGTGCTTCATAGAGTCCATGTTCATATCATACATGACAACCTAGAAAAATTTTAGGCACATTTTGGTATCGTATTATGTATCGATCATGATATCGATCGGTCTTGCTTTTATTTTATGTATTTTTGGGGTTCATCGACTGCCGACCCCAACTTGTTTGGGATAAAGGTATTGTTGATGTTGATGTTGATAATATGTTAACATTGTTTCCTGCCTCAACTTGAAACCTTGAGCTTCAATATTATTTGAGATCTGAACATGCCTAGTGCTTTGTGATAATCATATATCCAGATCATATCATGATGCCTAGTGCTTTGTGATAATCATATATCCAGATCATATCATGATCTCCCCTTGTTAAATTCTAGTTATGTTTTCTTTTCAGTTGTATCCTCTTAACTAGCCTTGATGCACTTCAACTGAAACTTGCTGACATCATACAAAGAGAACGGATTTCTCATTATTTTCATGATTTTTTTTTTCAAGCCAATGTCTGAGTATGTTTTGATTGATGGGTCACTGTCCATGCATCTCTTTAAGAGCATCCTAGCAAAGCAGGTGACCAATGCCATTTTGAGAAGAAAACTAAGTCCTTGAACCACCCTACTGGTGAGAGTCTATAGGGTATGCTTATCGATCCAAAATCCTGATGATGACAGAAACATGAAAAAGAAAACAGAACAACTGTAGTTAGAGTTCTATGCTGTAAAGTTACAAACTGAGAAAAAGTTCCGAGCAGAAAGAATAAGAACTTGAAAGGGCATTGAAGCATGTTTCGTGAGATATTTTTTTCTGAAGTGGCTCTGCAGCTTGCATTGGCCATCTCTGAGAAAGGTGTTGCCTGCTTGTCCGAATTTATTCTGCGTTAGGATAGTTTAAGACTTTGGAGTGATCTATCTGTGCTTGATTTTCTCTTTCTTTACCTTTTTAAAATGTCAGTAGCAACATAAAATGCGTCTAAGTTAAGTTCTTCGAATTTTAGTTTATACTTCTAAAGGAATTTGTAGGAGTTAGCGACTGTGTCCTTCTTAGAGTAATTGAATAGGCAAGACATGATCTTAGTTTGTCAAGGTGATTACAATACTATTTGGCTGAAGGAAATGGCCTGAGTCCTGCCTAATGCCGCTCTTTGGGGTCATCCCTAGTCACCTCTTACCATGGAAACTGTATGGATGTGTTCAATTGGGATACCACCATGAGCCTGTTGGATTAGTCTGGTGCAATGGAATGCCTAACACCAAATTACAGAACACTACAGAGAGTTGGCAAGGAACATATGTCGCAATTTTTGTAACTGTAAAATCCTATGAAGCGTATAATTCATCTCAATCATCATTACTAAGATGGGCCAATGGCATTACTAGTTCGTCTTGGATTGACCGCTGTATTCCTGGGTTGTGCTGTCGAAGTGAGATTTTCCTGCTTCATAGGATTTTGTCTGAATTTCGACGATACAATGAATGATTGAGATGGTCAGACTCCGATGAGAAAATACGGTGCATAGTAAATGAACATAGTAGAGCATCGAGACATTATAGAGTTAGGAAACTAGTGCTTCGTGGGGGTCGGCCGTAGTGATGAGACCTGGTCTCAAACTCTGGGAGTAGCAAGAGAGTAAAAGTTGAGGTTTCTATTTGAAAATGACAATATTGTAGAGTAAATGAGCTTTTGAAAGGGTTGGTCAAGCTTGTGGTTATATGACCGGAAACTTTATCAACGAAAGACTGCAGGCTCAACTTTAGTACCTGGAGAAGGATTTACACGCTCTCATGCATCAGGTATTACATTCCTCTCCGAATTCTTGCTTGTTGGATGGGTGATCAAAAGTAAGTTTTGCAAGAAAAATTTGCCCATAAAGTTAAATAAGCAAGAAGTTTCTTTTTCCATGGGCTCATAACTTCGACACAAGATACGATACCTACAAATTTATATGGACTTGCTGCTAAATCTACGACATGAAAAAGCGCAGCACCAATCGACAGACGCTGTGACTGTGAGGCAGATTCTAAAACCTTTGTTCTGGTCGTTGCCACATCCTACACATGAAAGAATTCTTTCGGTTGATTCCAGTATGGATGATACAAAAATTTTGAAGATCAATAGATGGGCTTCAGCTAATGAAAAGATATGATCTCGGTAAAGGATTTTGGGTCCTCCAAAGACTAAACCATGACCATCAATCCCATTCTTCATGTTGGTCCTTCCCCCGTATCGCATAGCGTAATTGTCATTCAAATTTCCACATAAGGAAAAAAAAAAAGATCTTATGACCTATTACAAGTGTTGTATTTTGAAAATCAGTAAGTTAAGATAGAAAGGCATTTGTCACGAAATGTTTGCTCTAAGTGCGTTTGTTTTGAGGAAAGTGTTTTCAGGGAAAGTGTTTTCAGGACTTTCGTCTGTTTGGTTCGTGGAAAATGATTTGGTCAACGGAAAGTACTTTCCAGTCAACAAAGATTTTATTCATTAAAATAAGAAAGTGAATTCCCCAAAATAAAAAGGTGAAAACACTTTCCCAAATTTGAGTCTCTCACTCTCTTTGAAAACGGGACTGAAGCCGATCCCGGGGACCGATCACGGGACCCGGGGCCGGGGACGGGGGCTGGGATCGGGGACCGGGGCCCGGGACCTACGTCGGTGCCGGGGCCGGGAACCGGGGCCGTGGCCGGGAACCGGTGCCGGGGCCGGGGCCGAGAATCGAGAACCGGGGCCCGGGGCTGGGATCGGGTGCCGGGATTGGGGCCGGGTGTCGGGGCCATGTCGAGGCCCGGACTAGGGGCCGAGGCAGGGGTCGGGGACCGGGACCCGGGGCTGGGGCCGAGGCAGGGGCAGGGGCCGGTGAGGGGGCCGGGTGCCGAGGCCGTGCTGGGGACCGGGACCGTGGGTCGGGGTCGAGAACCGGTGCCGGGGCCGGGGCAGGCGCCGGGTACCGGGGCCGGGGTAGGTGCCGGGTCTGGGGCCGAGAACCAGGGCCAGGGGCCGGGATCGGGGCCGAGGCATCGGTCGGGGACCGGGACTTGGGGCCGGGGCGGGGGCCGGGACCGGGTGCCGTGCCGGGGGCTGGGACCGGGTGCCATGCCGGGGACCGGGGTAGGTGCCGGGTACCGGGGCCGGGAACCGAGAATCGGGGGCAGGGGGCCAGGGGTCGGGACAGAGGCCGTGGCTGGGACCGGGGCCGGGACCGAGAACCGGTGCCAGGGCGGGGACAGGTGCTGGGGACCGAGGCCGGGGCCGCGAACAGAGAACCGGGGCTGGGAACGGCGCCAGCGCCAGGGCCGGGTGCCCGGGTTCGGGGCCGGGGCTGGGAATCGAGAATCGGGATTAAAATCGTTTTCCAAATGAAAACCAAACACCAAAATATATTTTCGGTAACATATTAACAAAACAATGGAAAATAAATCGTTTTCCGAGAAAGTGGTTTTCAGGAAACCACTTTCCAGAAAACGAATTCCTGAAAACCACTTTCCTTGAAACAAACGCACCCTTAGGGGTGTAAAAAATGAACCACAAACTAAAGTTACTAAACCAAAAACCAAACTTAACTGAACCAAACTGAAATTTTGCACATTTTAAGCTCAGTATGGTTTTCGATTCAATTAATGGGAAAAAACCAAAATTTTTTTAAAGGTTCAGATATTTTTGGTTCAGGTACATATAAATTTAGATTGTTCTTTTTTTTTCTTCTCCGAAAAAAATAGACTGTTCAGTTACTAAAAATTGCCTCTCGCTTGCGGCTCAAACTCCTTAGTTGTTGTTCTTGTGGCTGCCTTGTTTGGCCTGCGATTCTTTCTATAGCTCCTTGTATAGGTTGCACATGTTCATTTTTGTGAATGTGTAGTTGGCACTTAGAGTGGCCTCTTCTTTTGTTTTTCCTACACGAGCTGCCCTTGCACTTTTAGCACACTTCGGTGGAAGTTCGTTTTGTAATTAGCGCTTTTCTTTCAATAACTTACTTTTAACCAAATAAAAAAAAAATTGCCTCTCGCCTCTCATCTAGGGGTGAGCATGGTTCCAGGGTAGAACCGAGAATCGAATTGTCGGTTCCGATCAAGTTCTCGATTCCATTATGCTTGGCTCTGGTTCTCAGTTCTGGATTTTGAAGAACCACCGGTTCCGGTTCCAATTCCCTATGGAACCTACCCGAAATCGGAACCGTATGTTTTAAAATGAAAACCCTAATTTCCCATCAGTTTCTACTTTCTACTTTACTCAATTGGTGTAGCACGCTTGGAGTCCTAGTGAAACAGCGAAAGGCATCAATGCGGATTTGGCTCCCTTGAAGAATCCCATTTATCTCCCACCACCGGCTTCTATCAAATCATTGATCTCGAATCCGCGAATGCTTGGCTTTAGTGGCTACGGACTTGGAGGAGAAGCCAGAAGAAGAAGAAGAAGAAGAAGAAGAAGTTTTGGACTCTTACCACTGCCACGATTGATTCGGTGGAAAGTGAAGCGAGACCCCGTCCGTGGAATCGTGGATGTCATTTCTAACAAGCCAAACCGACTCCCCGATGATCTTCCCTTGCTAAGCGATTCATCAAATCTGCTCAAGAAGCTGAGTCCTCCAAGAATGAGTGCTCTAAACTCGCAAGGTAGATTGATCGCCTGTCCCAACTGTTGGGTTTCAGCGATTCTTAAAACGCAGCGGAACAAAACCCTAGAACAGGATCCATGTGTATATCAAAATCAGAAAAGATTCAAGACGTACCTTTTACGATCGGCGATAAATAGACAGTCGGTTGTGTCTGGATTAGGGCCCCAAGTGTTACGCCTCTATCGGTATTCACACACACGAACTGAGATCTCCAACGATCCAAGTGCTAGCTTTCAGATTTTGAAGTTCCTTTTGCAGATCGTCTTTTCTCTTTGAGACTCTCTCGAAGACCTATCAACCGAGAACAGTTCTCTGTTTTTTTCATTCGGGATAATACTCTAACAAAGTCTGAGGCCTCTCTAGGGGTTTTTACTCATAACCCACTGTTGGGAGTGCGTAGAGGAAGTCCGATACTTTTCGCCGGGGAGATCGCTAAGAGGGAGTCTAAATCCGAGCCCGTCAATATATCTAGTTGGACCCACCTTCACTCAAAATATTAAGTCAATGAGTTATGGGTCAACTTGGGTATATTAACTGCTCAGTATCATATCAATTCTCCTATGTAGGACTTCTCTAACATAACTTACACATGCGTCCTAACAATCTCCCCCTCATGTGTGAGCTCCAGTGTTAGGTTTACTCCCATTTAATCCAAGTATCCTTCCGCACCAACATATCTCAACTTCAATCTCCATCAACGCCCATCAAGCTCGTTGTTGCACCACAACGTCCACCCGCTTGGAAACCGTGTTGCCTCCATCTCAACCTGAATCTCCGTCAACGTCCATCGGGCCCACGCTGCTACACTACAACGCCCACCGGTACGGAAACCGCGTTGGCACCAGATTCCTCATTGTGATGCGGTCACTAGATTTATTCTTGAGATATTCATCGGAACAGGGCAAAAGTACACTACAAATGCCATAACTTTCGTACGGTGTTCACTTGAGTGCCATAACTTTCAAAACGTTCACTTGAGTGCTAGTTTTTTAAAAAAGTGTTCACCTGAGTGCCAAATGTGACTTAGCTATCTGAAAAGGTGACGTGGTCGCCGGAAGTGCTGACGTGGCGCCGGCGAAGTGATTTTCCTGAATATTTAATTTACACGTGACATTTTTTTTGCATATTTTATTTATCTGATTTGGTTTAATTATTGAAAATTAAAAAAAAAAGGGTAAACCCTCGGTGGTGGCCGGCAATGGTCGCCGTTGGCCACCACCGGCCGGCCCAGGGGCCAGGGTCGGCTCGCCCTGGGCCGACGAGGCCTCGACGGCCCTCGGCCACGACCGTCGTTGCTTGAGCTGGCATAATCGAGGGCTCGAAACCCTCGCTGGAACTATGCGCGCGAGGGCTTTGAGCCCTCGATCTAGGCCGCGACGGCCGTTGTCGCGGCCCCGATCGCGGCCTAGATTGAGGTCACGACCGTCGCGGCCTAGATTGAGGTCACGTCAGCGGCGCTTGAGGGCCCGAAGCCCTCGCGCAGTTCCGGCGAGGGCTTCGAGCCCTCGATTGCACCAGTTCAGGCCGCGACGGCCGTGGTCGAGGGCCGTCGCGGCCTCGCCGGCCCAGGGCGAGCCAACCCTGGCCCTTGGGCTGGTCGGTGGTGGCCAGCAGCGACCCTTGTCGGCCACCACCGAGAAACCAGGCGCTTCTCTCTCTTTTTTATTCTTTTATTTTTTCATTGATTTTTCTTTCTTTTTTTGGCTTTTGATTTTCTGAATTTGAATAAAAAAAATTCAGAACCTATTAAAAACTGACATGGAATTTCCACATGGCACTTAGAAATTCAATAAATAATATTGAAAATTCCACGTCATGATTTTCGACGCAAATAACACTCAAGTGGACGCTTTTGGCCGGAATTGGCACTCAAGTGAACCCTTTTGCTCCGATGGGCACTTAAGTGAACGTTTTGAAAGTTATGACACTTGAGTTAACGCTGTATGAAAGTTATGGCACTTGTAGTGTATTTTTCCCCCGGAACAGATTGGAGGTCCACCAATTAATCATCGGCTCTGATACCATTTGTTGGGAGCGCGCAGCGAAAATCCGATACTTTTTGTCGGGGAGATCGCCAAGAAGGAGCCCAAGTCCAAGCCCATCAATATATCCAGTTGGGCCAACTTGGGTATATTAACTGCTCAGTACCACATCAATTCTCCTATATGAGACTTCTCTAACACAACTCACACATGCATCATAACACCCATGTTTCACGGTTTGGGCCCCACGAATTAATGGCCTAGGCCCACGACGTCATCTAAACCGTCCACTCGACCGTGCATTTAATCGTTATCTCATAATGCGCACAATCGCGTAGATATTCGTAATAGGAAAATAAATTAAGATCTACTTCTTAAGTAGATCAAGGCGCAGATAAAATATTAAATCAGTTCGCTATTGTGTGCGACCATGTAGGTTCACTAGACATTAGCAGTGTGCTCAAAACTCTTTTGGCCCACAAGTCATAAGCGGTCTCTAGCAAGACATTACGACTACCTAAGTATAATGAAGGTCGATTTTTCGACACAACCTGATCCACAGCTAATGTTAGAGTATCAACCTTAATTGGTTCTTAGGGCAGACCACTAACACTAACTACTCCCATCCATTGTTTGTCTCGCTTCTTTGACTCAGTCCCTCTACGAGTACGAATGACCCATTAGATGAATTGTCGTCGGTATTACACAATCAATTTGATGGCTTCTTTGTTCAATCAATTTGCAAACCAATTATATCAGTTTGTTTGCTGTTGGGCATGTTCGCAGTCCTGTGTTGTGGGCATATTCAAGTTAGCTCTTCCTTTTCTTGTCAATCCCGTGCTGTGGGCTTCCTTTGTAATATTTCTGCTTCTCAATGTTAATGGTGAGTCCTTTTCATTCAGTAAAATGCTTCTAGAAATATTCTTCATCTTCTTCTAAACTGGAGAGTGATATGATCGAAATTATTTACATACGAATTTCAGGATGGCATGCACTGTTTTGGGCTTCATTGATCCTAGTAACGATAAGAGATAAATTTTTTGTTGTGGTTTATACTATCCGAGGTGTTACTCTGGATAAGCATGCAGATATAATTTTACGTTAGCTTGATTTGATTGAGATCCTTCACTAAACTCTTGTTTTTTTTTTTGTGCAAAATGCATTTCAGATCACATATTTTCTTTGGATTTGGGTAATGACTTGTTCTTTATAAGCTTCCTTGTACACTCACAATATCATCTTTGGTTGTCTCAATTCAATTAAAAGTTTCTTTCTTTGGAGTACTCATTCGGCTGGGATGCTTGCTTCCATGACAATGTAAAGCTTGCGATCTTGAAAGTTGCTCTTGGGTAAGCCAAGGATGTGCTGTTTCTTCTCTTTGTGATATTGCTACAGATTTGTACATTTTTTATGTCACCAACACAATGAATATTGAAATAGCCTTGAAATCGTCGTCTCTTATAAGGCCAATTGGTTATGGGAATCGAATGGAAGATTGTCTCGTAAAATTGATTGCCGAAATTGCCATCCTTCCAGTGTTTGTATTTGGCCATGTAATGTAGTCCCCCAATTCGGCTAATCCTTTATTGACAGCCAGAATAATTCGAATTAAGTTGTCACTGGAAGTGCCTAGCAAATGGGTTCACCATTAAGTCCTGAAAATTTATTATAATCTCAAGGAAAACTTTTGGTTTAACTTGGATTGATTGATCAAACATTTAATGGGACTCTGCACGAAAAGAGTTATATATGTAGGTTCCCGAGTATCTTGGAACCGGAATCGGAACATGTGACAGTGTAGGTTCTATGGTATAGAGGGTAGATTCCAGATTCCAAAAATAAGGAATTTGTACCAGTGGGTATGTTCTAGGTTCTAGGTGGAACCTATTCGAAACCTGGAACCACTCACCCATACTCTCGTCTCTAAACTCAGACATGTACCTCTCTCCTCTCCCACTCTCTTTCTCTCTCTTGCCAACTAGCAATAAGTGAGAAGGGCTTCAAGTTCGAACTATGTTGCAGTAATAGCACAAAGTTAACCCTAATTTTCTGGTCCAAACCCACAGAGGGGAAAAAAAAGCTGCTTTCTTTCTCTCTCTCTCCCCCTTTTTTGGCATCTGATTCAGTTTGCTAGTTTGCACCGGTCCTCCACCGACTCTGCCTACTCCACCATGCTCTGCCACAGCGCAATGGCCGAGTTCCGTGACTTTCAGCTCCGGCGACGTCGGCACTATCTTCCTCTACCGCCTCAAAGGCAGAGACGGTGTCGACCCAGCAGGTGGTGCAGAAGGATGGAAGGTGGTGTACAGGGAAGCGGTGGAGAAGAAGCATAACATGGGTGTGACAGGTGCAGATATTGGAGACGGTCTGCAGTGAGGAAACGACAACGGCACGAACTAGCAATGTTGAGCATGAAAATGGAAAAAGCGGTGGAAGAGAGAAATCGGTGAGAGGCGTTCGCGAGGTCAATCTGGGCATTTCCCAAAATCAGGCTGTGTTTTTTTTGGCATCATTTAGCTTTGAGCGAAATAGGAACCAAAAAATAAAAAATGAAAGTAACCGAACCAAACGGATCTGAACCGAACTGAATTGATTTTCAATTCAGTTCATCTGCAGTTTAGGTCGAGAATGGTTCAATTCAAAGGAAAATCTTAATAGTTCGGTTCAGTTCGGTTTTTCAAGAAAATCGAACTGATCTGAATTATTGATCTGAATTATTGACACCTGCGCTTCTATGATGCACTTATCCCCGGTCTTTGGTTTTGGGGACTGTCGCGACCCGTCCGAAAGCGGACGCGGCTAATGGATTACCGATCACGGGTCTTGGATCGGCGCGAGCCCTCCCAGGCCCATACCAAATCGCGGCGGGAGTATTCTTCGACGATAAGAGTCGATCGCTTTCGACCTTCAGTGTGGTCGTGGTGGCATGTGCAAATTGTGCATGCATTTGGAGTCGCCACCGGTCTTTCTTGGAGGGTAGACCGGAAACCTTACCGATCGATTGGGAGAGATCGATCAGTTCTACGGAACCAGAGATTTTGGGTTCGGGGACTTGGTTACGCTGGTGTCGTTACCAACGCCCTTTCGGTACCTAATGCGAGTGATTTTCCTAACTAGGATTTCATGCAGGCACAATTTTGGGTGAGGTAAGTCTGACTTTGCACATTAACCAGTTTAACATGCTCACGTAATCATAATAAATAAATAGATGTCAATCACATAAATATCTATCCTACGTGGTGATCATGGAATTATGATTTAATGGGTCTCGAGCCAATGAGACCATATATAATCATTTTAATATTTTAATAACGGAGAGCCGTTCTTCGCTTCTTCTTGGTTTCTTGAACTCTTCAAGAATTGGGCCCCAAAGAGCTCGCCGACTTAAAAGGCTCCTCCACGTAATCCTCGTAGCATTTACATCAACAATTGACTACGCTAAAAATAAAGATTACATGAAAAATAAAAGGAGTACGCAGCCTCCATTTAATAATTACAATCCCAAATATATAAATAATCATCATACATTCATATATACATCAATCACATTGATTAGGGATTTTTCCATGATCACCACCCTTTCACGTAAGTAATAAATTCACAATTTAAAACTTAGGAAGGCACAATAAAAATTCTACGTTGAATCATATTCAGAATTTTTACGTAAAATAAGATAGCCATAAATTTTCGATTCAAAATTGATTTAGTCTCAATTTTTGCTACGTTGATTAATTTATCATATAAAATAATCAATCTCCATTAGCCATGTAAGACGAACAATTCGTTAATACATATTGGCCATAGTATTGCAAAAATTGCAAAAAATCAATTAAATGCACGAAAACACCTAAGGATTGGCTCTGATACCACTGTTGGGATCCACGTAACACGTAGCGGAAATAAATAACAACCCACACATGTATCTCCAGAGACGTACTTCGTGCATTTCAATCGAAAAAAATCACAAAGTCTCAAAGGGAGTAAATAGATTACCTCTCGTAGCGTGCTTGAACGGAGGTGTCGGTTCGATGTTCTTCGATCTCAGCCTCCACAAGTGTTAGGCATCTAGTTCGGACGCACCACCAATTGACGAACGGGGAGACGACTAATAACTCCACAACAATTGTGCTAGCAATATGCGGAATCAATATTCCGAACTTAGTATATTTTGCTCGCTCAAGATTATGAGAATATAGAGAGTGTTTGTGTTCTTCTCTCTAAGCTCTCAAAAATTTGCACACTCTACAAAATGTCTCTCCCCTTCAACCTCAAAACTCTTGCCATCCTTTTATAGCCAAAAATACCTTCCAATAAATTGTATTTAAAAATAGCACTAACAATTATAAATTCTATCTAAAAATAGCACTCACAAATAAATGACATTTAAAAATAGCACTAACAATAGCACTCACAATTTATAATACAAAAATGCTATTTAAAAATAGCACTAACAATAGCACTCACAATTTATAATACAAAAATTCTATTTAAAAATAGCACTAACAATTATAAATTCTATCTAATAATAGCACTCACAAATAAATGACATTTAAAAATAGCACTAACAATAGCACTCACAATTTATAATACAAAAATTCTATTTAAAAATAGCACTAACAATAGCACTCACAATTTATAATACAAAAATTCTATTTAAAAATAGCACTAACAATTATAAATTCTATCTAATAATAGCACTCACAATTTATGATAAATAAATGCCATTTAAAAATAGCACTAACAATAGCACTCACAATTTATGATAAATAAATGTCATTTAAAAATAGCACTAACAATAGCACTCACAATTTATAATACAAAAAATGCTATTTAAAAATAGCACTCACAATACAAAAATGCTAAAAAAGGCACTAACAAAGGTGTTAAAAATAATAACCATTATTATTATTACAAGAGTTAAAGAGGTTACCAAACAATACAAATATGCATAACGTATAAATACGTATGATGTATAAATACGTAGAGCATACGTATACATCCGTGAAACCGGGGACTAATTGAAAGAAAAATGTGCAATTAAGCCCTTTTGGTAAAAATTGATTAAATTGGAGGGCAAATTGACCTAATTGCACTTTAAGACTTTAGAATCCAATGTCATAGCTTATAAAAAGTGAGAATTGAAAACTAAAAGACTCGAAAATGATTTTTTTTTAGGCTCGGTTCGGGTTTATGTTTGTGAAGGAACATAGTGACCCGAGCCGAATTTTTGAGATTTAAAGTGACACACTTGAAGAGGAAATTAAAACAAAATTATCGAATATTTTTGGGTATTTTTCTGACCACGAATGGTATTTTTCTGATTTTTTGGGTATTTTTATAATTAAATAAACTCGATAAATATTAAAAATACCGAAAAATATTTTTTGTTCAAAATTGGTTCCTAAGGTTAAACCAAGGCTTCCAAAGTTAATTTTGTGATTTTATGACTTTTTTTGATATTTTTAATTAATTTTAAAGAATAAAAATCACAATAATAAATGGTAAAAAAAATCAGGTGTCAACAGCTGCCCCTCTTTGAAAGGAATCTCGTTAGAGGTTTCTCTCAAAGATAAGGTGGCACCTGATTCCTAACCGACTCAACTGGGAAAATAAGAGAAGAAATGTTATGACATCGGATCCTTAAGCCTATTGATAAAAGCTCAAATCAATCTCCGGTTTGCTCTAACAATTTGAACATGGGCCGAAGTGAGAGAGACTTACCTGAAGCTCACCTGTCTGATGCTGCCGGTTGCGACGACTTTCAAGAAGATACCTAGGACTCGTTCAGAATATCCTAGGGAGATTAAGCTCTGACCTGTATGGTAGGTCATACCATCATGGGATTCCTAACTGGTAGGAACCTAAGGAAGGCGCATCCCCATGCTTTGGGATTTGCCAGAGATTTTAATCCGTATGGTGGATCGGACCTTTATGTTGATCTTTGAGGCGGTATCTACCTCGTGTTGACCCTTATGGCGGTTTCTACCATGACTTGACCCTTCAGGGGGCTTCTACCTTGAGTTGACCCTTCAGGCGGTATCTACCTTTGGTTTGACCCTTCAGGCGGTATCTACCTTGAGTTGACCCTTCAGGCGGTTTCTACCTTTGGTTTGACCCTTCAGGCGGTTTCTACCTTGTGTTGACCCTTCAGGCGGTATCTACCATGTGTTGACCCTTCAGGCGGTATCTACCTTGTGTTGAAAAGGGGTCTCATGACGAGGGTTCTCCACGTCCGATGAGACTGTTTGATATTTTGAAAATGGGTCCTGGGACGAGGGTTCTCCACGTCTGATAGGACTTTTTCTTTTAAAAGGATTTTTCTTCCCCTTTTTTTGAGACCCCGAAGTTTGTCGGGAATTCAGTTTTTTGAAGTAGTGAAAGATTTTATTTTGACAAAACTTCACTTGAGTCTGTTGAGGCGACATTCTGGGAGTTGGGTTCTCCAAGTATCCTGCATAAGTTTGAGCCTGAAAGATTTTTCTTCACAAGAAAACGTTAGTAATCTTTGGGAAGACCACGGCTGTCCATTTTGACAAAACCGTATGATTTAAGTTTTAATCATGAAATGTGCATTTTGATGCTGGGGGTTATCCAAAGCATTCTTGCAACATGCAAATGTGATCACAAATCCCTTGCACGGAAAATCTGGATCAACAGTTTGAAAATTCCAAAAAGAGTTTGTTCAAAACATCAATTGGAATATTTCTCGACAATGAGGTCTTCTCACCTGTTTTGCGATCGTGTTTTTTTATAGGGGATACACTCGATTCCCTACTAACCCGTGCCTAGGTTTTAGGCTCATTCGCAGCGCATACATTTTGATCGGTCGGGAGGTCTTCCACGGGACCGTAATGTTGGGCTTGGATATTGGTCTTCAAGGGGGACTCACTTTTGAGTCAAGGTCATTGAATGAAAGTTTTCACCATCTGCTCCGGGTTTACAAGTCAAGAACCCTGCAAAATGAGAAAGAAATAGTCTTGCTCGTACTTCTTCGAGCTGAGCTGTATGTTAACCCAAGTGTCTTAGTCAGAGAAGACTGTTTCAGGGTTATGATGTTGGTAGGATTGGGGACCGAAAAAGGCTTGTTTTTGGCCCAGAATTCATGACGAGTTTGACATTGGTGATCATTGCTGATTTACCTCCTGTCTTTTCCTTTCTGCATCTTTAGCTTTCGAGGTGTACAACCGATTTTGAGGTGTGCACCAGCTCTTTAGAGAGCGTCCCTTGTTGCATTCAGAGACCGACTCTCTCCATGTCTTTGTTCTGTGCTTGGCAGCATTTGGGGAGCAGCTTTTTTTATTTGACTCCTTTAAGAATTTTTTTTTTTTCATCCAAGTTTCACTGGGGATCAAGCAAACAGCTTTCATGAGCATCGGCCTTGCTTTTACCAGGCACTTTGCTTTTTCTCGATGCCGTGGATTTTTCTCATTCATTTTTGAAATCCCACTTTTTCTCATCTTCATAGGATCGCGTTAGACCTATGATCAAAGGTCTAACAAGGTTAAACATTAACTTAGGAATTCTTTTGCAAACCCTAAGTCTTGAACTTCTTCGTTTCTGAAGTGATGCTGCATCCGTCTTGGAATGTGCAATGATCACCAACGGGTTTATGAAATGATTCTGCAGGCTCAACTTGGCTATGCAAAGGATTCGGTGTGTGGGATAGAGAAATGAATGCTTCTCATCATTCTATGGCACTTGGATTACCATATAAACAACACACAAAGATTAATGTTAGTCCGAGCAAGAAAATTTCTAACCATTTTCTCTTGATGCTGCTGGACTCACCTCCATTTTGCCCCGATGTGGGGTGGTTCTTGACAGGGTTAAGAATGAAAACCGCCGTTCAAAGGGGTTATCAACGGTCACCTGTAGTGTTTGGGGGATATGAAACGAATGCCTCCGTCGTCCCAACCCATGTAATCGCTGCGAATGGTCCCTACTTCCGTAGGTCCAGATTCTGCTGTCTTATCCGCTCCATTTCTCTCTTAAGTGTGTATAGGACGTGTTTGGACTAGGCTTTGCCTCTCGTCTTTTGAGAAAACGTCCTTTTGAAAGTTTTGAACAACTTTTGATTGGAAAAATCTCTTTCGTTTTCTCCAAAAATTTTACCCGTCAATGGGATTTTATGATGCCCAATGCATGTTCAGATAACCTCATGTTTCAAAACATGAATGCCAATGAAGTTAGAATCCTATGTCTTTTCTAGACATCAGATTCTAAAAGCTTTTCCTTTCTTCTCTATTTTTTATTCAACATTTTCAATGGATTGGGGAAAGGGATACTTACCTGTCCCCCGCGGCTGGAGATCCCTGAAAATGCGGAAGAAACATGTTATTGTTCGTTCATGAATTTTTCAAAAAATTAGAACGATACATCTTACCCTCGGTCGTGTACCCCTGCGAGTGCACACAGGTTGTCAAAATTTGTCCTCCTTGATGGTGAGTCCCTATCAAGGATAAATAGCAAGTGTTAACTCATATTCCCAAATTGAAGACAAATTGGGACAATACAACTTTACTCTTGGTTCTCATCCCGTTCTGACGTTGCGTATTGATATGAACCACGTCTATCAAATCCGCTTATCCATGCTTGGAATATTTGCAATATCAATGGTTCAGCTGCCCCCGGTTGGGCAACGTCTGTTTTGTTATTTGAACAGATGGCTCCTTGGGTGATTTATCCACGTTTAACACCTGAGAAGGGAAAGAAATGAGACATTACTTTGGTATTCGGTTGAAGATCGTTTAGGAACGATACATCGTTTTACCAAATGGGAGGCTTCGTGACCAAACGTATTTCGTGCTGAATGGGGGTAGATCCCATTATGCTCCGCGGGTGATAGTCATCGTTCATGGAATTTGCTCCACGGATTAAGTGATTAATCCATGGCCCTTGGCTCGAAGACGTTCAAAGGGTAATGTTGACACTCAGAGCGGTTAGTTTTCAGCGTTAATTACAATGTTCCCGCGGGAACTTTACAACGAAATCCGTAACACATTCATTCGATGTATTCACCTCTCACTCTCCTGAGCCTTCTAATGATTTAGCACACGAGCTTCGAACCAGATGTCCGGTCGCCGGTACCGGTCACGACTGCGAAGATGCACTTGTTCCAAAATGCTTGACCCATAGGCTGAGTTGCTCATTCAGGAGATCGTCCGACCGCTCGAGTCGTCCAAGTTGAGCATCCTTAATTGCTGGTGACGGACTTCTCCCATTTTCGGCATGAACAACCTGGTTTCTCGGTTTATGCGTGATCCACACGCCGAGTTGCTCACTGAGGGACTCGCTTGAAATTTCAAGCCATTGACGCCCAAGTCGGGCATCCTCAACCGTTGGCGATGGGTTCCTCACACTACTTTCGACATGAACAACCTCACTTCTCGAGTTGGTATTTTCATCGTTGTCCAGTAGGTTTGTACCCGATGCTGGATTCGCCGTAGGAATAACACTAACGATCGGTTGGTGCTCAAATTGGGGAGTCCATACCTGCTGAAATTGTTGTACATACTCTTGGGGAGTACCAGGGTAACTCAGGGGGGAATTCAGCCGATCGAACCAAGAATAGATGTTTTCAAGGAGATCGTCTGAACCATCGAGCGACTGACACTCAGGTTGAGTATTGTCGACTACTGGAGAAGGAATCTTTTTGCCATTTTCGTCATGGACCACCTGATTCTTCGAGCCGGAATCTCCGTAATCGTCTCGCAAGATTGTATGTGCATCTCCTGCCAGTGTTAGATCCGCTGTAGGACTAGTATTAACGGCCAGTCGGTGCTCAGACTGGGGAGTCCCGATTTGCTGAAATTGCGGTACATACTCCTGAGGAGTACTGGGATAACCCATGGGAGTACTCTGATTGATGCCTGAACAATCGACCGTGTAATTGTCAGTCCCATCGGTGTTAAGAGGTGATTGGATGCTTCCTGCTTCATGAGGATTGCGATCACAGCCATGCTCATCGTTTAAACTTGAACTGCCTCTCTCTTGGTCTAGCGCCACTCGTCCATCTCTCAGTAGTCTTTTGTAGCACCAAAGGTGGTTCCTGACTTTATTTCTATCCAATTCCGGCATGTTCATGATCTTGAGTATGCGCGATGGGCGAGCCAAACTGATCCCTAACTGTTGAACTGCATCAACAAATTTGCTATGAAGCTCCGAGGTCCAATAAAACCTTGTTTTCTTGCTAGCCGAAGTAGGGTTGGCAACTCGGCGGCTACTCTTCGTGGAATCTGGTCGTGTTGAACCGCCTCTATCTTGGTCTAGCGACGCTCGTCCATCTCTCAGTAGTTTCTTGTAGCGCCAAAGGTGATTCTTGACCATATTTTTAGTCAGTCCCGGCACGTTCATGATTTCGAGTATGCGCAATGGGCAAGCAAAACTGATCCCCAACTGTTGAACTGCATCAACAAATTTGCTATGAAACTCCGGGGTCCAACGAAATCTTATTTTCTTGCTAGCCGAAGTGGTGTCAGCAACTTGGCGGTTACTCTTCTCGGAATCTGGTCGTGTTGGAGGTTGCTCTGGAGGGGATTTAGTGGTCTCAGATCGGCTGGTCATGATGGTGAGTTCATCATCGAGCGGACCCGACTTGTCATGACGCATGTTCCCTTCCACAATGGGCGTCGACTTTGACCTTATAGCACTAGTTTCCTCTTGTAGATCCTCGGCGGTACCCGCCTGTTCCGAAAGATGTTGCGAAGGGCATTGCAACAAATGAGCATTATAAACCCCCAGATCTGGCTCTTCAGTGAATACTCCGTCCGTGGGAACAGGGTTACCGCACTCCAGGCAAATAGCGATGCTTAGAGCTTTTTTGTACTGAGTGTTTTTTATTCGAAGCTTTTCATTTTCCTCCCTTACAACCGCTAACTCGTGCCGATCGCGTTGCTGCTTCAGCCGGGTTCGTTTGTTTTCAAACCAGCACTTGACCTTCCGAGGCTCCCACCCTATCTCCTGGCCCATTTTGATTTTCTGTTCCATGTCCGGATAGGGGTATTCCCTGAAAAACAATTCGAGTTTATGGACTTGACCTGAAGTGTTGCGTTTGAGATATTCCCCTTTCTGACGCTGATAACCGTCGCGGGTACTGTTCTCGTTAACCAAGCCGCGGGTTTCATCATTAGAAGGATCGGTCTCCATGGCCCTCGTGTCAGGTTCGGTCTTGAGATCTTCAAACTCTTCCAGCAGCTCAAGCTCGGAGACCTCCAAGTCTGGCGCTTCCAGTAAATGACAGAATCCCTTGAACATTTTGACCGGGATATCACTGTTTGATTTTCCGTTAACTCAGCTTTCTTTGTTCCTCCTTGGATCTTCACTTTCTCTGCAAATTCTGAGAGGTTAAAGGAGCCGGATCACCGTTCTTCGATCAAAGGTGATGGCTACCCGACGAGCGCTCTTCTCAATGTTTCGAGATTCCCACTTCGTCCTTTTGTGATGGCTACTTGACGAGCGTTTTTCTCAAGGCTTCGTAATTCCCACTTTGTCCTTTTTTGCTCTTTTCTACGTGAACGGAGCCTGAAGATCTCTTGCGTTGATTTCGCTTTGTCGAGCACTACGCTTGTCCCCCTGGCCCAGTCTCTAGAGTAACAAGCCTGCCCACCTTTCGGCGCCATTATGTTTCGTAAAACCCGAGATCACAGGACGGTGGTGGATTCGTGACTCATCGGGGATGCATTAACGAAACCCGCTTGGCTCTACTGCACATAAAATATTATTACCACTTCTCCCTGTACTCGAGCATTTATAAGGTGATAGATTGATGTCAAGAAGATTAACACTTTAGCCTTATCAGACTCAGCCTCTCAAACACTCTTCACATTCTCACTCTCTTCTCCGTCATTCCATCGCATATGGATTCCTCCTCTATGCCTGTTGCCTTACCTGAAGCTTCGACCCAATGGGAGAGATTTTACCACCTCTTGGGTAGGGGTTATGGCTACATAAACAATCATCCTGAAGCTGAGGTTGAAGTTCGTACTCTGATTCCGGCCCTGGATACTGCGTGTATTGAAGGTACGAAACTGCAAAGGGAGTTTGTGATCTTCCCAACTCTCTTTAACAATTTCATGCAGGCTTACGAAGTTGCTAGCCGGGAGGTCACTTTGGCTGGTATCGTGCGAGCCCGTTATCAGGACCGAACTGAGTCCCTGATGTTGGCCATGCTGACGGCCGATAACCATAAAAGGGCTGTTGAATACGCCCACGCCCAGGTTTCGATGCTGGTCCGTGAGAGGGACAACTTGGTGGAGCGTCTGGCTCTCTTTGACACCGCCTTTGAGCAAGACCAGCACAACTTCGTGCTGAGGTTCCAGTGTGCCTGGTTGGAGGAAAGGCTTGAAGACCTGAGCATGGATATAGCTCGCGGGAGGGTGCTGGCTCATGACTTAGAGCTTGAGTTCGAGTACTATGACACCAAGGTGAACGAACTTAAGGAGAAATGTCGTCTCCTTTTCTTCAAGCTTGTAGACCTCGATTCCCGGAGTGTGGGTTGTAAGCAAGGCATGGATAGCATGGAGAGTCAGTTAAGCTTTTTTGTGATGCTTGTCAGAACTCATTTTGGGTTTACTGCTCCCCCTCAGTGATCCACTTGTAAACTTTCCTGCTGAATGAAATAAATGCGAGTTTGTTTATATATGCTCTTTCATTCTGTATTGTTGACTAGCCAAGAAAGGTTTTTGCTTTCGGATCTACGCGACTCCTTTTTCGCCTGTGTCAACAGATTGACTACGCATCATTCTCACAGCCCGACGCTTTATATTTGATTGACCTGAATGCCTCGTGAGAAATAGATTTGTAGTTGCTCGAAACTTAAAGATTGCCCCTGATTTTGCGGTCATTGCGTTTGGGGCCGCTAGTAATCTTTCACTTTCGAGCTCGATCACATTCTGCTAGTAACTCATGCTATCAATTCTGCCTTCACGCGTCGGGGCTGATTTTACCTTGAACTTAATAACAAGGAATTACCGTATACACACGAGATGACGTTTGCGAAAAACATTATGCAGAATCAACTCTAGCTATTGAAGAAACAAACGCATGCACCGATGAGAACTTTACAATAGGAGATACATCCTTCTCGCGTACATCCCCTTCTTTCTTGGGGCATGTCCAATGACTAACCAGTCTGGCCTCAGCTTAGGTGTGCCATTACCAAGTGCAGATCATGGTTGCCAACCTTTAATAGCTTCCAACTGATCGAACCAGGTATCAAGTCCTTCATCGAAGAAATCACCCGACCCCTCGAACGATTGATGTGTAGGTTGAGCTGCATCGCCCGACGGGTTCTTCGAACTGGAACCTCCATCTTTGTCTGGGATTATAAGAGGAGATTTGATCGATTGACTACCACAAGCATCTCCCACTTGGGGATTAGGGAAATAAGAGTGCTCCAAGCTTTCTCCCATTAGATCATCTGAAGCCATATGCTCTAATTGGGCAAACCCTTGAGCACTGGGCGTGGTGGGCTGATCTGCGACAGGATGAACACTGACTAGCTGCTGCTCGGACGGAGGAGTGCTTACTCGTTGCACTTGTGATGCGTGTTCTTGAGGAATATTGAAATGACTCGCGAGGATATCCTGATCAAATCCCCAATAGTCGTCCAGATTCGACCGGGCCTCATTTGTCATAAGGGTGCTGGGTTCGCAGCCGAGTCTATTGCTCGGATTCAGTTCTGCATAACGCTGTCCTAACGCCCTTCTGTAGCAACCAAGGTGATTCGCGACTAATTGCTTGGTAAGTCCCGGTACGTTCATGACCCTAAGTATGCTTGTCGGACCTATGAAGTCGAGTCCTATCTGTCGAACTGCGTCCAAGAACTTGAGATGAAGCTCCGGGGGCCAAGTGAATTTCTTCTTCTCGTCGTCCAGAGTGGCGTAGATAGCCTGCCGACTAACCTCTAACTCCTCTTGAACCGTATCTGATCTTACCGGAAGCTGTTGTGGAGGAGATTCATGGGCTTCGATGAGGTGACTCCGATCATAACGACACGTATCTTCTTCCTCCGAAGACACTGGTATAATTTCTGTAGGATCGATCTGCTCATGCGCGCCATTAGCAGGATCTGATTGTACCGGAGATGGCTCAAGGGAGCAGGGGGATAAATGAGCACCTTCCATCTTCGTAGAAGGCTTACTGGGGAACAATTTACTGAGGGTGGTAGGGCCACCGCAGTCAGGGCAGGTAATAGTACTGAGAATTTTCTCATACCACATGTTTTCCATTTGAAGGTTTTGGTTCTGCTCTTTTAGGGCCGTGATCTCCTTACGCCTGTGTTGGACACCTAGTCTGAAACGTCTATTCTGAAACCAAAAATGGATTCTCATAGGATTCATTCCCAGCTTCTGGCCCAATTCAATCTTTTGTTCCTCGTTTGGGCAAGGGCATTCATCGAAGAAAGCTTCAAGCTCCTGGATTTCTTTCCGAGCGTAGCGCTGGCGACTTTTTCTTTTCCGGGATTGAGCGTCGTGGCCACTGCCGTCGTCACCACTGCGATCTTGATGTTCGTCACCGGCGATGTTGAGTTCCATGGCTTCGATGTCGAATCTGATTCTAGAGAATTTGAGGTCTTTCAACGAACTCGTCACTCGGGGTTCTCTGTTCTCTGTTCTCTTTTGTATACTCGCTCTTTCGATTTGTTGCCTCCTTTTCCTCGAAAGCTAGGTCTGTTCAGCGTTCTGTTTTTGAAACGACGGAACTGTTTACCTCCTGCTCAGCTTTCCGACACGAAGGGGTAACCAAATCCTTCCGCGGCTTCTTCGATAGTAGCGCTCGCCTTTCACTTTTCCTCGATAGTCATGCCTGTTCAGCACTGTCTTCTCTTTTTAAGTGGCAGAGCTGTTCACTCGCCGCCCAGCTTTATGCGTGATGGAACAACACAATCCTTTCGCGGCTTCTTCGATAGTTGCGCTCGCCTTTCACTTTTCCTCAATAGTCATGCATGTTCAGCACTGTCTTCTCTTTTTAAGTGGCAGAGCTGTTCATTCGCCGCCCAGCTTCATGCGTGATGGAACAACACAATCCTTTCGCGGCTTCTTCGATAGTTGCGCTCGCCTTTCACTTTTCCTCAATAGTCATGCCTGTTCAGCATTGTCTTCTCTTTTTAAGTGGCAGAGCTGTTCACTCGCCGCCCAGCTTCATGCGTGATGGAACAACACAATCCTTTCGCGGCTTCTTCGATAGTTGCGCTCGCCTCCCTCCCAGCTTTAATAATGGCGAGACCGAATTTGTCAGGCCTGAAATTGCGGATCAGGACATGTCTGATGATTCACGGGAGGAGCAGCCCTCGCTTTACATTAATTAACCCGGCTCCACAAGCATTATTGCTGCAACTTTTCTCCACTCTCGAGACGCTATAAAATGCGGAGGGAGATTAACGCTCTCATATAATTTGCTTCCATCCTCTAATCGCTCCACTACACACATCTCCGTCGAAAATGGCTTCTTCCCAAGTTCACACTTTCTCAGCCGAAGCTTTGACTCGATGGAAAGAGTTCTATAACCTCTTGGGTCGAGGCTACGCTCACATAGCCGATCATCCCGAAACCGAGGATGAGATCAGAGTCATGTTCGGGGACCTGGACATCACCTCCCTCGAGGGTACCGCGTTGGGGAGGGAATACAATATTTTTCCAACGCTCTTTACGAACTCCTTGGAGGTCTACCGCGCTGCTCATCGGGGAGTTACCGTGGCTCGTGTCTTGCGAGCCCGTTATGAGGATCAGTCCGACCGCCTAGCGTTGGCTGACTACCTGGCCGATAGTCACAAAAAGGCTGTTGAGTTCGCCAAAGAGCGGGTTTCGACATTGCTACGCGAGAGGAGGAATCTGGTGGAGGACTTAGCTCTATCTCTGGCTACCTATGAGCGCGATCGACGTAATGCCCTGCTAAGGAATCGGAGCGAGTGGCTGGAAGAAAGGCTCAACGGCATAAACGAGGATATAACTCGTGAGAATGGACTTGTTCGGGACTTGGAAGCAGTCGCCGAAGATCACGAGACTCAGGTTGTTGCAGTCAATGATGAACGCAAACGCCTCCACCTCAGGCTTGCGGACCATGATACGCGGAGTGGTGCGTATAAACAAAGCATCCATAACCTGGAGGGCCAGCTGGGCTCCTTTGTGTCGTTGATTAGGGCTCACTTCTGCTTTACTTTTCCACCCCAATGAATTGTATGATCTGGTTTGGGCAAGAATGAATGAAAGCCCCTGTGTTTGTTTTAGCTTTTATATGATCCATTTCTTCGAGCATCCGGACATCTTAGACTTGGATGAGCCGATCCATAATAAGTCGAGTAGATGTGTTCTGATTTTCTAACTCACTCATGGTCAGATGAAAGAATAGCCTCAGACTTATCCAAGAAAAGATTTCTTTATGCTACTTGTTTTTCACCTGCAAATGAAAAGACCGAGTCAAAATGAATAATCTGAAAAAGAAAGCATAGACCCCTTTCAATCTTATGCTTGCTCGTAGTTAATAATGACAAGAACTTTTACAAGGGTTTTAATCTTGTGCGAAAAGTTTTTATCAATATTCCTCGAAAGAAAGCATACTATTGAAAGGAATGTAATTCACGATAATTGCTTTTGACCAATATTCAGAAGAGCGAATTAGTCAAAAATGCAAGGCATAACGACGTGTTTTTAAATTTAATTGAAGATACGGCATCCAAATCAAGGCCGTTTTGTTAAGAACGAGAGCAATTTGGACATCTATCTCGTCATTAAATTCGAAATAACGTCAATACTCTTGATCAATTATCGTGGATTACTTAGTGACGTATGACATGCATGGACCAATTCAAGTGTATAATTCCTTCTAGCGAAATTGGGGTTGGATTACCCTGTACGACCAAAAAGGTCGTGTAAGATTTTCAACTTTAGTTTCCTCTAAAGGAATTATAAACTTGACTTGGGAGTATTCGGATGATTAGAGAAAATGCCACTATCACATTCCCATGACCCGTCAAAAGAAATACAACCGAGTTCCATATGAATGTATACACCAATAGATCCCTAATACAATCACTCTAAGGGGTGAGATAGAGAAAGCCTCGATAAAAATAAACCCTATACAAGAGGACTAGTAATGGAAAATGAAACAAAGGAATGTGATCCTAACGTTTAAGGATGCCCCAAGTTCGATCTGTGACTTCCGGATCACTTGCCCCAACTCGTCATCTTCATTGGACGATATCTCAATAATGTTCATAGTAGGCTCCTTTGTTGCTCACTCGGTGTTCGCCATGGGATATCATCCTCCTCGTCTTCTATCAAGGACGTTTGGGAAAAACACATGCATCTATCCTTGAAATGGCATTTAATCTAATCACCAGAATGCAATGAATGAAATGCCTATATTTATATGAACTGTAATAGTTTTGAGGGATAGAGAGTCTTACCAACCCAACTCGTCGACTTATGTGCGATTTTAGGTGTACCAACCGCCCAAAGACATGCGCATGAGACAAGTGATGGTGAACTTCTAAAAATCAGAGGGTTTGGAACCTAAGGTTAAGGTTCCCACCTCGAGTTCTAGAAAGAGCCGATTCCATTGCACAACTATCGTTGCATTGGGACTCAATCCATAGTTCGAAGCGAGCGGAATTGAGAAGTGGATTACCCCGTGTTTTTCCTCACGGAGATTCCATTTTCAATTCCTTCTATTGTGTTCCTAAAGGCGGCGCCTGGGGTTTTAGGCGCGGTTGTGTGTGTCCATGTGTCGTGATCATCACAATGCAAGTCATGCACAACAATTTATCAATCAGCACTTCAAATCATCCACACAACATACATTCCTACGCCACACCTGCGTAAAATAAAGTTAATCACAGACTACACCCCTTATTACTCCAATCTGCAAAAACATATAACACCTATCGTGAGCGGACTTACCTCACCTTCAAGAGCGCCTGTAGGGTTAGAAAAATCACTCAATTTTTATTACGGCCTAAGTCCACTTGAGGTCTAGAACCATAGTTTCTAGAACAAGTCCCCAGTGGAGTCGCCAGCTGTCGCGACCCGTCCGAAAGCGGACGCGGCTAATGGATTACCGATCACGGGTCTTGGATCGGCGCGAGCCCTCCCAGGCCCATACCAAATCGCGGCGGGAGTATTCTTCGACGATAAGAGTCGATCGCTTTCGACCTTCAGTGTGGTCGTGGTGGCATGTGCAAATTGTGCATGCATTTGGAGTCGCCACCGGTCTTTCTTGGAGGGTAGACCGGAAACCTTACCGATCGATTGGGAGAGATCGATCAGTTCTACGGAACCAGAGATTTTGGGTTCGGGGACTTGGTTACGCTGGTGTCGTTACCAACGCCCTTTCGGTACCTAATGCGAGTGATTTTCCTAACTAGGATTTCATGCAGGCACAATTTTGGGTGAGGTAAGTCTGACTTTGCACATTAACCAGTTTAACATGCTCACGTAATCATAATAAATAAATAGATGTCAATCACATAAATATCTATCCTACGTGGTGATCATGGAATTATGATTTAATGGGTCTCGAGCCAATGAGACCATATATAATCATTTTAATATTTTAATAACGGAGAGCCGTTCTTCGCTTCTTCTTGGTTTCTTGAACTCTTCAAGAATTGGGCCCCAAAGAGCTCGCCGACTTAAAAGGCTCCTCCACGTAATCCTCGTAGCATTTACATCAACAATTGACTACGCTAAAAATAAAGATTACATGAAAAATAAAAGGAGTACGCAGCCTCCATTTAATAATTACAATCCCAAATATATAAATAATCATCATACATTCATATATACATCAATCACATTGATTAGGGATTTTTCCATGATCACCACCCTTTCACGTAAGTAATAAATTCACAATTTAAAACTTAGGAAGGCACAATAAAAATTCTACGTTGAATCATATTCAGAATTTTTACGTAAAATAAGATAGCCATAAATTTTCGATTCAAAATTGATTTAGTCTCAATTTTTGCTACGTTGATTAATTTATCATATAAAATAATCAATCTCCATTAGCCATGTAAGACGAACAATTCGTTAATACATATTGGCCATAGTATTGCAAAAATTGCAAAAAATCAATTAAATGCACGAAAACACCTAAGGATTGGCTCTGATACCACTGTTGGGATCCACGTAACACGTAGCGGAAATAAATAACAACCCACACATGTATCTCCAGAGACGTACTTCGTGCATTTCAATCGAAAAAAATCACAAAGTCTCAAAGGGAGTAAATAGATTACCTCTCGTAGCGTGCTTGAACGGAGGTGTCGGTTCGATGTTCTTCGATCTCAGCCTCCACAAGTGTTAGGCATCTAGTTCGGACGCACCACCAATTGACGAACGGGGAGACGACTAATAACTCCACAACAATTGTGCTAGCAATATGCGGAATCAATATTCCGAACTTAGTATATTTTGCTCGCTCAAGATTATGAGAATATAGAGAGTGTTTGTGTTCTTCTCTCTAAGCTCTCAAAAATTTGCACACTCTACAAAATGTCTCTCCCCTTCAACCTCAAAACTCTTGCCATCCTTTTATAGCCAAAAATACCTTCCAATAAATTGTATTTAAAAATAGCACTAACAATTATAAATTCTATCTAAAAATAGCACTCACAAATAAATGACATTTAAAAATAGCACTAACAATAGCACTCACAATTTATAATACAAAAATGCTATTTAAAAATAGCACTAACAATAGCACTCACAATTTATAATACAAAAATTCTATTTAAAAATAGCACTAACAATTATAAATTCTATCTAATAATAGCACTCACAAATAAATGACATTTAAAAATAGCACTAACAATAGCACTCACAATTTATAATACAAAAATTCTATTTAAAAATAGCACTAACAATAGCACTCACAATTTATAATACAAAAATTCTATTTAAAAATAGCACTAACAATTATAAATTCTATCTAATAATAGCACTCACAATTTATGATAAATAAATGCCATTTAAAAATAGCACTAACAATAGCACTCACAATTTATGATAAATAAATGTCATTTAAAAATAGCACTAACAATAGCACTCACAATTTATAATACAAAAAATGCTATTTAAAAATAGCACTCACAATACAAAAATGCTAAAAAAGGCACTAACAAAGGTGTTAAAAATAATAACCATTATTATTATTACAAGAGTTAAAGAGGTTACCAAACAATACAAATATGCATAACGTATAAATACGTATGATGTATAAATACGTAGAGCATACGTATACATCCGTGAAACCGGGGACTAATTGAAAGAAAAATGTGCAATTAAGCCCTTTTGGTAAAAATTGATTAAATTGGAGGGCAAATTGACCTAATTGCACTTTAAGACTTTAGAATCCAATGTCATAGCTTATAAAAAGTGAGAATTGAAAACTAAAAGACTCGAAAATGATTTTTTTTTAGGCTCGGTTCGGGTTTATGTTTGTGAAGGAACATAGTGACCCGAGCCGAATTTTTGAGATTTAAAGTGACACACTTGAAGAGGAAATTAAAACAAAATTATCGAATATTTTTGGGTATTTTTCTGACCACGAATGGTATTTTTCTGATTTTTTGGGTATTTTTATAATTAAATAAACTCGATAAATATTAAAAATACCGAAAAATATTTTTTGTTCAAAATTGGTTCCTAAGGTTAAACCAAGGCTTCCAAAGTTAATTTTGTGATTTTATGACTTTTTTTGATATTTTTAATTAATTTTAAAGAATAAAAATCACAATAATAAATGGTAAAAAAAATCAGGTGTCAACAGACACCAGATATTTATGTGATTCGGTCCGAATGTCGTTACATATATTCACATGGAGAGCTATCAACATATAATCCACTACAATCGGATTGGATTCCGTAAATAGTTAAAACTCGAAGCATAAATTTAACAAGAATTTAGTTCATGCTCGCTATACGAAATTGTAAATGCCATCATCATTTGTTTCTCCCTTATTTCGGGCATCGGTGAAAGAACTTATAGCTTGTTTGTGAAAGATGATCGATTGAAAAAACTTCAGCTGTCAAGAAACGAACCCTCTTATATGAATTATACATGTACTTTTCATTTCAATAGCGAAGATAGACCGTGCGAACGTCTACCAATCGCATTACGGTTGAGAAATGGAATAGCTTAGTAAAAGTAACAAGCAAAATAGGTATATAACAAGAACCAAAAATTCTAAATAAGAGCTTAAAGTGGATCTTGTTTCAAATAAAGGCTTGAAGTGCTCTATTTGTTTCAAAAAAGGGCATGACCAAGGACATTTTAGTCATTTTCATTTTTTTTTATGTTTTTCCTTTTTTATTTTTCCTTTTCTTTTTTATTTTTGTTTCAATTGAGATGGATTGCCGCCCTTGCCGACCGCTAGCGACCCTTGCCCAAGCCCTCGCCGACCGCAATGAAGCGACCCTTGCCCAGATTTGATGAGGACCAGCCTCGTCTGTGGCTGGCATGGGCGGCCCTCGACAGGGCTGGGAGGGTCGCCAGCGGTCGGTGACCTTGCTCTATTTATGCTGCGGCTAGGGTTTATTTTGATGTATCTAATTAATTTAGCGAATTATTTATTTTTATGATTTATTTTGTTTTTAGTGACGAACATCTCTTTTCGTCGCTAAATTAGCGACGACATTAGAAGGTCGTCGCTAATTTTCAATTTCGAGCGGCCCGGGAAAAAAAAACGCCTTTTTTTTAGCAGCGAAATTGAAAATTAGCGACGAGATTCGAAGGTCGTCGCTAAACCAGCGACGATTTAGCGACGACCTTCGAAGGTCGTCGCTAATTTTCAATTTCGCAGAGTCAAAAAAATGGCGCTTTTTTTCCCGGGCCGCTCGTCTATAAATTAGCTTCCCCGGCCGCTCTCATCACTCCCTCTCTCGTCATTCCACTTGCCACTCCCTCCCTTTTCTCTCCCTTCGCCTCGACGCCAGACTCCGTCGTCCACCTTTAGCAAAATCATCGAGGAGCGAGCTCGAAGGGAAGGAAGCTCACTCCGGCAATCGACCCGACATCCCCGGCCGCTCTCGTTACCGTGAGCAGCTCAGAGGGAAGGAAGCTCACTCCGGCAATCGACCCAAACCCCTCCCTCTCCGGTCGACGGAGAAGCCGGTGATTTCACCACCCTAGAATGCTGTCCTACGTCTTCGTTGTCGGCTTTTGGCTGAACTTTCATGTGTCTGTGTAATTTGGAATTGTAGCCATCGTTGGAAATGCTTCTGCTTACGCATCACTTTCATTTTCCTCGCAATCTTCGTTGCCATCTTCTTCTTGGACAATTTCCCAAAACTTCCTCCGACCAAAATAAATAAATAAATAAATATATATATATATATATATATATATACACACAAATTAGCGACGAAAGTAAATGTTCGTCGCCGATTAGGATTTTTTTAATCCCGCTAATTTTGGCGACAAACAAAGCCGTTTGTCGCCAAATTTTAGCGACGAACGGCATTGTTCGTTGCCAAAATTGGCGACGAACAAAGCCGTTCGTCGCTAAAATTTGGCGACGTACACTGTTGTTCGTCCCCAAAATTGGCGACGAACGGCTTTGTTCTTTGCCAAACCAAAATTAGCGACGAACGGCTTCGTTCGTCGCCAATTTTGGCGACGACCTTCGAATTTTTCGTCGCTAAATTTAGTGACGCCGAATTAGCTACATATTTTTTCTCGCCGCAAATTCGTCGCCAAATCAATTTAGCTACGAATTTTTGCGAAATTCTCGTCGCTAATGTCGTGGCTAATTGCGTGTTTTTTTGTAGTAGGAGTTATTATTTGGACTTTTTTGGTAGCTCAGTTCGTTATGGCACACTTGGGATTGTGTGATTAGGCGTACTGGTCCCAGCTTTGATCCCCCAGCTAAGCACTTGTGATTTAAGTGGAGGGTCATGTCGGTGGGTTGCTGTACTAGTCTCTCACGATGAATAGTCGAGGTGCGCGTAATCTGGCCCGAACACCTCGGTTACCAAAACAAAAACAAAAAACAAGCGGTCATTTTGTTCAATTTACCAACTTTTGTGTGGAGTGGCCAATTTTTATTTATTTTATTTAGCAACCCCCTACATTTACAAAATCTTCTAAAGATTATCACCTAGATCAGCATGATTCACCAACTTTTCTTCCATTAAGTTATCACTTAGTATTGGGTTATCAAATCTTTTTTGAGTTACTTAGAAGTATATTTGTTTCTTTTTAATTAATTTACCAAATTTTTCTTAACGCTTACAAACTCTTTTAAAAATATTTTTTTAGTTATTTTTAATTATTTTTCTGTTATTTTTCTTTCCATTTTTTTATGGTTGGCAACACCGAGGGCTGGCGACCTCCGTCGTCCCCTGAGTTAGATCTCACATCCCTCACCCAGGAGCTAGAGGAGGTCATCGG
The DNA here is from genome assembly GCA_021437785.1 of Rhodomyrtus psidioides. Taxonomy (NCBI): domain Eukaryota; kingdom Viridiplantae; phylum Streptophyta; class Magnoliopsida; order Myrtales; family Myrtaceae; genus Rhodomyrtus; species Rhodomyrtus psidioides. Next base: position 577,694 of record JAILYB010000082.1, read on the forward strand.
CCGCCTCCTGTTGGCCCAACAAAAAAAAAAGATAGGAAAAATAATTAAAAAATATTAATAAAAAATTACTACATCAATAATAACCATTCAAATGGACTGAATTTATACAATTTCAAAAGGTTTAGGACTAAATTGACAAAAAAAAAAGTTTAAGATTGAATTGACACAATTGCATTAGATTTACGAATTTTTTGGTAATCTTCTCTAGGATATTCGGTAATCTCATATGGGTTAAGTAAGTCTATTTGGGTTGGATCACTTATGACCCGATCCAACCCTATCGTTTGAGGCGACTATTTGTACCCAATCACCTACTTTGGGCCTTTTTTGTTCAGCATTTGGGCAAGAAACTTTGAGAAAATGCAAATATTTTTAGGCTAAAGGCCTTTTTGAAAATGTAGTAATGTTTGGTAAAGTGAAATTTAAAAAAACATTGAAAAGCAACTTTGACGTAAATGATGTTTGGTGAAAAATACACTTATTTTTACTTTTTGCAAAAAAAAAAATGTGGCGGTCGACGGTGAGCGGCGGCAGATAGCGGTCGATGGCGGTGGCGGTGGCGGTGGTCGGGGGAGGCGGCGGGCGGCGATGGCAGGAGCCCGATGGCGGTGGTCAGCAGGCGGCGGTGGTCGAGGGCAGCAGTTGTCGGCGGTGGCTACGATGGGCGGCAGTGGCGGCGATGGCGGTCGTCTGCGGTTGTCAAGGCGGTGGTCGGCGGAGACTGGTGGCGGTGGTGGCAATCGTCGACGGCAGTGGCAGTTGTTGGAGGGCGGTGGCAGTCGGCGGCGACAGTCGGCGGCGGTGATCGATGGCGGCGGGCAGTGCTAATCGGTGGCGTTGATGTTGACACATAAATCTTGATATAACTTTTTCAGTCATTTTTTACAACAAAAAAAAAAGAACTAACTTTAGCTCTAAACAAAAATAAAAAATCATTTTTTTATTTTTATTTAGAGCTAAAGTTAGTTCTTTTTTTTTCATTTTTTGCGAAAAATGACTGAAAAGGTTAAATCAAAATTTAGGTGTTAATAGGTGGTACAAAGTTCAAAGAAAAAAAATTAGTTGCATTCCGCGAATGCAACTTCCCAAAGTATCTCTAGAGGTACTTTGGGCTAAAGGCCTTTGGAGAGTATTTGAGATGTAATTACATCTCTCCAAAATGAGTAAAAAAAAGTAGTCAAACATCATTTGCATTTGGCCAAGGGACTTTAGAGCTTCAATGCTCATTTCAAATGCTGAACCAAATAGGGTGTTGACACCTGATTTTTGACTAAGTCTTTTTGCAGTTATATTTTGGAAAAAATCACAAAAAATCCATAAAAAGTCAAAAAATTACAAAATCAACTTTGGTGGCCTTGGCCAAGCCCAAGGAACCATTCTTGACCAAAAAATAATTTTTCATATTTTTCACATTTTTTAGTATTTTTAGAAAATAGGAAAATACTAGAAAAATCAACAAAAAAATAGAATTTGAGGTCACAAAAATATAGGAAAATAGTCAATATTTTTATTTTAAATCCCTTGTCATTTTGACCTCATCAAGAGTCGAAATTCAAATTTAATTTTGTGTGTATCTTTGTAACGCACATGGTTGAATTTCTCAAAAAATATGTTTTGAGTCTTTTTATTTGCAATACTTTGCATTTTAAGAATCTTGACATTCAACTTGATTGCCCTACATTTCAATTTGGTTTAATTGTGCGCTGATTTGATCAATTTTGGGCTTTAGGGACCTAATTGCATAAAATTCTTTTCATTTTAGTCTCTATAATGCCAATTCCGAAATTAAACTTTTCTGAGGGACACCCATAGAACCCCAATGCCTCCTCCCTATAGTATTCGACCCCCTAAATCTAATGGTGAGCTCAATTGAGGCCGATTCGTCCATTAAGAACATCAATTTGGCAAAAATCAAATTCGGATCCTACTCTACATTTGGGGTTTTTGATCAATTCAATGCTTATTTCTCATAAACAATACATTTTCAAATGGAATTCGTGCTGAAGAATCTAAATTTAAGATAAATTTCATGATTCTCGGACGATTAGACACCTAATTTGAAGAAAAAATGCTGAACCGGGTCGACTGGGTCGGGTTGACCAAAATTGGTCATAAGCAGAACACCCTCTGCTTGCTCTGCTTCTTCTTGGCGCACATACAACAGGAAAACGAAGAGGGAGAAGAGGCCAAAATTGACCTCAAATCCGCACACCCATTCGACGAGCCTTTCCTGATCGTTCGCCCACGCAAGGCCGACGATCTCCAACCGGCCAGAAGTGGCGTCGCACGTGCGGAATGGGCTGGTGCACGCAACAAACTTCGGGCGCCATAACCGAATAAACTCGGTTAAAAACAGGAGGTTGATTCAGTTAGAAAATGGGGGAAGAGAGAGTTCACGGAGAGAAAAGAACGACGAGGGCAAGCGAGCAAAGAGAGAAAAAGAGAGAGAAAGAGAGAGAGAGAGAGAGACAGAGATTGGCGCCATGGGGGAAAAGAAGCCGCGAGCTTCGATGGCTCGACCACGGCGAGCGGCGCGAAACCGAAGCTTCGGATACATCCTCCGAGCTTCGTGACATCCCAAGGAATCTCCAAAACTAAGCGGTGTCGCATTTCATCGCCAAAACATGTGAGACTCCTCTTCGAGCTTCACCTCGGCCATCAATGGCATCTCGAGTTCCACCGGCTCATTTCACGATTTGTTGATCTCACATTGCTCCTTGTGCATTACTGATCCCTCTCCGACCTTTTTTCTACTTTGTCGTTGCATAAAACGCCGTGCCGACCTTCAATCTTGGTTGAGTCACCGAGAACGGTTCAACTCGGTCCAGGCTTTGTCGAGCCTTCCCGATGGCCAGGTAAGTCTCCTCAACCCTCGGTGATGCTTCCTGATCAGTTTGTTTAGCTAGGTAACGTTAGAAATGGCTAGGGCGGACTCTCGCCGGAGCTTAGCTTCGGCCGAAGGTAGCAAGTAGATGAGACTTGATTTTTCTATGTCGAGCGTGATATATGTTGTAGAGGAAGTCACGGCGAGTTGAATGCCGTTGGTTTCGTGCCGATCGGAGGTCTGACGGTAGAGAAATCACCCTCCGACGAGGCGCCGGTGAGGGAGCGCCGGCGCCAGTCGTCTTCTCCGGCGAGTCTGTTGACCGGTCAACGGCCACGTGGTACTGACGTGGTGCCCGCGTGGCAGCCACGTCAGTCGTTCGGTTTAAACAAATAAAAACAACAAACTTGATCGGACGGTGGTAAATATGCCACGTGTCAAGATCTCGCGTTTTTTCGAAAATAAAAAATCATTTTCTGATAGTTGATCGGACGGTTGTAGTTCAATCAAGCTCTTCAATCTGAGCCGTTGATTCATTGTGAAGATCACACCGCCTGTAGCTCGACACGTGGCGCAATCTAAGCCTTAGGTTTGAGTTGGGCGGGAATTGAAAATTTTGAGCGGGAGAAATTGAAACGGTGCCGTTTTGATGCGGGTCGGTTCCGAGCGGGTCGGACCGCCCGCCCGTGGGTCGTGGGCCGGGTCACTCGACCCGGCCCGAATAACATTTTTTTAAATAAAAAATCGGAAAATGATTTTTTAAAAATAAAAAAAATCAGAAAAATCCTAGAAAATCAAAAAAATGCTAGAAAATTCCAGAAAATTCCAAAAACAAAATGTGGAAAAAATGTGGAAAAATCTTAGACACTCTAGAAATCCTCATCTCTGATGCTCAAAATGAGGGGAACTGAAGAAACTCTGGGGATAGTAAATCTGTGATCGTTTCAATTAGAGCCTGTTGTGCAACAATTGACGTATTCCTTCCTCATGTCATGTAGGTGAAATAAAAGGATTGTGTGAGGTCGACACTTGTCCCTTTAAAGAAGACTCAACTGTGAACCCTCAAAACTGGAGGCCAATGTAACATGGCATGATCGCCAATTGAAGCACGTCTCAAGGAGTACAAATACTCGTGTTTTCCACCATGAAATTGATGATCACTCAACCACAAAGGGGTGTATATCGTTCCTCATTTCAATCCTCTCAAGATGTGAAATGATCATCTCCTTTTCTATATGTAGGGATGAAGAAAACTGAATGCTTATTTGTGAAGCAACACTTCAAGGTGTAAATGTACACAAATAAAGATAAATCTACACTTATGGATCTCGAGTAGTAGGGTGCTTGAGGAGCGTCATGAAGTCATGACAAATCGAAAAGACCATGAAGAGATGATCGTTGCCCATCTTTGAATCAAGAGATTGAAATGCATCAATAAGAGCGAAAGTGGCGAAAGATCACCCAACCTCAAGAAGGAGAGTGACAGAACCCAAATAGTGTCGAACATCGTGCTACATCAAATGCCGAGACCTCCGGATAATTACGATGAAGTTTCATCCTTTGTTGTCACAAAAGGGAGTAAATTATCCCTTATTCTGATTCCATTTCATACAAATGACTGAGATGTTTCTCTTTCATATACAGAGAATGATAGTTGAAGACATGTGTCAGAATACATTGAAAGGCGCGAAACGCCAAAATCACTTGACATGGAAGTGATTAACTCAACCAACAAAGAAGGCATTAGCGTGATACAAATGGAGCTTCATACGGCTAAATCAGCTAACTCAAGGTGGAATACTCAGTTGCTGGAGGCAAATCATTTCCCTATCCAGAAAGCATGCCGAAGTCGAAGACATCAGATTTGCCATGGTGATACGTGGAGCAAGTTCCCGAAACGATGGTTATCACTCATGGAACGTAATGGAATGAAATCCATCCATTGAGTACAAAAAGCGTTTCGCCATAGCAACAACGCTTCCAAGAAGAACAATGCCGAACCATTTCTCTTGGTAGAAAAGGACGTATCGTTCCTAAATAAGTTTCAATCAGATGTGGAAATAATATTTCCTATCTTTTTCCTCTCAGGTGATAAACAAAGTCAAGACACCCAAGAAGCAACGACTTCAAATGGCAGAACATGGAGTACCAATTTTCATGTCATCTCATACATGCATTTAGGATAAATGATTTTAAGAGCGTCATAATGGCTCAATCTGCGAACAAAATTCTCGAGAAAACTTGAAAAAGTTTCTTAACAATTAGAAGTCTCTTTGAAAAGAGCATTCAAAAAGAAAGAATTCAAACTTTACAGATTGACATACTTGATGAAGAGATACTTTCTGTGAACAAGAATGAAAGGCACGAATCCATTTTTCGTTGCAAACACGAATCATCTTAGATCACTTGCATCATACATATCATGCATGCATCATTTATATGCATATTATTCCTTGAAAGATGTCGACAGGTCAAGGCAAAAGAATCCAAATGAAAGGGAAATGCCAAGACCCAAGGAACGAAGGGTAAATTGTATCAATTCCAATTGCCCATTTTGTATGCTGTTTAGACACGAACCTTCTTTCCTTTGATAGAGAAATATCAAATAGTTCAATGGCAGCTATGATGGCTGATATTAAGGCAATGCTGGAAGCCTCCCAAGCCAGACGGACAATAGTTCCTGACAACTCGAATCCATTATTCGCACCTGATACAGCTGATAAAGAAATAACGGGAAATACTCAACGTACGGAGGAGGATATCCGTGAGCCGAATATCCCGTCGCAACAAAAAGCGTCCCCTGTTGTTATCAACCTCGAGAAGAAAGAAAAGGGGAACCAGACTGTAAAAGCCGAAGTGGAGGCTAAGAGATCAGCCAAAATTAAAGAATGTTTAAGCAGCCAGGGCTATGAGTTAGCCCGCTTCGACAAAATATCTTCTTTTGCTAAGTATTCAGACTATGTTCCATTACTAATGAACACGTTCCAAGAGAGTTTGGCTGGCGCCGCTCTAGCTTGGTTCATTGAATTGGACCTAGAAGATTATGATGGGTTGGAAGATCTTGCAGAAGACTTCCTCAAGCAATATAAGTTCAACACGGCTACGGCCTCGACGAGAGAAGATTTGTTGCGAACCTCGAAGACAAGGGGCTAGTTGATTAGAACATACGCCCAGAGATGGCAAGCTTTGGAAACCCAAGTAAAGCCGTCAATCCCCGAAGACGAGCTGGTTGATTTGTTCATGAAAGCACTCCCCTACGAATACTTCGACAGGTTGAACACCTCAGAGATGTCAAACCTTCACGCACTTGATAAAGGTGGCTGAAAGGCTAGAATGGGCCTTAAGAGAGAAGAGGCCATATGAAACTTTTATTAGACATCAGTATCCCCTGAAAAAAGATAAAGAGGCTAGGCTCGACATACAATTCATACCAGACCCCCATAAACCCAAGGTGCTTAACAGTTCTAATCAGACCAAGGAAGGATCGCCATGGTCGGCACCAAAAGGGCAAGAGCCTAGAAGGAGACAACCTCAAAAGTAGTTCTCTCAGCTCCCGATGCCTTTGTCCAAGCTACTCCCGATGCTGCTAGAACAACACTTGGTGGCAAAAGAATCACATAGAGCGATAACTGCTATATCCTTAAGTTGAAGGTACATGCCCTGATTGACAATCAAATCCTGAAGTTTGACAGCATTGGCTCCAAATGTAGAAGAAGATTCGCTCCCTGATCATTAAGCAATTGGGGCAATATTCACTGAAGATGAGGAAAACCACCTCCAGCTGAAGGTGGACATGTCTAAGCTGACCGACCTTCTGGTGATCGCTTCATCATATCCAAAAGCAGGAGAGATCTCTGCTGACGTAAAGAAGCTATGTATCGTCAAGATGATGAGCTTGGGGATAATGTCCGATATTACCGATAAAGAATTCAAAGGAGTCGAAGCTTCTTTATCTTTGGAAGGAAGCCACTTCGTGATCAAAACTGAGCGAGGTAGCACCTGGGACACCCGCACGAGAATCTGGTAAATAATCTTGGGCCGGTCACTCAATCAGAAGAAGAATTCGAAGAGGACAAACTGGAAGCCAAGAGGCGAAGTCTAGCGGATCGCAGATTCATGGCTAAAGCACTTGAAATAGGTGAAATTGTAGACAACCTAGGTCAGGACTTTGGAGGGTACAACTTTAAAGTGAAGTACTCTGCTCCTCCTAGCTTCTATCAGAGAATGGAGGATATCATACCAAACAGATGGGGAGGCATGGATGATCCCGTTCAACCGGAAAAGCCCTTTTTCGAAAGAACCCGAGTCATCACTTGACCAGATGAGGGATACTAAGCTTGACACAAAGCAGTATGCCGAAACAAAGAGATCAAAGGATCAATAGCAGGGTTCAGCTGAATTATTCAAGGGAAAAAAAGAATACCTGAGATCTGCGATATCAGCAATACTAAGTGACGACGACCGACATTGTCGACTGAGAGACGAAATCTCCTTAAGGGACTTTGACAACACTGTGTCAATGATTGAAACCGCTACGACTATGGTAATTAAACTGGAAGAGCTTGACAGCTTGGATAAGGTAGAAGATTGCCTAGTCAAGCCTGTTGTGATTCGATTGCCGGAAGAGGAAGAAGACGGCACAGCTGAACCAAAGACGTCTTATCAGACAACAGTAACTATAAAAGTCCCTCCGATAGAAAAGTACGATCCTAAAGCGGTCCACTGGGACTATGGGACAGATGAAGAAGATGATGATGAAGGTTATGTGTCTATCCGCAGAGAATGGAATGCCTTTGAGGAATCAACGCCTCCTCCTTCGGAAGAGCCGGTTACTGTTAATTTGGGGGATACTGAAAATATCAAAGAAGTCAAGATCGATGGACATTTATCCCGAGATGAAAGACTCAGGTTCACAGAACTACTGAGAAGGTCGCTAAGATGTCATGCGACAAATTCCAAAGATGTCGAGCTACCAAGAGGTAGATAAAAGTGATCGAAGATTCAGATGGTTGAGATAAATAACCAGAACCAGCAAAGAAGGTTCATTAGGGCAAACCCCTCCTTTCCTGTCAAGAGACCAAGCTAGGGGCAAGATTCTCATGCGCCACCAAGACAGCATATTGGAGCAAGTTGTCAAGCCCAAAGACGACAAGCATCAAGACATCCCCTATTGGGACAAAGCAATCGAAAGAGACGATTTCCTTGATCAACGAAAATGCAGATACCTAAAAGGGAGTATCACGTTCCTTGGTGATTTATGTAAAGTTAAGCATGGATGAATACTCATTGCTTCATGTACAGGTACAAAGACATCTTCAAATAGGATTGGAAATCGTCAAATGATACGAAAAGTACTAAGGCATTTGGCCAAGGTAGACGTCGCCCAACTGGGGCAAATGGATTGTTGATGTTATCAACACCTTCAAGCATGGATGGAGGGATTCGACGAATGTTGTCCATATCAGCATACAATATTGGAATGGACTCAATCAAGAGAGAAATGTCGACAATTGACAAAAGAAGGAATACGCCGTTAGGACATTATCATGGGTCCAATAAAGAGGAGAACATCATAATGAGGGTCACAAGTGACAAGATACATGAAGCAAACGACTTTCTCAAGCATTGGAAGGAGGACACTTCAAAGGTGAAAAGTAAGGTGAAGATCCAAGTAAGAGATAACCCAAATTAGACAGGGTATTGCATGAAAATGCAAAAATGAACAGAGCCATTTAGCTGGGGCAACATTACCTAGCCACGACAAGCCACGCCTAACTGGGGCAAGCGAATCATCTACGCGACCGAATGGAAAAGTGGCATTTCATTCCCAACAAGATCAATGAACGTGATAGAAGAATCGTTCACATCAGAGTCAAACCTCAAGATACGAACTTGAGTGAATGGCAACTTTGTGTCGTTCTAATTTGGTCCTCAATGATCTTTCTCATAATATGAATTTGCCCTAATTTCAACAGAAAATTATTGGCATTCAAAAGGACTCAGAGGGAAAGAACTCGCTGACTCAACTTCAAGGCGAGATGATCTTTGGAGATAACGGCTTTGGAAGTCAAGCATTCAAGAAATGATCTTTGGCTATAAGATCAAGTGGAGGGTAAAAAGTATCGCTTCCACACCACATGCTTTAGCATACATTTTGATAAGAATTCATTTTTCCTTGAATAAGGAACTCCGAAGAATGGCATGGGGCACGTTCCAAAGATGAATGAAGCCATCGAGCAGGATTCATTGCCCCAATCAGACGAAGGCGTCATCGCCGTAGGTCGAAATGGCCGTTTTCTATAATCTACATATTGGCGTTCAGATTGGAATGCATGATCAAGAGGACTTACTATCGTGGTGGTCAGGTGCACGTCCTTTTTCTCCAAAGACTGAGAATTTCAAGAAATTTTAGAACAACTTAACCATCTTGTGTTGTTAAGAAAAATGCAGATTTTCATGAATCTATCCACTTCCATTGGAGTGCATGATCAAGGGTAAGGTGTATCGTTCTAATTTTCTGAAATTCGAGAGCATACACCGACATATTCCTTTTATGTTTTTCAGGGATCCCTAGCCATGCTGGGCAGGTAAGTATTCATTTCCCAATCTCTTAGGTTTTAAGACTGTCAGAATCCTTATTACTAGAGTTTGAAGGCTTTTTGGAATCTAGCATACATTCAAAGCTCATGTCAAGAAAGATGCAAAATTCTCACAGTCATGTCATTGGCATTCATGTTTAGATCTGGAGGTTATCTGAACATGATTAAAATATACATTGTGCATCATAAACCCCCTTTTGATGGTAATTTTTGGAGAAAGCGAAATGAACTTTTCCAACAAGAGTTGTTTAGAACTGTTTAAAAGGATATTTCCTCAGACAAGAGGCAAGCCTGGTCCAAACACGTCATATACACACTTGAGAGATGAGTGGAGTGGCATGGTAAGGACAGCGAGACCTTGACCTACGGACGTAGGGGTTATTCGCAGTGATTACATGGATTGAGACGACGGAGGCATTCGTTTCTCTATCATAAACACTACAGGTGACCATTGATAACCATTTGAACGGCGGTTTCATTCTTTACCCCTGTCAAGAACCACCCCACATCGGGGCCAACTGGAAGTAGGTCCAGCAGTATCAGGAGGTAAATGGTTAGAAGTTCTCTTGCTCAGACTTGCATCAATCTTCGTGTGTTGCTTGTCATTTTAACTTCTATGGTAATTCAGGTGCTTTAGGATGACGAAAAGCATTCGTTTCTCTATCCTATACACTTTTACCCTTTGCACAGCCCAGTTGAGCCTATACGTTTGTTTCACAAACCCGTTGGTGATCATTGCATATTCCAAGACGGAAGCGACGTCACTTCAAGAGCGGAAGAGTTCAAAACACAGGATTTGTGAAAAATTCCTAGATTAATGTTTGAGTGCTGAGATTCAAGTTGTACATCTAGCACACTCATTTGAAAATTCTAATCCCCAAAAGAAAAGAAAATGTGGGATTTCGACAAAAGATGAGAAAAAGAAAAAAAGAGAAAAATTCGATCCTGGGCATCAAGAAAAAGCAAAGTGCTTGGTAAAAGCAAGACCAATGCCCATCCAAATACTTGTATACTTGTGAGTCATGTGTTTGATCTTGTAAATGCCAAATGATGGCATGATACCTTTGTATAGGTCACTAGTGAGATCTGATTGTAAAAGAAAATCCCAAGGGAGCTGGACAGCGAAAGATGCTCCCAATCATGTCACACTCAGATGATGAAAGCGTAGACAAGATATTGACACAGTCTCAACACGAAAGAGATATTCTCTAAAGAAAAATGTGCGCTTCGAAGACTGACAATGCTCTTCAAAGACTATCAATGCACTTCAAAGAATGAAGACGCTCTTTAAACCAGAAGGGACAAGATCGATGGCAAACTTGCAATGATCACCAATGTTAAACCCTTCGCGTATTCTGAGCCAAAAACAAGCCTTTTTTGGTCCCCAATCCCACCTACGTTACAACCCTGAAAGGCTTTTCTGATTAAGGCACTTGGATTGACATAAGGTTTAATGTCTAAGCTTAGCTCGAAGAAGTTCGAGCAAGATTATTTCTTTCTCATTTTGCAGGTTTCTTGACTTGTAAACCTGGAGCAGACATTGAAGACTTCTCTTCGAAAGCCTTGACTTGCACGCAAGTCCCCCTTTGAAAACCGTTGACCAAGCCCAACATTACGGTCCCTTGGAAGTCCTCCTGATCGATCGAGGTGTATGCACTGCGAATAATCCTGAACCCTAGGCACATGTTTGATAGGAAATTCGAGTGCATTCTTGGTAAAAGACCATTATCTCAAAACGGTGAGAAGTTCTCTTTGATGAGAATACTCCAATGGACGTTTTAACCAAACTCCTGTAGGTAATTTCAGATTGTTTGATTCAAACTTTCCTCACAAGGGATTTTTGATCACTTCCGTATATTGCAAGATGTTTTGGATAACCTCCAGCATCATAATGCATTCATTGAAATTTTTCATGACTATGATATAAGTCATAAAATGCTGTCAATTTGACATCAGATATCACTTAAAGACCATTGATGTGCCTTTGGTAAGAAAATTTTCAGATTGGAGCTTCTGCAAGATTCTTGATGACTTTGGCTCCTAAAATGGCTTGTATCACTCTTGGTGAGAAACGATTCACATGTCTAAACTTCTGCAGGATTTCTGGTAACCCCAGATCTCAGAAGAACACAACCTCTCTTGCTAAGAAAGAGTTTACATGTTCAAGCTTCTATAGGACCCCTGGTATCCCCAGACCTCAGAATGCTACTTCTTTTGTAAAGAATAACTTTCAAGTTTAAGCTTCTGCAGAATTCCTGGCAAATCCAGATCTCAGAAGAACACAACCTCTCTTGGTAAGAAAGAGTTTACATGTTCAATCTTCTGTAGGACCCCTGGTATCCCCAAACCTCAGAATGCTGCTTCTTTTGTGAAGAATATATTTCAAGTTTAAACTTCTGCAGGACTCGTGGTAGCCCCAAGCCCCAGAATGACACATTTCTCTAAGAAGGAGAGTTTATGTGCCTGAGCTTCTGATAGATTCTTGGTAACCCCAGATCCTAGAATGCTATTTTTCTTGGTTAAACTTCTATAGGAATCATGGTAGTCCCAAATTCTTGAAGGATGCCTTGCTTTGTGAAGAAGAGCTTTCAAGTTTATTTTCCTGCAAGATCCCTGGTAATTCCATATCTCAGGAAAACACATTCTTATGAACAATTTTGTAGGTTTGATCTTTCTGCAGAATACCTGGAGCTCCCAGATCCCAGAATGTCACCTCCAATGTCAAAAGGACAATCTCCGAAATCATCCCTGTGTGAGATTCAAATTTATAGGTTTGAGCTTTCTGCAGGATACCTAGAGTCCCCAGATCCCAGAATGTCACCTCCAATGTCAAAAAGGACAATCTCCGAAATCATCCCTGTGTGAGATTCAAATTTATAGGTTTGAGCTTTCTGCAGGATACCTGGAGTCCCCAGATCCCAGAATGTCACCTCCAATGTCAAAAATGACAATCTTCGAAATCATCCCTCTGTGAGATTTCAAATTTACAGGTTTGAGCTTTCTGCAGGATACTTGGAGTCCCCAGATCCCAGAATGTCACCTTCAATGTCAAAAAGGACAATCTTCGAAATCATCTCTCTGTGAGATTTCAAATTTTTGTAGGTTGAGCTGTCTGCAAGATACCCGGAGTACCCAGATCCCAGAATGCCACCTCACATGTCAAAAGGACAATCTTCGAAATCATTCCTCTGTGAGATTTCAAATTTACAGGTTTGAACTTTCTGCAGGATACCTGGAGCTCCCAGGTCCCAGAATGTCACCTTCAATGTCGAAAGGACAACATTCAAGATAGTCTTCCTGCGAGATCTCAGGTAACCCCTAGATCCCAGAAGAATCTTATCAAAGTTTTTGCAGGTTTAAGTTTTCTGCAGGATACTTGGAATCCCCAAATCCCAGAATAACGCCTCGCGTGTCGAAAGGACAATTTTCAGTGTCAGCTTTCTGTCAGGTTCTAGGTAACCCCTAAACCCAGAATAGCCCATGTGGTGAAGCCTAAAGGTTAGGCACACCTCACTTGTATGAATCCTAGTTAATTCCTTAGAATATAGGATCAAAAACTTCTGACAAAATCAGCTTTCTGTGAGGTTCTAGGTAACCCCTAAACCCAGAATAACTAATGTGGTGAAGCCTAAAGGTTAGGCATACCTCACTTGTATGAATCCTAGTTAATTCCTTAGAATATATGATCAAAAACAATTTTCAGAATCAGCTTTCTATGAGGGTTCTAGGTAACCCCTAAACCCAGAATAGCTCACGTGGTAAAGCCTAAAGATCAGGCACACCTCATTTGTATAGATCCTAATTAATTACTTAGAATATAGGATCAAAATGTTCGACAATCCCTAAGAGACTAGGTGCGTCATCCATAGGTTCCTAGCAGAGAGGAGTCCTATTCATGGTCTGATCCACCATACGGATCAAAACCCCTGACAATCCCTAAGAGACTGGGTGCGTCATCCATAGGTTCCTAGCAGAGAGGAGTCCTATTCATGGTCTGATCCACCATACGGGTCAAAACCCCTAACAAGCCCTAAGAGACTGGGTGCGTCATCCCTAGGTTCCTAGCAGAAAGGAGTCCTATTCATGGTCTGATCCACCATACGGATCAAAACCCCTGACAATTCCTAAGAGACTGGGTGCGTCATCCATAGGTTCATAGTAGAAAGTAGTCCTATTCATGGTCTGATCCACCATACGGATCAAAACCCCTGACAATCCCTAAGAGACTGGGTGCGTCATCCATAGGTTCCCAGCAGAGAGGAGTCCTATTCATGGTCTGATCCACCATACGGATCAAAACCCCTGACAATCCCTAAGAGACTGGGTGCGTCATCCATAGGTTCCTAGTAGAGAGGAATCCTATTCTCGGCCTGATCCCCCTGAAGGATCAAAATGTTCGACAATCCCTAAGAGACTGGGTGCATCATCTATAGGTTCATAGCAGAGAGGAATCCTATTCTTGGCCTGATCCCCCTGAAGGATCAAAATGTTCGACAATCCCTAAGAGACTGGGTGCGTCATCCATAGGTTCCTAGTAGAGAGGAATCCTATTCTTGGCCTGATCCCCCTGAAGGATCAAAATGTTCGACAATCCCTAAGAGACCGGGTGCGTCATCCATAGGTTCCTAGCAGAGAGGAGTCCTATTCATGGTCTGATCCACCATACGGATCAAAACCCCTGACAATCCCTAAGAGACTGGGTGTGTCATCCATAGGTTCCTAGCAGAGAGGAATCCTATTCTTGGCCTGATCCCCCTGAAGGATCAAAATGTTCGACAATCCCTAAGAGACTGGGTGCGTCATCCATAGGTTCCTAGCAGAGAGGAGTCTATTCATGGTCTGATCCACCATACGGATCAAAACCCCTGACAATCCCTAAGAGACTGGGTGCGTCATCCATAGGTTCCTAGCAGAGAGGAGTCCTATTCATGGTCTGATCCACCATACGGATCAAAACCCCTGACAATCCCTAAGAGGCTGGGTGCGTCATCCATAGGTTCCTAGCAGAAAGGAGTCATATTCATGGTCTGATCCACCATACGGATCAAAACTTCCGACAATCCCTAAGAGGCTGGGTGCGTCATTCACAGGTTCCTGTCAAGTATAGGAATCCCATCCCGGTACGGCCTACCATACAGGCTAGAGTTTAACCGCCCTAGGATACTCAAAAGACGAGTCCCTAGGTATTCACTTGAACCCGCTATACACCGCGCATGCCGCACGAGCATCAGGCAGGTGATCAACAGGTAAGCAACAGGTGAGCATCTCTATCCCGTCTCTCTCTCACATTAGCCAAAGCAAAACAAGCAGAGTGTTCACCAGCAAGGCAAGAAAGATTGAATGTCGGGATTCGTTTTTCTTTTCCCCAGTAGAGTCGGTCTAGACTCAGGTGTCACCTGTCTTTGAGAGAAACCTCTCACGAAATTCCTCTCAAAGAGGGGCAGCTGTTGACACCTGATTTTTGACTAAGTCTTTTTGCAGTTATATTTTGGAAAAAAATCACAAAAAAATCCATAAAAAGTCAAAAAATTACAAAATTAACTTTGGTGGCCTTGGCCAAGCCCAAGGAACCATTCTTGACCAAAAAATAATTTTTCATATTTTTCACATTTTTTAGTATTTTTAGAAAATAGGAAAATACTAGAAAAATCAACAAAAAAATAGAATTTGAGGTCACAAAAATATAGGAAAATATTCAACATTTTTATTTTAAATACCTTGTCATTTTGACCTCATCAAGAGTCGAAATTCAAATTTAATTTTGTGTGTATCTTTGTAACGCACATGGTTGAATTTCTCAAAAAATATGTTTTGAGTCTTTTTATTTGCAATACTTTGCATTTTAAGAATCTTGACATTCAACTTGATTGCCCTACATTTCAATTTGGTTTAATTGTGCACGGATTTGATCAATTTTGGGCTTTAGGGACCTAATTGCATAAAATTCTTTTCATTTTAGTCCCCATAATGCCAATTCCGAAATTAAACTTTTCTGAGGGACACCCATAGAACCCCAATGCCTCCTCCCTATAGTATTCGACCCCTAAATCTAATGGTGAGCTCAATTGGGGCCGATTCGTCCATTAAGAACATCAATTTGGCAAAAATCAAATTCGGATCCTACTCTACATTTGGGGTTTTTGATCAATTCCATGCTTATTTCTCATAAACAATACATTTTCAAATGGAATTCGTGCTGAAGAATCTAAATTTAAGATAAATTTCATAATTCTCGGACGATTAGACACCTAATTTGAAGAAAAAATGCTGAACCGGGCGACTGGGTCGGGTTGACCGACCCAGTCAACCCGTTGACCAAAATTGGTCATAAGCAGAACACCCTCTGCTTGCTCTGCTTCTTCTTGGCGCACATACAACAGGAAAATGAAGAGGGAGAAGAGGTCAAAATTGACCTCAAATCCGCACACCCATTCGACGAGCCTTTCCTGATCGTTCGCCCACGCAAGGCCGACGATCTCCAACCGGCCAGAAGTGGCGTCGCACGTGCGGAATGGGCTGGTGCACCCAACAAACTTCGGGCGCCATAACCGAATAAACTCGGTTAAAAACAGGAGGTTGATTCAGTTAGAAAAGGGGGGAAGAGAGAGTTCACGGAGAGAAGAGAACGGCGAGGGCAAGCGAGCAAAGAGGGAGAAAGAGAGAGAAAGAGAGACAGAGAGAGAGACAGAGATTGGCGCCGTAGGGGAAAAGAAGCCGCGAGCTTCGAAGGCTCGACCACGGCGAGCGGCGCGAAACCGAAGCTTCGGATACATCCTCCGAGCTTCGTGACATCCCAGGGAATCTCCAGAACCAAGCGGTGTCGCATTTCATCGCCAAAACATGTGAGACTCGTCTCCGAGCTTCACCTCGGCCATCAATGGCATCTCGAGTTCCACCGGCTCGTTTCACGATTTGTTGATCTCACATTGCTCCTTGTGCATCACTGATCCCTCTCCGACCTTTTTTCTACTTTGTCGTTGCATAAAACGCCGTGCCGACCTTCAATCTTGGTTGAGTCACCGAGAAGGGTTCAACTCGGTCCAGGCTTTGTCGAGCCTTCCCGATGGCCAAGTAAGTCTCCTCAACCCTCGGTGATGCTTCCTGATCGGTTTGTTTAGCAAGGTAACGTTAGAAATGGCTAGGGCGGACTCTCGCCGGAGCTTAGCTTCGGCCGAAGGTAGCAAGTAGATGAGACTTGATTCTGCTATGTCGAGCGTGATATATGTTGTAGAGGAAGTCACGGCGAGTTGAATGCCGTTGGTTTCGTGCCGATCGGAGGTCTGACGGTAGAGAAATCACCCTCCGACGAGGCGCCGGCGAGGGAGCGCCGGCGCCGGTCGTATTCTCCGGCGAGTCCATTGACCGGTCAACGGAGGTTGACCGAGTCAACGGCCACGTGGAGCTGACGTGGCGCCCGCGTGGCAGCCACGTCAGCCGTTCGGTTTAAACAAATAAAAACAACAAACTTGATCGGACGGTGGTAAATATGCTACGTGTCAAGATCTCGCGTTTTTTCGAAAATAAAAAATCATTTTCTGATAGTTGATCGGACGGTTGTAGTTCAATCAAGCTCTTCAATCTGAGCCGTTGATTCATTGTGAAGATCACACCGCCTGTAGCTTGACACGTGGCGCAATCTAAGCCTTAGGTTTGAGTTGGGCGGGAATTGAAAATTTTGAGCGGGAGAAATTGAAACGGTGCCGTTTTGATGCGGGTCGGTTCCGAGCGGGTCGGACCGCCCGCCCGTGGGTCGTGGGCCAGGTCACCCGACCCGGCCCGAATAACATTTTTTTTTAAATAAAAAATCGGAAAATGATTTTTTAAAAATAAAAAAAATCAGAAAAATCCTAGAAAATCAAAAAATGCTAGAAAATTCCAAAAAAAATGTGGAAAAATTGTGGAAAAATCCCAGACACTATAGAAATCCCCAAAAATCGAGGATTGACCACAGACAACTGGTCAACCCTATTTTTGGGGTTTCTTATCCGTTCTTCCGAGACTTGACGATATTACCCTTTAGGGGTAAGTCGCCTCTGCTGCATTTGCGAGATAAGGCCGATAATGCCAAGGTAAGAATTAGGGTCAAGTAGGCGACCAATTCTTAAGGCTTGGGTTTTCGAGTCCCGCCTTTTTTCTCAAAATGACAATTTTGCCCTTTAATGGGAAAATCGTCTTTCTTGTTCCAATCGAGTCCTGAAAATTGCTTAAAGTTAGGGTTTGGGTCAGATGGACGACCAGCCCTAATATTTAAGATTTTCAGTTCTCATCTTTATCCAAAATGACGACTTTACCCCTCCGAGGGTAAAATCACTTTTAAATTCCAGAAAAATCCTGGAAATTCCCAAAAAAATAGGAAATGGATTGGATTGATGGCCAATCCTATTTCCCTTGTCTTTTGACTTCCCAATTCATCTAAAATGACAGATTTACCCTTTCGAGGTGAATTTTCCTCGAATTGCTCAAAATTACGATTTTCCCCCTTCATGGGCAAATCATGCCAAAATCATTCCTAAGCCTTGATTGATATTTCTCTAGGCTAATAGGGCCTCATTAGGGATGCCATGCTGATTTCATGTGTTTTATCCGCATGTACTGGATCCTTGATTTGCGCACTTATTTCTATTGATTGTGATTGATAGGGTAGTAATTCCCATCTGCATGAACTCCTAGATTTAGGATCTGTACCCCACTCGTCTGTATGAAATCCTAGGATCAGATAAACCATTCAGCTTAGGTACCGAAAGGGCGTCAACTCTGACAGTTGGCGTAACTAAGTCCCCGAACCCACTTATCTGGTTTCCGCAGAATCGAATAGACCACTCCCAACTATTCGATAGGGTTTCCGATCATACCCTCCATGAAACAATTGGTGGCGACTCCTTGGCATGTACACTTATCACATGTCACTAGACCACACTGAAGGTCGACCACGTATATCCAGCCGTTGCAATTTGGGTAATGGACCTTGGGAGAGGCCCGCGTCCGATCATACAACATCGGGCGGCCCATTAACACTCCGCCGACGAGAGGGTCGCGACATAGGGCCTTTGTCCTTTCTATTGTGGATGGGAATCCATGAGTCGAGTACCTTAAGTAGAGAACCATTAGACCATGAAATATATATATTTGCACAATAGCCAGTTAAACCATCAAGTTAAACCATACATAGCCCAAAGTTCAATTCAGGAGATTTGGAGACAGATAGGAAGCCTAGAACTCATGGGTTCTCAAACAATACCAATTCCCACCATTGATTTAACCTTGGAGAACTCGAAACCTCATTCGAGTTCTTGGGTCGCTACGCGCGACCACATCCGCCTCGCACTCGAGGAGAACGGCTGGTTCGTCGCTAAGTACGACAAGCTGTCGCTACATCTTCGAGGCACGATCTTGTCCAACCTGATAGAGCTGTTCGAGCTTCCGTACGAAACCAAAATCCAGAACACGAGTGATAAGCCCGCGTTCGGCTACGTCGGGAAGATCGCCGCGATCCCTCTCCACGAAGGCTTGGGGATCGACCGCGCCACAGATCTGGGAGAGTGCCGGAAGTTCGCCAAGCTCATGTGGCCATCCGGCAACGATCGCTTCTGGTACGAGAAAACAAATTAGACTCCATGTTTCTGTTGACATTTGGCTTTTCAACTACAGAAGCGTTAATCCGATCATGATTTTCGCAAAATTCATCATCTTCGTCATTAATTCTCTTAGCAACCATCCTCAATCCGGGCAACAGTTCATGTAGTGAATTAATCCTCTGTACTGTGATGCTTGATCAGCCAAAACGCTCACCTTTACGCGAAGACAGTCGCGGAGTTGGAGCAGATGGTGGTGAGGATGTTGTTCGAGAGCTACGGCGTGAAAAAGCATTGCGAGTCTCACGTCGGGGCCACCACTTATCTGCTGAGGTTTCTGAGTTACCGGAGGCCCGAGAACGACGAGGCCAACTTGGCATTCGTGACTCACACGGACAAGAGCTTCATATCCATACTCCATCAGAACCATGTGAGAGGACTGGAGCTGAGAAACAAGGATGGAGAGTGGGTAGGGTTTGAGCCCTCACCTTCTTCGTTCGTGGTCTTGGCTGGTGATGCATGCATGGTAATGGTTGTGAGCCTTTGTAATATTTTGCAAAAATTAGATAGATCAAGGAAGTTTAATCATTTTACGGTAATAATAGACAACTTTCAATTTAAGGTCTGTTAATAAGGGAGACTGCTGACAAAAGATCAAATATTGAGATATATTCTTACAAAAGATCTTTGTTTAAAGATGGCAACAGTTTGAACGAACAAAAAATGGAATGTTTTGCTTGGACAGGCATGGAGCAATAACCGAGTAAGGCCTGCTTATCACAGAGTGGTGATGAAAGGGAAGGAAGCAAGGTATGCGCTTGGATTGTTCTCGTTCCGGGGCGGACTGATAGAGACTCCGGAAGAGCTTATCGACGATGAGCATCCGATGCAATATAAGCCGTTTGATCACATGGGCCTGCTTCGTTTCTACAATTCGGTTGACGTCCGTGACAGAGCCGAGCATACCATGACCAAAGCCTACTGCGGAGTCTGAAATCGACTCTCTACGGTCCGGCGAAGAAGGAGAAGCGAACTCTGCATTAAAAGAAAATAAATAGAGTTTTAAGTATGGAGTGTGTAAGTATCTGGGCTTCACAAACGAGTGAACTATTTAGATACGATCGTTTATGAAATTGTGACTGAAGTGACAAATTGCCTTCATAAGTATGGGAAGTGTATTAACTCTGTAATAGTTTGAGTTTCACATAACTTAAGGCTACAAATAGTGCACTTCATGAGGGAGATCGTGCATATCTACTGATCCTCAAACCGCGCGTCGAATTCACGTTATAGATTAACCCTCCTACTACTAGAAACCTGATTCAAGCATTTGGACATCGGCGCCGCGCTCAAAGAGCACGGGTGGCACGTCGCTGAATACGACAGAGTTTCAGTGAGTCTTTGCGACACGATATTTTCCGACATGATAGATATGTTTGAACTCTCCCCATACGAGATTAAGTCTCAGAACATGAGGGATAAGCCGTCGCATGGTTACGTCGCGAGGATCCCAGCAATTCCACTTCACGAAGGGATGGGGTTCACCGAACACATGTGGTCCTCCGGCCAAGACAGTTTCAAGTATAACGTAATGAATTAACCGGTGGACCTCATTTTCAATGGATAATGTGAGATGCCTGTAATAATAATAATAATAATAATAATAATAATAATAATAAAATATCCTTGACAATTCCCGATTACATGGGCAGATACATGTCCCATAAAGGCGATGTGAAGATTAGTAAATAACTAGATGGATTGAGTGAGCCATTAAAACAGAGTCAACGCGAAATTAATATGGACGCGAGAGGGTTGAAGATGAGGACCAAAGACGGAGATTGGGTCGTGCTTGAGTTGAGCGGTCGCCTTCGTCCTTCGTCAACAGTGGCTGGGGAAGCAAAGCATGCATGTTGAGTCACTCCACTATTCTTATTTAGTCTTTTTCACAACTAGTATTTATGGACGAATCTGAGTAAACTTAGCTGTCCACAAGATGTTTAGCCACTAGAGGACGTGTAGAGGCACCCACAGTGAACGGAAATCTCTTTTTTAACGTCACATGTCATGTTGACGTGGTATCACCGAGTCAATCATGTGTGTATATATACGCATAAAAAATAGCACCTATAAGCTCCAAAAACCTTATCTAAATTTCACATAAACATTTAAATGTGGTTCATTCCTAACTTTCTTGTTATGTCTGCTAAACACAAAACCAAGATCTGTACGTAGCATAATTTTCGAGGGTAATCCTCCAAACCCTCTTAAGCAGCTATCAAATTATGTATCCCCAATTTAAGGGAAGTAAAAACAGGGCTAGGATTTCCTACCATTATGGTAGGAAAATCCTATCCCCATATCCCTTGGTTCTTCCCTCCCCATTATAGGGGGGAAAAAAATAAGATCCAAGGACCCAAAAAATCCTGAACCCCTACCATTATGGTAGGGGATCCGGATCCGTAAAAACAATTCAATTTATTGAAGAAAAGAATACCAAAAAAGTCCTAATCCTATTTCATTTGTGCCAATTCAATTTTTTGTTTTGTTAATTCAGCTAAATCTTTTGCACTTGTGTCAATTGAGCCCATCTGGCAAACTTTGATCGGTCAACACTGACGTGGCGTTGTCGACTCTAACATGACAATTTTTTAATATATTTTATCTATTTTTTATTTTTCTTATTTTTTTCTCCTTCTTCCTCCAGCCAATTGCTAGATCAACGACTTCGCGACGGACTGGAGGAAGAAAAAGAAGCAACAAATACAAAAGAAAACAATTAAAAAAAGAAAAAATAACTAAATGATTAATTATAAAATGAAAATAAAAATTGTCAACGTCAGTAACGATTTCCAAATCAGCCCCAATTGGCCAAATTTGGCCAAAAGGACTGAATTGGCAAAAAAAAAAGTTTTATGATTGGATTGGCGCAAATGAAATAGATTTAAGATTTTTTTATGTTATTTTCCCCAATTTTTTTTTTTTTCATGAAATCCGAACTTATCACATGCAAAACATAATGGATTTCTTGAGTTCCGACAAATCCTGCCCGTCGTGTGTGTGTGTATCTATATATATATATATATATGATAAGGAAGATCTTGCTTTCTTAAGGAGCTGGCATTGAAACTGACCAACTTTTCTAGCAAAAAAAGCGACAATGAAACAAAAACGTCATACGTTGCTTTCATGGACCATGAACATAGCATAATCAACTTAAGATCAATATCATGTATCGTATGCTCTGCATCTTGGTCCCCGATTGGACTACCCCCATTTCATTGACAAGGTTGAAAACAGGAAACCAATGATAATGGCATTCCTCGAATAGCAAAAACACCATTTGATATATCCTTAAAACCCGAATAATTGAGGGGAGAGAGAGAGAGAGAGGTCGATATCATGTATCGTAAGCCATTCGCTCACGTAATAATGTTGTTTAAGATTACATTTCCCTTTTACATAGTCAATATTTCACCACATATTTGGACCACCTCAAGATCTCGACACCCAAATGGTTTGGTCCCCTAGCTTGGTCTGTATCAATACTTGCCTTCTATATAGAAGCAGGACCCATCGATCAGATCAGGAGTTGATTCTGATGACTACTTCAATTAGTGATAATGCTTTATTTCCCCAGGGGTCGTATTCGAAGTTCTCTCACATGACATGCTGACGAGGGCTTTGAAGGTGCCATCAGATTTTAATAACTGATCGGATCACAAATAGAGGGATGCTAATTAAATTTAAGAATGATTAGCACCTAATGAAGAGAACTATAACTGGTACCACTCGTAATAGTTCCTAATAAATCATATTTCTTTTGGCTCCTTAAGCCAAATCAAGTGAGCATGTTCCGTCTAATATTTGTCCAAACACTTTATAGGAAAAATACAATTCCAATTAGAAATTCACATTCATCCCACCCATGATTCTTCATATAAATATACACATTGCTAATGTAAAAGAAGTGAGCCACATATGTCAGTGTAATGACAGAAATCCTTTTGGTTTTTGGCCAGTAAACTTCAATATCAAGTGTCAAAAGTAGAGGTGTGCAATCGGATCGGGTTGATCCGAAACCTGGGTCGGCCCACCCGAAAAACAAGATCGGGAATCGGTTCCCGCTCAAATCGATCCGGGTACTGGTTCTAAATTTTGAGAACCAGTTTAAACTGGTTCGGTTTCCGGTTCTAAGTGTAGGCCCACCCGGACCGGTTTTTAGAACCGATTTTTAGTTGCTATTAAAAAAAAAAAAGAAACCCTAAGTCCCGACTCCCTAGTGCATCATTGCCCTTATTGCTCATGCTCATTGCTCACGGCTCTTGGCTCCTTACCTCTTCTCATTTAATTTTTATTTGTTGGATTGTTCCTTTCAGTAAATTGTAATTTTTATTGCTCATTTTATCGATACTCATATTATTTTAATGAAAAAAAAAGGAAAACAAGTTTTCGGGTAGACCCTAGAATGGGATCGAAAAACAGAGTTGGTTCCAAAATAGGTTTCAAGACAAACAAGGTCGGTTCTTGGTTCCAAAAACTGGGAACCGGTTATGACAGGGTCGGTTTTAGGGTTTAGGTCTGGAACCGGCCCACCCGGCCATGCTCACCCCCAGTGAAAGAACTATTGCCAAAAGCAAATGACTAGTGGTTTTCTTCTTCATAAAAACTTGTTTGGTAACTTACCGGCATTTTTATGGAATTATCCACAGTTTTGATTTGATAGTTTGCTCATTACCAGCTTTTGCACTAACTTAGCAAGATTCATTCGCATTGCTGATAAATACTTCGAATTTATTAACTTTTATTTCATAGTACTAATCAAAATAAGAGTGGCATATCAACATTTGTGAAATTACTTTATCAAATAATTTTGGGTTACCGATTTCAATTGAGTTATATACCAACGTGCAATTTTTTTTTCTAATTTATCACTTTTCTGGAGAGTTATTATTTTTTATTTATCTTATTTAACAGCACCTTATATTTACAAGCTGTTTTTAATAGATTATCAACCTAGATTAGCATGACTCACTAGCTTTTCTTCCATTATATGTTATCACTTAATATAGGGTTATCAACTCTCTCTCTCTCTCTCTCTCTCTTACCCAAAGAAACAATTCTTTTTCTGAGTTAGTTACTGAAGTATATATATATTTTTTAATTTTCCAAATTTTCTTATCTCCTGCATTTTTTTTTTTTTGCATTCTTTAGAAAGAGCCTAAGATTTTCCAACTCTTTTTAGAAGTTACCAATCTTAATTAAAGTGACTTACCAACTCTCTAAAATAGAAGAAAACTAGGCAATTTACAAACTATTTAAATATATTTCATAAAAGTTTTTTACGAACAAGTAGACGAAAAATCGGGTGAGTGATGACTTTTTTTACCATTATTTTCTTTTACATTTGCCAACTCTTTCATAAACTAGCAGTACGGAGAAATAAGATCCGTATTTTGAGAAATGGAACAGTAGAATCAATTTCCTTTTTTTATATTCTTTTTGTGACTTCCATGAATAGAGAAATGCGAAATATGATAAATCTCACAATATGTTTTCGATGGGAAAAATTACCAAAAAAGTCCTAAACTTGTTGTGCGAAAGCCAGTTCAATCACGAACCTTTTAATTTGGCCAATTTAGTTATAACATTCTGGCAACATAGTCATTCTGATCAAGTTTGGTCACATATCGATGGCATGGACGTCGACCATCTTACATGGCATAACGGCATAATAGGCGCTAACATGGACAATTTTTGGTTAATTTTTTTGAATTTTTATATTTCTATATTTCCACCTCCGGACACTAGGCAAAGGCATGCAAGTCCTCACCGGCTGTGAGTGAGATAGCCCTCGCCAGCCACAATGGAGAAAAAGAAAATAAATTATTTTAAAAAAGTTCAGAAAAAATGTTGAAAGTTACAAAATTTGTCTACGTCAATGCTGATCGTACCACATAGGACCGCCTAATAGTTTTCAGCTAAAATTGGCAGAAGGACTATATTGACAAATTATCAAGAGTTTTAAAACTAAATTGGCTAAATTGAAAGGTTTAAAACTGAAGTGGCATCCGTATAACAGTTTTACGATTTTTTTTTCTTCATTTACCCGTCTCCGATGCACATGCCATGAAACGTTTTCCTTTTAGACATAAGCTATCTTAATCACCAGCGTTATGAGCAGCTATATTTTCAGAAATCAACAAATTAATTAACTAAAAATCAATACTGATGCAACACGGCTTGTGTTAAAATAAAATAAAAATGAAAAGAAGAAGAAGAAGAAAAGCTATGAAACCCGTCCGCGTTCCATTAAAAAAGTACATATACATGGAACGAACAAGGCGAAGCACCAACATGTAGACCACATCTGTCAAAGGGCAAAGTCTCTTAAACACACCTTCACCATCAATGGGTTCTCTTATTTCCCCCGTTGTTCCAGTCATTGACTTCAACAACAAGGACTTGAAACAAGGAACAAGCTCATGGGCTTCGGCGATGAAACAAGTGTGCCATGGCCTTCAAGAGTTTGGCTGCTTCGTAGCTTTGTACGACGGCGTTCCCCCGGAGCTCGACCGCTCAATCTTCAAGGCCACCGACGAGTTGTTCAGCCTCCCCACGGAGATCAAGAGCCAGAATGTCAGCGACAAGCCTTATCACGGCTATGTTGGCCAAGTCTCCATCATTCCCCTCCACGAAGGCTTGGGAATCGACAACGTCACGGATCTGGAAGAAGTCGGCAGGTTCACCAAGCTCATGTGGCCCAGTGGGAACAACCACTTCCGGTATCTTTCTAACCATCGATTGGCTTCATTTTTACGCAAATTTTTTCCTCCCAAGTTGCGTGCTTTATGGTTTGATTTGTTATCCGATAAGCGAGGTCGCGTACTCTTACTCGATGAAAGTGGCGGAGCTAGATCATATGGTGGTGAGGATGATCTTCGAGAACTACGGTGTGGAGAAACACTACGACTCTCATGTCGCTTCCACTAGCTATCTCCTTCGATTCTTGAAATACAGGGCGCCCGAGACTAGCGACCAGGGTGACAATGCCATACCCCGCCACACCGATAAGACCTTCTTGTCTATACTTCACCAAAACCGCATCAACGGCTTGGAAATCAAGACCAAGGAAGGCGAGTGGATCGGGTTCGACCTCCCTCCGAACGCTTTCGTTGTCATGGCGGGCGATGCAAGCATGGTAAATTGCTCAGCCATTCACTTCCTGATCATCTAATTTATTCAATGCATGTTTTCGAACATTAGCAATGACCCTAGTTCTCTGTGTATCGGGTTTCGACCAGGGTTGGAGCAATGACAGGATACGTTCGTGTGATCATCGAGTGGCCATGAAGGCAAGCACCACCCGATACACTCTAGGCTTGTTCTCGTTCCTCAGCGGCATGGTTCAAGTGCCTCAAGAGCTCGTCGACGAGAACCACCCTCTCAAGTATAAGCCATTTGACAATGTGGGGATGATCCATTTCTACGCCTCCGACGAGGGTCGCAAGCATGAGTACACGGTCAAGGCTTATTGTGGAATCGAAACCCCGATCGTCTGATTAATCATAACCTCAATAAGCCCCTTGTTATTTATGTAATTTGTGTTTATATGTAATTTTGCAGTGTTGCTTCAAATGGTCTGTCGTTTCTATTTTCTTTAGTGGAATAATCATGTTATGAGGACTCTCGCATGTTTGTCATGCCAGAATATTGGCTTCTTCTGCTTTTGCAATGAAATCTGATTAGCATGTACCGTTGCACAACTTTTCAAATACATCATATTGTTCGAATGAGCATTCCCATATGTCCACGTGTCAATGATTCTACATGGTTATTCTTAAATTTATGCCTCGAATTTGAACAATTTACAGAATTCAATCCGATTGGAGGATATAGATCGGTTTGTTAAATCAAATCTATTATGAAGTAAAGAATTTATGGATTACTTTCTTATTTTGAATCAGATTTTTTTTTTTGGAGGCCAGAAATATGTTAATGTGAAGGTTTGTTTTTTTTTGTTTTTTTTGTTTGTTTTTTTTTTTTGAGATATTGTTGAAGATATGAAAGATACGATTGAAGATATGTAGGGATTTGATTAAGATTATGATTACGGACTGATTGCTTTCGTAATAGGAAAATGAAATCTTGTATAATTTCTTTCTATTTCATCTTTCTTCCTTGTACTATAATTACGTGAACACAAATGTGAATAATATAGAACAGAAATTTTCCAATATTCTTCAGTTTCTGTCATGGTATTAGAGCCCTCTATCCTGGCCTAGCTTCCGCAAATTATCTTCTGGCATTGACTCCATTTTTTTTTTCTGATATGTTGTTGCAACCCTAAAATTTGCAAAACAAATCAACAAACCGGTAGGAATCCGCTCCTACGATACCATGACAACATATCAAAACACCAGCGCCGGTGAAATTCATGATCCTTCATTGAAAGAAATGTCAAACTCACCTCGAAATCAAACATCCGATCAAAACAATCTGCCCCAAGATGAGCGTTCTTTCGCCCAATACCTTCTTGGATCTACTTCTGGTCCAGTTCAAATTCCCATTCCAGTCCGGTGGTCACCAGTTCACAGTTTTTCGGTTCAAGGCCAATGGACAGCCGCGCCAAATCAGACGTGGACTCAACATGGTGCATCTGGAGAAGAAGCAAGTCAAAGATATGAAATTTCGAGTTTGAGAATGAATCCCTGTCCAATTTATCAACCCGGGCTTGTGCCATACACCATCTTAGCCAGTAGTGGTCGCCCAGAACCCGTTGACCCACTTTACACGTCGCCGGCTGATGGACCCGAGCTACGACTCATCAATCTACAACTTGTCGGAGCAAACAACTATACGATCTGGGCTCAAGATTTTTGGCGAGCTTTGGTTACGAAAGACAAAGACGGATTCCTCGACGTAACCGTCCCTTTTCCGACTGATGATCGATTACATCGACACTAGCGCAAGTGCAATCAATTGGTTCCTACGTGGATAGGGAATTTCTTAACTCTAGATGTCGCGGTTGGACTTCCACAAACTGAGGACTTGAAGACTATATTGGACAACATCCGCGAGATGTACGGGAAACTCGATCGGGCCAAACTCTTCTCGCTCACTCAAGCCCTATCGAAATTGAAGCAAGGGAACCTATCGGTTACTACTTGCTTCAACCGGCTGTCTGCTCTGTGGAATGCACTCGAAGCAGCCGAAGAACCACTCGAGGGGCCTAAGGCGACTCTCCAACAGTACAAAGCCATAAAAGATCGAGAAAAGGTGACTCGATTTCTCCTAACCCTAAATGAGAGTTACTCACATTTTCGGTCACAGATTCTTGCATTGGAGCCGATACCACTACTTGTGCCAGTCAATATTGATTCAATAGATCAAGCAATTGAATCTCCAGTATTATTATCTAAGGAGAATAATTCGTTTATGGCATCTTCACCATCTCTTGTTGATGAATCTTCTCCAGCAGTTTCAGAACAGACGATCACTGAGCCACCTCATCGTACTAGACGCTGAGTCCGTCCTTTTACATGGACCAAAGATTACATATGTCCTACATTGGATTCTCCAGGTACACATTATCTAGTATACTCATATGTCTCGTTTAGTCGACTATCACCAGAACACATGTGTTGCATTAGTCGCATTTTCAAGAAACAAGAACTGTCCTCTTATATAGAAGCAGTACATGATCTACACTGGCAACATGCTATGGAGGCCGAGTTAAAAGCTCTTGTAGAAAATCACACTTGGGACATTGTCCCATTACCCTCACATAGTCCATTGGCTGCAAATGGGTATACAAGATAAAGTACAAAGCAGATGGCTCTGTTGAGCGCTACAAGGCTCGCCTAGTTGCTAAAGGATTCACACAGAGAGAAGGTTTTGATTATCACGAGACTTTCTCTCCAAATGCCAAGGAAGTCACTATTCAATCCTTTTTATCTGTTGTTGCTTTTCGCAATTGGCAATTGCATCAAATGGATGTCCATAATGCTTTTTTGCATGGAGATTTGGATGAAGAAATCTACATGGAGCTTCCACAGGGCTTACGCAGGCAGGGGGAGTCTCGAGTGTGTCGTCTTCGTAAATCCTTGTATGGGCTCAAGCAAGCTTCTCGACAATGGTATGCCAAATTTACTACAGCACTCATTAATGTGGGGTTTCAACACTCAAAATATGATTATGCTCTATTTACATGGACCAGAGGCACATCGTCAATTTACTTATTGATATATGTTGATGACATACTTATCATAGGAAATGATGAGCTTGCTATTGAAAAATTGAAAGAATATTTGCACTTTACCTTCCGCATCAAGGATTTGGGACCTCCCAAATATTTTCTTGGCATTGAGATAACTCGACCAACAAGGGAATTTGTCTCAATCAGCGGAAATTCATTTAGAAATTATTTCAGAGGCGGGATTGTCAAGGTGTAAGCCAGCTGTTATAATGATTGAGCAGAATGTCAAATTAACGATGCATGAATTTGATGCGGTTCATCATCTCATGAAGACCCATCGCTAAAAGATCCGTCAGGATATCAATGGCTCGTTGGGAAACTAATATATCTCACCATGACAAGACCTTATATATGCTATGCAGTGCAGAAACTCAGTCAATTCATGCATAATCCAAAATAGTCTCATATGATTGCAGCACTAAAGGTCGTCAAATACTTGAAGGGATGTCCAGGACTTGGTATATTTTTATCTCGAGATTGTGATAAGAAGATGAGAACCTATTGTGATAAGAAGATGAGATCCTATTGTGATACAGATTATGCCACTTGTCCAATGAGTAGAAGATCTATCACTAGCTTTTGCATCAAATTGGGAAGATCACTGATTTAATGAAAAACAAAGAAACAGTCAACTGTCTCGTTATTGTCAACCGAATCAGAATATCAAGCAATGGCAAAAACTGTTACGAAATAGTTTGGATACGGGGTTTACTCTCGGACTTTGGAGTACAAGTTGATGGACCAAGCGAGTTATTTTGTGACAATGATGTTGCACTCAAACTAGCAGCAAACCCAGTCTTCCATGAAAGAACGAAGCACATAGAGGTTGATTGTCACTCCACTCGAGATAAAATCCAAGAAGGGATACTTACGACAAGAGGAATTAGGACTGCAGACATTTTCACCAAACCCCTGTGTTAGAGACAAGTACATATCTATTGAGCAAGCTAGGCGTCTTTGACATATACAAGCCGCCAGCTTGAGGGGGAGTGTTGAAGATACGATTGAAGATATGAAGGAATTTGATTATGATTATGATTACGGACTAATTGGTTTCGTAATAGGAAAATGTAATATTGTATAATTTCTTTCTATTTCATCTTTCTTCCTTGTACTATATATTCGTGAACACAAGTGTGAATAATATAGAACAGATTTTTTTCAATATTCTTCAATTTTTGTCAGATATTTCAGAGATATTTATTGCCCACAATAGAGTTCACGTTTGTTTCATACGGTGGACGTTTTTACATTGCCTTGGGAGGGGTCAGTCAACTCCTAAGCTGCACGAAGAAAGAAATAAAAGGCAGAGCTTTTATTTTTGGGCTTCTTGAAGTGAGAGGCTGAGAGCCATCGCATGAAAGAACAAAAGAAAGAGCATATAGACGTTCTTGTCTTTATTCGTACGTAAATATCGAGTATCCTTTATTGTTCCTCATTTATTTCTCTGGTAAATTCGTATTGACTTATTTGCAAGATCCGTTAGTGTTTCCATATTATTATCACAACATTTAGTATCGGAGCTATGGTTAGAATTTTTGAGTTGATTTGAAATTTGTGCTCTTCTCGTCACTTTCTGAAAATTATGTTATTCCAATTATATCTGAAGCAAAATTTGAGACTGAGAAGTTTAATGGGAGGAACCGTTAGTGCTAGCATTAGGGTGAATAGGTTATTTAAAGGAGATATAGAAACCAATGTGGAATATAAACAAATAAGTGCAGAGTTTCACACTCAGACGATGAATGCTAGTAAGAATATGAGATATGCTCTCAGGAGCAGCAGCATGCACAATTCTACTATCACAAAATATAAATAGAGAAATTAAGGGATAGAGAAATTGCATAAAGGATTTATAGTGGTTTGGCCTTAGTTTAAGCCTATGTCCACTTTTTCATGCTGGTAGCCAATTGGATAGATTCCACTAGTAAACAACTCAGAGGTTACAACTCGGTGAATAGACTTCCCATCTAACACTCTTACACTCGAATATTTTCCTCTAAGGCTCCGTTTGTTTCATGGAAAATATTCTTCTGAAAAATATTTTCCTGAATTTTTTGTGTTTGAGGGGCGGAAAATAAGTAGTCAACAGAAAATATTTTCTGGTCAACGAAAAAACACCGTCTAAACTCAGGAAAATGATTTATGTTCTTCAAAAGCGGAGATCATTTTCCCCATCTCTCGTATTACTGATTTCTCTCAGGTTGCTCCTTCTTCATCTATTCTCAAATTCATTTTTCGTTCTCTCTCTCTCTCTCTCTCTCTCTCTCTCTCTCTCTCTCTCTCTCTCTCTCTCTCTCTCTCTCTCTCTCCTCACTGCCTCTCTCTCCTCCATCACCGACGGTCTCACTCTCAAGACAATCAAATCCCCTTCGGCCGCTCCTTCCTCTCCCCCCTCTTAGCACCTCCCTTTCGGCATCGATTTTGTCCTCCAGCCCCCGATGCTTACCCCCGGATTTCGCCTGCTGTCGCGACCCTCTCTCGGAGGAGGGGGCTAATGGGCCGCCCGATCGCTGGCTTGATCGGACCCAGGCCTCTCCCAGGGTCCATAACCCAAATCGCAACGGCTGGATATACGTGGTCGACCTTTGGTGTGATCTAGTGACATGTGATACGTGTACATGCCAAGGAGTTGCCACTAATCGTTTCGAGGAGGGTACGATCGGAAACCTTATCGAATAGTTGGGAGCGGTCTATTCGATTCTGCGGAAACCAGAGAAATGGGTTCGGGGACTTAGTTACGCCAACTGCTAGAGTTGACGCCATTTCGGTACCTAAGTTGAATGGTTTATCTGATCATATGATTTCATACAGACGAGTGTGGTACAGATCCTAAATCTAGGAGCTCATGCAGATGGGAATGACTACCATATCACTCACAATCAGTAAAAATAAATGTGCAAATCAAGGATCCAGTACATGCGGATAAAACACATGAAAGCAGCATGGCATCCCTAATGAGGCCCCATTAGCCTAGAGAAATATTAATCAAGACTTAGGAGTGTTTTGACATGATTTGCCCATGAGGGGCAAAATCGTAATTTTGAACACTTCGGGGACAATTCGCCTAGGAGGGGAAAATTCTTCATTTTTAGAAAAATTGTATGGTCAAAAGACAGGGAAAATAGGATTGACAATCAATCCCATCCATTTCCAATTTTTCGGGAATTTCCAGGATTTTTCTGGAATTTAAAAGTGATTTTACCCTCGGAGGGGTAAAGTCGTCATTTTGGACAAAGATGAGAACTGAAAATCTTAAATATTAGGGTTGGTCACCCACCTGATCCAAACCCTAACTTTAAGCAATTTTCAGGACTCGACTGAAATGGGAAAGACGATTTACCCTTTGAGGGGTAAAATCGTCATTTCAGGGGAAAATGATGAGATTCGAAAACCCCAGCAAAAGGATTCGCCACCTAACTGGCCCTATCCTAATCTAGGCATTTTCGACCTATCTCAAAATACAGAGCAGGGACGAATTACCCCTAAAGGGCATTGTCGTCAATTATCGGAAGAATGGATAAGAAATCCCAAAAATAGGGTTGACCAGTTGTCTGTGGTCAATCCTCGATTTTTGGGGATTTCTGGAGTGTCTAGGATTTTCCCACATTTTTTTGGGATTTTCTGGGATTTTCTAGCATTTTTAGGATTTTCTAGGATTTTTTTGATTTTTTTTTATTTTTTTAAAATCATTTTTTTGAATTTTTTATTTTAAAAAAATGATTTTTTTTATCCGGACCGGGTCGGGTGACTCGGCCCACGACCAGCGGGCGGGCGGTCCGACCCGCTCGGACCCAACCCGAAACGGTGCCGTTTCAATCTCACCCGCTCAAATTTTAATTCCCGCCCAAATTGAACGAGTGGCCCTGATTGCGCCACGTGGCGGAAGCACGGACGACCTGATCTTAGGCAAGAAACCGACGGTCCAGATTGAAACACTAGATTAAATCATGACCGTTCGATCTAAGGGATTTTTAATTTCTGAAAATCATTTTTATTTCCAAAAATGCGATATCGCGACACTTGGCAAACTCTCTACCGTCTAATCAATTCTTTTTTTGTTATTCGGTTATAACAACCGATGCTGACGTGGCTGCCACGTGGGCGCCACGCGGGCGTTGACCGGTCAACAGGTGTGTCGGGGAAGACGATCGGCGCCGGCGCTCCCTCGTCGGCGCCTCGTCGGAGGGCCCTATCTCCGCCTACAGAACACCAAATCTCACGAAACCTTCGCCATTCAGCTCGTACGGACCTCCTCTACCACATACATCAGCCTCATAATAGCATAGATAAGTTTGGCAAGCCTGCAACTCAAGGCCGAAGCTAATCTTCGGCGGGCTAACATCCTAGCCGTTTCTAGTGATATCTATGCCTATCCATCAATCAAGAAGCATCACAAAGGGCCGAGAAGACTTACCTGGCCATCGCGGAGCTTCGGTTTGGTGTGAAACGAGCCGTGGAGCTCGCGACCGATCGGTCATGGTGGGGGGTAGACTCGACGATTTAGGCGATGAAACGACATGCGATCAAAAGTAAAAATGCTCAGGGAAGCGAGACGAACAGATTGCAACCAAAATCGCGTCGAATGACTGACCCCGGCTTAAGTTGCCATTAAAGGCCGAGAGGAAGCTCGGGGAGGAGTCTCGCCTTTTCCAAGAGCGTCGACGAGTATGGTTAGGTCCGACGCATTCTCTGGGCTGAGACGAAGCTAATGGGAGTGATGGCGTCAATTGTCGTCGTCTGGATCGCGGGGAACCTGAGCTTGAATTTCTCGGGTTCCAAGCTCCAATGGCCGCCGCGCTCTCTCTCTCTCTCTCTCTCTCTCTCTCTCTCTCTCTCTCTCTCTCTCTCTCTCCCTGTTTTCGCTCCCTTGCCTCCGCGAGCTCCCTGTTCTTCTTCCTTTCTTGCGTCTGTTATTGAACTCCTCTCACCGCGAGCTCCCTCTCCCCAAGCTCCTTCCGAGGTCCTTCTATTGTCGTCCCCGTTCTCCCTCTCTGTTCGTTCGGTTGTGGCCCATTTATCTGACTCCCTGTTGACACCTGATTTTTTTTTACCATTTATTATTGTGATTTTTATTCTTTAAAATTAATTAAAAATATCAAAAAAGGTCATAAAATCACAAAATCAACTTTGGAAGCCTTGGTTTAACCTTAGGAACCAATTTTGAACAAAAAATAGTTCTCGGTATTTTTAATATTTTTCGAGTTTATTTAATTATAAAAATACCCAAAAAATCAGAAAAATACCATTCGTGGTCAGAAAAATACCCAAAAATATTCGATAATTTTGTTTTAATTTCCTCTTCAAGTGTGTCACTTTAAATCTCAAAAATTCGGCTCGGGTCAATATGTTCCTTCACAAACATAAACCCGAACCGAGCCTAAAAAAAATCATTTTCGAGTCTTTTAGTTTTCAATTCTCACTTTTTATAAGCTATGACATTGGATTCTAAAGTCTTAAAGTGCAATTAGGTCAATTTGCCCTCCAAGTTAATCAATTTTTACCAAAAGGGCTTAATTGCACATTTTTCTTTCAATTAGTCCTCGGTTTCACGGATGTATACGTATGCTCTACGTATTTATACATCATACGTATTTATACGTTATGCATATTTGTACTGTTTGGTAACCTCTTTAACTCTTGTAATAATAATAATGGTTATTATTTTTAACACCTTTGTTAGTGCCTTTTTTTAGCATTTTTGTATTGTGAGTGCTATTGCTAGTGCTATTTTTAAATAGCATTTTTGTATTATAAATTGTGAGTGCTATTGTTAGTGCTATTTTTAAATGACATTTATTTATCATAAATTGTGAGTGCTATTGTTAGTGCTATTTTTAAATGGCATTTATTTATCATAAATTGTGAGTGCTATTATTAGATAGAATTTATAATTGTTAGTGCTATTTTTAAATAGTATTTTTATATTATAAATTGTGAGTGCTATTGTTAGTGCTATTTTTAAATAGCATTTTTGTATTATAAATTGTGAATGCTATTGTTAGTGCTATTTTTAAATGTCATTTATTTGTGAGTGCTATTTTTAGATAGAATTTATAATTGTTAGTGCTATTTTTAAATAGCATTTTTATATTATAAATTGTGAGTGCTATTGTTAGTGCTATTTTTAAATAGCATTTTTGTATTATAAATTGTGAGTGCTATTGTTAGTGCTATTTTTAAATGTCATTTATTTGTGAGTGCTATTTTTAGATAGAATTTATAATTGTTAGTGCTATTTTTAAATACAATTTATTGGAAGGTATTTTTGGCTATAAAAGGATGGCAAGAGTTTTGAGGTTGAGGGGGAGACATTTTGTAGAGTGTGCAAATTTTTGAGAGCTTAGAGAGAAGAACACAAACACTCTCTATATTCTCATAATCTTGAGTGAGCAAAATATACTAAGTTCGGAATATTGATTCCGCATATTGCTAGCACAATTGTTGTGGAGTTATTAGTCGTCTCCCCGTTCGTCAATTGGTGGTGCGTTTGAACTAGATGCCTAACACTTGTGGAGGCTGAGATCGAAGAACATCGAACCGACACCTCCGTTCAAGCACGCTACGAGAGGTAATCTATTTACTCCCTTTGAGGCTTTGTGATTTTTTTCGATTGAAATGCACGAAGTACGCCTCTGGAGATACATGTATGGGTTGTTATTTATTTCCGCTACGTGTTACGTGGATCCCAACAGTGGTATCAGAGCCGATCCTTAGGTGTTTTCGTGCATTTAATTGATTTTTTGCAATTTTTGCAATACTATGGCCAATATGTATTAACGAATTGTTCGTCTTACATGGCTAATGGAGGTTGATTATTTTATATGATAAATTAATCAACGTAGCAAAAATTGAGACTAAATCAATTTTGAATCGAAAATTTATGGCTATCTTATTTTACGTAAAAATTCTGAATACGATTCAACGTAGAATTTTTATTGTGCCTTCCTAAGTTTTAAATTGTGAATTTATTACTTACGTGAAAGGGTGGTGATCATGGAAAAATCCCTAATCAATGTGATTGATGTATATATGAATGTATGATGATTATTTATATATTTGAGGTTGTAATTATTAAATGGAGGCTGCGTACTCCTTTTATTTTTCATGTAATCTTTATTTTTAGCATAGTCGATTGTTGATGTAAATGCTACGAGGATTACGTGGGGGAGCCTTTTAAGTCGGCGAGCTCTTTGGGGCCCAATTCTTGAAGAGTTCAAGAAACCAAGAAGAAGCGAAGAGCGGCTCTCCGTTATTAAAATATTAAAATGATTAAATGTGGTCTCATTGGCTCGAGACCCATTAAATCATAATTCCATGATCACCACGTAGGATAGATGTTTATGTGATTGACATCTATTTATTTATTATGATTACGTGAGCATGTTAAACTGGTTAATGTGCAAAGTCAGACTTACCTCACCCAAAATTGCGCCTGCATGAAATCCTAGTTAGGAAAATCACTCGCGTTAGGTACCGAAAGGGCGTTGGTAACGACACCAGCGTAACCAAGTCCCCGAACCCAAAAACTCTGGTTCCGTAGAACTGATCGATCTCTCCCAATCGATCAGTAAGGTTTCCGGTCTACCCTCCAAGAAAGACCGGTGGCGACTCCAAATGCATGTACAAGTTGCACATGCCACCACGACCACACTAAGGTCGAAAGCGATCGACTCTTATCGTCGAATCCTTCTGAAAAATACTCCCGCCGCGATTTGGTATGGGCCTGGGAGGGCCCGCGCCGATCCAAGACCCGCGATCGGTAATCCATTAGCCGCGTCCGCTTTCGGACGGGTCGCGACAGCTGGCGACTCCGCTGGGGACTTCGCTGGGGACACTGTGTTCTAGAACCTATGGTTCTAGACCCCAAGTGGACTTAGGCCGTAATTAAAACGCTGAGTGATTTTTCTAACCATGCAGGCGCTCGTGAAGGTGAGGTAAGTCCGCTTACGATAGGTGTTATATGTTTTTGCAGATTGGAGAAATAAGGGGTGTAGTCCGTGATTAACATTGTCTTATGCAGGTTGGGCGTAGGAATGTATGTTGTGTGGATGATTTGAAGTGCTGATTGATAAACTGCTATGCATGAATTGCATTGTGATGATCACAACACGTGGACACACACAACCGCGCCTAAAACCCCGGGCGTCGCCTATAGGAACACAATAGAAGGAATTGAAAATGGAATCTCCGTGAGGAAAAACGCGGGGTAATCCACTTTTCAATTCCGCTCGCTTCGAACTATGGATCGAGTCCCAATGCAACGATAGCTGTGCAATGGAATCGGCTCTTTCTAGAACTCGAAGTGGGAACCTTAACCTTAGGTGCCAAACCCTCTGATTTTTAGAAGTTCACCATAACTTGTCTCATGCGCATGTCTTTGGGCGGTTGGTACACCTAAAACCGCACATAAGTCGACGAGTTTGGTTGGTAAGACTCTCTATACCTCGAATCTATTACAGTTCATATAAATATAGGCATTTCATTCATTGCATTCTGGTGATTAGATTAAATGCCATTTCAAGGATAGATGTGTGTGTTTTTCCCAAACGTCCTTGATAGAAGACGAAGAGGATGATATCCCATGACAAGCACCGAGTGAGCAACAAAGGAGCCTACTATGGACATTATTGAGATATCGTCCAATGAAGATGACGAGTTGGGGCAAGTGATCCGGAAGTCACAGATCGAACTTGGGGCATCCTTAAACGTTAGGATCACATTCCTTTGTTTCATTTTCCATTGCTAGTCCTCTTGTATAGGGTTTACTTTTATCGAGGCTTTCTCTATCTCACCCCTTAGAGTGATTGTATTAGGGATCTATTGGTGTATACATTTAGATGGAACTTGGTTGTATTTCTTTTGACAGGTCATGGGAATGTGGTAGTGGCATTTTCTCTAATCATCCGAATACTCCCAAGTCAAGTTTATAATTCCTTTAGAGGAAATTAAAATTGGAAATCTTGCACGACCTTTTTGGTCATATAGGGTAATCCAACCCCAATTTCGCTAGAAGGAATTATACACTTGAATTGGTCCATGCATGTTTTACGTCGCTGGTAATCCACGATAATTGATCGAGAATATCGGCGTTGTTTTGAATTTAATGACGAGATAGATGTCCAAATTACTCTCGTTCTTAACAAAACGGCCTTGATTTGGATGCCGTATCTTCAATTAAATTTAAAACACGTTATTATGCCTCGCACTTTTGAGTAATTCGTTCCTCTCGAAATTGATCAAAAGCGATTATTGTGAATTACATTCCTTTCAATAGTATGCTTTCTTTCGAGGAATATTGATAAAAACTTTTCGCGCAAGATTAAAACCCTTGTAAAAGTTCTTGTCCTTATTAATCATGGGCAAGCATAGGATTGAAAGGGGTTTTTGATTTCTTTTTCAAATTATTCCTTCTGATTCTGTCTTTTTATTTGCAGGTAAAAAAAAAAATAAATAGGTAATAGAGAGAAATCTTTTCCTGGACAAGTCTAAGGCTATTATCTCATCTGATCATGAGCGAGTTATAAAATCAGGACATATTTGCTCGGCTTACTGATATTATGGTTCGGCTCACCCAAGTTGAAGATGTTCGGATGCTCGAAGAAATGAACCATACAGAAGTTAAAACACACACACAAGAGTTCTCATTTATTTTGCTCAGTGGAGGGTTTTCAAAAGCAGGTCATACAATTCGGGGTAGAAAAGTAAAGCCGAAGTGAGCCCTAATTAACGACACGAAGGAGCCCAACTGACCCTCCATGTTATTAATGCTTTGCTCATACTCCCAACTCCGCATGTCATGGTCGGCAAGCCTGAGGAGAAGACTTTTGCATTCTCCCTTAACTTCGGCGACCTTGGCCTCATGTTCTTCGGCGATTGTTTCCAGGTCTCGAACCAGTCCATTCCCGCGAGCTATGTCCGCGGTTATTTTGTCGAGCCGTTCTTCCTGCCAGTCGCTCTGAAGCCTCAACAGGACATTGCGGCGGTCATGCTCGCCGGTGGTCAGGGATAGGGCCAATTGCTCCACCAGATTTCTCCTCTCGCGAAGCAACGTCGCGACCCGCTCATTAGCAAACTCGACGGCCTTTTTGTAACTATCGGCCAGATAGTTGGTCAGCACCAAATGATCAGATCGATCCTCATAACGAGCTCGCAAGACGCGAGCCACGAGAACCTCCCGATTAGCAGCACGGTAGGCCTCTAAGGAGTGTGCAAAGAGAGTCGGGAAAATTCTATATTCCCTCCCCAGTGTAGTACCTTCGAGAGAAGTAGTATCAAGGTCCTCGAGCAGGACACGGATTTCATCCTCGGTCGCAGAATGATCGGTTATGTGTGCGTAACCGCGACCCAGTAGGTTATAAAGCTTTTCCCACTGGGCCAAGACATCAGTTGAAAAAGTGCGTACGGGAGAGGAGGCCATTTGCGTTGGGTTGGCTTGAGAATAAGACGAGTTTGACAGAGAGATTAGAAGGAAGAAGCTGATTATGCGAGAACGTTAACCTTCCATACATTAATTCCTCATTTTATAGCAACTCGAGGATGATGAAGGGTCTCAGTAATAATGCTGGTGGAGCCCAGTTAGGGGGTAAAGCAGGAGGTCCCCTCACGAGAACCATTGGATTCGTTTCGGTCCGCGATTTCCGGCTCATCAATTAAAAGATGTAAAAGATTTGTCGGGATCACCATTATTAGAGTTAGGTGGGAGGTAAGCGCAACTATCGAAGAGAGCCCTAACAGGATTTGGCAGTCCCATCACGATTGAAAAACTAAGCGAGAAATTCAAAGTCTTGAGGGGGAACGTTTGCCTAATGATGCTTGAAGAGCGTCTCCTGAACATACGAAGTCACTCGAAGAAAACTTTATAGGGAGTGAGCATACATGAGAGAGTGGAGAACTCTGAGTGGGCAAGAACCAATCAAACATTTCTCAATCCAACATATTTAAGAGGTTATTGTCAGCTGCTAGAGGCGACTGACTCAAAAATCTCAGAAATTGAACTATAGAGGGATCTCGAAGATTCCAAGATCAAGTCTAACGCCAAAACCATGGAGCCCAACACTTCTGGCAACGGAAATCAAGATCACGGCGACGACGACAACGACATCCACGATGTTCAACTCGGGAAAAGAAGACGTCCTCACCAATACTCTCAGGAGGAAACCCAAATGCTGGAAACCCTTTTCAGTAAAAGCCATTACATGAAAAAGAAGTGGAGAATTGAATTGAGCCGGGAGTTGGGGATTAGTCAGTCGAGGATCCAGTTTTGGTTTCAAAATAGGAGATCCAAATCGAAGGCTCAACGCAAACGTCAGGTGGTCGAGATTTTAAAGGAAGAAAACCAAAAGCTGCGAACAGAAAACATGAGGTATGAAAAAGCTCTCAATATTACCGTTTGCCCTCATTGCGATAACCTCGTCGCCCTCGGTAAGATATTCCCCGATAAGCCTCACGCGATGATTGAAGACGTTCATTTACCACCCTACTCCCTCGGGGCATCTCCTGCTCAACCAGATTTTGCCGGAGTCACGCATGAGCAGGATGATCCTACGAAGATGATACAAATGCCTCCTGGGGGATGGGATTTGCATCGCTTTGATTGGAGTTACAGTTTTAAGGAGCTGGATGTTACCGCCGACCAGCTCAAAGCATATCAGCCTCATGCACAACAATTTTCGATCGGGTCGGGTCCTGCTGGAGATGAGTTAATCAGTCGTCAAGCCATCGATGCAATTTTGGGCCACGATAAGAGGAGGTTCGCTTGGCCCCCTGAATTGCATTCCAGATTCCTAGACGTGGTTCACCAAATGGGGATCGACTCAGCAACTCCGACGCGCATATTTAAGGCCATGAATGTACCGGGGCTTAGTAAGGAGCTGGTCAGGAATCACCTTGCTGCCTACAGAAAGCTATTAAAACAACGTCGAGCGGAGCTAAACCGGGAGGAATCCGTCTCGAGCTCAAAAGCTAGGGGCGACCGCCATTGTAATACTCAGGCATCAAGAGATACCCGGCCAAATCTAAGCATCAATCAAGCTAGCAACCCGACCACCGGCAAACTGAAAGCTGATCAGAATGTCCTCCCGGGCCATTTCAACATTTCTCAAGAGCGCGTGTCACAAGTACAGCGAGTGCGAACTCCTCCATTCGAGCAGCAGTCGGCTGGTGCTCTGCCTGCCGCTGGTCAACCCACGACAGACGATTTCTTCGATGAGGGGCTCGATGCCTTGTTCAATCAGTGGGAAGCTGGCATGCTTGGACAACCATGATCTAGCACCTGACTCGGGGCACGATGGGTCGGTCACTACGAACACCCATAGAAAGAAGAACATGTTCACGAGTAGATCACTCATTTTATCGTTGTAAAGTTCCTACGGGAACATTTTTCTTTAATGACTATAGTTAAACCAACGCTATCGACGAACATCGTCATGCTCAGTTGTGATGATCCCTTGTTAGATTAAGTCTGAAACCAGAGACGGTCTTTAAAATTTTGAGTGGCCACGAACGCATTCCTCACCAAGCGCCCGGGATGCTGAAATGAAGAGTAAC
Organism: Rhodomyrtus psidioides; assembly: GCA_021437785.1. Classification (NCBI taxonomy): domain Eukaryota; kingdom Viridiplantae; phylum Streptophyta; class Magnoliopsida; order Myrtales; family Myrtaceae; genus Rhodomyrtus; species Rhodomyrtus psidioides. Next base: position 619,496 of record JAILYB010000082.1, read on the forward strand.
AGCATGCACAGGGAAAATGCCACTTTCGTTTGAACGATGAAAAGGGGTTGAGAGAAGATCATAGCGTTAATTCCCATGGAGCTAAATGAATTAAACGGAGTCATTAATTGCGGGTCCACCGCTGCTCCCCACGTTCTCGGGCCTAGCAAATCATAAAAGGCGCCGAAAGATTGTAGACCCACCACTTTGAAGACTGAACTAGGGGACGAGCGCAATACTCGATGAAACCGAATCAATGCAAGAGAGTTTGTGATCCTATCACGAGGAAAAAGAAAGGGGAATACAGACGATGAGTAATTGCAGGATCTCGGGAGGAGCGCTTGCTTGCTGGTCTTCATATGCACCCTGAAGGATGGTTCCAGGACACGCACAATCACTTGAGAAAATTTCTAGAGTGAGCAAACACGTAAGAGCGAATTGAGAAAGCTGAGTGAACTAGATCAGCCCGAGATACCACGATCCATCATGTTTAAAAGTTATTCCCATCTGCTAGAAACGCCCGACCTGGACATTTCTGAGCACGAACTGCTGGGAGACTTTGAAGATCCTGGAGCTGAATCCTGCCCGAAGGCCATAGAGACTGACTCCTCCAGCGATGAAATTCTAGGTTTCAGCTACGAAGAAGGAGTATACAATGATGACCGGAGTCGGAAAAGGAAGCAACTACAACGCCACACTCCAGGCCAAATCCGAGAGCTCGAAGCTTTCTTCAATGAATGCCCCACTCCAAGCAGACAACAGAAAATGGAGTTGAGCCGAAAAATAGGATTGGAGCTTTCGAAGGTCAAGTTTTGGTTCGCCAACAAACGAACCCGGGTGAAACAGCAATACGCAGACCATGAGTTACTGGTCCTGAAGGAGGAGAATGAGAAGCTTCAAGCTGAAAGCGCGAGATATAAGGAAGCTCTGACCAAGGCCACCTGCCTTAATTGTGGTAATCCTATTGTCCTCGGCGAGGTGTTCCTCGATGAACCGTCCCTGTTGACGAATAACGCTCAGCTGTTACCGTATTCTCCACAGCATTTTCCGACACAGCCAGATATCGCCGGAGATCTGCATGAGCAAGTCAACACCATAGGATCAACACCAACATCCTATGAGAAATGGGATATGAATCATCACAGGGGGAGTTCTCTCAATGACGAACTCGCTGTCACAGCCAGCCAATCCAAAGTCGGTGAGTCCCTCCCTGGACAACTTTTGAAACGACTAGATCCCGTAGAGAATAACTACCGAAGTATTGACGATATTTTGGGTAATAAGAGAACAAGGTTTTACTGGACCTATGAACTTCACACCAAATTTGTTGATGCAATTCGAGAGCTGGGAGTTGATTCGGCTAGCCCACTACGCATACTCGAGATTATGAATGTGCCGGGGCTCTCTAGAATTAACGTCGAGTCTCACCTCAAGTACTATAGGAGATTGCTAAGGGATGGAAGGATAGCGTTAAACCATCATAAAGCCAGTTGGAGCTCAAGTGCCGGGCAGAGTTACAACCACGATGATTGGAGAGCCGAGAGCACCCAACCGTGTTTCAGCAATGACGGGACCAGCAGTCGTGTTAGCGACTCCTCTAACCCAAATCAGAATGCTCCGCCGAGCTATCTCAATACTCCTCAAGAGTATATACCGCAGTTCCAGCACATAGGGATTCCTCAGTTTGAGCGCGATTCGGTCATTAATGCTGTCCCTGAAGCGGATCTGGCATTGGTAGAGAGTGCACATATAAACCTGCCGGTCATTGGAGGAAGTTCCAATTCGAGGGGTCAAGTTGCTCATGGCGAGAGCAAAGAGAGGAATCCCTCGCCTGCAGTCGACGACAGCCAATCTGGGCACCAAAGGCTAGAAAGAACAGGCGATTTCCTTGGGGAGGAGCTGGACACTTGGATCAATACTCTTCAGGAATGTATGTCTCGACCCCAACAGGGCGATGATGAAGGTTCTAGCTCAAAGACTCCAGTTCCTCACAATGAAGGCGATGAAGGAAATCTGCCCCCAACAATTGTTGATACCCAACTTGAACATCAATGGCTCGAAGACCCGAGCAATTTCCTTGGCGATGAGTTCAATCTTTGGCTCGATCAATTTGGAGCCGGAGGGCCATCGCAGTGGTGACGCAAGGCAGGTGACCAAACGTCTGATGCAAGGCATGGTTACTCGATGAAAAATGCTTAGACTAAAGGGGTGGAACACTCCTATTGAATATGTTGTTGATCGCACTGTAAGGTTCCCACGGGAACATCTTTCATTAATGTCTAGAACTAATTGCGCGTGAGTGTCAACATCACCCTTTGAGCATCTTCAAGCCGAGGGCCGTGGATTACTCGCTTAATCCGTGGAGCAAGTTCCCCGAACAATGACTATCACCCGCGGAGTATAATGGGATCTACCCCTTCAATACGAAATACGTTTGGCCGCGAAGCCACCTATTTGGTAAAACGATGTATCGTTCCTAAACGATCTTCAATCGAATACCGAAGTAATGTCTCATTTCTTTCCCTTCTCAGGTGATAAACGTGGATAAATCACTCAAGGAGCCATTTGTTCGAATAACAGAACAGACGTTGCCTAACTGGGGGCAGATGAACCATTGATGTTGCAAACACTCCAAGAATGGATAGGCGGATTTGATAGATGTTGTTCATATCAATACGCAATATCAGAACGGGATGAGAACCAAGAGTAAAGTTGTATCGTTCCAATTTGTCTTGAATTTGAGAATATGAATTGATACTCGTTATTTATCCTTGACAGGGGAATCGCCTTACAGACGAACAGGTTTTCACATCCCATGTATTACCCGACCAAGAGTAAATTGTATCGTTCTAATTTTTTGAAAAATTCGTGAACGTACAATAACATGTTTCTTCCGCATTTTCAGGATCTCCAGCCGCGGGGGATAGGTAAGTATCCCTTTCCCCAATCCATTGAAGATGTTAAATAAAAAACAGAGAGAAAAAGAAAAGCTTTCAGAATCTAATGTCTAGAAAAGACATAGAATTCAAACTTCATTGGCATTCATGTCTTAAAACAGGAGGTTATCTGAACATGAATAAGAACATGCATGGTGCATCATAAAATCCCCTTGACGGGTAAAATTTTTGGAGAAAATGAAAGAGATTTTTTCCAATCAAAAGTTCAAAACTTTTAAAAGGACGTTTTCTCAAAAGAAAAGAGGCAAAGCCTAGTCCAAACACGTCCTACACACACTGGAGAGAAGTGGAGCGGATCAGATAGCAAAATCTGGACCTACGGAAGTAGGGATTATTCGCAACGATTACATGGGTTGGGATGACGGAGGCATTCGTTTCATATCCCTCAAACACTACAGGTGACCGTTGATAAACCCTTTGAACGACGGTTTTCATTCTTAACCCTGTCAAGAACCACCCCACATCGGGGCAAAATGGAGGTGAGTCCAGCGGTATCAGGAGAAAATGGTTAGAAATTTTCTTGCTCGGACTAACATCAATCTTTGTGTGTTGTTTATATGGTAATCCAAGTGCCATAGGATGACGAGAAGCATTCATTTCTCTATCCCACACACCATATCCTTTGCACAGCCAAGTTGAGCCTGCAAATTCATTTCATAAACCCTTGTTGGTGATCATGGGATGTTTCAAGATGGAAACTGCATCACTCCAAGAACGGAAGAAATCAAGAGATGGGATTTATAGAAAAATCTCATATCGGCGTTTAAATGTGCTATGATTCAAGTTGTATATCTAGCACAATTTTCTGAACATCGTAGTTCCGAAGGAAAAGAAAAGGCGGGATTTCAACAAAGAAAAAAATTCCCAGCATCAAGAAAAAGCAAAGTGCCTGGTAAAAGCAAGGCCGATGCTCGTGAAAACTGTTTGATTGATCCCCAATAAAGCCTAGTTGGGAAGAGAGAAAAACCCATAAAGGAGTCAGATCAAGAAGACTGCTCCCCAAATGATGTCAGCCGTGGTGCAAAAACACGGACAGAATTGTCAATCTCTTAATACCACAAGAGACGTTCTCTAAAGGACTTGTGCACACCTCAAAAGCGGTTGCACACCTCAAAAATGGAAGATGCAGAATGGAAAAGACATGTGACAAATTGGCAGTGATCACCAATGTCAAATCCTTCGTGATTTCTGGGCCAAAAACAAGCCTTTTTCGGTCCCCAATCCTACCAATGTTACAACCCTGAAACAGTCTTCTCTGACTAAGACACTTGGGTTAACATATAGCTTAGCTCGAAGAAGTACGAGCAAGACTCTTTCTTTCTCATTTTGCAGGGTTCTTGACTTGTAAACCCGGAGCAGATGGTGAAGATTTTCATTCGATGGCCTCGACTCCAAAGCGGGTCCCCCTTGAAAACCAATATCCAAGCCCAACATTACGGTCCCGTGGAAGACCTCCCGACCGATCAAAATGTATGCGCTGCGAATGAGCCTAAAACCTAGGCACAGGTCAGTAGGGAATTGAGTGCATCCCCTAAAAATCATCACCTCAAAACAGGTGAGATGGCCTCCTTGTCGAGAAATATTCCAATTGATGTTTTGAGCAAACTCTTTTTGGAAATTTTCAAACTGTTGATCCAGATTTTCCATACAAGGGATTTGTGATCACATTTGCATGTTGCAAGAATGTTTTGGATAACCTCCAGCATCAAAATGCACATCTCATGACTAAAGCTTAAGTCATAAAATTTTGTCAATTGGACAATTGCTGTCTTCTCAAAGATTACCAATATTTTCTTGGGGAAGAGAAACCCTTAAAAAAAAATCCTTTTCAAAATCAGACAGTCTCATTGGACGTGGAGAACCCTCGTCATGAGACCCCTTTTCAAAATTCAGGAAATCTCATCGGACGTGGAGAACCCTCGTCATGAGACCCCTTTTCATTTAGGCAGTCTCATCGGACGTGGAGAACCCTCGTCATGAGACCCCTTTTCAAAGTCAAAACTGATGGTAGATACCGCCTGAAGGGTCAACACAAGGTAGAAACCGCCTGAAGGGTCAAATCAAAGGTAGAAACCGCCTGAAGGGTCAACTCAAGGTAGAAACCGCCTGAAGGGTCAAACCAAGGTAGATACCGCCTGAAGGGTCAAAATATGGTAGATACCGCCTGAAGGGTCAAATCAAAGGTAGATACCGCCTGAAGGGTCAAAATCAAAGGTAGATACCGCCTGAAGGGTCAAAATCAAAGGTAGATACCGCTTGAAGGGTCAACACAAGGTAGATACCGCCTGAAGGGTCAACACATGGTAGATACCGCCTGAAGGGTCAACACAAGGTAGAAACCGCCTGAAGGGTCAAATCAAAGGTAGAAACCGCCTGAAGGGTCAACTCAAGGTAGAAACCGCCTGAAGGGTCAAACCAAGGTAGAAACCGCCTGAGGGATCACATTAATGGTAGAAACCGCCTGAAGGGTCACGTATGGTAGAAACCGCCATAAGGGTCAATTCATTGGTAGAAACCGCCATAAGGGTCAACTCATTGATAAATATCGCAGTAAGGATCAACACAAAGGTCTGATCCACCATACGGATCAAAATCCTTGGCAAATCCCAAAGCGTGGGATGCGCCTTCCTTAGGTTCCTACAAGTTAGGAATCCCATCATGGTATGACCTACCATACAGGTCAGAACTTAATCTCCCTAGGATATTCTGAATGACGAGTCCTAGGCATCTTCTTGAAAGTCGTCGCAACCGGCAGCATCCGACAGGTGAGCTTCAGGTAAGCCTCTCTCACTCCGGCCCATGTTCAAATTGTTAGAGCAAACCGGGGATTGATTTGAGCTTTTATAAATAGGCTTAAGGATCCGATGTCATAACATTTCTTCTCTTATTTTCCCAGTTGAGTCGGTTAGGAATCAGGTGCCACCTTATCTTTGAGAGAAACCTCTAACGAGATTCCTCTCAAAGAGGGGCAGCTGTTGACACCTGATTTTTTTTTACCATTTATTATTGTGATTTTTATTCTTTAAAATTAATTAAAAATATCAAAAAAGGTCATAAAATCACAAAATCAACTTTGGAAGCCTTGGTTTAACCTTAGGAACCAATTTTGAACAAAAAATAGTTCTCGGTATTTTTAATATTTTTCGAGTTTATTTAATTATAAAAATACCCAAAAAATCAGAAAAATACCATTCGTGGTCAGAAAAATACCCAAAAATATTCGATAATTTTGTTTTAATTTCCTCTTCAAGTGTGTCACTTTAAATCTCAAAAATTCGGCTCGGGTCAATATGTTCCTTCACAAACATAAACCCGAACCGAGCCTAAAAAAAAATCATTTTCGAGTCTTTTAGTTTTCAATTCTCACTTTTTATAAGCTATGACATTGGATTCTAAAGTCTTAAAGTGCAATTAGGTCAATTTGCCCTCCAAGTTAATCAATTTTTACCAAAATGGCTTAATTGCACATTTTTCTTTCAATTAGTCCTCGGTTTCACGGATGTATACGTATGCTCTACGTATTTATACATCATACGTATTTATACGTTATGCATATTTGTACTGTTTGGTAACCTCTTTAACTCTTGTAATAATAATAATGGTTATTATTTTTAACACCTTTGTTAGTGCCTTTTTTTAGCATTTTTGTATTGTGAGTGCTATTGCTAGTGCTATTTTTAAATAGCATTTTTGTATTATAAATTGTGAGTGCTATTGTTAGTGCTATTTTTAAATGACATTTATTTATCATAAATTGTGAGTGCTATTGTTAGTGCTATTTTTAAATGGCATTTATTTATCATAAATTGTGAGTGCTATTATTAGATAGAATTTATAATTGTTAGTGCTATTTTTAAATAGTATTTTTATATTATAAATTGTGAGTGCTATTGTTAGTGCTATTTTTAAATAGCATTTTTGTATTATAAATTGTGAATGCTATTGTTAGTGCTATTTTTAAATGTCATTTATTTGTGAGTGCTATTTTTAGATAGAATTTATAATTGTTAGTGCTATTTTTAAATAGCATTTTTATATTATAAATTGTGAGTGCTATTGTTAGTGCTATTTTTAAATAGCATTTTTGTATTATAAATTGTGAGTGCTATTGTTAGTGCTATTTTTAAATGTCATTTATTTGTGAGTGCTATTTTTAGATAGAATTTATAATTGTTAGTGCTATTTTTAAATACAATTTATTGGAAGGTATTTTTGGCTATAAAAGGATGGCAAGAGTTTTGAGGTTGAGGGGGAGACATTTTGTAGAGTGTGCAAATTTTTGAGAGCTTAGAGAGAAGAACACAAACACTCTCTATATTCTCATAATCTTGAGTGAGCAAAATATACTAAGTTCGGAATATTGATTCCGCATATTGCTAGCACAATTGTTGTGGAGTTATTAGTCGTCTCCCCGTTCGTCAATTGGTGGTGCGTTTGAACTAGATGCCTAACACTTGTGGAGGCTGAGATCGAAGAACATCGAACCGACACCTCCGTTCAAGCACGCTACGAGAGGTAATCTATTTACTCCCTTTGAGGCTTTGTGATTTTTTTCGATTGAAATGCACGAAGTACGCCTCTGGAGATACATGTATGGGTTGTTATTTATTTCCGCTACGTGTTACGTGGATCCCAACAGTGGTATCAGAGCCGATCCTTAGGTGTTTTCGTGCATTTAATTGATTTTTTGCAATTTTTGCAATACTATGGCCAATATGTATTAACGAATTGTTCGTCTTACATGGCTAATGGAGGTTGATTATTTTATATGATAAATTAATCAACGTAGCAAAAATTGAGACTAAATCAATTTTGAATCGAAAATTTATGGCTATCTTATTTTACGTAAAAATTCTGAATACGATTCAACGTAGAATTTTTATTGTGCCTTCCTAAGTTTTAAATTGTGAATTTATTACTTACGTGAAAGGGTGGTGATCATGGAAAAATCCCTAATCAATGTGATTGATGTATATATGAATGTATGATGATTATTTATATATTTGAGGTTGTAATTATTAAATGGAGGCTGCGTACTCCTTTTATTTTTCATGTAATCTTTATTTTTAGCATAGTCGATTGTTGATGTAAATGCTACGAGGATTACGTGGGGGAGCCTTTTAAGTCGGCGAGCTCTTTGGGGCCCAATTCTTGAAGAGTTCAAGAAACCAAGAAGAAGCGAAGAGCGGCTCTCCGTTATTAAAATATTAAAATGATTAAATGTGGTCTCATTGGCTCGAGACCCATTAAATCATAATTCCATGATCACCACGTAGGATAGATGTTTATGTGATTGACATCTATTTATTTATTATGATTACGTGAGCATGTTAAACTGGTTAATGTGCAAAGTCAGACTTACCTCACCCAAAATTGCGCCTGCATGAAATCCTAGTTAGGAAAATCACTCGCGTTAGGTACCGAAAGGGCGTTGGTAACGACACCAGCGTAACCAAGTCCCCGAACCCAAAAACTCTGGTTCCGTAGAACTGATCGATCTCTCCCAATCGATCAGTAAGGTTTCCGGTCTACCCTCCAAGAAAGACCGGTGGCGACTCCAAATGCATGTACAAGTTGCACATGCCACCACGACCACACTAAGGTCGAAAGCGATCGACTCTTATCGTCGAATCCTTCTGAAAAATACTCCCGCCGCGATTTGGTATGGGCCTGGGAGGGCCCGCGCCGATCCAAGACCCGCGATCGGTAATCCATTAGCCGCGTCCGCTTTCGGACGGGTCGCGACACTCCCTCAACTGATCTTCTTCTTCTTTTAGTTTCTTCCTCCCCCCTTTTCGGTCTTCCATTTGCGTGCGAGAAGAACCAGAACATAGTGTTATGTTCTGCTTGGTCAACTGGGTTGACTGGTTTGGGTCAACTCGACCCAGTTAACCCAGTTCGATATTTTCCCCAAAATCAATGCCAAAATGAGCATAAATCACAAAATTGATCATGAAATCAGACCCTATGACACAAATTCCATCTGAAAGATGTAAATTATGGCTAAATTGGTTTTAATTTGTGTGAAAGCCCCAAATCTAAGACAGGATCCGAAAGTGATTTTTGTCAAATTGATGTTCTTAATGGACGAATCGGCCCCAATTGAGCCCACCATCAGATTCAGGGGGTCAAAACCTATATGGAAGAAGCATTAAGGTTCTATGGGTGTCCCCCAAAAAAGTTTAATTTCAGAATTGCCACCATATGGACTAAAATGAATAGAATCTTTATGCAATTAGGTCCCTAAAGCCAAAATTGATCAAATCAGCACACAATTGAACCAAATTGAAGAATAGGGCAATCAAGTTGAATGTCAAGATTCGGAAAATGCAAAATATTGCAAATAAAAAGACTCAGAACATATTTTTTGACAAATTCAACTATGTATGTTACAAAGAAACACACAAAATTAAACTTGAATTTCGACTCTTGGTGAGGTCAAAATGACAAGGAAGACGTGATACAACGCCGTACAATAAAGATAAAAAGAAGATGGGAGTTTTGGAGGAAAACAAAAGTACACCCATTTATACATTGCATAGACATCCAGTACATACAGCGGAAGAGAAAGGACAAAAACATAAAGCCGCACACCTTGGGTAGCAAAGGAACTAAGGTATAGGGTTCAAAGGCTACTACTAAACCTTTCCTAAAGCCTAACACCAAAATTGTTCCCTGATCGCCTAATCCCCTTTCATTTAGACTTGTCCTTAGAACAGCTTGAATCATCTCTTCCATCGTCCCCCTCGACATCTGGGAAGTCTCTAATGGGACATCCTCTGAAGAATCTTCGGTATCTTCCTTGGCTTCCTCTTCCTCTTCTTCTTCTTCTTCCATGGCCTCGATAGTGTCAGCATAAATCTCTATATAGCTCATGTACTCATCAGAGGACAAAGGAGACTTCGGTACCTCAGGTATATTTCTAGAACCTCCCACAGATGCTGGGTTGTCCACTTCTATGCTCGGTCGGGACGAATGGCACCAAGTTGGAATCACCTCCCACGAAACATCCTCTGGCAGCAGGGGTCCCATCAAGCTACTATCTCCCACCTAACAGAACCAGGCTTCAAAACGATGAGGTTGCAGTTCTGGCTTCCCTTCGTCTACCCAGACCGTCGTACGCTTTCTGATGTACGTAATACCCTTCCGGTACGAAAACTCATCAAAATCAGCGATCATCTCCTTTGGATCGCCCAGACGGATTGGCATCGTAGTTAGGGTTTGGGGTCTGAAAAGTTTGTCACACTAAGGGGTAAGATCGACATCTCAGAAAGTGAAACCTAACCCTATACCTCAATGCAAGCCCTACCGGATCACATACAAATGCCATTCAAAATGCGGAATAACAAGCAATGCAATGGCACCAGGCATCTCACAAAACAATATCAAATATAGACATGGCCAATCAATACAAATAATCATGCTCAATCACATGGTCTTATACCCAAGCACATATACTCAAGTATACCACAACCACCTCTTTTCTCAACCATCCACATACTCCACCGGCACCCTTGCCACTTGACATTTCCAGGGTCATCAGACCAAACGATACTTTCCAGGTTTACGACTCTATGCCGCCGGGGTCATTAGACCAAATGGCATTCATATTTTTAGTTTATCTCACCAATCTCCGATACCGCCGGGGTCTCACTAGACCAAATGGTACCCTCAACATCATTCTCATTCAGCTTCACCAGGCCATCCAGACACACATGCAATTTATCTAAATACAAATTCATCAGTCAATCACATCATTCAATTACTCATCCAATGTGTCCAAGCATTCAGAGAAAGGATTAGGAAACACTTACCTAATTAAATAACACAATACAACACCAAGTAATTCTCCCAAAGCCACGAGTACCGAATCCCTACAAATGCGTCGTCCACCTAACAAGATTAACCAATCTTGAATCATAAATCATGGAATATTCACTTCCATTAAAGTAATATTTCCCTAGCCACACCGTTGGAAATTCAAGACACCCTTTTTTTATAACCATTGGATATCGTAACTCTCACTCCGAATCCTTAAACAGAATCGGCCAGTGTATGTACTCTCTCAAAACAGAACCGGTTTGGGTTCAAATAGCTTAAACGAGTCATAATCCAATCTCGTGTCTAACTCTTTACACAAAAAACCTTCCAAGACCTTCATTTACATGTTTAAAGGGTTCACTAAGAGATTTGGAGTTGGTTGACACCCCAAAGACAACAAAACAGTCCGATCTCCTCTTGATCAGAATCTGTCCATAATTTACCGCTACTGTTCATCCATGAAAACCGAAGTTAACACTATCTATTTGCAGCCATAATCTATCTGAACATAATACTATATGTTATGAAGCTCTCCAAAAAATTTGAGGTCAATCAGAATTTCTAAGAGGGTATACGATAACCTTCTCCCAGCTCGCGCAGAATCTATCAGTTTTTCTTACAAAAATCACCATAAAGTCACCAGACCTCATAAAATCGTAAAACCAACGGAAAAATGTCAAGGACACATAGATCTTACCTCTAAAAGTCGAAACACCACAAACGACCACGAGGAAGGCCTGCTCGAGCTCACTGAACAGCAAGCACATAATCGATTTTTCCAGGAAGTTTTCGGTTGAGGCTAAATGGAGAGAAAATTGAAGTGAATGTGTGGGAAGGGTATACACAGCAGATGAGGCCTTCAATATCATTGTCTCACAAATATTATTGAGCCAAATTTGATAAGACAAGGTCATAAATGCTCGGGGGTCTCATTGCTTGACAAGTGGCAAATGACCAATAATGCAAGATTAGCTTTGACTCAATCTTTGACCCCTTATAATTGAATTTTCGACAGCCATATGTGGGAAGAGGGATTGACCATTTTGTCCTTCATAAGTTCTTATGGCATAGATAAATGGTCTAGGGGCAAAATGGTCTTTTCGCACTTTCAGTCCAAACTTCACTTTTTCAATTCGAAATTATCATTTGGTGAGACATTGTCAAATTCCTACTCATAATTGGAGTTCTCTATTTCCAATTGCCAATTTTGAGCTTCCATTTCATGATCATTCGTCCGTCGATCGTAATTCTAGTTTGTCTCGAACTAACGGGCGGCTTTTACAAACATTATGCGTATCGATTATATGATTCTCATCATACTGAGGATAACTCAGGTTATGACAGCTTTGGTTGTCATGTAATTGCGAGGGTTCATCGCTAGTTCCGACGGCTTCGATCGTCATAGTTCGATTTAGGAAAATTTGCAAATTATACATTGGTTAAGTGGCTTCATCCGCGATCCAATCGTATGACGCTAGCATTGTATCCCTTAATCATTATCTGATCGGCCTCATTGGCTCTAAATGTTCCCTCGACAATCCTTATGGTCAAAGCGTCACTACCTTTTTCAAGTTTCCTAGGTCCACGTACCTTGTTATGCATTAGCCTTTCCCTTTTGGTCAGTTTACTCAAGATTGATCAGATCTGAGCGAGACAAAGCTGAAATACATCATAAGGTACATTCACACTCAACAGCCTCAAAATGGCAAGAAATTCAGAATGTCACAAGCCCCTTGCCATCCTTTTGCCGACCCCTTCCCACTAGATCTAATATCCTCGACATTAAAACATGTACCAAAAGGGGCAAGAAGATTTGGAAGGAAAAAAAGTCTACTAGCATTTGGCCAAATGTCGAAAGCTCAATGATGGTCCCTACCTGCATTGGGCTTTCAACTTTTTCAAAGCTAGCATTGACCAAATACTGGCCTAAAACTAAACCAAACACCTCAGCATTATTCCAAGGGGCTTTAGGGGCTGAAAGCCCCTTGGAAAAGCTGAACCAAACACACCATAAATACATGTCTTTTATCTTAAGCTTTAACTTTCACTTCCTAGGAAGAGGTTGTTTGAGTGAAATTGAAAGCAAGAAGTGTGTATATGAGGGGAAGCGGTTCGGCCACATGATGAAAAAGAAAAAGAAAAAGAATGAGATTGACTAAAGGAGTGAAACAAGTAAGAATTTTCATTAAGCACTATGGGTGGCATGAATATAACATAAGGTAAAATCATGATGGATAAATTGACTGAATATTGGCTCAATTTCCGAGGGGTGGCCAGCCATAATAGGATAGAAGATGTCCATTTTGTCCTTGATAATTTAATTATGCACATTAATCTCTAAATTAAGCTATAATTTGTACTATGGTCTTGATAATCTCACTTTAGAAGTCAAATTAACAATATCGTCCTTCATTTGGCCTCTTGATTTATTCAATTAGTGACAACCAATATCTAATCTAATATTGTGATCGCATTTAGTCGGTCAAGAGGAATCTCATATGTCAGATTTATACTATGGTCACTTGGTATTCTTCACTCTAGAGGTTAAATTAGTGCTTTCGACACTCAATACACCACATGACATATCTCAGTTAATGCCACATGCTTTGAGTTGAGAAGTGTCATTAGGAGACACTACGATTTCATTGACGACTGAGACTAAAAGCATGGTAACAACATAAGGAGTTGAAGATGTGATGTGGTCTAATGACTTGGTAGTGATGTTGACATGGAACATTCGGTTGACGTAGTTCAGTAGAAGTCGCAGATGTTGTTGGAAAATCAAGTTCATTGATGACCAGAATTTTTGCTCCAAGTATGACATGTCAATAAGTTTATTGCGATGTAGAATCTTACTGACATGTTTATTGACTTCATTCCTCTAAACAAGTTCATGCCCTGCTTGAGCTTGATAAATGTCTATGATGATTGAGCACCCATCAACGCCTTAGGAGAGTGCTATGGATGATGAACACTATGACTTGGCTTCAAACATCGAGTTAAGGTGGAAACTGTTAAATTTTTGTCTCGAATTTGAATCATTTACAGAACCCAATCCGATTGGAGGATATAGATTGATTTGTTAAATCGAATCTACTATAAAAAAAAATTATGGATTACTTTCTTATTTTCAATCAGAATTTTTCCTTGAATGTCGGATATATATTCATAGGAAGGTTTGTTTCTCGGAGATAATATCCAAGATATTTATTGCCCACAATGGAGTTCACGTTTGTTTCGTACGGTGGACATTTTTGCATTGCCTTGTGAGGGGTCAGTCAACTCCTTTGACTCCATGAAGCTGCACGAAGAAACAAATAAAACTTCTACATTTGTCTCAATTCTACCCAAAATTTTTATTTTTGTCTCAATTTTACCAGTCTAGTATAAAAAGAACCTTCAACTTTAACATATATCCTAATTATATCCAAAAGTTTTTTTGTCTCATAAAAAACCTCCAACTGTTACTTTATCCCAATTCTACCACCATCAGCATTCCGTCCATAATCACATTAATTAAACCTACGTGGCATTTTCACGTTGTTAATGAATTACATCTTAGCAAAGCCGACATGAAAAAATCTCTAAACTTCTCTTCTGTTGTTTGCTTCCCCTACATATTGTCGAAAAATACATAGTCACTCAAAACGGCACGTTTCGTATTCTTTTCGGCACTTAACAGTCCAGAAAACTGCTAGACATTGAGATATTTGGACTAACGATCTAAAATCTTGCAGTCCCTGAAGTCTACTGTTTCTAAATTTTGAAGATTCATTGGTAAGTTCGGCGAGAAAGCTTGAGCCACATAGAATTAACTAATGGTGATTATGGACGGAAGACTAACGGTGGTAAAATTGGGATAAAAGTAAAAGTTCTGAGGTTCTTTATGAGACAAAAAAAGTTATAGATATAATTGGGACATACGTTAAAGTTGAAGTTTTTTTTATACTAGACTAGTAAAATTGAGACAAATGTAAAAGTTTGAGGTTTTTTATGAGACAAAAAAAGTTTTGGATATAATTGTCACAAATGCTAAAGTTGTAGTTTTTTTGGATATTAGGCCTTATTTTTAGGCTTCTTGAACTGCGAGCCAACGTTATCCCAAAAAAAAAATGAGAGCCAAAAAAGAACATATAGACGTTCTTGTCTTACCCGTACGAGGAACAAACAAGACAAGTATCCATGTACTTGGTGAGTCTTCTGAGTGAGCTCTCTGTGAAAAATTGGGAGATATTACTCATGAGTTTATTTTGGAATTAATTTAGTAATGTAAAACACGGGAGCGTGTGTAACTCCGATTCTTTGTTTATAGTAGATTATATTGTTGGCTCTCCCTGTGGATATAGGTATGGACATTTGGATCGAATCACGTAAATATCTAGTGTTCTTTATTATTCCTCATTTATTTATTTGATGATTTCGTATTGACTTAATTGCAAGATCCGTTAGCGTTTCCGCGTTATATCTCAATAGTTATATTATAAGGTCTTTTTTTTCAACCGATAATGGAACTTAAGCAGAGCCTTTTGGACATACTTAACAATATATTTAAGGCTCAATAATTAATGTGAGACTATTTGAACTACGAGTTGGGCTTATCCAACTTTAACTGATCTGATTCATTTTAGTCGATCGATGGACTTTGCCAAAGAAGAAGCAGCAAGAAAGGCTTAATGCACCAATGGCGTTCATGGAGCCAACATTTAGTTTTAAATGTCTATCAGCCTTTCAAATTCAAAGGTAGCTCGATTGATGACCCGATTGGTTTGGTCCTGTAGCTTGGTCTTTATCAATACTTGCCTTCTATGTAGAAGCAAGACCCCACCGATCAGATCTGAAATTGACTCTGAGTACTACTTTAATTAGTGATTTATCAGAACTGATCAGATCAGGACCTCATTCCAAGTATTTTAGTAATTGATCCTGTCACAAAATGTATCGATGCTAAATAAATTTAAGAGTGGTTAGCACCTCATGAAGGGAACAAGAACTGGTACCAATTGTACTAGTTTCTAAGAAACTACATTTCATTCGGCTCCTTAAGCCTCATCATGTGAGCATATTCCGTTGACCAAACAGTATCTTTCCTATTAATGTATACATTGCTCAGGTAAAAGAAGTGAGCCACATGTGACAGATATTCCGTGCCCAAATAATTTTTTTCCCCAGGAAACTTCAATAAAAGAACTAATGGAAAAAAAAAAAAATGACCAGTGGTTTTCTTCTCCAGAAAACTTACCGGTAACTTACCAGCATTTTTATGGAATTATCCACTCTATTGATTTGATGATTTACGCATTACCACCTTATGTACTACATCAACATCAACATCAACATCAATACCATATTTATCCCAAACTAGTTGGGATCGGCGGTCAATGAACCCCTTTGTACTAACTAACCACCTTTTGTACTAACGAACCAAAATTCATTTGCATAACTGACAAAATATTTCAGATTTACCAACTCTCATACTATATTACCAATCAAAATTAGAGTGACGAACTAACTCTTTTAAGGATCAGCACCTAGATTAGCATGACTCACCAGCTTTTCTTCCATTAAGTTATCACTTAGTATTGGGTTATCAACTCTTTTTTGAGTTACTTAGAAGTATATTTGTTTTGTTTTAATTTGCCAAATTTTTCTTGTCTCTTGCAAGCTCTTTTTATTTTTATTTTTGCAATCTTTAGTAGCAGCCTAAAAATTTTCAACTATTTTTAGAAGTTACCAATCTTAATTAGAGTAACTTACCAACTCTTTCGTGAATTAGTTTACTTTGCAAGATAACTTTTCTTTCAATTACTAACTTTTCTTATCTTTTACCAATTTTTATGAATCTTCTTAAGGATGCCTTAAATTTTCCATCTCTCTATATTTAGTTGAAGTGATCTATCAACTTTTCTCCCATTAAACTTATTTGCTAGTTTTGGTTTACCAATCAATTCAAATGAGAGTGAGTAATCCAAAACTAGTTGTTAACATGAAGGGAGAAAAGCCAGTAAATTTATGTCGTTTGTAGAAGAATAAGAATTGGTAAACCCCCAAAAGATTTATCAAATAAAAAAAACCACTAAATGTGGGTAATTACTCAAATGATAATCAGTATTCCGAAACTAGTTTATTAGGAAAAAAAAGTTGAAAAGTTAGTCAAATAAGGACTGGTAAATTCACATAAAAGATTATAAATTCAAGAAATTGAAAAGAAAGACTAACAAAAAAAAGTTGATAAAAATAAGAAAAGTAGGGAATTCGCAAAGTATTAAAATGAAATTTCATAAAATTTTCTAACGAACAATTAAATGGAAAAACGAGTGATAATAACTTTTGTTGCCATTATTTTACATTTACCTAATCTGGCATAAACTAGCAGTATGGAGGAATAAAATCTGTATTTTGGGGAATGGAACAATAGAATCAATTTCCTTTTTTTTTTGTGACTTCCTGAACGAAAAGAACTATGAGAAATCTCACGATTTGTTTTTCATGGGAAAAATTACAACAACAAAAAAAATCCTAATCCTATTATGCAGATGTCAATTCAACCTAAACCTTTTAATTTGGCAATTTAGTTCTAAACTTTGTGACGATCAAGTCACTTCTAACAATTTTTGGCAGAGAACCGCTAACATGGATGCCACTCATACTACGTGGCACAGCAGAAGGCTAGCGCTAATGTGGACAATTTCTGTAATTTTATTTAAAATTTTATTAATTTTACATATAGTTTTCTGTTGTTCCAAACACCGGCCACTGAAGCCCTCACCAGCCACGAGTGAGGCAACCCTCTTCAGCGACAGTGGAAAATAAGAAAATTAAAATTCTAAAAATCCAGAAAAATTGCAAAAATTGTTCACGTCAATGTTGGTCGTGCCACGTCGGATAAACGAGTGCTTTTCGGTAAAAATTGGCTCGAAGGACTAAATTGGCAATTTGTCAAAAGGTTCATGATTGAATTGGCCAGATCAAAAAGTTTAAAATTAAATTGACATCCGTACAATAGATTACTGACTTTTGTTTTTTGAAATTATCGGGTTTTTTTCCGATTTAATACTAAAAAAAAATTTTACAAAATTAGTTACTATTTGAAACTATTTATGAAATTAGGTCTCGCGCGCCGGTCAAACTAGCGCGCGAAACCCGTGCGCTGCTTAAAGCAGCGGGCAGTGCTTGCGCGCTGCTTAAAGCAGCGCGCACTGCTTGCGCGCTGCTATAACCAGCGCGCAGCTCCTTGCGCGCTCATTCAAGCAGCGCGCAAGGAGCTCTGCCTTTTTTTTTTTTCTTTTTGGTTTTGTTTATTTCTTACGTGACATGCAATTGCTCCCCTTTTGGTTTTATTATTTTATTTTAATCATATTTTACTTATTTCTTACGTGCATGGTAACATGCAATTGCTTCCCTTGTTTTCTTTTACTTTTGTTTATTATTCAATTTGTTTTCAATTAATTTTTAATTTTTTTTCTTGTCGCTCTTGCCCCATCGTCTCGCTCGTTCGTTCGCTCGCTCGATTCCGTGGCCCCGTTGCCTCGTTCGTTCGTTCGTTTTTCGTTTTTTTTTCCTCATCACTCCGTGGCCCCGTTACCTCGCTCGATGACGCGCCTCGATTCCGTGGTCCTGTTGCCTCGCTCGTTCGTTCATTTTTCATTTTTTCTTTTTCCTCGTCACTCCGTGGCCCCGTTACCTCGCTCGCTCGTTCGCCTCGCTCGATAACGCGCCTCGATTTCGTGGCCCCGTTGCCTCGCTCGTTCGTTCGTTCGCTCGTTCATTTTTTTTCTTTTTACTCGTCACTTGGCGGCCTCGTCACCTCAATCGATCGATGACGTTCGCTCACTCGTTTTTCTTTTTCCTCGTCACTCCGCGGCCTCGTCACCTCAATCGATGACGTTTGCTCGTTCGTTTTTCTTTTTCCTCGTCACTTTGTGGCCTCGTTGCCTCGTTTGCTCGTTCGCGGAGGGACGAGGAAAAAGAAAAACGAACGAGCAAACATCATCGATTAAGGTGACGCGGCCGTGGTGTGACGAGGAAAAAGAAAAACGAATGAGCGAACGTCATCGATCGATTGAGGTGACGAGGCCGCAAAGTGATGAGTAAAAAGAAAAAAATGAACGAGCGAACGAACGAACGAGCGAGGCAACGGGGCCACGAAATCGAGGCGCGTTATCGAGCAAGTGAACGAACGAGCGAGGTAACGGGGCCACGGAGTGACGAGGAAAAAGAAAAAAATGAAAAACGAACGAGCGAACGAACGAACGAGCGAGGCAACAGGGCCACGGAATCGAGGCGAGTCATCGAGCGAGCGAACGAACAAGCGAGGTAACGGGGCCACGGAGTGACGAGAAAAAAGAAAAACGAAAAACGAGCGAACGAACGAATGAGGCAACGGCGCCACGGAATCGAGGCGAGTCATCGAGCGAGCGAACGAACGAGCGAGACGATGGGGCAAGAGCGACAAGAAAAAAAATTAAAAATTAATTGAAAACAAATTGAATAATAAACAAAAGTAAAAGAAAACAAGGGAAGCAATTGCATGTTATCATGCACGTAAGAAACAAGTAAAATATGATTAAAATAAAATAATAAAACCAAAAGGGGAGCAATTGCATGTCACGTAAGAAAGAAACAAAATCAAAAAGAAGAAGAAAAAAAAAAGGCAGAGCTCCTTGCGCGCTGCTTGAATGAGCGCGCAAGCAGTGTGCGCTGCTTATAGCAGCGCGCGGGTCTCGCGCCCTAGTTTCTCCGTCGCGCGAGACCTAATTTCGTAAATAGTTTTAAATAGTAATTAATTTTGTAAATATTTTTTTTTAGTATTAAATCGGAAAAAAACCCGAAATTATCCCATTTTCGATGTATGTGGCATGAAATGTTATCCTTTTCAACATAGGGAGTTGCTAGCAAGCCTAGCATGACTTTCTAACAGTATTGTCAGTTATTTCTGATCATACGATCTCCCAATCAATGAATATTTTATGCAAATCATGTGATGATGATGTGTGGATCTACGGCTGAGATTGAACTGTTCTTGACATGTCAGGAACGCATTTCCCTAGCTATCTAATCACCAATGATATGAGCAGCTATAATTTATAATTTTTGTGGATCTTTCCAAACAGTCTTATTTATTTCTGGAACATATTGAGTATGTGATTTATCTAAAACATTAATCCCATCTGGTGGATCTTTTATAACAAGGTTTCCTATTATATTGTATTATATGTATGTATGTATGTATGTATGTATGCATGTATGTATTCATATATTCAGAAATCAACAAATTAATTAACTAAATCAATCGTGATGTAACATGTCTTGTGTAAATTAAACATAAAGATAAAAGAAGAACCCCGTTCGCTTGTCATAGAAAAGTATATATACATGGAACGAACAAGTGGAAGCAACAAAATATAGACCATATCTGTCGAAGGGGCAAAGTCTCTTACCCACCTTCACCGTCAATGGATTCCCTTATTTCCACCGTTGTTCCGGTCATCGACTTCAACAACAAGGACTTGAAACAAGGGACAAGTTCATGGGCTTCGGCGATGAAACAAGTGTGCCACGGCCTTCAAGAGTTCGGTTGCTTTGTAGCTTTGTACGATGGCATTCCTCCAGAGCTCGACGGCTCAATCTTCAAGGCCACCGACGAGTTGTTCAGCCTCCCCACGGAGATCAAGAGCCAGAATGTCAACGACAAGCCTTACCACGGCTATGTCGGCCAAGTCTCCCTCATTCCCCTCCACGAAGGCTTGGGAATCGACAACGTCACGGATCTGGAAGAAGTCGGCAGGTTCACCAAGCTCATGTGGCCCGATGGGAACGACCACTTCTGGTATCTTGCTAACCATCGATTGGCTTCGTTTTTACGCAAATTTTTCCCTCTCAAGTCGCGTCCTTTATGATGTGCTTAACTAATGATTTGATTTGCTATGCGATAAGCGAGGTCGCGTACTCTTACTCAACGACAGTGGCGGAGCTAGATCATATGGTGGTGACGATGATCTTCGAGAACTACGGCGTGGAGAAACACTACGACTCTCATGTCGCTTCCACTAGCTATCTCCTTCGGTTCTTGAAATATAGAGCGCCCGAGACTAGCGACCAGGGCGACAATGCCATGCCCTGCCACACCGACAAGACCTTCCTGTCTATACTTCACCAAAACCGCATCAACGGCTTAGAAATCAAGACCAAGGAAGGCGAGTGGATAAAGTTCGACCTTCCCCCAAATGCTTTTGTCGTCATGGCGGGCGATGCGAGCATGGTACATTGCTCAGCCCTTCACTACTTTATCATCTAATGGATTCGATGCATGTTTTCAACATTAGGAGCAACTCTAATTCTCCGTGTATCGGCTTTCGACCAGGGATGGAGTAATGACAGGATACGTTCATGTTATCATCGAGTGACCATGAAAGCAAGCACCACCCGGTACACCCTGGGCTTGTTCTCGTTCCTCAACGGCATGATTCAAGTGCCTCGAGAGTTCGTCGATGAGAACCACCCTCTTAAGTATAAGCCATTCGACAACATAGGGTTGGTCCGTTTCTACGCCTCCAACGAGGGTCGCAAGCACGAGTACACTGTCAAGGGTTATTGCGGAATTGAAACTCTGGTCGTCTGATTTGTCGTAAGCTCAATAAGCCCCTTGTTATTTATGTAATTATGTGTCGGTGTGTAATTTTGCAATGTTGCAACTTCAAATGGTCTGTCTTCCCTATTTTGCTTAGCGGAATAATTATGTTATGAGGACTCTCGCAAGTTTGTCATGCCCGAATGTTGGCTTCTTTTGCTTTATAATGAAATCTGATGTAGCCTATGCCGTTGCACAACTTTTCGAATACATCATATTGTTCGAAGAAGCACGTCCATATGGACATAAGTTGAATTACTATGTCATTTCTATTCTCATCAATTAATAGAACTTAAGATCAATAACTTTGTTCCAACGTAGCACTTGCAAAGTCAATCCATGCCGATATACTTAACGATATAGTAGGGATGAATAATTAATGCAAGACTAATTGGGCTTATCCGTACATCGTTTCAATTTGTAGGGTGAAAGCGTTTTCATTTCAAGATTAATTGGGAAAAGGGTTAATGCCCCAGTGGCGGACATAGAGCCATCTCCAACACGAATAA
Source organism: Rhodomyrtus psidioides (assembly GCA_021437785.1). NCBI lineage: Eukaryota > Viridiplantae > Streptophyta > Magnoliopsida > Myrtales > Myrtaceae > Rhodomyrtus > Rhodomyrtus psidioides. The sequence goes on from JAILYB010000082.1 coordinate 641,389, forward strand.
TTTAGTTCATACTCGCTATAAGAAATTGCAAATGCCATCACAATTTGTTTCTCTCTTGTTTTGGACGTCGGTGAAAGAACTTGTGGCTTGTTTGTGAAAGACGATCGACAGAAAAAACTTCAGCCGTCAAGAAACGAACCTCCGATATGAATTGCACACGTACTTTTCCCTATATATATCTTCACACCCAATTGGGTTGGTCCCCCAGCTTGGTCTGTATCAGTACTTGCCTTCTATATAAAAGCAAGACCAATCGATCAGATCTGGAGTTAGATTTTGACTACTACTTTAATTAGTTATTTATCGGGAGATGATTTTGATAACTCATCGTATCATCAAAAGGATCGGTGCTAATTAAATTTAAGAGTGGCTGGCACCTCATGAAAGGAAAAAGAACTGGTACCACATGACTAGTTCCTAGGAAACTATATTTCAAAATCACCTCCCGATAAATAACTAATTAAACTAGTAATCAGAATCAACTCCAGATCTGATCGTGCCACAAAATATGGATCTATGCTAATTAAATTTTAAGAGTGGTTAGCACCTCATGAAGGGAACAAGAACTGGTACCACATGTGCCAGTTCCCAAGAAACTATATTTCTTTCGGCTCCTTAAGCCTCATCATGTGAGCATATTATTCCGTTGACCAAACACTATAAAAGAAATACATAATTCCAAGAAGACAGCATCCCATGCACCATTCTGCATATTACTATATATACATTCGTTCTTTTTTTTTGTAGGGTATTACTATATACACTGCTAAGGTAAAAGATGGGAGCTTTATACGTCGCTAAAGTTTTGAACCTATTGCAATCGTAGCAATTCAATTCTACACATTTTTTTCATTCTATCAATTTATCCCAAATATTTTGACGTTGGTACCAATTCAGTCCATCCGGCCAAAATCGACTGAAAATCACTAATGTGAACATCAGACACTCTACGTAAAATGGCCGCCACTAATGTAGATATTTTTTATAAATAATTTAATAACTTTTTGAATTTTTTATTTTTTTTTCTTCCTGCCGCCTCATTTTTGTCGACTAGAGCCAGCAAACACTCATCGGCTACTGGCCCTTGCCAAATCTGGGCAAGGGCCAACTTTGCTAACAGTCAGCAGGGCCACAAAGCCCCATTCAAGATCTAGGCGAGGGCCTCCTCGCCCGTGGTTGATAGGGCTGCGAAAGGTCATTGGTGAGGACCATGCCATATTAAAAATGTTTATGTTAGCATCGACCATGCCATTTAAAATGCTCTGCATCCACATAAGCAACTTTCGGATAAAATTGGCCAGATAGATTGAATTTACACCAATTTGAAAAGGTTTCAAAGTAAATTGATTTGATTAAAAGTTTAGGACTGAATTAGTACCAATGCCATAGGTTTAGAACTCTTTTGGTATTTTCCTTTAATTATATTACCAATCTAAATTAGAGTGACATACCAATTGTTGAGAAAATTTCCTAATAGATTTTGAAGATGACAAAACATTATCTAAATATGATAAATGCATCTGAGCATTTGTTTACTGGTACTACTTAAGAAAGAAGTATATTTCAGTGTCATCTATGCTTTTGGACTATATGAGTTGAATTATGCAATTATAGACTAAACTAGTGTCTTTGTAGATATCTTCTTATATACTATGTGGATATTTTCATGATAAGAAATTGGAACACAACTATCTTCAAGTCATTTAATATCTTCAGAATCAAGAAGCTTTCAGACTCAGACAATATGACCTACATTTGAAGTCTATCAAGAAGTATTAAGACTCAACTCATATTCAGACTAAGTCTCGGGGTCAAACTCATATTCGGACTCCGACGCAGACTACTACGTATCACAGATTATCACAGAATTTATTCTAACGGCTAGTGATGTGGTTTAGATTTCAATCTTGGAAATCATCAATCATGAAGATTGTCTCGCAAAACAAGTTTTACCATAAAATATCCTAATTAACTGATTGACGAAGACAAGAATTATTTCTAGACAAAGAACTCTACTTATGGAAACTTAGATTTGATTGTATGTGCAACTGAATCAAGAGGAGATTTTGATCTCATCTCTCAACTGCTACTTAGGGTGTGAATGATAACCATTCTGTTCTAGAAATATATTTCTGGCTAGAAATAGTTTTTTTCTATTTATGTTTCTAGATGAGTTTTTGAGCAAAAAAATGTGTTTGATAACGATATAATATTTCTGATCATAGAATAGAAATTTATTTGACAATAGTTGAAAATGTTTACTTCTAGAAAATGCAATGGCCGGTCGGCGGCGACGGCGGAGGGCGAGTGGCGGCGGCGATCGACGACGGCCAGCGTCCGGCAAGGGCCGACGAGGGATGGCCAACGGGGGGCGACGGGTGGTGGTCGGCAACGGCGGATATTTGAGAAAAATGAGATTTCTATTTTTGTTTCTCGAATAAGTAGAAAATTGTCGTTTCTCATTTCTCCTTCAAATTTATTTCTAGAGCAACTTTTTGTTTCAGATATAGAAAAATGGAATTGCGTTACCAAACGAGTTTCTGTTCCAAACTTATTTCAAAAATAGGTTTGGAATAGAAATTCTATTTCTGAAACGTTATCATGCACCCACTTAATTTTCTTTTGGCAATTCTTTTTAATGGATTGATTGGAGATTAATCCTCTAAAGACTATACAAAGAATACCTCTGAAGACTACACAATGGATAGATTGGAAGTGGAGCATTAGAAAAGGAGATCGAGAAGTTAAAGTGTATAGAGAAAAGGAGATCGAGAAGTTAAAGTGTATAGAGAACCCATATTCTTAAATTTCAAAGTCTGAAGAGAACTTCGATCATATATGTCTTTCTTGAGCTATAAACTCTAATCCTTGGGTGGTGTTGTTAAAGTGATAAAGTATGATAATGTGATCTACTAACTCAAGTATCATGACTCGGTTTAACCTCTGATTAATTGATTAGTGAAATCCAGCCAGTAGACTGTTATTGTGGAGAGTGGTCATGGGATTAATATGAGTCAAGCAACTATTAACATCTGTGCATATGATAGTTTATTGCACACATGTAAATTTGATTATATATCCCTATTTCTATTCAGACTCTAATTTCGATATGATCCTGATAGTTTAAAGTCCGCATTAGTTTATCAAGTTCTTAAAAAACACATATTCACCCGTTTCCTCTCCCCTCTTGGTTATTTAGCTAAATTTTGGATTATCAATTTTCATTTGAGTTATATACCAACGTGTGATATTTTTTTCTAATTTGCCAACTTTTCTGTTAAGTGACAAATTTTTGTGTTAGAATATATTGTAATTGTCATATATTATGCTAGCAAAACTCTTTTACAGCTCAAATTAATTATACCACTACTGAAAAAGAATTGTTAGCTATTGTCTTTGCCTTAGATAAATTTTGCTCTTATTTATTGGGATCTAAAGTGATAATTTATACTGATCATGCAGCCCTAAAACACTTGTTAGCAAAGAAAGACACCAAGCCCCGACTGATTCGGTGGATTCTTCTGCTACAAGAATTCGACTTAGAGATCCAAGACAAAAAGGGCGCATCAAATGTGGTGGCGGATCACTTATCACGAATTATTGTTGATCAATCCACTACTATCCCAATTCATGATGTTTTTCCAGATGAACAATTATTTGTTGTTTCTAGCTCTCCATCTCCCTGGTTTGCTCACATAGTTAATTATTTGGCTACAGGTCAACTCCCTCATGGATGGAGTACGCAAGAAAAAGATCGGTTCTTTTCTCAAATCTGATTATATTTTTGGGAGGACCCTGACTTATTTCGACAATGTTCTGATCAGATTGTGCGTAGATGTGTGCCCGACATTGAGTTTGTTAGTGTCCTTGCTTTTTGTCACTCCCATGCGTGTGGAGGACATTTTGGGGGTAAGAAAACAGCGTTGAAGGTATTGCAATGTGGTTTCTATTGGCCTACTCTTTTTCGTGATGCATCTAAATTTTGTTCACAATGTTTAAGATGTCAGCAGACAGGTAACTTGAGTAAGCGTGATATGTTGCCTCTTACCCCAATTCTTATTGTTGAGATATTTGATGTGTGGGGGATTGATTTTATGGGACCATTCCCACGTTCTTATGGTCTAGAGTATATATTAGTAGCTATTGATTATGTTTCTAAATGGGTTGAAGCAGTTGCTACTCGTACTAATGACCATAAAGTTGTGATAAAATTTGTGCAACATAATATTTTTAGTAGGTTTGGATTCCCTCGAGCTCTTATTAGTGATGGAGGTTCTCACTTTGTTCACAAGAACTTTGGGCTTCTTCTAAAGAAGTATGGAGTTAATCATAGAGTAGCTACACCATGCCACCCTCAAACAAGTGGTCAAGTGAAGGTTTCGAACCGAGAAATCAAGAAAATCCTCGAGAGGACGGTTCGACCAGATCGCAAGGATTGGTCCTTGCGTTTGGATGATGCATTATGGGCATACCGAACCGCTTACAAGACTCCCATAGGCATGTCTCCATACCGCTTGGTATTTGGGAAGGCTTGTCACTTACCAGTGGAGTTGGAGCATCGAGCCATATGGGCAATCAAGCAATTCAACTTTGACATGGCTCAAGCTGGTTCTCATCGTCGCCTTCAACTTACGGAATTAGAGGAGCTGCGCAATGATGCCTATGATAGTGCTAAACTTTATAAAGAGTAAACTAAAGCCTTCCATGACAAACACATTGTCCGCAAGACCTTTGAACCTAATCAAAAGGTTTGGCTCTTCAACTCCAAGCTTCATCTATTTCCAGGCAAGCTTCGCTCTCATTGGGATGGACCTTACAAAGTTCTTCAAGTTTCTCCCTATGGTGCTATAGAAATTCAAAATATTAGCACGAGACAAATTCTTAAGGTGAATGGACAGCACTTAAAAACTTATATTGACGGCCTTGCTAATGGTCAACTTATTGAATCCACATCCTTGGCGAAGCCTTTGCTTGATGAGTGATCTCATCCATGTCTGGCTAAAGATAATAAACTTAGCGCTTTTGGGAGGCAACCCACGGTTTGAGTATTTATTTTCATATTATTTCAGCTTTACTTTTATTATGTTTTTTTTTGTTATTTTTTTTTAGGTTTCATCTACACAGGGAAAAGTACACCTGGAGTGCCTTAACTTTCGTACGGCGTGCACTTAAGTGCCTTAACTTTCAAAGTGTACACTTGAGTGCCTTATCGGAGTAAAAGTGTGCAGATGAGTGCTATTTCCGGCCAGTCATCCTACATGTAATTTTGGATTATTTTTTAATTGCTAACATGTATTACGTGGAAAATGCCTGATTTGCCAACGTGGAAGATGTTATCCACGTCGATTTAAAAGAGACGACGTCATTTCTTCGGGTAATGAGACGTCGTCGTTTGAGCAATAGGGTAAAATGAGATCGTGGGAGAGAATTAGGGCAAATCTGTTCCTCTCTTGCACATCTGTTCCTCTCTCTCACGAATTGGGGCTTCGATTCTAACACTGAAAGCGAAGGTCTCTCAATCGCTCTGGTGGGTCGTGTGTTTGAATTGACGTCGGTGTTTGAAGATTTGAAGCATCGGGACCTCTCACGAATTGGGGCTTCGATTCTAACACTGCAAGCGAAGGTCTGTCAATCGCTCTGGTGGATCGTGTGTTTGAATTGACGTCAGTGTTTGAAGCTCTGAAGCATCAGGGCGTCTCTCGCGAACGAATCTCGTTTAATCAAGGTAATGTTTAGTCATTTGTTGTTTTTTATCCATCGACGACAAAACAATTGAAATCTTGTTCAATATGGTGTTGTTAAGAGAGTGTGAAAGCGGGGAAAACGACATCGTTTCTCTATACATTGAGAGCGAATGTTAGGATGTGAAGGGTAGTGAAGTTTTATCTGTTCGATGGAGAAATGAGTGAAATTTTTATTCAATATCGTGTGAAAGAGTGCAAAAGCGGCGAAATGACATTGACCAGAATAGGGGTTGCTGCTAGTGTGTTGTGAATTTCAAGTTGTCCATATTGCAGAATGTATTCAAGTTGTCCATATTGCAGAATGTGCGCAAGTTCAATGTGTTGAAGTTGTCATGTATTGCAGAATGAGTTTAAGATGAATGTGTTCAAGTTGTCCTGTATTGCTGAGGTTTTGATTTCCTATTTTGGTTTAGAAACTACGACCTTTCCAGGATTGTGTCACATTCTTACTCAAGTTCATCCATTTGTTTCATCTGTCTAATAGTATAGGGGTAGTTTTATGTTGTACCATGTCGAAGGAACCTCATATGGCGAACGACCTTTATCAGTTGATCTTAGAAGGAGGATGCTTTGGTTTTGGATGGGGGGAGGAGACAATTATTTTGTTGATAGAGGGGTGAGCATAAGAGTGATGAAAGATGGGTGGATACTTGTGGTGTGGTTCAGGTGGGAGATGTTTGCATTTAGCTTCTTATTTTATTTGCAGTCGGACAACTCCTTTATGATACTGGTGACATTCTTTTTGGTCAATGCTGCATTACTTTAATGATGCAACGTTATTTGCAGGTAAAAAGAAAACAGAGTCAACTACAATGGCGAATGAGGGCACTGAACTTGAAGAAAAAATAACAGGACTGAACTGGGTCATTTGCGCTGCTGGGTAGGTACATTGAACTAGGTGATATTGCCGGCTCGAAGTGATAACACTAATGTTCATGTCAATATAACTCGCGAAGATGGAGACACTGAACAAGATGTCATCCTTATCAATGAGTTCAAACACGCCGACATCTCTCACACAAAGACCAGTTTCTCTTATGACGAGGTTGGTCCTTACTCGTATTAAGGGCAAAAGTGGTCTTTGTGTAAGAGATGTTTGCGTGGTTGAGCTCATTGACGGGATGACATCATGTTCAGAGTCTCCATGTTGACTAAGTCATCACTTCGAGCCGGCAATATCACCTAGTTCAATGTACCGCAACTTTGGAGGAGTTCAGACGTGTTGATATATCGAGGACACCGTCCAAAGAATATGCTCCATCTACAACTAGATGATTTTTTTTTATAAGGGAGGTTTGGCTGGTTTTGATTTTTATCAGAGGGTTAGCTGTTTGAAAAGTAGTTGGTACAGACATTGTAGATGACTACAAGGGATTGGTGTTTATTTTTGTTTTTCATCACTAGGGTTTGGCTGATTTTTTGTTCTTATCAGGCTGTTTCAAACCATGTTTGTACAGACATTGTTGGATGACTATTGATTGTTTATGTGTCATAGCGTGCTATTTATAAAGTTGCAGCAAACAGGTTTTAATTTAAGAATGGACCTTTGCAGTGTTTGCCATGGCACTTATCTGTTCACTTTTACAAAGTTAATGAACTTAAGTGTTCGCTTTGATGAAGTTCATGCACTCAAGTGTTCACTTAAAAAAGATTTTGGCACTTAAGTTTTTCAATTGACGAGGTCTACAAAAAAAAAAGAAATGATTCGAAAAAATTGAAATGATTCGAACTCTACAAGAAACAAGAAATATATCAAATATCGACCAGGTCTAAAAAAAATGAAATGCATTCGAAAAAAATTTGACAACGTAAAAAATAGTATTAGTTTACATATGTAAAAATATTACGCAGGGCCTTTCGTATTTGTGTCAAATCTACTATGATCGTAAAGAAGTCTTAAGGCCGGCCTTTATTAACAATTCTGAAACAACAAACGTTTTAGAATCACATCGTGCTTGTTTGGCACTTAGATGTTTGCTTTTACAAAGTTACTGCATTTAAGTGTTCGCTTTTATAAAGTTAGTGCACTTAAGTGTTCACTTGCACAAAGTTAGAGCACTTAAGAGTGCAGTTGAACAAAGTTAAGTGCACTTAAGTGTTCACTTTTGTAAATTTTATACTATTTTTTAGGAAATTTTTTAAATTATTTTAAAGTTGAAAAATGGTAAAGGAAATTAGGACAAAAAAAATTGACCCACGGTCACGGCTTTATATTTGTGTCAAATGCGACGATTTTGTAAATGCGAGGATTTTGTAAATAATTGGAAAAAAGGTAAAAAAAAAATATGAAATTACCTATGGAAATTACCATTGAAAAATAGTTTGTCGCGAATTCGTACATTTCGTGGCAAATTACATTATCAGTAACTCATTTATCGCAGAATTTGAGGCTTGTCGCAAATTGGGGACAAATGCAAGCCGATGAAAAAAAAAGGGGGGGCAGGTCTGCGAAGTTTCAAGCACAGTCCGTGCAGGGCCAATTTAAGACATTACTTTTTTTTATCTAAAAATATGAAAATTTTAAATGAAATAATTTTAAGTAAGATGTTTAAATAACACAGTCTGTGCACTTGTAGGCAGACGCTGCCGACCCCACCCAAATGACGCCGCAGACCCCACCCAAACGACGCCGTATCTTTAAATAACTTGGTACGACGTCATGGGCAGAGCTCGGTTTAAGACCTGAAGGAGATGCAGGGCAACTTTCATTTTGCCCCAAATCGCATTAGGGCTTCATTTTCGCTTCTCATCGAGCTCTCTATCGCGCGGTTTACTAAGTTCAGTCGAACCTCTGAAGCAAAGAGGGCTTGTGAGCGGAACGAATCGCGATTATACACTGGTGAAGGTTAGTCCTTTTTGTAATTTTTTTTTTGTATAACGACAATAGTGAGCGACATTGACCGAAAGCCCAGTGAGTGACAGATTATGTTCGCCATTAAAGTTTCTCCTTTTTGGTACACTCGAGGGCCTAATGTGGGGACCGAATGTTAAAGTTGTCGTGTTTAACTAAGGGGGCCTAACGTGGGGACCGAATGTTAAAGTTGTCGTTTTTATTTAAAGTGGATTGTGGGGGGACAGATTTGAAGTTGTTTGTCTATATTGTCACTGAAAGTGCTGCCGTTTGCAAGTGCTGCCGTTATGTATTGTTAAAGTTGACAATGATGTTTGTTTGTCCTGCTCGCTATTAACTTGAATTATTTTTCCTTGTATGTAGTGTCTATATGGGTGATACATCAGCTACCTTTCGAGTTTGGACAAGGGGTAAGTTTATTTTTGGAGAGGTATGCGATTATGTAGGGGGAAATATGGATTCTGTCCTCGTCGACATCAGTAGGATGTCGTATGAAGACCTTGTCAACGCTATAGCTGAACAGGCCAATTGCACAGTAGGAAAAGTTTACTATCAAATGCCTGGTAAAAGTCTTAGGGATGGTGTCAGACATGTGTTTGATGATCACGGTATGAGGGATATTGTCTACCATCGCATGCATGGTCACGAAATTTTTATGTATGTTAAACACAATGGTGATGGACATCAGGAAGCAGTGTCGCAGCCTCGTACTGAAAGCGAAGTAGCTGACGAAGCATTTCATAGAGATCTGAGAGGGCAGGAAGCTGAGCCTTCTCACGTAGCTCGTGTGATAGAGTTATGTGGGCAAGCTCAGCCAAGTGGTGGCAGCATTGATGACGGCTCTGGATTTGTACTTGATGAAGAGACTAGAAGAAATATCCCATTTTGGGATGTTGACGATGAAGATGATGAAGATGAGGAAACACTTGTGTATACACTTTGCACAAGTGATGGTGATGATGAGGATATGGAACTAGCCAGGGCAGAAGTGAGGGAATATCACGAAAAGATCAAACAACCGTTTCAGGTGGTTGGTGAGGGCTCTTCAGTAGACCGCGATGGACTTCAAACGGATGGTGATGATGGTGAATATGCTGAGAGCAGCTCAGAAGATGAGGATGATGAATCAGTTCAGCCACGAAAGAAAAGTAAGTTTCCCTTTTATGATGCAACTAGTGAAAGTCCAGTATTATATGTGTCGATGAAGTTTGATGATGCGAAGCAATTTAGAGATGCTATCGTAAGGCACTCAATCAGTGAACAGAGGAACATTAAATTCATTAGAAATACCAAAGAAGTTGTTCGAGCAAAGTGTACACATGGTAGTTGCCCTTGGCATATATATGCTACAATGAACAAGAGGACTCGTTCATTTCAAATTCGGTCACTATAGGAGGAGCACACTTGTAGTATTGCTTTCGATAATAATAGAGTGACTAGTGCATAGCTGGCCAAGCATTTCTTTAGCACCATTAAGGACATGCCAGATATTAAAGGTCCTCAGCTGAAACAGCTAGTGAGAGAGCAAATAGGTGTGAATGTTTCCAGCACTCAATGCAAAAGGGCCAAGTACAAAGTGATGCGTACATTGATGGGACAGTACAAAGAAGAGTATGCACAAGTCTGGGAGTATGCTAGGGAATGTAGGTTCCAGAATCATCCTAGTAGAATTCATGTTGAAGTTGTGGAGAGGCCATTGCCTGGTGATGGAACGCAGTTTGATCGGATGTATGTATGTTTCGAGGCATGTAGAAAATGGTTCCTCGCTGGTTGTAGGAAAATCATTGGTTTGGATGGGTGTTTTCTTAAGGGGTTATGCAAAGGGGAGGTCTTGGCTGCAATTGGGAGAGATGGAAACAATCAAATGTTTCCAATAGCATGGGCAGTGGTGAAGGTGGAGAACAAAGACGTTTGGACTTGGTTTTTAAAAAACCTTTTGGCTGACCTTGAAATAACCGATGGAAGCGGCTGGGCATTCCTAAGTGACCAACAAAAGGTACTTTTTCTTTAACATTGAGTGCATTTCTATTATTGGATACCAAATGTCGCTTATGCATTCTTGTTTAATGTGTAGGGACTTGTGCCAGCAATTGCTGATTTAATGCCATATGCCGAGCATAGACTGTGTGCTCGGCACATATATGCTAATTGGGCAAAGAAGTATAGAGGAGAGCAATTGCAGAGGCAATTCTGGATGATTGCCAAAAGCACAAATATGGCAGATTTTCGAATTCAAAAACAAGCCCTACATGCATTGTCACCGGAAGCTTTTAACGCATTGTTCGAAATTGACCCACAACATTGGTGTAGAGCCTTCTTTGCTGAAGAATTCAAGTGTGACGCCATCGACAACAACCTGTGTGAGGCATTTAATGGCAGGATTATAGGAGCCAGGTGCAAGTCGATCATTAGTATGCTGGAGGACATTCGATTGATGGTGATGACTAGGTTACAAAGGCTGCGGGATGAATGTGCAAAATGGCCTACACAATGTGGGCCTAGGATTCTGAAAAAAGTGGAACAGAGCATTGCTGACAGTAGATTTTGTCATTCAACTTGGAATGGAGACGATGGACATGAGATATTGAATGATGGTGAAAAATATGTAGTCAATTTGGATAGAAGGAGATGTTCTTGTCGAGCATGGCAATTGAGCGGAATACCTTGCCGCCATGCCATTTGTGCCATACAACGGCAGGGACTAAATGCAGAGGATTATGTGGACGAATGTTACAAGAAAAGCAAGTATCTTGCCTTATATGGATTTATGATGCAGCCACTACGAAGTAGCAATTTTTGGGAGAAAACAAATCATCAACCCCCAGAACCCCTCCCAATGAAGAAGCAAGTTGGCAGACTTAAGAAGAAAAGACGACTGGAGGATATTGAGCTCTCTGCTCACAGAATGACCAGGGCTGGTGTGCCAATTCACTGCTCATTATGCCATGAGGAAGGGCATAATAAGACCGGTTGTCCAACAAAGAAGGTCCAACAAGGACAGCAAGTCACCACACAGTCGAGTACTGATGCAGCGCAAGATGACATGAGGAGGGGAAGTGGCGATGGAGGAGGAAGTCCCGAGACAACTCATTCGACTCAGAGAAGCAAACTTCAAGTAAGATGTTTCAAAACTTATGAACCGAATCATTTGTTTATTGAAGTTGTTGAAAACATTAATCATCATTTGTAGGTTAAAAGAAGACAAAGTCAGCCTACAAGTGCGGCTGAGGACAACATAAGAAGCAATGTTGACTATTTGATTGGTGATTTGTCTTTTTTTATGTATGTGTTGTTGCATTGCATTAAATATGTTATGTCATTTTGCAGGTTCAAGGAAAAACAACTCAGGTTGTAGGGGTAAACGAGGGCACAAGAGGAAGTAACGATGGAGGACAAAGCGCAGGGACGAAACACTCGATACAGAGGACCAACATTGAGATGAGTCTGGTCATTGTTTGTCTAGTTTTTTTATGTAGTTGCTGCTGCACCTGTTTAATTAGGCTAAGTCCTCCATCAGGTCACCAAAGGAAAAAAAAAACAAGCTGTAGGGGCAAAGGCTGGTCTGTCGGTACAGCGGACTGAAATTGAAGTATTTTCCTGGAGTTGGTCATTGGACTTGTTGATGTATTATTATTTTTTTTCAATTATTTTAATTATGTTGTGTCGGTTTTCCAGGTTAAACGAAAACAATGTCAACCTACTGAGGTAGTTGAGGGCACTATAAGGAGTAGTGATGCGGGACAAAGCACGGGGACGCCTCAGTCGACGGAAAGGAGCAACGTTCAGACAGTGTACAACAGACGGGGTAAAAGAACATCAACTGAGCCATCACAAGCTTGTGAGGGAATCGTTGAAAGCAATCATGCCGAACAAAGCACGGGGCCAACTGAGTCGGACAGTGTACAACAGACAGTGGTTGATCAAGTACAATAAAAATTAAATTCAAAACAATGCATGGTGCAAATGAAATTGACTTCAAAACTGTGTCATTAGTGATTGTGCGTGCCATATGTAAGTTAAAAAAACTCAAGTGATTTTAGAAAAAGAGGCACCAAGATGAACACATGGTCTAATTGGGAAAAGGCTACGGGAGCATGGCTATGGATTATTTACACACGACAAAACTGGCATGATTATTTTTAATGTAAGGGGATCTAGGTGCATGGTATGCATTTTTAAGTTATTTCATAACATGGTAACTAATAATTATGGTTGTATTGCAGCCTGGGAGGAGTACAGAGGTGCTAATATCTGAAGGACACTCAGCTGGACAAGCTACTGCAGCACGAACAAGAAGTCAAGTGCATGCACGCACAATGAATTCAACAATAACAACCCGTGCACAATCGAAAAAGCTGCCAATGGCAGCTCCAAAACCGAGGGTGCCAAGGCCACCTCGAAGAGGCACCAAAGAAGGCCCCAGCCCCAACATTAGCTCCATCCGCATCAAATGATCCTCCAGCAGATAAGAGAGTTGAAGAACAAACCCCAGCTAAGGATGTGCCTATCGTTCCAATCCGAAAGAGTGCAAGGCTCATGACTCATTTCAAGACAGTTCAATCTGATCGCGTTATTCATCTTGGGTAGTTAGGATGATTTTGGAGGGTTGGCAGTTTAAGCTGCTTCTGTTTTTTGTGGTAGGAGGGGTTGGGTTTGTTTTTTGATGTGCGCAGGTTTCTATTTATGTGAGCTGGCACCTATCTGTTTGTTAGTCTCAAATATGAGGGTTTGGATTTTTTTTTTTCATGTTTAGGTAAGCAGGTAGGTTTCTGTTGTTTGTTGCTTGGGCTGTTTTAATGTTGGTACAAGATTGTTAAGGAATGTTGCAGCGACATTGATGTATGTAAGCTACTTTGAGCACTTTGAGACATTTTTTTGCCTATTGTAAGCTGCAGCAACTTTGTTGCTTTTAATTTAATGAAGCACAAATTTAGTTTGTCCTTTTTGTGCAATTTAGTTTGATGCAAATGCAGCTCATTTGGTGCAGCTTGTTCCTTTCAATTTAATGAATCACGATTACTGGGTCCTTTTTGTGATGATAGCATATCAATTTACTTGTTTTTTGGGGTTTTTGAGAAAGAACAAATCAAGAAGTTCTGTTCAAATTTTACAAAGATTTTGAAACTTAAGTGTTCACTTTTACAAAGATTTTAGCAGCTAAGTGTTCACTTTTACAAAAAATTGGCACTTAAGTGTTCAGTTTTACAAAGTTAATGAACTCAAGGGTTCACTTTTACAAAGTCTAGCCACTTAGGTGTTCACTTAAAAAAATATCTAGCCACTTAGGTGTTCACTTAAAAAAATATTTAGCACTCATATGACCACTTGCAAATTTATTTGCAACTTGTACTGCACGACACATCAACGAAATTTTCACCATCACCACACTTCCATTTCTCATCCACCAAATTTATTAACATGCTCAGTCAGTAAAATCAATGAGCAAGCACAACACATTTTTATACAATATTGCTATAAGCCAAAATTTATGCACAATGCATCATCAATAATCAGCAATAATCAGCCAACATCCAAACCAGCCATGTTCATTCATTCGAGAACATTAAACCACAACATCGAGCACCACGCTATCTACTCAACTAACACTCCAAAACAGGCCACTGTCATTAGCCAGTTTAGGAAGCAATATCCAAAAGTTTACAGTCGATGCCTCGAATACTAAAATTCATTATGGAAGACTAAGTTGGTTCTTCTTCTGATAACCGATCTTCTTTACGAACACAAACCACACCACAATCGTTACCAACAACACAACCAATGCTCGATAAGTATCCCTTTGAATTTTCATCCTTGAAACTTGTTCTTTCAAATGGTTGATCAAAGATTCGAGGCTCTTCATTTCTGCTTGCATTGAGTCAGCATCGTCCACCTCATCTGGCAACACGGCTCGAGCTTCGCTGCATCCTTCCATTAGCTGCAAGATCACCTTGGTTGCTTGGTTTGGAAATTTTCCGTCTACCCACCTGAAATACCCACAATTGAAGCCATCCCTATAACTACCGCATCCAACAAACCTTCGCCCGGGATTGTCTCGCGTCCACGATGTTCTTGTAGGACTCTGCAGCCCACAGTAGCAGCAACTTCGACTTTCTTCTTCGCTTTGCTCATAAATCCTTGACCCGCTTCGCCTACTTCGGCTCGCCATTGCGAATATGGGGTGAAAAGCTCCCAATCTGGAAGAATTTCAAACCGCAGGGACAATTACGATTACTGTTGACCCGCTTCTCCTACTTCGGCTTCCCATTGCGATTATAATGACGTGAAAAGCTCCCAATTGGAAGAATTTCAAACCTGCGAAGCAATTTAGGGTTAGGGTTCTTATTTCAATTAGGCCCCAATCTGTTAAAATAAGTCAATTTGTTAGATCAGTTGAGTAGACGACGTCGTTTTCCATCACTAATGCTGACTTCATTTTTCCGGCGAGCCATGGTGGCAGGTTTAATGTTAAAATAAGTCCACGTAGGTTTTCCGACGAGCCAAATCAGCGGGTGGCACTTAAGTGCACACTTTTTCAAATTTTAGGCACTCAAGTGCACACTTTGAAAGTTAAGGCACTTAAGTGCACGCTGTACGAAAGTTAAGGCACTCCAGGTGTACTTTTCCCATCTACACAAGGCTTATGCATATCGAGATGTTAGCTTCTCTTCAGATGTTCATATGCGGGATTCAAGCTTATTTTCCCCCAGGTTGTATTGTTCTTTCTTGGTCTTTGATTTTTCATGCCATTGGGGACAATGTCAATTAAGTTGGGGAGGGTGGATAGTCAGATATAGTTTATTTTCTTTTGCTTGAATTCCCAACAAAAAAAAAATCAAATTATTTGAAATTACACCATCCAATATTCTCTTTTCATGCAAGGTTGATGTCTTTCTTTTCTTTTTTTTATACGTTGGATGCATTAGTTTAGTCCATTAATTACTTTGAGGCTGGGTACAAGTTAATTATTAACTGGATTATGTTGTGTTAAGCTTTGTATAAGCTTTAGTACATTCTCTACTAATAGGTTTTTATTGACATATGAGCATCTTTATTATTGGTAAAAACTGGTATATACGGGAATATTTGCAAGTATTGATTGATAGACACTTCTTCCTAGTAACCGGGGCTTTGTGTCATAAACATGAAGTTTCGCGTCAAACGGTTGAGGTGTTATATGGCTTAAGTGATAGCGGCTTCTTCCTAGTAACCGGGGCTTTGTGTTACAATCATGAAGTTTCGCGTCAAACGGTTGTAAGCTTAGCTAAATAAATTCCTAATGATGCTATGAATTCTCTAGTCTTGTTTTGACTTGAAGCCTTTTTTGTTCGAGCAAGTAAGTCCGAGGGGTGTTTCACCTAGCTCCTTAAAGCCATTTTGCGGCTTGAGAGTAGCTGACCTAAAGCTCGTTACATGGGCCATCTAGAAAGCTTAAGGGGTCAAAACATTGCACAGACTAGAGAATCTATGCAGACAAAAAAAAACAAGAATGAAAAAAAAAAACAAGAAAAAAAATTCAGGATGATGTTTATATAATCCCGTGGCTTGTGTAATTCTCAATGGGGGATGCTAAATGTCAATGATAACTTATTAGTGAACGAAAGGAATTTCTTGTTCTGATCTTAGCATGACATGGTTTGATTAATAGTTGATTTGTATCTTGCCTTTTGACATATGGATGGACTTTACTAATGTATTTAGCTAAAGAAGGGTAAAAGATATTTTCCTTGCTTTAATTGAGTTTTTGAGTATGGTGCGATTTTTCCTTTTTACTTGAGGACGAGCAAAAGTCTAAGTTGGGGAGTGTGATCAGTTCACGTTTATGCCTAAAAAGTGTATCTAATTTATGGATTTGAATTTAATATTATTAATTAAATTAGTCCATTTGTTTAATATTTTGATTATCGGATGAGTTTTATGAGAGACCGAATTTGGAATATTCTCTAGCTGCAGAGATTTGATTAAACATGATATCTTCTAATATCCTAGATCTTTAATGAATTTTTATGAAATCTTATCTTTAGCAGGTTGGGATTTCCATGAGCTCTTGATAGATATATTGCATATTCTATATGGGAACTTTTGGAAGAGGAGACTACGTCAGATTTGAACCAGAGGACGAAGGAACGTGGAAAAAAGAAGAAGGAAGCGACGTGCAGAGATTTCACTTCGGCCATGGCTTCTTCTCCGAGTTCTTCTTCAATTTCTTCTCTATCATTCATCTCCATGAGTAGCTAAATTTATTATGTCGTCTTTGAGTGCAGATGAAACGATACTTCTTGTTTGGATTCTAAACTTTCTATTTAGTTTTTGGTATTGCACTTGATTGTTTGGGAGAGACTACGTTTTCATCTATTCTATTCAAGAATTTTATTGTTAAATCCAGTTTATGATTTTAGTTTCTGTGATTCTAATTTCATACCCAAGCAATAGTTTTAATTGCAATTTATGATTAAAGCTGATGATAATCTATATCTGATCGAACTATGTGTGCTAAGCTTGGAAAGCGAAAGACGATGGTGATTGACAAGATAGGTTATAACAAGGTTAGGTTGTGAATTATCTTCGTGACTATAGCAAGCTTGTAGCTTGTTAGGTTTGATAGTGCAAAAAAAAAAAGGCTAATCAAATAAGAACGTATCGTGGATTCGACACTCAGGCGATAGTTTTCTCTTGATTGTTTACACTTTATTTTACTTAACTGAATTCTAGCATTAGACTAAATTACTTAGTAAAGAAAAATTCAAATTCGTCCTTATTTTTCCCTGTGGTTCGACCCCTTCTTATCACTATCTACCGTTAGTAATTAGGGTTTATTTTTTGTCATACTACGACATGATCAGCTTACGAGCGGAGTAACACATGCATAATAGATTGAGGACTGATCGGGTAATTTTCATTTAAGGTGCCTCTGTTTGAGCAAAAGTGTTTTCCAGGGATTTCATTTTTCGGATTTTTACCCATTTGGTTCGCCGAAAATGACTTAATAGGTTTAGGAGTGATTGGGTAACTTTCGGGATGTACTTGTTTGAGTGAAAGTGTTTTCCAACAATTAGTTTTCCAGACTTTTCACCAGTTCGATTTACCAAAAATGACTTAGTCAACAGAAAACACTTTCCGGTCAAAGGAAAATTCAAACATAAAATTAGGAAAGTGAATTCTTAATTCGCCGATAACTTGGCAAGCTAGACCACACGTGATCGGTTGGCAGCCGAGAAAAAGAAAAAGACAAAAGGAAAAATATATAATATATAATATATAATATATAATAAACATAAAATAATAATATAACATAAAAAAATTAAAAAATTAAAAATTAATTTTTTTTTCCTCAGAAAGTCATGAGATTGAATCATTTTCCAAATAAGAACCAAAACCAGAAAAAAGTTTTCGGTGATATATTACTAAATAAAGTTAAACAAACCATTTTTTCAGAAAATGATTTTCGGGAAAACATTTGTGTTTTTTATGGAGTTTTCTCCAAACAAACGCACCCAGTAATGTTATCTGACGAACACAACACAGGCTACACTCGACTTTCTACCCGTCAGTTAGATTTCTCTTTGGCTACTTCACTCAACTTTCTCTTCATCAGTTAGATTTCTCTTTTGACGGTGAAGGAGCAACCAAAGTGTTTCAAACAAGGAAAACAAATGGTATCCAATAGAACGTAAAAAACACCAAAACCTATTTTATTTGTATAAATTCAGTCATAAAATTTTTAATTGTATTAATTGAGTCATAAATCTTCAAACGATTTGCAACTATAGTCCATCTGATAAATTTTGGTCAAAAATTGCTTACATGGAAACCGGTCGTCCTATGTGGCATGAACGGCTGGCATGATCATTATAAGAGGGACCATACTATCAATATAATGTGAATTTGATTTTTTTAAGTATAAGAATTTGTGTTTCTGAAAGTTTAAGTTCCTTTATTTTTCAATTGTCGTGGGAGAATGGAAAGGAGGAGAGGGACATATTGAAGACAGAGAAGAGGAGTTGGTCCTACGGGTGTGAAGGGATTGTCTGCCCTTTCCTCAAAATGACAGGCCCTGTCCTTGGAATCTGGGCCGTCCGTATTATGAATGGACGGCCCAGATTATTACTAAAAAAATAAAAAATCTAAAAAGTTACCCCCTAAAAATAGGAGATCTGGGCCGTCCGTCTAAAAACGGACGGCCCGGATCTCAAGGGCAGACGATCCGGATCCCTTACGAGTGGGGCTGCTCACGACACGTGTCACATGGTAAGTGAACTAGTGTAGCGATGACGTGGCACAACTTGGGTATGCAATATTTTCTCGTCAACTTCTCATTCATGTCAATGGAAAAACACTTTGGCCAAAAAAAAAATAGAAAAACACAAAAAAAAAATTCTCTAAGCATAGAGAGATATAGTATAGAAAATATCTCGATATTATTTTTTTTTTAATATAATGCTCCGTTTATTTGACGAAAAATGAGTGATTTGAAAAACACTTTCCTAAACATCATTATATATATCGCTTAAAATAATTAGTCAATGAAAAATATTTGCATTACTAACAAAAATTTGTATCTAAATATTTGCGTAGACAATACAAATATATTTCGTTCATTCATTTTTGGCAAACGTTATAAGCGATATTTTTTAGAAAGTATTTTTCAAGTCACTCATAATGTGCAAAATAAATGAAGGCTAAAATATCTCAAGATTAATTAAGTACAGTTATGTGCATGCCAATTCCCTAGTCTAAGAGAGACCTTTCCAACGCAACGCCACTCTGAAATGTATGTTGAGAGTGAGCCTAACTTCTTTTTCATATGTTCCATCAATTGTTACCTCTTTTGCTTCCAAATCAAAACATACACCTAATTAATAATGACGAAAAACCATTCCTAGCCATGTTCAAATCATAATCGAGATCCTAATCCGATTAGTTTTTCGATGTCATACGATGGAAAAGATGCATCTGTATGGTACGTAAATCGAAATTTGACAAACTCAGAGGGTCCTTTTCGCTGTCTCGATTACCTACTAAATAAGTTTGATTATGTAAGTGAAGGTGCAATGAACTCCAAGGATCTGCAATCTGATATTAGGGAAAGGATTATATAAAGTGCATGAAAGTTGTTCAGTTGTCCATATCGTCGTGATAATATATGGTCCCCATGCAACTTGGAAGATACTTAGGGTCATCAATCAAGAAAAAATTTCCATTTGATAATCAGTGGTCCTATTAACGCACGCGTCAGCAAGTGCGTTCTCCGCCTAAGTTGCAATCTTAACAAGGATTTTTTATCCATGAATCTTACTAAAAAAATTAGTCTGCGCCAGTGCCAATCATGTCACGCAAGACGACCTCACAGCTTTCGGTCAAAATTGGCGAAAAGACTATATTGGTAAATTGTCAAAAGATTTAGAACTAAATTGACAGATTTAAGACTGAAGTGACATTAATATAACAGCTTTATGATTTGTTCTGAATGTTCACTTTGGACTTCAATTCCAAATACGAAAAAATTTCCATTCCGAATGTTCGCAAAATATCCGATGCGATTTTTGTTTTGGGCTCAAATTCGAGACATATTTTAACAGTAAATGCCATCATCATTTGTTTCTCTCTTATTTTGGGCGTCGGTGAAAGAACTTATTGCTTGTTTGTGTAAAGATGATCAACTGAAAAAACTTCAGCCGTCTAGCAACGTACCTCTGATGCGAATTATGCACGTACTTTTCAGTTGAATAGCGAAGATAGACCGCGCGAACGTCACCAAATCGCACTACGGTTGAGAAACGGGATAGATAAGTAAAAGGAACAAGCAAAAGAACGGCATATAACGAGAAGGAGCAGAATTCAAACCATTTACCAGTACTGTCATATGGAGTTGACATTTTCCCTTACTAAGAAGTTAAACTACCAACAAACAAGCTCGCAATATAGACATTTGGAACATGTATTTAGTTTTAAATGTCTGTAAAGGAGCCCTCAATCACTATCAGCCTTTCAGAGGTAGCTCGATTGGTTTGGTCCCCGAGCTCGGTCTATATCAGTCCTTGCCTTCTATATAGCAGCAAGACCCACCGACCAGATCAGGAGTAAATTTCTGATTACTACTTTATTTAGTGATTTATCATAAGGAGATGCTGCATTTTCCTAGGGTCGTACTTGGAATCTCTCGTATGACGTGCCAACGAGGGCTTTCAAGGTGCTCTCTGATTTTAACGACTGATCGTGTCGCAAAATGGATGGGTGCCAATTAAATTTGAGAGTGTCGAATTTGCATAGCTGATCAATATTTGCGAGTGTCGACCCATCGAAGCACCGTTCTCGACCGAGCACTTGGCATGGGTTCTGCTAGTGCAATTACATCAAGTATTCTCAAGTGTCGAAGCTTAGTAAATTTTTTGGTAAGATTTAAGTTAATTTATTCGCGAGATTGAGAGATTATTTCTTGAGGAATTACCGGCCTATGCACTTGTGGGTTATTTGATTGTAATTGGGGCTGGAAAATATTGAGAATGTTTAAGTGATTCGAGTAACGCTTTTAATATCCGTTGGATCGCTTGTTCTATAGCAAAATTCGTTGCTGCTCTTCCCATGGACATAGGTTCCTACGACCAAACCACGTACGTTTGGTATCTGATTTGTTTTATTGTTCTTTTTATTTTATTATTCGACCGCTTACTTCTACGCAACAGTAGCACCTAATGAAAGGATCAAGAACTGGCACCACATGAAATAGTCCCTAAGAAACTATGTTTCTTTCCGCTCTTTAAGCCTCGTTATGTGAGCATATTCCGTTGACCAAACACCGTATAGGAAATATGTAATTCTAAGAAGCTTTGCTTTCATCCCAGCCAACGTTCTTCATATTATTATATACATTGCCAAGGTAAAAAAAGGGGGCCACATGTGAGTGTAATGACAGAAGTCTATTCCGTGCCCATATAGTAACTTTTTTTTTTTGCCAGAAAACTTCAATAAAAGAACTATTGCCAAATATATATATTGACTAGTGGTTTCCTTCTCCAGAAAACTTACTGGTAAACTTACCAGCATTTTTATGGAATTATCCACTGTATTGATTTGATAGTTTGCGCATTACAACTTTTTGTACTAACTTACCGAAATTCATTTGCATAACTGATCAATATTTACTAACTCTTATATTATATTACCAATCTAAGTGAGAGTGGCGTACCAATTTGTCAAATTAAATTATCAACTATTTTTCGGTTACTGATTTTCATTGGAGTTATATATTAGCGTGCCATCATTTTTTTTTAAATATACAAACTTTTCTGTGTAGGGACCAATTTATATTTATTTTATTTAGCATCTCCTTGCATTTCATAACTCTTTTAAAGATCACCTATTGCATTCTGTTGCATTCTTTATTAACAGCCAACAATTCAAATGAGAGTGACCTACGTACCAACTCTTTGTCGAATATGTTAACAAACGATTAGAACTGTCATTTAATTTACTCAGCAAGCTACGTTTTCTTTCAATTTCTAACTTTTCATGTCTTTTACCAAATTTCATGAATCTTTTTCAAAGATGCCTTAAATTTACCAACTCTTTACTATATTTAGTTTATGTGATTCAACAGATTTTCTCCGATTAAACTTATTTGCTAGTTTTGGCTACCAATCAATTCAAATGAGAGTTTGTGATCCAAAACTAGTTGTTAACAATGAAGAGAGAAAAGCCGGTAAATCACATAAACGAAGGTTTTTAATTCATATAAAGTTGATAAATTTATGTCGGAATAAAAATTGGCAAAACCCAAAAAGAATTGTCAAATAAAAAAATAAAAAATGTGGGTAATGACGAATGATAATTGGTTAATCCAAAAATAGTAGATTAGGGGAAAAAAAAGTTGGAAAGTCAGTCGCATAGGGACTAGTAAATTCTTATAAAAGTCAATAAATTTAAGGGATTGAAAAGAAAGACTAATAAAAAAATGTAAATGAAAATTATTATATTTATTTCTTTTGTTCCTAACGCCGGCCACGGAAGCGCGAGTGAGGTAGCCCTCGTCAGCCACAATAGAAAAAAAAAGTAAATGAAAATTATTACATTCATTTGTTTTGTTCCCAATGCCGGCCATGGAAGCCCTCGCCATCCACGAGTGAGGTAGCTCTCATCACCCACAGTAGAAAAAAAGCAAATGAAAATTCTAAAAGTTCACAAAAAAAATGAAAAAATTGTCAACATCAATGTCCATCGTGGCACATAGGACAGACGAGCGGTGTTGGGCAAAAATTAGCTGAAATGATTACATTGGCAAATTATCAATAGAGTTAAATTGGCCAAATCAAAAGATTTAAAATTGAATTGACATCCGTACAATAAATTATTGATTTCTTTTGTTTGCAATTACCTCGATTCCGATGCACATGCCATGTGTATCGAGTTCGGTGGAAGATGAATATACCAAATATACTAAATGCATAGCCTGTCAGTGAACTTGGGAATTACCTAAGCTTTAGGTAATCATTGACGCCCAACGTTTTCCTTTCAACATAAGCTATCTAATCACCAAACTAATTAACTAAATCAATCGTGATGTAACAAGTCTTGTGTAATTTCAAGATCAAAATAAATGTTAAAATGTGTGGCGAGTTTGAACCTGCGAATAAAACTAATATTAAAGGAAAATAAAATATGTTGGATATTTGCGGTTTTCCGAGAACGTTGCCTATGACCGCCACAGTGAATTGTTATCTTCTAAAGTTGCTCCAGTGATTGAATCATTTTTTATATTTCACGGTGGGGCCCAAGGTTGGACTTTGACCGTGTAAAATAACAAAAAGAGGAAAGTAAGTTGAAGAAAGAAATCATTTTTTGTATGTTATTGGATAGTACTTATCCCCTCCTGTGAAAGTCACGTTTTGGTGGAAAAGGCAACTTGAATGAATATTATATTTTATTTACTTCTCTGGTGATGATGGTTTCATGGAGAATCTGTGGGCTTGTCTTTCGTGGGTCCTACTTTGCATATAAAAGGAAACGCACACCATGGCCGAAAGGATCATCGAGAAAACACCGTTGTTGATACGATCATTGAAGCACCAAATTACCGAGCGCTTGACATAAAGGAGCTTCGTGACATGTCTAGGGAAAACGAAGATGAGTCTTGAAGCGCCGTTTGTCACAACGAGTGCTTGGCATCGGGTCTTCGTTTATTTGCGGAATTACATCAAGAATTCAAGTGTCGAAACCGATTAAATCTTGAGGTTAGATTTGTGTTTTAATTCCTTTGCGAGATTGAGAGATTATTTCGTTAGGAATTTGAGGGCTAAACACTGTGTGCGTTCTTGGATGTAATTGGAGTTGGAAAACTCCAAGAGTGTGTTTGTGTAACTCGAGTGGATTGTAATCTCCGTGTATCGTTCGTTCTATAGTGGAATCCGTTGCTGCTCTCCCCGTGGACGTGGGTCTTTACGATCGAACCGCGTACATCTGGTGTTCGATTTACTTTCTCGTTCTGTCTATTTATTTTATCGATCGCTTGGTTCCGCGCAACAATTGATATCAGAGCTAGGCTTGCTTGAGTTGAACTGAATCGATGGCGACAGAAGAAGCTAAAAGGAAAATCGACAAATTTGAGGGGAATGACTTTGGTTTCTGGAAGATGCATATAGAAGATTATTTATATCAGATGAA
Source organism: Rhodomyrtus psidioides (assembly GCA_021437785.1). Classification (NCBI taxonomy): domain Eukaryota; kingdom Viridiplantae; phylum Streptophyta; class Magnoliopsida; order Myrtales; family Myrtaceae; genus Rhodomyrtus; species Rhodomyrtus psidioides. The sequence continues at coordinate 665,638 of JAILYB010000082.1, forward strand.
GCTGCACGAGCCCCTGTCTGGGAAGAAACCAGAAACGATGAACCAACTCAATTGGGAATTGCTGGATAGACGAGCGATGGGTGTTATTCGGCTGATGTTGGCTCGTAACGTCGCGTTTAATATTGTCAAGGAGAATACCACTGCGGGTTTGATGAAAGCCATGTCGGATACGTACGAGAAGCCCTCTGCAATCAATAAGGTCTATTTGATGCGACGTCTGTTTAACTTGAATATGAGCGAAGGTACATCTGTTGCTAATCATATTAATGAATTCAATGTGATCGTTAGTCAATTGAGTACAGTTGAGATTGACTTTGAAGATGAGGTACGTGCTTTGATTATATTATCCTCATTGCCTGATAGTTGGAATACTACTGTTACTGTTGTTAGTAATTCTTCTAGATCAACTAGTTTAACGTTTGATGGGATTCGAGATTTAATTCTGAGTGAGGATATCCGCAGAAGAGAATCTGACGAATCTGTATTTGCTGCTTTAGTAGGTGAAAGAGGAAGAAGTAGTGCTCGTATTAGCAGAAGTAGTATGAACATGAATAGACGTAGTCAGTCTAGGACTGGCGGTGATATCTGTTGGAACTGTGGTAAGAGAGGGCATCTTAGAAGAAATTATTTTAAGCTGAAAAACGAAAGGGCTAAGGAAATTGGAGTTGAATCTGCGGATGATGTTGCAGCTGTAGCTGAAAATTCTGATGGTGTCGATTGTGTCTTGTCTATCACTGAGAATTCGTCGTTTGACGGATGGATTATGGATTCTGGTTGTTCTTTTCATGCTACACCAAACATGAACTGGTTTACTTCATATCAATGCATGGATAGTAGTAAAGTGCAGTTGGGAAACAACGCTGAATGCGATGTTGTGGGTATTGGTAATGTTAAAATCAGAATGCATGATGGTATTGTGAGGACATTGACTGGAGTAAGACATGTTCCAGAATTGAAAAAGAACTTAATTTCCTTGGGTGCTCTAGATTCAGCTGGATGCAGGTATTCTTCACGAGGTGGAGTCCTGAAGATTGTTCGAGGTGCCCTGGTAATAATGAAAGGAATTAAGCATGGCGGCCTGTATGAACTTCAAGGTGAGACATTGATAAGTTTCGCTCCTAAGACGTCGACATCTATTCGAGAGTCTAACAGCTACTTGAGGAAGACCTGGGTGTTTATGCGGAAGCACAAGTTTGATGCTGTTGCTAGGAATACGCGGTCGAGAGCTTTGATCGGAACGGAGACTGGTAAGTCGATCAAGCATGTGCGAACTGACAGTAGCATAGAGTCATGCTCGAAGCTAGTAAATAAATTCTGCATGAAAAAAGGCATTGTGAAACACCGCACTAGTGCCAGTAAACCACAACAATTTACAAAATTGATGAGCAGAGCATTACTAGAGACGGCCCGTAAAAGGATCTCTAGTGCTAGTATGGCTGAGAGAATTCCAGCGGATGCGCTTAGTATGGCGAGCTACCTGGTGAATAGATCCCTATCGACTACGATTGGATATCGGACTCTCGAAAAAGTATGGTCAGGTAATGTTGTTGATGATTCTATTTTTAGAATGTTTGGTCGCCCATGTTATTATCGAGTTAGTGATGGTAAGCTCGATGTGGAGGCAAGGTGCATATTCCATGGATATGCACGAGGTGAGCGGGGCTATCAGTTGTGGTGCCCGGATATAGATTCACCTGTTTGCAGCAGAGAAGTTACCTTTGACGAGTCTCTAGTACTTTTGGTTAGGAGTGATTGTGGTAGTGTTAATACGGATCTGGACGGTGTTCAGTTTGAGGTGGAGTTGCAACCAGAAATTCCTGAGGTAGCAGGTACTAGCGTGGTAATCAACACAGATGGTGCTTATAGCGAGGTGGAGCCTATAGAGCCAACAGTTACTGTAACTGCTGATATTGACAAGGTACGTGATCGATCTCCTGACATATATGGATGTAACAGTGGTTTTGCTTTGTCTGTGATTAAGAAACTTGTGTCAAAAAGTCCTTGTGGAGCAGTTAAAGGTGCATGTTCAGTTGTTGTTTTGATGAGGTCCTCGGTTGTGACAAAGTTCAAGCACGGCTTGGACTTAGAAGACGTCTGTGGCAGCTGAGCCCATTGGGGCAGTGGGAGAGTAGCAGGAGAAGTTTGGATTCTAGCAGAAGCGATTGTGGCATGGCTCAAACGTCGAGTCAAGGTGGAGATTGTTAAAATGTGTCTCGAGTTTGAACCTGCGAATAAAACTAATATTAAAGGAAAATAAAATATGTTGGATATTTACGGTTTTCCGAGAACGTTTCCTATGACCGCCATAGTGAATTGTTATCTTCTGAAGTTGCTCCAGTGATTGAATCATTTTTTATATTTCACGGTGGGGCCCAAGGTTGGACTTTGACCATGTAAAATAACAAAAAGAGGAAAATAAGTTGAAGAAAGAAATCTTTTTTTTATATGTTATTGGATAGTACTTATTCCCTCATGTGAAAGTCACGTTTTGGTGGAAAAGGCAACTTGAATGAATATTATATTTTATTTACTTCTCTGGTGGTGATGGTGTCATGGAGAATCTGTGGGCTTGTCTTTCGTGGGTCCTGCTTTGCATATAAAAGGAAACGCACACCATGGCTTAAAGGATCATCGAGAAAACACCGTTGTTGATACGATCATTGAAGCGCCGAATTACCGAGCGCTTGACATAAAGGAGCTTCGTGACATGTCTAGGGAAAACGAAGATGAGCCTTGAAGCGCCGTTTGTCACAACGAGTGCTTAGCATCGGGTCTTCGTTTATTTGCGGAATTACATCAAGAATTCATGTGTCGAAGCCGATTAAATCTTGATGTTAGATTTTTGTTTTAATTCCTTTGCGAGATTGATAGATTATTTCGTTAGGAATTTGAGGGCAAAACACTGTGTGCGTTCTTGGATGTAATTGGGGCTGGGAAACACCAAGAATGTGTTTGTGTAACTCGAGTGGATTGTAATCTCCGTGCATCGCTCGTTCCATAGTGGAATTCGTTGCTGCTCTCCCCGTGGACGTAGGTCTTTACGACCGAACCGCATACATCTGGTGTTCGATTTACTTTCTCATTCTATCTATTTATTTTATCGATCGCTTGGTTCCGCACAACAATAAAAATAAAAATAAAAAAGAGACACGTTCGTATGTCCCATGAAAGTATATATACGTGGAACGAACAAGGAGAAGCATCAATATATACACCATATCTGTCGCAGGGGCAAAGTCTCTTACCCACCTTCACCATCAATGGGTTCTCTTATTTCCCCCGTTGTTCCCTTCATTGACTTCAATAGCAAGGACTTGAAACAATGGACAAGCGCATGGGCTTCGACGATGAAACAAGTGTGCCATGGCCTTCAAGAGTTCGGTTGCTTCGTAGCATTGTACGACGGATTCCCTCCGGAGCTCGACGGCACAATCTTCAAGGCCGCCAACAAGTTGTTCGCCCTCCCCTCGGAGATTAAGAGCCGAAACGTCAGCAACAAGCCTTACCAGGGCTATGTCAGCCAAATCTCCCTCATTCCGCTCCACGAAGGTTTGGGAATCGACAATGCCACGAATCCGGAAGAAGTTGGCAAGTTCACCGAGCTCCTGTGGCCCGACGGGAACGACCACTTCCGGTATCTTGCTAACCATTGATCGGTTTCGTGTTTCTCCGCAAATTTCTCTTTTGTGTTGAACTTGATTGAGACAAGAAAGACAATTTTCCTATTGAAGGGCAAAATCGTCATTTTGAGAAAAGGTGCGGGATTTGAAAACCCGAACCTAAGAATTGGTCGATTACTCGACCCTAATTCTTACCTTGGTATTATTGGTCTTATCTCGCATACATGGCAGAGGTGACTTACCCCTAGAGGGTAATGTCGTCAAGTCTCGGGAAAATGGATAAGAAACCCCAAAAATAGGGTTGACCAGTTGTCTGTGGTCAACCCTCGATTTTTGGGGATTTCTAGGTGTCTAGGATTTTTCACAAATTTTTCCACATTTTTTTTGGAATTTTTTGAAATTTTCTAGCATTTTTTTTTGGATTTTCTAAGATTTTTCTGATTTTTTTATTTATTTTTTATTTTTTTATTATATTATTTTTTTTTATTGATTTTTTAATAAAAAATTTGATTCGGACCGGGTCGACCCGACCCACTCGGGCCGGAACCCGGCCCAGACCCGGACCCGCGCGTGCCCCCGCTCCAAAACGACACCGTTTGATGCTTTTTTATTTTTGATTTGTCGAATTTGATCTAACGGCCTTCATTGCGCCGCGTGGCTGACTCAGGGTCTTCGGATTGACTTACCGAAACCTACGGCTCAGATTGAATGGAGACTCGACCAGGGCCGTCTGATCTAATTACTTAAATCTACGGCCACGATTAGAACGTGGAACCTGATCTGAGCCGTCTATTTTCATTAACCTAAAACGACGTCGCCTAATCCTTCCTCTAAACGGCACCGTTTCTTATTCTGATTGATTTTACGATTAAAATCATTTTCGGATAATCCTAATTTCTAATCGGACGGTCACCATTTATCAGACTCAATAATCCTAGACCGTCCGATCTAACGCTGACTGGTCCTAACAAACTAACGGTCGAGCTGACTCGGCACTGACGTGGACCAATGGCCGGACGCCACCTAAGGCCTTGACTCGTTGACCTGCCAGGTTGGCATCGTCTTCAACCTCGCGACCATTGCTGAACGAACGGCCACGACTCTCCGGCGATGATCCAACGGTGGAACCTCAACGGAATCGAATGAGACCGGCGGCAAACGACTCGTCTATGCTTCGTACGCGACATATCGTGAGATTACACGATTTCATTCACAGGATCAAGCGCGAGCAAGCACGAACCAGTACGTACACATACACTCAAATCACTCGATTCATGACGTAATGAACCAATTCATTAACAGGGAAGCATCATTCAATGTTCAGGAGACTTACCTCGAGCTCCGATCGAGCTCGCTCGGCCCAGGTTTGGCTGGGGAAAGATGAACAGTGGCTTGACAATGGAGGTTGGATTGGAAGACTCGATTGGGCATGTTAAGGCAAAACCGATGCAAACAAGATACGCGACGATGGTCAGTGATGTTCAGGGAATGAAACGCCCACACTAATTGCATGAATGATCAAGAAACGCATGAATCGCCATGAAAGCTTGAAGAAACACTCGAGACTGCAACTCATCTGTTCTCGCGGATTCCTTGTGCGCGGCCGGCGGCGATCGATTCCGGGGACTTTGGGCGACCTTCTGGTGGCCTCGTGTGGCTTTGGTTTGGCCTGGGAAGACCCAACCAGCGCCCTGCAATTCGAGCTCAAATTCTCGACGACGGGGGTCGGAGAACGAGTTCTGCTTCGCCTTTTTTCTTTCTCTCTTGATTCAGTTTCAACTTTCACAACTGAATCTGTAGTCCCCTTCAACAGAAAACGAACGCAGGCTTTTATAGCTTTTAGAATTTTGGCGCCGAATCGGGGATGGCCAACTGACTTGAATAGCACGTGTAGCCACGTGCGATTGGGTCAAAACGAAGTCGGGGAAGATGGGCATTTCGCTCAGTCCCTTTTGGTTCCGCGGTGAGCTTCATTTCGCACGAATTTGGCAAGGATTTGAGTTGTTTTTACCTTTGTTGACTTTTGCAGGTCCGAAGGTTTGACTGGCCGATTGCTCCTTGTTCCGGCGGCCATTGATCGTCGTTCTAGCTCCAATCGACGGTAAGTGATCTAAGGAACAAAATGCCCACCATTGTGTCTTCAATTGAGGTCGATTGGCCCGTCAATTTCCCCGTTAAAGTTCGTCCATTTACTGTTCATTCGCGCAGGTGCTTGAGGTAGGTGACGACACTGTAGCGGACCGGTTCGACCGGTCCGACCGGCGGTCTGACCGGTCAGAACCGGTTCCAATTCACCATTTTCAAAATTAAACCCAAATTAATGGGGAAATTTTGCAATTGAACCTCAAAATCGACTCTAGGGCATGAATTCTATCTAGAAATGTGGTTTTGCCCAAAAGTTTTCATCAATTTCTACAAAATCCCCAAATTCTCATTTGATTGGAAATTGGGGATTGTGTAATTGAGGGTGCAAATGATCAAATTGGGTTAAACCACCTATGCCAATCGATTTAAAATGGTGTAATCCATTGGGTAGCATGTTCAATTTGTAATTATAGTCCTTGAATTGAAAGTAATTTCGATTATGCTCAATTTCAAGGACTAAAATGCAATTATGTTTGCAATTGAACAACTTGTCCGAGCAATTAGGTCAAATTGAAATGGGGTACAATTAGATTGAATGTCAAGATCCTATAAAATGCCAAAATTGCAAATTAAAAGACTCAATTATTATTTTTTCTTCAAATTCAATAGTACGGGTTACAAAGGAACACCTAAAATTGAATCTGATTTTGATTGTTTTGTGAGGTCGAAAATACAAGGGATTAAAAGGAAAAATATTGGATATTTTTCCATATTTTTGTGACCTCAAATACTATTTTTCTTGATTTTTTAAGTGTTTTTCTATTTTCCAAAAATACTAAAAAATATGAAAAATATGAAAAATTATTTTTTGGTCAAGAATGGTTCCTTGGGCTTGGCCAAGGCCACCAAAGTTGATTTTGTAATTTTTTGACTTTTTATGAATTTTTTTAGGATTTTTCAAAAAATAAAAATGAAAAAGGCTGGGTCAAAAATCAGGTGTCAACAGCTGCCCCTCTTTAAGAGGAATCTCGTGAGAGGTTTCGCTCAAAGACAGGTGACGCCTGAGTCTAGACCGACTCGACTGTGGAAAAGAAAAACGAATCTTCACACTCAATCTTTCTTGTCCCGCTGGTGAACGTTCTGTTCTGCATTCTTTAGCTGAAGTGAGAGAGAAAGTAGAGAGACCCACCTGTTACTTACCTGTTGATTACCTGCCTGATGCTCGTACGGCATGCGCGGTGTACAGCGGGATCAAGTGGATACCTAGGGACTCGTCTTTTGAGTATCCTAGGGCGATTAAACTCTAGCCTGTATGGTAGGCCGTACCAAAATGGGATTCCTATACTTGATAGGAACCTGTGAATGACGTACCCAGTCTCTTAGGGATTGTCAGAAGTTTTGATCCGTATGGTGGATCAGACCATGAATAGGACTCCTTCCTGCTAGGAACCTATGCATGACGCACCCAGTCTCTTAGGGATTGTCAGAAGTTTTGATCCGTATGGTGGATCAGACCATGAATAGGACTCCTTCCTGCTAGGAACCTATGGATGACGCACCCAGTCTCTTAGGGATTGTCAGAAGTTTTGATCCGTATGGTGGATCAGACCATGAATAGGACTCCTTCCTGCTAGGAACCTATGGATGATGCACCCAGTCTCTTAGGGATTGTCAGAAGTTTTGATCCTTCAGGGGAATCAGGCCGAGAAATAGGATTCTTCTCTGTTAAGAACCTATGGATGACTCTCCCAGTCTTTTAGGGATTATCGGACATTTTGATCCTATATTCTAAGGAATTAACTAGGATTTATACAAGTGAGGTGTGCCTAACCTTCAGGCTTTATCAAATGGGCTATTCTGGGTTTAGGGGTTACCCAGAACCTCACAGAAAGCTGATTCTGAAAATTGTCCTTTCGACATGCGAGGCGTTATTCTGGGATTTGGGGATTCCAAGTATCCTGCAGAAAACTTAGACCTGCAAATTTGAAATCTCACAGAGGGATGATTTCGGAGATTGTCCTTTTGATATGTGAGGTGACATTCTGGGATCTGGGAGCTCCAAGTATCCTGCAGAAAGATCAAACCTACAAAATTGTTCATAAGAATGTGTTTTCCTGAGATATGGAATTAGCAGGGATCCTGTAGGAAAGTAAACTTGAAAGCTCTTCTTCATAGAGCAAGGCATCCTTCTAGAATCTGGGGTTACCGTGATTCCAAGAGAAGTTGTGCTCTTCTGAGATCTGGGATTGCCAAGAATTCTGCAGAAGTTTAGACATGTTAAACGTTTCTCACCAAGAGTGATACAAGCTATTTTAGGAGCTGAAGTCATCAAGAATCTTGCTGAAGCTCCAATCTAAATTTTTTTTTATTAAAGACACATCAATGGTCTTTAAATGATATCTGATGTCAGACTGACAGCACTTTATGACTTATAACATAGTCATGAAAAAAATTCAATGAATGCATTACGATGTTGGAGGTTATCCAAAACACCTTGCAAAATACGGAAGTGATCAAAAATTCCTTGTGGGGAAAGTTTGAATCAAACAATCTGACATTACCAAAAGAGTTTGGTTAAAATGTCCAACGGAGTATTCTCTTCAAAGAGGACTTCTCACCATTTTGAGATAATGGTCTTTTACCAAGGATGCTCTCGAATTCCCTATCAAACCTGCGCCTAGGGTTCAGGATTATTCGTAGTGAATACGCCCCGATCGATCAGGAGGACTTCCCAAGGACCGTAATGTTGGGCTCGGTCAACGATTTTCAAAGGGGGACTTGCGTGCAAGTCAAGGCTTTTGAAGAGGAGTCTTCAATGTCTGCTCCGGGTTTACAAGTTAAGAAACCTGCAAAAATGAGAGAGAAATAATCTTGCTCGAACTTCTTCGAGCTAAGCTTAGACATTAAACCCTATGTCAATCCATGTGCCTTAATCTGAAAAGGCTCTTCAGGGTTGTAACGTAGGTAGGTTTGGGGACCAAAAAGGCTTGTTTTTGGCTCAGAATACGTGGAGGGTTTAACATTGGCGATCACTGTCGGTTTGCTGCCGATCTTGCCCTTTCTGGTTCAAGGAGCGTCTTCAGTCTTTGAAGCGCATTTTTGTCTTTAGAGAACATCTTTCTCCTGTTAGGATGGCGTCAACATCTTGTCTACACTTTCATCATCTGAGTGTGACATAATCTGGGAGTATCCTTTGCTGTCCAGCTCCCTTGGGATTTTCTTTTACAATTAGATCTCACTAGTGTCCTATACAAAGGTATCATGCCATCTTTTGACATTTACAAGATCAAACACATGATTCGCAAATGTACAAGTATTTGGATGGGCATTGGCCTTGCTTTTTCCAGGCACTTTGCTTTCTCTTGATGCCCATGATTGAATTTTTCTTTCTCTTTTTTTTGGTTGAAATCTCATTTTTTCTTTTCTTTTGGGGATCAGAATTTTCAAATGAGTGTGCCAGATGTTCAACTTGAATCTCAGCACTCAAATATTAATCTATGAATTTTTCACAAATCCTGTGTTTTGAACTCTTCCGTTCTTGAAGGGACGTTGCTTCCGTCTTGGAGTATGCAATGATCACCAACAGGTTTGTGAAATGAACGTATAGGCTCAACTGGGCTGTGCAGAAGGGTAAGAGTGTATAGGATAGAGAAATGAATGTTTTTCGTCATCCTAAAGCACCTGAATTACCATAGAAGTTAAAATGACAAGCAACACACGAAGATTGATGCAAGTCTGAGCAAGAGAACTTCTAACCATTTATCTCCTGATACCTTTGGACGTATCTCCAGTTTGCCCCAGTGTGGGGTGGTTTTTGACAGGGGTGAAGAATGGAACCGCCGTTCAAAGGGTTATCAATGGTCACCTGTAGTGTTTATGATGGAGAAACGAATGCCTCCGTCGTCTCGACCTGTGTAATCAACGCGAATAACCCCTACTTCCGTAGGTCAAGGTTTCGCTGTCCTTACCTTTCCACTCATCTCTTAAGTGTGTAGGGGACGTGTTTAGGTTCAGGTTGCCTCTTGTTTGAGAAAACATCCTTTTGAACGGTTTAAGCAACTTTTATTGGAAAAGTTCATTTTGCTTTCTCCAAAACTTATCCTCAAAAGGGATTTGTGATGCACAATGTATATTCCAACCATGTTTAGATAACCCCCAAATCTAATCATGAATGCTAATGTCACAACTGTGAGAATTCTGCATCCTTCTAGACATATGATTTGAATGCGTGCTAGCATTCCAAGTAGCCTTAAAATTCTAGAAATAAGGATTCTGACAGTCTTAAAAACCTAAAAGGTTGGGAAAGGAATACTTACCTTCCTAGCGTGGCTAGAGATTCCTGAAAAACATAAAAGGAATATGTCAGTGTATGCTCTCGAATTTTTAGAAAATTAGAACGATACACCTTACCCTTGACCATGCGTTCCACTGGGAATAGATAGACTCATGAAAATCTGATCACTGCGGCAGTAATTCCTCTCGATCATTCATTCCAATTTATTATGACCTTGTTTCCTTGGGTCCTGCAATATTGAACACGTGCTAGTGTATGCATGGATGCATGATGTGTTTATGCGATGACTATTATGAAGGGTATGCTCAATTCGGGATAAGTCGTATGACTGGAATCTGATTTTATTTCAAGGGTAATACTTCTTCACAGCATCTGAATTCACAGGGTGTCCCAGTTCTTCTCCCTCGGAGTTTACAAGAATTAATGCTCCTCCTGTGAGGATCTTCTTAACAATGTAGGGGCCTTCGTAATTCGGAGTGAATTTTCCTCCTGGATGGGTAGTATTTGGCAAAACTTTTCTAATTACCAAGTCATCTACTTCGAAGTTTCTGGTCTTGACTTTTCGATTGAACGCCCTGGCTACTCTCTTCTGGTAAGTTTGTCCATGGCAAATGGCTTTGAGACGTTTCTCGTCTATTAAATTCAGCTGTTCATATCTGTGTTTGAAATATTCTGACTCTGAGAATCTACCCTCTGATAAGACTCTTAAAGAGGGAATCTTAACTTCCACGGGCAGAACTGCTTCCATTCCATACACCAGACTGTAGGGAGTTGCCCCTGTAGAAGTCCTGATCGACGTTCGGTAAGCCATTAAGGCGAAGGGTAGCCTTTCATGCCAATCCCTATAGTTTTCTACTGTCTTAGCCAAGATTCTCTTGATATTCTTGTTGGCTGCTTCCACTGCCCCATTCATCTGTGGGCGGTAAGGAGACGAATTCAGATGTCGAATACTAAAGTGATCCAGTAGGTCATCGACGATCTTGTTGTTTAGGTTGGACCCATTATCTGTGATGATCGCTTGAGGGGTACCATACCGAGATATGATATCTCTTTTGATGAATCTTGCCACATTTCTTGCAGTGACATTCTTGTAAGAGCTGGCTTCTACCCATTTTGAGAAGTAATCAATCGCTACCAAGATGAAGCGATGACCATTTGAAGCCATCGGATTAATAGGCCCTATCATGTCTATGCCCCACATAGAGAAAGGCCATACTTCAGACATTTGGTGTAGTTCGTTCGGGGGTGTATTAATCTTATCCCCGTATATTTGGCATTGATGGCATGACCGGACGTGCTGACAGCAGTCTGATTCGATGGTCATCCAGTAATATCCCAGCCGCATGATCTTTCGGGCGAGGAGGTGACCGTTCATGTGAGGCCCACACACACCTTCATGAATCTCTTTCATGAGAATATTTGCTTCTTTGGCATCTACACATCTCAGTAGAGTGGAATCGAACGATCTCTTATATAGAATTTGTCCATTGAGGAAGAACTTGCTGGCCATCTTGGTTATATATTTTCGGTCTCCTGATTGGCATCCTTCAGGGAATTCCCCTTTTGAGAGGTAATTCTTGATGTCATAGTACCATGGCTCTCTGTCAAATTCTTCTTCGATTAGCATACAATAAGTTGGCTTTCCAACAATGCCGATCCTCAGAGGTTCTACATCCAACCCTTCAGTTGTTTGTAACATCGAAGCTAGGGTGGCTAATGCGTCTGCAAACTGATTGTGAGACCTCGATAGGTACTCGAATGACACTTCATCGAACTTAAGTATCAATTCTTCAAGGTATTCGTGATAAGGGATGAGCTTTGCATCTTTCGTCTTCCACTCCCCCTGTGTCTGTAGAATGATGAGCATGGAATCTCCAAAAACTTGCAACTTACGTATCTTCATAGAAATGGCCAGCCGTAGGCCCAGAATGCATGCATCATATTCCGAAATATTGTTGGTACAAGGAAAAGTTATCTTTGCCGCGACAGGGTGATGTTGACCATCTGGGGATATCAGTACCGCCCCAGTGCCTGCCCCTGATAGATTGACAGCACCATCGAAATACATGATCCACTTATCTTCTGCTAAGTTTAAGATTCGGCCTTCTATGCTCGTTACTTCAGGGGACTCACCGCTTGACGGGTTTTCTGCCAGCATGTCAGCTATAGCTCTCCCTTTTACCGACTTCAGTGAGGAACACTTGATGTCAAATTCAGACAACATCACCTGCCACTTTGCTAATTTCCCAATTAGAGCGGGTTTCTCCAGGAGGTATTTGACAGGATCGTTCTCTGTTATGAGCTGGATATGGTGGTGTAGGGTATACTGTCTCAGTCTGCGGAGTACCCATACCGTTGCTACGCAGGCCCTTTCAACTGGTATATATTTTGCTTCAGATGGCGTGAATTTCTTACTCAGGTAATAGATGGCCCTTTCTTTTCCATTTATCGGGCTTGTTTGGGTAAGTAAGGCTCCCAAGGACTCTTGTCGTATGGTCAGGTATAAGGTCAATGGGTGACCAGGAATTGGTGGCACAAGCACCGGTGGTGTGATCAAATAGTTTTTGATCATTTGGAATGCCTTGCTGCACTCGGCATCCCATGTTATTTTCGCGCCTTTCTTAAGCAATTTGAAGATTGGCTTAGCCACATCAGACAGCTGATTGATGAACCTGGCAATATAGTTTAACCTCCCTAGAAGGCTTCTCACTTCTTTTACTGTGGAGGGAGTTGATAAATCGTGGATGGCTTGTATTTTTGAGGGATCAATCTCAATGCCCCTGTTGCTGACTATAAACCCAAGGAGTTTCCCGGATCTTGCCCCAAATACACATTTGTTAGGGTTCAGCTTTAACTTGTATTTGCGCAGGCGCTCAAACAGCTTTCTTAATACCTGTGTGTGATCTTGTTCTTTTTTGGATTTAGCGATCATGTCATCGACATATACTTCAATCTCTTTGTGGATCATATCATGGAATAATGTGACCATAGCCTTCTGGTAGGTGGCCTCGGCGTTTTTCAATCCAAAGGGCATGACTTTGTAGCAAAAATTTCCCCAGGGTGTGGTAAATGCAGTCTTGGGCTTGTCTTCTTGTTTCATGAAGATTTGATTGTATCCCGAGAATCCATCCATGAACGAGAATAATTCGTAACCCGCCGTACTATCCACTAATACATCAATGTGGGGGAGTGGAAAATCATCTTTTGGGCTTGCTCTATTCAGATCTCGGTAGTCTACACAGATCCGAACTTTTCCGTCTTTCTTCATGACGGGGACTATATTTGCAATCCAGTCCGAGTATGGGATAGCTTCAATGAAGCCTACCCTAAGAAGTTTCATGACTTCTTACTTAATCTTGTCTTCTAATTCGGCTTTCATCCGTCTGCTGCCCTGTTTGACAGGTTTGATGCCGGGATTCGTGGGTAATGCATGCTCCACAATTTTAGGATCTAGTCCTGGCATATCCGCGTAAGACCATGCGAAGATGTCTTGGTATTCTTTTAGTAGCTTGGTGAATTCGAGCCTTTCATCTCGGGATAGGTGTCCGCCGATCTTAACCTCTTTGACGCTCGCGGCGTCTCCCAAGTTAATAACGACTGGTTCTTCTGAGGTAGGAGGTTTTGACTCTTCAAAGGTGTTCCAATCTCTTCGGATAGATGCATAATCCTCGTCTTCCTCTTCCTCGATGTTATAGGAGTGGTTAATAGAGGGATCTGAATTTTGTAACAACCTGGTATGCATGTTTGAGATGATATGCCTGAAATGTCATGAGTATGGTTAGTTTGTGCTCCATAAAAATGACATGCATGATCATGAAAAGTCTTTTTGAAAAAGTTTTCGAAACAGGCATAGGTGCCAATGGACTAGTCCTCATGTCATTGGACATCCCGGCCCCATGGAAATCTTTTGAAAATTAGGAATCATATGGCAAATCAGGCATCAAGCTTCTATATGGAAGACTATTATCATCATCGGGCTGATTTGTGGTTCCATATGTCCTTAACAAAAACATTAGTGGTTTTATTGAATGTGAAATGGGCCGCGTTACAAGATGTGCTATTTGGACCAACGGCCAGAGATCCAAAGGCATTTCCCTATGCGTACAATAAGGAAAGAAAATACAATGAAATGCATAAAGTTCTAAACGCAGTATTTAAAGATGAAGGAAGAGTCTATTTACTCAGAAGAAGTGGCTTCACTGTCCAACCACTCCATGATGACATTCACAGAGTCATCTTCAAGAAAAGGATTTGTGAGATCTGGTTCCATCGGCGAAGTGATATCCTCTTCAGATAGCCATTTGGAGTTCTGGTCGAAGTAGGCACTTAAGGGATTCCTGAACATCCGAAACCTGCCCTTCCAGGTTGGAGAACCGATGAATGAGTTATTCATGCTGCTTTCGCCTCCCTGGCGTCCCAGGCTTTTGCCTCGGCCTCGGCCTGTTGCTTTCGGGACAGAATCATTCATGGGATACTTCTGGTACCCCAAGCCCATTCTATGTGGATTAGCCTTCAACTATAGCGGGGTATTTATACCCTGATTATGTTTGCCTAGGCCTTTTTCGGGATTGAACCCGTATGCCAGCAGCATCTTAGCTGGTAGAAGACTGGCTTCTGAGGTGTAGGGGGTTCTCAACTTCGTCCCGGCTGGGGTATGAACTGTTGCCACCAATTCTAGGGAATGATAGCTTGCTTCTGTTTTCTCTTCAGGCTCAACATAGGGAATGGCACTATTCTGGTATGTCTGGAGGTCGACTTCCCCATGTACAGTAATCACCTTCCCATCTACAACGAAACGTACTTTTTGATGGAAGCTCGAAGGGACAGCTCCTGCTGTATGGATCCAAGGTCTTCCTAGCAAGAACCCAAATGCACTGGGCAGATCCATCACTTGGAAGTTTATAGAGAATTTCGTCGGGCCTATGAATACGTCTAGCTCGATCTCACCCTCTACCGTCTTCTTCATGCCATCGAATGCTCTTACAGCTGTCTTGGATGCCTTGATCATCTTTTCATTGATTCCCAGCCTCCTTATGGTAGCCAAAGGGCAGATGTTAAAGGCTGATCCATTATCGATCAATACGTGTGCCACTCTTTTGCCGTTACATTGGGCGGAGATGTATAAGGCCTTATTGTGCCCTCTTCCTTCCATGGGGAAGTCCTCATCAGAGAAGCTTAATTGGTCTTTCAAAAGAATTGCTCCTACAAAGTCCCCTAGTTGTACCTCATTAATTGTTTCAGGGACATGTACTTCGTTGAGCACCTTCAACAGCGCGTTCTTGTGCTTCTCTGAATTGATGAATAGGTTTAATAGGGATATCTGAGCGGGCATCTTTCTTAGCTGCTATATTACTTCAAACTCGCTGGTTTTGATGATCGACATGAGCTTTTCGGCATCTTCCTTGGAGACCTCCCTTTTTTCAGGTTCATCCTCTCTGGGGGCGTAAAATCTTCCGGACCTCATTACTGCATCTACTTGTGTGGTCCCGTAGTCCCAATGGACTGCTTTAGGATCGTACTCTTCTGCTGGGGGGACTTTTATGGTTATAGTTGTCAGATGAGGTATCTTTGGTCCTGTCGTGTTGCCCTCTTCTTCTTGAGGTAGTTGAATCACGACAGGCTTAACTGGGCAATCTTCCACCTTGTTTAGGTTATCTAGTTCATCCAATCTAATCACCACAGCCGTGGCTACTTCGATCATCAATATGGCGTTGTCGAGTTCTTCCATACCGTTTGAGGTTCCTGGTTGAGAGAGATCATCCATACCTCCCCATCCGTCCGGTATGATGTCTTCAATCTTCTGATAAAAGCTGGGAGGGGCCGAATATTTCACCTTGAAATTATATCCTCCAGAATCTTGACCCAGGTTGTCTATAATTTCGCCATTCTCAAGTGTGTCAGCCATAAACTTGAGGTCTGCTAGACTTCTCCTCCTGGCTTCTACTTCGTCTTCTTCAAATTATTCTCCTGATTGAATGGCCGGTCCCAGATCGTTTGCCAATTTCTCACGTGTGGTACCACAGGTGCTACTCTGCCCAGCTGTGATCAAGAAGTGGTTTCCTTTCAAAGATAGAGACGCTTCAATCCCTTCGAATTCTTCATTAGTAATGTCGGACACTATCCCCAAGCTCATCATCTTAGCGATACATAACTTCTTTTGGTCAGTTGAGATTTCCCCTGCTTTCGGGTATGATGAAGCGGTTGTTAGCAGGGTGTCCAGCTTAAGCATATCTACCTTCAGTTTAAGGTAATCCTCCTCTTCTTCGGTGAATATCGCCCCTACTGCTTGATGATATGGAAGTGGGTTTTCTTGTACATTTGGGGCTGCATTATCAAATTTCAAAATCTGACCATCGATTAGGGCTTGCACTTTCAGCTTCAGGACATAGCAGTTATCCACATTATGCCCCCTTTCGCCCATATGGTAGGCACAGGTTTGGCTCTCATCAAAGCCGGGATATCTTGGAGGGTTTGCCCTAGGCGGTTCTTTCGCCACCAAGTGTTGGTCCAGCAGCATCGGGAGCAGCTTGGATAAAGGTCTTGGGAGTTGAGAGAATTGCCTCTAGGGTTGCCTTCTTCTAGGCTCTTGTACCTTTGGAGCTGACCAGGATGATCCGCCTTTGGCCTGATTAGAATTGCCAAATGGTTTTGACTTGTGGGGATCTGGTATAAACGCTATGTCTAGTCCGACTTCTGTCTCCTTTCTCAGAGGATACTGCTTCCTAGTAAGGGCTTCCTGAGGTCTTCTTTCTCTCAAGGCCCATTCCAGCCTCTCAGCAACCTTAATCAGGTGTGCGAATGTCTGACATCCAGAAGTATTCAATCTGTCAAAGTACTCGTAGGGGAGTGCCTTCAGGAATAAATCGATTAGTTCCTCTTCCGGGATTGATGGCTTCACTTGAGTAGCCAAGGCTCGCCACCTCTGGGCATATGTCCTGATTAACTCGCCCCTTGTTTTCGAAGTTCGCAGAAGGTCCTCTCTTGTTGGGGCTGTAGCTGTGTTGAACTTGTATTGTCTGAGGAAATCCTCTGCAAGATCCTCCCATCCGTCGTAATCTTCCAAGTCTAGCTCAATGAACCAGGCTAGAGCGGCGCCAGCCAAGCTCTCTTGGAATGTGTTCATTAACAGTGGAATGTAATCTGAATAGTGCGCCATCTTGCGCAGGTAGTACTTGAGATGGGCACGGGGACAGCCTGTCCCATTATATTTTCTCACGAACTCTGGCTCCCTGTAGTCTGGAGGAGTCTCTATTTTAGCAAAAGGAGATATTTTGTCGAAGCGGGCTAGCTCATAGCCTTGGCTGCTCAGGCATTCTTCGATCTTAGCCAATCTCTTAGCCTCTGCCTCTGTCTTCACAGTTTGTTTTCCCTTCTCCTCCTTTTCAAGGTTGATGACAACAGGTGAGGCTTTTTGTTGCACCCGGCTATTTGGTTCATGAACGTCTTCCTCTGTACGCTGTGTATCTCTCGTCAACTCTTTATCTGCCGTATCGGGTATGAAAGAAGTACCAGCGTTGTTCTGGTTGTGAGTCGTCGTTTGTGTAGCTTGGGTGACTTCCAACATCGCCTTGATGTCGGCCATCATAGTAGCCAGGGCCGTCATTTGGGATTCTAACATTCCCACGCGCGGAGTCAATTCTTGCTGCTCCATTCTTGTCTTAAAGCGAGTACGGAAACGATGTGTCGGTAGTTCCGTGATGAGAGCGTACCTGTTTAAAAAGATCTCTGTGAGTGCTTTGCTTATTTTAGCAAAAAGAAGCAGTTAATTCTTTCAGTTGCATGCTTCTTGCCAGTAGATGAGGAAAAGGGCTACCGTGTGAGCCTTAGCCTCACGTAAGTAGTTCTTTTAATCATTTCTTGACAAGAATTTATGGAATTGAAAGAAGCGTAATTTCTGACGATAGTTTTTATGCATTTGCAAAACATGTTCACATTCATGCTTATGTGTCCAAGATAGTATTCCACAAACATGAGAATGTATGAAAAAGCATCATAATGTTTGCTTATTTTACACTTGACGGAATAGCCTATTCAAGTCTAGGACGTTTGAGGTATAAGGTATCCTCATCATCCCAACATGGATTCCCCTCTTCAGCCTGGGGCTCCTCGTCTTCTGAACATGACAGTGGTCCCATGTCTTCGGGTATGTAAGGCTCTATTCCCGGTACGTACGGCACGATGTATTCGGGTATGTAGGGTTCGACAAGGCTTCGTCGGATTGCTTTGAAGTGTTGAATGTATTCAGTGGTACCCCTATGGATGTTCTCTTCATGAGTCATGTCTTCTGGCCAACTTATTCCTTCAGCCTGGGAATTCTTCAAAGAGCGTGTGATGGATGCGACCTTGGCTTCGAACTGTCTCTTCTCCTCTTCCGTGAGGGTCTTACTTGGTATATCAAAGGAGAAGGTATCAGGTTGCGGTGGAGAAGGAATCTCTTGTAGTGCCCCAAACTGCCGAATCACCCTCCTTGGGTAGTATGCAGTAGCGCCTGTGAATCCTAGCAAGGGAACTGGATTCCCGTCATCGCAGGTCAATCTGACTTTGCTTAGCGTCGGCAACCTTAGCCGCCATCGGAGTTGTTCGGGTTTTAGGACTTTGAGGAAGTTCTTCCATTCTATGAAGTTGAATTTAGGAACACGCGTATGGGTCCTAGCAAATGTTTTAAGAGGGTGTACATTGGGGCTGATTTCAGTGAAAACCATGCGGATGTGGAATTTTCTGATATGGGATGTAAACCACAGATACAGAAGATCACTAGAGGCTCTCAAGATTCCCTTTTTGTTTTTCTTGAAACGATTTAGGGAGAGGAAGGTTTCGGCAAGGAGGATGTTTGAGTAATCCCACCCACAATAGACTTGCCTAGCTACTATAGCCATGATAGGGTCGAAGGTGACAATTGAGATTGGGAATAGCACAAAGCTAAAGAATGCCAAGATAAAGGCTCTACCAGATTTGGTTCCTTTAGAAGCAGGAAGGCGGGAAAATCGGTCTATGAGGAAAGACAGGGAAACTCGTCCAGAATTGCTTCTCGCATCTGCTTTGACTTCATTTAGGTTCGTGTCAAGGAATTCAGCCACCTGACTTAGGGGTTCAAGTCCTATAGGGGGTCGGATGAGCGTAGGGGTGAATTCAACTCCGATGACAGCGCTGTATTCCTCGATAGTGGGAGTGATCTCTAATCCTTCCATGCAAAATGTAGCGGTGGTAGGATCCCAGTAGAGCGCCATGGCTTGAATAAAGGCAGGTGGGCACTCAATCTTCAGTAGGTCCAGCAGGTATCCTAGTCGTGACTCCACATACTTCTGGCTGGCTTCGCCCATGCCATCCCACCATGATTGGAGTTCAGCTCGGGGGATCTTGAACACTTGAATATCATTCTTTCCCATCAAGTCTAAAATATGCAAATGATTTTTGAGAGGTCAATCGCCAGAAATTACTTTAAATGTATGAATATGCAGATGTCATGAAGCATGCATGAGCTAACTTGATTGCATAGTTCAATTTGAAGAAATGGAGATTAGGACCCTTTTTCAGGTCTTGAAAGCCTGACTCAAAGCCTAATTTGCATTTCAGGGAAGTGAATTATGCAATTTAGTCAGGTTTACTCAGTGACTAAAGGGAACAGCAATGTCACATTCCATTGGTCAATACATCAAAAGAACAAAGTGGAATGAACTTTTATTACAATCAGGATGCCTAATGGAAGAAGGGTAAAGAGAAGTTTTTCAAACAAGAAAGCCATAAAAGCCAATGGAATGTGAGGATCTAGATCACTCTCTCTTTTTCTTAGAAGTCTATCCAAATGACAGTCGATCAGGAACTCTCCCTTAATCTAGGGTAGGGGAGTTATCTTCAGTGGTTTGGTCGAGAGGTTGTAGTTCCTCAGGCCACTCTCTAGTCCAGGGCGTGATGACTTCGGGAGTTTTCTCGGGTTTCACTTTTTTGAGTGTGATACGCCTTGGCTTGGTCTTGATCGTAGGGCGTCTCTTCCTACCCCAATAAGCAATCACAGGTATGTTCTCTCTGGCTAGCAATTCAGCCTTCCGACGGGCGTACGCTTCCCTAGCCAGCTGGTTGCGACGTTGTCTCTTCATCTCCAGATAATCCTTCATCATTTTGTCTGCTTGTCGCTTAAATCTGAGGTTATCAGCGTAGTAGCGGGTTTGACAATCCTCAGCATACCCCAGCTTACGTCCAGTCAGTTCCCGACCATACACGAATCTAGTGAAGTGTAACCTCGTGTTTGGTCCGGGGCGAGTAACTTTTCTCAAGTACTCGAAAGTTACCAACTCTGTTGAACTCTTAGGAAACAGCGACATCCTACCCCACAATTATTGTTGTTTCCATTAGTCACTTGAGTAATAATGTGAATGCATATGGATGTATGCAATGTATGAGTAATATCATGGGGCAAGAAATAAAGAACATTTATAAATAAATATCTTACCAACCACACTTTGGGGGATGTGGAGTGCCCCATGTATCAATGGGTGGTTTTAGGTATACCAACCATCCACAGACATGCGCATGAGACAAGTGGGTATACTCTAAAAAAATCGAAAGTCAGGTGAGGAACCTACGGTTCAGGCTCCCACGATCCACATGAGGCAGATTCCTCCCCAAGGGTACCTACCCAAGAGGGTTAGATATCGCCAATGCAGATGGTAGGCGGGAACGAATACGAAAGTCTCAAGTGCCATCAAACACAAGATCCTTTTCGCATCATTTCCCTATCTAAGGTAACCTAGAGGTGGTTTGCAGTCGGGGTTTGACCGCCAGTGTGTGCGATGTGTCGTGATCATCACAATGCAAGGTCATGCACATCAGTTTGTATCAAACACCGCTTCAGTATGTGCGTGAAGTAAACATACATTCCCAACTCCAACCTGCAGGAAAAATGTCAACAATCACTCCACCCCTTATTTCTCCAATCTGCAAAAACATCTAACACAATGGTTAGCATACATACCTCATCTTCGAGAGCATCTGCGAGAAACAAGGTTAGATAAACCAAACAACTTTTGAATCAGCTCAAGTCCTCTGGAATTCGTAACCAGAGATTCTGGTTTAGAATATTCCCCAGTGGAGTCGCCAGTCTGTCGCGACCCTCTCGAGCTCGAGGCGGGAGCGGGCTAATGGGCCGCCCGATCGCTGGCTGGATCGGACGCGGGCCTCTCCCAAGGTCCATTACCCAAATCGCAACTGCCGGATGTACGTGATCGACCTTCAGTGTGGTCTAGTGACATGTGATGAGTGTGCATGTCAAGGAGTCGCCACCAATCGTTTTACGGAGGGTACGATCGGAAACCCTATCGAATAGTTGGGAGTGGTCTATTCGATTCAGCGGAAACCAGAGAAGTGGGTTCGGGGACTTAGTTACGTCGACTGTTAGAGTTGACGCCCTTTCGGTACCTAAGCTGAATGGTTTATCTGATCCTAGGGTTTCATACAGACGAGTGAGGTACTGATCCTAAATCTAGGAGTTCATGCAGATGGGAATAGCTATCCTATCACTCACAATCATTAAAAGTAATGGCGCAAATCAAGGAATCAGTACATGCGGATAAAACACATGAAATCAGCATGGCATCCTTAATGAGGCCCTATTAGCCTAGAGAAATATCAATCAAGGCTTAGGAGTGATTAGGACACGGTTCGCCCATGAGGGGCAGAATCGTAATTCTGAACAATTCGGGGACAATCCACCTCAGAAAAGGGTAAATTTGTCTTTTTAGATGAATTTGGGCGGTCAAAAGACCAAGGAAATAGGATTGGTCATCAATCCAATCTATTTCCTATTTTTCGGGAATTTCCAGGATTTTTCTGGAATTTAAAAGGGATTTTACCCTTGGAGGGGTAAAATCGTCATTTTGGATGAAGATGAGAACTGAAAATCTCAAACATTAGGGTTAGTCGTCCACCTGACCCAAACCCTGATTTCAAGTAATTTTCAGAACTTGATTGAGACAAGAAAGACAATTTTCCTATTGAAGGGCAAAATCGTCATTTTGAGAAAAGGTGCGGGATTTGAAAACCCGAACCTAAGAATTGGTCGATTACTCGACCCTAATTCTTACCTTGGTATTATTGGTCTTATCTCGCATACATGGCAGAGGTGACTTACCCCTAGAGGGTAATGTCGTCAAGTCTCGGGAAAATGGATAAGAAACCCCAAAAATAGGGTTGACCAGTTGTCTGTGGTCAACCCTCGATTTTTGGGGATTTCTAGGTGTCTAGGATTTTTCACAAATTTTTCCACATTTTTTTTGGAATTTTCTGAAATTTTCTAGCATTTTTTTTTGGATTTTCTAAGATTTTTCTGATTTTTTTATTTATTTATTATTTTTTTATTATATTATTTTTTTTATTGATTTTTTAATAAAAAATTTGATTCGGACTGGGTCGACCCGACCCACTCGGGCCGGAACCCGGCCCAGACCCGGACCCGCGCGTGCCCCCGCTCCAAAACGACACCGTTTGATGCTTTTTTATTTTTGATTTGTCGAATTTGATCTAACGGCCTTCATTGCGCCGCGTGGCTGACTCAGGGTCTTCGGATTGACTTACCGAAACCTACGGCTCAGATTGAATGGAGACTCGACCAGGGCCTTCTGATCTAATTACTTAAATCTACGGCCACGATTAGAACGTGGAACCTGATCTGAGCCGTCTATTTTCATTAACCTAAAACGACGTCGCCTAATCCTTCCTCTAAACGGCACCGTTTCTTATTCTGATTGATTTTACGATTAAAATCATTTTCGGATAATCCTAATTTCTAATCGGACGGTCACCATTTATCAGACTCAATAATCCTAGACCGTCCGATCTAACGCTGACTGGTCCTAACAAACTAACGGTCGAGCTGACTCGGCACTGACGTGGACCAATGGCCGGACGCCACCTAAGGCCTTGACTCGTTGACCTGCCAGGTTGGCATCGTCTTCAACCTCGCGACCATTGCTGAACGAACGGCCACGACTCTCCGGCGATGATCCAACGGTGGAACCTCAACGGAATCGAATGAGACCGGCGGCAAACGACTCGTCTATGCTTCGTACGCGACATATCGTGAGATTACACGATTTCATTCACAGGATCAAGCGCGAGCAAGCACGAACCAGTACGTACACATACACTCAAATCACTCGATTCATGACGTAATGAACCAATTCATTAACAGGGAAGCATCATTCAATGTTCAGGAGACTTACCTCGAGCTCCGATCGAGCTCGCTCGGCCCAGGTTTGGCTGGGGAAAGATGAACAGTGGCTTGACAATGGAGGTTGGATTGGAAGACTCGATTGGGCGTGTTAAGGCAAAACCGATGCAAACAAGATACGCGACGATGGTCAGTGATGTTCAGGGAATGAAACGCCCACACTAATTGCATGAATGATCAAGAAACGCATGAATCGCCATGAAAGCTTGAAGAAACACTCGAGACTGCAACTCACCTGTTCTCGCGGATTCCTTGTGCGCGGCCGGCGACGATCGATTCCGGGGACTTTGGGCGACCTTCTGGTGGCCTCGTGTGGCTTTGGTTTGGCCTGGGAAGACCCAACCAGCGCCCTGCAATTCGAGCTCAAATTCTCGACGACGGGGGTCGGAGAACGAGTTCTGCTTCGCCTTTTTTCTTTCTCTCTTGATTCAGTTTCAACTTTCACAACTGAATCTGTAGTCCCCTTCAACAGAAAACGAACGCAGGCTTTTATAGCTTTTAGAATTTTGGCGCCGAATCGGGGACGGCCAACTGACTTGAATAGCACGTGTAGCCACGTGCGATTGGGTCAAAACGAAGTCGGGGAAGATGGGCATTTCGCTCAGTCCCTTTTGGTTCCGCGGTGAGCTTCATTTCGCACGAATTTGGCAAGGATTTGAGCTGTTTTTACCTTTGTTGACTTTTGCAGGTCCGAAGGTTTGACTGGCCGATTGCTCCTTGTTCCGGCGGCCATTGATCGTCGTTCTAGCTCCAATCGACGGTAAGTGATCTAAGGAACTAAACGCCCACCATTGTGTCTTCAATTGAGGTCGATTGGCCCGTCAATTTCCCCGTTAAAGTTCGTCCATTTACTGTTCATTCGCGCAGGTGCTTGAGGTAGGTGACGACACTGTAGCGGACCGGTTCGACCGGTCCGACCGGCGGTCTGACCGGTCAGAACCGGTTCCAATTCACCATTTTCAAAATTAAACCCAAATTAATGGGGAAATTTTGCAATTGAACCTCAAAATCGACTCTAGGGCATGAATTCTATCTAGAAATGTGGTTTTGCCCAAAAGTTTTCATCAATTTCTACAAAATCCCCAAATTCTCATTTGATTGGAAATTGGGGATTGTGTAATTGAGGGTGCAAATGATCAAATTGGGTTAAACCACCTATGCCAATCGATTTAAAATGGTGTAATCCATTGGGTAGCATGTTCAATTTGTAATTATAGTCCTTGAATTGAAAGTAATTTCGATTATGCTCAATTTCAAGGACTAAAATGCAATTATGTTTGCAATTGAACAGCTTGTCCGAGCAATTAGGTCAAATTGAAATGGGGGACAATTAGATTGAATGTCAAGATCCTATAAAATGCCAAAATTGCAAATTAAAAGACTCAATTATTATTTTTTCTTCAAATTCAATAGTACGGGTTACAAAGGAACACCTAAAATTGAATCTGATTTTGATTTTTTTGTGAGGTTGAAAATACAAGGGATTAAAAGGAAAAATATTGGATATTTTTTCATATTTTTGTGACCTCAAATACTATTTTTCTTGATTTTTTAAGTGTTTTTCTATTTTCCAAAAATACTAAAAAATATGAAAAATATGAAAAATTATTTTTTGGTCAAAAATGGTTCCTTGGGCTTAGCCAAGGCCACCAAAGTTGATTTTGTAATTTTTTGACTTTTTATGAATTTTTTTATGATTTTTCAAAAAATAAAAATGAAAAAGGCTGGGTCAAAAATCAGGTGTCAACAATATTGCAAGGTCGTTTCTCCCGGTTAGCAGAACATAAGTAACGCCTTTGGGATATACTTATCCGTTGGATACACGCAACATGTACAAGCAAAATAACTCATACACGCAATAGAAGTAAAACCCATATGTGTATCTCCAGAGGCGTTGTTCATGCGTTTCTGTTGGAAAGATAAATATTGAAGATCTTCATAATTCCAATATAGTAGGAAATATGGCTGAGTTTGCGATATCCATAGTTACCAAATTCATGATTGTAACACATCGCATTGTTCTCTATTAAAGGACAATAAATCATCCCTAAAGAAAATAAGATGAATTGGGGATAAATCACCGTGGATGTAAGCTTTCAAGAGATATCTTTTTCTCTTGGTCGTATGAACCACGTTAACTATTTGGTGTTTCTCTTCTCCTTCTTTTCATCTCGTTTTATTAAAACATGGTATCAGAGCCGTGTTCGATTCTAAAGTCGGCTTCTTTGTCAATGCTTCCGCTTGTTTGTTGGTGACGGAGAATTCAATTTTTTTGTGGTGATTTTTGGTGTGCGCAGAGGGCGATCATCTTCACTACAGCTTTATTGGATTCGATTATTCCTAGATAAGTTTGCTGAATTTTGTGCTATCTTTCTGTTTAGAACGATGGTTGATAATAGCAAATCTGCTTTCGAGATGTCAAATAAACTTACGACTATTATGTTAAATGGACGTAACTATTTTCCTTGGTCTAGAGCTGTCTCTATAGCCCTCGGGGGCAGATCAAAGTTGGGTTATGTGAATGGTCTTATCAGAGCACCTGTAGCTACGGATGTGAAATTTGCTAAATGGCAGGCGAATGATAATATGGTCATGTCATGATTGTTTAATTCAATGGAATCTCAAATTTATGAGATATTTGCTTATTCAGAAACTGCTAAGTCCCTATGGGATTCTTTGAGGGATATGTATGGAAATGTTGATAATGCATCCAGTGTCTTTGAGTTGCAACAAGAGCTTGTTCAGCACCTAATCAAATATTTAGTGAACATCTTGGTAATATAAAAAATAAGTGGGATGAATTACGACAATATCGACCGCTTGCCCAGACTGTTGAGATATATGCCCAGCGTGAAGAGCATGACAGGATTTTTCAACTTTTGGCTAGTCTTAGGCCTGAATATGAAGATCTTAAGAGGCAAATCCTAATGAGTTCTACTCTTCCCAATTTTGCCACTGTTTGTGCTATTGTTCAAAGGGAGGAAACTCGTCGTCGTATAATGACTCATGATTCCAAGAAAGTGGGAGATTTGTTTGAGAATTCTGTCCATGCTGCTAAAAGTAATCGCTCTGATTTTGATGAGAGCCGCTCTGATTTTGGTGCTAAAATTAATCGCACTGATTTTGATGACAATCGCTCTGTTTTTAGTAAAGACAAAGGCAAATGTTGCAATAATAAATTTCATTGTGATCATTGTGATAAGGATGGTCACACTAAAGACTGTTGTTGGGAACTTTATCTTCATCTTCGGCTTAATAAGGATAAAGTGGTGGATTCCAAGGTTGCTGCTCATACTCATAGATCTACATATGATTTTCAAGCCTCTCTCAATAAAATTGCTCTTCAATTGCAGCATCTTATCCAAGCCGGTGGCACAACATCATCTGTCTCTGATTCCAGCAATCTAGCTCAATCTAGTAATTCCCTGGCTCTTATGACTCTATCTTCAAAAAAATCATTTATTGTTGATTCGGGTGCTACTGACCATATGTGCAGCACTTCTTATGGATTATCTTATTTTTGTGCCATTGATGAGGGTTCTCGTGGTTCGATTACCGTGGCCAACGGAACTCAAGTTCCAATTAAAGGACAGGGCACCGTCAATTTATTTTCTGCTGCTTGTGATATGTTATTTGTGCCAGCTTTATCTTCAAATTTATTATCTGTCAGTAAACTTACAGAAGAATTGGATTGCAATGTTATTTTTTCCCATCAAAAGGTAGTGTTCCAAGACAGACTCACATGGAAGAAGATTGGTGAAGGTCGTTGTTAGCAAGGGCTCTATGTAATTGATTTTCCGAGCAAAGCTTTGGTTGCAAGGAAGAATAAGAAGGCTATTTCACAACTCTGGCATTTACGCATGGGCCACCCCTCAGATAATGTGTTGCATAATTTGAATTCTGAATTTTCTCTTGATTCAAGTCATTGTGAAACTTGTCGTTATTCTAAGCAGCATAAACTACCTTTTACTTCTAGCTCGCATGTTTCACAAGAAGTGTTCGAATTAGTACACTCTGACGTTTGGGGTAATGCTCCATGGATTCGCGTGATGGCTTTAAATATTTTGTTACTTTTATTGATGATAAGTCTCGTACCACTTGGCTTTATTTGTTGATCTCTAATAGTGAAGTGCTGAAAGTATTCCAAGAATTTTGCAGTATGGTTCACACTCAATATGGTCGCCACATCAAGATTCTCCGAACTGATAATGGGACCGAATATACAAATCATCCTTTGAATCATTTTTGAAGTCTTTGGGATTATTCATCAAACCTCATGTGTCGGTACCCCTCAACAAAATGGCGTAGCTGAATGGAAAAATCGTCATCTACTTGAAGTGACAAGAGCTTTATTATTTCATGGTCATTTTTCGAAGACATATTGGTCAGATGCTGTGCTTACTAGTTATTACTTGATTAATCGTCTTCCTAGTAAGATCTTACGCTACAAATCTCTAATGGAGGTGCTTATTGGCCGAACTGTGAATGTTTCACATCTTCAAATATTTGGGAGTATTTGTTTTGTGCACTCTTCAGGAGGAAAACTTAATCCTCGTGCTCGTAAGTGTGTTTTTATTGGCTACTTATCTGTCAAGAAGGGGTATAACTGTTTTGATCCATCTGCTAATAAGGTTTTTATCTCACGTGATGTTGTCTTCGATGAGAATCAAATATTTTTTTCTAGCAAGGATCAACTTCAGGGGGAGAATAATGGTACTGAATTAGACTATAATGGGTTCGATGTTGAAGTTGCTCCATTCCGATTGTGAGTGCTAGTGATTCCGATCGTGCTTTAGAGCAAGTTGATGAAATTGTTGAGATTGAAGACCCTGCACCAGTTCCCGTTGCGCCTGATCCTATTCGTAGGACTACTCGAGTTTCACAACCATCTATTAGACTTCGTGACTTCACCACTTATCATTCTGCTTGATTCCCTATACAGGATTATATTTGCTATGGCAAAGTTTCTCCTGCCTTTCATTTTTTTTGTCAGCTATTGATGCTCAGAAAGAACCTGCTACTTTTCTTAAAGCTAGAAGTTCTCAAGTGTAGCAAGATTCTATGAAAGAAGAATTAGAAGCACTTGATAAAAATCACACTTGGGATATCGTCATCTTACATGAAGGAAAACGTTCCGTTGGTTGCAGATAGGTATATAAAATTAGATACAAAAATGATGGTTCCATAGAGCGTTACAAGGCAAGACTTGTTACGAAGGGCTACACGCAAAAATATGGTGAAGATTATAAAGAAACGTTTGCTCCTGTGGCAAAAATGAACACAGTGAGAGTACTAATATCCATAGCAGTAAATTGTGATTGGCCACTCTTTCAAATGGATGTTAAAAATGCGTTCTTACAAGGTGAACTGGAAGAAGAAGTTTATATGAATATTCCTCCTGGGCATCCTTCAAAAAATCAACCCAATGCAGTATGCAAGCTTAATAAAGCTATATATGGTCTCAAACAGTCGCCACGTGCTTGGTATGGAAAATTAAGTTCGGCTCTTGAAAGTGTGGGTTTCAAAAAGTGTGATTCGGATTCCTCTTTATTTGTGAAGCGAAATGCCAAAGGAACAGTAGCTGTCCTTATTTACGTGGATGATATAGTTATTACTGGTGATAATATTCAGGAAATCGAGGCTCTCAAGCGGCACTTGAATGTACAGTTTGACATCAAGGATTTGGGACACTTGCGTTATTTTCTTGGTATAGAAGTGGCTTACTCTAGTAAAGAATTATTCATCTCTCAAAGAAAATATGCTCTTGATTTGTTAAAAAAGACTAAAAAACTTGGAGCTACTCCTGCTGAGTATCCCATGGATTATAATAATAAGTTTGTTGATAACATCGCCCCTTTACCCGACATTGGTTGATTTCAAAGGTTGGTTGGACGGTTGATCTACTTAACCATTACTCGGCCAGATATTGCTTACGCAGTCAGTTATGTAAGCCAATTCATGCATGCTCCTACTGAAGGACATATGGCGCTTGTGGATCGCATACTTCGATACTTAAAATCTAGTTAAGGTCGGGATATTTTGATGAAAAAAACATGGTCATATTGGTATTGCAGGGTATACTGACGCGGATTGGGCTGGGAGCCCTATGGATAGAAAATCAACTACAGGTTTCTACACTTTTGTAGGTGGCAACTTAATCACTTGGAAAAGTAAAAAACAAACCGTTGTGGTGAGGTCCAGTGCAGAGGCTGAATATAGAGCCATGGCCTCAACCACAAGTGAAATGGTTTGACTTCGTTTGCTTGTGCAAGAATTGGGATTTGGAACTCCTAAGTCTCCTATGAAGTTATTTTGTGATAATCAAGCCGCAATCCATATTGCTTCAAATCCAGTTTTTCATGAACGGACAAAACATATAGAAGTCGATTATCACTTTGTTCATGAGAAAGTTCAAGACAAGACAATTGAAACTTCTTATATCCGTAGTAATGAGCAACTTGCAGATATATTCACCAAGGCTCTTGCTAAATGTGTTTTCCAGAATATGGTATCCAAGCTGACCTCAGAGGACGTTTTCGTTCCATCTTAGAGGGGCAGTGTTGGAAAGATAAATATTGAATATCTTCCTAATTCCAATATAGTAGGAAATATGGTTGAGTTGTGCGATATCCATAGTTGCCAAATTCATGATTGTAACGCATCGCATTGTTCTCTATTAAAGGACAATAAATCCTCCCCAAAGAAAATAAGATGAATTGGGGATTTATCACCGTAGATGTAAGCTTCCAAGAGATTTCTTTTTCTCTTAGTAGTCTGAACCATGTTAACTATTTGGTGTTTCTCTTCTCCTTCTTTTCATCTCGTTTTATTAAAATAGTTTCAATCAAAAATCAAATTAAACGAGAGGGCTTAAACGGATTACTTCTCGTAAGCTATTAGCTCATATGTTATTCAGTTCGTGCTCCCAAAAAAAATGGACCTTTAATTCAGACACACCATCAATCCCAAGCCGGACGAAAGGACGAACTCAACTATAATCACCACTTGAATTGTGCTAGAAATCACGTGGAGAAAAGTTTACCCACTCTCGATACGAAAACAGCAAGAAAACCTTTTCCTCTCACAAAAACACAATGCGCACACTCTCTCTTCTAATCAGCAACTGTTGCCAATTAACATCTAATTATGCGATCAGTTACTGGTCGCACATCGTTGTGCACTGATTGCTGATCGTGCGTTGTGCACATACACATGGTCAGCAATGGTGTCCATGCACTTATTTTTCGTGTATATAAGCACGTGTGCGCTTTGGGGCACGTCTGATCGTGCGTTGTGCACATGCACATGGTCAGCAATGGTGTGCGTGCACTTATTTTTCATGCATATATATAAGCATGTGCGCTTTTTTGGGCACATAAATAGGTGCCCACTTCAAGCGGGAGCGTGTGCATCATATGCATGAGCTGCCATGACCAAAATTGAAATCAAATTAAATTGCATTAAATTTAATTTGAGCCCGATTCCATTCGATTGCCGTGATTACAAACATATTTGCAATATTTTCGTTCTCTTTCAACGTCAACCTGAATTGATTAAGGTGTGCGACATCCTTATGTTCATCATTGAGCTTGTAGTAAGACTTGTACTAACACATTAGTACTCCGAGAGAATTCATTGTCCCGATCGACCTCTACGTCCTACAAGTTATGATTGACATCTAGCAATATTGCAAGACTACCCAGACAGTATAAATGCTTTACAAACATAACAACTTGTCAACTTTGGCTACAATGTAATTCAATCCATATGTCTTACTATGTCCCGATGGAACAAAGACCATGGAACATTTACCAACCTACCAATTCGATCATATGCATAAACCTAATCGACATGCATTTTATACGAGACATAAATAATTCATTCTCGATTACAACCTCGGCCAAGGATTTCAATGCAGTGTCGTCATTATTATATCTTGCGTTTTCTAAGGAGATAGATTCCATTGTGCACATACGTGTAACTTCGTATGAGAATGAGCTATGATGATCAAGTATAGAGACAGGTCAACGAATCGACAGTATGCACACTTGTAAACTATAGTCATCCAATACACAAGTTAACACGGTGTCTCGAGTTTGAGGATTATTACATAAGACCATAAAGATTACACATTGACCACGCTAAAAAAACTTCCATGTTGCTATGTGGGTCACGTTTAGTGAACTTATCAGGTATAAGCATCTGTAGTCTAACTCGGGCATCAGACTACCCAATGACTCGTGGACCCGTCATTTCGTCAAGTATCCGAAACTTAAGCTCCGTTTGTTTTGCAAAAAAAATGGTGGCATTTTTGGTAGGAGTGAGCGATTCTAACTTCCGGGTATGTTCCACCTAGAACTTAGAACCTACCGGCTAGTACAGGTTCCTATTTTTCGGAACCTAGAACCTACCCTGCATACCCTGGAACCTAGAACCTACCTTGTCACAGGTTTTAGGGTCCAATTCCAAGGTATTCAGGAACCTATTAATTTTAATAAGAACCCTTAAGAAAAACAATTTCAATATCCACATTAGCATTTTTAATAAAATAAAAGGTGTGAACGAAAAGAACTTCAGAGCAACTAAAACGAAAGTTCTTTTTCAATCACCTCGATCTTAAACACATCAAAAGCGTGAATATAAACTAAAAAACACCCAAAATCTACAATGGCGTTTCAATTCAGAAAATATGGAATTGCTCCACTTTATGCAGCAAATTCAAGGAGGAAAACATTTGGTTGTTGGGGGGAGGACCACACCTTGAGGCCAATTGGGAAGATTCGAAGGCAGAGAGAAGGGCTTTGGCTCCATAGGACAAAATTCGGAGACATCTTCCTACCAAATACACTTCCAACATTCTTGGATCGCCCGGTTGGGGGGGGGGGGGGGGGGGGCAGACTACACCTTGAGGCCAATTCAGAAGATTCGAAGGCAGAGAGTAGGGCTCTGGCTCCATAGGAAAAAATTCGGAGACACCTTCCCAGCAAATACACTCCCAACATTCTTGGATCGCCCAGTTAAACCCACAAAACAAATTCCAAAAACTTTCTAACTGATCAGCATGAATCGACCCAAAGCCCACCAACTCCACTCGTTATAGCTCCGGTGAAAGCATGTACGACGAATTCCTCCTAGACACAGAGTGAAAAGAGAGTCTTAGTGTGTCCAAAGCTGCGAAGCCAAAGGTCAATATCACCGAGAACTTCTCAGGCAATAAGGAAAAACAGAAGGTTCCGGTTCGATTCTATATGGAACCGGGAGCTGGAACCGGAACCGGCGATTCCTTAAAATGTGGAACCGGGAATCGAACCCTGATTTACCAGAACCTGGAATCGGACCAGAACCATAGGTTCGTTTCTCCAGTTTTCCGGTTCTACCCTAGAACCATGCTCACCCCTAATTTTTGGAACTTCCAAAAATTCATTTTCCAGTAAAATGACGATATTTTTTAGTGTTTGGCTGAAATCTGAAAACAAATTGAAAAATATTTTTCTGCCGATTGATAAGGTAAATTAATTTTCACCGTATACATATGTTAATAATTTTTTTAAATATAATTGATTTTTTAATTATTTTATTTTATCTTTTTTTCTTCTCTTATTATTTTTCCCTTTTGGCTTTTCTTTTTTCCTTTTTTCCTTTCTTCTTCAGCTGCCAATCGGCTACCAAGACTCGCCACCTACCGGCGAGCTCGAGGTGGCAAGGCATGCCACCACTGGCAAGGCCGAGGCTTGCCTCGTCGGCCTCCAGTTCGCCATCAGCGAGGTCGCGAACGTTGGCCGAGCTCGAAAACGACGAGCCGAGCCTCGGCCTCGCTAGATTTGGCAAGCTCGTGGTTTGCCTCACTGCCCTCGAGCAAGGGCCATCAAGACGAATATCCCCCAGATTATGGCTCCATAATTGGAATCGGAATGGCAAGTGTGGAAGATAGATAGACTATGAGGAGAGAGAATAGGGATGGAGGAGAGAGACTGTGAGGAGAGAGAACAGGGATGGAGGAGAAGAGGGAGAGAGAAAGTAAGATCTTCTCTATTTCAGAAAGTTAGGGCTTGTATGGAAACTCTCCAGAGAAACTGTTTCTGTTCCAAAAGTGTTACGGGAACACTTTTGGAACAAAAATGCATATGGTTCAAAAATGTTCCAAAAGTGGAACACTTTTGTGCCATGAAACACTTTTGAAGAAACAAAAAAAAATTATTTCTGGATTTTTGGAACATTTTGTGGAACACTTTTGGAACCATCATCCATCGCCGCCGACTCGACCACCACCAGCCGGCCAACGCCGTCAAGTGCCGGCCCCCGTTGGTCGCCCACCACCTGCCGCCGTCGCCAGTCGTGTGTTTTTTTTTTTACTTACTAAACGCATTTTTGTTCCCAAAAATCGTAGCCGGGAACAAAAACACAAAAAGTGTTTCTGTTCAAAAAATGCTCCCATGAACAAAAACCTTACCATACGAGCCTTACACGCCAGAGAGAAACTTGAGATAGAAGGAAAAATGATTTCCCTCTCTAAAAAAAAAAGGTAATAATTTTCCTAGAAGGATATTTTTCATTGAGAGAAAATATTTTCCTTGGCCACATATCTTCTGCCCTCCAAACACTAGAAATTGGGAAAAATATTTTTCAAGAAAATATTTTTCGTGACATAAACGAAGCCATAATGGTGAAGTCAAGAACTCACTAATTTCAACAGGATCATTAATATCCACTTAATGATCCATCGCCCGTGAACAGTTTAAAGACTCAGTCTAACTGTGAACATGTCACACATATTCTTAACGTCTAATGATTAGGTCCAGCACAATTGATTTTATGAAAGTATTCACATATATAACATATGTATAATTGGACATATGAACAAACACGTCTTTGCCATAAATTAAATTAAAATAAAATAAAAGTACAATTGAAACCCCTGACACGTAACTATTACCCGAATTATTTAGGGTAGATATCTGACATTAGCATTATATTGAGGGTAAATAATTAATGGGAGAGTAAATGAACTAGCGAGTTGGGCTTATCCAACTTTTAACTGGCCTGATTCATTTTAGTCGATGGACTTGGGAGAGAGTTTACATCCTAAACCAAGCCCCTTTTGGCAACAAGGAGCAGCCTTCGATTACACCGACGATGGAAGAAAGTGTTTCGACAAGAAGAGCTTAGACGGGTGACATGCATACAATTCTCAATTGTAGTCCGTGCATTGTTTCATTTTATAGGGTGAAAGGGTTTTCACTTCAAGATTAATGGATAAAAGGCTTAATTTACCGATGGCGGACATAGAGCCATCTCTAACATGAAGAATTTATGGTTGGTTTGTGGAAGATGGCTGCCTGAAAAACTTCAGCCGTCAAGAAATAAATCTCTGATACGAATTACACGCGTACTGTCCAGTTGAGTAGTTAAGATAGACAGTGCCAAAGTCACCCAATCGCACTACAGTTTGAGAAATGGAATGGCTTAGTAAAAGGAACTAGCAAAATAATGGCATGTAAGAAGAAGTAGCAGAATCGACCTGTGTTGTCATATCCAAGTTAACCTTTTTTTTTTTTCATCCTTACTAAGAAATTGAACTACCAACAAACAAGCTCGTAACTGTACCTAGTTTTAAACATCTACAAAGGAGCTCTCAATCATTGTCATCCTTTCAGAGGTAGCTCGACTAATAACCCGAGTTAGGTTGATAAAGAGATTGATGCTGAGAAAAAAAAAAATTAAAGGGCGAGCATGACAACACTTTTAGAATAGAATTTCTGTTTTAGAAGTGTTTCTGGAGTAGAATCCGTCTGATTACACAACTTTATTCTTCTACTTTTGGACTAAATTACTAAATTACTTCATGAATCATGTCTTTGGACTTCCAAAAATGAGCCCCAATTGGCGTAGAGAAGAGAGAGATCTCAAACCACCTTAACTCTGTTGCTCCGACTAGGCTATACACCTAGAGGGGGTGAATAGGTGCATTTAATCAAACTTCGATAAATAAAGCGGAATTAAAAAAAAAATATTGAGTTCGATAGAGGCACAGGTATTAACAGAATCACGCAGTGCTTCTACCAGACAGTAAATAGATGTGAGTTTAGAGAAGAAAGCAATGTACACGAGATTATAGTGGTTCGGCTTTAGGAAGCCTACGTCCACTCTCCCACACTAACAGCTTATCACTAAGTGATCAAATGAGAGATTACAGAAAGATGTGATTGCTTGATCACAAGCGCTTCCAACAGAAGCAAGCTCTGCCTCTACCAAGGCAATCACACTCTACACACTTGACTCTATATACACCTCTCACAAGATTTTTCAACAATGCTCACGTAGACAACGAAATAAAGCTCTCTTTGAGTAAGGATGATGATTTCTTGGAGATCCCCTTTGGTCTTCAAACTTTGTGCTCTTTATATTCCTCGTCTTCCAAGTTTCCGCTGGACAGAACCACTTCGAGGATCAATCAGCCAAAACTAACCGTTGGTTGATTGATTGATAAAAGATCATTAGTTGTTGAGAAGAGATACTCCATAATTTTGTGAAGATCTATTGGCCCATACAAATAAATCTCGAGACCCGTAGTCAAAGCAACTAAATTAAGTAAGTATCTAACGGTTTGACTAGCTTTGGAAAGAATCTAGGAAATCTCTGTGATTGAATATCAATTAAAAAGACTTAGAAACGAGATTGACTATTAGTGGGGATATATAATCTGTTAAGATAATAAAATTGATTAAACAATGAGGATAAATAAAATATCAAAATATATCTCATTAAGGATCACGTATTTGTCTGCTTCTATCAAATCAAAGGCGTTTAACATATTAAGCGCAAAAAGCATATGAATATATTTGTAGTAATTCCTCAAAGTATAAATCAAAGTCTTTTCAACAAAGTATGAAAAGTTTTGTTCCCTTCAAATTTAAATATGATTTCCCAACAAACTCAATCAGATAGATCGATCATACGAACAAAGAAAAGGCAAGTGAGGTCATTGTTGATGGGTCATGAATAATTTGGAGACAATATTTAATTAGTCATAAACTTATTATACGGATGATAATCAGTCCTAAACTTTTTAATTTTACCAGTTTTCGTCATAATATTTGCGTAAAATTTCAATAAAATCCTTCCAGCTACTTTTTGCCAGAAAACGCTAACGTGGCGACGTGCCACTAAGATACCCGGTGATGACTTGACCATCATGTCAATAATTTCTAACGAGATACAAGAAACTTTGACAAATGTTTAAAACTAAATTGAAAAAATTTAAAATTTTACAACTGAATTGACATCTACAAAATTGATTTAGGACTGATTGGGCAATTTTGCCCTTATAATCTTATCAACGAACACAAGCTGGCTACTTTACTCCACTTTCTTCTGTCAGATTTGAGATGCTCTCCCGTCATCTCTTTTTGATAGTGAAGGAGCTACCAAAGTGTTTGAAGCAGGTAAACTAATGGTCACTAACAAAGTTGTGTAGCGTTTGTCCAATACTTAGATTAAATCAGTCGCACCTGAAATCCATCGGATTCGAGGGCTCAATAATTATTTTTTTTCGTTTCTTTTTTCCCCTGTCGATCGCCAGATCTGAAGAGTCAAGGCGAGGCGATTCGCATTCCGTGCGGCTAGTCACCGACAACTGGCCGAAGAAAAAAGGAAAAAAAAGAAAGAAAAAATAAAAAATAAAAATAATTAAAACTCAAAATTTTTTAAAAAGAGAAAATTAAAACTAAAACTAAAAATTTATTAAAAAGGAGCGCATAGTGGAAATTGATTTTTCTTACCGAATGATGGAAGATATTTTCTAGTTCATTTTCAAGTTTCAGCCGAGCACCGCAAAATATTGCCATTTTTCTGGAAATTGATTTTCTGAAAAATGACTTTCTGCAAAATATTTTTTGGAAACAACTCATTTTTTCCCGAAATGAACCGCAAATCCAGTATAATAAATTGTTTTTCTGGAAATTTAAGTTTATTTTTTTTCCCTTTTCTTATGTTCCATCCATCATCATCTCTTCCGCTTCGAAATCAAAACATAAACCTATTAACTACGAAAAAAAAAAAAAACCATCCATGTCCAACCTACATAAAATCAATAAGTGTCTCATTCGAATCACAGCCAATATCCCGATCCGTCTATTTGTTCGATGTCGTACGAGCGAAAAGATGTATTTAATATGGTACGTAAAGCGAAATTTGACGAGTCCTTTTCGCTGTCTCGATTACCTACTAAATAAGATCGGTTATGTAGTGAAGGTGCAATCAACTCCAAGGATGGTGCACTTTGAGATTAGGGGAAAGGATTTTACAAAGTGCATGAAAGTAGTTCAGTTGTCCATATCGTCGTGATAATATATGGTCCCCATGCAACTTGAGAGATACGTCGGGCC
Source organism: Rhodomyrtus psidioides (assembly GCA_021437785.1). Taxonomy (NCBI): domain Eukaryota; kingdom Viridiplantae; phylum Streptophyta; class Magnoliopsida; order Myrtales; family Myrtaceae; genus Rhodomyrtus; species Rhodomyrtus psidioides. Next base: position 703,243 of record JAILYB010000082.1, read on the forward strand.
ATCAATCAAGTGGTAAGTTCCATTTAATAATCAGTGGTCCTAATTAACGCACGCGTCAGCAAGTGCGTTCTCCGCGTTAGTCACAATCTTAACAAGGATTTTCAAACCATGAATAAAAGTATGTGTCCCTTATCAGCAACTAAATAGAAAATCTGTGTTGCAATTTTCGATACGAGGATTTGGATCGTGACATGCACAATTAACATTTCGAAATTGGAATAATTTCTTATGAAGTATGTTTGACAAGTGCCTATGGATCTCTAACTGTCAAGCTGATGGAAAAATTATAAAAAAAAAAAAAAGGTCCTAAACTTTTTACACTTTGGACAAATCAATCCTAAAATGTTTTAAGTTTGTCGATTCAGTCCTAAATATTTTCACATTGTATTTTTCAATTTGGTCCTATTAGCTAGAAATGACTGACGTGGACGTCAGCTTTTTTTTTCTATATTTTTTTTCTTGTTTCCTTTTTTTTTCCTTTTCGTTTTTCCCCTCGCTAGCCCCTGGCGAGGGCAACCGTCGCCTACCCAGGTGAGGCCAGGCAAAGGGAAAAAAAAGGAAAGAAAAAAGAAAAAAGAAAAAATAATAATAATAAAACAACTAAAATTTTGAAAAATATTAAAGTGTTATTAAAAATTACCCACGTCGGCACCGGTGGTGCCACGTAGGACGATCGGCTTTAACGCCAGCAATTTCAGGCCAATAAGATTGAATCGACAAAAGTGAAAAAGGTTTAATGTTTAGAACTAAATATTAAAAAGTTTAAGATTGAATTGGTAAAAATACAAAAGGTTTATGTTTTTTTTTTTCGACAATTTCTCTCAAACTGAAAGTGAACACTTCTTTTTCACAAGCTTATAGAGGTGAGTGGTGGGTCCTAACCAAAATTTTGTGCTCTGAAAATCGCCGGGCTGTTTTTTCATTGCTTTGATCTCGATAACACCCCCGCATGTCTGATCAAGGGACGGACCCAAAAATCAGTCAAACCCTATGCAGGTGAGATTCGACTTCGAGGATGAGTTTTTCGGAATGGGGATCCAATCTCAGAAGGCCCATTAACAGTTTTACAGGCCCAGATCAAAAGAAAACGGGCCGGACCCTCATCTCCAAGGGCAAAATAAAGTAAAAGGAAAAACGCCGTTGCCGGGGATCGAACCCGGGTCTCCCGCGTGACAGGCGGGGATACTCACCACTATACTACAACGACTCGGTTGGCTTTGTCTCATATTTTAGCTATTCCATTCCTTCTGTGATCTGCCTCCGTAACCATGGTCGCTCGGTTCGATTTTACGTCGATGGCGTGATACTTGTCAAGTGGTGAGTATAGATTCAAGGGACGGTCATCAATAGAGATGTTAGCAATTTTTGTGAATGGACTTCCATGATCTTCCACTTCAGGAAACAAGTCAATGCAGATGCAGAGTCGCTCTTCAGCTTTCGAGACTTGCTCTAGGCTTATACCCTATCGGTGTCAGGGTGCAATTCGCAAATATTGCGCTTGACTACAAGACGAACTTGTCTGTCTCAGATAGTTTTATGGAAATGACTACTGACAAGCGACGGCCGGGTACTTGCACATTCGAGTGAAAAGCATATGGCCGCTGAAACCACCATTGATGGTCGCCACCGTGAATTCTTATTGTGTTGTTGCTGAGTTGATTCACTGGAATTCCAGTATTTAAGTTGCATAATCTGAATACTGAGAATGGTAATCTATAACTTTGAGGTAGGTTTCCTTCAGTGGATCATGTCTCGTCCTGTGAAAGAAATGCACCACCCATGCTAGTTCAACTCATATGCGCATAAATGTCGGTATCCGGTCCGATGGCCGGTAACTCGCTATACACTACCTCAGCTTCCTTAGCTTGTCTTCTTACCATTTTGATATGTACTGCCACCAATCAAGTATTAGCCTCTCTCCGAACTAATTTTCTGTTCTCCTTTTGATGTTACTGACGGTATGATGGTTCCTTTTTTTGTCATGGCATTATAATCAGCCATTTATATATGTTTGTGCATCAAATGAAATGTCACAAGATATCATCGTTGAGCCGAGAGTTTAAGCAGCTTCTTTCTTCTGCGTGAGGACTAATTGAGGTAAATGGTAATAGGAATTCTAGCGTCTTGACAATTATTCACTGTACATATAGTTTCTGAACAGAGACGATCGAAGCAGAAGTTCAAAAAAAAAAAAAATCCTACACCTTCCACATTAATTCAGCGACATTTTGTTGTGTAACAGATGAATGAACATGAACAAATATGGAATTCAAAGGGATCCTTATTGGCAAGAAATGTTGGAGTTGACGAATATTTCGGGGACCCTTGTTTCTCACACCGGATACGCCCACGTGAGCTTAGGAAAACCAAAGTGTAATCCGACGACATGTGACCCATGCGTGCGGGATACGGGGGTTCGGGGGCAGCACCCCCGACATGGGTGTCCCGCTGACCGATCAATGGGCGAGGCTTCCGCTGCCCGGTCAACGGACGGCTGCCCCGCTCGCTGGTGAGCAGGCATGGGTTCGGGGGCAGCGGCCCCGAAACCTCAACGGGTTTGGACTTTTATTTAAGCTAACCCGTATGTTATGGGCTTAATAGAGGTTTCGTTAGGTTTAGGTTTTGGGCCCGTTTATGGCATATATATTTTGCTCGTTTATGCTGATCATTGTAACGAGTTGAGTGGCTGTAAACCGAATATCATAGTGAAATCTCTTGCAGGACGTAGCCCTATTCTGGCATGAACCTGGATAATCTCGTGCGTCATTTAATTTTTCTTGATTTTTGTGTGATTTTTCTGATTCGGTGTGCGATAAATCCCATCAAGAAAAAGATGGCGGATATAGCTGAGGAAAATTTCTATGGAGGAGAAAGTCGTTCTTTCTTTGATCTTCCCAAGAATGATTCTTGGTCGAAAAAGGTTTGACCTTGCAGTCGAGTCCCTTAGATTAGCTTGCTGCAGAATCTCTCTCTATCTCGCTCGATCGAAGATGGCTTTTGCCGAGTCGGAGGAGACAAGGACATAGCTAGTTTCAGATACCGGTATTGTATCCATATCTAAGATTCTTCTTTTGCTTTCCCAGATTAGCTGTATGCTTGACTGCTAGCCATCTCTATCAGCTTATATATCAGTATAGCCGATTGATTAGGATATGATAAATTTGGTGCACACGTTGCAAAAAGATGCTGAAATGACTCTAATCTTTGTACACATCGATGATAAGATATATTTGGGTGCGCACGGTGCGAAAAGATGGTGAAACGACTCCTATATTTGTACACATTGATGATATCCAATCTTCTGGAGCAGAAATGATTAATTCACAATCAAGATCTTCTTTTTAGATCTCTCGAGAGTGCATGGGTCGAGAACTGACAGACCCGAAAAGATCCCTCGAGCAAAATAATCGCGTCCTCATAGTTCGCTGGTACGCACTGTCCACTGATTCCTATACTTGAAGGGCAAACTTTTCCGTGGAAATTTCAATGATTGCAAATGTTTTCGTTTGATGTCCTCTCATGGAATTACAAGGACGTAGCGATCTGGCTTATCTGTAATGTGGCCAAGGTTGGTCACTGTGCTTAATGTTGCAAATGATGGGCTCAACTCATTGACGTATCATAGACTGATGGATGACTTGAAAAGAAGACTATGAGCAGTGTGATATTGCCATTGAGCCTTTCCAGTGTTATATTGGCCATTTAGCAGTATTGAGGACCACATAATTAGCATATCTAGATGAAATTCTATGATCAGATCGGAGGACCTCTATTTTCTAAAAATCAATACTTGATTAATCAAGTCGCCGTCGCATCTGCTGTTTATGTTTTGCGATGATTTCAGTATGCTCGTTCTAGCATCGGCTCTCAATACTGTCATTGCAGCTGAAAACTTTTTCGTGACAGCGGATTTAGCAGCGTGTAGTGTAATCAACTGTATCGTTCTCCTTCTTCACCGTGTGCTTCTCCCTGAAAGCACGACCGTTTTCTTCGACGGCTAATGGATGGTATATAGATAAGGTGTTTGCTCGTTTCTGTTCTCAACCAAGTTTTTCCAGTACCTACAAATTTATCATTACAAAGTGGCTGATTCTTTGCACAGGCAGACAAATTTACACGCACGCACCCTTGGACATTAGCAACATGTATCTTTGGGAATGAGGGGGACCAGGTCTCACATCAGATTTGCATATTGGTTTGCTTCTGTTGGTCCAGCTTACTATATGCTGCTCCTGCCAGGCGCCGAAACAGAGAACGAGACGAATCTCAACGGTAACAACTGAGCCGCGCCGGCCCATCTGAAGGCGGGATTCTGATTGCAATTAGGCCACGTCTGTGTCACCAAGCACATGGCTTGCGCTCTGCACAGGACATTGTCGTCTTCTTCCTGATATTGTAATGCCAGCAACACCATTCGTTATTTTAACAGCAAGTGATGGAAAGATGCAGATAGATATACATTAGAAAACACACGATCTGTTATCCTTGTTCAATTAACTCTGCACAATCATGGCCGCTTTGGTTCTTTCTCTGACTTTTCCATCGATTTATGAGAAATGATTGGGGGGGGGGGTCTCTCGTCTTTTTGCCCTTTTCATTTCATTTTATATATATATTTGGGACCCTTTTCTTTTTTTTTTCCATTTCTATTTTGTCTTTTCCTCTCCCCATAATCTTCCAAAGCTTCATCTAATGATTTATGCATCTTTATCTTGATCAGTGTCTTATTCATTGGGGAGAGGATCTTCCTTCATATCCGGGGCAAAAAGGGGAGTGTCGGTTTGCGTGTCGTGTACCTGAAAATATTCAATTGGCCAATTTCCTTTGGCCTCTCTCTCTCTTGCCACAAAAGGACAAAAGAACACGACAGTGACTCTCTTTGTCCGCAACCCCCACTTATGTTGATTTGATGTACTTATCTTCTTCTTAGGACACTGTTTTTGGGAACCTTGGTGTTCATTAGTGTTACACTTGCACCTCCCGAGCCCTCCAATGAATTGGATTCCATAGTATCTTGTCAATCAATCAATTACCCCAATGAAAGAAATGGCCAAAAAAAAAAATTAAGGGGACCTAATGACAATAGTAATCTCAGCATCTCATTTCTCTAATGTCTAGCCGACTTTCACTACTTGGTCATTTGCATCTTGCAACTTGTTCATTGGGGCGCAAAGCCGGACCGATGACAACGCCTTGTCGAAATGCTTCGCCTTGGTGCCGAGGTACTCGCTCCAGGTCACAGGCCGGTACAACGGGGGATTGTTCTGGTCGATCAGTTTCGGCAAGGGCGAGATCTGGACATCGCTTGGAGGGCCGTGGAGGTAAGCCACGGACAGGCGATGCGAGGTTCGGTTGACGACTGCTCGGTGCAGGACGCTTGGGTACGAGCCGTTGGACAATATGTGGAGGAGGTCCCCCACATTTATCACGAGCGCGCCGGGTACTGGAGGGACCGTGATCCATCCGCATCCCTCTTTCAGGACTTGCAAGCCACTAGTGCTGTTTTGGAAGAGGATGGTGAGAAGGGTCGAGTCAGTGTGCGGGGCGAGACCCATGGCTCGGTCCGGGTCCGGACAAGCCGGGTAAGAATTCAACTGCAACGCGTTACACGAGCCGGCGAAGTCCCCTCTCGGCCCAGCCCACTTGACGTCTCCTTTGCATATGCCTAAGGACCCGAGCATCAACCACATTAACGTCCCGGCTAGCTTTCTCATCTCTTTCTCGTACTCTTCAATTACATCACTGAGGTTTCCGACCCCCAAAAAAAAAAAAAATTACATCACTGAGGCAAAAAGCAAGTAAAAGACAAACAATCAGAAAAATGTTAAAAAAAAAAAGGATAAAGGCATGGAAATAGCTGTGGAAGATGCTATCATTTTTATGAATATAAAACCAAAGTAAGTGAAAGTGCTGGTGAAATCGATTTTTTCCAAGTGTTTATGATTCTCTTCACTCAAATTCTTTCGTGTGGGTCCATGGCTTTCATTGTAATCCCTTGCTAATTGCAAAAGGCGTTCATGTTTAGCTATAGCACCATCGCAATGACACGTGATGAAAGATTTGGACATAAGCACAAGATTGGCACAGTGATTAGAGAATGGACATAAACTTTTAGCACGTAGTCCACTTTCTCATAGTGCAAACTTTTTCACGTTTTTCGACCAAAAAAAAAAAAAAACTTTGTCATGTTTAAGCCGTACGCCTGACCTTTGACTCGTGCTCATGCCTAGTTCGTAGTGTTATCAGTGAGGCATTGAAGCCGGGTTTTCTCGTTCTAGAGAAACATGTTTTTGGCTAAGAGAAAGTAGTAATTAATATGACACAAGAAATGCACGATGATCACTGAGTGGCGATACCAGAACTCCGCGTGATCGTTAGGCCAAAGTTGGCGAGCGTGTTCAAGCGGAGATCCGACGATGGTGAAGCCCTCGGACCACATTAGCTTGGGGAAGAAGGAAGAGATCCGCGCCACGCCATAGCCCGGGATGCCGTCGGGCGAGCGAGCCGCCCTGAGCTTCCGTTGCACCGGGAGGGAGAAGAGGTTCTTACCAGCCGACTGGATGCTATCGAGGAGCCTCTCGGGTACGCCGTGGTTGGTGACTTGGAAGACGCCCCAAGTTCTGCAAGCGTGGCCTATGAGGTCTAGCGCGCTTGGGCGGCAAAGGTCGATCAGCGGCACCGTCGCTTCTCGGCCACTCACCGAGCTAGGACAAGGGCAGTCCTCAGGTTGTGTAGCCCATGTATAGGAGTCGGGCAATTCTTTCACCGAATCGAAGTCTAGGTACTTATGATGCAAGTAGACAGGGTGGTCTTTGAAGGCATCTGAGAGTCTTGAAGGCATAGCGTGAGAGAGAGATAGAGAGAGTTATCTTTGAAGAAAAGAGTGCTCTAGAGTAGAGGTTATATGTGTTAAGAAACAAGTTAACAAGGGAAAGCAGCAGAGGGAGTTTATATAGAGATGGTGTAGGAAGAATGACAATTGAAATAATAGAAAAATGTATTATTCTGTATGTTCTAAACAAAGAGTGCAAGAGTCCATTTATAAGCTTTATAGAATAAAAAAGAACGGTAATAATTTATTACAACGTCAGACTCAATTAATCGGGACTAATCAAGGATATCTCCCAATATTTGTTAATAATCTCTATCGTCCCATCAAACTTAAAAGTGACTTAGAAAAAGTTAACTAAGAGTTTGGAAAAGAATGTATTGTTCCGTACTTTCTAAACAAATGTGAGTTTACAAAATAACTAAGAAATGTAATAATATATTACAACGTCAGACACAATCAATCAGGATTAATCAAGAATATCTCTCGATACCTGTCATGTCGATGATCTCTAGCATCGAGGATATCTTCCGGCACTTGTCAATAATCTCTAACAATGACAAAGGTGGTGAGATTGATTTGGAACGAGTGGGGTGGTCTGAGGGGTTGAGTGGTGCGGAGGGAATTGTTGGGGCAAGAAGACAAGGGAGCGAAGTGCTAGGGAGTTAATAGCCTCCCAATTGGGGGAAAAAAAAACCAAGAAGGACCATCTTTTTTTGTTTCCAAGGAGATTATCAGGCAGGTTTGTTTTTGCTGCCGAAACGATAGGTGTAGTCAATAGCGATGAGAGGGATCTATCCAGGGAGACTGAATTCAGACAAATGGCCCCTAAGGTCATCTGCGAAACCAGTTAAGCTTTCGATCGAGAGGGGCAAAGCAAAAGAAAGGTAACTTGGCCTCTCGACAACCATAGACCATTCCATGTAAAGCGAGGGCCTCTCTGTCCGTCCATGTGCCCTTGTCTTGTCCTCCTGTAGGAAAAAGCAACCATACCCTTCTCTATCTCGGGCCTAACCTCCCCTTCACCACAGGACAAAATGCCCACCATCCTCAGTGGCAATGTGGCCAAACTGCCCCTGCCCCCCGCCCCTTGGCTTGACCTCTCGAAATTGGTGGGAACTGCCCCTCTTGCGCCGCGACACGACACGACTCGATTCGGCTCGGCTCGGCTTGGCTCATCAAGAGGGTCTCTCTTGTCATCAAGAGGCAGGCGATACAGAAGACAAAACATGCATTTTGGGAGAATGTGAGGAGGGCATTCTGGTCCTCGATCGGCCATGAATGGGAGTGGGATGAGTGCCTCCATGCTTTGTCGCTGGACATATTTGGACATTTCCATGTAAAGTAGTAAAGTCTCTTTTGGTGTCTTGCGCTTGGATCGGGTGTCCTTGTGTCCTATTACTCTCCAAGGTGGGGCTCCCAGAAATGCACCATTTTCACCTCAACAAATGTGCTCCGATGTGTCCCCTAAGTTTTTGTTACCTTAGTGAATAATACGTCCGCCCCTCGCGTTTCCTTCTTTTCTCCCGGCTACAGGAATTTCACAGCTCTTTTTTTAACCTTGAGGTTTGTCGGATTGATCGAGATTATTTGAAAACGATGCCGTGTCTTAACAAGTGTATCACTTGGTAGGGGATTATAATTACCAACAAAAAAAAGGTCTAAAATTGTTGTGCGCAACGCCAATTCAATTCTAAACTCTTCATTTTGGCTAATTTGATCATTTGACGATTCATCGATGCAGTCCTTTCAGAGAATTATGGTCGTAAATCGTTGAAATGACGGTCCAATCAGCCCTGGCTGTCCTACGTGGCACGGCCGGTGGTGACATGAATTATTCTTTGTAATTTTGTAATTTTTCTGAATTTTTTCTTTTTTTTTTCATTTTCTTTCCTTTCCTTTTTCTTTTTTTATTTTTTCATCTATTTCCCTCCGATAGTGGCCAGGCCTTAGGGATGGTTGGCCACAAGCAAGGGCAGAATGACCCTACAAGGAAAGAAAAGGAAAGGAAAAATTCAAAAAATTCAAAAAATCCTAAAAAAAAATAATAATATCCACATCAATGCTGATTGTGGCATGTAAGACAACCGGCGTCCACGTCAGTGATTACCGATTGAAATTGACCGAGAGGACTAAACTGGTAAATTGTTAAAAACTAAATTGGCTAAATTGAAATGTGTATAATTGAATCGACATCCGTGCGGATGTGTTGATTTCACGAAAAATGAAAGATTTGAAAGTATTTTCCTAAAAAGGATTTCTTGTATTTCTTATAAAAATAAATAAACGAAAATATATTTTTATCTTCTACGAAATATATTTAAATATATATTCTTGTCGATAATTAAATATTTTTTATTAATTAATTATTTCAAACTATACAAGTTATTATTTTTAGAAATATATTTTTTAAATCATTTATTCTTGCAAAACAAACAAAAGTTTAGGAATTATTTGGTAATTTGGCGCAATAAATTACATAGCCCAGGGAAGACATTCTCTCTTTAGAAGTACAAAAACATCCTGCTAACTTTCGATCCTGATACCTCCTTTCATACATTTTTCAAAAGTCGATTTTTGTACCTTACAGGTTTACATCAGTTAACCCGCCAATGAAACTATTTAACAAGATCGTCACCTTTTGAGATAAGTACATCAGAAGTGTCAAAACTTATGTACAACGCTTGCTTTAGTGCTAAAGTTTCAAGAGGATCACTTAAGTGTCAAAGTTTTAGAAAAAATAATTACTTAAGTGCCAACTCCGATCTGCTTGGTTGAAAACCCGACGTGATATTTTTTTTATTAATATTTGAAGCCAACATGGATCAATCGAGGTCTAGTCATAAAATAAAAATAAAAATTTCAAAAAAATGCAAAATTTATTTAATTAAAAAAGCTATAAAAAAAAAGGACGTAGGCTAGCTATAACCATGCCTGCGCCGGTGGCCACCGCAAAAGACGGGGGAGCAAAGGTCTCGCGGGCCTTCTCGAAGCCCCACGAGTGAGGCCTCTATAGACCGAGGCGAGGGCTTGCTTGCCCAAATCTGGGGTTGAGCGCAACCCTCGTCCTAGATCTGAGCAAGGGTCATCGGCCTTCGTTTGAATGGACCGAGGCTCGCTAGCCCTGGTTTGCGTGTATGCAAGGCTTGTTTGTACAGTGTTCTTTGATTATGGGTGTTAATCAATTCTTGTTGTGAGTTTGGACGAGACCTGGAACCTTTAACGTCCACTGTTCTCCCTGATTGAGCCATGCACCACCTATTTGATATAATGCCTGAACCAGATCTGCATTGGTTTCCTTTTATTGTTGGAGCAGAGGTCACTGGTTTGCGGTGATGGTCGACGAGGCCACCAGGTGGTGATGGCCAACGAGGCCACCAGGCGAGGCCTCACCGGCACCAAGCAAGGGCCATTGACCAACTGTAAAATTAGGGGTAAGGGTTACGCCTAGCCCTAGATCTAGGCGAGCAAGGGACGTCGAGGCCTCACTAAAGGCTGGTGAGGGTCACCGGGCTTTGGGAAGGCCCAGGCGACCTCCGCCGACCCTTCCCGGCGACTGTGGCAGTGGCCACCAATTACAGATTGGCCACAGATAGCCTAAGTTTATTTTTATTTTTTTGTTTGATTTTGATTTTTTAGTGGAACTCTTTTATTTTATTTTATTTTATTTTATTTTATTGCTTGAATTTGTATTTTTGTTAAGTTTAGAAGTCCAAGTAGATTAAGTTTTTGTTTAAAATTATGTGTCATATTAAAAAATCTAATTATAAAATCCAAGTAATTAATTTGGCAAGAATTTTTTCAATCGTTTTTTCTTCGATTTAGCATGTAAGTGATCCAGCAAAAACTTTTGGTACTAAATCGAGCGTCACGCACAACTTTTGACACTTCTAATGTACTTCTTCCTCACCTTTATTTGCTCCTTTCATACTTTTATATTCTCCAATTCTTCAAAAAGAACCGTCTAATTAGGAAACCCGAGCCAACTTAACCTTTCTTTAGTCAATGCTGTCCTTTAGTCCTCACAAACAATGCACTACTATCAGTTAATTAGGGCAAAAGCCACAAGGATCCTCAAACTATGCCAATTGTGACATATTTATCCTAAAAAGTTTTCTGCGGCACTAAAAAATCCAAACTTGTGCCAATGTAACCTATTTACCCTTCATTAATATTTCATGAATAATAACCATTTAAAATCTGCCTACATGGACCCCAAAAGGCAAACAATGCATGATATGACACCATGTAGCTTAAGTGAAATAAAAACGGCATTGTTTTGCTTGAAAAATCATCTTTCATGACCTTGATTGAGAGTAAATGTATCACATTGATACAAATTTGGGTTTTTTTGGTGTCACACGAAAAAGTCGTAAACATGTCATAGTATAGTTTAGGATTTTTAATGTCATAAAAAAATAGATAAATGTGTCCCAATGTGCATGACTTAGGGTTTTTTTGTGGATTTTTCTTGAATATATAAATATTAAACTACGTCTTTATGCGCACTTGGGATTGTGTGGTTAGGCGCACTAGTCCCAGGTTCGATTTCTCAAATAAGCACATGTGATTTAAGTGGGGGGCCATGGCGGTGGGTTGCTGTGCTAGTCTCCCCCGAAGAATAGTCGAGGTGCGCACAAGCTGGCTCGGACACCTTGATTATCAAAAAAAAAAAAAACTACGTCTTCATCTAATAATATAAAATTTCTAATTAGTTGGCAGTAATCTCATAAAGTCTTTCTACCATAGTATCAAAATCAAGTTCTATCCCAATTTATTTTGCGTGAGTCCATCCCTTCGTTAAACTCCACATGACATTCATAACCCAACTTTAACAAGAGCTAGGGTATTAAAATATTTCGCATCGGTTGATTATGGAGTTTAAATGCGCTTTATATATGTGTATTCTCCCCCCATTTACCAGCTTAAACTTTTATGTTAGACTTTCTTATCTTGATGTCAAAGCTAGACAATTCTTGAAAAAACATTGAGTACACCATGTGCGAAGGTGCACAATCGAGTGAAATCGGAGCACAACTCATATCTCTTGTCATTCTTTTTCTATTTACTAGTAATATCCTTGTTGTTGTATAGCCTACAAAATAGTCTACTATCGCGTAGCTTACAAAATAGTCACAACAACCTCTTGCGTATAGCCTACATACCAGCCACCAGCCTCATATCGCATATCCTGCAAGAAGCCATGACAGCCTCATGTCATGTAGCTTGCACAGCAACCATGATAGCCTCCTGGATGCCTAATTGCCAAAATCCTGCTTTAAGATCAAATTTGGAATAGATCTTAGCTTGAGCTTGCACAATAGCCCCAACAATATACAATGGTCACAACAATCTATTGCCATGTATCCTACATACATTGACAAGTTCTCTCTTTAGCACACAAAATCGCTCGATGAAATCCTAAAACTTGTCATGAAGGCGCAATTGAATCCTAAAACTTTTAGAAAGTGCAATCAATATCTAAAACTTGTCAAATTGCTGCAATCGAGTTCCTCCATTAACTCTGTCCAATTGGCTAATGGAAAATGTTGACATGACTTTTTTATTACTTTCTCTTTCCTATGTAGGTTGACGTGACTAAAATAAGAAAGATTACCCCAAAAACGACGACGTTTTATGGGCCCTAAATTTTAACCCAATGTGCAATGTAATCAATGAACTTTAGCCCAATATGTAATGTAGTTCCTGAACTTTCAATTTGTTTAATATGGTCCATGAAGTTTTAGTAATTATTCAACTTAGTCCTTGGAGTATATGGAAATGTTTAATGTTGTCCTTCCATTAATTTAATTTTGGAGAAAATATTGAATATTTTCATACAGTTCATGGACAAAATCGAACATATACCTAAAGTCCATAGACAATATTGAACAAAATAAAAGTTGAGCGACCATATTGGGGGCCAAAGTTCATGGACCACATTGAACAAATTAAAAGTTCAAATATCACATTGCATATTAGGTCAAAATTTATGGATCATTTGTGTCATTTTCCTTATATATGTATGTATGAAAACATACCCAATCTAGTTAACATCTATTTTTCCCATACATCTTCTGTATAGTTTGTGCACTTTGTTGGCCTTCTATCAAGCTTGTTGTCACTAATTAACTTGAACGTAACACGAACAACTAAACTTTGTAATAATTAAATAATGAACAATGTCACATGTCCACACTCCTTCAAAAGTCTGACATTCGATCGTAGTCTTAAATATCCATCCACAAAGTACATCGCCGTACTAAATGCATTGATTGAGAGTTTCCTAGCCATACTGACATTAGAGAGCATCTTATAGGTTGACTTTAATATTGTTCTACTCATCAACTTTGCAAGTTATTGTGGTTCACTAGTATTAGTCCGGCGTCTTACCATACCCTCCTTCATGCAGAATCTGTTCAACAGCTTTAGCGAAAACTACTCTATGTTGTTTTGAATTTTTAAATGCTAGATCATCTTACCAATCTCTATTCGGAACACTCAATAGTCATTCAAAATTGTTAGCATACATCTGACACTTATCATTCAAAGGAAAGAACTATGGACATCTAAGTATATCAACTATATTTAGTTAGATAACCACATAGCAAATTCATTTCATTTCTCAAACAAATTCATCTAACATCTCTGCGGCAAAGTCCTTTACTATCTCCCATTGAAGTTCATAAGTGCCACTATGCTTAATTCCTCTCATTATCATTGGAGCATCTTGGTGAGAATACTAGGGGTGAGCAATTTGTTCAAAACGACGACATTACTCCCTGAACTATATGAAAATATTTAATGTCGTCATTCCATTAATTCAAGCTCATGGACAATACTAAACATTTTCATACTGTTGAAGGACTAAATTGAACAAAATAAAAATTCGTGGATCACATTGCACATTAGGCCAAAGTTCAGGGACACATATTGAATAAATTAAAAGTTTAGGGACCACATTGCACATTATGCCGAAGTTCCAAGACCACATGCGCTTTGAACCCTTGTTGACATCTATGTCACGTTGAGTTTGAGGGAGGATATTATAAACAATTAGGATAATTTCTTTGATTATCTAACATCTTCCCTCGAATTTTACTAAATTTTACATAGTATTAAGGTAAGAGGCCATAAGTTCAAATCATTCTAGGCCTTTATATGTATCCCATATTTAATGTTTCCACATTTTAATCAAGCGTCAAAGTTTAACATATGCGTGAGGGAGAGTGTTAGAGCATTTATATTTTTTAAACCACACATTCATCTAATAGTGCAAGTTTTTATTGGGCGTAAGCAGGATGGACTGACCCAACCAGTCAATTCTTGGTTCGGTACAATTCACGATTCCAGGGAAAATCGGACTGACCGAATTGGATCGATTTTTTATTTATTTAATTTATTTTTGAAATGTAAACCTAATAATCCACTGGTTAATTTTTTTACTTCTTACATTCAAACCTAATTTCAATTAATATATTAGAATTTAATTTCGTGTTTCTCACCCCTACTAATAATCCGCCGATTCTATTGGATCAGTCTGGATTCCATTGGACTGCCCGAGAACCGAACCAGATCGGAAATCGATCTCCCCTAATTTTTATAACAGTTAGCAATGATCCTATGAAATCTTTCAAATACCATTGCGAGTTCAATGTAGCTCGGTGCCACTTGCCTTCGCCGGCAAGACCCTGAGCTCCCGTTGTGCATCTCTCTCTCAGATTTTACCAATTACCGACGCTCCTCCATGGTTGTTAGATCGAGGAGTATTTTTGCAAAAACAAACGCAAGGTGATATTGGAATAAAAGGTGACGACGATTCTTTTGATATATTTTTCTTACTTTTTCCAATATACGGCCGCTTTTACGAGTCTTTTGCTCCGATGGCTTTTCTATCTCATTGTCCGGTGATGACTAACGAGGAACTCAGCTTAGATTAAACTCTAGAGTTACAAAACACCCGACCATCTCACGAATCGTGCAATTCGAAAGTCTCTGTGGTCATAATTACCATCTCGACTTGATGAGATCGAACGAACGCTCCAACTCTCAAGAGATCCAAACACTTGACGCCATAAGAAGAGCTCACCACTATTTTTTATCCCGCTGTTCACTATCGATCAGGACAATTGTTCATGTGCCACGATAATACAATTTACGATCGAAGTGATCTTATTATGTTCTTTAGAATTTCAAAGCCACAAGTGAGTTCACCTCTGGAGTTACTCTGTGTTCACCAACAATAGACGCAAAAAGAAAGAAAGCCAGTCCTGTGTTTTGGGCCCCCGCCCCTGTTCTTCTCCCCGCCCTCCATCTATGAGGATCACTGGGGACTCGAAAGCAATGAAAAGAGGCAAGGAAACTTCCAAACGAACTCGATGTTATGCGCGAGCTCCGATTCCAAGATGATGACGATCTTATAAAAGGCGACGACGTGATCTTGAGGAGATTTCAGAGACGCCATGCCCATGCATGGGACAATATAGGGCTCTTCTGCATGCATATGCGGTTCACGTGGGATGAACGTGAAGAGGTCGGATCGTGTATCGAGCTAGTTGCAGAAGCAATGATTTAGGACAAGAAAAATGAACGAGAATTCTCTTGAAAATGTCCCTTCCATTTCTTTTTTGTTGGTATGTAATTATTGCGAGGCGAAGCCGAAGGAGCCTTCTCCTATGAAATAGGATGAGCCCACTCAGGTGTATAGGTAGGGCCTAAAATTCAATGAGATTCATTCTGCTAGAGATTCTTTCCTTTTCAGCTCATTCAAGATGAACCAATCCCCATCATAATATCTTGATTGAGTATGCGGTTTTGTGCCCAGTAGAAAGTTTGTCATCTTTCTGAGCAGACCCACTAAATTGAAGGATCAAAGATTTCTTAAGGTTTGAAAATGAGTTCATATCTTGCAATTTCCTCGCATCATAAACTCTGTGAACATAGTATCAACTCGACTAGCTCTCTTGGCCAATAGCACCGTGCTTATACCCGGAAATTTTCGTTACCTGATGGTTCGACGACATCAATCACGTTCCAAAGAATTTAAGTTGATTTTTCTTGAAACTAATCTTTTTCTACCATCAATTACGTAAATGTCCGAGAAGGAGTAGGTCGTGCCCAGATAGAAGGTGTACCTGTTCACCTCTTCACTTATTGCCATCTCGTCTTTAATCGCCGATGTTTGGTCAAACTATTCCGACACTGTCAATTCCCAGTTTCATTTTACATGGGAAGACGATTGTAAATTGGGACTGACATGATTACTTCGATCACATTCCACTACCAGATCTTGTCTTTACTAGGACGTTCAAATCAATATAGGCTAAGAATCTTTTTGTCCCGCCCTTAAGTATATAAGAAAGGAAGACATACTTTTGGACAGTCTAAATTTTTAGGTTTTGCTAGTCACGTCGTATCGAGGGTTCCTTCAAAATTCACCACCAAAAGTCAAAGCCAAAATATACATATTTTCCCCCCTTCTCCTAATAACGAGGAGTTCAAGACTCTTCGAATGCTCACTACGGAATTCTACTCATCCCATACATGCATATCAATTTATAACCAAAGTACATACGATTGGACTAGCCTCTCAAGAAAATGCACAAGTATGGTAATTTGAACTCATTTCATAAGTAAGAAAAGTGCGCTCCTTATCACTTTTACAACTCCTTTTGAATTAATGTAAAGTTATTTACCCTTAACCCAGCGTGATAGACCTGTTTTTGTTGAATGACTCCAGAAAAGAAAGAAAGAAACTCAAGCCTCTTAATCTGTGTATGAGCCCAAAAGATTATTTTACGTATCAATTCTACAATTACATAAGGAGTCAAATACAATGCTTATGAAAAACAATCAATTTTGAATTTTTTTTTTTTGGTGTAAAAGAAAACAATTTTGTATTTGAAATTTGAAAAGTCTTTCCTACAATGACATGTTTCCTCTTATATCACTGTCAAGTAAGTGATAAAAGTAATTGACAAAATCCTTTTTCTCACGTTAGCCTAGTTTGAAAACCAGTTGCTACGTACCTGCATTATACAGCGAGTGCCTATAGGCTATGTGGACAGATTAAGGGCTGACCAAGACAAATCCGTCACTGCATGTAAAAATTATTTTGTCTGCCATGTCTAGCTTCTTGTTACAACCTATGAGCTGGCCAAGATTAATGGCGTTGTAGAATGGCCAAAAACATTTCCAAAAAACTATTGAAAAAGCTGTCAGAGTTTCCTTAGAAATCGTGCGGAATGTTCAGCTTTAGGAATTAGGGTTTCTAACGGGTCCACTCGAAAACAAGAGAAACAATCATGAAGAGCAAGAAGATTTAAAAAGAAAAAAATCTCATGTTAGGACGTAGGAGTGACATCGTGTAATAGTTTGGTTTCATTTAGATGATGAGCTATAACAATTAATCTCATCCCCATACCACTCGGCTAGAAAAATGGCGATCCATTTACCTGAAAACGGTGATCAATATAGTAGAAATAGGGAAAAACCCACCAAAAATCCAAAAATTATTATCATTGTTGTTAAAGTTGCTGTTATCCCACATCGCCTTACAACGAGTCTTATATACTATTTATATTCACGTGGTCTTCCCCCACCAAATAATTTAAGTTTTTGAGTTAGATTTTCTAATAGGGTATCAAAGCCGGTGTTGTCCACTTATGTGGGCCCATCCCCATTAATTAATTTCCACGTGCCATCGCCCTACATGTAACAACTTAAGCTTTTAGGTTGAATTTTCTAACAATTGTAAAACAATTATCCCATCGATTGGTTAGATATACTTGTTTAAAATCAACATTATTTTGGCTGAAAAATGAATTTTACAAAAAAAAAAAAAAACAAATACATGCGGGAGGGCCGTCTATGGCCATTGCCCTATATGGCTGGTGGGGTGACGACAATGGCCAATTGGGTCGCCGGACACCCTCGCTAGAAGTTGGAGAGGGTCGCAACCCTCTCCCAAATCTGGGCAAGGATCGCCAACCCTCCATACGGTCTGGCTAAGGATTGCCGGCCCTCCCCCAGACCTAGTGGAGGGTCGGCGACGTCGACCATCATTCTTGCCCCACCAACAATGGGGCGGCAGATGCAGGCGCCTATTTTTTTTTCTTTTTTGTGTTTTTTTAGGTTTTAGACTCTTTTTTATGGAATTTCTTTTGGATTTTTAAACCTAATTTAATTAAGATTTTGTGTAAGAATTAGGATTCGGATAAAAGACGATGTGGTTTTAGTGCTTTAATTAACTTTAACACCATGTAGGAGAGATAAAATATTAAAAAAATCATGTCAGTATTTTTCATTAGTCAATTGAAAGAAATTAGTAGAAGCTTGCAAGCTCTGGCTGGCCGCTGGCAACGGCCAACCTTGCTTGTGGCCAATGAGGCCAGCCCTTGCCTATGGCTTTCGAGGGCAATCTCGCCCGTCCCTCTCCAGGTATTGCCAATAGCCTGCCATCGCTTAAGACCGGGCACCGTGAAAATGAAAGGAAAAACAAAATAAAGAAAGAAAAAAAGAAACGATTGACCGGCTAGTGAGGTCATACTTTTTTTTTAATTGAAATAATAATTTCGGGCTCTTATTTGAAACAATGTCAACTTCATGTCTTTATTTGAGAAAATTAGGACACTACAACGCCTTGTTTTAAGTTTCCCAAAACAGTAGTGTAAATGCATCTCAGTGGGCATAATTTGTAGGTTTTGGTGCCTTTTTCACTTGAAAATATAAGTTTTCCACTTACTTTCTCCGTACAACCATATTATGCGTGCACAACCATTAACTAGCTAGATGTAAATGTGGCAACAAAGGTGTAAAAGGCAACAAGTGTTGGTGGATATACAGCTGCCCAACTTTTCATAAACAATATCTATAAATGCCATACTCCACGCTAAGAGACATAAATCGGGCGATTCCCTAATGTTCTATGCTTAGCAAATTTGGATCGCCCCACTACAAGGAAGATAAGATCCTTTCCCTTTATAACTACCACTTCCAAATTCTCAAGCCCCACCGTCGATTAATCTATTGCCTGAAAAGGAATTAATAAAGTATGCGCAATTTGGCTGTAGGACTTTGTAATGGCTATAATGGAGCAATGAAAGTACTTCCACTGCCATTTGTGCATGTTTCTGTGATTCAATTATGCTCATAGTTTGTGTTACTGGAGCATTGTCGTTCGCTGAGAAATTTTCAAGGATATCTTACCATGATCATTGTGTTTTTGAAGAAAGAGCTTCATCTATATTATCGAACTCTAATTGCAATCACCTAGCACGCACATTACCACAATAGTATCTACATTTTTTTTTACGGGACACACGCATCCTTCAGTAAAGCTTCGTTTGTTTCGCAAAAAATGAACGGTTTGTAAAATATTTTTTCTAAATTTTTTGTTTTGTATCGCTTACGAAAATTAATGATCAAAAAATATTTTTGTCATCCCCAAAAATATTGAGATTCATTATTGATAATATTTTCTATTGACTAATTATTTCAAGTAATACAAGTTGTTTGTAGAAAAAGAAATTTCAAATCATTTATTTTTCGCAAAATAAACGGGGCCTAAATCATGAGAAAGCCGCAACCTCATCCCAACCCACTTTTTTTCCTCCTAGCAACAAGGGTTGCCGACCCTCTTCTTGCAACCATGAGAGGCAATCTCTATGTTCACGCACGCTTGTCTGTGTGTGTGTTTTTCCTTGTTTATAGGGTGTGTTTGATTAAGTGAAAGAATTTTTCGTGAATTAGTATTTTGAATTTTCGCGAATGTGGTTTGCTAAAAATGATCAGTCACTGAAAAATCGTTTACGATATATATATATATATATAGAAATATGAATTCCCTAACTTCAAGGGCATTTTCTAAAAAGGATTCCCCGAAAAGCATAAAAAAAAAATACTTGATAGATTGACGCAGAAACATTTCGGTAAGAGCAATTTGTCAAAGACGATCAAAGCACATGAACTTTGAAAGGAATCGCAATGTCGAAAACACGTGAAATCCATCTCTTCTACAGCATTTGTCCCCATTATCTTCTTCAGTGTAATTGACCCTTTTTAATTAGAGTGCGTTCATTTCACCGAAACAATTACGGTAAAAGAACAAAATCCGTAAAAATAATTTTCGAGGAAAATATAGCTTTCATTTATTTGATGATTTAGAAAAAAAAAAAAGATTTCACTCTTGTCAGAAGATAAAGTTGTTTTTCCTCAATCTAAGCTTATTCTTTTCAATCCATGAAAAACGTTTTTCATCGTCTAATTTCTAAACACCAAAAAGTCGAAATTAATTTCCCAAAAATAATTTTTCTCCAAACAAGCGGATCCTTAATATGGGCCATATTATGCTGTCTTGCCTCCTCCTCCTGAGACAAGAAGGAATTGCCTCAGCCTTTGAGAGTCGTCATCTCCCATGAGCAACACATCTTTCCACTACTACCAACTCATACTTTAATCATGATTAGTAGTTAGTGTCGAAACCTCTTTTGTCCTTGTAGGAGCTCTTAAACGTATTCCTTATGTTTCTTGACTTATTTGCTTTGACACTTTTGAAGCCCACTTCCGACTAATACAACTAAGACTAGCTATGTCCAAATGAACAATGATGAAGACCAAACTGGAACTACTGCATATATTAAAATCTGGAAATCACACTTTCAACGTCCATAATTTTCCGAAGTGTCCAAATTAGGTTTGGTGTACTTTTTGGTCTGCAGCAACACTGATCCTCATTGTACATTTGACAAACGATGGTTTAGAGTGGAAATTAATGAGTCAATTTGACTTCTTTTTTTAATAGAAGAAACAGCGGTCATGCGGTGTTTGGATCAGTTTTCACGCTCCTCAACAGGTGTATCTCCTTCGGAGAATCTTAAGAGGACATTTTGTTCACATTGGCATGGTGCATTCGGGATTTTACTACTGGAGTGCTTACAAATGGCTATTGAAACATGATATTTACACATAGAACTCCTGATCTACATTTTTTTTAGTTTATAAGCAATCATTTCCATCTCCACATTTTTTTCTATCCTCGTACTTTTAGGGCTGTGAATTTTTGTCCAAATTATTTTGCTTTTCCTACATAAATTGTCCCTGTGATGAACCAACGGATATTCATATTCAACATTAGTAATTAACATTTAATGCCTCCATGTATATGTCCTATCATCGACATATAAATGATATTTTAAACATTAAATCATACATTTATGTATTAGCTTAACCTTTTAGAACAGCTAGCGTTGGCGTCACAAAATTTCACATAATATGAAAACATGATGTCCTCTCTATCATAAAAAAGAAGCGCCTGTATGATAATACCAAAGTGACAATGAAAATGCTGATTCAAAAGTTAAGTTCACATGTAATGAAACATTTTATCACACCTGGTTGAAAATGCTCGATTCCGATAAATAGAATAAAATGAAAAAGATTGAAGATAAGCTAATATGATCAAAGGTCCGATTCTTTTCCCCAATAAATTTCGAGAAAATCCATCTTTCTACCGACATCAAGACTCGCATCACTCTAATGTCTGTGACTCTAGTGTGCCTTTTGTATTTTTTAACTGTCGGGAGGAATCTAGGTTTAATTTATTTCTTTACTTAACCTTCTTGGACACATCGTCCCGTGGCTCTGTTTGAATCAACGTTTTCTATTGTCGTCGGCTGTTTCTCTCAAAGCACCAAGGAAAACCAGCAACTCCATTCCCTCGAAGAAAGATTCCGACAAACTTGTCTGATCAGAAGTTCCGCGCTTCGTTATCCTGTTTCGTCCCACTAAGAAATGCGGCTCTACAGTAGATTTTAACGCATCAAACGCCGTTGTCTCCAGTCCCCACACTACGATGTTTATTCTAATTTATGTCATTTTCTTTTTAGTTCTCGTTATTTTCGGATTTGAAACCACCAACTACTAGGTCAGAAATGCGTGTCGGGGAAATGCTATCAGACAATAAATTGCCGTCTTTCGTTCTTGGCTTTAGTGGGGAACGTGTTTGATCTGCTGCTTGCCTAGCTTCCATTTCCATCACGATAGGGTTCTTGAAAGTCTAGCCGCAACATAAACTATGGTAGGGCTAGTGCATACTGGACTATCCGGTTATGTACCGTCAATCCTTGGAAACCTAGTATTGCGCAGCAAAATAGATAAGACCGACTTGTCCTGGAGAAGAAGTCATCCGGACGGTACAAGCTCCACTCGCGCACGGACCAATCCAGTCTATTTTGCATCAACCACACCTTTGTTTGGATCCGGATCCCCCGCCCGGGTGAAATCCGGGCAGGGGTGCTTAGATGTGATCGTGGCCGTCCATTGATTGAATGGACGGCCACGATCACATCAAATTGCGGCCAGCCATTTTTTTTTTTTTTTTGCTTTTCTGTCGCTTCTTTCCCTCCATCAATCACAGCCGTCCGTTCAATCAACGGACGGCTGAGATCAACCCGGGCACGCCTTGGCAGGGAGGCACCCGGGCAGGCGATCCACGCCCCCTTTGTTTGCCCATAATTTGCATGAACCACATGGCCTTGAGAGATCTCGATCCTCAAATCTGTACAAATCACGTTTCTTGTCAGTTTTTCTCAATGGGTATACGGATTTTGGAGGATCTGTACTAAGACACAATCCCTGGCCGGAGTACATGGAAATACCCGCGTTCCTTGTCCTCATATCAAGATGATGATGACAGGGTAGATTCATTGGCCTGGGGCTCTCTGCCCCCCAGAAGAAAGCAATGATATCAATCTGCATATCCGATCTACCTGTTCCAGGGGAGATCCATTGTCCTAGATAGATGGCTCGATCCTGCCTTGTCCCAAAACCTGATCAGGCAATGCATGAAATGACAAACAGGAAAACCAGCAAGAAGTATAAAAAGATATTCACGGGACAGATGGACTATAGTAGGGCCAGGGCGTCACCTTGGTCAGTCGGCCAACCTTGGACCTATCTAAGTCCCGAGATTTAAAATAGGGAGAGCACCGATGAGACATAATTCGCCTCCTCTTCCTCTCTCTCTCTCTCTCTCTCTCTCTCTCTCTCTCTCTCTCTCTCTCTCTCTGACACTATATTAACCTAAGCTTCAGAGGGTCTACCTAGGGGATCAATACGGAACATCACCGATGAGACATAATTCGCCTCCTCTTCCTCTCTCTCTCTCTCTCTCTCTCTCTCTCTCTCTCTCTCTCTCTCTCTCTCTCTCTGACACTATATTAACCTAAGCTTCAGAGGGTCTACCTAGGGGATCAATACGGAACATCTTCTGACCTGAGGATTTATTAATTATCTGCAGACATTGGGTGCAAGCCTAAAGCATAGCGTCAAAAGTTACTAATCATAACAAGTGCCTGTTTCGTTAGAAAAAATTATCCAAAAAATCTTAAATCTTTTATATTTTTACTAATTTAACCCTAAATATTTTCATCAATTGAGTCCATTTTTGCTTAAAATCGCTGAGATGGACATTGACTGTCCCATATGGCATGGCTGACGTTGACGTTGGTAATTTTCAATCATATTTGTAAATATATTTTAAAATTTTTTGTTATATTTATTATTTTCTTTTTCTTTTTTCTTTTTCTTTTCTTTTCTTTTCTTGTTCATTTTTTCTTCAGTGTACGTGGCCGATGAGATCAATAAGCCCTTGTAAATTTGTAATAGATTTATGACTTTTTGGACAATTTTCTCGCTTGTCGTAAAGGGTTGAATTGCTTGGAAAAAAGCTGTTATGTGGTATTGTATCAAACAGATCTCGTTTGCAGTACTATAAGTTTATAAGAGGCCACGGTTACGCAAGTCAATAGATAGCGGATGGCCAAACACATGGAATGACCGACGATGACTACGCGAAATGGTGGTTGGGTGGGGATGACGGTAGGGGTTCTAGTGACATGTTAACGGTGCTAATGGTGGCATTTTCCAATGAAGGTGGGAGACTTTCTTGTACTAATTGAAAATTTATGGCTTGACTGCAGTTGGTACACGAACCTTAACGTGTTTCAAGTAGGGATGAGCAGAAAAAAAGGATCGAATGTGGAATCGGACCGAATCGCCCGGTTCCTAATTTCTAAAATTTGAAATCGGTGAATATTGATCCAGTTCCTGATTCTAGGTATGGACCCACCCACTTGAACCACCGGGACAAGAACTGTTTTTTTTTTAATTACTAGTTCGAATCTCCAGAACCCTAATTCTCATTTTTTTTTCCTTATTTAGACACAGTCATGCATGTTCGTTGCTGACGCCTCCCACTCTCACTTCTCTTAATGTCAATCACGCAGTGCTACCGCCTCCCTCGCGGCTCGACAACTCTCACACTTGGCCCTTGATGGTCATCATAGCTTTGTTCATGGAGATTATCATAACATTTAGCATATCACGAGCTTGTTCCATTAGCATTACTCACGTAGTAGTTTAGACTATGCAACAATGCCTGCATTCTTGCTTGAGAATGAAGCAGTAGGGACCGGTCAGCCCGATTCTCCAGTGGGGCCAAGATTAGGTAGGCTAGTACCCAGTTCCACAAATTAAGAATTGACCCTTCTGCTCCAGTTCTCGAGTCTATCGTAGGAACCGGTCCACCCTAGAACCGATTGCCCTTAGTTTTGAGTGTGACCCTCAAATGATTTGGGAAGCCTCTTTTTCTTTTTCTTTTTTGCTTTTCCTCCCCTAAAAACACTCATAAACACAATAATTTGGCATAACTTATATCCTCATAATTAGACACCTCAACAGTGGTTTCAGTCGTAACATGTACACTACACACACAGCAAAAAATGTTATAAAAAAAAGGTCATAAACCTACTACATTGATATCAATTCAGTTCTAAACCTTTTATTGAGCCAATTCAGCCATAAAGCTTTTGCATCTGTGCCAATTGAGTTCATTCGGCCAATTTTGATAGAAAATCGGTATTGTAGACATCAATCGTCCCATGTGACATGACCAACGTTAATGTGGATATTTCTTTAATTATTTTATATTCTTATTTTTTATTTTATTTTTCTATTTCTTTATTTTTTTATTTTTTTATTTATTTTATGTATTTTTTTTATTGACGATTGTTGGCCGACCACTGCAGGGCTAGGCAAGGGCTTGCCACCCTTGCTGATAGCAAGGCAAGGACTTGCGGACTCTCACTATGGCCGACGATGGCCGCGATGCCCTCAGTAGATTTGGCCAGGCTCTCGATAGATCTAGCTAGCACTCAATGACATAAAAATTGTACATAAAAGAAAAATAAAAAAAAATAAGAAAATATTTGAAAATATCCGTGTCACTATCAATTATGCCACATGAGACAGTCGACATCCACATCAAAGATTTCCAGTCAAAATTGATCGGATGGACTCAATTGACACAAATGCAAAAGACTAATAACTAAATTGGCATTAATAAAAGGTTTAGGACTAAATTGGCATTAATAAAAGGTTTAGGACTAAATTGACACCAATGCAATAGATTTATGACTTTTTTATACTTTTTCTCACGTTAACGTTACG
The DNA here is from genome assembly GCA_021437785.1 of Rhodomyrtus psidioides. NCBI lineage: Eukaryota > Viridiplantae > Streptophyta > Magnoliopsida > Myrtales > Myrtaceae > Rhodomyrtus > Rhodomyrtus psidioides. The sequence goes on from JAILYB010000082.1 coordinate 728,579, forward strand.
GGATTGACTTAACATTGCCGGCGGATCGAGATGAATTAGTGGCACTGCACATAAATGGAAACATAACCAACCCAACCCATATTACTACAAAATGTGGATATATAAAAATAAGAACTTTTATGCTATATTTTAGTGCGTAAAAAATAAAATTTTAATACTTTTATAAGGTTCCTAATACGAATTTTGACTTGTTTGCGATTGTTTTTTATGGAAAAATTTTCAAGCTTCAGAATCGAGTATAGGACATCTTATAGACTCAATGATTCAATAAATTTTGACACGCGAAATCATATGCTAATTTTCACAATTTTCTAAAGCTTGAAAGATCACAAATCTTACGCATTATCAATTTGGGGGAAAAAACAAAAAGAAGATCATAAGGATAAGATAGAATTAGAAAATAAGTTGCCCCACCCAAAAATCCCACAACCTGAACTTGAAGACAAGTGAAGAGGGACTGTTGGCGGGGTTGAGCTTAAGACCCATTAAAAACCCACAGTCTACTCCACTTCATTACTCACACTCATATCGACCCATTTAACATACTTTAGCTAACCCATATATGAACCAAACCATCAAGTATGGGTTGTAAATGCGTATTCAACCCATTTTGACTTCCTTTCACTTGATCAAGCATTGTGATGACGTAGTTTCTTTTGCAACAAAAGAATAGATTACAAAGTTGACAAGAAAAAAAATCCATGAATAAAAGTTAACAGCGCCCCGATAATCCCTTCGACAATTCGTCGCATCTGTCGATCCTGTCAAATGAACCAATAAGCAAAACAAGCGCTTCATCGAGAATTAACAGAGAACATTTGCCAATAAGAAAAAGAATCGTCTTGTAAGCACAAAGCTAAATCTAACCTCGCAGGTCATTTACAGGTGCCAGTTACATGACGCAACTCAATTAGCATGTTAGATGAAGCAGCACCCCGGGGGCAAATCCTAAGTAATTGAGAGCTTAAAGCATAAGCCCAATTGAATTTGTTATGGGCTATGTCAAAGAGGAACAACGGGCAACAAAAGCCCCCACTAAGGCCCATCCCAACATGCGAGGTCAGGTGAGACTCCTTCGCAGGCGCAATCAAATCCGACAACTATGGTTCGCAAGAACTACGATTTTTTGCATCCTCATCTAATGTATACATGTGTTGTCCGCGTCATTTCGATTTGGTATTTAGTATGCAAAGTGATAGAACTATGTCAAGCGCGCAACTTATTTACCATTTCGAAGCGAGGCCATAGGAGATGGCGGGCCGGAGACAGCTTATCATTTCCAGGCAAGGCCAAAGAAGGCGGAGGCGAAGGGGTGACTATAAGAGTTTTATTGATATGGGCTACATGAATTGATATTACAATTACCATATTACGGGATTAATTTACCGTTTACGGGGCTGGTCTAATAAAGGCGGGATATAAAGATTCTTTATGGGCCAAATATGGGTCTGGCTAGTGTAGACCGAGTTCGGCCGGCTCGTGATGAGAGGGCCAAGCTGAAACTCTATAAATAGGGCTAAGGCGCCCCCCCTCTAACCCTCATTCTCATTTTCGCCATTTAGACTCCTCATGAGGTGAGAGAGGAGAGTTTGAAGCGGTCTCATAGAGGAGAGTTTGAAGCGGTCTCATCGCGCCAGGCATATCGAGGGTCATAGAGGGAAGCGCTTGAGTTTCGGATTGTCAGATTTCCATGTCAAGAAGACGAATTCCAAATCAGGTGCACAAATTCCTTTCTCTCTATATGGTTTTGTTTCTAGTTTTCGATTACGGCGATTCTAGGGAATCGTTTGCGACGACGGACAGTGACCGGCAGGACGAACGCAAGATTGCTGCAGTCTAGTCCCCAATTGCCTAAACACAGTAAAATGGTTTGTGAAACATACGGTTAGAGCTAGAACAACATGTCTCGCAGGCGCGAATCCGTTTCCATCTTTTCGCGCCATAATCGTCGGCAAGAACATTGAACGAAATCGATATAGTTAAATGTCAATTGAGTGGTGAAACATGAAATCAAGTATTGCGAGAACTTAGATTTTTGGAAGCAAGGGAGGGAGGCGGAGCCCATCAAATTGGCTGAGCCATTGTGGCATCAGCACTTGCGACCATTCCCGTGGGCCACACACTCCCTATCCCCACACACCGGAAAAAGGCAAGCTGAATCGACGGTGAAATTAATTGGTGGCGGAAACTGGAGCGCCGGAGGCTGAGGCGTCGGAGGCTCGTCGCCGCATTGGTAATTGATGGTGCCCTGTGTCGTTCCCAAAATTGATTTTGATATCTTTCTTCTTCTTCATTTATATTGAACAACTCAGGTGTGTTTGTTTTGGGGAAAGTATTTTCAGGGAAAGTGTTTTCTGGACTTTCATACATTTGGCTCGCGAAAAGTAATTTGGTCAACGAAAAGTACTTTCCAGTCAACAAAGATTTTATTCATTAAAATAGAAAAGTGAATTCCCCAAAATAAAAATGTAAAAATACTTTTCAAAATTTGAGTCTCTCACTTTTTTTTGAAAACGGGGCTGGGGTCGATCCCGGGACCCATCCCGGTGACACGGGCCGGGGCCGGCGATCGGGACTAGGGACAGAGACCGGGGCCAAGGCTGGGGTCGGGGTCGGGGTCGGGGTCAGGGTCGGGGCAGGGGCCGGGGCCGGCGACCGGCGCCGGGATCGGGACTGGGACTGGGACTGGGACTGGGACTAGGGCCGGGACCAAGGCCGAGGTAGGGGCTGGGGCCAGGGACCGAGCACCGGGACCGAGGGCCGGGGCTGGCGACCAGGGCCGAGGCCGAGAATCGAGGATCAGGGCCGGGACCGGAACTGGGGCCGGGGCCGGGGCCGGGGCCCGGTGTTGAGGCCGAGGATCAGGGCCGGGGCCGGGGCCAGCGATCGGGGCCGAGGACCAGGACCATGGCCGGTGTCAGGGCTGGGGATTAGGACAGGGACCAGAGGTGGGGCCGGGGCCGGGGACCGGCGACCAAGGCCGAGGCTGGGGACCGGGACCAGGACCAAGACAGGGGCCAAGGCTGGGGCCGACGACCAGGACTGGGGCCGGGGATCGGGATTGGGGTCGGCTACTGGGGCCGGGGCCGGCGATAAAGACTAGGGCCAGTGTCGGGGCCGGGGACGGGGACCGAGGCCGGGGCCGGGGACCGAGGCCGGGGCTGGGGCCGACGACCGAGGCCGGCGATCGGGACCGGGGTGGGGTGCCAAGGCGGGCAACGGGATCCGAGGCCGGAGAAAGGGACCAAGGCCGGTGTCGAGGACGGGGACAAGGACCGGGAAAGGGATAGAGACCGGGGCCGGGGCCACAGACCGGTGAACGGGTTCTGGGGACAAAAGCGTGTGCCGGGGACGAGGCCGAGGCTAGGGCCAGGGGCCAACACCAGCGACCGAGGCCGGCGACCGGGGCCTAGGATCGGGATCGAGGCCGGGGTCGGGGCCGGCGACCGGGATTGGGGCAGGCGACCGGGAACGGGGCCGGTGTCGAGGATCGAGATCTGGGTCGGGGCAAGCAACCAAGGCCGTGGCCGGGGCAAGGGATCGTTGTCGAGGCCTGGCATAGGGACCGAGGCCGGGGTCGACGACTGGGGCCGGTATTGGGGACCGGGACCGAGGATCGGGACCGGGGCCAGGGACCGAAGATCGGGACCGAGGCCAGGGATCGAGGATCGGGACCGGGGACCAGGGCTGGGGCTGGCTACCGAGGCCGGGGCCGGGGATTGGGGCTAAGACCGGGATCAGAACCTAGGCCGGGGTTCGGAACCAGGGTCGGGACCGGCTACTGGGTCAGTTCACGTCAGCTCTCTCGACCATCTGCATCTCCTAAATATCAAGGACAGTCCCATTGATGAGATTGAAATTGTTTTCCAAATGAGAACCAAACACCGAAAAATATTTTCGGTAACATATTACCAAACAAATGAAAACAAATCGTTTTCCGAGAAAGTAATTTCCAGAAAATCATTTTCCTTGAAACAAACACACGCTCAATGTCCTATTGCTTGTCAAATGTTACAGAACTCCTAACGATATTTGCAGAACGAACGATATGGACCCCATACGCACGGCGGCATGGTATCACACGTATTCTGAATTCGTAGTCATCTGATCTTACGCCCAACTCCATATAGGCATTGTATTGTCAGTTTTGGTAATCTTACATGCACGGTCTAATTTTTTCGTTTACCTATTCTACATTTTTCCGTTAGCAGGTTAAAAGAATCCTCAAGTGATTGTAACATTAAATTAAGAGGGATATATGGGAGCTAGACCTCTCAAAACGGGCCATAAATCCATTTTTTAACTCATACATAGCGATCTGGGTTGTTATATGGGTTAATTATATGTTATAAATGAGTCATAAATGAATTTAAACATTATATGAGTGTTTTTTTTTCGAACATAATATGAGATTTAGATTGGTCATAAATGGGCCGTAAATGAATTTTCAATTTACTTAGGCATGATCCACCTCTATAAATCGCTTTTCATTTTCTCTCGCCCTTACTCGATCTCACAGTCACTCATTCCGCACTTTCACCTCAGTTTGGGCACGAGTTTTCTTTAGATATGAATATGGGTCGGATAAGTACATGCTGCTATATTTGCATTGGAATAGACGAGTTAAATGGGTCTATGTGGATCGAGCCATTAATTCGATCCACCCGTTTGACGAATCTAACAACGAGGGATGCACATGATTGACGGCCTAAATGCATTGTCATTTAGAGAGAGAGAGAGAGAGAGAGTCTGGGAATGAAGCAGTAGGGCATGGGGAAATTGAATAACTTGATGCAGTAACTGTCGCAGTCAAACCCAAGCCCGGCGTTTCCCGGCAAGTCCCCATCAAGCAGTTCGCCTTCTGACACGCGCATATCCTTGATCGGGCTTTTTTACAAACCAGGATTAAAAATGAAAGTATTTACCAAATCATATGTCTTTTTTTTAATTACCGGATCAGGGGTCGCTCGGCAGTCTTACTGTCGAGCCGACCTGGTCGGGCACTGTACTGCCGAGCAGGATGCTTCATCCTTTTTATAAAAAAAAAAAATCTTCTTGCCCGGCACTACTTTGGCAACACTAAAAGCAAAACGTGTCACTGCATTGTCTCTCTTCTTATTCTTTGTCCTATTGCTGGCTTCACTATAGGTACATGCAGCTAATACTGAGTGAAGAAATTCGAGTTCATGGCATAGATGGCATTGTTAGTGGTGTTAGAGCTACTTCTGTTATATTGAAGTTGAATAAGAAATTCTAATTTTGTCTAGGTTTCGGGAGCGCTGCCCCCGAGCCCCTGCGAGGGGAGCTGCCCCTTTGAACCCTGCTCGCTGATCGGTCAGAGAGACCACCGCAAGGGGCTCTGCCCCTTGACCCCGCGAGTGGCGCTGCCACACAAACTGCGCCCCCTTGACCCCTGTGTTGACACCTGATTTTTTACCATTTATTATTGTGATTTTTATTCTTTAAAATTAATTAAAAATATCAAAAAAAGTCATAAAATTGCAAAATCAACTTTGGAAGCCTTGGCCTAGCCTCAAGAACCAATTTTGAACAAAAAATATTTTTCGTAATTTTTAATAGTTTTTCGAATTTATTTAATTATTAAAAATACCAAAAAAATCAGAAAAATACCATCCGTGGTCAGAAAAATACACAAAAATATTCAATAATTTTTTTTTAATTTCCCCTTCAAGTGTGTCACCTTAAATCTTGAAAATTCGGCTCGGGTTACTATGTTTCTTCACAAACATAAACCCGAACCGAGCAAAAAATTCCTTTTCGAGTCTTTTAATTTTCAATTCTCACTTTTTATAAGCTATGACATTGGATTCTAAAGTCCTGAAGTGCAATTAGGTCGATTGGCCCTCCAATTTGATCAATTTTAAACAAAAGGGCTTAATTGCATAAAAATCTTTCAATTTAGTCCCCGGTTTCACAACTTTTGAAATTAAATTTCAAGCGGGCATACCCATTCAAATTAAAAACCTCTACCCTATAGTTTTCATCATTCTTAATCCATTGGTGGCCTCAATTTGGGATAATTTGATTGTTTAGGCCCTCGATTAAGCAAAAATCAATTTCGGATCTTAAGGATAAATTGGGGTTTTCGCTAAATACCAATCAATTGGTTCACGAAAATACCCCTATTTGATAGAAAACATGTCAAGGAATCCGATTTCGCCATCAATTTCATGAAAATAGGTCAATTTAGGACTCAATTGGGCGAAATTGGTCGAACCGGGCCGGTCGGGTCAAGCCCGACCCGACCCGGTCCAACCGGGTCTGCAACTAAGTTGCAGACCCGCCGGCCAACGAGGCAGAAGAACAGGGGAACAAGGGGAGCCACGCCGCGAAATTTTTTAAGGAAAAGCAACACCAGATCGATGGTGGTCATTAGGTGGAGATTCCACGACCTAAAGGCGGTCGGCCATGGGATTAAAAAGCGGGCAAAAAAAAAGAGAGCGGGGGGCCGAGGGAGTTTGAGGATTTTTGGGGAGCGAAACAGGGGAGGATCGGGGAAGTTTTTTTTTTTTGAACCGAGAGGGTGTCCTGGCGCGAAGGAGATCTCACCAGCTCACGACCAGACCTTCACGGCATCCCCCCCTCTGTCCGTCGAAGGCCACCAACACCATCCCTGCCGTCCGGAGCCGCCGGAAAAGCAGCTGGAAGCTCTCGGATACTTGCTCTGTTTTCGGATCTGGGGCTGCCGCGACTGCAACTGCTGTTCCTTGCCTCCAGCGGCTGTCCAGCTGCTGTCGCCGCCATCCGCTATCAACCCACCACTCTCCTGAATCTCCCCAACCACCACATACCGCCTGCAGCCGTCGGAGAGCCGCCACAGAGTTTGAACCCGAAGCCTTGCTCTGTTTTCGTCCGTTTCTGTTCGGGCCTGGTTTTCGTCGTTTCCACCGCCTCCAGCTCGTGGCTCCGCCCATCTGCGACCATTTCCGACAGCCCCCGACGTCTTCCAGGCGCCGCCTCCCTCCGTTCCCTCGACAACCGCCTTGGCCGAGCGAGAACAGAAGCGTAAGATTCCCCTGTCCTCGACCGCCCTATCTCCACAGCGAACGGTTTCTGCTCGCCGCTCTCCACCGCCGCACCGTCGGTGTTCCGACCATCACCGACCCCCGAAGTCTTCCTCGGACCACTTTGAAGCTCCACCGTCGCCCCCCAGCTCTGGCCACCACCTTTGGACCGGCAAGCTACCTTGCTCAGCCAGAAATCCCTCTGTTCTGCCCTGTTTTGGCCTGGGCCGAATTCTGTTTGGGCCTATTTCGGGCCTGTTGAGTTGGGCTGCGGCTCATCACGTCTTGGGCCACGTCCACAGAAGTGGGCCGTGTTCTTGGGCCTTGAATCAGGCCCGTGGGCCAAGTTGGTCAAGAGTTTGGGTCCGTAATTTGTGATATCAAGTTCGTGGTCCGTCGGGATTCAAGGTTTGCGCCAAAGGATTTCTCGCGGACCGCCGTCAATCCCAACTCGAATATTTGACTGTAACAGGCACGGAGACCGTCGCATGCCGGGGCGTGGCGATTAAAGATCGGTGTCCAATCAGGTATATTTTGCGTACCCGATCTATATATTAGAGTTACTTTTCTAAAATATTGTCATTATATATTTGATTTGCAAGTATTTAGTCCAATCTAGTGGTCAGCTTGCTTGGTCGGTTAAGTGTCATATGTTGTCATAGAAAATATTTTCTAAAAATATATATATATATATTTTTTTAAAAAATAAAAATAAAAAATAAATAAAAAATTCAAAAATAAAAAAAATTCGGAAAATTCTAAAAAATTCTAAAAAATTCCAGAAAATAGGAAATGGCCACATTCAACTGGCCACGACCTGTTTCGGGTCATTTGACCCCCGATATTTCCAGAAATGACGGTTTTGCCCTTCCGGCAAACCGTCTTCCAAAAAAATTCTAAAAAATCCAAGAAAATCCCCAAAAATAGGAAATGGCCACAACCAACTGGCCAAGACTCATTCCGGGTGTTTTGAACCCCGACCCTTCTTAAAAATGACGATTTCGCCCTTCGGGCGAATCGTCTTCCAAAAATTGAAGAAAAATCAAGAAATTCAAAAAAATTCTCAAAAATGGGAAATGGCCACAATCAACTGGCCATGGAATATTTTGGGTAATTCGGTATCCAAATCTCCCAAAAATTGACGATTTTGCCCTTCGGGCTAATCGCCACCAAATCTTCCCATTTTACCTCCTGATCGAAATCACACCTTCCCTAAGCCCTTATGGCTATGTTAGGAAGCCATTGATTTGAATTGATGTGCATCAATGAGATTTATTTATGCACTTGATCGTGCTTTCATTTAAATTGATTGTGATTGATAGGAATAGCCTTCCAATCTGCATGAAACCTTGAATCAAGCCTACCTCACCTAAAATTGCCCATGCATGAACTCTTAGTCAGGAAAATCACTCGTGTTAGGTACCGAAAGGGCGTTGGTAATGACACCAGCGTAACCAAGTCCCCGAACCCAAAATCTCTGGTTCCGCAGAACTGATCGATCTCTCCCAATCGGTCAGTAAGGTTTCCGGTCTACCCTCCAAGAAAGACCGGTGGCGACTCCAAATGCATGCACAATTTGCACATGCCACCACGACCACACTGAAGGTCGAAAGCGATCGACTCTTATCGTCGAATCCTTCTGAAAAATACTCCCGCCGCGATTTGGTATGGGCCTGGGAGGGCCCGCGCCGATCAAAGGGTCCGCGATCGGTAATCCATTAGCCGCGTCCGCTTCCGGACGGGTCGCGACAGCTGGCGACTCCACTGGGGACTCTTGCTCTAGAACATATGATTCTAGACCTCAAGTGGACTTAGGCCGTAATTAAAACGCTGAGTGATTTTTCTAACCTTGCAGGCGCTCTCGAGGATGAGGTAAGTCCGCTTATGATAGGTGTTATATGTTTTTGCAGATTGGAGTAATAAGGGGGTAGTCTGTGATTAACTTTGTTTTATGCAGGTTGGGCGTAGGAATGTATGTTGTGTGGATGATTTGAAGTGCTGATTGATAAACTGTTGTGCATGACTTGCATTGTGATGATCACGACACATGGACACACACAACCGCGCCTAAAACCCCAGGCGCCGCCTTTAGGAACACAATAGAAGGAATTGAAAATGGAATCTCCGTGAAGAAAAACACGGGGTAATCCACTTTTCAATTCCGCTCGCTTCGAACTATGGATCGAGTCCCAATGCAACGATAGCTGTGCAATGGAATCGGCTCTTTCTAGAACTCGAGGTGGGAACCTTAACCTTAGGTGCCAAACCCTCTGATTTTTAGAAGTTTACCATCACTTGTCTCATGCGCATGTCTTTGGGCGGTTGGTACACCTAAAACCGCACATAAGTCGACGAGTTTGGTTGGTAAGACTCTCTATCCCTCAAATCTATCACAGTTCATATAAATATAGGCATTTCATTCATTGCATTCCGGTGATTAGATTAAATGCCATTTCAAGGATAGATGTGTGTGTTTTTCCCAAACGTCCTTGATAGAAGACGAGGAGGATGATATCCCATGGCGAACACCGAGTGAGCAACAAAGGAGCCTACTATGGACATTATGGAGATATCGTCCAATGAAGATGACGAGTTGGGGCAAGTGATCCGGAAGTCACAGATCGAGCTTGGGGCATCCTTGAACGTTAGGATCACATTCCTTTGTTTTATTTTCCATTACTAATCCTCTTGTATAGGGTTTATTTTTATCGAAGTTTTCTCTATCTCACCCCTTAGAGTGATTGTATTAGGGATCTATTGGTGTATACATTCAGATGGAGCTTGGTTGTATTTCTTTTGATGGGTCATGGGAATGTGATAGTGGCATTTTCTCTAATCATCCGAATACTCCCAAGTCAAGTCTATAATCCCTTTAGAGGAAATTAAAATCGGAAGTCTTGCACGACCTTTTGGTCGTATAGGGTAATCCAACCCCAATTTCGCTAGAAGGAATTATACACTTGAATCGGTTCATGCATGTGTTACGCCACTGGTAATCCACGATAATTGATCAAGAGTACCGGCATTGTTTCGAATTTAATGACGAGATAGATGTCCAAATTGCCCTCGTTCTTAACAAAAACGGCTTTGATTTGGATGCCGTATCTTCAATTAAATTTAAAACGCGTCGTTGGTCAAAAGCGATTATCGTGAATTACATTCCTTTCAATAGTATGCTTTCCTTCGAGGAATATTGATAAAAACTTTTTGCACAAGAATCCTTGTAAAAGTTTTTGTCTTTATTAATCACGAGCAAGCATAAGATTGAAAGGGGTTTATGCTTTCTTTTTCAAATTATTCCTTCTGATTCGGTCGTTTCATTTGCAGGTAAAAAAAATAGGTAATAGAGAGAAATCTTTTCCTGGATAAGTCTGAGGCTATTCTTTCATCTGATCATGAGCGAGTTAGAAAATCACACATCTACTCGACTTATTATGGATCAGCTCATCCAAGTCTAAGATGTCCGGATGCTCGAAGAAATGGATCATATAAAAGCTAAAACAAACACGGGGGCTTTCATTCATTCTTGCCCAAACCAGATCATACAATGCATTGGGGTGGAAAAGTAAAGCAGAAGTGAGCCCTAATCAACGACACAAAGGAGCCCAGCTGGCCCTCCAGGTTATGGATGCTTTGTTTATACGCGCCACTCCGCGTATCATGGTCCGCAAGCCTGAGGTGAAGGCGTTTGCGTTCATCATTGACTACAACAACCTGATTCTCGTGATCTTCGGCGACTGCTTCCAAGTCCCGAACAAGTCCATTCTCACGAGTTATATCCTCATTTATGCCGTTGAGCCTTTCTTCCAGCCACTCGCTTCGGTTCCTTAGCAGGGCGTTACGTCGATCGCGCTCATAGGTAGCCAGAGATAGGGCTAAGTCCTCCACCAGATTCCTCCTCTCGCGTAGCAATGTCGAAACCCGCTCTTTGGCGAACTCAACAGCCTTTTTGTGACTATCGGTCAGGTAGTCAGCCAACGCTAGGCGGTCGGACTGATCCTCATAACGGGCTCGCAGGACACGAGCCACGGTAAGTCCCCGGTGAGCAGCGCGGTAAACCTCCAAAGAGTTTGTAAAGAGCGTTGGAAAAATTCTGTATTCCCTCCCCAGCGCAGTACCCTCGAGGGAGGTGATGTCCAGGTCCCCGAACATGACTCGAATTTCATCCTCGGTTTCGGGATGATCAGCTATGTGAGCGTAGCCTCGACCCAAGAGGTTATAGAACTCTTCCCATCGAGCCAAAGTTTCAACTGGGAAAGTGGGAACATGGGAAGAGGCCATTTTCGACGGAGAGGTGTGTAATGGAGCGATTTGAAGATGGAAGCAAATTATATGAGAGCATTAATCCCCCAAACACCAACTCCGCATTTTATAGCGTCTCGAGAGTGGAGAAAAGTTGCAGCAATAATGCTTGTGGAGCCGGGTTAATGTAAAGCGAGGGCTGCTCCTCCCGTGAATCATCAGACATGTCCTGGTCCGCAATTTCAGGCCTGACAAATTCGATCTCGCCATTATTAAAGCTGGGAGGGAGGCGAGCGCAGCTATCGAAGAAAGCCGCGAAAGGATTGTGTTGTCCCATCACGCATAAAGCTGGGCGGCGAGTGAACAGCTCTGCCACTTAAAAAGAGAAGACAGTGCTGAACAGGCATGACTATTGAGGAAAAGTGAAAGGCGAGCGCAACTATCGAAGAAGCCGCGAAAGGATTGTGTTGTTCCATCACGCATAAAGCTGGGCGGCGAGTGAACAGCTCTGCCACTTAAAAAGAGAAGACAGTGCTGAACAGGCATGACTATTGAGGAAGAGTGAAAGGCGAGCGCTACTATCGAAGAAGCCACGGAAGGATTTGGTTACCCCTTCGCGTCGGAAAGCTGAGCAAGAGGCAAACAGTTCCGTCGTTTCAAAAACAGAACGCTGAACAGACCTAGCTTTCGAGGAAAAGGAGGCAACAAATCGAAATAGCGAGTATACAAAAGAGAACAGAGAACCCCGAGTGACGAGTTCGTTGAAAGACCTCAAATTCTCTAGAATCAAATTCGACATCAAAGCCATGGAACTCAACATTGCCCGTGACGAACATCAAGATCGCAGTGGTGACGACAGCAGTGGCCACGACACTCAACCCCGGAAAAGGAAAAGTCGCCAGCGCTACGCTCGGAAAGAAATCCAGGAGCTTGAAGCTTTCTTCGATGAATGCCCTTGCCCAAACGAGGAACAAAAGATTGAATTGGGCCGGAAGCTGGGAATGAATCCTATGAGAGTCCATTTTTGGTTTCAGAATAGACGTTTCAGACTAGGTGTCCAACACAGGCATAAGGAGATCACGGCCCTAAAAGAGCAGAACCAAAACCTTCAAATGGAAAACATGTGGTATGAGAAAATCCTCAGTACTATTACCTGCCCTGACTGCGGTGGCCCTACCACCCTCAGTAAATTGTTCCCCGGTAAGCCTTCTACGAAGATGGAAGGTGCTCATTTATCCCCCTGCTCCCTTGAGCCATCTCCGGTACAATCAGATCCTGCTAATGGCGCGCACGAGCAGATCGGTCCTACAGAAATTATACCAGTGTCTTCGGAGGATGAAGATACGTGTCGTTATGATCGGAGTCACCTCATCGAAGCCCATGAATCTCCTCCACAACAGCTTCCGGTAAGATCAGATACGGTTCAAGAGGAGTTAGAGGTTAGTCGGCAGGCTATCTACGCCACTCTGGACGACGAGAAGAAGAAATTCACTTGGCCCCCGGAGCTTCATCTCAAGTTCTTGGACGCAGTTCGACAGATAGGACTCGACTTCATAGGTCCGACAAGCATACTTAGGGTCATGAACGTACCGGGACTTACCAAGAAATTAGTCGCGAATCACCTTGGTTGCTACAGAAGGGCGTTAGGACAGCGTTATGCAGAACTGAATCCGAGCAATAGACTCGGCTGCGAACCCAGCACCCTTATGACAAATGAGGCCCGGTCGAATCTGGACGACTATTGGGGATTTGATCAGGATATCCTCGCGAGTCATTTCAATATTCCTCAAGAACACGCATCACAAGTGCAACAAGTAAGCACTCCTCCGTCCGAGCAGCAGCTAGTCAGTGTTCATCCTGTCGCAGATCAGCCCACCACGCCCAGTGCTCAAGGGTTTGCCCAATCAGAGCATGTGGCTTCAGATGATCTAATGGGAGAATGCTTGGAGCATTCTTATTTCCCTAATCCCCAAGTGGGAGATGCTTGTGGTAGTCAATCGATCAAATCTCCTCTTATAATCCCAGACAAAGATGGAGGTTCCAGTTCGAAGAACCCGTCGGGCGATGCAGCTCAACCTACACATCAATCGTTCGAGGGGTCGGGTGATTTCTTCGATGAAGGACTTGATACCTGGTTCGATCAGTTGGAAGCTATTAAAGGTTGGCAACCATGATCTGCAGTTGGTAATGGCACACCTAAGCTGAGGCCAGATTGGTTAGTCATTGGACATGCCCAAAGAAAGAAGGGGATGTACGCGAGAAGGATGTATCTCCTATTGTAAAGTTCTCATCGGTGCATGCGCTTGTTTCTTCAATAGCTAGAGTTGATTTTGCATAATGTTTTTCGCAAACGTCATCTCGTGTGTATACGGTAATTCCTTGTTATTAAGTTCAAGGTAAAATCAGCCCCGACGCGTGAAGGCAGAATTGATAGCATGAGTTACTAGCAGAATGGGATCGAGCTCGAAAGTGAAAGATTACTAGCGGCCCCAAACGCAATGACCGCAAAATCAGGGGCAATCTTTAAGTTTCGAGCAACTACAAATCTATTTCTCACGAGGCATTCAAGTCAATCAAATATGAAGCGTCGGGCTGTGAGAATGATGCGTAGTCAATCTGTTGACACAGGCGAAAAAGGAGTCGCGTAGATCCGAAAGCAAAAACCTTTCTTGGCTAGTCAACAATGCAAAATGAAAGAGCATATAAACAAACTCGCATTTATTTCATTCAGCAGGAAAGTTTACAAGTGGATCACTGAGGGGGAGCAGTAAACCCAAAATGAGTTCTGACAAGCATCACAAAAAAGCTTAACTGACTCTCCATGCTATCCATGCCTTGCTTACAACCCACACTCCGGGAATCGAGGTCTACAAGCTTGAAGAAAAGGAGACGACATTTCTCCTTAAGTTCGTTCACCTTGGTGTCATAGTACTCGAACTCAAGCTCTAAGTCATGAGCCAGCACCCTCCCGCGAGCTATATCCATGCTCAGGTCTTCAATCCTTTCCTCCAACCAGGCACACTGGAACCTCAGCACGAAGTTGTGCTGGTCTTGCTCAAAGGCGGTGTCAAAAAGAGCCAGACGCTCCACCAAGTTGTCCCTCTCACGGACCAGCATCGAAACCTGGGCGTGGGCGTATTCAACAGCCCTTTTATGGTTATCGGCCGTCAGCATGGCCAACATCAGGGACTCAGCTCGGTCCTGATAACGGGCTCGCACGATACCAGCCAAAGTGACCTCCCGGCTAGCAACTTCATAAGCCTGCAGGAAATTGTTGAAGAGAGTTGGGAAGATCACAAACTCCCTTTGCAGTTTCGTACCTTCAATACACACAGTATCCAGGGCCGGAATCAGAGTACGAACTTCAACCGCAGCTTCAGGATGATTGTTTATGTAGCCATAACCTCTACCCAAGAGATGGTAAAATCTCTCCCATTGGGTCGAAGTTTCAGCTAAGGCAGCAGGCACGGAGGAGGAATCCATATGCGATGGAATGACGGAGAGGAGAGTGAGAATGTGAAGAGTGTTTGAGAGGCTGAGTCTGATAAGGCTAAAGTGTTAATCTTCTTGACATCAATCTATCACCTTATAAATGCTCGAGTAAACAAGGAGAAGTGGTAATAATATTTTATGTGCGGTAGAGCCAAGCGGGTTTCGTTAATGCATCCCCGATGAGTCACGAATCCACCACCGTCCTGTGATCTCGGGTTTTACGAAACATAATGGCGCCGAAAGGTGGGCAGGCTTGTTGCTCTAGAGACTGGGCCAGGGGGACAAGCGTAGTGCTCGACAAAGCGAAATCAACGCAAGAGATCTTCAGGCTCCGTTCACGTAGAAAAGAGCAAAAAAGGACAAAGTGGGAATTACGAAGCCTTGAGAAGAACGCTCGTCCGGTGGCCATCACAAAAGACGAAGTGGGAATTACGAAGCCTTGAGAAGAGCGCTCGTCAGGTAGCCATCACAAAAGGACGAAGTGGGAATCTCGAAACATTGAGAAGAGCGCTCGTCGGGTAGCCATCACCTTTGATCAAAGAAACGGTGATCCGGCTCCTTTAACCTTTCAGAATTTGCAGAGAAAGTGAGGATCCAAGGAGGAACAAAGAGAGCTGAGTTAACGGAAAATCAAGTAGTGATATTCCGGTCAAAATGTTCAAGGGATTCTGTCATTTACTGGAAGCGCCAGACTTGGAGGTCTCCGAGCTTGAGCTGCTGGAAGAATTTGAAGATCTCAGGACCGAACCAGACACGAGAGCCATGGAGACCGATCCTTCTAATGATGAAACCCGCGGCTTGGTTAACGAGAACAGTACCCGCGACGGTGATCAGCGTCAGAAAGGGGAATATCTCCAACGCAACACTTCAGGTCAAGTCCATAAACTCGAATTGTTTTTCAGGGAATGCCCCTACCCGGACATGGAACAGAAAATCAAAATGGGCCAGGAGATAGGGTGGGAGCCTCGGAAGGTCAAGTGTTGGTTTGAAAACAAACGAACCCGGCTGAAGCAGCAACACGATCGGCACGAGTTAGCGATTGTGAGGGAGGAAAATGAAAAGCTTCAAACAAAAAACATTCAGTACAAAAAAGCTCTAAGCATCGCTATTTGCCTTGAGTGCGGTAACCCTGTTCCCACGGACGGAGTATTCGCTGAAGGGCCAGATCTGGGGGTTTATAATGCTCATTTGTTGCAATGCCCTTCGCAGCATCTTTCGGAACAGGCGGGTACCGCCGAGGATCTACAAGAGGAAATTAGTGCTATAAGGTCAAAGTCTGCGCCCATTGTGGAAGGGAACATGCGTCATGACAAGTCGGGTCCGCTCAATGATGAACTCACCATCATGACCAGCCGATCTGAGACCACTAAATCCCCTCCAGAGCAACCTCCACACGACCAGATTCCGAGAAGAGTAACCGCCAAGTTGCTGACACCACTTCGGCTAGCAAGAAAATAAGATTTCGTTGGACCCCGGAGTTTCATAGCAAATTTGTTGATGCAGTTCAACAGTTAGGGATCAGTTTTGCTTGCCCATTGCGCATACTCGAAATCATGAACGTGCCGGGACTGACTAAAAATATGGTCAAGAATCACCTTTGGCGCTACAAGAAACTACTGAGAGATGGACGAGCGTCGCTAGATCAAGATAGAGGCGGTTCAACACGACCAGATCCCGCGAAGAGTAGCCGCCGAGTTGCCAACCCTACTTCGGCTAGCAAGAAAACAAGGTTTTATTGGACCTCGGAGCTTCATAGCAAATTTGTTGATGCAGTTCAACAGTTAGGGATCAGTTTGGCTCGCCCATCGCGCATACTCAAGATCATGAACATGCCGGAACTGGATAGAAATAAAGTCAGGAACCACCTTTGGTGCTACAAAAGACTACTGAGAGATGGACGAGTGGCACTAGACCAAGATAGAGGCAGTTCAAGTTTAAACGATGAGCATGGCTGTGATCGCAATCCTCATGCAGCAGGAAGCATCCAATCACCTCTTAACACCGATGGGACTGACAATTACACGGTCGATTGTTCAGGCATCAATCAGAGTACTCCCCTGGGTTATCCTAGTACTCCTCAGGAGTATGTACCGCAATTTCAGCAAATCGGGACTCCCCAGTCTGAGCACCGACTGGCCGTTAATGCTAGTCCTACAGCGGATCTAACATTGGCAGGAGATGCACGTACAATCTTGCGAGACGATTACGGAGATTCCGGCTCGAAGAATCAGGTGGTCCATGACGAAAATGGCGAAAAGATTCCTTCTCCAGTAGTCGACAATACTCAACCTGAGTGTCAGTCGCTCGATGGTTCAGACGATCTCCTTGAAAACATTTATTCTTGGTTCGATCGGCTGAATTCCCCCCTGAGTTACCCTGGTACTCCTCAAGAGTATATACAACAATTTCAGCAGGTATGGACTCCCCAATTTGAGCACCAACCGATCGTTAGTGTTATTCCTACGGCGAATCCAGCATTGGGTACAAACCTACTGGACAACGATGAAAGTACCAACTCGAGAAGTGAGGTTGTTCATGTCGAAAGTAGTGTGAGGAACCCATCGCCAGCGGTTGAGGATGCCCGACTTGGGCGTCAATGGCTTGAAATTTCAAGCGAGTCCCTCAGTGAGCAACTCGGCGTGTGGATCACGCATAAACCGAGGAACCAGGTTGTTCATGCCGAAAATGGGAGAGGTCCGTCACCAGCAATTAAGGATGCTCAACTTGGACGACTCGAGCGGTCGGACGATCTCCTGAATGAGCAACTCAGCCTATGGGTCAAGCATTTTGGAACAAGTGCATCTTCGCAGTCGTGACCGGTACCGGCGACCGGACATCTGGTTCGAAGCTCGTGTGCTAAATCATTAGAAGGCTCAGGAGAGTGAGAGGTGAATACATCGAATGAATGTGTTACGGATCTCGTTGTAAAGTTCCCGCGGGAACATTTTAATTAACGCTGAAAACTAACCGCTCTGAGTGTCAACATTACCCTTTGAACGTCTTCGAGCCAAGGGCCATGGATTAATCACTTAATCCGTGGAGCAAATCCCATGAACGATGACTATCACCCGCGGAGCATAATGGGATCTACCCCCATTCAGCACGAAATACGTTCGGTCACGAAGCCTCCCATTTGGTGATAAACGTGGATAAATCACTCAAGGAGCCATCTGTTCAAATAACAAAACAGACGTTGCCCAACCAGGGGCAGCTGAACCATTGATATTGCAAATATTCCAAGCATGGATAAGCGGATTTGATAGACGTGGTTCATATCAATACGCGACGTCAGAACGGGATGAGAACCAAGAGTAAAGTTGTATCGTCCCAATTTGTCTTCAATTTGGGAATATGAGTTAACACTTGTTATTTATCCTTGATAGGGACTCACCATCAAGGAGGACAGATTTTCATAACCTGTGTGCACTCGTAGGGGCACACGACCAAGGGGAAGGTGTATCGTTCTAATTTTTTGAAAAATACGTGAACGTACAATAACATGTTTCTTCCATATTTTCAGGGATCTCCAGCCGCGGGGGACAGGTAAGTATCCCTTTCCCCGATCCATTAAAGATGTTGAATAAAAACTGAGAAGAAAAGAAAAGCTTTCAGAATCTAATGTCTAGAAAAGACATATAACTCAAAATTCATTGGCTCTCATATTTTTAAAACAGGAGGTTGTCTGAACATGAATAAGAACATGCATGGTGCATCATAAAATCCCATTGACGGGTAAAATTTTTGGAGAAAATGAAAGAGATTTTTTCCAATCAAAAGTTCAAAACTTTCAAAAGGACGTTTTCTCAAAAGACAGGAGGCAAAGCCTAGTCCAAACACGTCCTACACACACTGGAGAGAAGTGGAGCGAATCAAATAGTAAAAATCTGGACCTACGGAGGTAGGGACCATTCGCATCGATTACATGGGTTGGGACGACGGAGGCATTCGTTTCATATCCCCCAAACACTACAGGTGACCATTGATAACCCCTTTGAACGGCGGTTTTCATTCTTAACCCTGTCAAGAACCACCCCACATCGGGGCAAAATGGAGGTGAGTCCAGCAGCATCAGGAGAAAATGGTTAGAAATTTTCTTGCTCGGACTAACATTAATCTTTGTGTGTTGTTTATATGGTAATCCAAGTGCCATAGGATGACGAGAAGCATTCATTTCCCTATCCCACACACTGAATCCTTTGCACAGCCAACTTGAGCCTGCAAATTCATTTCATGAACCCATTGGTGATCATTCCAAGACGGATGCACCACCACTTCAAAAATGGAAGAGTTCAAGACTCCGGGATTACGAAGAGGATTCCCGGGCTGTTATTTAAAGATGTTTTGACTTTCAGACATATGTCTAACACGATCCCATGAAGATGAGAAAAGTGGGATTTCAAAAATAAGAAAATCCACGGCATCGAGAAAAAGCAAAGTGCCTGGTAAAAGCAAGGCCGATGCTCGTGTAAGTTGTTTGATTAATCCACAATGAAGCTGGATGGGAAAAGAGGAAATCCCTAATGGAGTCAGATCAAAAAGACTACTCCTCCAAATGATGTCAAGCGTGGAAGACGCAGACAGAGTTGTCAAAAGCGGTTGCATGCCTCAAAAATTGAAGATACAAAATGGAAAAGACATGTGACAACTTTGCAATGATCATCAATGTCAAACCCCTCATGATTTCTGGGCCAAAAACAAGCTTTTTTTTTTTTTTCGGTCCCCAATCCTACCAATGTTACAACCCTGAAACAGTCTTCTCTAACTAAGACACTTGGGTTAACATATAGCTTAGCTCGAAGAAGTACGAGCAAGACTATTTCTTTCTCATTTTGCAGGGTTCTTGACTTGTAAACCCGGAGCAGATGGTGAAGACTTTCATTCAATGGCCTCGACTCCAAAGCGGGTCCCCCTTGAAAACCAATATCCAAGCCCAACATTACGGTCCCGTGGAAGACCTCCCGACCGATCAAAATGTATGCGCTGCGAATGAGCCTAAAACCTAGGCACAGGTTAGTAGGGAATTGAGTGCATCCCCTATAAAACCACTATCGCAAAACAGGTGAGAAGACCTCCTTGTCGAGAAATATTCCAATTGATGTTTTGAACAAACTCTTTTTGGAATTTTCAAACTGTTGATCCAGATTTTCCGTGCAAGGGATTTGTGATCACATTTGCATGTTGCAAGAATGCTTTGGATAACCTCCAGCATCAAAATGCACATTTCATGATTAAAACTTAAATCATACGGTTTTGTCAAAATGGACAGCCGTGGTCTTCCCAAAGATTACTAACGTTTTCTTGGTGAAGAAAAATCTTTCAGGCTCAAACTTCTGCAGGATACCTGGAGAACCCAGCTCCCAGAATGTCGCCTCAACAGACTCAAGTGAAGCTTTATCAAAATGAAATCTTTCACAGCTTCAAAAACTGAATTCCCGACAAACTTCGGGATCTCTAAAAAAGAGGGGAAGAAAAACCCTTTTAAAAGAAAAAAAGTCCCAGCAGACGTGGAGAACCCTCGTCCCGGGACCCCTTTTTCAAAAATCAAGCAGTCTCATCGGACGTGGAGAACCCTCGTCATGAGACCCCTTTTTCAAAATTCAAGCAGTCTCATCGGACGTGGAGAACCCTCGTCATGAGACCCCTTTTCAAAAATCAAGCAGTCTCATCGGACGTGGAGAACCCTCGTCATGAGACCCCTTTTCAAAAGTCAGACAGTCTCATCGGACGTGGAGAACCCTCGTCATGAGACCTCTTTTCAAAATTTAGGCAGTCTCATCGGACGTGGAGAACCCTCGTCATGAGACCCCTTTTCAAAGAAAAACCATGGTAGAAACCGCCTGAAGGGTCAACACAAAGGTAGAAACCGCCTGAAGGGTCAAACCAATGGTAGAAACCGCCTGAAGGGTCAACTCAAGGTAGAAACCGCCTGAAGGATCAACTCAAGGTAGATACCGCCTGAAGGGTCAACCAATGGTAGAAACCGCCTGAAGGGTCAACACAAAGGTAGAAACCGCCTGAAGGGTCAATCAAAGGTAGATACCGCCTAAAGGGTCAACACAAGGTAGAAACCGCCTAAAGGGTCAACACATGGTAGAAACCGCCTGAAGGGTCAACTCAAGGTAGAAACCGCCTGAAGGATCAACTCAAGGTAGATACCGCCTGAAGGGTCAACCAATGGTAGAAACCGCCTGAAGGGTCAATCAATGGTAGAAACCGCCTGAAGGGTCAACACAAAGGTAGAAACCGCCTGAAGGGTCAATCAAAGGTAGATACTGCCTAAAGGGTCAACACAAGGTAGAAACCGCCTAAAGGGTCAACACAAGGTAGAAACCGCCTGAAGGGTCAAATCAATGGTAGATACCGCCCGAAGGGTCAAACCAAGGTAGATACCGCCCAAAGGGTCAAACCAGGGTAGAAACCGCCTAAAGGATCAAACCAAAGGTAGAAACCGCCTGAAGGGTCAACCAATGGTAGAAACTGCCTGAAGGGTCAAATCAAGATAGAAACCGCCTGAAGGGTCAACCAATGGTAGAAACCGCAATAAGGGTCAACACGAAGTAGATACCGCCTTAAGGATCAACACAAAGGTCCGATCCACCATACGGATTAAAATCTCTAGCAAATCCCAAAGCGTGGGGATGCGCCTTCCTTAAGTTCCTACCAATTAGGAATCCCATAATGGTATGACCTACCATACAAGTTAGAGCTTAATCTCCCTAAGATTTTCTGTGACAAGTCCTAGGCATCTTCTTGAAAGTTGTCGCAACCGGCAGCATCCAACAGGTGAGCTTCAGGTAAGCCTCTCTCACTCCGGCCCATGTTCAAATTGTTAGAATAAACCGATGATTAATTTGAGCATTCATCAAAAGACTTAAGGGTCCGATGTCATAGCATTTCTTTCCCCCAGTCGAGTCGGTTAAGATTCAGGTGCCACCTTGTCTTTGAGAGAAACCTCTAACGAGATTCCTCTCAAAGAGGGGCAGCTGTTGACACCTGATTTTTTACCATTTATTATTGTGATTTTTATTCTTTAAAATTAATTAAAAATATCAAAAAAAGTCATAAAATTGCAAAATCAACTTTGGAAGCCTTGGCCTAGCCTCAAGAACCAATTTTGAACAAAAAATATTTTTCGTAATTTTTAATAGTTTTTCGAATTTATTTAATTATTAAAAATACCAAAAAAATCAGAAAAATACCATCCGTGGTCAGAAAAATACACAAAAATATTCAATAATTTTTTTTTAATTTCCCCTTCAAGTGTGTCACCTTAAATCTTGAAAATTCGGCTCGGGTTACTATGTTTCTTCACAAACATAAACCCGAACCGAGCAAAAAATTCCTTTTCGAGTCTTTTAATTTTCAATTCTCACTTTTTATAAGCTATGACATTGGATTCTAAAGTCCTGAAGTGCAATTAGGTCGATTGGCCCTCCAATTTGATCAATTTTAAACAAAAGGGCTTAATTGCATAAAAATCTTTCAATTTAGTCCCCGGTTTCACAACTTTTGAAATTAAATTTCAAGCGGGCATACCCATTCAAATTAAAAACCTCTACCCTATAGTTTTCATCATTCTTAATCCATTGGTGGCCTTAATTTGGGATAATTTGATTGTTTAGGCCCTCGATTAAGCAAAAATCAATTTCGGATCTTAAGGATAAATTGGGGTTTTCGCTAAATACCAATCAATTGGTTCACGAAAATACCCCTATTTGATAGAAAACATGTCAAGGAATCCGATTTCGCCATCAATTTCATGAAAATAGGTCAATTTAGGACTCAATTGGGCGAAATTGGTCGAACCGGGCCGGTCGGGTCAAGCCCGACCCGACCCGGTCCAACCGGGTCTGCAACTAAGTTGCAGACCCGCCGGCCAACGAGGCAGAAGAACAGGGGAACAAGGGGAGCCACGCCGCGAAATTTTTTAAGGAAAAGCAACACCAGATCGATGGTGGTCATTAGGTGGAGATTCCACGACCTAAAGGCGGTCGGCCATGGGATTAAAAAGCGGGCAAAAAAAAAGAGAGCGGGGGGCCGAGGGAGTTTGAGGATTTTTGGGGAGCGAAACAGGGGAGGATCGGGGAAGTTTTTTTTTTGAACCGAGAGGGTGTCCTGGCGCGAAGGAGATCTCACCAGCTCACGACCAGACCTTCACGGCATCCCCCCCTCTGTCCGTCGAAGGCCACCAACACCATCCCTGCCGTCCGGAGCCGCCGGAAAAGCAGCTGGAAGCTCTCGGATACTTGCTCTGTTTTCGGATCTGGGGCTGCCGCGACTGCAACTGCTGTTCCTTGCCTCCAGCGGCTGTCCAGCTGCTGTCGCCGCCATCCGCTATCAACCCACCACTCTCCTGAATCTCCCCGGCCACCACATACCGCCTGCCGCCGTCGGAGAGCCGCCACAGAGTTTGAACCCGAAGCCTTGCTCTGTTTTCGTCCGTTTCTGTTCGGGCCTGGTTTTCGTCGTTTCCACCGCCTCCAGCTCGTGGCTCCGCCCATCTGCGACCATTTCCGACAGCCCCCGACGTCTTCCAGGCGCCGCCTCCCTCCGTTCCCTCGACAACCGCCTTGGCCGAGCGAGAACAGAAGCGTAAGATTCCCCTGTCCTCGACCGCCCTATCTCCACAGCGAACGGTTTCTGCTCGCCGCTCTCCACCGCCGCACCGTCCACCGCCGCACCGTCGGTGTTCCGACCATCACCGACCCCCGAAGTCTTCCTCGGACCACTTTGAAGCTCCACCGTCGCCCCCCAGCTCTGGCCACCACCTTTGGACCGGCAAGCTACCTTGCTCAGCCAGAAATCCCTCTGTTCTGCCCTGTTTTGGCCTGGGCCGAATTCTGTTTGGGCCTATTTCGGGCCTGTTGAGTTGGGCTGCGGCTCATCACGTCTTGGGCCACGTCCATAGAAGTGGGCCGTGTTCTTGGGCCTTGAATCAGGCCCGTGGGCCAAGTTGGTCAAGAGTTTGGGTCCGTAATTTGTGATATCAAGTTCGTGGTCCGTCGGGATTCAAGGTTTGCGCCAAAGGATTTCTCGCGGACCGCCGTCAATCCCAACTCGAATATTTGACTGTAACAGGCACGGAGACCGTCGCATGCCGGGGCGTGGCGATTAAAGATCGGTGTCCAATCAGGTATATTTTGCGTACCCGATCTATATATTAGAGTTACTTTTCTAAAATATTGTCATTATATATTTGATTCGCAAGTATTTAGTCCAATCTAGTGGTCAGCTTGCTTGGTCGGTTAAGTGTCATATGTTGTCATAGAAAATATTTTCTAAAAATATATATATATTTTTTTTTAAAAAATAAAAAATAAAAAATAAATAAAAAATTCAAAAATAAATAAAATTCGGAAAATTCAGAAAAATTCTAAAAAATTCCAGAAAATAGGAAATGGCCACATTCAACTGGCCACGACCTGTTTCGGGTCATTTGACCCCCGATATTTCCAGAAATGACGGTTTTGCCCTTCCGGCAAACCGTCTTCCAAAAAAATTCTAAAAAATCCAAGAAAATCCCCAAAAATAGGAAATGGCCACAACCAACTGGCCAAGACTCATTCCGGGTGTTTTGAACCCCGACCCTTCTTAAAAATGACGATTTCGCCCTTCGGGCGAATCGTCTTCCAAAAATTGAAGAAAAATCAAGAAATTCAAAAAAATTCTCAAAAATGGGAAATGGCCACAATCAACTGGCCATGGAATATTTTGGGTAATTCGGTATCCAAATCTCCCAAAAATTGACGATTTTGCCCTTCGGGCTAATCGCCACCAAATCTTCCCATTTTACCTCCTGATCGAAATCACACCTTCCCTAAGCCCTTATGGCTATGTTAGGAAGCCATTGATTTGAATTGATGTGCATCAATGAGATTTATTTATGCACTTGATCGTGCTTTCATTTAAATTGATTGTGATTGATAGGAATAGCCTTCCAATCTGCATGAAACCTTGAATCAAGCCTACCTCACCTAAAATTGCCCATGCATGAACTCTTAGTCAGGAAAATCACTCGTGTTAGGTACCGAAAGGGCGTTGGTAATGACACCAGCGTAACCAAGTCCCCGAACCCAAAATCTCTGGTTCCGCAGAACTGATCGATCTCTCCCAATCGGTCAGTAAGGTTTCCGGTCTACCCTCCAAGAAAGACCGGTGGCGACTCCAAATGCATGCACAATTTGCACATGCCACCACGACCACACTGAAGGTCGAAAGCGATCGACTCTTATCGTCGAATCCTTCTGAAAAATACTCCCGCCGCGATTTGGTATGGGCCTGGGAGGGCCCGCGCCGATCAAAGGGTCCGCGATCGGTAATCCATTAGCCGCGTCCGCTTCCGGACGGGTCGCGACACCCTGCATGGAATTGTTCGTTCGCGATTTGATGTGTAGACATTCATGTTCAAAGCACAATGACATTATTCCAAACAAATATCAAGTCGATGCCCATGGTTAGTGATTGAGGTTACACAAGACACAAGATCGGGTGTGCAATATGAGCATCAACCCGAGGGGAGCAAAAAGCCAGGTGAAAACGAAAGCAAAAGCGATTAATGTTGAGACCAAATGACAGTTCTAGAATGTATTCTAGCAAAATGTTGGCCAAAGAGCAATTCTGGAATGTATTCTAGCAAAATGGAATCTAATATCAGATCTTGAGACCAAATGACAGTTCGATTGACCTCCTTTATGATAACCATGGTACAAGATCATGATGAATGTACTTTCTCCTCTTAGCCAAGCCATGTCGAAAAACTAGTAACTGTGAAATTGGTGATGCATCTGCTAGAGAAATTCCGGCGTTTCTTTCCAATTTAAAATCGATTCATGGTGGCATGTTTTTCTTCTAATTGATTCATGATACCTGTCTGCTCCACCGTGTAACTCGACGTGTGCTCTTTCCAACTTTCCCCCTTGAGTGATGTAGGACAACTGACGCCGTGATCGGGATGTTACCAAATTCGGGGTATTTTACCAAATTCCGAAGTTCCCGAATATCCAACTTACTGAGTTTCTGATCTTCCGAATATCTTTAGGTTTGATTTGCAATATTATAATATTCGTTTTTCTATTTTAGGAAACTTAGAAATATAGATAATTGCAATATTCAATTTGAATTCTCTTTTGATTAAGATTAGATTTGATTCGTTTTAGCATTATCTTCTGTAATTCTATTTCCTTTAGGAGTCTTATCTATATAAAGGACGTTCATTCCTTTGTAATATGCGAGACTTTCATTATTCGAATATCGTTTATTCTGAGAAATTATTTTCTTGTTATCACTTACCTTGCATCATCAAGGTATGTCTCGTAAAAGAAAACTTCCCTGCGTATCTTCAACGATACTGCGGATATGCTTCTCGTGCCATAACATCCCTAACCATGTAAAGAAAATTCCCGACGTCATGAAAAGGAGATGTCGTTTTGCAAATAAGCTCTGTTAAAATGTGGTGCAATGTGCTCGCATGCCAACGAAAAGAAGTCTATTTAGGTGGAATGTACAATCTTTACCTGCTTGGTGTTTGCCTCAACAAAGATTGAAATGAGTGAATACTCAAATTCTACAGAATAAATGCCGAGAAGAATTGTTTTATCGGCCCTAGTAGTGTCCGTCATCAGTTTGTCCGTCAATTGAATAAATTGAGAACTGAAACCTCCAAAAAAGTGCAGAACATGAACCGGCAGAATCACAACCCATATAACGATCCAAATAAGGCATCCCGATCTAGAGAAATATTGGTGATTCATCTTTCCAGACATCTGTGAATGGATATACACAGTTGATAACAAATTCAAATTTCATTTGCCAGGAGAAGTCATGGATCTGAAGGCATGCATTTCCTAAGTACACCAACTCGATATTTGTTTGGAATAATGTCATTGTGCTTTGAACGTGAATGTCTACACATCAAATCGGGAACGAACAATTTCATGCAGGGGTCAAGGGGGCTACGCCCCCTTGCGGGGTTCAAGGGGAGCGCCCCTCGTGGGGTCAAAGGTCAGAGAGACAATGCAATGAAAAGTTTTGCTTTTAGTGTTGCCAAAGTAGTGTCGTGCAAAAAGAGAAAATTTTTAAAAAAAATGAAGCATCCCGCTCGGCAGTATAAAACAGTCAAGCCGGAGGCCGCTCGGCATTAAGATTGCCGAGCCCCCTGGTCCAGTAATTAAAAAAAAAGACAAATGATTTGGTAAATACTTTCATTTTTAATTCTGGTTTGGAAAAAAGCCCTCCTTTATCTGATCATTCGGTTTTGAAAAAAAAATCCCATTCAAAGTACGAAAGAGAAGGTATGGAGATTGCCATGTCGGGACGACAGCAACTGCGAAGGACGCGAGGTACATGAGGTTGAAAATGCAAGTGAAGAAGAGGATGTAAGATGATGGGGAGTCTTCTTCCACAGTGCAGCTGCTTGCTTGGATCCAACATAACCTTTTCAACTTTATTGTTGCATGAGGTGACTGAGGTAGTATCGCACGTTAGCCCAGGACAAAGATTGGAGAAGTGAAGGTGGGCGAGAGAGAGAGAGAGAGAGAGAGAGAGAGAGAGAGAGAGAGAGAGAAATGGGAAGAGCAATGAAGTTGACTAAGGAGGACGGGGTTCATGTCAGGGCAACGACAACTTCGGCGTCAGACCCAAAGCTTCGGACAAAGCAGTGAACTTACCAGTACCCGGACACAAATAATTTGTGTACATCAAACTAGTTTTAGATATGAGGCTATTTCTTTTCACCAATCGATGAGTTCGTAGCATGGTAAACCTTCGCGCTGAAACCCTCTTGCGAAAGAGCATTCTTGACGTTGGCGCACTAATGAAGTTACGATGACATACTTCTGTTTTTTTCGTATTCATGCTAATATGACATACATACATACATACATACATACATACATACATACACACACACATATATATATAGGCCCATAAAAGCCCAAGCCCATGTCTCCCTAGCCCCAACCCGTTTTATTCTTCTTCAACAGAGATTGTGGAAGAGGATTCTTAGCCCCTGCATAATAACGCTGTTGCTTTTTGATTTATCTGCCATAAGTCAATCTGGCAGAGAAATTCGTTTGGTAAAAATATTGTCGAAGTGGAAAAGTGTTTGGTAAAACAAGTGACTTCTGATTGGATTTTCTACTTCTAGTCAGATTTTCTACTTTTGGTAAGATTTTTGGTCAACTTCAAAAAGTAAAAAAAAAAATATTTCTCGGCAGAGAAATCACTTCTTCGACTATACCAGCATCCGCCGAGGCCAACGTCCACCCACAGCCGTCCTTCGCCGCCTCTGCCGGTCGCCGCCACCCGCCCGATGTTGACACCTGATTTTCGATCAGTCTTTTTCCATTCATTTTTTGAAAAACAAATCATAGAAAATCAATAAAAAGTCAAAACAAATTACAAAATCAACTTTGATAGCTTTGGCCAACCCTAACAAATAGTTTTGACCAAAAAATAATTTTCTGGATTTTTCGCTTTTTTATATTCGAAAAGTAATAAAATGCATGGAAAATCAAGAAAAATATCATTCGAGGTCACAAAAATATGAAAAAATAGTCAATATTTTTATTTTTATTCCTTTTTTTCATTCTGACCTCATAAAAGATCAAAATTTAAGTTCAATTTTGGATGTTCCATTGCTACACATAGAGTTGAACTTGGTAAAAAGATGTCATTTGAGTCTTTTAATTTGTAATTTTTACATTTTTAGAGTCTTGACATTCAATTTGATTGATCTGCATTGTGATTTAGTCCAATTGTTCACCGAAATTGCATGATTGCACAAATTGGGCAAAATTGCATACTTTTACTGCAATTTAGTCCTTGGATTTTGCCAAAAGTGAAATTACTTTTAATTCAGAGACTGCCATGCAAAGGTGAAACGTCTCCCTTATGTCTCTCACCAATCTGAATCGATTGGCATGGTTATTTTATTTCAATTTGGCCATTAAGGGCTTCAATTTGAGAAATTTCATTTTCGGATCCTAAGTCGAATTTGGGGTTTTTATGCAATTCCGTGTAAAATTTTGGGGAAAATGGCTCTTCCTAATAGAATTGATGCCCTTGATTTCAATTTGGTGATTTAATTTGACAAATTGCAAAGAATTGCAAGTCAATTTCAAGAAATTGGATCGACCAGGTCTACTAGATCCGACTCCCAGACCCAAATGAACAGTGTCTTCTTCTTCCCCAAATTCGCGCCACTTTTGAATATTTGCAGGCCGAATTTCAATCAAGGAATTGAGGTACCAATCGACCATAATCAAAGGAAATTGGGTAGGGGTTCTGATCTTCAAGGTCATATGCGTCGATCAAGACCGACGACGTGGCCAATCGTCGCCCGAGACGAGCGGAATCGTATGGTCAAAGCGTCAGACCTGCAAAAGTCAACTCTGTCAAACTGAGACCAAATTCATGCCAAATTCGTGTGAAATTGGACATGCCATAGTACATAACGGAGCTGAACCAACCAATTGCATCGCCGTCAACGTGCCATTTGGCATGTGGCAGCACGTGAATTCAAGACAGTGGATGCCCTCCAATCGCGTGCAAAACTTGAAATTGAGTATACTTACTTCGGAAGAATTCTAGAAGCAAGAAGATGTCCATTCTGTTCTTTCGCTTCAATAGAAAATAAAGAGAGTAAGAAATATGGAGAGAGAAGCTCTCGGCAACGCCATTGTCGAAGCTTTGAGCTCGACCTGTGTGAGTCTCGCCCGACCAATCCAGGCCAAGTCGTGCCACAAATTCACTTTAGGAAGCTTGTCTGACCTTCAAGGAGACGATTGCGACCTCTCTCGTAGTCCAGCATCCCCTAAAACGGTGAGTCACTCTATCAAGCTTCATTCTGAGCATCAATGGCGAAACTCGTTTCCGACCTGCATTTCGTGAATTAGAGTACGTGTTTTACTCTCTCAACTATTCTAACTGTGATCGCATCTTATTTTGTATCGATCTTGCTTGAATACCTAGAGTCAAACCTCCAACCTGTCACGGTTTGGTCAAACATCGGCTAGGCATTTCTAGCCATTGCAAGCTCAATTGGAGCTCAAGGTAAGTATTATGAACTCAGTAAGAAGCTTCTCTCCAAGTTAATTGTCTTGATTTGTCCTGGATCGCGTGATTGAATCTCCATGGATGTGTTTTGTACGAGCTTAAGTACGAGTAGATTTGTGAAGGATATTGCCTGATATTAGAGTATGTTGTTCCCGGCGTCGAGACAAGACGAACGGCACCGGTCTCGTCGTGTTTGGCTTAGAATCCACCGTTGGATCATCGCCGGAGGCTCTCGGCCGTTCGTTACAGGTGGAGGTTGCTTAGCAAAGAAGATGATGATGTGGCAATCAGCGGGTCAACGTGCTGATGTGGTGCGAACGTGGTGTTGACGTGGCTGCCACGTTGTCGTTGCAAAATATGCAAAATATGAAAATAATAAAACCCACATCGGACAGTCGAGAATTAGTCTCGCCATTTGATCTTGGCCGTAGGTTTAGTACGCGGATCGAACGGCTGAGAGTTAGTCTCCCTATTTGATCTTGGTCGTCCGTTTCAGTAATCAGATCGAACGACATAGGTTTAGTCGTCACTCAATCGTGGCTGTAGGTTCTAGTCGACTGATTCGAGGGCGGTGGCTTAACCACATGGGAAAATCTGGACGGCAGGATCAATAATTAGAATTTTCAGAAAATCGAAAATTCGTATAAAAATAAAAAGAAATCCTAGAAAAATCCAAAAAAAATCAAGAAAATTTGTAGAAAATTCCAAGACACTTGAGAAATTCCCAAAAATTGAGGAATGACTATAGACGACTGGTCAATCTTATTTTTAGGATTTCTTATTTGTTCTTCCTGAAATGTCGATTTTACCCTTTAGGGGTAAATCGCCTCCGTTATATCGGAGATAGTTCGAAAATGCCGAGATTAAGGTTAGGGTAAGTTAGGTGGCCAATCCTTCTGCTTAGGTTTTCGAATCTCGTCTTCTTTCCTGAAATGACGATCTTACCTCTTGTCGCGACCCTCTCCCGAGCGCGCGGAGGCGCGGGAGCGGGCTAATGGGCCGCCCGATTGCTGGCTTGATCGGACGCGGGCCTCTCCCAAGGTCCATTACCCAAATCGCAACTGCTGGATATACGTGGTTGACCTTCAATGTGGTCTAGTGACATGTGATGAGTGTACATGCCAAGGAGTCGCCACCAATCGTTTCGTGGAGGGTACGATCGGAAACCCTATCGAATAGTTGGGAGTGATCTATTCGATTCTGCGGAAACCAGAGAAGTGGGTTCGGGGACTTAGTTACGTCAACTGTCAAAGTTGACGCCCTTTCGGTACCTAAGCTGAATGGTTTATCTGATCCTAGGATTTCATGCAAAAGAGTGAGGCACAGATCCTAAATCTCGGAGTTCATGCAGATGGGAATTACTACCCTATCACTCACAACCAATAGAAATAAGTGCGCAAATCGAGGATTCAGTACATGCGGATAAAACACATGAAATCAGCATGGCATCCCTAATGAGGCCCTATTAGCCTAGAGAAATATCAATCAATGCTTAGGAGGGATTAGGACATAATTCGCCCATGAGGGGGCAGAATCGTAATTTTGAACGGTTCAGGGACAATTTACCTTTAAAAGGGTAAATCTGTCATTTTAGATGAATTGGGAAGTCAAAAGAAGGAGGAAATAGGATTGGCCATCAATCCAATCCATTTCCTATTTTTCGGGATTTTCCAGGATTGTTTTGGAATTTTCAAGTGATTTTACCCTTGGAGGGGCAAAGTCGTCATTTTGAACAAAGATGAGAACTGAAAATCTCAAATATTAGGGTTAGTCGTCCACCTGACCCAAACCCTAACTTCAAGCAATTTTCAGAATTCGATTGAGACAAGAAAGACGATTTTCCCAGTAAAGGGCAAAATCGTCATTTTAAGAAAAGAGGCGGGACTCGAAAACCCAAACCTAAGAATTGGTCGCCCATCTAACCCTAATTCTTACCTTGGCGTTATCGGCCTTATCTAGCATGCACAGAGGCGACTTACCCCTAAAGGGTAATGTCGTCAAGTCTCGGAAAATTGGGTAAGAAACCCCAAAAATGGGGTTGACCAGTTGTCTGTGATCAACCCTCGATTTGTGGGGATTTCTGGAATATCTAGGATTTTTCCACAATTTTTCCACATTTGTTTTGGAATTTTCTGGAATTTTCTAGCATTTTTTGGATTTTCTAGGATTTTTCTGATTTTTTTTATTTTTTAAAATCATTTTCGAATTTTTTTATTTAAAAAAATATTATTCGGACCGGGTCGACCCGACCCACTCGGGTCGGGACCCGGTCCAGACCCGAACCCGCGAAAAACCTTGATCGAAACGACGCCGTCTGATGCACTTATGATTTTCAGATTATTTGGCACTGATCTGACGGTCCCTAATAGACCACGTGGCTAATCCACGGCAATTGGATGGGCTGACTGAAATCTACGGCCTAGATTGAGCAAAGACCTGACCAGAGCCGTCTGATCGACCTACCAAAATCTACGGTCAAGATTAGAACGCAAGACTCGATCTGGACCGTTCACCCTCTCTAACCTAAAACGACGCCGCACTGTTACTATCCTAAACGACACCGTTTCAGCTCGTTTTGATTTTCTGATTTTAAAGATTTTCGGATAAACCTAATTACTAATCGGACGGCCGCTAAAATTTAGACTCGATTATCGTCAGCCGTTAGATCTGTTTATTCGAATAACAACCTTTAACGGCATGCTGACTGGACGAAAACGTGGACCAATGATGGACTGACACCTAAGACTTTGACCTGTTGACTATGCCATGTCATCTTCGTCTTCAACCTCGCGACTCCGACGGAATGGACGGCTGTGGCTCTCCGGCGATGATCGTGCGGTGAAATCTTAATGGAATCACTCGAGACCAACGGCAATCGATTCGCGATTAGCTCTAGTTCGACATATCTAAGAATCGAAACATCTTATTCGCAGAATCAAGAACATCGTGCGAATCGCCGAGTACGGCCATGGAAGCTCAATCATGCAATTCACTCAAAATCAAAGAATTTCAGTCATAGAATAGCATCAATGGAGATCCAGAAGACTTACCTCGAGCTCCGATTGAGCTCGCTCGGCCCAGATTTGGCTGGGCAAGAATCGGCTATGGAGGCTAAATCGGTAGACTCGATTCGGGGCATGTGAGCAAAATCAATGCAAAATGGAGACGCGAACATGGTCAGTGATGTTCGAGGAATGAAACGCACACATTAATTGCATGAACGATCAAGAAACACGTGAATCGCCATGAAAGCTTGAAGGAAGACTCGGGACTGTGACTCACCTGTTCCGGCGGTTTCAGACTGTACCGTCAACGACAGCGGCTTCCTCTCAGTATGGGCGACCTCCCGACGATCTCCTCGAGCTTTGGTCTAGCCTGGAAAGGCCTGACCGATGCTCTGTGGATTCGAGCTTTGTCCTCGACAATGGCGGTTGGAGGACGAGCTCTCCCTCTCTCCTCCTCCTTCTCTCTCGGTTTGGTTTTCTTTTTTACAACCGAATCCGTTCTCCCCCTTTCGCGAAGGTTTCTGTGGATTATATACCATTTTCAATTTTTAGCGCCAATTCTGAGGGGACCAACAGACTCGAAATGGCACGTGATTGCACACGCCATTTGGTCTAAACGGCGACGGAGACGATGGGTGTTCCGTCCATGTCCGTCTAGTTCTTCGGCAGGTCGTGATTCATGCGAATTTGGCATGAATTTGTACTGAGTTTGGGAAGTGTTGACTTTCGCAGGTCTGCAGGATTGACCGGCCGATCACTCCTTTCTCCGGCGACTATTAGCCGCGATTCCGACGTCAATCAGCGGGGAATGGTTTGGTGAACGAAACGCCCACTAGTGCATCTCCAATTGTAGTCGATTGGTTGATCAATTTCCTTGTTGAAATCCAACCTCATACTATTCATTCGCGCGAAGGCTTAATGAAGAAGACGACACTGTAG
This sequence comes from Rhodomyrtus psidioides, assembly GCA_021437785.1. Taxonomy (NCBI): domain Eukaryota; kingdom Viridiplantae; phylum Streptophyta; class Magnoliopsida; order Myrtales; family Myrtaceae; genus Rhodomyrtus; species Rhodomyrtus psidioides. The sequence goes on from JAILYB010000082.1 coordinate 762,336, forward strand.
CGGACTGGTTCGACCGGTTGGACCGGCGGTCTGACCGGTCTGAACCGGCTCCGACTTACCATTTTTCAAATTAAACCCAAATTAATGGGAAAATTTTGCAATTGAACCTCATAATCGAATCTAGGGCATGAATTCTATCTAGAAATGTGGTTTTGCCCAAAAGTTTTCATCAATTTCTACAAAATCCCCAAATTCTCATTTGATTGGAAATTGGGGATTGTGTAATTGAGGGTGTAAATGATCAAATTGAGTTAAACCACCTATGCCAATCGATTTAAAATGGTGAAATCCATTGGGTAGCATGTTCAATTTGCAATGATAGCCCTTGAATTGAAAGTAATTTCAATTATGCTCAATTTCAAGGACTAAAATGCAATTTTAGTATGTAATTTTGTCAAATCCGTGCAATTGAGCAAATTACACAAACAATTGGGCTAAATTGAAATAGGGGATAGTTAGATTGAATGTCAAGATCTTAAAAAATGCCAAAATTGCAAATTAAAAGACTCAATTGTTATTTTTTCTTCAAATTCAATAGTACGGGTTACAAAGGAACACCTAAAATTGAATCTGATTTTGATTTTTTTGTGAGGTCAAAAATACAAGGGATTAAGAGGAAAAATATTGGATATTTTTCCATATTTTTGTGACCTCAAATGCTATTTTTCTTGATTTTTTAAGTATTTTTTCTATTTTCCAAAAATACTAAAAAATATGAAAAATGTGAAAAATTATTTTTTGGTCAAGAATGGTTCCTTGGGCTTGGCCAAGGCCACCAAAGTTGATTTTGTATTTTTTGACTTTTTATAAATTTTTTGTGATTTTTCAAAAATAAAACTGAAAAAGACCTAGTCAAAAAATTAGGTGTCAACAGCTGCCCCTCTTTGAGAGGAATCTCGTGAGAGGTTTCGCTCAAAGACAGGTGACACCTGAGTCTAGACCGACTCGACTGGGGAAAAGAAAAACGAATCTTGACACTCAATCTTTCTTGTCCCACTGGTAAAGGCTTTGCTCTTCATTCTTTTGCTGACGTGAGAGAGAAAGTAGAGAGACCCACCTGTTACTTACTTGTTGATCGCCTGCCTGATGCTCGTGTGGCCTGCGCGGTGTATAGCGGGTTCTAGTGAATACCTAGGGACTCGTCTTTTGAGTATCCTAGGGCGATTAAACTCTAGCCTGTATGGTAGGCCGTACCAGAATGGGATTCCTACACTTGACAGGAACCTGTGAATGACGCACCCAGTCTCTTAGGGATTGTCGGGGTTTTGATCCGTATGGTGGATCAGACCATGAATAGGACTCCTTTCTGCTAGGAACCTATGGATGACGCACCCAGTCTCTTAGGGATTGTCAGGGTTTTGATCCGTATGGTGGATCAGACCATGAATAGGACTCCTTTCTGTTAGGAACCTATGGATGACGCACCCAGTCTCTTAGGGATTGTCGAACATTTTGATCCGTCAGGGGGATCAGGCCGAGAATAGGATTCTTCTCCGCTAGGAACCTATGGATGACGCACCCAGTCTCTTAGGGATTGTCGAACATTTTGATCCGTCAGGGGGATCAGGCCGAGAATAGGATTCTTCTCCGCTAGGAACCTATGGATGACGCACCCAGTCTCTTAGGGATTGTCGAACATTTTGATCCTATATTCTAAGGAATTAACTAGGATTTATGCAAATGAGGTGTGCCTAACCTTGAGGCTTTACCAAATGGGCTATTCTGGGTTTAGGGGTTACCTAGAACCTCACAGAAAGCAGATTCTGAAAATTGTCCTTTCGACACGCGATGCGTTATTCTGGGATTTGGGGATTCCAAGTATCCTGCAGAAAACTTAAACCTGCAAAAAAAAAAAAAATTGATAAGATTCTTCTGGGATCTAGGGGCTACCTGAGATCTCGCAGAAAGACTATCTTGAATGTTGTCCTTTTGACATTGAAGGTGACATTTCTGGGATCTGGGAGCTCCAGGTATCCAAGAGTGCTGCAAGCCATTCTGGGAGCCGAAGTCATCAAGAATCTTGCAAAAGCTCCAACCTGAAAATTTTCTTACCAAAGGCACATCAATGGTCTTTAAGTGATATGTGATGTCAAACTGACAGCACTTTATGACTTATATCATAGTCATGAAAAAATTTCAATGAATGTATTACGAGGTTGGAGGTTATCCAAAACACCTTGCAACATACGGAAGTGATCAAAAGTTCCTTGCGGGGAAAGTTTGAATCAAACAATCTGAAATTACCAAAAGAGTTTGGTTAAAATGTCCAACGGAGTATTCTCATCAAAGAGGACTTCTCACCGTTTTGAGGTAATGGTCTTTTACCAAGAATGCACTAGAACTTCCTATCAAACCTGCGCCTAGGGTTCAGGATCATTCGTAGTGAATACACCTCGATCGATCAGGAGGACTTCCAAGGGACCGTAATGTTGGGCTTGGTCAACGGCTTTCAAAGGGGGACTTGCGTGCAAGTCAAGGCTTTCGAAGAGAAGTCTTCAACGTCTGCTCCAGGTTTACAAGTCAAGAAACCTGCGAAATGAGAAAGAAATAATCTTGCTCGAACTTCTTCGAGCTAAGCTTAGACATTAAACCCTATGTCAATCCAAGTGCCTTAATCAGAAAAGGCTTTTCAGGGTTGTAACGTAGGTAGGATTGGGGACCAAAAAAGGCTTGTTTTTGGCTTAGAATATGCGAAGGGTCTAACATTGGTGATCACTGCAGGTTTGCCGCCGATCTTGTCCCTTCTCGTCCAAAGAGCGTCTTTAGTCTTTGAAGTGCATATTTGTCTTTAGAGAACGTCTCTCTCATGTCAAGACGGCGTTAACATCTTGTCTACACTTTCGTCATCTGAGTGTGACATGATTTGGGAGCATCTTTCGCAGTCTAGCTCCCTTGGAATTTTTCTTTTACAATCAGATCTCACTAGTGACCTATACAAAGGTATCATGCCCCCTTTTGGCATTTACAAGATCAAACACATAATTCACAAGTGTACAAGTATTTGGATGGGCATTGGCCTTGCTTTTACCAGGCACTTTGATTTTTCTTGATGCCCAAGATTAAATTTTTCTCTCTTCTTTCTTTTTGAGACCCCATCTTTTCTTTTCTTTTGGGGATCAGAATTTTCAAATGAATGTGCTAGATGTATAGCTTGAATCTCAGCACTCGAACATTAATCTAGGAATTTTTTACAAATCCTGTGTTTTGAACTCTTCCGCTCTTGAAGTGACGTCGTTTCCACCTTGGAATATGCAATGATCACCAACGGGTTTGTGAAATGAACGTATAGGCTCAATTGGGCAGTACGAAGGGTAAAAGTGTATAGGATAGAGAAACGAATGCTTTTCGTCATCCTAAAGCACCTGAATTACCATAGAAGTTAAAATGACAAGCAACACATGAAGATTGATGCAAGTCTGAGCAAGAGAACTTCTAACCATTTACCTCCTGATACCTCTGGACGTACCTCCAGTTTGCCCCACTGTGGGGTGGTTCTTGACAGGGGTATAGAATGAAATCGTCGTTCAAATGGTTATCAATGGTCACCTGTAGTGTTTATGATAGAGAAACGAATGCCTCCGTCGTCTCAATCCATGTAATCATTGCGAATAACCCTTACGTCCGTAGGTTAAGGTCTCGCTATCCTTACCATTCCACTTATCTCTTAAGTGTGTATGGGACGTGTTTGGACCAGGCTTGCCTCTTGTCTGAGGAAACATCCTTTTGAATGATTTAAACAACTTTTGTTTGGAAGAGTTCATTTTGCTTTCTCCAAAACTTACCCTCCAAGGGGATTTATGATGCACAATGCATATTTCAATCATGTTCGGATAACCTCCAAGTTTAAACATGAATGCCAATGACATGACCATGAGAATTTTGCGTCTTTCTAGACATGAGATTTGAATACATGCTAGATTCCAAGAAGCCTTCAAATTCTATCAATAAGGATTCCGACAGTCTTGTAAACCTAAAAGATTAGGGAAGGAATACTTACCTGCCCAGCGCGGCTAGGGATTCCTGAAAAACATAAAAGGAATATGTCAGTGTATGCTCTCGAATTTCAGAAAATTAGAACGATACACCTTACCCTTGATCATGCATTCCTATGGAAGTGGATAGATTCGCGAAAATCTGCATTTTTCTTAACAACACAAGATGGTTAAGTTGTTCTAAAATTTCTTGAAATCCTCAGTCTTTGGAGAAGAAGACGTGCACCTGACCACCATGACGTTAGGTCTCCTTGATCATGCGTTCCAACTTATCGCGACCCTGCTTCCTTGGATCCTGCAATATTGAACACATGCTAATGTATGCATAGATGCATGACATGCTTATGCAAAGACTATCATGAAGAGTAGGCTCAATTCGAGGCAGGGCATATGACCAGAATCTGATTTTATTTCAAGGGTAATATTTCTTCACAGCATCTGAATTCACAGGGTGCCCCAATTCTTCTCCCTCGGAGTTTACAAGAATTAATGCTCCTCCCGTGAGGATCTTCTTAACAATGTAGGGGCCTTCGTAATTTGGAGTGAATTTTCCCCCTGGATGGGTAGTACTTGGCAAAACTTTCCTAATTACCAAGTCATTTACTTCGAAGTTTCTGGTCTTGACCTTTCGATTGAACGCCCTGGCTACCCTCTTCTGGTAAGTTTGTCCATGGCAAATGGCTTTAAGACGTTTCTCATCTATTAAGTTCAGCTGTTCATATCTGTGCTTGAAATACTCTGACTCAGAGAGTTTATCTTCGGATAAGATTCTCAAAGAGGGAATCTTAACTTCTACTGGTAGAACTGCTTCTGTCCCATATACCAAACTATAGGGAGTTGCCCCTGTAGAAGTCCTGATCGACGTTCGGTAAGCCATCAAGGCGAAGGGCAGCCTTTCGTGCCAATCCCTGTAGTTTTCTGCTGTTTTAGCCAAGATTCTCTTGATGTTTTTATTGGCGGCTTCCACTGCCCCATTCATCTGTGGGCGGTAAGGAGATGAATTCAGATGTCGAATGCTAAAGTGATCCAGCAGACCATCGACAATCTTGTTGTTTAGGTTGGACCCATTATCTGTGATGATCGCTTGAGGGGTACCATACCGGGATATGATATCTCTTTTGACAAATCTTGCCACATTTCTTGCAGTGACATTCTTGTAAGAGCTGGCTTCTACCCATTTGGTGAAGTAATCAATCGCTACCAAGATGAAGCGATGACCATTCGAAGCCACAGGATTAATAGGCCCTATCATGTCTATCCCCCACATAGAGAAAGGCCAAACTTCAGACATTTGGTGTAGTTCGTTCGGGGGTGCGTTAATCTTATCCCCGTATATTTGGCATTGGTGGCATGACCGGACGTGCTGACAGCAGTCTGATTCGATGGTCATCCAATAATAACCTAGCCGCATGATCTTCCGGGCAAGGAGGTGGCCGTTCATGTGAGGCCCACACGCACCTTCATGAATCTCTTTCATGAGAATATTTGCTTCTTTGGCATCTACGCATCTCAGTAGAGTGGAATCGAACGATCTCTTGTATAGAATTTGTCCATTGAGGAAGAACTTGCTGGCCATCTTGGTTATGTATTTTCGGTCTCCTGACTGGCATCCTTCAGGGAATTCCCTTTTCAAGAGGTAATTCTTGATGTCATAGTACCATGGCTCTCCATCACATTCCTCTTCGATTAGCATGCAATAAGCTGGCTTTTCAACAATGCCGATCCTCAGAGGTTCTATATCCAACCCTTCAATCGTTTGTAACATCGAGGCTAGGGTGGCTAATGCATCTGCGAATTGGTTGTGAGACCTTGATAGGTACTCGAATGACACTTCTTCAAACTTGAGTATCAATTCTTCAAGGTATTCATGGTAGGGGATGAGTTTTGCATCTTTCGTCTTCCACTCCCCTTGTGTTTGTAGAATAATGAGCATGGAGTCTCCAAAGACTTGTAATCTAGGTATCTCCATAGCAAGGGCCAGTCGTAGACCCAGAATGCACGCCTCATATTCTGAAATATTGTTGGTACAAGGGAAAGTTATCTTTGCCGCGACAGGGTAATGTTGACCATCTGGGGATATCAGTACTGCCCCAGTGCCTGCCCCTGATAGGTTAACAGCACCATCGAAATACATGATCCACTTATCCTCTGCTAAGTTCAGAATTCGGCCTTCTGTGTTCGTTACTTCAGGGGATTCAGTGCTCGATGGGTTTTCTGCCAGCATGTCCGCTATAGCTCTTCCTTTTACCGACTTCTGCGGAGAACATTTAATGTCAAATTCAGACAACATTACTTGCCATTTTGCCAGTTTCCCAATTAAAGCGGGTTTCTCCAGGAGGTATTTGACGGGGTCGTTCTCTGTTATGAGCTGAATGTGATGATGTAGGGTATACTGCCTTAGTCTTCGTAGTACCCATACTGCTGCTACGCAGGCCCTTTCAACTGGTATATATTTTGCTTCAGATGGCGTGAATTTCTTACTCAGGTAATAAATGGCCCTCTCTTTTCCATCTATCGGGCTTGTCTGGGCAAGTAAGGCTCCCAAGGACTCTTGTCGTATGGTCAGGTATAAGGTCAATGGGTGACCGGGAATTGGTGGCACAAGCACCGGTGGTGTGATCAAATAGTTTTTGATCATTTGGAATGCCTTGCTGCACTCGGCGTCCCACGTTATTTTCGCGCCTTTCTTAAGCAATTTGAAGATTGGCTTAGCCACATCAGACAGCTGATTGATGAACCTGGCAATATAGTTCAATCTCCCTAGAAGGCTTCTCACTTCTTTTACTGTGGATGGAGTTGATAAATCGTGGATGGCCTGGATTTTTGAGGGATCAATCTCAATGCCCCTGTTGCTGACTATGAACCCAAGGAGTTTCCCGGATCTTGCCCCAAACACGCATTTGTTAGGGTTCAGCTTTAACTTGTATTTGCGCAGGCGCTCAAATAATTTTCTTAATACCTGTATGTGATCTTGTCCTTTCTTGGATTTAGCGATCATGTCATCAACATATACTTCAATCTCTTTGTGGATCATATCATGGAATAACGTGACCATAGCCTTCTGGTAGGTAGCCCCGGCGTTTTTCAATCCAAAGGGCATGACTTTGTAGCAAAAATTCCCCCATGGTGTGGTAAATGCAGTCTTGGGTTTGTCTTCTTGTTTCATGGAGATTTGGTTGTATCCCGAGAATCCATCCATGAATGAGAATAATTCATAACCCGCCGTACTATCCACCAATACATCAATGTGGGGGAGTGGAAAATCATCTTTTGGGCTTGCTCTATTCAGATCTCGGTAATCTACGCAGATCCGAACTTTTCCGTCTTTCTTCATGACGGGGACTATATTTGCAACCCAGTCTGAATATGGGATAGCTTCAATGAAGCCTACCCTAAGGAGTTTCATGACTTCTTCCTTAATCTTGTCTTCTAACTCGGCTTTCATCCGCCTACTGCCTTGTTTGACAGGTTTGATGCCAGGATCCGTGGGCAATGCATGTTCCACAATCTTAGGATCAAGGCCTGGCATATCCGCGTAAGACCATGCGAAGATGTCTTGATATTCTTTTAGTAGCTTGGTGAACTCGAGCCTTTCATCACGGGATAGGTGTCCGCCGATCTTGACCTCTTTGACGTTCACGGTGTCTCCCAAATTAATGACAATTGGTTCTTCTGAGGTAGGAGGCTTTGATTCTTCAAAGGTGTTCCAATCCCTACGGATAGGCGCGTAATCCTCGTCTTCATCTTCCTCAATGTTATAGGAGTGGTTAATGGAGGGATCCGAATTTTGTAACAACCTGGTATGCATGTTTGAGATGATATGCCTGAAATGTCATGAGTATGGTTAGTTTGTGCTCAGTAAAAATGGCATGCATGCTTATGTAAAGTCCTTTTGAAAAAGTTTTTCGAAATAGATGTAGGTACAGATGGGACTAATCCTCATGTCATTGGATATCCCGGCCCCTTGAAAATCTTTTGAAGATTAGGAATCATATGGCAAATCAGGCCTCAAGCTTCTATATGGAAGACCATTATCATCATCGGGCTGATTCGTGGTTCCATATGTCCTTAACAAAACATGCGTGGTTTTATTGAATGCGAAATGGGCCGCGTTACAAGATGTGCTATTTGGACCAACGGCCGGAGATCCAAAGGCGTTTTCTTATGCGTTCAATAAGGAAAGAAAATACAGTGAAATGCAGAAAGTTCTAAACACAGTATTTAAAGATGAAGGAAGAGTCTATTTACTCAGAAGAAGTGGCTTCACTGTCCAACTACTCCATGATGACATTCGCAGAGTCATCTTCGAGAAAAGGATTTGTCAGATCTGGTTCCATCGGCGAAGTGATACCCTCTTCAGATAGCCATTTGGAGTTCTGGTCGAAGTAGGTATTTAAGGGATTCTTGAACATTCGAGACCTTCCCTTCCAGGTTGGAGAACCGATGAATGAGCTATTCGGGCTGTTTTCGCCTCCACGGCGTCCCAGGCTTTTGCCTCGGCCTCGGCCTGTTGCTTTCGGGACAGAATTATTCATGGGATACTTCTGGTACCCCAAGCCCATTTTATGTGGATTAGCCTTCAATTGTAGCGGGGCATTTATACCCTGATTATGTTTGCCTAGGCCTTTTTCAAGATTGAACCCGTATGCCAGCAGCATCTTAGCTGGTAGAAGACTGGCTTCTGAGATGTAAGGAGTTCTCAACTTCGACCCTACTGGGGTATGAACTGTTGCTACCAACTCTAGGGAGTGATAGCTCGCTTCAGTTTTCTCTTCAGGTTCAATATAGGGAATGGCACTGTTCTGGTATGCCTGGAGGTCGACTTCCCCATGTACGGTAATCACCTTCCCATCTACAACGAAACGTACTTTTTGGTGCAGGCTCGAAGGGACAGCTCCTGCTGTATGGATCCAAGGTCTTCCTAGCAGGAATCCAAATGCACTGGGCAGATCCATTACTTGAAAGTTTATAGAGAACTTTGTCGGGCCGATGAATACGTCAAGCTCGATCTCTCCCTTTACAGTCTTCCTCATGCCGTCGAATGCTCTTACAGCTGTCTTGGATGCCTTGACCATCTCTTCATTGATTCCCAGCCTCCTTATGGTAGCCAAAGGACAGATGTTAAAGGCTGATCCATTATCGATCAATACGTGTGCCACTCTTTTGCCGTTACATTGGGCAGAGATGTATAAAGCTTTGTTGTGCCCTCTTCCTTCCATGGGGAAGTCCTCGTCAGAGAAGCTCAACTGGTCTTTTAAGAGAATTGCCCCTACAAAGTCCCCTAGTTGGACCTCATTAATTGTTTCAGGGACGTGTACTTCATTGAGTACCTTCAATAGTGCGTTCTTGTGCTTCTCTGAATTGATGAATAGGTCTAACAGGGATATCTGAGCGGGCATCTTCCTCAGCTGCTCTATCACTTCAAACTCACTGGTTTTGATGATCGATACGAGCTTTTCGGCATCTTCCTTTGAGACATCTTTTTTTTCGAATTCACCCTCTCTGGGGGCATAAAATCTTCCAGACCTCATTATTGCATCTACTTGTGTGGTCCCATAGTCCCAATGAACAGCTTTGGGATCATACTCTTCTACTGGGGGGACTTTTATTGTTACAGTTGTCTAATGAGGTACCTGTGGTCCTGACGTATTGCTCTCTTCCTCCTGAGGCAATTGAATTACGACAGGCCTCACTGGGCAATCTTCTACCTTGCTCAGGCTATCCAGCTCATCCAATCTGATCACCACGGCCGTGGCTACTTCGATCATCAATATGGCGTTGTCGAGTTCTTCCATACCGTTTGAGGTTTCTGGTTGAGAGAGATCATCCATACCTCCCCATCCGTCTGGTATGATGTCTTCAATCTTCTGATAAAAGCTGGGAGGGGCCGAATATTTCACCTTGAAATTGTATCCTCCAGAATCTTGACCCAGGTTGTCTATAATTTCGCTCTTCTCAAGTGCGTCAACCATAAACTTGAGGTCTGCTAGACTTCTCCTTCTGGCTTCTATTTCGTCTTCTTCAAATTCTTCCTCTGACTGAGTAGCTGGCCCCAGGCTGCTTACCAAGTTCTCATGTGAGGTACCACAGGTGTTACTCTGCCCAGCTGTGATCAAGAAGTGGTTTCTTTTCAAAGATAGAGATGCTTCGATCCCTTCAAATTCTTCATCAGTGATATCGGACACTATCCCCAAGCTCTTCATCTTGTCGATACACAACTTCTTTTGGTCGGTTGATATCTCCCCTTCTTTTGGGTATGATGAAGCGATTGTTAGCAGGGTGTCCAGCGTAGGCATATCTACCTTCAGTTTAAGGTAATCATCTTCGTCTTCAGTGAATATTGCCCCTATTGCTTGATGATCTGGCAACGGATTTTCTTGTACATTTGGGGCTGCATTGTCAAATTTCAAAATCTGACTATCAATTAGGGCTTGCACTTTCAGCTTCAGGACATAGTAGTTATCCACATTATGCCCTATTTCGCCCATATGGTAGGCACAGGTCTGGCTCTCATCAAAGCCAGGATATCTTGCGGGGTTTGCCCTAGGTGGTTCTTTTGCCACCAAGTGTTGCTCCAGCAGCATCGGGAGTAGCTTGGATAAAGGTCTCGGGAGCTGAGAGAATTGTCTCTGGGGTTGCTTTCTTCTAGGCTCTTGTACCTTTGGCGCTGACCATGATGATCCGCCTTTGGCCTGATTAGAATTGCCAAATGGCTTTAACTTGTGGGGATCTGGTATAAATGCTATGTCAAGTCCGGCTTCTCTTTCCTTTCTCAGAGGGTACTGCTTCCTAGTAGGAGCTTCCTGAGGCCTTCTTTCTTTCAAGGCCCATTCCAGCCTCTCAGCAACCTTAATCAGGTGTGCGAATGTCTGACATCCAGAAGTGTTCAGTCTGTCAAAGTACTCGTAGGGGAGTGCTTTTAGGAATAAGTCGATCAGCTCCTCTTCTGGAATTGAAGGCTTTACTTGGGTAGCCAAGGCTCGCCACCTCTGAGCATATGTCCTGATCGATTCGCCCCTCGTTTTTGAAGTTCGTAGGAGGTCTTCTCTTGTTGGGGCTGTAGCCGTGTTAAATTTGTACTGCCTAAGGAAGTCTTCTGCAAGGTCCTCCCATCCGTCATAATCCTCTAAGTCTAGCTCAATAAACCAAGCCAGAGCGGCGCCAGCCAAACTCTCTTGGAATGTGTTCATTAACAACGGAATGTAATCCGAGTAGTGCGCCATCTTGCGCAGGTAGTACTTGAGGTGGGCACGGGGACAGCCTGTCCCGTTGTATTTTCTCACGAACTCTGGCTCCCTATAGTCAGGAGGAGTCTCTATTTTAGCAAAAGGAGATATTTTGTCGAAGCGGGCCAGCTCATAGCCTTGACTGCTCAGGCATTCTTCGATCTTGGCCAATCTCTTAGCCTCTGCCTCTGTCTTCACAGTTTGTTTTCCCTTCTCCTCCTTTTCAAGGTTGATGACAACAGGCGAGGCTTTTTGTTGTGCCCGACTATTTGGTTCATGAACGTTTTCCTCTGTATGTTGGGTATCCCTGGTTGCTTCTTTATCTGTTACATCAGGTACCATGGAAGGGCCTGAGTTGTTCTGATTGTGGGCGGTTGTCTGTCTAGCTTGGTTGGTCTCCAGCATGGCCTTAATGTCAGCCATCATAGTCGCCAGGGCAGTCATCTGAGATTCCAACATTCCTACGCGCGGAGTCAATTCCTGTTGTTCCATTCTCGTCTTTAGGCGGGTACGGAAACGATGCGTTGGCAATTCGGTGATGAGAGTGTACCTGTAAAAAAGATTTCGAGTGAGTACTTTTTTCATTTTAGCAAGAAGGAGCAGCTAATTCTTTTAGTTGCATGCTTCTTGTCAGTAGATGAGAAAAAGGGCTACTTTGTGAGCCTTAGCCTCATGTAAGTAGTTCTTTTAATCATTTCCCGACAAGAACTCATGGAATTAAAAGAAGCGTAATTTCTGACGATAGTTTTTATGCATTTGTAAAAACATGTTCACATTCATGCTCATGTGTTTAAGATAGTATTCCACAGAAATGAGAATGTATGAGAAGGCATCACAATGCTTGCTTATTTTACACTTGACAGAATAGTCTATTCAAGTCTAGGACGTTTGAAGCCTAAGGTATCCTCATCATCCCAGTATAGATTCTCCTCTTCAGGCTGGGGTTCCTCATCTTCTGAACACGACAGTGGTCCCATGTCTTCGGGTATTGTTGACACCTGATTTTTTTTTTTACCATTTATTATTGTGATTTTTATTCTTTAAAATTAATTAAAAATATCAAAAAAGGTCATAAAATCACAAAATCAACTTTGGAAGCCTTGGTTTAGCCTTAGGAACCAATTTTGAACAAAAAATATTTTTCGATATTTTTAATATTTTTCGAGTTTATTTAATTATAAAAATACCCAAAAAATCAGAAAAATACCATTCGTGGTCAGAAAAATACCCAAAAATATTCGATAATTTTGTTTTAATTTCCTCTTCAAGTGTGTCACTTTAAATCTCAAAAATTCGGCTCGGGTCACTATGTTCCTTCACAAACATAAACCCGAACCGAGCCTAAAAAAAAAAAAAAAAAAATCATTTTCGAGTCTTTTAGTTTTCAATTCTCACTTTTTATAAGCTATGACATTGGATTCTAAAGTCTTAAAGTGCAATTAGGTCAATTTGCCCTCCAATTTAATCAATTTTTACCAAAAGGGCTTAATTGCACATTTTTCTTTCAATTAGTCCCCGGTTTCACGGATGTATACGTATGCTCTACGTATTTATACGTCATACGTATTTATACGTTATGCATATTTGTACTGTTTGGTAACCTCTTTAACTCTTGTAATAATAATAATGGTTATTATTTTTAACACCTTTGTTAGTGCCTTTTTTTTAGCATTTTTGTATTGTGAGTGCTATTGCTAGTGCTATTTTTAAATAGCATTTTTGTATTATAAATTGTGAGTGCTATTGTTAGTGCTATTTTTAAATGGCATTTATTTATCATAAATTGTGAGTGCTATTATTAGATAGAATTTATAATTGTTAGTGCTATTTTTAAATAGCATTTTTGTATTATAAATTGTGAGTGCTATTGTTAGTGCTATTTTTAAATAGCATTTTTGTATTATAAATTGTGAGTGCTATTTTTAAATGTCATTTATTTGTGAGTGCTATTTTTAGATATAATTTATAATTGTTAGTGCTATTTTTAAATACAATTTATTGGAAGGTATTTTTGGCTATAAAAGGATGGCAAGAGTTTTGAGGTTGAAGGGGGAGAGACATTTTGTAGAGTGTGCAAATTTTTGAGAGCTTAGAGAGAAGAACACAAACACTCTCTATATTCTCATAATCTTGAGTGAGCAAAATATACTAAGTTCGGAATATTGATTCCGCATATTGCTAGCACAATTGTTGTGGAGTTATTAATCGTCTCCCCGTTCGTCAATTGGTGGTGCGTCCGAACTAGATGCCTAACACTTGTGGAGGCTGAGATCGAAGAACATCGAACCGACACCTCCGTTCAAGCACGCTACGAGAGGTAATCTATTTACTCCCTTTGAGACTTTGTGATTTTTTTCGATTGAAATGCACGAAGTACGCCTCTGGAGATACATGTATGGGTTGTTATTTATTTCCGCTACGTGTTACGTGGATCCCAACAGTGGTATCAGAGCCAATCCTTAGGTGTTTTCGTGCATTTAATTGATTTTTTGCAATTTTTGCAATACTATGGCCAATATGTATTAACGAATTGTTCGTCTTACATGGCTAATGGAGATTGATTATTTTATATGATAAATTAATCAACGTAGCAAAAATTGAGACTAAATCAATTTTGAATCGAAAATTTATGGCTATCTTATTTTACGTAAAAATTCTGAATATGATTCAACGTAGAATTTTTATTGTGCCTTCCTAAGTTTTAAATTGTGAATTTATTACTTACGTGAAAGGGTGGTGATCATGGAAAAATCCCTAATCAATGTGATTGATGTATATATGAATGTATGATGATTATTTATATATTTGGGGTTGTAATTATTAAATGGAGGCTGCGTACTCCTTTTATTTTTCATGTAATCTTTATTTTTAGCATAGTCAATTGTTGATGTAAATGCTACGAGGATTACGTGGAGGAGCCTTTTAAGTCGGCGAGCTCTTTGGGGCCCAATTCTTGAAGAGTTCAAGAAACCAAGAAGAAGCGAAGAGCGGCTCTCCGTTATTAAAATATTAAAATGATTAAATGTGGTCTCATTGGCTCGAGACCCATTAAATCATAATTCCATGATCACCACGTAGGATAGATGTTTATGTGATTGACATCTATTTATTTATTATGATTACGTGAGCATGTTAAACTGGTTAATGTGCAAAGTCAGACTTACCTCACCCAAAATTGCGCCTGCATGAAATCCTAGTTAGGAAAATCACTAGCGTTAGGTACCGAAAGGGCGTTGGTAACGACACCAGCGTAACCAAGTCCCCGAACCCAAAAAACTCTGGTTCCGTAGAACTGATCGATCTCTCCCAATCGATCAGTAAGGTTTCCGGTCTACCCTCCAAGAAAGACCGGTGGCGACTCCAAATGCATGCACAAGTTGCACATGCCACCACGACCACACTAAGGTCGAAAGCGATCGACTCTTATCGTCGAATCCTTCTGAAAAATACTCCCGCCGCGATTTGGTATGGGCCTGGGAGGGCTCGCGCCGATCCAAGACCTGCGATTGGTAATCCATTAGCCGCGTCCGCTTTCGGACGGGTCGCGACAGGTATGTAAGGCTCTATTCCCGGTACGTACGGTACGATGTATTCGGGTATGTAGGGCTCGACAAGGCTTCGTCGGATCGCTTTGAAATGTTGAATGTATTCTGTGGTGGCTCTATGAGTGTTTTCTTCTCGACTCATGTCTTCTGGCCAACTTATTTCTTCAGCCTGGGAATTCTTCAAGGAGAGTATGATGGATGCCACCTTAGCTTCAAGTTGTTTCTTCTCCTCCTCCGTGAGGGTCTGGCTTGGTAAGTCAAAGGAAAAGACACAAGGTCGCGGTGAAGAAGGGATCTCCTGAAGTGCTCCAAACTGTCGAATCACCCTCCTTGGGTAGTATGCAGTTGCGCCCGTGAATCCTAGCAAGGGGACTGGGCCTCCGTCATCGCAGGTCAATCTGACTTTGCTCAGCGTCGGCAACCTTAGCCGCCATCGGAGTTGCTCAGGTTTTAGGACTTTGAGGAAGTTCTTCCATTCTACAAAGTTAAACTTAGGAACACGTGTATGGGTTCTAGCAAATGTTTTAAGAGGGTGTGCATTGGGGATGATTTCAGTGAAACCCATGCGGATGTGGAATTGTCTGATATGGGATGTGAACCACAGATACAGCAGATCACTAGAAGCTCTAAAGATTCCCTTTTTGCTTTTCTTGAAACGATTTAGGGAGAGGAAGGTTTCGGCAAGGAGGATGTTTGAGTAATCCCACCCACAACAGACTTGCCTAGCTACTATAGCCATGATAGGGTCGAAGGTGACAGTTGAGATTGGGAATAGCACAAAGCTAAAGAATGCCAAGATAAAGGCTCTACCAGATTTGGTTTCTTTAGAAGCAGGAAGGCGGGAAAATCGGTCTATAAGGAAGGACAGGGAAACTCTTCCAGAATTGCTTTTCGCATCTACTTTGACTTCATTTAGGTTTGTGTCAAGGAATTCAGCCACCTGACTTAGGGGTTCAAGTCCTATAGGGGGTCGGACGAGCGTAGGGGTGAATTCAACTCCGATGACAGCGCTGTATTCCTCGATAGTGGGAGTGATCTCTAATCCTTCCATGCAAAATGTAGCGGTGGTAGGATCCTAGTAGAGCGCCATGGCTTGGATAAAGGCAGGTGGGCACTCAATCTTCAGTAGGTCCAATAGGTATCCTAGTCGTGACTCCGCATACTTCTGGCTGGCTTCGCCCATGCCATCCCACCATGATTGGAGTTCAGCTCGGGGGATCTTGAACACTTGAATATCATTCTTTCCCATCAAGTCTAAAATATGCAAATGATTTTAAGAGGTCAATCGCCAGAAATTACTTTAAATGTATGAATATGTAGATGTCATGAAGCATGCATGAGCTAACTTGATTGCATAGTTCAATTTGAAGAAATGGAGATTAGGATCCTTTTTCAGGTCTTGAAAGCCTGACTCAAAGCCTAATTTGCATTTCAGGGAAGTGAATTATGCAATTTAGTCAGGTTTTACTCAGTGACTAAAGGGAACAGCAATGTCACGTTCTATTGGTCAACACATCAAAGGAGCAAAGTGGGATGTACTCTTATTACAGTCAAGATGTCTAATAGAAGAACGGTAAAGAAAGGTTTTTCAAACAAGAAAGCCATAAAAGACAATGGAACGTGAGGGTCTAGATCACTCTTCCTTCAGAAGTCTACCCAAATGACAGTCGGTCAGAAATTCTCCTTTAATCTAGGGTAGGGGAGTTATCTTCAGTGGTTTGGTTGAGAGGTTGTAGTTCCTCCGGCCACTTTCTAGTCCAGGGTAGGATGACTTCGGAAGCCTTCTCGGGTTCTGCTTTCTTGATCGTGATACGCCTTGGCTTGGTCTTGATCGCAGGGCGTCTCTTCCTTCCCCAAGAAGTAATTATGGGTATGTTCTCTTTGGTCAGCAATTCAGCCTTCCTGCGGGCGTATGCTTCCCTAGCTAGCTGGTTGCGACGTTGTCTCTTCATCTCCAGATAATCCTTCATCATTTCGTCTGCTTGTCGCTTGAATCTGAGGTTATCAGCATAGTAGCGGGTTTGACAGTCCTCAGCATACCCCAGCTTACGTCCAGTCAGTTCCCGACCATACACGAATCTAGTAAAGTGTAGCCTCGTGTTTGGTCCGGGGCGAGTAACTTTTCTCAAGTACTCGAAGGTCACCAACTCCGTCGAGCTCTTAGGGAACAGCGACATCCTACCCCATAATCATTGTTGTTCTCATTAGTCATCCGAGTAATCTTCATGATGCGAATGCATATGGATGTATGCAATGTATGAGTCATATCACGAAGCAGGAAATAAAGTACATTTAGAGATAAATGTCTTACCAACCACACTTTGGGGGACGTGGAATGCCCCCTGTATCAATAGGTGGTTTTAGGTATACCAACCATCCATGGACATGCGCATGCGACAAGTGGGTATACTCTAAAAAAGAAAACCGAAAGTCAGGTGAGGAACCTACGGCTCAGGCTCCCACGATCCACACGAGGCAGATTCCTCCCCAAGGGTACCTACCCAAGAGGGCTAGATATCGCCAATGCAGATGGTAGGCGGGAATGAATACGAAAGTCTCAAGTGCCATCAAACACAAGATCATTTTCGCATCATTTCCCTATCTAAGGTAACCTAAGGGTGGTTGCAGTCGGGGTTTGACCGCCAGTGTGTGCGATGTGTCGTGATCATCACAATGCAAAGTCATGCACAGCAGCTTGTATCAAACACCGCTTCAGTAAATGCATAAAGTAAACATACATTCCCAACTCCAACCTACAGGAAAAATGTCAACAATCACTCCACCCCTTATTTCTCCAATCTGCAAAAACATTTAACACAATGGTTAGTGTACGTACCTCACCTTCGAGAGCATCTGCAGAAAACAATGTCAAATAAACCAAACAACTTTTTAATCGGCTCAAGTCCTCTGGAATTCGTAACCAGAGATTCTGGTTTTAGAATGGTCCCCAGTGGAGTCGCCAGTCTGTCGCGACCCTTTCCCGAGCGCGCGGAGGCGCGGGAGCGGGCTAATGGGCCGCCCGATCGCTGGCTTGATCGGACGCGGGCCTCTCCCAAGGTCCATTACCCAAATCGCAACTGCTGGATATACGTGGTCGACCTTCAATGTGGTCTAGTCACATGTGATGAGTGTACATGCCAAGGAGTCGCCACCAATCGTTTCGTGGAGGGTACGATCGGAAACCCTATCGAATAGTTGGGAGTGATCTATCCGATTCTGTGGAAACCAGAGAAGTGGGTTCGGGGACTTAGTTACGTCAACTGTCAAAGTTGACGTCCTTTCGGTACCTAAGCTGAATAGTTTATCTGATCCTAGGATTTCATGCAGAAGAGTGAGGCACAGATCCTAAATCTCGGAGTTCATGCAGATGGGAATTACTACCCTATCACTCACAACCAATAGAAATAAGTGCGCAAATCGAGGATTCAGTACATGCGGATAAAACACATGAAATCAGCATGGCATCCCTAATGAGGCCCTATTAGCCTAGAGAAATATCAATCAAGGCTTAGGAGGGATTAGGACATAATTCGCCCATGAGGGGGCAGAATCGTAATTTTGAACGGTTCAGGGACAATTTACCTTTAAAAGGGTAAATCTGTCATTTTAGATGAATTGGGAAGTCAAAAGAAGGAGGAAATAGGATTGGCCATCAATCCAATCCATTTCCTATTTTTCGGGATTTTCCAGGATTGTTTTGGAATTTTCAAGTGATTTTACCCTTGGAGGGGCAAAGTCGTCATTTTGAACAAAGATGAGAACTGAAAATCTCAAATATTAGGGTTAGTCGTCCACCTGACCCAAACCCTAACTTCAAGCAATTTTCAGAATTCGATTGAGACAAGAAAGACGATTTTCCCAGTAAAGGGCAAAATCGTCATTTTAAGAAAAGAGGCGGGACTCGAAAACCCAAACCTAAGAATTGGTCGCCCATCTAACCCTAATTCTTAGCGTTATCGGCCTTATCTAGCATGCACAGAGGCGACTTACCCCTAAAGGGTAATGTCGTCAAATCTCGGAAAATTGGGTAAGAAACCCCAAAAATGGGGTTGACCAGTTGTCTGTGATCAACCCTCGATTTTTGGGGATTTCTGGAATATCTAGGATTTTTCCACAATTTTTCCACATTTTTTTTGGAATTTTCTGGAATTTTCTAGCATTTTTTGGATTTTCTAGGATTTTTCTGATTTTTTTTATTTTTTAAAATCATTTTCGAATTTTTTTATTTAAAAAAATATTATTCGGACCGGGTCGACCCGACCCACTCGGGTCGGGACCCGGTCCAGACCCGAACCCGCGAAAAACCTTGATCGAAACGACGCCGTCTGATGCACTTATGATTTTCAGATTATTTGGCACTGATCTGACGGTCCCTAATAGACCACGTGGCTAATCCACGGCAATTGGATGGGCTGACTGAAATCTACGGCCTAGATTGAGCAAAGACCTGACCAGAGCCGTCTGATCGACCTACCAAAATCTACGGTCAAGATTAGAACGCAAGACTCGATCTGGACCGTTCACCCTCTCTAACCTAAAACGACGCCGCACTGTTACTATCCTAAACGACACCGTTTCAGCTCGTTTTGATTTTCTGATTTTAAAGATTTTCGGATAAACCTAATTACTAATCGGACGGCCGCTAAAATTTAGACTCGATTATCGTCAGCCGTTAGATCTGTTTATTCGAATAACAACCTCTAACGGCATGCTAACTGGACGAAAACGTGGGACCAATGATGGACTGACACCTAAGACTTTGACCTGTTGACTATGCCATGTCATCTTCGTCTTCAACCTCGCGACTCCGACGGAATGGACTGCTGTGGCTCTCCGGCGATGATCGTGCGGTGAAATCTTAATGGAATCACTCGAGACCAACGGCAATCGATTCGCGATTAGCTCTAGTTCGACATATCTAAGAATCGAAACATCTTATTCGCAGAATCAAGAACATCGTGCGAATCGCCGAGTACGGCCATGGAAGCTCAATCATGCAATTCACTCAAAATCAAAGAATTTCAGTCATAGAATAGCATCAATGGAGATCCAGAAGACTTACCTCGAGCTCCGATTGAGCTCGCTCGGCCCAGATTTGGCTGGGCAAGAATCGGCTATGGAGGCTAAATCGGTAGACTCGATTCGGGGCATGTGAGCAAAATCAATGCAAAATGGAGACGCGAACATGGTCAGTGATGTTCGAGGAATGAAACGCACACATTAATTGCATGAACGATCAAGAAACACGTGAATCGCCATGAAAGCTTGAAGGAAGACTCGGGACTGTGACTCACCTGTTCCGGCGGTTTCAGACTGTACCGTCAACGACAGCGGCTTCCTCTCAGTATGGGCGACCTCCCGACGATCTCCTCGAGCTTTGGTCTAGCTTGGAAAGGCCTGACCGATGCTCTGTGGATTCGAGCTCTGTCCTCGACAATGGCGGTTGGAGGACGAGCTCTCCCTCTCTCCTCCTCCTTCTCTCTCGGTTTGGTTTTCTTTTTTACAACCGAATCCGTTCTCCCCCTTTCGCGAAGGTTTCTGTGGATTATATACCATTTTCAATTTTTAGCGCAAATTCTGAGGGGACCAACAGACTCGAAATGGCACGTGATTGCACACGCCATTTGGTCTAAACGGCGACGGAGACGATGGGTGTTCCGTCCATGTCCGTCTAGTTCTTCGGCAGGTCGTGATTCATGCGAATTTGGCATGAATTTGTACTGAGTTTGGGAAGTGTTGACTTTCGCAGGTCTGCAGGATTGACCGGCCGATCACTCCTTTCTCCGGCGACTATTAGCCGCGATTCCGACGTCAATCAGCGGGGAATGGTTTGGTGAACGAAACGCCCACTAGTGCATCTCCAATTGTAGTCGATTGGTTGATCAATTTCCTTGTTGAAATCCAACCTCATACTATTCATTCGCGCGAAGGCTTAATGAAGAAGACGACACTGTAGCGGACCGGTTCGACCGGTTGGACCGGCGGTCTGACCGGTCTGAACCGGCTCCGACTTACCATTTTTCAAATTAAACCCAAATTAATGGGAAAATTTTGCAATTGAACCTCATAATCGAATCTAGGGCATGAATTCTATCTAGAAATGTGGTTTTGCCCAAAAGTTTTCATCAATTTCTACAAAATCCCCAAATTCTCATTTGATTGGAAATTGGGGATTGTGTAATTGAGGGTGCAAATGATCAAATTGAGTTAAACCACCTATGCCAATCGATTTAAAATGGTGAAATCCATTGGGTAGCATGTTCAATTTGCAATGATAGCCCTTGAATTGAAAGTAATTTCAATTATGCTCAATTTCAAGGACTAAAATGCAATTTTAGTATGTAATTTTGTCAAATCCGTGCAATTGAGCAAATTGCACAAACAATTGGGCTAAATTGAAATAGGGGATAGTTAGATTGAATGTCAAGATCTTAAAAAATGCCAAAATTGCAAATTAAAAGACTCAATTGTTATTTTTTCTTCAAATTCAATAGTACGGGTTACAAAGGAACACCTAAAATTGAATCTGATTTTGATTTTTTTGTGAGGTCAAAAATACAAGGGATTAAGAGGAAAAATATTGGATATTTTTCCATATTTTTGTGACCTCAAATGCTATTTTTCTTGATTTTTTAAGTATTTTTTCTATTTTCCAAAAATACTAAAAAATATGAAAAATGTGAAAAATTATTTATTGGTCAAGAATGGTTCCTTGGGCTTGGCCAAGGCCACCAAAGTTGATTTTGTATTTTTTGACTTTTTATAAATTTTTTGTGATTTTTCAAAAATAAAACTGAAAAAGACCTTGTCAAAAAATCAGGTGTCAACCCCTCTCAAAGGGTAAATCGCCTTCAAAAATTCTAAAAAATTCTAAAAATTGTCGAAAAATGGAAAATGGATCAGTTAGGTGACCAATCCTATTTTTGACCCCTTTTGACTCCATATTTATTTTGAAATGATGGTTTTTTCCTTTTTGGCAAACCGTCCATGATTTCTTCAAAATTACGATTTTGCCCAGCTTGAGTAAATCATGTCTAAATCATTCATGAGCCTTAATTGACACTTCTCTAGGCCAATAGGGCCTTACTAGGGATGTCATGATGTATTCATGTGATTTATCCGCATGTCTTGGTTCCTTGATTTGTGCACCTTCCTTTATAGATTGTGAGTGCTAGGGTAGTCACTCTTATCTGCATGAACTCCTAGATTTAAGGTTTGTACCCTATTGATCTGCATGAAATATTAGGTTAGATAATTCAGCCAACATAGGTACCGAAAGGGCGTCAACTCTGATAGTTGGCGTAACTAAGTCCCCGGTGTCATTTCTTTGGTTCTCGCAGAATCGAAAGGGCTTGCCACCCTTGCCGATAGCAAGGCAAGGACTTGCGGACTCTCACTATGGCCGACGATGGCCGCAATGCCCTTAGTAGATTTGGCCAGCCTCTCGATAGATCTAGCTAGCACTCAATGACATAAAAATTGTACATAAAAGAAAAATTAAAAAAAATATGAAAATATTTGAAAATATCCACGTCACTATCAATTATGCCACATAAGACAGTCGACATCCACATCAAAGACTTCCAGCAAAAATTGATCGGATGGACTCAATTGACACAAATGCAAAAGACTAATAACTAAATTGGCATTAATAAAAGGTTTAGGACTAAATTGACACCAATGCAATAGATTTATGACTTTTTTATACTTTTTCTCACGTTAACGTTACGGGATTGACTTAACATTGCCGGCGGATCGAGATGAATTAGTGGCACTGCACATAAATGGAAACATAACCAACCCAACCCATATTACTACAAAATGTGGATATACAAAAATAAGAACTTTTATGCTATATTTTAGTGCGTAAAAAATAAAATTTTAATACTTTTATAAGGTTCCTAATACGAATTTTGACTTGTTTGCGATTGTTTTTTGTGGAAAAATTTTCAAGCTTCAGAATCGAGTATAGGACATCTTATAGACTCAATGATTCGATAAATTTTGACACGCGAAATCATATGCTAATTTCCACAATTTTCTAAAGCTTGAAAGATCACAAATCTTACGCATTATCAATTTGGGGGAAAAAACAAAAAGAAGATCATAAGGATAAGATAGAATTAGAAAATAAGTTGCCCCACCCAAAAATCCCACAACCTGAACTTGAAGACAAGTGAAGAGGGACTGTTGGCGGGGTTGAGCTTAAGACCCATTAAAAACCCACAGTCTACTCCACTTCATTACTCACACTCATATCGACCCATTTAACATACTTTAGCTAACCCATATATGAACCAAGCCATCAAGTATGGGTTGTAAATGCGTATTCAACCCATTTTGACTTCCTTTCACTTGATCAAGCATTGTGATGACGTAGTTTCTTTTGCAACAAAAGAATAGATTACAAAGTTGACAAGAAAAAAAATCCATGAATAAAAGTTAACAGCGCCCCGATAATCCCTTCGACAATTCGTCGCATCTGTCGATCCTGTCAAATGAACCAATAAGCAAAACAAGCGCTTCATCGAGAATTAACAGAGAACATTTGCCAATAAGAAAAAGAATCGTCTTGTAAGCACAAAGCTAAATCTAACCTCGCAGGTCATTTACAGGTGCCAGTTACATGACGCAACTCAATTAGCATGTTAGATGAAGCAGCACCCCGGGGGCAAATCCTAAGTAATTGAGAGCTTAAAGCATAAGCCCAATTGAATTTGTTATGGGCTATGTCAAAGAGGAACAACGGGCAACAAAAGCCCCCACTAAGGCCCATCCCAACATGCGAGGTCAGGTGAGACTCCTTCGCAGGCGCAATCAAATCCGACAACTATGGTTCGCAAGAACTACGATTTTTTGCATCCTCATCTAATGTATACATGTGTTGTCCGCGTCATTTCGATTTGGTATTTAGTATGCAAAGTGATAGAACTATGTCAAGCGCGCAACTTATTTACCATTTTGAAGCGAGGCCATAGGAGATGGCGGGCCGGAGACAGCTTATCATTTCCAGGCAAGGCCAAAGAAGGCGGAGGCGAAGGGGTGACTATAAGAGTTTTATTGATATGGGCTACATTAATTGATATTATAATTACCATATTACGGGATTAATTTACCATTTACGGGGCTGGTCTAATAAAGGCGGGATATAAAGATTCTTTATGGGCCAAATATGGGTCTGGCTAGTGTAGACCGAGTTCGGCCGGCTCGTGATGAGAGGGCCCAGCTGAAACTCTATAAATAGGGCTAAGGCGCCCCCCCTCTAACCCCCATTCTCATTTTCGCCATTTAGACTCCTCATGAGGTGAGAGAGGAGAGTTTGAAGCGGTCTCATAGAGGAGAGTTTGAAGCGGTCTCATCGCACCAGGCATATCGAGGGTCATAGAGGGAAGCGCTTGAGTTTCAGATCGTCAGATTTCCATGTCAAGAAGACGAATTCCAAATCAGGTGCACAAATTCCTTTTTGGTTTCTAGTTTTCGATTACGGCGATTCTAGGGAATCGTTTGCGACGACGGACAGTGACCGGCATGGCGAACGCAAGATTGCTGCAGTCTAGTCCCAAATTGCCTAAACACAGTAAAATGGTTTGTGAAACATACGGTTAGAGCTAGAACAACATGTCTCGCAGGCGCGAATCCGTTTCCATCTTTTCGCGCCATAATCGTCGGCAAGAACATTGAACGAAATCGATATAGTTAAATGTCAATAGAGTGGTGAAACATGAAATCAAGTATTGCGAGAACTTACATTTTTGGAAGCAAGGGAGGGAGGCGGAGCCCATCAAATTGGCTGAGCCATTGTGGCATCTGCACTTGCGACCATTCCCGTGGGCCACACACTCCCTATCCCCACACACCGGAAAAAGGCAAGCTGAATCGACGGTGAAATTAATTGGTGGCGGAAACTGGAGCGCCGGAGGCTGAGACGTCGGAGGCTCGTCGCCGCATTGGTAATTGATGGTGCCCTGTGTCGTTCCCAAAATTGATTTTGATATCTTTCTTCTTCTTCATTTATATTGAACAACTCAGGTGTGTTTGTTTTGGGGAAAGTATTTTCAGAGAAAGTGTTTTCTGGACTTTCATACGTTTGGTTCGCGAAAAGTAATTTGGTCAGTGAAAAGTACTTTCCAGTCAACAAAGATTTTATTCATTAAAATAGAAAAGTGATTTCCCCAAAATAAAAATGTAAAAATACTTTTCAAAATTTGAGTCTCTCACTTTTTTTGAAAACGGGGCTGAGGTCGATCCCGGGATCCATCCCGGTGACACGGGCCGGGGCCGGGGCCGGCGATTAGGACTAGGGACAGAGAGCGGGGCCAAGGCTGGGGTCGGGGTCGGGGTCGGGGTCGGGGCAGGGCCCGGGGCCAGCGACCGGGGCCGGGGCTGGGATTGGGACTGGGACTGGGGCCGGGACCAAGGCCGAGGTAAGGGCTGGGGCCGGGGCTGGCGACCGGGGCCGAGGCCGAGAATCGAGGATCAGGGCCGGGACCGGAACTGGGGCCGGGGTAGGGGACCAGTGTCGAGGCCGAGGATCAGGGCCTAGACCGGGGCCGACGATCGGGGCCGGGGACCAGGACCATGGCCGATGTCAGGGCTGGGGATTGGGACAGGGACCGGAGGTGGGGCCGAGGCCGGGGACCGGCGACTAAGGCCTAGGCCGGGGACAGGGATAGGGATCGGGGCCGAGGCCGAGGCCGGGGACGGGGACCAGGACCGGGACCGGGGCCAGGGCTGGGGCCGACGACCAGGACCGGGGCCGGGGATCAAGATTGGGGTCGGCTATTGGGGTCGGGGCCGGCGATCGAGGCCTGGGCCGGTGTCGGGGTCGGGGACCGGGACAGGGACCGAGGCCGGGGATCGAGGCCGGGGTCAGGGACCGAGGCCGGGGCCGGGGCCGACGATTGGGGCCGGCGATCGGGACAGGGGCTGAGGCCGGCGATCGGGACCGGGGCAGGCAACGGGATCCGAGGCCGGAGAAAGGGACCAGGGCCGGTGTCGGGGACGGGGACCGGGAAAGGGATCGAGACCGGGGCCGGGGCCACGGACCGGTGAACGGGTTCTGGAGACAGAAGCCTGTACCGGGGCCGAGGCCGAGGCCAGGACCAGGGGCCGAGACCAGCGACCGAGGCCGGCGACCGGGGCCTAGAATCGAGATTGAGGCCGGGGTCGAGGCCGGCAATCAGGAACGAGGCTGGTGTCGAGGATCGAGACCTGGCCCGGGGCAGGCAACCAAGGCCGTGGCCGGGGCAAGGGATCGTTGTCGAGGCCTGGCATCGGGACCTGGGCCGGGGTCAATGACTGGGGCCGGTACCGGGGCCGGGGATCAAGACCGGGGCCAAGGACCGAGGATCGGGACCGGGGGCCAAGGCTGGAGCTGGCTACCGAGGTCGGGGCCGGGGATTGGGGCTGAGACCGGGATCGGAACCAGGGCCGAGACCGGAGACTAGGTCAGTTCACGTCAACTCTTTTTACCATCTGCCTCTCCTCAATATCAACGACAGTCCCATTGATGAGATTGAAATTATTTTCCGAATGAAAACCAAACACCGAAAAATATTTTCGGTAACATATTACCAAACAAATGAAAACAAATCGTTTTCCGAGAAAATTATTTCCAGAAAATTATTTTCCTTGAAACAAACACACGCTCAATGTCCTATTGCTTGTCAAATGTTACAGAACTCCTAACGATATTTGCAGAACGAACGGTACGGCCCCCCTACGCACGGCGGCATGGTATCACACGTATTCTGAATTCGTAGTCATCTGATCTTACGCCCAACTCCATATAGTCATTGTATTGTCAGTTTTGGTAATATTACATGCACGGTCTAATTTTTTCGTTTAGCCTATTCTACGTTTTTCCGTTAGCAGGTTAAAAGAATCCTCAAGTGATTGTAACATTAAATTAAGAGGGATATATGGGAGCTAGACCTCTCAAAACGGGTCATAAATCCATTTTTTAACTCATACATAGCGAGCTGGGTTGTTATATGGGTTAATTATATGTTATAAATGAGTCATAAATGAATTTAAACATTATATGAGTGTTTTTTTTCGAACATAATATGAGTTTTAGATTGGTCATAAATGGGCCGTAAATGAATTTTCAATTTACTTAGGCATAATACACCTCTATAAATCTCTTTTCATTTTCTCTCGCCCTTACTCGATCTCACAGTCACTCATTCCACACTTTCACCTCAGTTTGGGCACGAGTTTTCTTTTGATATGAATATGGGTCGGATAAGTACGTGTTACTATATTTGCATTGGAATAGACGGGTTAAATGGGTCTATGTGGATCGGGCCATTAACTCGATCCACTCGTTTGACGAATCTAACAACGAGGGATGCCCATGATTGACGGCCTAAATGCATTGTCATTTAGAGAGAGAGAGAGAGAGAGAGAGAGAGAGAGAGAGAGAGAGAGAGAGAGAGAGAGACTGGGAATGAAGCAGTGGGGCATGGGGAAGTTGAATAACTTGATGCAGTAACAGTCGCAGTCGAACCCAAGCCCGGCGTTTCCCGGCAAGTTCCCATCAAGCAGTTCGCCTTCTGACACGCGCATATCCTTGATCGGGCTTTTTTCCAAACCAGGATTAAAAATGAAAGAATTTACCAAATCATATGTCTTTTTTTTAATTACCGGATTAGGGGTCGCTCGGCAATCTTACTGTCGAGCCGACCTGGTCGGGCACTGTACTGCCGAGCAGGATGCTTCATCCTTTTAAAAAAAAAAATCTTCTTGCCCGACACTACTTTGGCAACACTAAAAGCAGAACGTGTCATTGCATTGTCTCTCTTCTTATTCTTTGTCCTATTGGTGGCTTCACTATAGGTACATACAGCTAATACTGAGTGAAGAAATTCGAGTTCATGGCATAGATGGCATTGTTAGTGGTGTCAGAGCTACTTCTGTTATATTGAAGTTGAATAAGAAATTCTAATTTTGTCTAAGTTTCGGGAGCGCTGCCCCCGAGCCCCTGCGAGGGGCGCCGCCCCTTCGAACCCTGCTCGCTGATCGGTCAGCGAGACCACCGCAAGGGGCTCTACCCCTTGACCCCGCGAGGGTTGCTGCCACACGAACTGCGCCCCCTTAACCCCTGCATGGAATTGTTCGTTCGCGATTTGATGTGTAGACATTCATGTTCAAAGCACAATGACATTATTCCAAACAAAGATCAAGTCAATGCCCATGGTTAGTGATTGAGGTTACACAAGACACAAGATCGGGTGTGCAATATGAGCATCAACCCGAGGGGAGCAAAAAGCAAGGTGAAAACGAAAGCAAAAGCGGTTAATGTTGGCCAAAGAGCAATTCTGGAATGTATTCTAGCAAAATGGAATCTAATATCAAATCTTGAGACCAAATGACAGTTCGATTGACCTCCCTTATGATAACCATGGTACAAGATCATGATGAATGTACTTTCTCCTCTTAGCCAAGCCATGTCGAAAAACTAGTAACTGTGAGATTGGTGATGCATCTGCTAGAGAAATTCTGGCGTTTCTTTCCAATTTAAAATAGATTCATGGTGGCATGTTTTTCTTCTAATTGATTCATGATATGTCTGCTCCACCGTGTAACTCGACGTGTGCTCTTTCCAACTTTCCCCCTCGAGTGATGCAGGACAACTGACGCCGTGATCGGGATGTTACCAAATTCGGGGTATTTTACCAAATTCCGAAGTTCCCGAATATCCAACTTACCGAGTTTCTGATCTTCCGAATATCTTTAGGTTTGATTTGCAATATTCTAATATTCGTTTTTCTATTTTAGGAAACTTAGCAATATAGATAATTGCAATATTCAATTTGAATTCTCTTTTGATTAAGATTAGATTTGATTCGTTTTAGCATTATCTTCTGTAATTCTATTTCCTTTAGGAGTCTTATCTATACAAAGGACGTTCATTCCTTTGTAATCTGCGAGACTTTCATTAATCGAATATCGTTTATTCTGAGAAATTATTTTCTTGTTATCACTTACCTTGCATCATCAAGGTATGTCTCGTAAAAGAAAACTTCCCTGCGTGTCTTCAACGATACTGCGGATATGCTTCTCGTGCCGTAACATCCCTAACCATGTAAAGAAAATTCCCGACGTCACGAAAAGGAGATGTCGTTTTGCAAATAAGCTCTGTTAAAATGTGGTGCAATGTGCTCGCATGCCAACGAAAAGAAGTCTATTTAGGAGGAATGTACAATCTTAACCTGCTTGGTGTTTGCCTAAACAAAGATTGAAATGAGTGAATACTCAAATTCTACAGAATAAATGCCGAGAAGCATTGTTTTATCGGCCCTAGTCGTGTCCGTCATCAGTTTGTCTGTCAATTGAATAAATTGAGTACTGAAGCCTCCAAAAAAGTGCAGAACATGAACCGGCAGAATCACAACCCATATAACGATCCAAATAAGGCATCCCAATCTAGAGAAATATTGGTGATTCATCTTTGCAGACATCTGTGAATGGATATACACAGTTGATAACAAATTCAAATTTCATTTGCCAAGAGAAGTCATGGATCTGAAGGCATGCATTTCCTAAGTACACCGACTCGATATTTGCTTGGAATAATGTCATTGTGCTTTGAACGTGAATGTCTACACATCAAATCGGGAACGAACAATTTCATGCAGGGGTCAAGGGGGCTACGCCCCCTTGCGGGGTTCAAGGGGCAGCGCCTCTCATGGGGTCAAAGGGCAGAGAGACAATGCAATGACGAGTTTTTCTTTTAGTGTTGCCAAAGTAGTGTCGTGCAAGAAGAAAAATTTAAAAAAAAAATGAAGCATCCCGCTCGGCAGTATAAAACAGTCAAGCCGGAGGCCGCTCGGCATTAAGATTGCCGAGCCCCCTGGTCCAGTAATTAAAAAAAAGACAAATGATTTGGTAAATATTTTCATTTTTAATTCTGGTTTGGAAAAAAGCCCTCCTTGATCTGATCATTCGGTTTCGAAAAAAAAAATCCCATTCAAAGTACGAAAGAGAAGGTATGGAGATTGCCATGTTGGGACGACAGCAACTGCGAAGGACGCGAGGTACGCGAGGTTGAAAATGCAAGTGAAGAAGAGGATGTAAGATGATGGGGAGTCTTCTTCCACAGACTCTGTGCAGCTGCTTGCTTTGATCCAACATAACCTTTTCAACTTTATTGTTGGAAGAGGTGACTTAGGTAGTATCGCACGTTAGCCCAGGACAAAGATTGGAGAAGTGAAGGCGGGCGAGAGAGAGAGAGAGAGA
This sequence comes from Rhodomyrtus psidioides, assembly GCA_021437785.1. NCBI lineage: Eukaryota > Viridiplantae > Streptophyta > Magnoliopsida > Myrtales > Myrtaceae > Rhodomyrtus > Rhodomyrtus psidioides. Next base: position 792,342 of record JAILYB010000082.1, read on the forward strand.
GAGAGAGAGAGAGAGAGAGAGAGAGAGAGAGAGAGAAATGGGAAGAGCAATGAAGTTGACTAAGGAGGACGGGGTTCATGTCAGGGCAACGACAACTTCGGCGTCGGACCCAAAGCTTCGGACAAAGCAGTGAACTTACCAGTACCCGGACACGAATAATTTGTGTACATCAAACTGGTTTTAGATAAAAGGCTATTTCTTTTCACGAATCGATGAGTTCGTAGCATGGTAAACCTTCGCGCTAAAACCCTCTTGCGAAAGAGCATTCCTGACGTTGGCGCACTAATGAAGTTACGATGACATACTTCTGTTTTTTTCGTATTCAGGCTAATATGACATACATACATACACACACATATATGTATGCCCATAAAAGCCCAAGCCCATGTCTCCCTAGCCCCAACCCGTTTTATTCTTCTTCAACAGAGATTGTGGAAGAGGATTCTTAGCCCCTGCATAATAACGCTTTTGCTTTTTGATTTATCTGCCATAAGTCAATCCGGCAGAGAAATTCGTTTGGTAAAAATATTGTCGAAGTGGAAAAGTGTTTGGTAAAAAAAGTGACTTCTGATTGGATTTTCTACTTCTAGTCAGATTTTCTACTTTTGGTCAGATTTTTGGTCAACTTCAAAAAGTAAAAAAAAAAAAATTATTTCTCGGCAGAGAAATCACTTCTTCGACTATACCAGCATCCGCCGAGGCGAACGTCCTCCCACAGCCGTCCGTCGCCGCCGGCCGCCTCTGCCGGTCACCGCCCGCCCGCCCGATGTTGACACCTGATTTCCGATCGGTCTTTTTCCATTCATTTTTTGAAAAAAAAAATCATAGAAAATCAATAAAAAGTCAAAACAAATTACAAAATCAACTTTTATAGGTTTGGCCAACCCTAACAAATAGTTTTGACCAAAAAAAAAATTCTGGATTTTTCGCTTTTTTATTTTCAAAAAGTAAGAAAATGCATGGAAAATAAAAAAAAATAGCATTCGATGTCACAAAAATACGAAAAAATAGTCAATATTTTTATTTTTATTCCTTTTTTTTCATTCTGACCTCATAAAAGATCAAAATTTATGTTCAATTTTGGATGTTCCTTTGCTACACATAGAGTTGAACTTGGTAAAAAGATGTCATTTGAGTCTTTTAATTTGTAATTTTTGCATTTTTAGAGTCTTGACATTCAATTTGATTGCTCTGCATTGTGATTTAGTCCAATTGTTCACCGAAATTGCATGATTGCACAAATTGGGCAAAATTGCATACTTTTACTGCAATTTAGTCCTTGGATTTTGCCAAAAGTGAAATTACTTTTAATTCAGAGACTGCCATGCAAAGGTGAAACGTCTCCCTTATGTCTCTCACCAATCTGAATCGATTGGCTTGGTTATTTTAGTTCAATTTGGCCATTAAGGGCTTCAATTTGAGAAATTTCATTTTCGGATCCTAAGTCGAATTTGGGGTTTTTATGCAATTCCGTGTAAAATTTTGGGGAAAATGGCTTTTCCTAATAGAATTGATGCCCTTGATTTCAATTTGGTGATTTAATTTGACAAATTGCAAAGAATTGCAAGTCAATTTCAAGAAATTGGATCGACCGGGTCTACTAGATCCGACTCGCAGACCCAAATGAACAGTGTCTTCTTCTTCCCCAAATTCGCGCCACTTTTGAATATTTGCAGGCCGAATTTCAATCAAGGAATTGAGGTACCAATCGACCATAATCAAAGGAAATTGGGTAGGGGTTCTGATCTTCAAGGTCATACGCATCGATCAAGACCGACGACGTGGCCAATCGTCGCCCGAGACGAGCGGAATCGCATGGTCAAAGCGTCAGACTTGCAAAATTCAACTCTGTCAAACTCAGACCAAATTCATGCCAAATTCGTGTGAAATTGGGCATGCCATAGTACATAACGGAGCTGAACCAACCAATTCCATCGCCGTCAACACGCCATTTGGCATGTGGCAGCACGTGAATTCAAGATGATGGATGCCCTCCAATCGCGTGCAAAACTTGAAATTGAGTATACTTACTTCGGAAGGATTCTAGAAGCAAGAAGATGTCCATTCTGTTCTTACGCTTCAATAGAAAATAAAGAGAGTGAGAAAGATGGAGAGAGAAGCTCTCGACAATGCCATTGTCGAAGCTTTGAGCTCGACCAGTGTGAGCCTCGCCCGACCAATCCAGGCCAAGTCGTGCCACAAATTCACTTTAGGAAGCTTGTCTGACCTTCAAGGAGACGATTGCGACCTCTCTCGCAGTCCAGCATCCCCTAAAACGGTGAGTCACTCTATCGAGCTTCATTCTAAGCATCAATGGCGAAACTCGTTTCCGACCTGCATTTCACGAATTAGAGTATGTGTTTTACTCTCTCAACTATTCTAACTGTGATCGCATCTTATTTTGTATCGATCTTGCTTGAAAACCTAGAGTTAAACCTCCAACCTGTCACAGTCTGGTCAAACATCGGCTAGGCATTTTTAGCCATTGCAAGCTCAATTGGAGCTCGAGGTAAGTCTTGTGAACTCAGTAAGAAGCTGTCGCGACCCTCCCACGAGCGCCATCTATGACTAGCGAGGGTTAATGGGCCGTCCGATGTTGTATGATCAGACGCGGGCCTCTCCCAAGGTTCATTACCCAAATCGCAACTGCTGGATATACGTGGTCGACCTTCAGTGTGGTCTAGTGACATGTGATAAGTGTACATGCCAAGGAGTCGCCACCAATCGTTTCGTGGAGGGTACGATCGGAAACCCTATCGAATAGTTGGGAGTGGTCTATTCGATTCTGCGGAAACCAGAGAAATGGGTTCGGGGACTTAGTTACGCCAACTGTCAGAGTTGACGCCCTTTCGGTACCGAAGCTGAATGGTTTATCTGATTATAGGATTTCATACAGATGAGTGGGGTACAGATCCTAAATTTAGGAGTTCATACAGATGGGAATAGCTACCCTATCACTCACAATCATTAAAGATAAATGCGCAAATCAAGGATCCAATACATGCGGATAAAACACATGAAATCAGCATGGTATCCCTAATGAGGCCCTATTAGCCTAGAGAAATATCAATCAAAGCTTATGAACGATTTTGGCATGATTTGCCCATGAGGGGCAAAATCGTAATTTTGAGCAATTCGGGAAAATTCACCTCAAAAGGGTAAATCTGTCATTTTAGATGAATTGGGAAGTCAAAAGATAGAGGAAATAGGATTGGCCATCAATCCAATCCATTTCCTATTTTTCGGGAATTTCCAGGATTTTTCTCGGATTTTCAAGTGATTTTACCCTTGGAGGGGTAAAGTCGTCATTTGGACAAAGACGAGAACTGAAAATCTCAAATATTAGGGTTGGTCGTCCACCTGACCCAAACCCTAGCTTTAAGCAATTTTCAGAACTCGATTGAGACAAGAAAGACAATTTTCCCATTGAAGGGTAAAATTGTCATTTTGAGAAAAGGGACAGGACTCGAAAACCCAAACTTAAGAATTGGTCGCCTACTCGACCCTAATTCTTACCTTGGCATTATCGGCCTTATCTCGCATATACAACAGAGGCGACTTACCCCTAAAGGGTAATGTCGTCAAGTCTCGGAAGATCGGATAAGAAACCCCAAAATAGGGTTGACCAGTTGTCTGTGGTCAACCCTTGATTTTTTGGGGGGTTTCTGGAATGTCTAGGATTTTTCCACAATTTTTTGGATTTTCTGGAATTTTCTAGCATTATTTTTATTTTCTAGGATTTTTCTAATTTTTTTTATTTTTTAAAAAATCATTTTTTGATTTTTTATTAAAAAAATGTTATTCGGGCCGGGTTGACCCGACCCACTCGGGTCGGAACCCGGCCCAGACCCGGACTCGCGAAACCAAACACGCCAAAACGACGCCGTTTCCCATTTTTTATTTTTCTGATTATTCGGCTTTGATCTGACGGTCCCTAATGGACCACGTGGCTAATCCACGATCTTTGGATTGACCTATCAAATCCTACAGTTCAAATTGATTGAAGACTTGACCAGGGCCGCCCGATCTAATTACTTAAACCTACGGCTATGATTAGAACATGGGACTTGATCTGGACCGTCCATTCTCATTAACCCAAAACGACGTCGCCTGACCATTCACCTGAACGGCGCCGTTTCTGTTCTGATTGATTTTTCGATTAAAACTTTTTTGGGATAATCCCAATTTCTAATCTAACGGCCACCATTCATTAGACTCAATTAACCTGAGCCGTTGGATCTACCTATTCGAATAACAAACTCCCCAACGGCCTGCTGACTAATCATACACGTGGACCAATGGCCGAACGCCAACTAGGAGTTTGACCCGCTGACCATGACACGTCATCTTCGTCTTCAACCTCCCGACTCTGAGGGAGCGAACGACTATGCTTCTCCGGCGACGATCCGACGGTGGATCCTTGATGAAATCGCGCGAGACCAACGCCAATCGACTCGAAATCGCCTCTAGTCTAACATATCTACGAACCGAAGCATATAATTCGCGGAATCAGGAGTATCAAGCAGAGCGTCGAGTACGGCCATGGGAGTTCGATTGCTTGATTAACATAAAATCATTGCAATTACATCCCAGGATAGTATTAATGGATGCTCAGGAGACTTACCTCGAGCTCCAATTGAGGTCGCTCGGCCCAGATTTAGCTGGGCAAGTATGAACAGTACTCGACAATGGAGGCCGGGATTGGAAGACTCAATTCAGGGTGTTTAAGCAAGGTCGATGCAAAAAAGATATGCGACGATGGTCAGTGATGTTCAAGGAGTGAAACGCACATAATAATCGAAAGAATGAACAAGAAATGCAAGATCTGCCATTGAAGCTCAATGAAGAACTCGAAGCTGTGACTTACCTATTTCCGCGATCTTAGGCTGTATGGTCGGTGGCGATCGCTTCCTGGCACACTAGGCGAACTCCCGACGGTCTTCTTTGGCTTTGGTTTGGCCGGAGACGGCCCAACCAGCGCCTTCCAATCGAGCTTAAGTTCTCGACGACGGGGGTCGGAGAACGAGCTATGCCTTGCGTTCTCTCTCTCTCTCGCGCGATTCTGTTCCTCTTTCCTCAACTGAATCCCCTCTCTCTTTCAACAGAAAGCGATCATGAGCTTATATAGCTCTTGGGAATTTTGGCGCCGAAATGGGAGGTTGGGCAGTTGACCTTCGCTCATGAGAACACGTGCGAAATGGTCACCGTCGACCGGCAATCGATGGGTATCAAATGGTCATTCCGTTCGGGACCTCTGGTGATCGTATTTGTCATGAATTTGGACTAATTTCATCTGAGCTTTGTCGTTGTTGACTTTTGCAGGTGCCGGGGCTTTGACCGGCCGATTACTCTCCGTTCCGGCGACGTTGGATGGTGCTGTTGGTGTCGATCGACGGAGGAAGATGAGAGGAACAAAATGCCCACCATTCCCCTTTCAATTAGTCGCGAATTGACCTTCAATTTGGTCTTCAAAACTCGGTCTGTCACTGTTCATTCGCGCGAGCGTTTTGGGGAAGAAGAAGACACTGTTCTGGACCGGTTCGACCTGTTCAACCGGCGGTCAGACCGGTCCGAACCGATCCCGACTTGTAATTTTCCAAATTAAATCCAAATTAACAGGAAATTTTTGCAATTGAACCTCATAATCGAATCTAGGGCATGAATTCTATCAAAAAATGTGATTTTGCCCAAAAGTTCATAGCAATTTCAACAAAAACCCCAAATTTCCTTTTAATTGCAAATTGGGAATTATGCAATTGAAGGTTCAAATGATCAAATTGGGTCAAATTACCTATGCCAATCGATTCAAAATGGTTAATTGGGCACTGGTGGCATGACCGGACGTGCTGACAGCAATCTGATTCGATGGTCATCCAATAATAGCCAAGCCGCATGATCTTCCTAGCGAGGAGGTGGCCGTTCATGTGAGGCCCACATATTCATTCATGGATCTCTTTCAAGAGGATATTTGCTTCTTTGGCATCTACACATCTTAATAGAGTAGAATCAAAGGATCTTTTGTACAGAATTTGTCCATTGAGAAAGAACTTGCTGGCTATCTTGGTTATGTATCTCCGGTCTCCTGGTTGGCATCCTTCAGGGAACTCACCTTTTGAGAGATAGTTCTTGATGTCGTAATACCATGGTTCCCCATCAAACTCTTCTTCTATTAGCATGCAATAAGCTGGCCGTTCAACTATATTGATCCTTATGGGTTCTATATCCAACCCTCCAGTTGTTTGCAACATTGAGGCAAGGGTGGCTAACGCATCTGCAAATTGATTGTGGGATCTCGATAGGTATTCGAACGACACTTCTTCGAATTCGAGTATTAATTCTTCAAGGTATTCATGATAAGGGATGAGCTTTGTATCTTTCGTATTCCACTCTCCCTGTGTCTGTAGGATGATGAGTATGGAATCTCCAAAAACTTGCAACCTAGGTATCTTCATGGGAATGGCCAATCGTAGGCCTAAAATGCACGCCTCATATTCTGAGATGTTGTTGGTGCAAGGAAAAGTTATTTTTGCCGCCACAAGGTAATGTTGATCATCAGGGGATATCAGTACTGCCCCAGTGCCTGCCCTTGATAGATTAACAGCACCATCGAAGTACATGACCCACTTGTCTTCTGCTAAGTTGAAAATTTGACCTTCTGTGCTTGTTACTTCAGGAGACTCACCGTTTGACGGGTTTTCTGCTAGCATGTCAGCTATAGCTCTTCCTTTAACTGACTTCTGTGGAGAACACTTGATGTCAAATTCAGATAGCATTACTTGCCATTTTGCTAATTTCCCAATCAAAGCGGGTTTCTCCAGGAGGTCTTTGACAGGATCATTCTCTGTTATGAGCTGAATGTGGTGGTGTAAGGTATACTGTCTCAGTCTGCGAAATACCCATACCGCTGCTACACAGGCCCTTTCGACTGGTGCATATTTTGCTTCAAATGGTGTGAATTTCTTACTCATGTAATAGATGGCTCTTTCTTTACCATCTATCGGGCTTGTTTGGGCAAGTAAGGCTCCCAAGGATTCCTGCTGTATAGTCAGATATAAGGTCAATGGGTGACCAGAAATTGGTGGCACAAGTACTGGCGGTGTGATCAGATAGTTCTTGATCATTTGGAAAGCCCTGCTGCATTCAGCATCCCATGTTACTTTCGCGCCTTTCTTAAGCAATTTGAAGATTGGCTTAGCCACATTAGACATTTGATTGATAAATCTGACAATATAGTTCAGTCTCCCCAGAAGGCTTCTCACTTCCTTTACTGTGGAGGGAGTTGACAGATCGTGCATAGCTTGAATCTTTGGAGGATCAATCTCAATGCCCATGTTCCTGACTATGAACCCAAGAAGTTTCCCAGATCTCGCCCCTATCGCGACCCATCCGTAAGGCGGACGCGGCTAATGGATTACCGATCGCGGGCCTTCCCCCGCACAAGGGTGCAGATCGCGGGCTTTGGATCGGCGCGGGCCCTCCCAGGCCCATACCAAATCGCGGCGGGAGTATTTTTCAAAGGGATTCGGCGATAAGAGCCGATCGATTTCGACCTTAGTGTGGTCGTGATGGCATGTGCAACTTGTGCATGCATTTGGAGTCGCCACCGGTCTTTCTTGGAGGGTAGACCGGAAACCTTACTAACCGATTGGGAGAGATCGATCAGTTCTGCGGATCCAGAGATTTTGGGTTTGGGGACTTGGTTACGCTGGTGTCATTACCAACGCCCTTTCGGTACCTAACGCGAGTGATTTTCCTAGCTAAGAGTTCATGCAGACGCAATTTTAGGTAAGGTAGGTTTGATTCAGGGTTTCATGCAGATTGGAAAAACTATTCCTATCAATCACAATCAATTTAAATGAAAGCGCAATCAAGTGCATAAATAAATCACATCAATGCAAGTCAATTCACATCACATGGCTTCCTAGTATAACCATAAAGGTTTAAGGAATGCGTGATTTAGGACCAGGGGCAAAATGGGAAGATTTGGGAACGATTAGCCCGAATGGCAAAATCGTCAATTTTTGGAAGATTTGGATACCGAATTACTCAAAATATTCCATGGCCAGTTGATTGTGGCAATTTCCCATTTTTGAGATTTTTTTGGAATTTCTTGATTTTTCTTCAATTTTTTGGAAAACGATTCGCCCAAAGGGCGAAATCGTCATTTTAAGAAGGGTCGGGGTTCAAAACACCCAGAATGAGTCCTGGCCAGTTGTTTGTGGCAATTTCCTATTTTTGGGGATTTTCTTGGATTTTTTTAGAATTTTTTTGGAAGACGGTTTGCCGGAAGGGCAAAACCGTCATTTCTGGAAAGATCGGAGGTCAAATGGCCCGAAACAGGTCATGGCCAGTTGAATGTGGCCATTTCCTATTTTTTGGAATTTTTTAGAATTTTTCTGAATTTTGCGAATTTTTTTGAATTTTTTTTATGATTTTCTATTTTTTTGGGGATTTTTCTAATAATAATTTTTTTATTTTTTTTTATTTTTTTTTTTAAAATTCGAAAATAGTGATCTGATTTGGACCCCTAAACCCAACTCCTTTCATGACCAAATGCCAACCAAAAGCCCAAATAAAACCTAAAATGAGAAAGGCCCATTCTTTTATCAAGATCAACTTGACTTAATTTGGACATGGCCCAATTTCTTTCAATTCTTTCCATTAGAAGCCCAAGCCGAAAATTTCATTAGCTAGCCCAATCTTGAAAGAAACCCACGTGACAACACCAAAAAAAATGCCGTGCCCCCCCCCCCCTTTAGCTTCCCTCAGCTTTTCATTTTTTATTATTTCACGGATTTGTCATTTGCATCATCTTCTCCACGCAACAACACAGAAGCCTACCGAAATAACCATTCACGCTCGCACGCATCAAATACCTTGACCGTTGATTTTTGTTCGTTTTCTTGTTCGGCTTTCCAACTCCGAACACGCAACAACTATCAATGAAGATCGGGAAGCTTACCAGAATGGCCTCTAACCACGGGCTGCAATTTGGCGATGACCGTTGTGCCGTGGACAAGCCTGAGCGAAAAAAAAAAAAAAAAACTGCGTTACCACCACATGCAGCTATGGAGATGGTGTCGACGGCGACGAGTTAAACTTCTGCGGTGGTCTTGAGCTGCATCCTGACGAAAACTCCATCTAGCTTCCGATCCTGAGCCTTGCACCAGCTTGTAAGCGTCCAGAATGGGCCACGGAGCTCGAAGGTGGTTTGGTTTACTTAGGCTGACTCGAGGTGTTTTTATGCAAGGAAACACAAACAAAATGAAGGCACGTGGTCAGTAGGAGCGTAGGAATCATTCTGCTAAAAAATATCGAAGAGAACTACTCTGGCGCTTAAATCACCGTTCATAGCTGAGATAGAAAAAAAAATTAACGACCCCTACCTCTTCCGGTTGAAATGACGAATGGAGTGGTTCGACGTGTTCGCTAGATGGCTCTGAGAACCGGTCTCCACAAGCCACCGGGAAGCGAGCTCGCCGCCTTTAGACCTCTTCTTCAATGGCGGACGAAAAAAAACCCAAGCTCTCTCTGTTTTCTCTTTCTTCTTTTTTTTTGCATGCCCCGGGAGAACGACCTTCTTTCTAAAGAAGAAGAAGAAGAAAAAAAACTCACCGAAAGGAAAAAGATTTCTTTTGAGAAGATGCTATACCCTTTTGGTATTTCTTTCCCCCTTTTTTTATTCATTCCTCATGGTCTTCTTTCTTCTTTCCCTTTTTTAATTCATTCTTCGTGGTCTTCTTTCTTCTTTCACCAACAAGGTTTCCTCCTCTTTGCTTGGGAGCCCCCACCAGAATGCACTCATTCATCATCTTTATTATTTTTTTATTGTCCATTCCTCTTTTCTTCTGCTTTGGTGGTGTCTTTCGATTTCTTCTCTTGTCGACGGATATTTTTGTTCTGTAATGCTCCCCAACACCGTCCGCTTTCTCTCCCACTATGTATCGTTCTCCTTTGGTAGGCCAACTGTGCCATTTTTATCATTTTAGTACAACGTCACTTCTCCTTTTTCTATTTTTCTGAAATATATATAATACGAAAAATATGAAAAATTATTATTTTTTTATCCAAAATGGTCCCTTTAGCTTGGCCAATGTTACCAAAGTTGATTTTGTGATTTTTTTTAAACTTTTTTTTTTATTTTTAATTAATTTTAAAAATAAAAATCGTAATAATAGATGGTCAAAAATCAGGTGTCAACAGCCCCAAACACACATTTGTTAGGGTTCAGCCTCAACTTATATTTGCGCAGGCGCTCAAATAATTTTCTTAACACCTGTATGTGATCCTGTCCTTTCTTGGATTTGGCGATCATGTCATCGACGTATACTTCAATTTCTTTGTGGATCATATCATGGAATAATGTGACAATGGCCTTCTGATAGGTAGCCCCGGCGTTTTTTAATCCAAAGGGCATGACTTTGTAGCAAAAGTTCCCCCAGGGTGTGGTAAAAGCAGTCTTTGGTTTGTCTTCTTGTTTCATGAAGATTTGGTTATATCCCGAAAATCCATCCATAAACAAGAACAATTCATAACTTGCTGTGTTATCCACCAACACATCAATGTGAGGAAGTGATAAATCATCTTTTGGGCTTGCTCTATTCAGATCTCGGTAATCCACGCAGATCCGAACTTTACCATCCTTCTTCATGACGGGGACTATATTTGCAATCCAGTCTGAGTATGGGATAGCTTCAATAAAGCCTACCCTAAGAAGCTTCATGACTTCTTCCTTAATTTTGTCCTCCAACTCAGCCTTCATCCGTCTGCTGCCTTGCTTGACAGGTTTGACACCGGGATCCGTGGGTAATGCATGTTCCACGATCCTAGGATCTAGGCCTGGCATATCAGCGTAAGACCATGCAAAAATGTCTTGATATTCTTTTAATAACTCTGTGAACTCGAGCCTTTCATTTCGGGATAAATGCCCGCCGATCTTGACCTCTTTGATATTCACGGAGTCTCCCAGATTAACAATGATTGGTTCTTCTAAAGTAGGAGGTGTTGATTCTTCAAAAGCATTCCAATCTCTGCGGATAGACGCATAACCCTCGTCTTCATCTTCCTCAATGCTATAAGAATGGTTACTGGAGAAGTCCGAATCTCGTAACAACCTGGTATGCATGTTTGAGATGATATGCCTGAAATGTTATGAGTATGGTTAGTTTGTATTCCATAAGAACGACATGTATGATCATGGAAAGTCTTTTCGAAAGAGTTTTCGAAATAGGTACATGTATAAACGGGACTAATCCTCATGTCATTGGATATCCTGGCCCCAAGGGAATCTTTTTGGAAATCAGGAATCATATGGCAAATCAGGCCTCAAGCTTCTGTATGGAAGACTAGTATCATCATTGGGCTGATTCGTGGCTCCATATGTCCTTAACAAAACATGCGTGGTTTTATTGAATGCAAGATGGGCCGCGTTACAAGATGTGGTATTTGGACCAATGGCCAGAGATCCAAAGGCGTTTCCCTATACGTACAATAAGGAAAGAAAATACAACAAAATGCAGGAAGTTTTAAATGCAGTATTTAAAGACAAAGGAAGAGGCTCTTTACTCAGAGGAAGTGGCTCCATTGTCCAACCACTCCATGATGACATTCACAGAGTCATCTTTGAGAAAAGGATTTGTCAGATCTGGTTCTATCGGTGAAGTGACATCTTCTTCAGACGACCATTTAGAGTTCTGGTTGAAGTGGGCATTCAAAGGGTTATTGAACATTTGAGACCTGCCTTTCCAAGTTGGAGAATCGATGAATGAGTCATTCGGGCTGTTTCGGCCTCCCAGGCGTCCCAGGCTTCTGCCTCGACCTCGGCCTGTTGTCTTTGGGCCAAATCCATCCATGTGATATTTCTGATACCCCAAGCCCATTCTATGTGGGTTAGCTTTTAACTGCAGTGGGGTATTTATTCCTTGATTGTGTCTGCCGAGGCCTTTTTCGGGGTTGAATCCATATGCCAGTAGCATCTTAGCTGGTAGAAGACTGGCTTCTGAGATGTAGGGGATTTTTAGCCTTGTCCCTGCCGGGGTATGAATTGTTGCTACCAGTTCTAGGGAATGATAGCTCGCCTCTGTTTTTACTTCGGGTTCAACATAAGGTATGGCACTGTTCTGGTATGTCTGGAGGTCGACTTCTCCATGTACAGTAATCACCTTCCCATCTACTGCGAAGCGTACCTTTTGATGCAAGCTTGAAGGGACAGCTCCTGCTGTATGGATCCAAGGCCTTTCCAACAAGAACCCAAATGCACTGGGCAGATCCATCACTTGGAAGTTTATAGAGAACTTTGTTGGGCCGATGGACACGTCAAGCTCAATCTCACCCACCACAGTCTTTTTCATCCCGTCGAAAGCTCTCACAGCCGTTTTGGATGTTTTAACCGTTTCTTCATTGATTCCCAATCTTCTCAGGGTAGCCAAAGGGCAAATGTTGAAGGCTGATCCATTGTCGATCAATGCGTGCGCCACTCTTTTTCCGTTACATTGCGCGGAAATATACAAGGCCTTGTTATGCCCTTTTCCTTCCATGGGGAAGTCCTCGTAAGAGAAGCTCAATTGGTCTTTTAAAATGATCGTCCCCACAAAGTCTCCTAATTGTATCTCATTAATTGTTTCAGGGACATGTACTTCATTAAGTATCCTCAACAGTGCGTTCTTGTGCTTTTCAGAATTGATGAACAGATCTAATAGGGATATCTGAGCGGGTAACTTCCTCAGCTGTTCTATCACCTCAAACTCGCTGGTTTTGATGATTGATATGAGCTTTTCCGCGTCTTCCTTTGAGACCTCCCTTTTTTTCGGATTCGCCCTCCCTGGGGGCATAGAATCGTCCGGACCTCATTACCACGTCTACCTGTGTGGTCCCATAGTCCCAATGAACTACTTTAGGATCGTATTCTTCTACTGGGGGGACATTTATAGTTACAGTTGTCTGATGAGGTATCTCTGGTTTAGATGTGTTTCCTTCTTCCTCTTGCGGCAATCGAATCACGATAGGCTTGACTAGGCAATTTTCCACCCTGCTCGGGTTATCCAGTTCTTCCAACCTGATTACCACGGTCGTGACGGTTTCGATCATCGATACGGTGTTGTCAAGTTCTTCTATGCCCTTCGAGGTCTCTGGTTGAGAGAGATCATCCATACCTCCCCATTCGTCCGGTATGATGTCTTCAATTTTCTGATAAAAGCTGGGAGGGGCCGAATATTTCACTTTGAAGTTGTACCCTCCAGAATCTTGACCAAGGTTGTCTATAATTTCGCCCTTCTCAAGTGCGTCGGCCATAAATTTGAGGTCTGCTAGACTTCGTCTCTTGGCTTCCAGTTCGTCTTCTTCGAACTCTTCCTCTGACTGAGTAACTGGCCCAAGACTGTTTACCAGATTTTCATGTGAGGTACCCCAGGTATTACCCTGCTCAGTCTTGATTACGAAGTAGCTACCTTCCAAAGATAAAGAGGCTTAGACTCCTTCGAACTCTTCATTGGTGATATCAGACATTATCCCCAAGCTCATCATCTTAGCGATGCATAGTCTCTTTTGGTCAGTCGAGATCGCTCCTGCTTTTGGGTATGATGAAGCAGTTATTAGCAGGTTGGTCAGCTTAAGCACATCTATCTTCAGCTTATGGTAGTCTTCTTCCTCTTCAGAGAATATTGCTCCTACTGCTTGATGATCTGGCAGTGGATTTTCTTGTACATTTGGGGCCGCATTGTCAAATTTTAGAATCTGACTATCAATCAGGGCTTGCACTTTCAGCTTAAGGATATAACAGTTATCCACATTATGCCCTCTCTCGCCCATATGGTAGGCACGGGTCTGGCTCTCATCAAAGCCAGGATACCTTGCAGGGTTTGCCCTAGGCGGTTCTTTCGCCACCAGGTGTTGCTCTAGCAGCATCGGGAGTAACTTGGATAAAGGCCTCGGGAGCTGAGAGAATTGCTTCTGGGGTTGCTTTCTTCTAGGCTCTTGCACTTTAGGTGTCGACCAGGACGATCCTCCTTTGGCCTGGTTGGAATTGCCGAACGTCTTGGGCTTGTGGGGATATGGTATAAATGCTATGTCGAGTCCGGCCTCTCTCTCCTTTTTAAAGGGGAATTGCCTTCTAGAAGCTTCATGAGGCTTTCTTTCCCTCAAGGCCCATTCTAGTCTTTCGGCAACCTTAATCAAGTGTGCGAATGTTTGACACCCGGAAGTGTTTAGCCTGTCAAAGTACTCGTAGGGGAGTGCTTTCAGGAATAAGTCAATCAGCTCCTCTTCTGGGATCGATGGCTTTACTTGGGTGGCTAATGCTCGCCACCTCTGGGCATATGTCCTAATTAGTTCACCTCTTGCCTTTGAAGTTCGCAGAAGGTCTTCTCTTGTAGGGGCCATAGCCGTGTTGAATTTGTACTGTCTGAGGAAGTCATCTGCAAGATCCTCCCACCCATCGTAATCTTCTAGGTCTAGCTCAATGAACCAGGCCAGAGCGGCGCCAGCCAAACTCTCTTGGAATGTGTTCATTAGTAGCGGAATATAACCTGAATAGTGCGCCATCTTGCGCAGGTAATACTTGAGGTGTGCTCGGGGACAACCTGTCCCATTGTATTTTCTTACAAACTCTGGCTCTTTATAATCAGAATGAGTCTCTACTTTAGCGAAAGGAGATATCTTGTCGAAGCGGGCTAACTCGTAACCTTGACTGCTCAGGCACTCCTCGATTTTGGCCAACCTTTTAGCCTCCGCTTCAGTTTTCATGGTCTGCTTCCCCTTCTCCTCCTTCTCGAGGTTGATAACAACAGGCGAAGCCTTTGGTTGTGATCGGCTGTTTGGTTCATGGACATCCTCCTCTGTATGTTGGGTATCCCTAGTTACCTCTCTATCTGCTACATCAGGTACCGAAGAAGGGCCTGAGTTGTTCTGGTTATGGGCTGTGGTCTATTTAGCTTGGGTGGCCTCCAACATGGTCTTGATGTCGGCCATCATAGTTGCTAAGGCGGTCATCTGAGATTCCAACATGCCCACACGCGGAGTCAATTCTTGTTGCTCCATTCTTGTCTTAAAGCGGGTACGGAAACGATGTGTTGGTAGTTCCGTGATGAGAGGGTACCTGTTCCAAAAAGATTTCTAGTGAGTGCTTCGCTTATTTATGGTAAAAAGAAGCATTTAATTCTTTTAGTTGCATGCTTCTTGTCAGTAGATGAGAAAAAAGGCTACCTTGTGAGCCTTAGCCTCACGTAAGTAGTTCTTTTAGTCATTTCCTGATATGAATTCATGAAATTAAAAGAGGCGTAATTTCTGACGATAGTTTTTATGCATTCGCAAACTATGTTCTCATTCATGCTCATGTGTCCAAGATAGTATCTAACAGAAATGAGAATGTATGAGAAGGTATCACAATGTTTGCTTATTTTACACTTGACGGAATAGTCTATTCAAGTCTAGGACGCTTGAGTTCTAAAGCATCCTCATCATCCCAGTATGGATTCCCCTCTTCAGTCTGGGACTCCTCGTCTTCTGAACATGACAGCGGTCCCATGTTTTCGGGTATGTACGGCTCTATTCCAGGTACGTACGGCACGATGTATTGGGGTATGTAGGGCTCGACAAGGCTTCGTCAGGTCGCTTTGAAGTGTTGAATGTATTCTGCGGTGGCCCTATGAATGTTTTCTTCACGAGTCATGTTTTCTGGCCAACTTATTTCTTCGGCTTGCGAATTCTTCAAGGAGCGAATGATGGATGTCACCTCGGCTTCAAATTGTTTCTTCTCCTCCTCCATGAGAGTCTTGCTTGGTATGTCAAAAGAAAAGATACCAGGTTGCGTTGGAGAAGGGATCTCCTGTAGAGCTCCAAACTGTCGAATCAACCTCCTTGGATAGTATGCGGTAGTGCCCGTGAATCCTAGCAAAGGGACTGGACCCCCGTCATCGCAGGTCAATCTGACTTTGCTCAGCGTTGGCAACCTTAGCCGCCATCGGAGTTGTTCGGGTTTTAGGATTTTAAGGAAGTTTTTCCACTCTATGAAGTTGAACCTAGGAACACGTGTATGGGTTCTGACAAAGGTTTTAAGAGGGTGCGCATCGGGGCTGATTTCGGTGAAATCCATGCGAATGTGAAATTGTCTGATATGGGAAGTGAACCACAGATACAGAAGATCACTAGAGGCTCTAAAGGTTCCCTTTTTATTTTTCCTGAAGCGATTTAAGGAAAGGAAGGTCTCGGCCAGGAGGATGTTTGAGTAATCCCACCCACAACAGACTTGTCTAGCTACTACAGCCATGATAGGGTCAAAGGTGACAGATGAGATCGGGAATAGTACAAAGCTAAAGAATGCCAAGACAAAGGCTCTACCAGATTTGGTTCCTTTAGCAGCAGGGAGGCGGGAAAATCGGTCTATAAGGAAAGATAAGGAGACTCGTTTAGAATTACTTTTTGCATCTGCTTTGACTTCATTCAGGCCTATGTCAAGGAATTCAGCCACCTGACTTAGGGATTCAAATCCTATAGGGGGTCGGACAAGCGTAGGAGTGAACTCAACTCCGATGACGACGCTGTATTCCTCGATAGTGGGAGTAATCTCTCGTTCTTCCATGCAAAATGTAGCGGTGGTAGGATCCCAGTAGAGCGACATGGCTTGAATAAAGGCAGGTGGACACTCAATCTTCAGCAGGTCCAGTAGGTATCCTAGTCGTGATTCAGCATACTTTTGGCTGACTTCGCCCATGCTGTCCCACCATGATTGGAGTTCGGCCCGGGGGATTTTGAATACTTGAATATCATTCTTTCCCATCAAGTCTAAAATATGCAAATGATTTTGAAAAGCCAATCATCAGAAATTACTTTAAACGTATGAACATGCATATGTCATGAGGTATGCATGAGCTAACTCGATTGCATAGTTCAATTGAAGAAATGGAAATTATGACCTTTTTCAGGTCTTGAAAGCCTGACTCAAAGCCTAATTTGAATTTCAAGGAAGTGAATTATGCAATTTAGTCAGGTTTACTCGGTGGCTAAGGGAAATAGCAATGTCACATTCCATTGGTTAATACATCAAAAGAACAAAGTGGAGTGAACTTTTATTACAATCAAGATGCCTAATGGAAGAAAGGTAAAGAGAGATCTTTCAAACAAGAAAGCTGTAAAAAACCGTTGGAATGTGAGGATCCAAATCACTCTTTTTCCAGAGGTCTATCCAAATGACAGTTGGTCGGGAGTTTTTCTCTAATCAAGTGTAAGGGAGTCGTCTTCAGTGTTTTGGTGGAGAGGCGGTAGTTCCTCTGGCCATTCTCTGATCCACGGTACGACAACTTCAGGAGCCTTCTCGGGTTTCGGCTTCTTGAGTGTGATACGCTTCGGCTTTGTCTTGATAGCAGGACGTCTTCTTTTTCCCCAAAAGGTGATCATGGGTACACTTTCTTTGGCCAGTAGTTCAGCCTTCCGACGGGCATATGCCTCCTGTCGCGACCCGTCCGGAAGCGGACGCGGCTAATGGATTACCGATCACGGGTCTTGGATCGGCGCGAGCCCTCCCAGGCCCATACCAAATCGCGGCGGGAGTATTCTTCGACGATAAGAGTCGATCGCTTTCGACCTTCAGTGTGGTCGTGGTGGCATGTGCAAATTGTGCATGCATTTGGAGTCGCCACCGGTCTTTCTTGGAGGGTAGACCGGAAACCTTACCGATCGATTGGGAGAGATCGATCAGTTCTACGGAACCAGAGATTTTGGGTTCGGGGACTTGGTTACGCTGGTGTCGTTACCAACGCCCTTTCGGTACCTAATGCGAGTGATTTTCCTAACTAGGATTTCATGCAGGCGCAATTTTGGGTGAGGTAAGTCTGACTTTGCACATTAACCAGTTTAACATGCTCACGTAATCATAATAAATAAATAGATGCCAATCACATAAACATCTATCCTACGTGGTGACCATGGAATTACGATTTAATGGGTCTCGAGCCAATGAGACCACATTTAATCATTTTAATATTTTAATAACGGAGAGCCGCTCTTCGCTTCTTCTTGGTTTCTTGAACTCTTCAAGAATCGGGCCCCAAAGAGCTCGCCGACTTAAAAAGCTCCTCCACGTAATCCTCGTAGCATTTACATCAACAATTGACTATGCTAAAAATAAAGATTACATGAAAAATAAAAGGAGTACGCAGCCTCCATTTAATAATTACAACCCCAAATATATAAATAATCACCATACATTCATACATACATCAATCACATTGATTAGGGATTTTTCCATGATCACCACCCTTCCACGTAAGTAATAAATTCACAATTTAAAACTTAGGAAGGCACAATAAAAATTCTACGTTGAATCATATTCAGAATTTTTACGTAAAATAAGATAGCCATAAATTTTCGATTCAAAATTGATTTAGTCTCAATTTTTGCTACGTTGATTAATTTATCATATAAAATAATCAACCTCCATTAACCATGTAAGACGAACAATTCGTTAATACATATTGGCCATAGTATTGCAAAAATTGCAAAAAATCAATTAAATGCACGAAAACACCTAAGGATCGGCTCTGATACCACTGTTGGGATCCACGTAACACGTAGCGGAAATAAATAACAACCCATACATATATCTCCAGAGGCGTACTTCGTGCATTTCAATCGAAAAAAAAATCACAAAACCTCAAAGGGAGTAAATAGATTACCTCTCGTAGCGTGCTTGAACGGAGGTGTCGGTTCGATGTTCTTCGATCTCAGCCTCCACAAGTGTTAGGCATCTAGTTCGGATGCACCACCAATTGACGAACGGGGAGACGACTAATAACTCCACAACAATTGTGCTAGCAATATGCGGAATCAATATTCCGAACTTAGTATATTTTGCTCACTCAAGATTATGAGAATATAGAGAGTGTTTGTGTTCTTCTCTCTAAGCTCTCAAAAATTTGCACACTCTACAAAATGTCTCTCCCCTTCAACCTCAAAACTCTTGCCATCCTTTTATAGCCAAAAATACCTTCCAATAAATTGTATTTAAAAATAGCACTAACAATTATAAATTCTATCTAAAAATAGCACTCACAAATAAATGACATTTAAAAATAGCACTAACAATAGCACTCACAATTTATAATACAAAAATGCTATTTAAAAATAGCACTAACAATAGCACTCACAATTTATAATACAAAAATTCTATTTAAAAATAGCACTAACAATTATAAATTCTATCTAATAATAGCACTCACAAATAAATGACATTTAAAAATAGCACTAACAATAGCACTCACAATTTATAATACAAAAATGCTATTTAAAAATAGCACTAACAATAGCACTCACAATTTATAATACAAAAATTCTATTTAAAAATAGCACTAACAATTATAAATTCTATCTAATAATAGCACTCACAATTTATGATAAATAAATGCCATTTAAAAATAGCACTAACAATAGCACTCACAATTTATGATAAATAAATGTCATTTAAAAATAGCACTAACAATAGCACTCACAATTTATAATACAAAAAATGCTATTTAAAAATAGCACTCACAATACAAAAATGCTAAAAAAAGGCACTAACAAAGGTGTTAAAAATAATAACCATTATTATTATTACAAGAGTTAAAGAGGTTACCAAACAATACAAATATGCATAACGTATAAATACGTATGATGTATAAATACGTAGAGCATACGTATACATCCGTGAAACCGGGGACTAATTGAAAGAAAAATGTGCAATTAAGCCCTTTTGGTAAAAATTGATTAAATTGGAGGGAAAATTGACCTAATTGCACTTTAAGACTTTAGAATCCAATGTCATAGCTTATAAAAAGTGAGAATTGAAAACTAAAAGACTCGAAAATGATTTTTTTTAGGCTCGGTTCGGGTTTATGTTTTGAAGGAACATAGTGACCCGAGCCGAATTTTTGAGATTTAAAGTGACACACTTGAAGAGGAAATTAAAACAAAATTATCGAATATTTTTGGGTATTTTTCTGACCACGAATGGTATTTTTCTGATTTTTTGGGTATTTTTATAATTAAATAAACTCGAAAAATATTAAAAATACCGAAAAATATTTTTTGTTCAAAATTGGTTCCTAAGGTTAAACCAAGGCTTCCAAAGTTGATTTTGTGATTTTATGACCTTTTTTGATATTTTTAATTAATTTTAAAGAATAAAAATCACAATAATAAATGGTAAAAAAAATCAGGTGTCAACAGCTGCCCCTCTTTGAAAGGAATCTCGTTAGAGGTTTCTCTCAAAGATAAGGTGGCACCTGATTCCTAACCGACTCAACTGGGAAAATAAGAGAAGAAATGTTATGACATCGGATCCTTAAGCCTATTGATAAAAGCTCAAATCAATCTCCGGTTTGCTCTAACAATTTGAACATGGGCCGAAGTGAGAGAGGCTTACCTGAAGCTCACCTGTCGGATGCTGCCGGTTGCGACGACTTTCAAGAAGATGCCTAGGACTCGTCATTCAGAATATCCCAGGGAGATTAAGCTCTGACCTGTATGGTAGGTCATACCATGATGGGATTCCTAACTTGTAGGAACCTAAGGAAGGCGTATCCCACGCTTTGGGATTTGCCAAGAATTTTGATCCGTATGGTGGATCAGACCTTTGTGTTGATCCTTACTGCGATATTTATCAATGAGTGGACCCTTATGCGGTTTCTACCATATGTGACCCTTCAGGCGGTTTCTACCATTAATGTGATCCCTCAGGCGGTTTCTACCTTGGTTTGACCATTCAGGCGGTTTCTACCTTGAGTTGACCCTTCAGGCGGTTTCTACCTTTGATTTGACCCTTCAGGCGGTTTCTACCTTGTGTTGACCCTTCAGGCGGTATCTACCATGTGTTGACCCTTCATGCGGTATCTACCTTGTGTTGACCCTTCAAGCGGTATCTACCTTTGATTTTGACCATTCAGGCGGTATCTACCTTTGATTTGACCCTTCAGGCGGTATCTACCATGAGTTGACCCTTCAGGCGGTATCTACCTTTGACTTGACCCTTCAGGCGGTATCTACCTTGATTTGACCCTTCAGGCGGTATCTACCTTGATTTGACCCTTCAGGCGGTATCTACCTTTGATTTGACCCTTCAGGCGGTATCTACCTTCAGTTTTGACTTTGAAAAGGGGTCTCATGACGAGGGTTCTCCACGTCCGATGAGACTGCCTAAATGAAAAGGGGTCTCATGACGAGGGTTCTCCACGTCCGATGAGATTTCCTAAATTTTGAAAAGGGGGTCTCATGACGAGGGTTCTCCACGTCCGATGAGACTGCCTAAATTTTGAAAAGGGGTCTCATGACGAGGGTTCTCCACGTCCGATGAGACTGCCTAAGTTTTGAAAAAGGGATCTCATGACGAGGGTTCTCCACGTCCGATGAGACTGCCTAAATTTTGAAAAGGGGTCTCATGACGAGGGTTCTCCACGTCCGATGAGACTGCCTAAGTTTTGAAAAAGGGGTCTCATGACGAGGGTTCTCCACGTCCGATGAGACTGTTTGATATTTTGAAAATGGGTCCTGGGACGAGGGTTCTCCACGTCTGATAGGACTTTTTCTTTTAAAAGGGTTTTTCTTCCCCCTTTTTTTTTGGAGACCCCGAAGTTTGTCGGGAATTCAGTTTTTTTTTTGAAGCAGTGAAAGATTTTATTTTGACAAAACTTCACTTGAGTCTGTTGAAGCGACATTCTGGGAGCTGGGTTCTCCCGGTATCCTGCAGAAGTTTGAGCCTGAAAGATTTTTCTTCACCAAGAAAACGTTAGTAATCTTTGGGAAGACTACGGCTGTCCATTTTGACAAAACCGTATGATTTAAGTTTTAATCATGAAATGTGCATTTTGATGCTGGAGGTTATCCAAAGCATTCTTGCAACATGCAAATGTGATCACAAATCCCTTGCACGGAAAATCTAGATCAACAGTTTTAAAATTCCAAAAAGAGTTTGTTCAAAACATCAATTGGAATATTTCTCGACAAGGAGGTCTTCTCACCTGTTTTGCGATAGTGGTTTTTTATAGGGGATGCACTCAATTCCCTACTAACATGTGCCTAGGTTTTAGGTTCATTCGCAGCGCATACATTTTGATCGGTCGGGAGGTCTTCCACGGGACCGTAATGTTGGGCTTGAATATTGGTTTTCAAGGGGGACCCGCTTTGGAGTCGAGGCCATTGTATGAAAGTCTTCAACATCTGCTCCGGGTTTACAAGTCGAGAACCCTGCAAAATGAGAAAGAAATAGTCTTGCTCGTACCTCTTCGAGCTAAGCTATATGTTAACCCAAGTGTCTTAGTCAGAGAAGACTGTTTCAGGGTTATGATGTTGGTAAGATTGGGGACCGAAAAAGGCTTGTTTTTGGCCCAGAATTTATGAGGGGATTGACATTGGTGATCATTGCAAATTTGTCACCTGTCTTTTCCATTCTGCATCTTCAGTTTTTGAGGTGTGCAACCGCTTTTGAGGTGTGCACAAGTCCTTTAGAGAGCGTCTCTTGTTGCATTAAGAAGGTTGACAACTCTGTCTGCGCCTTTCCTCCGCGCTTGACATCATTTGGAGAGCAGTCTTTTTATCTGACTCCTTTAGGAATTTTCTCTTTTCCCATCCAAGTTTCACTGGGAATCAAGCAAACAGCTTGCACGAGCATCGGCCTCGCTTTTACCAGGCACTTTGCTTTTTCTTGATGCGGTGGATTTTTCTCATTCATTTTTGGAATCCCGCTTTTTTCTCATCTTCATGGGATCATGTTAGACATATAGTCTAAACATGCTTTAAATATCAGCCCAGGAATCTTCTTCGTAATCCCTGAGTCTTGAACTCTTCCATTTTTGAAGGGGTGCTGCATCCGTTTTGGAATGATCACCAATGGGTTCATGAAATGAATTTGCAGGCTCAAGTTGGCTGTGCAAAGGATTCAGTGTGTGTGATAGAGAAATGAATGCTTCTCGTCATCCTATGGCACTTGGATTACCATATAAACAACACACAAAGATTAATGTTAGTCCGAGCAAGAAAATTTCTGACCATTTTCTCCTGATGCCGCTGGACTCACCTCCATTTTGCCCCGATGTGGGGTGGTTCTTGACAGGGTTAAGGATGAAAACCGCCATTCGAAGGGGTTATCAACGGTCACCTGTAGTGTTTGGGGATAAAAAACGAATGCCTCCGTCGTCCCAATCCATGTAATCGCTGCGAATGGTCCCTACTTCCGTAGGTCCAGATTTTGCTATCTGATCTGCTCCACTCATCTCTCCAGTGTGTGTGGGACGTGTTTGGACTAGGCTTTGCCTCTTGTCTTTTGAGAAAACGTCCTTTTGAAAGTTTTGAACAATTTTTTTCTTGGAAAAATCTCTTTCATTTTCTCCAAAAATTTTACCCGTCAAAGGGGATTTTATGATGCCACATGCATGTTCTTATTCATGTTCAGACAACCTCCTGTTTCAAAACATGAATGCCAATGAAATTTGAGTTCTATGTCTTTTCTAGACATTAGACTCTGAGAGCTTTTCTTTTCTTCTCTATTTTTTACTCAACATCTTCAAGGGATTTGGGAGAGGGATACTTACCTGTCCCTCGCGGCTGGAGATCCCTGAAAATGTAGAAGAAACATGTTATTGTTCGTTCATGAATTTTTCAAAAAAATTAGAACGATACATCTTACCCTTGGTCATGTATTCCAATGGGTAATACATGGGATGTGAAAACCTGTTTCGCCTTAATGGTGATCCCCTGTCAAAGACGGGAATTAGGCGTCAGTTTGCGTTCTAAAATTCCAGGCAAATTGGAACGATACAGCATTGTTCTTGTTTTGTGTTTCCATTTGAACACAAACGTGCGGCTTGCAGAAGTTGGCCATCCATCTTGTGGCCTTGATCCCTCCGTTTGGTTGGCGATGAATCATTTTCCAGGATTTGCCCCAGAGGAGATCCATTTGTGTTTTTGGACGCATTCCAGCGCCACTCTTCAGAGTTCCTTTTATTCAAGGAAAAAGGAAATTGTTATCGGAATGCATGTCAAAGCATGAAGTGTGGAAGCGATACTTTTTACCCTCCACTCGATCTTATAATCAAAGACCATTTTCTGGAATCCTGACTTCCAAGGCCAATGATTCTATTCGCCTCCCTATCAGCGAGCTCTTTTCTTTTGAGGCTTTCGGCGCCAACGACTTCCTGTTAAATGAGAAAAACTCATGTTAAGCCTGTGATCTTCGAAGATCAAATTGGAACGATACAAAGTTACTGTTCGCCCAAATTCGTATCTTGGGGTTTGATTCTGATGCGGACGACTCTGCTATTTGACTTTGCCGGAGAAGACACATCTTTCTTTGTCCAGCGCAAAATTAATTCACTTGCCCCAGTTAGGCGTGATTTATCACAGCTAGGTGACGCTTGTCTTGCTGTTTGTCATCTCTGGATTCGATGACCCTGGTCTGATGCGCTTTCATGGGGGATCATGAGAGTTTGCCCCCGGTTTGGCTCCTCAAAGCAAATGGGGGGAACCTGCTCCCATTGATTTTTGCAGATTCTGATCATCCATCTCGATTGTCAGAGTCCTTGATCAATTTAATCTGTCTCAAGACAGCTTGATATTCTTGGGATTCGTCATGTGGCGGTTTGGTGATTCTCTTGATCACAGTCGCCGTTTGAGGTATTTGACGTTCCCTGTTTGTTATTTGAAAGCATTACATCCTGCGTCTTCTGCTCTTGATCATCATCTGAGAGGAAAAGGAAAGGAAGCATTATTCCCATATCAAGGAAATAATCATTTTGGAACGATACGTCCTTTTACACTTGATTTGCATTCCGTTTTGACGTTGCATATTGATATGAACAACATCTATCGAATTCCTCCATCCGTGCTTGAAGGTATTTGCAATGCCTACGGTTCATTTGCCCCAGCTGGGCGACGTCTGTTTTGTCATTTGAATAGATGGCTCCTTGGGTGATTTATCCACGTTTAACACCTGAGAAGGGAAAGAAATGAGACATTACTTTGGTATTCGGTTGAAGATCGTTTAGGAACGATACATCGTTTTACCAAATGGGAGGCTTCGTGACCAAACGTATTTCGTGCTGAATGGGGGTAGATCCCATTATGCTCCGCGGGTGATAGTCATCGTTCATGGAATTTGCTCCACGGATTAAGTGATTAATCCATGGCCCTTGGCTCGAAGACGTTCAAAGGGTAATGTTGACACTCAGAGCGGTTAGTTTTCAGCGTTAATTACAATGTTCCCGCGGGAACTTTACAACGAAATCCGTAACACATTCATTCGATGTATTCACCTCTCACTCTCCTGAGCCTTCTAATGATTTAGCACACGAGCTTCGAACCAGATGTCCGGTCGCCGGTACCGGTCACGACTGCGAAGATGCACTTGTTCCAAAATGCTTGACCCATAGGCTGAGTTGCTCATTCAGGAGATCGTCCGACCGCTCGAGTCGTCCAAGTTGAGCATCCTTAATTGCTGGTGACGGACTTCTCCCATTTTCGGCATGAACAACCTGGTTTCTCGGTTTATGCGTGATCCACACGCCGAGTTGCTCACTGAGGGACTCGCTTGAAATTTCAAGCCATTGACGCCCAAGTCGGGCATCCTCAACCGTTGGCGATGGGTTCCTCACACTACTTTCGACATGAACAACCTCACTTCTCGAGTTGGTATTTTCATCGTTGTCCAGTAGGTTTGTACCCGATGCTGGATTCGCCGTAGGAATAACACTAACGATCGGTTGGTGCTCAAATTGGGGAGTCCATACCTGCTGAAATTGTTGTACATACTCTTGGGGAGTACCAGGGTAACTCAGGGGGGAATTCAGCCGATCGAACCAAGAATAGATGTTTTCAAGGAGATCGTCTGAACCATCGAGCGACTGACACTCAGGTTGAGTATTGTCGACTACTGGAGAAGGAATCTTTTTGCCATTTTCGTCATGGACCACCTGATTCTTCGAGCCGGAATCTCCGTAATCGTCTCGCAAGATTGTATGTGCATCTCCTGCCAGTGTTAGATCCGTTGTAGGACTAGTATTAACGGCCAGTCGGTGCTCAGACTGGGGAGTCCCGATTTGCTGAAATTGCGGTACATACTCCTGAGGAGTACTGGGATAACCCATGGGAGTACTCTGATTGATGCCTGAACAATCGACCGTGTAATTGTCAGTCCCATCGGTGTTAAAAGGTGATTGGATGCTTCCTGCTTCATGAGGATTGCGATCACAGCCATGCTCATCGTTTAAACTTGAACTGCCTCTCTCTTGGTCTAGCGCCACTCGTCCATCTCTCAGTAGTCTTTTGTAGCACCAAAGGTGGTTCCTGACTTTATTTCTATCCAATTCCGGCATGTTCATGATCTTGAGTATGCGCGATGGGCGAGCCAAACTGATCCCTAACTGTTGAACTGCATCAACAAATTTGCTATGAAGCTCCGAGGTCCAATAAAACCTTGTTTTCTTGCTAGCCGAAGTAGGGTTGGCAACTCGGCGGCTACTCTTCGTGGAATCTGGTCGTGTTGAACCGCCTCTATCTTGGTCTAGCGACGCTCGTCCATCTCTCAGTAGTTTCTTGTAGCGCCAAAGGTGATTCTTGACCATATTTTTAGTCAGTCCCGGCACGTTCATGATTTCGAGTATGCGCAAGGGGCAAGCAAAACTGATCCCCAACTGTTGAACTGCATCAACAAATTTGCTATGAAACTCCGGGGTCCAACGAAATCTTATTTTCTTGCTAGCAGAAGTGGTGTCAGCAACTTGGCGGTTACTCTTCTCGGAATCTGGTCGTGTTGGAGGTTGCTCTGGAGGGGATTTAGTGGTCTCAGATCGGCTGGTCATGATGGTGAGTTCATCATCGAGCGGACCCGACTTGTCATGACGCATGTTCCCTTCCACAATGGGCGTCGACTTTGACCTTATAGCACTAGTTTCCTCTTGTACATCCTCGGCGGTACCCGCCTGTTCCGAAAGATGTTGCGAAGGGCATTGCAACAAATGAGCATTATAAACCCCCAGATCTGGCTCTTCAGTGAATACTCCGTCCGTGGGAACAGGGTTACCGCACTCCAGGCAAATAGCGATGCTTAGAGCTTTTTTGTACTGAGTGTTTTTTATTCGAAGCTTTTCATTTTCCTCCCTTACAACCGCTAACTCGTGCCGATCGCGTTGCTGCTTCAGCCGGGTTCGTTTGTTTTCAAACCAGCACTTGACCTTCCGAGGCTCCCACCCTATCTCCTGGCCCATTTTGATTTTCTGTTCCATGTCCGGATAGGGGTATTCCCTGAAAAACAATTCGAGTTTATGGACTTGACCTGAAGTGTTGCGTTTGAGATATTCCCCTTTCTGACGCTGATAACCGTCGCGGGTACTGTTCTCGTTAACCAAGCCGCGGGTTTCATCATTAGAAGGATCGGTCTCCATGGCCCTCGTGTCAGGTTCGGTCCTGAGATCTTCAAACTCTTCCAGCAGCTCAAGCTCGGAGACCTCCAAGTCTGGCGCTTCCAGTAAATGACAGAATCCCTTGAACATTTTGACCGGGATATCACTGTTTGATTTTCCGTTAACTCAGCTTTCTTTGTTCCTCCTTGGATCTTCACTTTCTCTGCAAATTCTGAGAGGTTAAAGGAGCTGGATCACCGTTCTTCGATCAAAGGTGATGGCTACCCGACGAGCGCTCTTCTCAATGTTTCGAGATTCCCACTTCGTCCTTTTGTGATGGCTACTTGACGAGCGTTTTTCTCAAGGCTTCGTAATTCCCACTTTGTCCTTTTTTGCTCTTTTCTACGTGAACGGAGCCTGAAGATCTCTTGCGTTGATTTCGCTTTGTCGAGCACTACGCTTGTCCCCCTGGCCCAGTCTCTAGAGTAACAAGCCTGCCCACCTTTCGGCGCCATTATGTTTCGTAAAACCCGAGATCACAGGACGGTGGTGGATTCGTGACTCATCGGGGATGCATTAACGAAACCCGCTTGGCTCTACTGCACATAAAATATTATTACCACTTCTCCCTGTACTCGAGCATTTATAAGGTGATAGATTGATGTCAAGAAGATTAACACTTTAGCCTTATCAGACTCAGCCTCTCAAACACTCTTCACATTCTCACTCTCTTCTCCGTCATTCCATCGCATATGGATTCCTCCTCTATGCCTGTTGCCTTACCTGAAGCTTCGACCCAATGGGAGAGATTTTACCACCTCTTGGGTAGGGGTTATGGCTACATAAACAATCATCCTGAAGCTGAGGTTGAAGTTCGTACTCTGATTCCGGCCCTGGATACTGCGTGTATTTGTTGACACCTGATTTTTTTTACCATTTATTATTGTGATTTTTATTCTTTAAAATTAATTAAAAATATCAAAAAAAGGTCATAAAATCACAAAATCAACTTTGGAAGCCTTGGTTTAACCTTAGGAACCAATTTTGAACAAAAAATACTTTTCGGTATTTTTAATATTTTTCGAGTTTATTTAATTATAAGAATACCCAAAAAATCAGAAAAATACCATTCGTGGTCAGAAAAATACCCAAAAATATTCGATAATTTTGTTTTAATTTCCTCTTCAAGTATGTCACTTTAAATCTCAAAAATTCGGCTCGGGTCACTATGTTCCTTCACAAACATAAACCCGAACCGAGCCTAAAAAAAAATCATTTTCGAGTCTTTTAGTTTTCAATTCTCACTTTTTATAAGCTATGACATTGGATTCTAAAGTCTTAAAGTGCAATTAGGTCAATTTGCCCTCCAATTTAATCAATTTTTACCAAAAGGGCTTAATTGCACATTTTTCTTTCAATTAGTCCCCGGTTTCACGGATGTATACGTATGCTCTACGTATTTATACATCATACGTATTTATACGTTATGCATATTTGTATTGTTTGGTAACCTCTTTAACTCTTGTAATAATAATAATGGTTATTATTTTTAACACCTTTGTTAGTGCCTTTTTTAGCATTTTTGTATTGTGAGTGCTATTTTTAAATAGCATTTTTTGTATTATAAATTGTGAGTGCTATTGTTAGTGCTATTTTTAAATGACATTTATTGTGAGTGCTATTGTTAGTGCTATTTTTAAATGGCATTTATTTATCATAAATTGTGAGTGCTATTATTAGATAGAATTTATAATTGTTAGTGCTATTTTTAAATAGAATTTTTGTATTATAAATTGTGAGTGCTATTGTTAGTGCTATTTTTAAATAGAATTTTTGTATTATAAATTGTGAGTGCTATTGTTAGTGCTATTTTTAAATGTCATTTATTTGTGAGTGCTATTATTAGATAGAATTTATAATTGTTAGTGCTATTTTTAAATAGAATTTTTGTATTATAAATTGTGAGTGCTATTGTTAGTGCTATTTTTAAATAGCATTTTTGTATTATAAATTGTGAGTGCTATTGTTAGTGCTATTTTTAAATGTCATTTATTTGTGAGTGCTATTTTTAGATAGAATTTATAATTGTTAGTGCTATTTTTAAATACAATTTATTGGAAGGTATTTTTGGCTATAAAAGGATGGCAAGAGTTTTGAGGTTGAAGGGGAGAGACATTTTGTAGAGTGTGCAAATTTTTGAGAGTTTAGAGAGAAGAACACAAACACTCTCTATATTCTCATAATCTTGAGCGAGCAAAATATACTAAGTTCGGAATATTGATTCCGCATATTGCTAGCACAATTGTTGTGGAGTTATTAGTCGTCTCCCCGTTCGTCAATTGGTGGTGCGTCCGAACTAGATGCCTAACACTTGTGGAGGCTGAGA
Source organism: Rhodomyrtus psidioides (assembly GCA_021437785.1). Lineage (NCBI taxonomy): Eukaryota > Viridiplantae > Streptophyta > Magnoliopsida > Myrtales > Myrtaceae > Rhodomyrtus > Rhodomyrtus psidioides. The sequence continues at coordinate 822,084 of JAILYB010000082.1, forward strand.
TCGAAGAACATCGAACCGACACCTCCGTTCAAGCACGCTACGAGAGGTAATCTATTTACTCCCTTTGAGACTTTGTGATTTTTTTCGATTGAAATGCACGAAGTACGCCTCTGGAGATACATGTGTGGGTTGTTATTTATTTCCGCTACGTGTTACGTGGATCCCAACAGTGGTATCAGAGCCAATCCTTAGGTGTTTTCGTGCATTTAATTGATTTTTTGCAATTTTTGCAATACTATGGCCAATATGTATTAACGAATTGTTCGTCTTACATGGCTAATGGAGATTGATTATTTTATATGATAAATTAATCAACGTAGCAAAAATTGAGACTAAATCAATTTTGAATCGAAAATTTATGGCTATCTTATTTTACGTAAAAATTCTGAATATGATTCAACGTAGAATTTTTATTGTGCCTTCCTAAGTTTTAAATTGTGAATTTATTACTTACGTGAAAGGGTGGTGATCATGGAAAAATCCCTAATCAATGTGATTGATGTATATATGAATGTATGATGATTATTTATATATTTGGGGTTGTAATTATTAAATGGAGGCTGCGTACTCCTTTTATTTTTCATGTAATCTTTATTTTTAGCATAGTCAATTGTTGATGTAAATGCTACGAGGATTACGTGGAGGAGCCTTTTAAGTCGGCGAGCTCTTTGGGGCCCAATTCTTGAAGAGTTCAAGAAACCAAGAAGAAGCGAAGAGCGGCTCTCCGTTATTAAAATATTAAAATGATTATATGTGGTCTCATTGGCTCGAGACCCATTAAATCATAATTCCATGATCACCACGTAGGATAGATATTTATGTGATTGACATCTATTTATTTATTATAATTACGTGAGCATGTTAAACTGGTTAATGTGCAAAGTCAGACTTACCTCACCCAAAATTGTGCCTGCATGAAATCCTAGTTAGGAAAATCACTCGCATTAGGTACCGAAAGGGCGTTGGTAACGACACCAGCGTAACCAAGTCCCCGAACCCAAAATCCCTGGTTCCGTAGAACTGATCGATCTCTCCCAATCGATCGGTAAGGTTTCCGGTCTACCCTCCAAGAAAGACCGGTGGCGACTCCAAATGCATGCACAATTTGCACATGCCACCACGACCACACTGAAGGTCGAAAGCGATCGACTCTTATCGTCGAAGAATACTCCCGCCGCGATTTGGTATGGGCCTGGGAGGGCTCGCGCCGATCCAAGACCCGTGATCGGTAATCCATTAGCCGCGTCCGCTTCCGGACGGGTCGCGACAGCTGGCGACTCCGCTGGGGACTTGTTCTAGAAACTATGGTTCTAGACCTCAAGTGGACTTAGGCCGTAATAAAAATTGAGTGATTTTTCTAACCCTACAGGCGCTCTTGAAGGTGAGGTAAGTCCGCTCACGATAGGTGTTATATGTTTTTGCAGATTGGAGTAATAAGGGGTGTAGTCTGTGATTAACTTTATTTTACGCAGGTGTGGCGTAGGAATGTATGTTGTGTGGATGATTTGAAGTGCTGATTGATAAATTGTTGTGCATGACTTGCATTGTGATGATCACGACACATGGACACACACAACCGCGCCTAAAACCCCAGGCGCCGCCTTTAGGAACACAATAGAAGGAATTGAAAATGGAATCTCCGTGAGGAAAAACACGGGGTAATCCACTTCTCAATTCCGCTCGCTTCGAACTATGGATTGAGTCCCAATGCAACGATAGTTGTGCAATGGAATCGGCTCTTTCTAGAACTCGAGGTGGGAACCTTAACCTTAGGTGCCAAACCCTCTGATTTTTAGAAGTTCACCATCACTTGTCTCATGCGCATGTCTTTGGGCGGTTGGTACACCTAAAATCGCACATAAGTCGACGAGTTGGGTTGGTAAGACTCTCTATCCCTCAAAACTATTACAGTTCATATAAATATAGGCATTTCATTCATTGCATTCTGGTGATTAGATTAAATGCCATTTCAAGGATAGATGCATGTGTTTTTCCCAAACGTCCTTGATAGAAGACGAGGAGGATGATATCCCATGGCGAACACCGAGTGAGCAACAAAGGAGCCTACTATGGACATTATTGAGATATCGTCCAATGAAGATGACGAGTTGGGGCAAGTGATCCGGAAGTCACAGATCGAACTTGGGGCATCCTTAAACGTTAGGATCACATTCCTTGGTTTCATTTTCCATTACTAGTCCTCTTGTATAGGGTTTATTTTTATCGAGGCTTTCTCTATCTCACCCCTTAGAGTGATTGTATTAGGGATCTATTGGTGTATACATTCAGATGGAACTCGGTTGTATTTCTTTTGACGGGTCATGGGAATGTGATAGTGGCATTTTCTCTAATCATCCGAATACTCCCAAGTCAAGTTTATAATTCCTTTAGAGGAAACTAAAGTTGAAAATCTTACACGACCTTTTTGGTCGTACAGGGTAATCCAACCCCAATTTCGCTAGAAGGAATTATACACTTGAATTGGTCCATGCATGTCATACGTCACTAAGTAATCCACGATAATTGATCAAGAGTATTGACGTTATTTCGAATTTAATGACGAGATAGATGTCCAAATTGCTCTCGTTCTTAACAAAACGGCCTTGATTTGGATGCCGTATCTTCAATTAAATTTAAAAACACGTCGTTATGCCTTGCATTTTTGACTAATTCGCTCTTCTGAATATTGGTCAAAAGCAATTATCGTGAATTACATTCCTTTCAATAGTATGCTTTCTTTCGAGGAATATTGATAAAAACTTTTCGCACAAGATTAAAACCCTTGTAAAAGTTCTTGTCATTATTAATTACGAGCAAGCATAAGATTGAAAGGGGTCTATGCTTTCTTTTTCAGATTATTCCTTTTGACTCGGTCTTTTCATTTGCAGGTGAAAAACAAGTAGCATAAAGAAATCTTTTCTTGGATAAGTCTGAGGCTATTCTTTCATCTGACCATGAGTGAGTTAGAAAATCAGAACACATCTACTCGACTTATTATGGATCGGCTCATCCAAGTCTAAGATGTCCGGATGCTCGAAGAAATGGATCATATAAAAGCTAAAACAAACACAGGGGCTTTCATTCATTCTTGCCCAAACCAGATCATACAATTCATTGGGGTGGAAAAGTAAAGCAGAAGTGAGCCCTAATCAACGACACAAAGGAGCCCAGCTGGCCCTCCAGGTTATGGATGCTTTGTTTATACGCACCACTCCGCGTATCATGGTCCGCAAGCCTGAGGTGGAGGCGTTTGCGTTCATCATTGACTGCAACAACCTGAGTCTCGTGATCTTCGGCGACTGCTTCCAAGTCCCGAACAAGTCCATTCTCACGAGTTATATCCTCGTTTATGCCGTTGAGCCTTTCTTCCAGCCACTCGCTCCGATTCCTTAGCAGGGCATTACGTCGATCGCGCTCATAGGTAGCCAGAGATAGAGCTAAGTCCTCCACCAGATTCCTCCTCTCGCGTAGCAATGTCGAAACCCGCTCTTTGGCGAACTCAACAGCCTTTTTGTGACTATCGGCCAGGTAGTCAGCCAACGCTAGGCGGTCGGACTGATCCTCATAACGGGCTCGCAAGACACGAGCCACGGTAACTCCCCGATGAGCAGCGCGGTAGACCTCCAAGGAGTTCGTAAAGAGCGTTGGAAAAATATTGTATTCCCTCCCCAACGCGGTACCCTCGAGGGAGGTGATGTCCAGGTCCCCGAACATGACTCTGATCTCATCCTCGGTTTCGGGATGATCGGCTATGTGAGCGTAGCCTCGACCCAAGAGGTTATAGAACTCTTTCCATCGAGTCAAAGCTTCGGCTGAGAAAGTGTGAACTTGGGAAGAAGCCATTTTCGACGGAGATGTGTGTAGTGGAGCGATTAGAGGATGGAAGCAAATTATATGAGAGCGTTAATCTCCCAAACACCAACTCCGCATTTTATAGCGTCTCGAGAGTGGAGAAAAGTTGCAGCAATAATGCTTGTGGAGCCGGGTTAATTAATGTAAAGTGAGGGCTGCTCCTCCCGTGAATCATCAGACATGTCCTGATCCGCAATTTCAGGCCTGACAAATTCGGTCTCGCCATTATTAAAGCTGGGAGGGAGGCGAGCGCAACTATCGAAGAAGCCGCGAAAGGATTGTGTTGTTCCATCACGCATGAAGCTGGGCGGCGAGTGAACAGCTCTGCCACTTAAAAAGAGAAGACAGTGCTGAACAGGCATGACTATTGAGGAAAAGTGAAAGGCGAGCGCAACTATCGAAGAAGCCGCGAAAGGATTGTGTTGTTCCATCACGCATGAAGCTGGGCGGCGAGTGAACAGCTCTGCCACTTAAAAAGAGAAGACAGTGCTGAACAGGCATGACTATTGAGGAAAAGTGAAAGGCGAGCGCAACTATCGAAGAAGCCGCGAAAGGATTGTGTTGTTCCATCACGCATAAAGCTGGGCGGCGAGTGAACAGCTCTGCCACTTAAAAAGAGAAGACAGTGCTGAACAGGCATGACTATCGAGGAAAAGTGAAAGGCGAGCGCTACTATCGAAGAAGCCGCGGAAGGATTTGGTTACCCCTTCGTGTCGGAAAGCTGAGCAGGAGGTAAACAGTTCCGTCGTTTCAAAAACAGAACGCTGAACAGACCTAGCTTTCGAGGAAAAGGAGGCAACAAATCGAAAGAGCGAGTATACAAAAGAGAACAGAGAACCCCGAGTGACGAGTTCGTTGAAAGACCTCAAATTCTCTAGAATCAGATTCGACATCGAAGCCATGGAACTCAACATCGCCGGTGACGAACATCAAGATCGCAGTGGTGACGACGGCAGTGGCCACGACGCTCAACCCCGGAAAAGAAAAAGTCGTCAGCGCTACGCTCGGAAAGAAATCCAGGAGCTTGAAGCTTTCTTCGATGAATGCCCTTGCCCAAACGAGGAACAAAAGATTGAATTGGGCCAGAAGCTGGGAATGAATCCTATGAGAATCCATTTTTGGTTTCAGAATAGACGTTTCAGACTAGGTGTCCAACACAGGCGTAAGGAGATCACGGCCCTAAAAGAGCAGAACCAAAACCTTCAAATGGAAAACATGTGGTATGAGAAAATTCTCAGTACTATTACCTGCCCTGACTGCGGTGGCCCTACCACCCTCAGTAAATTGTTCCCCAGTAAGCCTTCTACGAAGATGGAAGGTGCTCATTTATCCCCCTGCTCCCTTGAGCCATCTCCGGTACAATCAGATCCTGCTAATGGCGCGCATGAGCAGATCGATCCTACAGAAATTATACCAGTGTCTTCGGAGGAAGAAGATACGTGTCGTTATGATCGGAGTCACCTCATCGAAGCCCATGAATCTCCTCCACAACAGCTTCCGGTAAGATCAGATACGGTTCAAGAGGAGTTAGAGGTTAGTCGGCAGGCTATCTACGCCACTCTGGACGACGAGAAGAAGAAATTCACTTGGCCCCCGGAGCTTCATCTCAAGTTCTTGGACGCAGTTCGACAGATAGGACTCGGCTTCATAGGTCCGACAAGCATACTTAGGGTCATGAACGTACCGGGACTTACCAAGCAATTAGTCGCGAATCACCTTGGTTGCTACAGAAGGGCGTTAGGACAGCGTTATGCAGAACTGAATCCGAGCAATAGACTCGGCTGCGAACCCAGCACCCTTATGACAAATGAGGCCCGGTCGAATCTGGACGACTATTGGGGATTTGATCAGGATATCCTCGCGAGTCATTTCAATATTCCTCAAGAACACGCATCACAAGTGCAACGAGTAAGCACTCCTCCGTCCGAGCAGCAGCTAGTCAGTGTTCATCCTGTCGCAGATCAGCCCACCACGCCCAGTGCTCAAGGGTTTGCCCAATCAGAGCATATGGCTTCAGATGATCTAATGGGAGAAAGCTTGGAGCACTCTTATTTCCCTAATCCCCAAGTGGGAGATGCTTGTGGTAGTCAATCGATCAAATCTCCTCTTATAATCCCAGACAAAGATGGAGGTTCCAGTTCGAAGAACCCGTCGGGCGATGCAGCTCAACCTACACATCAATCGTTCGAGGGGTCGGGTGATTTCTTCGATGAAGGACTTGATACCTGGTTCGATCAGTTGGAAGCTATTAAAGGTTGGCAACCATGATCTGCACTTGGTAATGGCACACCTAAGCTGAGGCCAGACTGGTTAGTCATTGGACATGCCCCAAGAAAGAAGGGGATGTACGCGAGAAGGATGTATCTCCTATTGTAAAGTTCTCATCGGTGCATGCGTTTGTTTCTTCAATAGCTAGAGTTGATTCTGCATAATGTTTTTCGCAAACGTCATCTCGTGTGTATACGGTAATTCCTTGTTATTAAGTTCAAGGTAAAATCAGCCCCGACGCGTGAAGGCAGAATTGATAGCATGAGTTACTAGCAGAATGTGATCGAGCTCGAAAGTGAAAGATTACTAGCGGCCCCAAACGCAATGACCGCAAAATCAGGGGCAATCTTTAAGTTTCGAGCAACTACAAATCTATTTCTCACGAGGCATTCAGGTCAATCAAATATAAAGCGTCGGGCTGTGAGAATGATGCGTAGTCAATCTGTTGACACAGGCGAAAAAGGAGTCGCGTAGATCCGAAAGCAAAAACCTTTCTTGGCTAGTCAACAATGCAGAATGAAAGAGCATATATAAACAAACTCGCATTTATTTCATTCAGCAGGAAAGTTTACAAGTGGATCACTGAGGGGGAGCAGTAAACCCAAAATGAGTTCTGACAAGCATCACAAAAAAGCTTAACTGACTCTCCATGCTATCCATGCCTTGCTTACAACCCACACTCCGGGAATCGAGGTCTACAAGCTTGAAGAAAAGGAGACGACATTTCTCCTTAAGTTCGTTCACCTTGGTGTCATAGTACTCGAACTCAAGCTCTAAGTCATGAGCCAGCACCCTCCCGCGAGCTATATCCATGCTTAGGTCTTCAAGCCTTTCCTCCAACCAGGCACACTGGAACCTCAGCACGAAGTTGTGCTGGTCTTGCTCAAAGGCGGTGTCAAAAAGAGCCAGACGCTCCACCAAGTTGTCCCTCTCACGGACCAGCATCGAAACCTGGGCGTGGGCGTATTCAACAGCCCTTTTATGGTTATCGGCCGTCAGCATGGCCAACATCAGGGACTCAGTTCGGTCCTGATAACGGGCTCGCACGATACCAGCCAAAGTGACCTCCCGGCTAGCAACTTCGTAAGCCTGCATGAAATTGTTAAAGAGAGTTGGGAAGATCACAAACTCCCTTTGCAGTTTCGTACCTTCAATACACGCAGTATCCAGGGCCGGAATCAGAGTACGAACTTCAACCTCAGCTTCAGGATGATTGTTTATGTAGCCATAACCCCTACCCAAGAGGTGGTAAAATCTTTCCCATTGGGTCGAAGCTTCAGGTAAGGCAACAGGCATAGAGGAGGAATCCATATGCGATGGAATGACGGAGAAGAGAGTGAGAATGTGAAGAGTGTTTGAGAGGCTGAGTCTGATAAGGCTAAAGTGTTAATCTTCTTGACATCAATCTATCACCTTATAAATGCTCGAGTACAAGGAGAAGTGGTAATAATATTTTATGTGCAGTAGAGCCAAGCGGGTTTCGTTAATGCATCCCTGATGAGTCACGAATCCACCACCGTCCTGTGATCTCGGGTTTTACGAAACATAATGGCGCCGAAAGGTGGGCAGGCTTGTTACTCTAGAGACTGGGCCAGGGGGACAAGCGTAGTGCTCGACAAAGCGAAATCAACGCAAGAGATCTTCAGGCTCCGTTCACGTAGAAAAGAGCAAAAAAGGACAAAGTGGGAATTACGAAGCCTTGAGAAAAACGCTCGTCAAGTAGCCATCACAAAAGGACGAAGTGGGAATCTCGAAACATTGAGAAGAGCGCTCGTCGGGTAGCCATCACCTTTGATCGAAGAACGGTGATCCGGCTCCTTTAACCTCTCAGAATTTGCAGAGAAAGTGAAGATCCAAGGAGGAACAAAGAAAGCTGAGTTAACGGAAAATCAAACAGTGATATCCCGGTCAAAATGTTCAAGGGATTCTGTCATTTACTAGAAGCGCCAGACTTGGAGGTCTCCGAGCTTGAGCTGCTGGAAGAGTTTGAAGATCTCAGGACCGAACCTGACACGAGGGCCATGGAGACCGATCCTTCTAATGATGAAACCCGCGGCTTGGTTAACGAGAACAGTACCCGCGACGGTTATCAGCGTCAGAAAGGGGAATATCTCAAACGCAACACTTCAGGTCAAGTCCATAAACTCGAATTGTTTTTCAGGGAATACCCCTATCCGGACATGGAACAGAAAATCAAAATGGGCCAGGAGATAGGGTGGGAGCCTCGGAAGGTCAAGTGCTGGTTTGAAAACAAACGAACCCGGCTGAAGCAGCAACGCGATCGGCACGAGTTAGCGGTTGTAAGGGAGGAAAATGAAAAGCTTCGAATAAAAAACACTCAGTACAAAAAAGCTCTAAGCATCGCTATTTGCCTGGAGTGCGGTAACCCTGTTCCCACGGACGGAGTATTCACTGAAGAGCCAGATCTGGGGGTTTATAATGCTCATTTGTTGCAATGCCCTTCGCAACATCTTTCGGAACAGGCGGGTACCGCCGAGGATCTACAAGAGGAAACTAGTGCTATAAGGTCAAAGTCGACGCCCATTGTGGAAGGGAACATGCGTCATGACAAGTCGGGTCCGCTCGATGATGAACTCACCATCATGACCAGCCGATCTGAGACCACTAAATCCCCTCCAGAGCAACCTCCAACACGACCAGATTCCGAGAAGAGTAACCGCCAAGTTGCTGACACCACTTCGGCTAGCAAGAAAATAAGATTTCGTTGGACCCCGGAGTTTCATAGCAAATTTGTTGATGCAGTTCAACAGTTGGGGATCAGTTTTGCTTGCCCATTGCGCATACTCGAAATCATGAACGTGCCGGGACTGACTAAAAATATGGTCAAGAATCACCTTTGGCGCTACAAGAAACTACTGAGAGATGGACGAGCGTCGCTAGACCAAGATAGAGGCGGTTCAACACGACCAGATTCCACGAAGAGTAGCCGCCGAGTTGCCAACCCTACTTCGGCTAGCAAGAAAACAAGGTTTTATTGGACCTCGGAGCTTCATAGCAAATTTGTTGATGCAGTTCAACAGTTAGGGATCAGTTTGGCTCGCCCATCGCGCATACTCAAGATCATGAACATGCCGGAATTGGATAGAAATAAAGTCAGGAACCACCTTTGGTGCTACAAAAGACTACTGAGAGATGGACGAGTGGCGCTAGACCAAGAGAGAGGCAGTTCAAGTTTAAACGATGAGCATGGCTGTGATCGCAATCCTCATGAAGCAGGAAGCATCCAATCACCTCTTAACACCGATGGGACTGACAATTACACGGTCGATTGTTCAGGCATCAATCAGAGTACTCCCATGGGTTATCCCAGTACTCCTCAGGAGTATGTACCGCAATTTCAGCAAATCGGGACTCCCCAGTCTGAGCACCGACTGGCCGTTAATACTAGTCCTACAGCGGATCTAACACTGGCAGGAGATGCACATACAATCTTGCGAGACGATTACGGAGATTCCGGCTCGAAGAATCAGGTGGTCCATGACGGAAATGGCAAAAAGATTCCTTCTCCAGTAGTCGACAATACTCAACCTGAGTGTCAGTCGCTCGATGGTTCAGACGATCTCCTTGAAAACATCTATTCTTGGTTCGATCGGCTGAATTCCCCCCTGAGTTACCCTGGTACTCCCCAAGAGTATGTACAACAATTTCAGCAGGTATGGACTCCCCAATTTGAGCACCAACCGATCGTTAGTGTTATTCCTACGGCGAATCCAGCATCGGGTACAAACCTACTGGACAACGATGAAAATACCAACTCGAGAAGTGAGGTTGTTCATGTCGAAAGTAGTGTGAGGAACCCATCGCCAACGGTTGAGGATGCCCGACTTGGGCGTCAATGGCTTGAAATTTCAAGCGAGTCCCTCAGTGAGCAACTCGGCGTGTGGATCACGCATAAACCGAGAAACCAGGTTGTTCATGCCGAAAATGGGAGAAGTCCGTCACCAGCAATTAAGGATGCTCAACTTGGACGACTCGAGCGGTCGGACGATCTCCTGAATGAGCAACTCAGCCTATGGGTCAAGCATTTTGGAACAAGTGCATCTTCGCAGTCGTGACCGGTACCGGCGACCGGACATCTGGTTCGAAGCTCGTGTGCTAAATCATTAGAAGGCTCAGGAGAGTGAGAGGTGAATACATCGAATGAATGTGTTACGGATTTCGTTGTAAAGTTCCCGCGGGAACATTGTAATTAACGCTGAAAACTAACCGCTCTGAGTGTCAACATTACCCTTTGAACGTCTTCGAGCCAAGGGCCATGGATTAATCACTTAATCCGTGGAGCAAATTCCATGAACGATGACTATCACCCGCGGAGCATAATGGGATCTACCCCCATTCAGCACGAAATACGTTTGGTCACGAAGCCTCCCATTTGGTAAAATGATGTATCGTTCCTAAACGATCTTCAACCGAATACCAAAGTAATGTCTCATTTCTTTCCCTTCTCAGGTGTTAAACGTGGATAAATCACCCAAGGAGCCATCTGTTCAAATAACAAAACAGACGTTGCCCAACCGGGGGCAGCTGAACCATTGATATTGCAAATATTCCAAGCATGGATAAGCGGATTTGATAGACGTGGTTCATATCAATACGCGACGTCAGAACGGGATGAGAACCAAGAGTAAAGTTGTATTGTCCCAATTTGTCTTCAATTTGGGAATATGAGTTAACACTTGCTATTTATCCTTGATAGGGACTCACCATCAAGGAGGACAAATTTTGACAACCTGTGTGCACTCGCAGGGGCACACGACCGAGGGTAAGATGTATCGTTCTAATTTTTTTGAAAAATTCATGAACGAACAATAACATGTTTCTTCCGCATTTTCAGGGATCTCCAGCCGCGGGGGACAGGTAAGTATCCCTTTCCCCAATCCATTGAAAATGTTGAATAAAAAATAGAGAAGAAAAGAAAAGCTTTTAGAATCTGATGTCTAGAAAAGACATAGGATTCTAACTTCATTGGCATTCATGTTTTGAAACATGAGGTTATCTAAACATGCATTGGGCATCATAAAATCCCATTGACGGGTAAAATTTTTGGAGAAAACGAAAGAGATTTTTCCAATCAAAAGTTGTTCAAAACTTTCAAAAGGACGTTTTCTCAAAAGACGAGAGGCAAAGCCTAGTCCAAACACGTCCTATACACACTTAAGAGAGAAATGGAGCGGATAAGACAGCAGAATCTGGACTTACGGAAGTAGGGACCATTCGCAGCGATTACATGGGTTGGGACGACGGAGGCATTCGTTTCATATCCCCCAAACACTACAGGTGACCGTTGATAACCCCTTTGAACGGCGGTTTTCATTCTTAACCCTGTCAAGAACCACCCCACATCGGGGCAAAATGGAGGTGAGTCCAGCAGCATCAGGAGAAAATGGTTAGAAATTTTCTTGCTCGGACTAACATTAATCTTTGTGTGTTGTTTATATGGTAATCCAAGTGCCATAGGATGATGAGAAGCATTCATTTCTCTATCCCACACACCGAATCCTTTGCATAGCCAAGTTGAGCCTGCAGAATCATTTCATAAACCCGTTGGTGATCATTGCACATTCCAAGACGGATGCAGCATCACTTCAGAAACGAAGAAGTTCAAGACTTAGGGTTTGCAAAAGAATTCCTAAGTTAATGTTTAACCTTGTTAGACCTTTGATCATAGGTCTAACGCGATCCTATGAAGATGAGAAAAAGTGGGATTTCAAAAATGAATGAGAAAAATCCACGGCATCGAGAAAAAGCAAAGTGCCTGGTAAAAGCAAGGCCGATGCTCATGAAAGCTGTTTGCTTGATCCCCAGTGAAACTTGGATGAAAAAAAAAAAATTCTTAAAGGAGTCAAATAAAAAAAGCTGCTCCCCAAATGCTGCCAAGCACAGAACAAAGACATGGAGAGAGTCGGTCTCTGAATGCAACAAGGGACGCTCTCTAAAGAGCTGGTGCACACCTCAAAATCGGTTGTACACCTCAAAAACTAAAGATGCAGAAAGGAAAAGACAGGAGGTAAATCAGCAATGATCACCAATGTCAAACTCGTCATGAATTCTGGGCCAAAAACAAGCCTTTTTCGGTCCCCAATCCTACCAACATCATAACCCTGAAACAGTCTTCTCTGACTAAGACACTTGGGTTAACATACAGCTCAGCTCGAAGAAGTACGAGCAAGACTATTTCTTTCTCATTTTGCAGGGTTCTTGACTTGTAAACCCGGAGCAGATGGTGAAAACTTTCATTCAATGACCTTGACTCAAAAGTGAGTCCCCCTTGAAGACCAATATCCAAGCCCAACATTACGGTCCCGTGGAAGACCTCCCGACCGATCAAAATGTATGCGCTGCGAATGAGCCTAAAACCTAGGCACGGGTTAGTAGGGAATCGAGTGTATCCCCTATAAAAAAACACGATCGCAAAACAGGTGAGAAGACCTCATTGTCGAGAAATATTCCAATTGATGTTTTGAACAAACTCTTTTTGGATTTTTCAAACTGTTAATCCAGATTTTCCGTGCAAGGGATTTGTGATCACATTTGCATGTTGCAAGAATGCTTTGGATAACCCCCAGCATCAAAATGCACATTTCATGATTAAAACTTAAATCATACGGTTTTGTCAAAATGGACAGCCGTGGTCTTCCCAAAGATTACTAACGTTTTCTTGGTGAAGAAAAATCTTTCAGGCTCAAACTTATGCAGGATACTTGGAGAACCCAACTCCCAGAATGTCGCCTCAACAGACTCAAGTGAAGTTTTGTCAAAATAAAATCTTTCACTGCTTCAAAAAACTGAATTCCCGACAAACTTCGGGGTCTCAAAAAAAGGGGAAGAAAAATCCTTTTAAAAGAAAAAGTCCTATCAGACGTGGAGAACCCTCGTCCCAGGACCCATTTTCAAAATATCAAACAGTCTCATCGGACGTGGAGAACCCTCGTCATGAGACCCCTTTTCAAACATGGTAGATACCGCCTGAAGGGTCAACACAAGGTAGAAACCGCCTGAAGGGTCAACTCATGGTAGATACCGCCTGAAGGGTCAAATCAAAGGTAGATACCGCCTGAAGGGTCAAATCAAAGGTAGATACCGCCTGAAGGGTCAACACAAGGTAGATACCGCCTGAAGGGTCAACACATGGTAGATACCGCCTGAAGGGTCAACACAAGGTAGAAACCGCCTGAAGGGTCAAATCAAAGGTAGAAACCGCCTGAAGGGTCAACTCAAGGTAGAAACCGCCTGAATGGTCAAACCAAGGTAGAAACCGCCTGAAGGGTCACATATGGTAGATACCGCCTGAAGGGTCAACACAAGGTAGAAACCGCCTGAAGGGTCAAATCAAAGGTAGAAACCGCCTGAAGGGTCAACTCAAGGTAGAAACCGCCTGAATGGTCAAACCAAGGTAGAAACCGCCTGAAGGGTCACATATGGTAGAAACCGCATAAGGGTCCACTCATTGATAAATATCGCAGTAAGGATCAACACAAAGGTCTGATCCACCATACGGATCAAAATTCTTGGCAAATCCCAAAGCGTGGGATACGCCTTCCTTAGGTTCCTACAAGTTAGGAATCCCATCATGGTATGACCTACCATACAGGTCAGAGCTTAATCTTCCTGGGATATTCTGAATGACGAGTCCTAGGCATCTTCTTGAAAGTCGTCGCAACCGGCAGCATCCGACAGGTGAGCTTCAGGTAAGCCTCTCTCACTTCGGCCCATGTTCAAATTGTTAGAGCAAACCGGAGATTGATTTGAGCTTTTATCAATAGGCTTAAGGATCCGATGTCATAACATTTCTTCTCTTATTTTCCCAGTTGAGTCGGTTAGGAATCAGGTGCCACCTTATCTTTGAGAGAAACCTCTAACGAGATTCCTTTCAAAGAGGGGCAGCTGTTGACACCTGATTTTTTTTACCATTTATTATTGTGATTTTTATTCTTTAAAATTAATTAAAAATATCAAAAAAAGGTCATAAAATCACAAAATCAACTTTGGAAGCCTTGGTTTAACCTTAGGAACCAATTTTGAACAAAAAATACTTTTCGGTATTTTTAATATTTTTCGAGTTTATTTAATTATAAGAATACCCAAAAAATCAGAAAAATACCATTCGTGGTCAGAAAAATACCCAAAAATATTCGATAATTTTGTTTTAATTTCCTCTTCAAGTATGTCACTTTAAATCTCAAAAATTCGGCTCGGGTCACTATGTTCCTTCACAAACATAAACCCGAACCGAGCCTAAAAAAAAATCATTTTCGAGTCTTTTAGTTTTCAATTCTCACTTTTTATAAGCTATGACATTGGATTCTAAAGTCTTAAAGTGCAATTAGGTCAATTTGCCCTCCAATTTAATCAATTTTTACCAAAAGGGCTTAATTGCACATTTTTCTTTCAATTAGTCCCCGGTTTCACGGATGTATACGTATGCTCTACGTATTTATACATCATACGTATTTATACGTTATGCATATTTGTATTGTTTGGTAACCTCTTTAACTCTTGTAATAATAATAATGGTTATTATTTTTAACACCTTTGTTAGTGCCTTTTTTAGCATTTTTGTATTGTGAGTGCTATTTTTAAATAGCATTTTTTGTATTATAAATTGTGAGTGCTATTGTTAGTGCTATTTTTAAATGACATTTATTGTGAGTGCTATTGTTAGTGCTATTTTTAAATGGCATTTATTTATCATAAATTGTGAGTGCTATTATTAGATAGAATTTATAATTGTTAGTGCTATTTTTAAATAGAATTTTTGTATTATAAATTGTGAGTGCTATTGTTAGTGCTATTTTTAAATAGAATTTTTGTATTATAAATTGTGAGTGCTATTGTTAGTGCTATTTTTAAATGTCATTTATTTGTGAGTGCTATTATTAGATAGAATTTATAATTGTTAGTGCTATTTTTAAATAGAATTTTTGTATTATAAATTGTGAGTGCTATTGTTAGTGCTATTTTTAAATAGCATTTTTGTATTATAAATTGTGAGTGCTATTGTTAGTGCTATTTTTAAATGTCATTTATTTGTGAGTGCTATTTTTAGATAGAATTTATAATTGTTAGTGCTATTTTTAAATACAATTTATTGGAAGGTATTTTTGGCTATAAAAGGATGGCAAGAGTTTTGAGGTTGAAGGGGAGAGACATTTTGTAGAGTGTGCAAATTTTTGAGAGTTTAGAGAGAAGAACACAAACACTCTCTATATTCTCATAATCTTGAGCGAGCAAAATATACTAAGTTCGGAATATTGATTCCGCATATTGCTAGCACAATTGTTGTGGAGTTATTAGTCGTCTCCCCGTTCGTCAATTGGTGGTGCGTCCGAACTAGATGCCTAACACTTGTGGAGGCTGAGATCGAAGAACATCGAACCGACACCTCCGTTCAAGCACGCTACGAGAGGTAATCTATTTACTCCCTTTGAGACTTTGTGATTTTTTTCGATTGAAATGCACGAAGTACGCCTCTGGAGATACATGTGTGGGTTGTTATTTATTTCCGCTACGTGTTACGTGGATCCCAACAGTGGTATCAGAGCCAATCCTTAGGTGTTTTCGTGCATTTAATTGATTTTTTGCAATTTTTGCAATACTATGGCCAATATGTATTAACGAATTGTTCGTCTTACATGGCTAATGGAGATTGATTATTTTATATGATAAATTAATCAACGTAGCAAAAATTGAGACTAAATCAATTTTGAATCGAAAATTTATGGCTATCTTATTTTACGTAAAAATTCTGAATATGATTCAACGTAGAATTTTTATTGTGCCTTCCTAAGTTTTAAATTGTGAATTTATTACTTACGTGAAAGGGTGGTGATCATGGAAAAATCCCTAATCAATGTGATTGATGTATATATGAATGTATGATGATTATTTATATATTTGGGGTTGTAATTATTAAATGGAGGCTGCGTACTCCTTTTATTTTTCATGTAATCTTTATTTTTAGCATAGTCAATTGTTGATGTAAATGCTACGAGGATTACGTGGAGGAGCCTTTTAAGTCGGCGAGCTCTTTGGGGCCCAATTCTTGAAGAGTTCAAGAAACCAAGAAGAAGCGAAGAGCGGCTCTCCGTTATTAAAATATTAAAATGATTATATGTGGTCTCATTGGCTCGAGACCCATTAAATCATAATTCCATGATCACCACGTAGGATAGATATTTATGTGATTGACATCTATTTATTTATTATAATTACGTGAGCATGTTAAACTGGTTAATGTGCAAAGTCAGACTTACCTCACCCAAAATTGTGCCTGCATGAAATCCTAGTTAGGAAAATCACTCGCATTAGGTACCGAAAGGGCGTTGGTAACGACACCAGCGTAACCAAGTCCCCGAACCCAAAATCCCTGGTTCCGTAGAACTGATCGATCTCTCCCAATCGATCGGTAAGGTTTCCGGTCTACCCTCCAAGAAAGACCGGTGGCGACTCCAAATGCATGCACAATTTGCACATGCCACCACGACCACACTGAAGGTCGAAAGCGATCGACTCTTATCGTCGAAGAATACTCCCGCCGCGATTTGGTATGGGCCTGGGAGGGCTCGCGCCGATCCAAGACCCGTGATCGGTAATCCATTAGCCGCGTCCGCTTCCGGACGGGTCGCGACAGTATTGAAGGTACGAAACTGCAAAGGGAGTTTGTGATCTTCCCAACTCTCTTTAACAATTTCATGCAGGCTTACGAAGTTGCTAGCCGGGAGGTCACTTTGGCTGGTATCGTGCGAGCCCGTTATCAGGACCGAACTGAGTCCCTGATGTTGGCCATGCTGACGGCCGATAACCATAAAAGGGCTGTTGAATACGCCCACGCCCAGGTTTCGATGCTGGTCCGTGAGAGGGACAACTTGGTGGAGCGTCTGGCTCTTTTTGACACCGCCTTTGAGCAAGACCAGCACAACTTCGTGCTGAGGTTACAGTGTGCCTGGTTGGAGGAAAGGCTTGAAGACCTGAGCATGGATATAGCTCGCGGGAGGGTGCTGGCTCATGACTTAGAGCTTGAGTTCGAGTACTATGACACCAAGGTGAACGAACTTAAGGAGAAATGTCGTCTCCTTTTCTTCAAGCTTGTAGACCTCGATTCCCGGAGTGTGGGTTGTAAGCAAGGCATGGATAGCATGGAGAGTCAGTTAAGCTTTTTTGTGATGCTTGTCAGAACTCATTTTGGGTTTACTGCTCCCCCTCAGTGATCCACTTGTAAACTTTCCTGCTGAATGAAATAAATGCGAGTTTGTTTATATATGCTCTTTCATTCTGCATTGTTGACTAGCCAAGAAAGGTTTTTGCTTTCGGATCTACGCGACTCCTTTTTCGCCTGTGTCAACAGATTGACTACGCATCATTCTCACAGCCCGACGCTTTATATTTGATTGACCTGAATGCCTCGTGAGAAATAGATTTGTAGTTGCTCGAAACTTAAAGATTGCCCCTGATTTTGCGGTCATTGCGTTTGGGGCCGCTAGTAATCTTTCACTTTCGAGCTCGATCACATTCTGCTAGTAACTCATGCTATCAATTCTGCCTTCACGCGTCGGGGCTGATTTTACCTTGAACTTAATAACAAGGAATTACCGTATACACACGAGATGACGTTTGCGAAAAACATTATGCAGAATCAACTCTAGCTATTGAAGAAACAAACGCATGCACCGATGAGAACTTTACAATAGGAGATACATCCTTCTCGCGTACATCCCCTTCTTTCTTGGGGCATGTCCAATGACTAACCAGTCTGGCCTCAGCTTAGGTGTGCCATTACCAAGTGCAGATCATGGTTGCCAACCTTTAATAGCTTCCAACTGATCGAACCAGGTATCAAGTCCTTCATCGAAGAAATCACCCGACCCCTCGAACGATTGATGTGTAGGTTGAGCTGCATCGCCCGACGGGTTCTTCGAACTGGAACCTCCATCTTTGTCTGGGATTATAAGAGGAAATTTGATCGATTGACTACCACAAGCATCTCCCACTTGGGGATTAGGGAAATAAGAGTGCTCCAAGCTTTCTCCCATTAGATCATCTGAAGCCATATGCTCTAATTGGGCAAACCCTTGAGCACTGGGCGTGGTGGGCTGATCTGCGACAGGATGAACACTGACTAGCTGCTGCTCGGACGGAGGAGTGCTTACTCGTTGCACTTGTGATGCGTGTTCTTGAGGAATATTGAAATGACTCGCGAGGATATCCTGATCAAATCCCCAATAGTCGTCCAGATTCGACCGGGCCTCATTTGTCATAAGGGTGCTGGGTTCGCAGCCGAGTCTATTGCTCGGATTCAATTCTGCATAACGCTGTCCTAACGCCCTTCTGTAGCAACCAAGGTGATTCGCGACTAATTGCTTGGTAAGTCCCGGTACGTTCATGACCCTAAGTATGCTTGTCGGACCTATGAAGTCGAGTCCTATCTGTCGAACTGCGTCCAAGAACTTGAGATGAAGCTCCGGGGGCCAAGTGAATTTCTTCTTCTCGTCGTCCAGAGTGGCGTAGATAGCCTGCCGACTAACCTCTAACTCCTCTTGAACCGTATCTGATCTTACCGGAAGCTGTTGTGGAGGAGATTCATGGGCTTCGATGAGGTGACTCCGATCATAACGACACGTATCTTCTTCCTCCGAAGACACTGGTATAATTTCTGTAGGATCGATCTGCTCATGCGCGCCATTAGCAGGATCTGATTGTACCGGAGATGGCTCAAGGGAGAAGGGGGATAAATGAGCACCTTCCATCTTCGTAGAAGGCTTACTGGGGAACAATTTACTGAGGGTGGTAGGGCCACCGCAGTCAGGGCAGGTAATAGTACTGAGAATTTTCTCATACCACATGTTTTCCATTTGAAGGTTTTGGTTCTGCTCTTTTAGGGCCGTGATCTCCTTACGCCTGTGTTGGACACCTAGTCTGAAACGTCTATTCTGAAACCAAAAATGGATTCTCATAGGATTCATTCCCAGCTTCTGGCCCAATTCAATCTTTTGTTCCTCGTTTGGGCAAGGGCATTCATCGAAGAAAGCTTCAAGCTCCTGGATTTCTTTCCGAGCGTAGCGCTGGCGACTTTTTCTTTTCCGGGGTTGAGCGTCGTGGCCACTGCCGTCGTCACCACTGCGATCTTGATGTTCGTCACCGGCGATGTTGAGTTCCATGGCTTCGATGTCGAATCTGATTCTAGAGAATTTGAGGTCTTTCAACGAACTCGTCACTCGGGGTTCTCTGTTCTCTTTTGTATACTCGCTCTTTCGATTTGTTGCCTCCTTTTCCTCGAAAGCTAGGTCTGTTCAGCGTTCTGTTTTTGAAACGACGGAACTGTTTACCTCCTGCTCAGCTTTCCGACACGAAGGGGTAACCAAATCCTTCCGCGGCTTCTTCGATAGTAGCGCTCGCCTTTCACTTTTCCTCGATAGTCATGCTTGTTCAGCACTGTCTTCTCTTTTTAAGTGGCAGAGCTGTTCACTCGCCGCCCAGCTTTATGCGTGATGGAACAACACAATCCTTTCGCGGCTTCTTCGATAGTTGCGCTCGCCTTTCACTTTTCCTCAATAGTCATGCATGTTCAGCACTGTCTTCTCTTTTTAAGTGGCAGAGCTGTTCACTCGCCGCCCAGCTTCATGCGTGATGGAACAACACAATCCTTTCGCGGCTTCTTCGATAGTTGCGCTCGCCTTTCACTTTTCCTCAATAGTCATGCCTGTTCAGCACTGTCTTCTCTTTTTAAGTGGCAGAGCTGTTCACTCGCCGCCCAGCTTCATGCGTGATGGAACAACACAATCCTTTCGCGGCTTCTTCGATAGTTGCGCTCGCCTCCCTCCCAGCTTTAATAATGGCGAGACCGAATTTGTCAGGCCTGAAATTGCGGATCAGGACATGTCTGATGATTCACGGGAGGAGCAGCCCTCGCTTTACATTAATTAACCCGGCTCCACAAGCATTATTGCTGCAACTTTTCTCCACTCTCGAGACGCTATAAAATGCGGAGTTGGTGTTTGGGAGATTAACGCTCTCATATAATTTGCTTCCATCCTCTAATCGCTCCACTACACACATCTCCGTCGAAAATGGCTTCTTCCCAAGTTCACACTTTCTCAGCCGAAGCTTTGACTCGATGGAAAGAGTTCTATAACCTCTTGGGTCGAGGCTACGCTCACATAGCCGATCATCCCGAAACCGAGGATGAGATCAGAGTCATGTTCGGGGACCTGGACATCACCTCCCTCGAGGGTACCGCGTTGGGGAGGGAATACAATATTTTTCCAACGCTCTTTACGAACTCCTTGGAGGTCTACCGCGCTGCTCATCGGGGAGTTACCGTGGCTCGTGTCTTGCGAGCCCGTTATGAGGATCAGTCCGACCGCCTAGCGTTGGCTGACTACCTGGCCGATAGTCACAAAAAGGCTGTTGAGTTCGCCAAAGAGCGGGTTTCGACATTGCTACGCGAGAGGAGGAATCTGGTGGAGGACTTAGCTCTATCTCTGGCTACCTATGAGCGCGATCGACGTAATGCCCTGCTAAGGAATCGGAGCGAGTGGCTGGAAGAAAGGCTCAACGGCATAAACGAGGATATAACTCGTGAGAATGGACTTGTTCGGGACTTGGAAGCAGTCGCCGAAGATCACGAGACTCAGGTTGTTGCAGTCAATGATGAACGCAAACGCCTCCACCTCAGGCTTGCGGACCATGATACGCGGAGTGGTGCGTATAAACAAAGCATCCATAACCTGGAGGGCCAGCTGGGCTCCTTTGTGTCGTTGATTAGGGCTCACTTCTGCTTTACTTTTCCACCCCAATGAATTGTATGATCTGGTTTGGGCAAGAATGAATGAAAGCCCCTGTGTTTGTTTTAGCTTTTATATGATCCATTTCTTCGAGCATCCGGACATCTTAGACTTGGATGAGCCGATCCATAATAAGTCGAGTAGATGTGTTCTGATTTTCTAACTCACTCATGGTCAGATGAAAGAATAGCCTCAGACTTATCCAAGAAAAGATTTCTTTATGCTACTTGTTTTTCACCTGCAAATGAAAAGACCGAGTCAAAAGGAATAATCTGAAAAAGAAAGCATAGACCCCTTTCAATCTTATGCTTGCTCGTAATTAATAATGACAAGAACTTTTACAAGGGTTTTAATCTTGTGCGAAAAGTTTTTATCAATATTCCTCGAAAGAAAGCATACTATTGAAAGGAATGTAATTCACGATAATTGCTTTTGACCAATATTCAGAAGAGCGAATTAGTCAAAAATGCAAGGCATAACGACGTGTTTTTAAATTTAATTGAAGATACGGCATCCAAATCAAGGCCGTTTTGTTAAGAACGAGAGCAATTTGGACATCTATCTCGTCATTAAATTCGAAATAACGTCAATACTCTTGATCAATTGTCGTGGATTACTTAGTGACGTATGACATGCATGGACCAATTCAAGTGTATAATTCCTTCTAGCGAAATTGGGGTTGGATTACCCTGTACGACCAAAAAGGTCGTGTAAGATTTTCAACTTTAGTTTCCTCTAAAGGAATTATAAACTTGACTTGGGAGTATTCGGATGATTAGAGAAAATGCCACTATCACATTCCCATGACCCGTCAAAAGAAATACAACCGAGTTCCATCTGAATGTATACACCAATAGATCCCTAATACAATCACTCTAAGGGGTGAGATAGAGAAAGCCTCGATAAAAATAAACCCTATACAAGAGGACTAGTAATGGAAAATGAAACCAAGGAATGTGATCCTAACGTTTAAGGATGCCCCAAGTTCGATCTGTGACTTCCGGATCACTTGCCCCAACTCGTCATCTTCATTGGACGATATCTCAATAATGTCCATAGTAGGCTCCTTTGTTGCTCACTCGGTGTTCGCCATGGGATATCATCCTCCTCGTCTTCTATCAAGGACGTTTGGGAAAAACACATGCATCTATCCTTGAAATGGCATTTAATCTAATCACCAGAATGCAATGAATGAAATGCCTATATTTATATGAACTGTAATAGTTTTGAGGGATAGAGAGTCTTACCAACCCAACTCGTCGACCTATGTGCGATTTTAGGTGTACCAACCGCCCAAAGACATGCGCATGAGACAAGTGATGGTGAACTTCTAAAAATCAGAGGGTTTGGCACCTAAGGTTAAGGTTCCCACCTCGAGTTCTAGAAAGAGCCGATTCCATTGCACAACTATCGTTGCATTGGGACTCAATCCATAGTTCGAAGCGAGCGGAATTGAGAAGTGGATTACCCCGTGTTTTTCCTCACGGAGATTCCATTTTCAATTCCTTCTATTGTGTTCCTAAAGGCGGCGCCTGGGGTTTTAGGCGCGGTTGTGTGTGTCCATGTGTCGTGATCATCACAATGCAAGTCATGCACAACAATTTATCAATCAGCACTTCAAATCATCCACACAACATACATTCCTACGCCACACCTGCGTAAAATAAAGTTAATCACAGACTACACCCCTTATTACTCCAATCTGCAAAAACATATAACACCTATCGTGAGCGGACTTACCTCACCTTCAAGAGCGCCTGTAGGGTTAGAAAAATCACTCAATTTTTATTACGGCCTAAGTCCACTTGAGGTCTAGAACCATAGTTTCTAGAACAAGTCCCCAGCGGAGTCGCCAACTGTCGCGACCCGTCCGGAAGCGGACGCGGCTAATGGATTACCGATCACGGGTCTTGGATCGGCGCGAGCCCTCCCAGGCCCATACCAAATCGCGGCGGGAGTATTCTTCGACGATAAGAGTCGATCGCTTTCGACCTTCAGTGTGGTCGTGGTGGCATGTGCAAATTGTGCATGCATTTGGAGTCGCCACCGGTCTTTCTTGGAGGGTAGACCGGAAACCTTACCGATCGATTGGGAGAGATCGATCAGTTCTACGGAACCAGAGATTTTGGGTTCGGGGACTTGGTTACGCTGGTGTCGTTACCAACGCCCTTTCGGTACCTAATGCGAGTGATTTTCCTAACTAGGATTTCATGCAGGCGCAATTTTGGGTGAGGTAAGTCTGACTTTGCACATTAACCAGTTTAACATGCTCACGTAATCATAATAAATAAATAGATGCCAATCACATAAACATCTATCCTACGTGGTGACCATGGAATTACGATTTAATGGGTCTCGAGCCAATGAGACCACATTTAATCATTTTAATATTTTAATAACGGAGAGCCGCTCTTCGCTTCTTCTTGGTTTCTTGAACTCTTCAAGAATCGGGCCCCAAAGAGCTCGCCGACTTAAAAAGCTCCTCCACGTAATCCTCGTAGCATTTACATCAACAATTGACTATGCTAAAAATAAAGATTACATGAAAAATAAAAGGAGTACGCAGCCTCCATTTAATAATTACAACCCCAAATATATAAATAATCACCATACATTCATACATACATCAATCACATTGATTAGGGATTTTTCCATGATCACCACCCTTCCACGTAAGTAATAAATTCACAATTTAAAACTTAGGAAGGCACAATAAAAATTCTACGTTGAATCATATTCAGAATTTTTACGTAAAATAAGATAGCCATAAATTTTCGATTCAAAATTGATTTAGTCTCAATTTTTGCTACGTTGATTAATTTATCATATAAAATAATCAACCTCCATTAACCATGTAAGACGAACAATTCGTTAATACATATTGGCCATAGTATTGCAAAAATTGCAAAAAATCAATTAAATGCACGAAAACACCTAAGGATCGGCTCTGATACCACTGTTGGGATCCACGTAACACGTAGCGGAAATAAATAACAACCCATACATATATCTCCAGAGGCGTACTTCGTGCATTTCAATCGAAAAAAAAATCACAAAACCTCAAAGGGAGTAAATAGATTACCTCTCGTAGCGTGCTTGAACGGAGGTGTCGGTTCGATGTTCTTCGATCTCAGCCTCCACAAGTGTTAGGCATCTAGTTCGGATGCACCACCAATTGACGAACGGGGAGACGACTAATAACTCCACAACAATTGTGCTAGCAATATGCGGAATCAATATTCCGAACTTAGTATATTTTGCTCACTCAAGATTATGAGAATATAGAGAGTGTTTGTGTTCTTCTCTCTAAGCTCTCAAAAATTTGCACACTCTACAAAATGTCTCTCCCCTTCAACCTCAAAACTCTTGCCATCCTTTTATAGCCAAAAATACCTTCCAATAAATTGTATTTAAAAATAGCACTAACAATTATAAATTCTATCTAAAAATAGCACTCACAAATAAATGACATTTAAAAATAGCACTAACAATAGCACTCACAATTTATAATACAAAAATGCTATTTAAAAATAGCACTAACAATAGCACTCACAATTTATAATACAAAAATTCTATTTAAAAATAGCACTAACAATTATAAATTCTATCTAATAATAGCACTCACAAATAAATGACATTTAAAAATAGCACTAACAATAGCACTCACAATTTATAATACAAAAATGCTATTTAAAAATAGCACTAACAATAGCACTCACAATTTATAATACAAAAATTCTATTTAAAAATAGCACTAACAATTATAAATTCTATCTAATAATAGCACTCACAATTTATGATAAATAAATGCCATTTAAAAATAGCACTAACAATAGCACTCACAATTTATGATAAATAAATGTCATTTAAAAATAGCACTAACAATAGCACTCACAATTTATAATACAAAAAATGCTATTTAAAAATAGCACTCACAATACAAAAATGCTAAAAAAGGCACTAACAAAGGTGTTAAAAATAATAACCATTATTATTATTACAAGAGTTAAAGAGGTTACCAAACAATACAAATATGCATAACGTATAAATACGTATGATGTATAAATACGTAGAGCATACGTATACATCCGTGAAACCGGGGACTAATTGAAAGAAAAATGTGCAATTAAGCCCTTTTGGTAAAAATTGATTAAATTGGAGGGAAAATTGACCTAATTGCACTTTAAGACTTTAGAATCCAATGTCATAGCTTATAAAAAGTGAGAATTGAAAACTAAAAGACTCGAAAATGATTTTTTTTAGGCTCGGTTCGGGTTTATGTTTTGAAGGAACATAGTGACCCGAGCCGAATTTTTGAGATTTAAAGTGACACACTTGAAGAGGAAATTAAAACAAAATTATCGAATATTTTTGGGTATTTTTCTGACCACGAATGGTATTTTTCTGATTTTTTGGGTATTTTTATAATTAAATAAACTCGAAAAATATTAAAAATACCGAAAAATATTTTTTGTTCAAAATTGGTTCCTAAGGTTAAACCAAGGCTTCCAAAGTTGATTTTGTGATTTTATGACCTTTTTTGATATTTTTAATTAATTTTAAAGAATAAAAATCACAATAATAAATGGTAAAAAAAATCAGGTGTCAACACCTCCCTGGCTAACTGGTTGCGACGCTGCCTCTTCATCTCCAGATAGTCCTTAAACATCTCGTCCGCTTGTCGCTTGAATCTAAGGTTATCGACATAGTAACGGGTTTGGCAATCTTCGGCGTATCCCAACTTACGTCCAGTCAGCTCCCGACCATGCACGAATCTAGTGAAGTGTAGCCTTGTGTTTGGTCCGGGGCGAGTGACTTTCCTCAGATATTCGAAGGTCACCAATTCTGTCGAGCTCTTAGGGAACAACGACATTCTAACCTATTACCATTGCTGTTTCAATTAGTCACTTGAGCGATTTGCATGATGTGAATGCATATGAATGTATGCAATGTATGAGTCATATTATGGAGCAGGGAATAGTAAAGTACATTGGAAGTAAATGCCTTACCAACCATACCTGGGGGAATGTTGAATGTCCCCCTCTTATCAATAGGCGGTTTTAGGTATACCAACCATCCATAAACATACGCATGAGACAAGTGGGTATACTCTAAGAAATCAAAAATCAGGTGAGGAACCTACGGTTCAGGCTCCCACGATCCACATGAGGCAGATTCCTCCTCAAGGGTACCTGTCGCGACCCGTCCGGAAGCGGACGCGGCTAATGGATTACCGATCGCGGGCCTTGGATCGGCGCGAGCCCTCCCAGGCCCATACCAAATCGCGGCGGGAGTATTTTTGAGGGATTCGACGATAAAAGTCGATCGCTTTCGACCTTCAGTGTGGTCGTGGTGGCATGTGCAAATTGTACATGCATTTGGAGTCGCCACCGGTCTTTCTTGGAGGGTAGACCGAAAACCTTATTGACCGATTGGGAGAGATCGATCAATTCTGCGGAACCAGAGATTTTGGGTTCGGGGACTTGGTTACGCTGGTGTCATTACCAACGCCCTTTCGGTACCTAACGCGAGTGATTTCCTAGCTAAGAATTCATGCAGGCGCAATTTTAGGTAGGGTAGGTTTGGTTAAGGGTTTCATGCAGATTGGAAGACTATTCCTATCAATCACAATCAATTTAAATGAAAGCGCGATCAAGTGCATAAATACATCTCATCGATGCACATCAATTCCAGTCAATGGCCTCCTAGCATAGCCATAAGGGCTTATGAAAGGTGTGATTTCGGACCGGGGTAAAATGGGAAGATTTGGAGGCGATTTAGCCCGAAGGGCAAAATCGTCAATTTTTGGAAGACTTGGATACCGAATTACCCAAAATATTCCATGGCCAGTTGATTGTGGCCATTTCCCATTTTTGAGAATTTTTTTGGAATTTCTTGATTTTTCATCAATTTTTGGAAGACAATTCGCCCAAAGGGCGAAATCATCATTTTAAGAAGGGTCGGGGTTCAAAACACCCGGAATGAATCTTGGCCAGTTGTTTGTGGCCATTTCCTATTTTTGGGGATTTTCTTGGATTTTTTTAGAATTGTTTTGGAAGACGGTTTGCCGGAAGGGCAAAACCGTCATTTCTGGAAAGATTGGGGGTCAGATGACCCAAAACAGGTCATGGCCAGTTGAATATGGCCATTTCCTATTTTCTGGAATTTTTTAGAATTTTTCTGAATTTTCTGAATTTTTTTGAATTTTTTATGATTTTCTATTTTTTATTGATTTTTGAATTTTTTATTATTATTTGAATTTTTTTAATAATTAAAATTATTATCCGGGCCGGGTTGGACCCGGCCCACGCCCAGATCCACGACCCAGATCCGGCCCGCACCCTCAGCTATCAAAACGGCGTCGTTTCGCCAAATGAGAGAGGACGCTCCAGATCCAGCCACGTGGCGCGCTCTCCACCGTCCGATCGATTTTTTAATATTATTTTTTTAACCGCGCGGCCCCCACCCAGCTGACGTGGCTGCCCACGTGGCACGCCACGTCAGCTTTGACCGCTGAATGCTGACCACCGGCGACTTCGCCGGAGAAGACGATGAACAGTGCTTTCTCCGGCGAAGTCGCCGGAAAGCTCGCCGGAGAAACACGAACCGCACCCAAACAAAGGTATTTTTCGCCCATTCTCACGGCGATCGACTCCCCGCCGGCACGACATCGATACTCAATAAAAACATGACATATTTTACGTGGGAAAGCGGCCAAACCGACCCCACCCGGACCGGCGCCGGTGAGAAAAATGTAAAAACTTCGTTTTCGCTCAAAACTCGATTCCGCTTGATCATATAACCTTCAAACGGAGTTTGGAAACTTACCTGAGTTCGCCCAATCCTCGGCGACAGCTCGAAGTCCTCCGTCGAGCTCCCGATCCAAATCGTGACCGGCGAAGCTCCGGCTCGCATCCCCGGCGTATTTTCAATGCAAAATGAAGGCAAACACGAGCTTAGAGTCGGTGATATAACAATTTCTAGGCTAGCTTCGCGCGAAATGGGGCCCCGGGAGGCACGGCCGAGACTTGAAAAATATGGAACTCATTCAGGCATTCTGTCGAACAAGTAGCATGCGACGGTGGAATCGGAGTCTTTAGGGGAAATACCGACCTGCTTTGGCCCGTCCACGATGGCTGAAGCTCCGGCGGTACTTTCTGGAGGTCCTCGACGCTGGTTGTCTGTCGCTCTCTCCACGAACCGCCCAAACTCTCCCTCGGCTGAGTTCCTTGTACCATCGAGATTCCTCCCCTTTCATGGCCGACCGGCGCCACCTTTTTCTCCAACAACTCGCCTAGACGCGAATATCGACGACTCCTTTTGTCCCCCACCTTCATACGTTCTTCTCTTTCCCTCTTTTTTTAAAAAAAATGGACGTCCCCGTCCTCCCCTGCTT
The DNA here is from genome assembly GCA_021437785.1 of Rhodomyrtus psidioides. Lineage (NCBI taxonomy): Eukaryota > Viridiplantae > Streptophyta > Magnoliopsida > Myrtales > Myrtaceae > Rhodomyrtus > Rhodomyrtus psidioides. Next base: position 850,401 of record JAILYB010000082.1, read on the forward strand.
TTCCTTCGCTGACCGGTGGTGGGTCTGCAACAAAGTTGCAGACCCGATCGAACCGGGTCGGGTCGGGACTGACCCGACCGGCCCGGTTCGACCAAATCGGCCTAATTAGGCCCCAAATTGATCTATTTTCATGAAATTGATGGCAAAATCGGACTCCTTGACATATTTTCTATCAATTATGGGCACTTTGGAGGATCAATTGATTGAAATTTAGTGAAAACCCCAAATTGTCCCTAGGATCCGAAAATTAATTTCGCTTAATCGAAGGTGTAAATGATCGAATTAGCCCAAATTGAGGCCACCAATGGACTCAGCACGATGAAAAATATAGGGTAGAGGTGTTTAATTCGAATGGGTATGCCCATATGAAATTTAATTTCACAATTTGTGAAACCGGGGACTAAATTGAAAGAAATTTGTGCAATTAAGCCCTTTTGTTCAAAATTGATCAAATTGGAGGGTAAATTGGTCTCTGAGGCTAGGCCAAGGCTTTCAAAGTTGATTTTGTGATTTTATGACCTTTTTTGATATTTTTAATTAATTTTAAAGAATAAAAATCACAATAATAAATGGTAAAAAATCAGGTGTCAACAACTGCCCCTCTTTGAGAGGAATCTCGTTAGAGGTTTCTCTCAAAGATAAGGTGGCACCTGATTTCTAACCGACTCAACTGGGAAAATGAGAGAAGAAATGCTACGACATTGAATCGCTTAAGGCCCTTTGATGAAAGCTCAAATTAATCCCCGGTTTGCTTTAACAATTTGAACATGGGCCGGAGTGAGAGAGGCTTACCTGAAGCTTACCTGCCGGATGCTGCCCACTGTGACGACTTTCAAGAAGATACCTAGGACTTGTCATTCAGAATATCCTAGGGAGATTAGGCTCTGACCTGTATGGTAGGTCATACCATCATGGAATTCCTAACTGTTAGGAACCTAAGGAAGGCGCATTCTTTCTTTGGGAATTTGCCAAGGATTTTGATCCGTATGGTGGATCGGACCTTTGTGTTGATGCTTATGGCGGTATTTATCAATGAGTTGACCCTTATGGCGGTTTCTACCTTTGTTTTGACCCTTTAGGCGGTTTCTACCTTTGTTTTGACCCTTTAGGCGGTTTCTACCTTTGTTTGACCCTTTAGGCGGTTTCTACCTTTGTTTGACCCTTTAGGCGGTTTCTACCTTTGTTTTGACCCTTCAGGCGGTTTCTACCTTTGTTTGACCCTTCAGGCGGTTTCTACCTTTGTTTTGACCCTTCAGGCGGTATCTACCTTTGTTTTGACCCTTGAGGCGGTTTCTACATTTGATTTGACCCTTCAAGCGGTATCTACCTTTGTTTTGACCCTTGAGGCGGTTTCTACCTTTGATTTGACCCTTCAGGCGGTTTCTACCTTTGATTTGATCCTTCAGGCGGTTTCTACCTTTGTTTTGACCCTTCAGGCGGTTTCTACCTTTGTTTTGACCCTTCAGGCGGTTTCTACCTTTGTTTTGCTTTGAAAAGGGGTCTCATGACGAGGGTTCTCCACGTCCGATGAGACTGTCTGATTTTTGAAAAGGGGTCTCATGACGAGGGTTCTCCACGTCCGATGAGACTGCTTGATTTTTGAAAATGGGTCTCATGACGAGGGTTCTCCACGTCCGATGAGACTGCTTGATTTTTGAAAAGGGGTCTCATGACGAGGGTTCTCCACATCCGATGAGACTGTTTGATATTTTTGAAAATGGGTCCTAGGACGAGGGTTCTCCACGTCATGCTAGGACTTGGGTCTGTTGAGGCGACATTCTGGGAGCTGGGTTCTCCAGGTATCCTGCAGAAAGTTCAAACCTGAAGGATTTTTCTTCACCAAGAAAGTGTTAATAATCTTTGGGAAGACAATAATTGTCCAATTGACAAAATTTTATGACTTAAGTTTTAGTCATGAAATGTGCATTTTGATGCTGGAGGTTATCCAAAGCATTCTTGCAACATGCAAATGTGATCACAAATTCCTTGCACGGAAAATCTGGATCAAACAATTTGAAATTTCCAAAAAGAGTTTGTTCAAAACATCTATTGGAGAATTTCTCATCCAAGAGGGCTCCTCACCGCTCTGTGATAATGGTCTTTTGTAAGGAATGCGCTCAACTTCCTACTAACCTGTGCCTAGGTTTTAGGATCATTCGCAGCGCATACATTTTGATCGATCGGGAGGTCTTCCACGGGACCGTAATGTTAGGTTTGGATATTGGTTTTCAAGGGGGGCACGCTTTGGAGTCGAGACCATCGAATGAAAGTCTTCACCATCTGCTCCGGGTTTACAAGTCAAGAACCCTGCGAAATGAGAAAGAAATAGTCTTGCTCGTACTTCTTCGAGCTAAGCTATATGTTAACCCAAGTGTCTTAGTCGGAGAAGACTGTTTCGGGGTTGTAACATTGGTAGGATTGGGGACCGAAAAAGGCTTGTTTTTGGCCCAGAATTCGTGACGGGTTTGACATTGGTGATCATTGCTGATTTGCCTCCTGTCATTTCCTTTCTGCATCTTTAGTCTTTGAGGTGCGCAACCGATTTTGAGGTGTGCACCAGCTCTTTAAAGAGCGTCTCTTGTTGCATTCAGAGACTGACTCTCTCTATGTCTTTGTTCTGCGCTTGACACCATTTGGGGGGTAGTCTTTTTGATCTGACTCCTTTAGGGGACTTTCTCTCTTCCCAACTAGGCTTCATTGGGGATCAAGCAAACAGCTTGCACGGGCATCAGCCTTGCTTTTACCAGGCACTTCGCTTTTTCTTGATGCCGGGGATTTTTTCTCATTCTCATCTCTTTTTTTTTCTTTTGAAACCCCATTTTTCTCATCTTCAGGAGATCACTTTAGACATATGATCGAAAGCCTAAACATGCTTTTATCATAAACCCAAGAATTTCTTTGTAATCCCTTAGTCTTGAGCTCTTCCGTTTCTAAAGTGATGCTGCATCCATCTTGAAATGTGCAATGATCACCAACGGGTTCATGAAAGGTTTTTGCAGGCTCAAGTTGGCTGTGCAAAGGATTCGGTGTGTGGGATAGAGAAATGAATGCTTCTCATCATCCTATGGCACTTGGATTACCATATAAACAACACACAAAGATTAATGTTAGTCCGAGCAAGAAAATTTCTAACCATTTTCTCCTGATGTTGCTGGACTCATCTCCATTTTGCCCCGATGTGGGGTGGTTCTTGACAGGGTTAAGAATGAAAACCGCCGTTCAAAAGGGTTATCAACGGTCACCTGCAGTGTTTGAGGGATATGAAACGAATGCCTCCGTCGTCCCAACCCATGTAACCGCTGCGAATAATCCCTACTTCCGTAGGTCCAGATTTTGCTATCTGATCCGCTCCACTCCTTTCTCAAGTGTGTAGAGGACGTGTTTGGATTTAGGCATGCCTCTCTTTTGAGTAAACTTCCTTTTGAATGGTTTGACAAATAATCATATTTGGAGAAATCCATTTTTTTTCTTTTCCAAAATTTATCCATCGAGGGGATTTTGTGACGTGTCGTGCATGTTCTTATTCACGTTCAGACAACCTCCTGTTTTAAAATATGAATGCCAATGAATTTTGAATTCTATGTCTTTTCTAGACATTAGATTTTGAAAGTTTTTCTTTTTATTTAACACCTTCAATGGATTGGGGAAAAGTATACTTACCTTTCCCCCGCGGCTGAAAAGCCCTGAAAATGTGGAAGAAACATGTTATTGTATGTTCACGAATTTTTCAAAAAATTAGAACGATACATCTTACCCTTGGTCATATACTCCAACGAGTATACCGGGTTTGTAGGAAATCTGCTCGCCTTGATGACGAGTTCCTGTCAAGGATAAATAATAAGTGTCAATTCATGTTCCCAAATTCAAGATAAATTGGGACGATACAACTTTACTCTTGGTTCTCATCATGTTCTGATGTTGTGTTTTGATATGAATAACATCTATCGAACCCGCCTATCCATGCTTGGAGTGTTTGTAACATCGATGTTTCCTCTGCCCCCAGTTAGGCAACGTTTGTTCTGTTATTTGAACGCCTGGCTCTTTGAGTGCTTTATCCATGTTTATCATCAAATGGGAGGCTTCGTGACCAAACGTATTTCGTGCTGAAAGGGGGTAGATCCCACTATGCTCCTCAGGTGATAGTCATCGTTCATGGAACTTGCTCTACGGATTAAGTAATTAATCCACGGCTCTTGGTTCGAAGATGCTCAAAGGGTAATACTGACACTCAGAGCGGTTAGCTTTAAGCGTTAATTAAAATGTTCCCGTGGGAACTTTACAACGAGACCCGTAACACATTCATTCGACGTATTCACCTCTCACTCTCCCGAGCCTTCTAATGATTTAGCACACGAGCTTCGAACCAGATGTCCGGTCGCCGGTACCGGTCACGACTGCGAAGATGCACTTGTTCCAAAATGCTTGACCCATAGGTTGAGTTGCTCATTCAGGATATCGTCTGACTGTTCGAGTCGTTCAAGTTGAGCATCCTTAATTGCGGGTGACGGACTTCTCCCATTTTCGGCATGAACCACCTGGTTCCTCGGTTTATGCTTGATCCACACGCCGAGTTGCTCACTGAGGGACTCACTTGAAATTTCAAGCCATTGACGCCCAAGTCGGGCATCCTCAACCGTTGGCGATGGGTTCCTCACACTACTTTCGACATGAACAACCTCACTTCTCGAGTTGGTACTTTCATCGTTGTCCAGTAGGTTTGTACCCAATGCTGGATTCGCCGTAGGAATAACACTAACGATCGGTTGGTGCTCAAATTGGGGAGTCCATACCTGCTGAAATTGTTGTACATACTCTTGAAGAGTACCAGGGTAACTCAGGGGGGAATTCAGCCAATCGAACCAAGAATAGATGTTTTCAAGGAGATCGTCTGAACCATCGAGCGACTGACACTCAGGTTGAGTATTGTCGACTACTGGAGAAGAAATCTTTTCGCCATTTTCGTCATGGACCACCTGATTCTTCGAGCCGGAATCTCCGTAATCGTCTCGCAAGATTGTACGTGCATCTCCTGCCAATGTTAGATCCGCTGTAGGACTAGCATTAACGGCCAGTCGGTGCTCAGACTGGGGAGTCCCGATTTGCTGAAATTGCGGTACATACTCCTGAGGAGTACTAGGATAACCCAGGGGAGTACTCTGATTGATGCCTGAACAATCGACCGTGTAATTGTCAGTCCCATCGGTGTTAAGAGGTGATTGGATTCTTCCTGCTTCATGAGGATTGCGATCACAGCCATGCTCATCGTTTAAACTTGAACTGCCTCTATATTGGTCTAGCGCCACTCGTCCATCTCTCAGTAGTCTTTTGTAGCACCAAAGGTGGTTCCTGACTTTATTTCTATCCAGTTCTGGCATGTTCATGATCTCGAGTATGCGCGATGGGCGAGCCAAACTGATCCCTAACTGTTGAACTGCATCAACAAATTTGCTATGAAGCTCCGAGGTCCAATAAAACCTTGTTTTCTTGCTAGCCGAAGTAGGGTTCGCAACTCGGCGGCTACTCTTCGCGGAATCTGGTCGTGTTGAACCGCCTCTATCTTGGTCTAGCGACGCTCATCCATCTCTCAGTAGTTTCTTGTAGCGCCAAAGGTGATTCTTGACCATATTTTTAGTCAGTCCCGGCACGTTCATGATTTCGAGTATGCGCGATGGGCAAGCAAAACTGATCCCTAACTGTTGAACTGCATCAACAAATTTGTTATGAAACTCCGGGGTCCAACGAAATCTTATTTTCTTGCTAGCCGAAGTGGTGTCAGCAACTTGGCGGTTACTCTTCTCGGAATCTAGTCGTGTTGGAGGTTGCTCTGGAGGGGATTTAGTGGTCTCAGATCGGCTGGTCATGATGGTGAGTTCATCATTGAGCGGACCCGACTTGTCATGACGCATGTTCCCTTCCACAATGGGCGTCGACTTTGACCTTATAGCACTAGTTTCCTCTTGTAGATCCTCGGCGGTACCTGCCTGTTCCGAAAGATGTTGCGAAGGGCATTGCAACAAATGAGCATTATAAACCCCCAGATCTGGCTCTTCAGTGAATACTCCGTCCGTGGGAACAGGGTTACCGCACTCAAGGCAAATAGCGATGCTTAGAGCTTTTTTGTACTGAATGTTTTTTATTCGAAGCTTTTCATTTTCCTCCCTCACAATCGCTAACTCGTGCCGATCGTGTTGCTGCTTCAGCCGGGTTCGTTTGTTTTCAAACCAATACTTGACCTTCCGAGGCTCCCACCCTATCTCCTGGCCCATTTTGATTTTCTGTTCCATGTCCGGATAGGGGTATTCCCTGAAAAACAATTCGAGTTTATGGTCTTGACCTGAAGTGTTGCGTTGGAGACATTCCCCTTTCTGACGCTGATCACCGTCGCGGGTACTGTTCTCGTTAACCAAGCCGCGGGTTTCATCATTAGAAGGATCGGTCTCCATGGCCCTCGTGTCAGGTTCGGTCCTGAGATCTTCAAATTCTTCCAGCAGCTCAAGCTCGGAGACCTCCAACTCTGGTGCTTCCAGTAAATGACAGAATCCCTTGAACATTTTGACCGGAATATCACTGCTTGATTTTCCGTTAACTCAGCTTTCTTTGTTCCTCCTTGGATCCTCACTTTCTCTGCAAATTCTGAAAGGTTAAAGGAGCCGGATCACCGTTCTTTGATCAAAGGTGATGGCTACCCGACGAGCGCTCTTCTCAATGTTTCGAGATTCCCACTTCGTCCTTTTGTGATGGCTACCTGACGAGCGCTCTTCTCAAGGCTTCGTAATTCCCACTTCGTCTTTTGTGATGGCTACCTGACGAGCGTTCTTCTCAAGGCTTCGTAATTCCCACTTTGTCCTTTTTTTCTCTTTTCTACGTGAACGGAGCCTGAAGATCTCTTGCGTTGATTTCGCTTTGTCGAGTACTACGCTTGTCCCCCTGGCCCAGTCTCTAGAGTAACAAGCCTGCCCACCTTTCGGCGCCATTATGTTTCGTAAAACCCGAGATCACAGGACGGTGGTGGATTCGTGACTCATCGGGGATGCATTAACGAAACCCGCTTGGCTCTACTGCACATAAAATATTATTACCACTTCTCCCTGTTTACTCGAGCATTTATAAGGTGATAGATTGATGTCAAGAAGATTAACACTTTAGCCTTATCAGACTCAGCCTCTCAAACACTCTTCACATTCCTACTCTCCTCTCCGTCATTCCATCGCATATGGATTCCTCCTCTGTGCCTGCTGCCTTAGCTAAAACTTCGACCCAATGGGAGAGATTTTACCACCTCTTGGGTAGAGGTTATGGCTACATAAACAATCATCCTGAAGCTGCGGTTGAAGTTCGTACTCTGATTCCGGCCCTGGATACTGTGTGTATTGAAGGTACGAAACTGCAAAGGGAGTTTGTGATCTTCCCAACTCTCTTCAACAATTTCCTGCAGGCTTATGAAGTTGCTAGCCGGGAGGTCACTTTGGCTGGTATCGTGCGAGCCCGTTATCAAGACCGAGCTGAGTCCCTGATGTTGGCCATGCTGACGGCCGATAACCATAAAAGGGCTGTTGAATACGCCCACGCCCAAGTTTCGATGCTGGTCCGTGAGAGGGACAACTTGGTGGAGCGTCTGGCTCTTTTTGACACCGCCTTTGAGCAAGACCGGCACAACCTCGTGCTGAGGTTCCAGTGTGCCTGGTTGGAGGAAAGGCTTGAAGACCTGAGCATGGATATAGCTCGCGGGAGGGTATTGGCTCAGGACTTAGAGCTTGAGTTCGAGTACTATGAGACCAAGGTGAACGAACTTAAGGAGAAATGTCGTCTCCTTTTCTTCAAGCTTGTAGACCTCGATTCCCAGAGTGTGGGTTGTAAGCAAGGCATGGATAGCATGGAGAGTCAGTTAAGCTTTTTTGTGATGCTTGTCAGAACTCATTTTGGGTTTACTGTTCCCCCTCAGTGATCCACTTGTAAACTTTCCCGCTGAATGAAATAAATGCGAGTTTGTTTATATACGCTCTTTCATTCTGCATTGTTGACTAGCCAAGAAAGGTTTTTGCTTTCGGATCTACGCGACTCCTTTTCCGCATGTGTCAACAGCTTGACTACGCATCATTCTCACAGCCCGACGCTTTAAATTTGATTGACTTGAATGCCTCGTGAGAAATAGATTTGTAGTTGCTCGAAACTTAAATATTGCCCCTGATTTTGTGGTCATAGCGTTTGGGGCCGCTAGCAATCTTTCATTTTCGAGCTCGATCACATTCTGCTAGTAACTCATGCCATCAATTCTGCCTTCACGCGTCGGGGCTGATTTTACCTTGAACTTAATAACAAGGAATTACCGTATACACGCGAGATGACGTTCGCAGAAAACATTATGCAAAATCAACTCTAGCTATTGAAGAAACAAACGCATGCACCGATGAGGACTTTACAATAGGAGAGACATCCTTCTCGCGTACATCCCCTTCTTTCTTTGGGCATGTGCAATGACCAACCAATTTGGCCTTGGCTTAGGTGTGCCATTACCAACTGCAGATCATGGTTGCCAACCTTTAATAGCTTCCAACTGATCGAACCAGGTATCAAGTCCTTCATCGAAGAAATCACCCGACCCCTCGAACGATTGATGTGTAGGTTGAGCTGCATCGCCCGACGGGTTCTTCGAACTGGAACCTCCATCTTTGTCTGGGATTATAAGAGGAGATTTGATCGATTGACTACCACAAGCATCTCCCACTTGGGGATTAGGGAAATAAGAATGCTCCAAGCATTCTCCCATTAGATCATCTGAAGCCACATGCTCTGATTGGGCAAACCCTTGAGCACTGGGCGTGGTGGGCTGATCTGCGACAGGATGAACACTGACTAGCTGCTGCTCGGACGGAGGAGTGCTTACTCGTTGCACTTGTGATGCGTGTTCTTGAGGAATATTGAAATGACTCGCGAGGATATCCTGATCAAATCCCCAATAGTCGTCCAGATTCGACCGGGCCTCATTTGTCATAAGGGTGCTGGATTCGCAGCCGAGTCTATTGCTCGGATTCAGTTCTGCATAACGCTGTCCTAACGCCCTTCTGTAGCAACCAAGGTGATTCGCGACTAATTGCTTGGTAAGTCCCGGTACGTTCATGACCCTAAGTATGCTTGTCGGACCTATGAAGTCGAGTCCTATCTGTCGAACTGCGTCCAAGAACTTGAGATGAAGCTCCGGGGGCCAAGTGAATTTCTTCTTCTCATCGTCCAGAGTGGCGTTGATAGCCTGCCGACTAACCTCTAACTCCTCTTGCACCGTATCTGATCTTACCGGAAGCTGTTGTGGAGGAGATTCATGGGCTTCGATGAGGTGACTCCGATCATAATGACACGTATCTTCTTCCTCCGAAGACACTGGTATAATTTCTGTAGGATCGATCTGCTCATGCGCGCCATTAGCAGGATCTGATTGTACCGGAGATGGCTCAAGGGAGCAGGGGGATAAATGAGCACCTTCCATCTTCGTAGAAGGCTTACCGGGGAACAATTTACTGAGGGTGGTAGGGCCACCGCAGTCAGGGCAGGTAATAGTATTGAGGATTTTCTCATACCACATGTTTTCCATTTGAAGGTTTTGGTTCTGCTCTTTTAGGGCCGTGATCTCCTTACGCCTGTGTTGGACACCTAGTCTGAAACGTCTATTCTGAAACCAAAAATGGATTCTCATAGGATTCATTCCCAGCTTCCGGCCCAATTCAATCTTTTGTTCCTCGCTTGGGCAAGGGCATTCATTGAAGAAAGCTTCAAGCTCCTGGATTTCTTTCCGAGCGTAGCGCTGGCGACTTTTTCTTTTCCGGGGTTGAGCGTCGTGGCCACTGCCGTCGTCACCACTGCGATCTTGATGTTCGTCACCGGCAATATTGAGTTCCATGGCCTCGATATCGAATTTGATTCTGGAGGATTTGAGGTCTTCCACGAACTCGTCACTCGGGGTTCTCTGTTCTCTTTTGTATACTCTCTCTTTCGATTTGTTGCCTCCTTTTCCTTGAAAGCTAGGTCTGTTCAGCGTTCCGTTTTTGAAACGACGGAACTGTTTACCTCTTGCTCAGCTTTCCGACACGAAGGGGTAACCAAATCCTTCCGCGGTTTCTTCGATAGTAGCGCTCGCCTTTCACTTTTCCTCAATAGTCATGCATGTTCATCACTGTCTTCCCTTTTTTAAGTGGCAGAGCCGTTCACTCGCCGCCCAGCTTTATGCGTGATGGAACAACCCAATCCTTTCGCGGTTTCTTCGATAGTTGCGCTCGCCTCTCACCTAAAATCAATAATGGTGAGACCAAAGGATCTTTTGCAGCTTTCATTTGGCTAGCCTGAAATCACGGACCAGGACATGTCTGATGATTCACGGGAGGAGCAGCCCCCGCTTTACATTAATTAACCCGGCTCCACAAGCATTATTGCTGCAACTTTTCTCCACTCTCGAGACGCTATAAAATGCGGAGTTGGTATTTGGGAGATTAACGCTCTCATATAATTTGCTTCCATCTTCTAATCGCTCCATTACACACCTCCCCGTCGAAAATGGCCTCTTCCCATGTTCACACTTTCTCAGCAGAAGCTTTGGCTAGATGGGAAGAGTTCTATAACCTCTTGGGTCGAGGCTATGCTCACATAGCTGATCATCCCGAAACCGAGGATGAAATCCGAGTCATGTTCGGGGACCTGGACATCACCTCCCTCGAGGGTACTGCGCTGGGGAGGGAATACATAATTTTTCCAACGCTCTTTACAAACTCTTTGGAGGTCTACCGCGCTGCTCACCGGGGACTTACCGTGGCTCGTGTCCTGCGAGCCCGTTATGAGGATCAGTCCGACCGCCTAGCGCTGGCTGACTACCTGGCTGACAGTCACAAAAAGGCTGTTGAGTTCGCCAAAGAGCGGGTTTCGACATTGCTTCGCGAGAGGAGGAACCTGGTGGAGGACTTAGCTCTATCCTTGGCTACCTATGAGCGTGATCGTCGTAATGCCTTGCTAAGGAATCGAAGCGAGTGGCTGGAAGAAAGGCTCAACGCCATAAATGAGGATATAACTCGTGAGAATGGACTTGTTCGGGACTTGAAAGTAGTCGCGGAAGATCACGAGACTCAGGTTGTTGCAGTCAATGATGAACGCAAACGCCTTCACCTCAAGCTTGCGGACCATGATACGCGGAGTGGTGCGTATAAACAAAGCATCCAAAACCTGGAGGGTCAGCTGGGCTCCTTTGTGTCTTTGATCAGGGCTCACTTCTGCTTTACTTTTCCACCCCAATGAATTATATGATCTGGTTTAGGCGAGAATGAATGAAAGCCCCTGTGTGTTTGTTTCAGCTTTTATATGATCCATTTCTTCGAGTATCCGGACATCTTAGACTTGGATGAGCCGATCCATAATAAGTCGAGTAGATGTGTTCTGATTTTCTAACTCGCTCATGATCAGATGAAAGAATAGCCTCAGACTTATCCAGGAAAAGATTTCTCTCTATTACCTATTTTTTACCTGCAAATGAAACGACCGAATCAGAAGGAATAATTTTGAAAAAGAAAGCATAAACCCCTTTCAATCTTATGCTTGCTCGTGATTAATAAAGACAAAAACTTTTACAAGGATTAATCTTGTGCGAAAAGTTTTTATCAATATTCCTCGAAGGAAAGCATACTATTGAAAGGAATGTAATTCACGATAATCGCTTTTGACCAATTTTGAGAAGAGAGAATTAGTCAAAAGTACGAGACATAACGACGCGTTTTAAATTTAATTGAAGATACGGCATCCAAATCAAAGCCGTTTTGTTAAGAACGAGGGCAATTTGGACATCTATCTCGTCATTAAATTCGAAACAATGCCGATACTCTTGATCAATTATCGTGGATTACCAGTGGCGTAACACATGCATGAACCGATTCAAGTGTATAATTCCTTCTAGCGAAATTGGGGTTGGATTACCCTATACGACCAAAAGGTCGTGCAAGACTTCCAATTTTAATTTCCTCTAAAGGAATTATAAACTGGACTTGGGAGTATTCGGATGATTAGAGAAAATGCCACTATCATATTCTAATGATCCGTCAAACGAAATACAACAAACTTCCCATCTGGATGTATACACCAGTAGATCCCTAATACAATCACTCTAAGGGGTGAGATAGAGAAAAACCTCAGTAAAAATAAACCCTATACAAGAGGATTAGTAATGGAAAATAAAACAAAGGAATGTGATCCTAACGTTCAAGGATGCCCCAAGCTCGATCTGTGACTTCCGGATCACTTGCCCCAACTCGTCATCTTCATTGGACGATATCTCAATAATGTCCATAGTAGGCTCCTTTGTTGCTCACTCGGTGTTCGCCATGGGATATCATCCTCCTCGTCTTCTATCAAGGACGTTTGGGAAAAACACACACATCTATCCTTGAAATGGCATTTAATCTAATCACCAGAATGCAATGAATGAAATGCCTATATTTATATGAACTGTAATAGATTTGAGGGATAGAGAGTCTTACCAACCAAACTCGTCGACTTATGTGCGGTTTTAGGTGTACCAACCGCCCAAAGACATGCGCATGAGACAAGTGATGGTAAACTTCTAAAAATCAGAGGGTTTGGCACCTAAGGTTAAGGTTCCCACCTCGAGTTCTAGAAAGAGCCGATTCCATTGCACAGTTATCGTTGCATTGGGACTCGATCCATAGTTCGAAGCGAGCGGAATTGAAAAGTGGATTACCCCGTGTTTTTCCTCACGGAGATTCCATTTTCAATTCCTTCTATTGTGTTCCTAAAGGCGGCGCCTGGGGTTTTAGGCGCGGTTGTGTGTGTCCATGTGTCGTGATCATCACAATGCAAGTCATGCACAACAGTTTATCAATCAGCACTTCAAATCATCCACACAACATACATTCCTACGCCCAACCTGCATAAAACAAAGTTAATCACAGACTACCCCCCTTATTACTCCAATCTGCAAAAACATATAACACCTATCATAAGCGGACTTACCTCACCTTTGAAAGCGCCTGCATGGTTAGAAAAATCACTCAGCGTTTTAATTACGGCCTAAGTCCACATGAGGTCTAGAATTATATGTTCTAGAGCAAGGTCCCCAGCGGAGTCGCCAGCTGTCGCGACCCGTCCGGAAGCGGACGCGGCTAATGGATTACCGATCGCGGGCCTTGGATCGGCGCGAGCCCTCCCAGGCCCATACCAAATCGCGGCGGGAGTATTTTTGAGGGATTCGACGATAAAAGTCGATCGCTTTCGACCTTCAGTGTGGTCGTGGTGGCATGTACAAATTGTACATGCATTTGGAGTCGCCACCGGTCTTTCTTGGAGGGTAGACCGGAAACCTTATTGACCGATTAGGAGAGATCGATCAATTCTGCGGAACCAGAGATTTTGGGTTCGGGGACTTGGTTACGCTGGTGTCATTACCAACGCCTTTTCGGTACCTAACGCGAGTGATTTCCTAGCTAAGAATTCATGCAGGCGCAATTTTAGGTAGGGTAGGTTTGGTTAAGGGTTTCATGCAAATTGGAAGACTATTCCTATCAATCACAATCAATTTAAATGAAAGCGCAATCAAGTGCATAAATACATCTCATCGATGCACATCAATTCCAGTCAATGGCCTCCTAGCATAGCCATAAGGGCTTATGAAAGGTGTGATTTCGGACCGGGGTAAAATGGGAAGATTTGGAGGCGATTTAGCCCGAAGGGCAAAATCGTCAATTTTTGGAAGACTTGGATACCGAATTACCCAAAATATTCCATGGCCAGTTGATTGTGGCCATTTCCCATTTTTGAGAATTTTTTTGGAATTTCTTGATTTTTCATCAATTTTTGGAAGACAATTCGCCCAAAGGGCGAAATCGTCATTTTAAGAAGGGTCGGGGTTCAAAACACCCGGAATGAGTCTTGGCCAGTTGTTTGTGGCCATTTCCTATTTTTGGGGATTTTCTTGGATTTTTTTAGAATTTTTTTGGAAGACGGTTTGCCGGAAGGGCAAAACCGTCATTTCTGGAAAGATTGGGGGTCAGATGACCCAAAACAGGTCATGGCCAGTTGAATATGGCCATTTCCTATTTTCTGGAATTTTTTAGAATTTTTCTGAATTTTCTGAATTTTTTTGAATTTTCTATGATTTTCTATTTTTTATTGATTTTTGAATTTTTTATTATTATTTGAATTTTTTTTAATAATTAAAATTATTATCCGGGCCGGGTTGGACCCGGCCCACGCCCAGATCCATGACCCAGATCCGGCCCGCACCCTCAGCTATCAAAACGGCGTCGTTTCGCCAAATGAGAGAGGACGCTCCAGATCCAGCCACGTGGCGCGCTCTCCACCGTCCGATCGATTTTTTAATATTATTTTTTTATCCGCGCGGCCCCCACCCAGCTGACGTGGCTGCCCACGTGGCACGCAACGTCAGCTTTGACCGCTGAATGCTGACCACCGGCGACTTCGCCGGAGAAGACGATGAACAGTGCTTTCTCCGGCGAAGTCGCCGAAAAGCTCGCCGGAGAAACACGAACCGCACCCAAACAAAGGTATTTTTCGCCCATTCTCACGGCGATCGACTCCCCGCCGGCACGACATCGATACTCAATAAAAACATGACATATTTTACGTGGGAAAGCGGCCAAACCGACCCCACCCGGACCGGCGCCGGTGAGAAAAATGTAAAAACTTCGTTTTCGCTCAAAACTCGATTCCGCTTGATCATATAACCTTCAAATGGAGTTTGGAAACTTACCTGAGTTCGCCCAATCCTCGGCGACAGCTCGAAGTCCTCCGTCGAGCTCCCGGTCCAAACCGTGACCGGCGAAGTTCCGGCTCGCATCCCCGGCGTATTTTCAATGCAAAATGAAGGCAAACACGAGCTTAGAGTCGGTGATATAACAATTTCTAGGCTAGCTTCGCGCGAAATGGGGCCCCGGGAGGCACGGCCGAGACTTGAAAAATATGGAACTCATTCAGGCATTCTGTCGAACAAGTAGCATGCGACGGTGGAATCGGAGTCTTTAGGGGAAATACCGACCTGCTTTGGCCCGTCCACGATGGCTGAAGCTCCGGCGGTACTTTCTGGAGGTCCTCGACGCTGGTTGTCTGTCGCTCTCTCCACGAACCGCCCAAACTCTCCCTCGGCTGAGTTCCTTGTACCATCGAGATTCCTCCCCTTTCATGGCCGACCGACGCCACTTTTTTCTCCAACAACTCGCCAAGACGCGAATATCGACGACTCCTTTTGTCCACCACCTTCATACGTTCTTCTCTTTCCCTCTTTTTTAAAAAAAAATGGACGTCCCCGTCCTCCCCTGCTTTTCCTTCGCTGACCGGTGGTGGGTCTGCAACAAAGTTGCAGACCCGATCGAACCGGGTCGGGTCGGGACTGACCCGACCGGCCCGGTTCGACCAAATCGGCCTAATTAGGCCCCAAATTGATCTATTTTCATGAAATTGATGGCAAAATCGGACTCCTTGACATATTTTCTATCAATTATGGGCACTTTGGAGGATCAATTGATTGAAATTTAGTGAAAACCCCAAATTGTCCCTAGGATCCAAAAATTAATTTCGCTTAATCGAAGGTGTAAATGATCGAATTAGCCCAAATTGAGGCCACCAATGGACTCAGCACGATGAAAAATATAGGGTAGAGGTGTTTAATTCGAATGGGTATGCCCATATGAAATTTAATTTCACAATTTGTGAAACCGGGGACTAAATTGAAAGAAATTTGTGCAATTAAGCCCTTTTGTTCAAAATTGATCAAATTGGAGGGTAAATTGACCCAATTGCACTTCAAGACTTTAGAGCCCAATGTCATAGCTTATAAAAACCAAGAATTGAAAATTAAAAGACTCGAAAAGGATTTTTTTTGCTCGGTTCGGGTTTATGTTTGTGATGAAACATAGTGACCCTAGCCGAATTTTCAAGATTTAAGGTGACACACTGAAGATGAAATTAAAACAAAATTATTGAATATTTTTGTGTATTTTTCTGACCACGAATGGTATTTTTCTGATTTTTTGGGTATTTTTATAATTAAATAAATTCGAAAAATATTATAAAATACCAAAAAATATTTTTTGTTCAAAATTGGTCTCTGAGTCTAGGCCAAGGCTTTCAAAGTTGATTTTGTGATTTTATGACCTTTTTTGATATTTTTAATTAATTTTAAAGAATAAAAATCACAATAATAAATGGTAAAAAATCAGGTGTCAACAGTACCTACCCAAGAGGGCTAGACATCGCCAATGCAGATGGTGAGCGGGAACGAGTACGAAAGTCTCAAGTGCCATCAAACACAAGATCCTTTTCGCACATTTTCCCTATCTAAGGTAACCTAGGGGTGGTTGCAGTCGGGGTTTGACCGCCAGTGTGTGCAATGTGTCGTGATCATCACAATGCAAAGTCATGTACAGCAGTTTGTATCAAAACACCGCTTCAGTATGTGCATAAAAATAAACATACATTCACAACTCCAACCTGCAGGAAAAAATGTCAACAATCACTCCAACCCTTATTTCTCCAATCTGCAAAAACATCTAACACAATGGTTAGTGTACGTACCTCACCTTCGAGAGCATCTGCAGAAAATAAGGTCAAATAAACCAAACAACTTTTTAATCGGCTCAAGTCCTCTGGAATTCGTAACCAGAGATTCTGGTTTAGAATAAGTCCCCAGCGGAGTCACCAGTCTGTCGCAACCCTCCCACGAGCGCCTTCTATGACTAGCGAGGGTTAATGGGCCGTCCGATGTTGTATGATCGGACGCGGGCCTCTCCCAACGTCCATTACCCAAATCGCAACTGCTGGATATACGTGGTCGACCTTCAGTGTGGTCTAGTGACATGTGATAAGTGTACATGCCAAGGAGTCGCCACCAATCGTTTCGTGGAGGGTACGATCGGAAACCCTATCGAATAGTTGGGAGTGGTCTATTCGATTCTGCGGAAACCAGAGAAATGGGTTCGGGGACTTAGTTACGCCAACTGTCAGAGTTGACGCCCTTTCGGTACCGAAGCTGAATGGTTTATCTGATCATAGGATTTCATACAGATGAGTGGGGTACAAATCCTAAATTTAGGAGTTCATACAGATGGGAATGGCTACCCTATCACTCACAATCATTAAAGGTAAATGCGCAAATCAAGGATCCAATACATGCGGATAAAACACATGAAATCAGCATGGTATCCCTAATGAGGCCCTATTAGCCTAGAGAAATATCAATCAAAGCTTAGGAACGATTTTGGCATGATTTGCCCATGAGGGGCAAAATCGTAATTTTGAGCAATTCGGGAAAATTCATCTCTAAAGGGTAAATCTGTCATTTTAGATGAATTAGGAAGTCAAAAGATAGAGGAAATAGGATTGGCCATCAATCCAATCCATTTCCTATTTTTCGGGAATTTCCAGGATTTTTCTGGGATTTTCAAGTGATTTTACCCTTTGAGGGGTAAAGTAGTCATTTGGACAAAGACGAGAACTGAAAATCTCAAATATTAGGGTTGGTCGTCCACCTGACCCAAACCCTAACTTTAAGCAATTTTCAGAACTCGATTGAGACAAGAAAGACAATTTTCCCATTGAAGGGCAAAATTGTCATTTTGAGAAAAGGGACAGGACTCGAAAACCCAAACTTAAGAATTGGTCGCCTACTCGACCCTAATTCTTACCTTGGCATTATCGGCCTTATCTCGCATATACAGCATAGGCGACTTACCCCTAAAGGGTAATGTCGTCAAGTCTCGGAAGATCGGATAAAAAACCCCAAAAATAGGGTTGACCAGTTGTCTGTGGTCAACCCTTGATTTTTTGGGGGGTTTCTGGAATGTCTAGGATTTTTCCACAATTTTTTGGATTTTCTGGAATTTTCTATCATTTTTTTTATTTTCTAGGATTTTTCTGATTTTTTTTATTTTTTAAAAAAATCATTTTTCGATTTTTTATTTAAAAAATGTTATTCGGGCCAGGTTGACCCGACCCACTCGGGTCGGAACCCGGCCCAGACCCGGACTCGTGAAACCAAACACGCCAAAACGACGCCGTTTCCCATTTTTTATTTTTCTGATTATTCGGCTTTGATCTGACGGTCCCTAATGGACCACGTGGCTAATCCACGATCTTTGGATTGACCTATCAAATCCTACGGTTCAGATTGATTGAAGACTTGACCAGGGCCGCCCGATCTAATTACTTAAACCTACGGCTATGATTAGAACATGGGACTTGATCTGGACCGTCCATTCTCATTAACCCAAAACGACGTCGCCTGACCATTCACCTGAACGGCGCCGTTTCTGTTCTGATTGATTTTTCAATTAAAACTTTTTTGGGATAATTCTAATTTCTAATCGAACGGCCACCATTCATTAGACTCGATTAACCTGAGCCGTTGGATCTACCTATTCGAATAACAAACTCCCCAACGGCCTGCTGACTAATCATACACGTGGACCAATGGCCGAACGCCAACTAGGAGTTTGACCCGCTGACCATGACACGTCATCTTCGTCTTCAACCTCCCTACTCTGAGGGAGCGAACGGCTATGCTTCTCCGGCGACGATCCGACGGTGGATCCTTGATGAAATCGCGCGAGACCAACGCCAATCGACTCGAAATCGCCTCTAGTCTAACATATCTACGAACCGAAGCATATAATTCGCGGAATCAGGAGTATCAAGCAGAGCGCCGAGTACGGCCATGGGAGTTCGATTGCTTGATTAACATAAAATCATTGCAATTCCATCCTAGGATAGTATTAATGGATGCTCAGGAGACTTACCACGAGCTCCGATCGATTGAGCTTGCTCGGCCCAGATTTAGCTGGGCAAGTATGAACAGTACTCGGAATGGAGGCCGGGATTGGGAGACTCAATTCATGGTGTTTAAGCAAGGTCGATGCAAAAAAGATATGCGACGATGGTCAGTGATGTTCAAGGAGTGAAACGCACATAATAATCGAAAGAATGAACAAGAAATGCAAGATCTGCCATTGAAGCTCAATGAAGAACTCGAAGTTGTGACT
The DNA here is from genome assembly GCA_021437785.1 of Rhodomyrtus psidioides. Lineage (NCBI taxonomy): Eukaryota > Viridiplantae > Streptophyta > Magnoliopsida > Myrtales > Myrtaceae > Rhodomyrtus > Rhodomyrtus psidioides. The sequence continues at coordinate 869,438 of JAILYB010000082.1, forward strand.
TACCTATTTCCGCGATCTTAGGCTATATGGTCGGTGGCGATCGCTTCCTGGCACACTGGACGAACTCCCGACGGTCTTCTTTGGCTTTGGTTTGGCCGGAGACGGCCCAACCAGCGCCTTCCAATCGAGCTTAAGTTCTCGACGACGGGGGTCGGAGAACGAGCTATGCCTTGCGTTCTCTCTCTCTCTCGCGCGATTCTGTTCCTCTTTCCTCAACTGAATCCCCTCTCTCTTTCAACAGAAAGCGATCATGAGCTTATATAGCTCTTGGGAATTTTGGCGCCGAAATGGGAGGTTGGGCAGTTGACCTTCGCACGTGAGAACACGTGCGAAATGGTCACCGTCGACCGGCAATCGATGGGTATCAAATGGTCATTCCGTTCGGGACCTCTGGTGATCGCATTTGTCACGAATTTGGACTAATTTCATCTGAGCTTTGTCGTTGTTGACTTTTGCAGGTGCCGGGGCTTTGACCGGCCGATTACTCTCCGTTCCGGCGACGTTGGATGGTGTTGTTGGTGTCGATCGACGGAGGAAGATGAGAGGAACAAAATGCCCACCATTCCCCTTTCAATTAGTCACGAATTGACCTTCAATTTGGTCTTCAAAACTCGGTCTGTCACTGTTCATTCGCGCGAGCGTTTTGGGGAAGAAGAAGACACTGTTCTGCACCGGTTCGACCGGTTCAACCGGCGGTCAGATCGGTCCGAACCGATCCCGACTTGCAATTTTCCAAATTAAATCCAAATTAACAGGAAATTTTTGCAATTGAACCTCATAATCGAATCTAGGGCATGAATTCTATCAAAAAATGTGATTTTTCCCAAAAGTTCATATCAATTTCAACAAAAACCCCAAATTTCCTTTTAATTGCAAATTGGGAATTATGCAATTGAAGGTTCAAATGATCAAATTGGGTCAAATTACCTATGCCAATCGATTCAAAATGGTGAAACCCATTGGGCAGTATGTTTAATTTGCAATGATAGCCCTTGAATTGAAAGTAATTTCAATTATGCTCAATTTCAAGGACTAAAAATGCAATTTTAGTATGTAATTTTGCTAAATTCGTGCAATTGAGCAATTTGTACAAACAATTGGGCTAAATTGCAATAAGGGACAGTTAGAATGGATGTCAAGACCCTAGAAAATGCCAAAATTGCAAATTAAAAGACTCGATTGACATTTATTTCTCAAATTCAATAGTATGGGTTACAAAGGAACACCATAATTGAATCTGATTTTGGATTCTTTGTGAGGTCAAAAATGCAAGAGATTAAAAATAAAAATATTGGCTATTTCTTTATATTTTTGTGACCTCAAATGCTATTTTTCTTGATTTTTTGAGTATTTTCCTATTTTCTAAAAATACTAAAAAATGTAAAAAATATGAAAAATTATTTTTTGGTCAAGAATGGTTCCTTGGGCTTGGCCAAGGCCACCAAAGTTGATTTTGTAATTTTTTGACTTTTTATGAATTTTTTGTGATTTTTCAAAAATTAAACTGAAAAAGACTTGGTCAAAAATCAGGTGTCAACAGAAACTTCGCTGCGAGTTAATTGTCTTGATTTGTCCTGGATCGCGTGATTGAATCGCCATGGATGTGTTTTGTACGAGCTTCAGTACGAGTAGATTTGTGAATGATATTGCCTGATATTAGAGTATGTTGTTCCCGGCGTTGAGACGAGACGAACGGCATCGGTCTCGTCGTGTTTGGCTTAGAATCCACCGTTGGATCATCGCCGGAGGCTCTTGGCCGTTCGTTACAGGTGGAGGTTGCTTAGCAAAGAAGATGATGATGTGGCAGTCAGTAGGTCAATGTGCTGATGTGGTGCGGACGTGGTGTTGACGTGGCTGCCACGTTGTCGTTGTAAAATTTGCAAAATATGAAAATAATAAAACCCAGATCGAATGGTTGGTATTAGGCCACGTGTCACGATCTAGGATTTTTCAAAAATTTTAAATGATTTTTCTGATATTATAAAATCCTTTTTTAAGAAAAAAAAATATACATCGGACAGTCGAGAATTAGTCTCGCCATTTGATCTTGGCCGTAGGTTTAGTACGCGGATCGAACGGCTGAGAGTTAGTCTCCCTGTTTGATCTTGGTCGTCCGTTTCAGTAATCAGATCAAACGACATAGGTTTAGTCGTCACTCGATCGTGGCTGTAGGTTCTAGTCGACTGATTCGAGGGCGGTGGCTTAACCATGTGGGAAAATCTGGACCGCAGGATCAATAATTAGAATTTTCAAAAATTCGAAAATTCGTGTAAAAATAAAAAAAAAATCCTAGAAAAATCCAAAAAAATCAAGAAAATTTGTAGAAAATTCCTAGACACTTCAGAAATTCCCAAAAATTGAGGAATGACTATCGACGACTGGTCAATCCTATTTTTAGGATTTCTTATTTGTTCTTCCTGAAATGACGATTTTACCCTTTATGAGTAAATCGCCTCCGTTATATCGGAGATAGTTCGAAAATGCCGAGATTAAGGTTAGGGTAAGTTAGGTGGTCAATCCTTCTGCTTAGGTTTTCGAATCTCGTCTTCTTTCCTGAAATGACGATCTTACCTCTCAAAGGGTAAATCGCCTTCAAAAATTCTAAAAAATTCTAAAAATTGTCGAAAAATGGAAAATGGATCGGTTAGGTGACCAATCCTATTTTTGACCCCTTTTGACTCCATATTTCTTTTGAAATGATGGTTTTGGCCTTTTTGGCAAACCGTCCATGATTTCTTCAAAATTACGATTTTGCCCCTCTTGAGTAAATTATGTTTAAATCATTCCTGAGCCTGAATTAACACTTCTCTAGGCCAATAGGGTCTTACTAGGGATGTCATGATGTATTCATGTGATTTATCCGCATGTCTTGGTTCCTTGATTTGTGCACCTTCCTTTATGGATTGTGAGTGCTATGGTAGTCACTCTTATCTGCATGAACTCCTAGATTTAAGGTTTGTACCCTATTGATCTGCATGAAATATTAGGTTAGATAATTCAGCCAACATAGGTACCGAAAGGGCGTCAACTCTGATAGTTGGCGTAACTAAGTCCCCGGTGTCATTTCTTTGGTTCTCGCAGAATCGAATAGAAGCTTCCAACTATTCGATAGGGTTTCCAATTGTACCCTTCATGAAACGATTGATGGCGACTCATTGGCATGTACACTTAGCACATGTTACTAGACCGCACTGAAGGTCGAGCACGTATACCTCCGTTGCGACTTGGGTAAGGAGAGGCCCGCGTCCGACCTAACCTGGACGGCCCATTAGCTCTCACACTCGAAGAGCGCTCGAGAGGGTCGCGACACCCACCGCCGTCGTCCACCATTGTCACCAGCCGCCGCCGACCATAGACGCCGAAGATTTTGTTAATAATGTTTCAAAAGTAGAAATTTTTAACCGTTACCAAATGAATTTCTCTGATCAAGAGTCAATCTGGAGCAGAAGTAGAAAAAATCAACTTCTACTTTTAAGGAGAAATAGAGAAATCAACTTATGGCCAGAAGTCACTTCTTGGCAGAGAAGTGTTGTCATGCGCAACCTTAGCGGACAAAAGAAGAAAACTAAAGGGAGTTCGTCCCATGAACACGAAGAGGCGGAAAAGGAGAGGAGGACTTTTCTTTTTTTCTTTTTTTCTTTTTTTGGCGCGGTTGATCCGGACGTCGAATCAGCTCCAATTTTTATAACGCTGGGTAAGTATTCAAGCATATTATTCGTCTAATCAAAGTAATTTTTTAAGTTAGTTCGTGAGCTCAGAATTATGTTAATTTGAGCTGCGAAGTCCGATTGAGGTGTTATCGACCTGTGAATATGCATGGGAATAAAAGTTTGAGGTGCCACAGAGCCTTAGGCTTGGACAGAAATCGATTCCAAAGTACAGTTTGATTGGATCGAATGTCCAAAGGTTCTCGTGCTAGTTGTGCGTAACGGACAATACGCCGTAAAGGGAAAAGATGAACGTCGTTGTAAACAAGCTTCTTCGTTAGCGCTTTGGAGTATCCATCATAGGTTGATTTTCATCTGGTACTATCTCTTTTTTGAGTTTGCAAACTCATATTTCAAAAACGAAATGGTTTAGACATGTTGTGAGTTAAGAAAGAGCCTATTTCTTGCATAAATTGGATCGAGCATTTTTAATTGTATGGAAAGTTATCTTTAGATAATAGTCTAAACGGATTGCCTACAAATGGGTTTGCGATACCTTTCGTAAAAGTCTCGCGAAAAGTCCTTGACTTTAAATATGATTTACTAAAGTTATTTTTTTTTATGGATTGAGTTGCGGAAAGTTATATGTTCATATTACTCAAATTGATTCTTGGGATGATTTCTCGTTTTGGTCGTGATTCATTAGAGATTAAGATTTATGAATTATGTCCATGTCGCCATGATTATGTCTATTTTTTTTTGGGGGGGGGGGGGGGGGGGGGAATAGCTAGGCCAAACCACCGGCTGATATCGATGGTAGACCTAGCCAGGGGGGTAAACTCGGTCGCCTTTATCACGACATTAAACGTGACCACAGTTAAATGTTGAGCATTAGATTAGTCAATAGAGTAGACCATGGACGTTTGCCTTGATTGAGATTGATCGATGGAATAGATCATTAATGGTTAAGTTGTTATAGAGAGTTCATATTGTTACGTGAAAAGACTTATTGAAAAGATACTATCCACTCTTGATATTTTATTTATATATTACTCTAACTTTGGGATTGACCATTGATGATATCTTTTATAAAAGTGCATAGCGAATGTTCGATTTGTTTAGAAGAGATAAGTTATTCACTAAGCTGTGGTTGTTCACTCCATTCATCTTAATTGCTTCCGTTATTCAGCGAACCCGCAAATAGGACGAGAGCGTTATCGTTATCGGGAGGACATTTTGATAATGGGGACTTGTGGTATGAGTTGTATATGGAAGAAGCATTTCTAAGTTCGTTTTTTATGGATATATTATAGAAAAACTCTGATATTGTGATCAGGTAATTTTTTTATCAAACTATATGAATATATATACTTCGATCTCATATTGAATTATGGTTATGTTTCAGCTTGCATCCTTTGGATAATAGGACGCCTGCCCCTATTTTTTATATGGAGGAACACCGGCATGGACGTGTATTCAAGGTCGGTTTTGGAGGAAGACGGCGAGGAGGCCCTTAAGCAGGCCGCGCTCGAGAAGCTCCCCACCTTCGACTGCCTCAGGAAGGGGGTGCTCACAAACTCCCGCAGCTGCGGCAACGGGCACGACATTGGAGACCTCAGATTTTCCCTACCGGAAGAACTAGATCGAGCAGTTGGTGAGGATTGCGGAGGAGGACAAGGAGAAGCAGGGGTAAGAGGAAGAACAATCAAGAACCGTCACCTATTGGTTCTACCCCGAATCCATGCTGGCCATAATGGGTAGTTCCCTTTGAATTTCAAGAACATAATAAGCAAGTAATTTTCCCTGAAATGAAGCTGAGAGAGAGATAGAGAGAGAGAGTGTGTGTTTTACTTACAAGCTACCAGACCGTATAAAGAATAAATACATGTGTGCTTTATATAGTGCAAGTATCAGATTTCAAAGAAGCGAGGCGACGTAATCATCAAGAAAGAAGAGCCATGTATAGCCTACTATCAAATGTTCGAGCCCCTTATATGATCTTCCTTATAATCAGAGGTCAAATTATTGAGTGAATGCGGTTCACCGCATTGCTCTGCTAAATCCACGAGACGGCCATTACAGCAAGAAGCATCATCATCCACGACAGCGCCCGATAACTCCTCGAACAATTCGGTGCGCCCGCCGGTCCTGTCGAAGCCAGCATCGCGCGAGACATGCTCAGTAAAGATATCAGGCAAAATCGCAAGGATAAGAAGCTAAAGCAACCTCTCAAGTCGTTTACAGCCCATTGAACGTTATCTGGGCTACGTGGAAGAGGGAAATTTTCCGGTCGGGAATGGGCCACGACTTATTTACCATTTCGCGGTGGGGCTGAAGGAGATGGCGGGGATGAATTACCATTTCCAGGCGAGGCGGAAGATTTCAGAGACGGCGGCGGGGGCGCCGTGGCCGTCGCCGGCTGTCCCAGCCTGAGATTACTGCAGTCTGCTCCCAAATTGCCTAAACACAGTAGGAACGAAACGTACAGTTAGAACTACAATAGCCGGTGCCGCAAGTTACAAACCGTCTGCATCTTTTCGGGCCATCTATTGCCAAGATGAATGTAAAAAGCATGTGGGAATCAGATAGAGAAACTCACATTTTTGCACGCAGGCGAAGGTGGGCAATCCTAGCATATTGGCCGAGCCCTGGTGACATTCGCACTTGTAACTACTCCCGCTGGGCACACACTCCCCGTCGCCACACTGCACGACCAAGCAAGCTGCAATGACAGCAACGAACATATAATGAATTCTCAGAATGAACAGATTATGTTGCCGGATGCACAACCAAAAGGAGAAAAACTTACGGAGGGAGAAATTAACCAGTGGCGGCAACACCGGCGGAGGCGGGGGTGGAGGTGGCACTGGAGGTTCGCCGCCGCATTGGTAATTGATGGTGCCTGTATTGTTCCCGAAAACTTCCCGTGAAATCTTGTTCTCTCTCTCTCTCTCTCTCTTTCTCTTTTCCCCCTTTTCCCTTTGTTCTGTTCTTTTTGTTGAATAGCTCAATATCCTATCGCTCGTGAAAAGTTTACAGAAACAGACTTCTAAAGGAAGTTGCGTGCGTACGAAGATGGTGATATGAACGATAGCTAGTCAAAGAGCACTTGTTTTAGTGATCTTATACAAATGCATGATGTAATTTTTTCCTTTATAGCTTGTCTAACGATTTTCTGTTTCCAAGTTCAAAAGAATCCCTCGAGACGCGTTCGGACAATTCAATCAAGTGAGAGGGATCTAGACGGTTTCATTACATGAGGAAAAAGCATCAATGTAATAAGTTCAAGACTTATTGAGTACATTATGATATGGGGGGGGAGAGAGAGAGAGACTGACAGTTAGGCACGATGCAGGAGGGCCAGACCAAGGGGCCCAGCTGGGGCATGCTCCACCCGGAGTTACAGTCGCATGTGTACCCGGACAGCACGGCCGGGTTCTCCTGGCATGTCCCCATGCCGCAGTTCGCCGTCCCACACTTCCCTTCCTGATCTGATCACATCATTTCCAAGAAACCCAATTCGGTCAAACAGATAACGACCATCAAATGCGAAAAGACAAGGTATGGAAATCACCATGTCGGGTTGACATCAACTGGGAAGACGACGTCGGGGTGCAAATGCAGGTGAGGAAGAGGATGAAGATGACGACGAGGAGCCCCATGCTTCTGCTCCTTCCACAGACTCTGCACTGCCGTAGAACCCAAGAAGATCTATTTAAACAAAAAAGAAAACCGAAAGATCTTCCGTACGAAGCCGCGTGGAAGTGAAAAAGCACGTCCCTAGGGAACATCAATGCCTTCGATCTTTCTCTCTCTTCTTCTTTGTTTTGTTATGGCTAAAGATTGTTTCTAGTCCATGGAATTCTCGTCTCAAGCTTTCCGTGTCCAAAGAGAGTTTCGATTCCCATGTTGGAAGAGGCGACTTAGGTAGTATCGCATGTGGGAGAGAGATGGGTGAACAGGGCGGGACAAGCAATGGAGTTTGACAAAACAGGACGTTCATATCAGTGTGATCAGTACCTCCGGACAGAACAGTGAACTTACCAATACAGGAGTACGACTTCCCAGTTTCAACAGGAAAAGGATATACTGATTTCAAAATATCGGTCAAAAATTTCACCTGACCATGCTCCTCCGCGAATGGCTCGCTCGAGCAGGCAACGAGATGAGACAATGCCAATAACAGGCCGTCTTATAAGCACCACCAGATGACACCCCGAAATAGCCATTGGAACTTTTTTCCAGCTCTAGGAGCATCGAGACGTCTCCCAAATTTCTCTTCCTCTGTTTTTCACAAAAAGGATTTGCTCAAGAATGTCTTTTTACTACCATACTTGGCTACCTACCATACCGTTTCGAATTTCCTGAACGATGAAACATTTCTGCCTGCATTTAGTGTCAAACCTGTTTGACAGTACAAGCCTGTGCGCGAAGCACCATTTTGCAATAAGATCAACAAGAACTATAAAAACCACTGGTTGCTATAATGTACCAGCCACGAATGTGGCACAAATTGGGCAATAGACACCAATGTTCCAATTGTTCCAATTGAAGGCTAAAAGAACCGCTCATTGTACCATTCCATCCCTCACCAATTCCTCCAATCCCTTCTTCAACCTCTCCGCAGCGGCGCTGCAGTCGCTCTCCACCAACCCTCCAAAGGATATTCTGAGATTCCCGGGACACCCGCACGCGCTCCCGGGAATAGTCACGACCCCATGCTTATGAGCGAGCCAGCGAACAACCTCAAAGTCATTGACAAAATTGTTGGGTAGCTTCGCCCACAAATAAATGGCGCCCTCTCCGCCTTTAACCGCGCCTTCCCCAAGAGGAGAGAGAGCTTCTACGACAATCTCCCTGTTCTTGATGAGAGTCTTCACGCGCTCTGTGACCCACTCAGGTCCCGCTTCCAAGGAGTATAGGGCTAGATGTTGAGAGATGATCGAAGCGCATATGGGGATATTGTCCTGAACTTTGAGGAGTTGGGCTGCGAAACCTTGAACTTCTGAAGGATATGCGATCTGTGAATTGCAATCACCAAATCGGTCCTTAAGAATGACAATCCATCGATAATGTTTAACTCATCCAATAAGAAGGAAAGATTGGCCCCATATGTGCGTTCAAGTCAAATAGCATAAACTCAAACTCATGATTCTCCTACTAAATGAGAGCATCCAGAGTACCTATCATTTATGCTTTTCATTTAATCCAGAAGGATGTGCTAAAGTGATCCGGGGTGAAGATTAAGTAATGACTCACTGATCAATATGCTTATATTTACGGTCAAACCAATTCGACATACTGTTCCCCGTGAAATGGAAAAGAGAAAGCGCTTAATGTTCATAAGAACTCATTCAATTATGCAACAAAGCAACTTACATATCCAACTCGCCATCCCATCATTCCATAGGCTTTGGAAAAAGAAAAGATGTTGACAATATGATTTCCTTCAATGCAAGTGTGCTTAAGACCATCATACATAAAGTACCTGAAAAAACAAAATGATCACTTTCACTTACAAGCAGCATGAAAGGAAACCACCGACAAAATTAGTACATAAACAATTTTTAGCCAACAGATTGGATTGCAGAATCTTAATAGCCAGATTTCAGTTATGCAGACAGAGGCCACAAAATGACATGACTTTACTCCTGGCATACGTGTGTAACATGCCACTACTCTAGGAAAAAGAAGAGCTTGTAAATTTTTGCACAGACAGAGACTAACTAGAAATGTCACCTTTGCTTGTAAATCACCTCAAAGTGACCTCTAGGTAGAGAATATCATCACATTCAGACGCTCTGTGGATAAAGAAAAGACAAGCATTTAATATAACTAGGACTTACTCATATGTATTATCGACAACAAGCCATGCACCAGCCTCCTTACAAAGATCTGATATCCTCTACTAGGAAAAAGAAAACAACAAAGTTAGATAATTGAAGTAGAACTTGGTTATCTAGTCTTGACCTCTGCCAAGACAGTGCATTAGAGTTTTCCCCCCCCCCAAAAAAAAAGAATTATTGATTTTGTGTCCTGGTAGCAACTAATAGGCCACAGAGAGAGAGAGAGAGACCTTAAGAAGAGGCTCAGGGATGTAGGTGCCAGATGGATTTCCAGGATTCACAACTGTAACAAGCTTTGGGACAGGTTTGGTTTCGGATAGAGTTTTCTCTAACCAATCTGCAGTTATAGTAAATTTCTAAGTACTCCTCCCACAAAATACATGGAGGAGATGTGCAGCAATCATTCAAATCAGCAGCATCCAGTGAAATTAAAAAACCTTCAAAACCTATTGACCATATACAGATGGATTGCTAACACGTTTAACATTATTCTGAAATGAATAAATAAATAGTAGTAATTAACACCCTCAGAGAAGACTCAAGCAACTTCTTCACATAATGATAGTTTGACCCCCATAAGAAACATACAAGCTTCAGAAGCTTATGACATTTGCATATGGGTACATCTCTCAATGTGACTACTAAAAGAAATTTTAAAAAGAAGATTGTCAACCAGCACTTCACAGAGACACACGGGAATGCAGATTTTTCAGTCTTACTTATCACAAAAGCAGTCTCTAGGATGAATTCAGTAATCACTAAGGGGTCCCCCCGTAATGTACAGTAATATACAAGTACAAACGAAAAACTGTACTTCTAGTTTCTTCACTGAGAGGACAATCATGTCAATAAACAAACTAGTGGGGAGAAGAAATGTAATGACACTAGTGGAATGCCAATACTAACGAATGATCATCAACGGTCTAGGGCATGTCTGGATAGACTTTTACATTTTACTTTTCGCTCAATCTAAACATAGGTACACGCACTTGACTTTTTTTAACCTGAAATTTTTCACAACATATAAATGTTGACACATAAATTCACACACGACTTTTTTTTTTTTAATTACATAAAATATGGAAAATATTTTGAACTTCTTTTTTTTTTTTTTGGGGGGGGGGGGGGGGGGGGGGGGGGGGGGGGGTTGTAATTGCACTTAACATTCCAAAAAGTAGAAAACAAAACAGGCCCTAAGCACCTATTACATGAAGATTCACAGAATATCTCCAGTAAAACTAACCTGCATCAGGATAAAGAGTCTCCGGATCACCAGGACCAACCAAAATATCAGTGACCCCTGTCATCTGGAAGGACATGTATGCATTAAAGTAATATGGCGCAAACATTATGACAGAGTCACCTGCGTCACATAACGTGAGAACAAGATCCACAAATGCCTGGCAGAAGAGAAATGAACAGATTATATGTTGGTCAGAATCATTTCGTCAGGGCGTAATAGACCAGAGTTGGTCACTCTTCACTTGAAGAAAAATACTATACAAGAAAAGAGAAATGCACTTCCACAAACCTGATTTGCTCCAGAAGTTACCACCACTGAAGATTTGTATAATTTATTTTCCCGCTGCAACTGCAAAGCAAAAGAAAGCAATTCGAAGGATGCCACCATAAGCAAACTCGTCTTTAAATTTCCTAGTCCTGGAATCTTTTAGCATGAATAATAAATAAGAGGTCAATGCAATATGCATTAAAATGTGTACCTTCTTTACCAATGCCTCTCTGAGTTCTGGCATACCTTCATCAGCACCATAACGGCTGATAGAAGGCTCCCAAACAAGCTCTTTTACCTTGTTCAGTGCATCCTTGGGTGGTTGCCAATAGACCACTCCCTGAGCACAACGCAAGAAAAAAGGGCAAATTTAACAGCTAGCATTTCGTAGGATATTAAACCTTATGTGCCAAAAGAAAAAGAAACTCCACTCAAAAGCCCTTCCCCAATTAACAAGGAGATTTCAAAGTAGACGTGTTCTGATCATTAAATAGATTAAGATACGATTGTCAATGGCAGGCAAGAGGATACACCAGAGTCAATAGATTCTTCACATGACCTGAGGAAAATGCCTCGTTAAGCAGGGAACACACAGTTTGACGCTTCAAGTCCATAGGCAATCATTTCTGTTTCTGTGGGTATCTAAATGAAATGAAAGCTTAATCAACATTTCTATTAGTGTGCTTCGAAGAATGAGCACAAAAATAAACACTGAAATGCAACACCAATGTTATTTATAAGAGAAGAAATTCCCCCATTTTCAGAAAAAGGATCATGGATAAAACTCATTCAGAAATTGAGGCAAACTAATAAGCCCCTGAACGCTCATCTATGCCTCTCACACACATTGACTAGTTGAGTCGATCACATGTAAAACCCAGGCTGCAATATGGACTGGATATCAAATTCTCGCCAGGAATCTAGTCCTCAAAATATTACCCAATCCAACAATGAACGAAAATCAATTCGTAGAAGGTGGACATTTTTTATTTATGTTTCTCGAAATTGTCGAGTAAAAAAAAGACCTTTTTATGCTCTAGGCACTTCTACAAATGCATTTCCCACATGATTTTCCGCTTGGCCCTTTTCGAGAAACCTAAAACGCCTTTCCCTAAACCAGAACCGACCCCGCTTCACACTAAAGCAAAAGAAAGACACTACCTCCATTTCCCAACAAAATTTGGCCATTTTACTCTTGAACAACTGAAACAGATCACAAAATGCATTCTCAGTTCTCAACACCAACACAATCATCAACCACCACACAAAAACAAAAAGAACACACTGTCCCACTTCACAAGAAGAACTAAGTTGAAACAAACCTGAGCCAAAGACATGGCATTTTTCGCTCCTCGAATCACCTCTTGTATCTGCAACAGAAAAAATCAACTTGGTACAGTATTTCACCCAAATTGAAACAATTGAGAAATCCCAGGAGTTGCTTTGCCAGTTAAAACCAAATTGATACGAGGACAGAAGGAAAAATTCCAATCGAAGTACCTGAACCATTACAGGCATGTCAGTCTCCAAAGCCCTCTTCGCAAGCTTTCCAAATGAACCCATCTTTCACCCTCTTCGTTCCACAGCTACACGAATCAAGACACGGGCCCTGCGATTTCCAGATAATGGAGTAAATCTGGAAAGTCTTGCCTCCAAAGTTTTGGTCCAGTGGGAAACCAGAAGATGGTCAGCTTTTCTTGACACCAAACCAGTATTATCTGATCAACTTGCCGCAAAGTTCACACAACTTTCCGTGCAAAGGAGAAATACTAAGATAGGCAGAGGCGAGAAAAGACAGAGCACTTTTGATCGTAGAAGCATTTGGCGTTTTATGCGCTTCATTGACTCTCACTTTTGTCCCTTTCCACCTAATCCTCGGAAATTTAAGAATTTGTTTATGGTCATAAAAAGGCAGATTTAAAAGACAATTGTTGTCTAAACTTTTAACTAATCTACTAGATTTTTGCACGCATTTTCGACTAAATGCTAACAAAAAAGTTTTTTTTTTAATCCCATGTAATCATGTGAACTAATAAATATATTATTAGGAAATGAGAGTGGACAGATAAGTTAATGACTAAATTTTTAGTTTTTTTTTTCACCAATTTTGCATTGGTTCCCTTTTAACTTTTATGTAGAATAGATTTAATCAAATTTAGCCTTATAGCCAAAAACTTCAAAAAGAGAATCGAGCCATTTTTCGAGTAAGAATTGAAACCGATCAATTTCAAGAAATTTCAAGTTTGCTTCCTAGTTACGATTTTATCAAAATCGAGGTCTACAGGGTCGGTTCTAGATCTCCACAATGTAACAGCTAATTTGGGAAACATCTCCCTTTTTTTACAACTGAATTGGTTGATGATATGCTTTTCAACAACCTAAATAGTGAATAATTCGGAATCTTTGACTGAATCATACATTTAAACTCTTATTACTTCTTCCGGATCCACTATTTCTAACATGTATTATTACTCTCTCTCTCTCTCTCTCTCTCTCTCTCTCTCTCTCGGTCTTCCCTACCGATAAGATCGACATAACTTATCATACGACATCATGCAACTCTGAAGGTCCTGTTCTTCCTTTGGAGATGGAGCTTTTACCCGATACACTAAACAAGGCGGTTTACGTGTCCTTAATTTGCTTTCAAAGTAAATTTCTGAGAGATCAGTCACTAGTTAGATTTGTTTTGCTCCTTGCATCATATTCTCATTGCGGTAGAAAAGCAGAGGAGCCGAGGAGGGCGAGAATCTCTCAACGTGATCGAACAAAGACAGGGCAATCATTCACCGCGTTTCTCGCACGCAAACAAAGGAAACTTGACGAATTTCCCATGTGACAGTAATAATTATAGATAGCCTCGAACCGATTCCGATGTGTATGATTTCGGTTTCCGGTCTCTTGTCGGATTATAAAGTCTGTTCTGACAAAAGCCGTCCACCCCGTGACCAAACAGTCTCCACGGATTTGGGGTCAACAAAGCGGACTGCCCGGACCGGACCGGGACCGGTGGTCCGGTTCCCAGTTCTAGAGGGGTCCGGTCCCGTTCCAAGTTCCTAAAATTGAAACCGGTGACCAGGCGGTCCGATCACGGTTCCAAGGTCCTAGGACCGGACCGGTCAATTTTTTAAATTTTTTTAAAAGAAACCCTAATCATTTGCAAGAGGAATGTGCAACCTTGAGCCTTCATCGGAAATTAACTGATGAGTTGTGACCAGTGCAACACAAATGCAGGACCACCATACTTAAACAGATTGCTAAAAATACTAACATACATCCAAGATAACACCAAGACAGACTAGGGGAAGTCATGCACCTACTTGGCACACGCATTTGTTGTTCTACTGAGAAAACATATTTAAACTAGAACATGCCACAAGAAAAAAACAACGCTAAGAAATTTGTTGAGTCAAAGATTCGCAGAAATTTGTCATTTTCGATCTTTGAAACCGCCCGGGGACTGGACCGTTCCGAAAAATGAGAACCGGGACCAACTATCTGGTTCCCAATTCTTGAAGGAAACCGGACCGAACCGGGAACCGATCACCCCTACCACGGATTGATTAAGCCAACGAATGGCCATCAATCTAACTTTTCCTCATTTTTTGTCCTCAGCTTATTTAACAAAAATACCCAAAAGAGATATTTAGAATATCCAAGTCACTTGATGTATTTTTCAAAAGATAAGTTTCAATCTCGAAGCATTTTATAAAATTCTAGGATAGATCGATAAATCACTCCTCAATATCTCAATCCGTTTGCTATTGAGAGTCAAATTCTAGAACCACAAGAAAAATAATTTGAGCAGCCGCACCTTTTTTTAATGTTTTTTTTTTCCTTTGATACTTTCTTGAATGAGAACAATGCCAGTGTAACCTGCAAAAGATATTTGGCTCAACTACCCACTATTCTGAAACTTTGGTTAAGATATCCTTGGCGAGATCGGTAACTTCGGATTGTGGTGGACTTTTAAGTTTTCTTTGCTCGGCATGGCAACTAAGATGGACCAACCAGCAACTGCCTAGCAACCCTATCGCTTTGTTGAAAAAGAAAACAAGACGAGGTAAGGTAACACCCAAAATGAAATTTTCAACTAGAAGTTACTTGAATAGGTTGGACAGATAATGAAAGCCAGCATCAGATGCTCTATAAAATGAGTGACCATCAACTATGTGTCGAGTGGGTGTTCCTTTCTATGTTCCTTTGATGTGTGAGAGAGAGATCCCCTGCTCCTTCCATATCCTGAATTCACCTCAAAACAACTGCAGCATTTCTTAGAGTCAAATACCTCTGAACATACTCATTGGGTAGTGACCTAATGACCTTAAAGACACCGGCATTTGCATAACGAAGCTTTGTCCTCGGATCGTGGTATGGTGCCTGCATTGGCAAACACATTCAAAAACTTCATTATGCAATCTGCTTGATAAGATGTTCTTTCCATAAATGAGGACATGTCTGTGAAAGGACCATTCACTTCTATGAAGGACAGATACATAGATACTGACTTTAAAATCAGAATTCATGAAGTTCGACACTAGATATGATAGTATATGCAGAAATAAAACCACAAGGAACCATCAAAAAAGAGCTAAACCAGGAAAACAAGTACTAATCTAAATTTCAGTTCAAGTAATGGCACAGGAGACAAAATAGTTAAATCCACAGGAAAGAAAAGTGAATTTTATATAGAAGAGCACACCATAGCAGCAGTTTGGATGACACATAATAGAGACAAGGAGAATATGCCAAATGGCCACCAGGTAGGATACTTGAAATTAAAGTTCGATCATTAAGCTTTGCATTCTAGTCTGATTATCTTCTTTGGTTCATACTTTGAAAAAAATGAATCGTTTCAGGCAAGAAACTGCCAAGAGATAATGGAGCAACAGTGAGGTCTTCATGAGAAAATTTTCATTTATCAGATGCTTTGCAATGGCAAATGCAGAAGCATGAAGTACTTCAAGAAACTTGAACTTGTTCCTGCTCGTGACCTAGTCAGAAGAATGCATATTTCGAAAAACATATAACCCGATACAACCCGATGTTATATAATAAACTAAAATATTAGGCATCTTGACATTATGAGTTACATACCTCATATCCTGTTATATCACATATCCTCTTGCTTGGATGCATTGAAGGTGGTGATTCAATGTTAACATCTGTAAAACAGGACACGAACTAAAAATCAGGCTTTTCACATGTAAAGAGGCAAGTAGAGCTTAGAGAAGCTATTATCTTGTTAAGTACATCACCGAGTAACCACAATAATTGCACCATAACTGTTCAGACTTCTATTGCAACTTATAAAGCCTAGATACATTTGTGCACGAAGGGACAGCAATCATTGGACTTTTACGTGAAAGTGCACCAGAGGCCGTAAGGACGAAATATTTCCCAGTGAAAGCCCTTCCACCAAAGATGGATATTTTTCATGCTAAGTTTCAAAGAGTGCAAGCATACATCACTCCTTTTGTCTATAATAGAATTTGCCATCTTTAAAACGAAAACAGAAGCAGCAATTCACAATAAAAGAATCAAATCCCCGGCCAAGATGATCCTGATTCTTGAGCAGTTGCTCTATTTGTCGTATAAGAAATTTTTAGCAAACCAGCTAAGTAACCAAAGTCTCTAAAGCTTCCAGAATCTCAATATCGTTCTTTTCTGACAGAAGTAAGATCAATAAATATGAAGCAATCGTAAAATAGCTCCCTTGAAGAAACAAATACAAGCTACTTGATTTGAAACTTGATATGCGCCAATATCATGGCAAGCATACTGAGAGGAAACCACAAGACACCAGGCTGTGTATCGACCAACATAATCTATTACCATTATCAACAAAGGGGGAAAACACAAAAATCCCTGACACAATGAAAAATTTATCTTTCTTGCTTGCTTGTTCTGAGAAGTATGAACTTACAATTAGGTTCATCGGGAGGGTAATTCTGGAAATTTTCGGCTTGAATGATCTGCTTGAGATGCTTGAAACGCCTGGCACTGGACTGGCCCTTCGGATACTTTTCGTAAACTTGAGTCTTCTTGAAGCTGAAATAGGTTGGCAACACAAGTTCTGCTTCTATTACCTCTGGCTCCATTCTTCTCTCCTTTCTCTGTCAAAACTGCACATCTCAGTTATATGACGCTCCGTCGATTGCGGACACTGTAATTTCGAGAAAACAAGGAAGTCCCTGATTTGCATTCGTTTTAGCTCCCATTCCCTAATCCCCCAGCTTCAATTCCCTTGCCAGATGAGTATGCTGAGTAGTCCGGAAATGATGAGATAAGACATCAACAATAACTAGTAATCTTCAGGTGGAGAATTTCGGACACAGACAATTCAATATGACAAGAGATAAAACACAAGATAAAGAGTGAAAACGCATATATGACAAGACACCCATCGTCTAACACGTAATTGATGGTGGTTGTGGGATGCATTGCGAGGATTTATCATTGAAATAATTCAATTCAAAATATGGAGAGAAAAAAGTTGTAATTGGACTGATTCTTCTGGGCGTGAGGTACCAGCATCCTAATTTGAGCCTGACAATACTAGATTCGAGTTGGGGCTCTCTTTCCTGGTGTATCTTGGTCCACTGTGCAGTAGGACCAGATACTGAAACTCAAATCCTAGCATAATAGCAACGCTGCTTTTGTAGATTAGTGGAGCAAGTGTAGCAAGAAAAAGAAACTGATGATCTGTACACGTGAGTGTTCAAAAAGAGAAGAAAAACTGATTTTGAGATGCGATGTATGTCTGAGCGGTAATGAGGTCCCATTTCTGCAGTTCAAGACAACGCATTGAGGCTGCTATTACAACTATGGAAAGAGCTGCCTTGCAATTATGTTGTGTTCCAGAAAGCAAACCTTTTTCCCCCAGAAATAAGAGCTAATTCAAGAAGCATATGGAAATAAAACCCAAAATCAGCACATATTGAACATTTTTTTCCCCAGAATGAGAGCTAATTCAACAAGCATATGGAAATAAAACCCAAAATCAACACATATTGAACGAGAAAAAAGGGAAGCGCTTGCGATGGAAGAGCCACTTCAATTCAACTGAGATTGGAATAAAAAAATCTCGCTGTCTCCTAAACTGAGATTGGAATCGACAACTTCGCTTGAAACCTAACAGGCTAACAACCAATTGGTACTCAACAATGTCACCTAGATCACCCCTACGCTCATCCATTGGACTCAGCAACTCACGCACAGCCCAGGATTCCGAGGAGGGTATAGAGAGAGAGAGAGAGAGAGAGACCCACCTTGAGTTCCCGAGGGCGACGGCGGCGACGGCGGCGAGGTAGGCGAGAGAGAGACTCGAGAGGCGTCAAGGACTCACGACTCGGGACACCAGAGAAAGAAAACTTTCCCGGCTTTTTTTGTTCTTTTGGTCCTAAAAGTGAATTGCAAAAACAAAAGAAAATATCAAACAAATACGTTATACCAAAAATCTAACATTGCTAGAAATTATCTTTCATAGAATAATTATAATAATATTTTTTACATTTAACTGAAATCTAAAAAGAATTAAAAACTACTTCTCAGAGTTTGGAAGATAAATTTAAATATTTAAAAAAAAAACATGCACTAAGTCGGGCATTAATAGTTGGGGCACAAGCAGCCGGAGAACCGGATCCGAGCTCGGGTGCTAAGGACTTGACCACATGCATTGAGTAGGGTCCACAAAAGCCAAGCTCAAGACCATGTTACCCATGCCTAGCACCCTAACCAATTCTATGGCTGCGTTTGGTCATAAGGATTTATAGCCATGACAGGATTAGATAAGATATGATATGAAATCCATGGATTTTATCATATCATATCTATTGTTTTGTGAATCACAGTAATAAAGCCAGATATATTCATATCCTATTATGTTCATTGTTTGGTATATATATGTATGTATGTCTGTGTGTGAATAAATATGAAAATACACAAACCAAACTATAATAATCTATCAAAATTCAGTGCCAACTCTAGTGAGAGAGAAAATATGACTATTTGTATTTGCAACTACGAAAATTTTTATCTCTCTCGTTGCTTTCGTTAAATTTCAACATAAATCACAAAGCTACAGAGAAGAATGAGTTTTGACTTTATTTCCGTTTTCATAAACTTTTGACGTGAACCAAAAGGTTTCGGATGAGAAGAAGTTTATACTCTCTCGCCGTTTTTGTAGAATTTTGACTTGAACTAAAAAACTATAAAGAAGTGGTGAAATTTCAACATGAACCAAAGATATAGAGGAGAATGAGAGTTCTAGTTTTTTTTTTTTTTAGAAATTTCTTTGCCTCGCGTTCTTTAAGAATTCGAAATATCATTTCAAGTTTGAATTTGTTCATTTGAAATTTGGGTTGTTCTACTTCATTTTTACTTACTTTTTTTATTTTTGTATCCCTTTTTTTTCATTATTTTTATTCATTTCCATCATTTCTTAATAAAATTTTTATTAAATAACAAACTATACTACAAAAAGAAAATCCTTCTTTGAACTCACCCAATAAAAATCCTTCAATTCGTAATGACATGGATATGAAGTGTGTATAAGTATGTGCCAGAATATATATTATAAAGTAGAAAGAAACTAAAATTTATAAATATATATAGGAATAAATAAAAAAAATTATTTTATTGTTAATATTCGAATTCAAATATAGTACATTATTATTATTATTTTAATTTTATTGTTAATATTGGAATTCAAATATAATACATATTTTATTTTTATTTTATTTTATTTTTTAAGAAGTTTTTTATTGGTGAAAAAAATGGCTTCTATACTATGAACATAAGAAATCCCATCCACCTTTATCCCACCTCCTCATGGAATAATTTTATCCAGGTTATATCCCCTTATATCTCGCTTTATCCAGTCATGGGCGATAGCCAAACACATGATAGGATAAATTTTATCATATCATGCTTTTTATCCTGACCACCAAACGCAGCATATAAGTTTTTCATGCCTTTCCGCACAATCGTAGCTAAACCACTGAAATGAGTCTCTCTTTTTTTAGTTGGGCCCATTGCCCCGAGAGTGTTCCAAGCTCGGATTCAATGGACTTGAGCCCAACTTTTGTGGACCCAAGCTAGAGCATCAGGGATCTAAGCACATGTATCAAGGTTTCAACCCCGGCCTCAATGGACCTTTGGGCCTGGCATCGGGGACCCAAGCACATGCATTAGATTCATCCTATTTCATTATATCCAGGGCAAGCCCTACCTTGATGTACTTGGGGCCGGAGCACCAGTGATTCGGGGCATGGGCACTAGCACTAGCACTAGGGTCCTGAGCCCAACCTCGATGGACCCGAGCTCTAGTGTCAAAGATCCAGGTATAGGCACCGTAGGCCCTAGCATCGGGGACTGAGGAATTTTGGTTCAAGGCCTGACCTCCATAGTCTTAGGCCGAGCGCTGGGGTCCAAATCAGAGTGGGGAATCTAAGCATGGGCATTGGGGTCCTGAGCCTAGTCTCAATGGACCTAAGCCAAACTTTTATAAATCCAGATCTAGGCATGGGCACCAAGGTATTGGGCTCAACTTATGTGGACCTAGGTTGACCTCGTGGACCCGGGCTCAAGCATTGGGACCCCAAGCTTGGCCTCTATGGGCCTAAACGTCGAGGAGCCAAGCACAGGCAATAAGGTTCTAGGCTTGGACTCCCGACCTTGATGGATCCAAGCTCGTTGTTAAGGACCTGAAAAAAGGCGTTAGATGCTTAGTCATATTTTGAAAACTAATTTATGGTTTTCTAAAAGTGAAATCGTTTTTTTGAATTTAAGCATAGGTTTTGCGGGTTTTCGAATTGCAGCAAGGGATAACTAATTCTAAGCAAGAACTCTCTCAATCTTTCACCAACCATCTTGGAAGTATGAAGAGAATGTGGGATGAGCTTCGTCTGTATAGGCCAGCAACCCAAAGTGTGACTGATTATATTCGACGGGAAGAGCAAGATCGCATCTTTCAGTTATTAGCCATCATTCAGCCAAAATACGAAGACGTGAAAAGATAAATTCTGATGATTCGAAACTTGCCTACGTTTGATGAAGTCTGTAGCCTGATTCAAGGAGAAGAGATAAGGCGTCGAGTGATGAATGTCTCGCCTAATCTTGGCAAATCAATCTCTGAAAATTCTGCTCATAATGTTGATATGAATACTCAATGCAGCGAATATATGGCAAAATTGGCGAAGGTGATGTGAATCGCTACGGAAACTAATCGTTCTACGAAGATCCAAGGGTTGCGAATTGCTAACCTTGACCCCCAATCGAATCTGTGATTGGTAACCTCGGTATGAGCGTGACCTATTGACGAACCTGTGTCAACCAATCCACGCTATAGACGCCACGAATAAAAGAATTCGCGATTTTGCTCGATAAGTCAATCGATCGCCACAAGGAAGCCTTGATAAGATCTAGTCCTCAAGAGAACTTGATGAAGAGAAAACCTCTTTGTATAAAATTCTGAATCAATGTTGTTTCTGATTACAAATGTGGATGTTCTTTTATATAGGTAGGACTCCTTTAGAAATTAGGATTACGTAAAGATATCCTAAAGATAACAAATATTGAAATCAAATCAACTCTAAGCAAACAGAATACAAATCAAATATTATGATTATCTGTATCATTAAGTTTCCTAAAATAGAAAATGAATATCCCAAAAGAATCAGCCGCTTGGTTCGGTAAGTCTGAGATTCGGTAAGTTTCCTAAATCGGCAAGTCATCTGCGAGATTCGAAAAGTGGTCCGATCGGTAAGTTTGAGAATCGGTAACTTTCCCGATCAGTCAGTGAAATCTCTCGAATTCGGTAAATGAGGTATTGCGCCAAAGAGCTTTAGAATCTTCAAGACTCGAACCCATATTGTCTTTATTCCAAAGATCTTGAACCATGATACCGACAGCTTGCTTGAATTCCTTTACTCTCGCTCGAGTGATCGGACCTAGCGAATAGAACAACGGGTCCCTAGCACCACCTCCTAGATAGGATTCGATGTCCACATCATTCCCTCCACCGTGCAAAGGATTTGTCCTCAAATCATCACCTACTAGAAAAAAAAAAAAAAAAGAGGATTCGTCCTCGATTCTGATTCATCTTCAATGATATCAATCTCTTCAAATTCAATCATGTATCCAAGATCGCGAAATCTGGATAGTCGAGAACGGCATTTCTAACGAATCAAGTAATTCATCAATTTGAGCCCCAAGAAATCTTTTGTGCTTCTTTCTCCAGGATAATATAGATATTGCGAGTCATTAACAATGTTTAGAGAAATAGGAACGAGTTTTTCCTGATCAACTCCGGCGAAATCACACTTTGTCCCCTCATCAAACAGTACGATGACAAAGTCAATTACTTTATCCACTCTTCTAAGCCAGGGCCTATGCACAACATGATCACCCACCGAAATCAAGCAAATTTTGATAAGCTTCTTGGAGTTCATGTCTTTGATGATCTTCTCGTGAGCGCTCTCCAAGTCAACGACTTTGCCCAATTGGCAAGATGGGTCTCTTCTTTGTCTCCGTGAAAATGTCCTCTTTCGAAAGAAAGGAAGTCATCGATTTTGCCGATGCTCTCCTCCAGATTGACCTGACTCGTAA
The DNA here is from genome assembly GCA_021437785.1 of Rhodomyrtus psidioides. NCBI lineage: Eukaryota > Viridiplantae > Streptophyta > Magnoliopsida > Myrtales > Myrtaceae > Rhodomyrtus > Rhodomyrtus psidioides. The sequence goes on from JAILYB010000082.1 coordinate 892,048, forward strand.
ACAACGACTCAGTACACTTCGAATCCTGGATATCCCCATCTTCCCTCAATAGAGAGACAACTGACTCATCCGCAACTATAAAGCCATCACCATCAAAATCATTAGTTTCAGGAACAAAATTACCTTGAACCTTCTTGCTCCCTGAAACATCGACTTTTTGCGCATCTGCAAGAACCAAATTGGGTTTCGCCTGGGGAATGTCGCCAGGAACGACCTTGTCGCCCTTCGCTAACACGAAGACTTCTACCATCGTACCTGGATCTGAAACCTTGTGTACACAACCGTATTCTCTCTTCTTCTCTGAGTGCTCGAAGTTTGTCAAACAAGCTTCGTAGACATATGGCATAATGTGGGGTTTGAGCTGCAACTGAGCCTCTTCGCTCGATTCGCTAACTCTTCCCGATTCAACAACCGGAAAATCTCGCGAATGCCAAGAAAAATCTCGATTTTTCCCTAAACCCATCAATTTCTGCTCCCAACGCCCATAAGGATGGGCAACCTTATCCTTACGGTACTCTTCCATGCTCCTGTTGCCTTGTGTGAGATTTTGCAGCTTATGGAATAAGGCTCTGTGGTAATTGTTGACACCTGATTTTTAATCATCTTTTATTTAGAAAAGAACTCGCCGACAGGAAGGCGAATAGAATTATCGACCTTGGAAGTCAGGACTCCGAGAAATGGTCTTTGATTATAAGACCGAGTGAAGGGTAAAAAGTATCGCTTCCACACTACATGCTTTGGCATGCATTCTGAAAAAAATTTCTTTTTTTTTTCCTTGAATAATAGGAACCCTGAAGAGAGGCGTTTGGAATGCGTCCAAAAGCATGAATGGATCCTCTAGTGCAAACCCTTGAGAAGGATCCGTTGCCAACCAGACGGAGAGATCATGGCCACGAGATAGATGGCCAACTTCTGCAAACCACACGTTTGTGTTCAAATGGAAACACAAAGCAAGAATAAGGCGGTATCATTCCAATTTGTCTTGAATTTTGGAATGTAAATTGACACTTAATTCTCGTCCTTGACAGGGGCTCACCATCAAGGCGAACAGGTAAATATCATTTCTCTTCAAAGATCGAGAGGTCGAAGGAACTCTAAAATATCTAACAATCGGGTTTTGTTAAGTGGAATGTAGAATCTCACGACCCTTATATACTTGTCGGAGCACAGGAACAAGGGTAAGATGTATCGTTCCAATTTTTTGAAAAAATTCGTGAACATACAATGACATGTTTCTTTTACATTTTCAAGGATCTCCAGCCACGATGGACAGGTAAGTATCCCTTTCCCCAATTCATTGAAGATGTTAAAAAAAAAGTAGTGAGAGAAAGAAAAACTTTTTGAATCTGATGTCTAGAAAAGACATAGAATTCTCACTTCATCGACATTCATGTTTTGAAACAGGAGGTTGTCTGAACATGAATAAAACATACATGTGCATCATAAAATCCCCTTGGCGAGTAAATTTTTTGGAGAAAATGAAAGAGATTTTTCCAAACAAAAGTTGCTCAAAGCATTCAAAAGGACGTTTTCTCAAAAGACAAGAGGCAAACCCTAGTCCAAACACGTCCTATGCACACATTTGAGAGATGAGTGGAATGAAAAGGATAGCGAAAACCTTAACCTATGGATGGAACGATTATTCGCAGTAATTACATGGATTGGGACGACGGAGGCATTCGTTTCATATCCTCAAATACTACAGGTGACCATTGACAACCCCTTTGAATGGCGGTTTTCATTCTCAACCCTGTCAAGAACCACCCCACATCGGGGCAAAATGGAAGTAAGTCCAGCAGCATCAGGAGAAAATGGTTAGAAACTTTCTTGCTCGGATTAACATCAATCTTTGTGTGTTATTTATATGGTAATCCAAGTGCCATAAGGATGATGAGAAGCATTCATTTCTCTATCCCACACACGCTTATCCTTTGCACAGCCAAGTTGAGCCTGCAAATTCATTTCATAAACCCGTTGGTGATCATTGCTCGTTCCAAGACAAAGGCGTCATCACTTCAGAAACAGAGGAGTTTAAGACTTAGGGTTTGCGAAGAAATTCCTAAGTTAATGCTTAACCTTGTTAGACCTTTGGTCATATGTCTAACACGATCCCTTGAAGATAAGAAGAGACGGGATTTCGAGAAGGGGAAAAGTGAAGGAAAAATCCCCAACATCAAGAAAAAGCAAAGTGCCTGGTAAAAGCAAGGCCGATGCTCGTGTAAGCTGTTCGGTTGATCCCTAGTGAAGCCTGGTTGGGAGAAGAAGAAAAATCCCTGGGCGTTGAGAAAAAGCAAATCGCCCAGTAAAAGCAAGGCCGAGACTCATTCAAAAAATCCCTTGTCAAGTCTAGAGGAAGGAAGAAGAGGAAACCCAAGGGAGTCAGATCACAAAGGTCACTCCTAGGCCGCGTCGCCCTTGGATGGCAAAAAGCATGAATGAAATGGGCGTCCTCCAACAAAGTAAGAGACGCTCTCTAAAGAACTTGTGCACACCTCAAAATCAGTTGCACACCTCAAAAACTGATAATTCGGAAAGGAAAGGACATGTGGCAAATCTACAATGATCACTAATGCCAAACCCTTCACAAATTCTGGGCCAAAAATAAACTTTTTTCGGTCCCCAATCCTACCAATGTTATAACCCGGAAGCAGTCTTCTCTGACTAAGACACTTGGGTTAACATATAGCTTAGCTCGAATAGGTACGAGCAAGATTATTTCTTTCTCATTTTGCAGGGTTCTTGACTTGTAAACCCGGAGCAGATGGTGAAGACTTTCATTCAATGGCCTCGACTCCAAAGCGGGTCCCCCTTGGAAACCGATATCCAAGCCCAACATTACGATCCCCATGGAAGACCTCCCGATCGATCAAAATGTATGCGCTGTGAATGATCCTGAAACATAGGCACATGTTGGTAGAAAATTGAGTGCATTCCTTGTAAAACACCATTATCCAAAACAGGAGAGAAGTCCCTCTTGGATGAGAAATACTCCAACTGATGTTTTGAACAAACTCTTTTGGAATTTTCAAATTGTTTGATCCAGATTTTCCGTGCAAAGAATTGGTGATCACATTTGCATGTTGCAAGAATGCTTTGGATAACCTCCAGCATCAAAATGCACATTTCATGATTAAAACTTAAGTCATACGGTTTTGTCAAGTGAACAGCCGTCGTCTTCCCAAAGATTACTAATGTTTTCTTGGTGAAGAAAAATCTTTCAAGCTCAAACTTCTACGGGATCCTCGGTGATCCCCAAAATCCCCAGAAGAATGCCTCACTCTGAGGAGAAGAGCCCACACATTTATTTTTCTGTAGGATCTTTGGAAACCCCAGATCCCAGAAAAATATTTTGCTCCATGAAAGGGGAGTACACAAATTTGATATCTCTGCATGATTTTTGGCAACCCCAGATCCCAGAAGGATATTTTGCTTCATGAAGTGAAACACACCTATTTGATGTTTCCACAGGATACGTGGAAAACCCATGATCCTAGAAGGACGCATTACTCTGTCAAGAAGAGCTTACGGGGTTCGTGTTTTGCAGGATCCCTGGAAAACCCAGGTCCTAGACTGAAACCTTTTGAGGAAAATTTGCAGGTTCGAACTTTCTGCAGGATACCTGGAGAACCCAGCTCCCAGAATGTCGCCTCCTACATCATCAGCGTACTCGAGTGAGATTTTGCCAAAATAAAATCTTTCACTACGTCAAAACTGAATTCCCATTGAATTCCATGATCTAAAAAAAAGGGGGTGGAAAGAGAAAAAAACAAAAAAAAAATCCCTTCTGGCTTGGAGAACCCACGCCATGGGAATCTTTTTCAAAAAGGGGGGATGAAGAACCCTTTTCAAAAGAAAAAAAAAACCAAAAAATCCCCTCTGACGTAGAGAACCCACGCCATGGGAATCGTTTCAAAAAGGGGGAAGGAAGAACCCTTTTCACAAGAAAAACAAAAAAAAATCCCATCTAACGTAGAGAACCCTCGTCATGGGAGCCCTTTTAAAAATTAAAAAATCTCCTCTGGAGCCCTTTTCAAACAAAGAACAAGAAAATCTCCTCTGACGTGGAGAATCCTCGTCATGGGATCCTTTTTCAAACAAAGAACAAGAAGATCTCATCCGACGTAGAGAACCCTCGTCATGGGAACCCTTTTACATCAAAACAAGAAAATCCCATCTGACGTGGAGAACCCTCGTCATGGAACCCTTTTTCAAACAAGAAAAAATAAAAAGATTCCCTCCGATGTGGAGAACCCTTATCATGGGAATCCCTTAAAAAAAAACAGAGATCCTTTGAAGAAAAAACAAGAAAATTCCCTTTGACGTGGAGAACCCTCGTCATGAGAATCATTTTTCAAAAAGAAATCCGGAAAATCCCATCGGATGTGGAGAACCCTCGTCTTGGGAACCCCTTTCAAGCAAAGCACAAGAAATCCCCTCTGGCCCCGCTAGTCAGCGCCATGGGATCCCCTAAAATAAATAGGTGCCTAGAAGCCAACCCAAGACTGAAGCCCAAAAAGCTCGCTTGCCTTTTCGAAAGCACGATAACTTTGATAAATCTTTCTGTGAGTGTTTACAGGACAGTAGCCGCGGAAAAGAATTTCGAGGACCCTGGTATAGTGAATCAAACGCTGCGAAGGGAGGAATAAAAAATCCGGTATAGTGAGTCAGAAGCTACGAAGGTTAAAAAAAAATAAAAAAATGGGGACCGACCTCCGGATTTTCGACACCCCAGGAGCATAACGATGAATCATCAGATTTTACATGCACAGCGCCCAACAGGTGAGCTTCAGGTAAGCCTCTCTCCCTCCAGCCCAAGTTTAAATTGTCAAAGAAAACCATGGATTAATTTGAGCTTTCATCGAAAGGTTTAAGAATTCGATGTCATGATATTTCTTTTTCCCAGCCGATTCGGTTAAGACTCAGGTGTCATTTTTTCTTTGAAAGTAGCCTCTAACGAGCTCACTCTCAAAGAGGGGCAGCTGTTGACACCTGATTTTTAATCATCTTTTATTTAGATTTTATCTTCAAAATTAATCTAAAAATGGCCAAAAAATCATAAAATTTCGAAATCAACTTTGGAAGCCTTGGCCTCACTTTAGGAACCAATTTTGAACAAAAAAAATATTTTTCGTAATTTTTAGTATTTTTTCGAATTTTTTAATTTAATTATAAAAAAACATCCAAAAAATCAGAAAAATACCATTCATGATCAGAAAAGTACACAAAAATAGTCCATATTTTTATTTTAATTCCCTCTTCAAGTTGGTCACTTTAAATCTCAAAAATTTGACTTGGGTCACTGTGTTCCGTCACAAAGGTAAATCCGAATCGAGCATAAAAATTCCTTTTCGAGTCTTATAATTTTCACTTTTAATAAGCTGTGACATTTGACCTATAGACCTTTAGTTACATTATAGTCCGAATAAGTTCCACAAAAATAGATCAAATTAACACCGTGGGGGGACTATTTTGAAAGGGATCGGCGTGGGTCAAACCCGACTCGGCCCATTTGACTAGGCAGCCAATAAAATATAGAAGCCAAATTTTCTTCTGTCCCCTCACGCGTACAGCAGAAGCGGAAACCAGAAGAAGAAACTCACTCCTCCACCTTCGTCCAACGCCAAGATCAAGACCTAAAAAACACCCAAAACCAGCTTAACCCCCACGTCTCCATACGCTCGTGAAGTTGTCAGCTATTCTCTGTTGGCTGGAAAGCTCAAAAAAAGACCCCAAAAAGACTGTGAAGAGGAGGGGGGCCGAAAGTCAAGAAAGAGGATGGAGCTATGGGTTCTGAACTTGCAAGGGGTGAGTTCCCAGGCAAGCCCTAGTCGTCCAAGGATAAGAGAGAGCCCGGTTGGTCTGAAAAAGAGGAGAGAGATGAAGAAAAGAGAGGAGGGTAGAGAGAAGAGCAAAAAGATAGAGAGAAAATTGTTTCTGGAGTGATATACATTCGGTTCTTGGGTTCCAAAGCAAAAAAAAAAAAAGAAACGAGGAGAAGTGCAGTGAACTATGAGAAACCGTGAGGAAGCTCTAGGTTGAGAGAGCAATAAAAAGATCTGGGTTCCTTGGGGGGGCAAGACGAGAAAGCAGTAAGAAGGTTGGAGTTCCAGAGAGCTTCGAAACAAAAAAATAATAATGAAAATTTGAGAGGAGGTTACGTACACAGAGCAGAGCTCTCGAGGGGATACCGAGAAGGAGGATAAGACGCCAAGAGCTATGCGCCTTGCACCCCAAATTTTCGCCGCTTGTCGCGAGTTTCCTTTATTTTCACTTCGGCCAGGTAAGACTCGCCCAAGCCCTTGCTAGTTGCTCCTTTTTCTGTTTTCATCTTACCCATAGTGTTGATTTAGTTCGATAAATCTGCGACTTGCACTCCCTCGCCTTGGAATGGAACCTATTGTTGACACCTGATTTTTGACCTTCTGTTATTGCGATTTTTATTTTTTAAAATTAATTAAAAATATCAAAAAAGGTCATAAAATCACAAAATCAACTTTGGAAGCCTTGGTCTAGCCTCGGGGACCAATTTTGAACAAAAAATATTTTTTGGTATTTTATAATATTTTTCGAATTTATTTAATTATAAAAATACCCAAAAAAATCAGAAAAGTATCATTCGTGGTCAGAAAAATACACAAAATAGTCATTGTTTTTATTTTAATTCCCTTTTCATTTTGACATCATAAAAAAGAAAACTCAAGTTCAATTGCATGTGTTCGATAATGCATGAAGTCGAATATGACAAAAAAATATATCATTTAAGTCTTTTAATTTATAATTTTTTGAGGTCTTGACGTTCAATATAATGCCTATGTATTTCAATTTGGCCTAGTGGTTCATGGAATTACCCCATTTTGATATCGCGGGACTAATGGCAGGATACTTTCGTTTTGATCCCTAGGATGCCAATTTCACCTTCTTGGCACCCGATGATAGAATGGTTCGATCTGAAGGACAACGCGATAAATAAAAGAGATAGTGGAAGGAGCTGGACGGGAAAGCATAGAAGGAAATAAAATACGGTAAAGAAAATGGAGCATCTCCCTTTGGAGACGGATCCAGCGGGGCTCTAAGAATAAAAAAAAATAAAAGAGAGTGGGGAAGGACAGTACAGGCTGGCCACGATGAAATAAGGAAGAGGCCCATCTTCAAGAAATGGGAGGGGGGGGGGGGGTCTGGAGAGTTCCAAGGAGGGAGCCACTGCCGCAGCTGCCATTTTACACATCAACGCCGTGCTCCTCCCGCAACGCCGACCAACCACTGGCTGTCCAGCCTCTGCGCCAAACAAACCGGGAGCTAACGACTCACACCGCCGTGCTCCGCTCCTCCCGATCACCTCTTTTCCTCTTTCTCTGATTATCCTCTGCAACTCCTCCTCCATCACGAAGCAAAACAGTCCCTCACCACACATAACCACCACCGAAACGCCACTTGCCCTGTGCCTCCATCTCACCTCGTCGCCTTCCAACTCCAACCACGCCCACCCGAAGTCGTCGCGCCACCGCGGGTTACGACAGGGAGCCAACGCCGCTTGCGCCACTTTGCTCAGCCTTCCCTCCCGAGCTCCTCCGTTCATGCTATACCCGAACCCGGGGACATTCCGTTACCCCGACGATCCTCCCTCCACTTCCGACCGTGTTCGACGCTCCCAAAGTCATCGCTAGCTCTCGCGCCCGTTATCACCACCATCTCATTTTAGCGTCGCTCAGTCTCAGCGGCTTTCTAGCCTTTACCACCTCCCGAAGCTCTGTTTGGCCTCTCTGTCGCCGCTGTCCAGCCTGTTCTATGACCGACCGAAGCTGCTGACCGTCCACGAAGCAATCTCGCCGGCTGCCACGAGCATGCCGGTGCTAGAATTATGCTCTCCAAGGCTTTCTTGGTGCAGAATGTGCAGTCCCTCCATGACTACAAGGGCCACGCAGATAACTTCATCTGCTCCGTCAAACGGACAGACCCTTGGAGCAGCTGAATATGACAACACCTTTGGTTGGGACAACACTCATTGGACCTCCACAGCTCCTGTTCAGCAGCGGAATAGCTGTCCCGGCGCATGACCGACATCTGCCAGCCCTGCTCGGTCCTGATCCGAGCTTCCCGACGCCTTCCTCAGTCGCGACCAACATATTCCGACATCCTCGGTTCTCGCATTCGACCAGGCTCCAAACTTTCTTTCTGGGTCATCCTCTTTCCGCTTGGAAATGCCGCCGGATTACTTCCCTCTACGATGGGAGAGCATTGGGGACCAGTGGTGGCACGCCTCGCCCATCGACTGGGCGGCGGCGAACGGCCTCTATGACGTGGTCAGGGAGCTGCTTCACCTGGACCCCAACCTCCTCATCAAGCTTATCTCCCCACGCCGCATCCGTTGCCTCGAGATCGTGTGGGACGACGACGCCGTGGGGCGATTCGATGACGTGGACCGGTACCGCGCCGCCGTGGCGCGCAGGCTCCTCCCCGACTGCGAGCTGCGGGAGGGCAAGGGCGAGAACTCGCTCGTCCGCGCCGGCTACGGTGGGTGGCTCGTGCATGGCCGCCTCGGCGGGCGACGTCGAGTTCGTGAAGGAGCTGTTGGAGCGAGACCCTTTTCTGGTGTTTGGAGAGGGAGAGTATGAGGTGAGTGATGTGTTGTACGCTGCTGCTAGGAGCAAGAATTGTTTCAGGTTCTTGCTCGATCTGCGGTTTCACCGAGGAACGGATTGAGTGGTGGTGAAGGTGATGGGGACAGAGGTTTTAGGGGGGAGGTGATGCAGCTTTGGCGATACTTTCCTTCATCTTGCTGTGGCAGGTTTCCGCATTCCTTGATTCCGAAGAGTTGATCGAGGTCGAGCTTATGAAGCAGTTGCTATGTGGAAAGATCATAAATATCTAAGACATCATCCATGTGAGAAACAGCGATGGAATGACTGCCCTTCACATGGCCGTAACTGAGAATATCCAGACAAGTCTTGTGGAACTACTGGTGACTGTGCGGTCAATCAATTTGAATGTCTGTGATTCTAATGGAATGACTCCGCTAGATCTTCTCAAGCAATGGCCCATGTCAGCATCTTCCGACATTCTAATAAAGCAGTTGACCGCTGCTGGGGGGATCACCAACTGTCAAGACCGCAAAGTTAGAAATGTGTTTGCTTCTCATCTTAGAGAGCAGGGTGTTGTGCGTAGCCCTGGAACTTCATTCAGGATTCCCGATGGAGAGATCCTTTTGCATGCTGGGGTCGATAGTGCATGTGGGTCCCATTTCAATTCAGGCCTGTCCGAGTAAGCGACATACATCCTGGCGACTTGTCTAAAAGTAAGATGGGAAGTTCACTAAATCGTAGTGCGAGGCGCCTGAAGTTTCTCTTCGGTTGGGCCGGAAGGAAGGAAAGAAATGCCATTAAAGTGGAGGTTAGAGATGACGATGACGATGATTCTTTCGAGTCTGTCAAAGTAAGTGGCAATTTCTAGGACCACCCGATCTCACTCAGACAATGGTATTCGAAACAAGCATCCTTTCCAAACAACAAGAGGACTTACTCTTTGGGGACTGATTTTCCAAGTCTTTCCACGAGAAAGAAGTATATCATGGTAACGCACATGGAGAATAGTGCACATCGGGGCTTGGCGATTGAAGACCGGTGTCCAATCAGGTATATTTTGCGTACTCGATTCGTATATCAGAGTTATTTTCCTAAAATATTGCCATTATAGAATTGATTTGCATGAATTTGTTTCAGTCTAGTGGTTAACTTAGTTATCCGGTTGAGTATTGTCTATTGTCAAAGACATTTTTTTTTTATATATATTTGCCGGTAATAAAAAAAATCAATCAAAAAAATATACTAAAAAATCAGGAAATTCCAAAAAAAATTCTCAAAAATGGGAAATGGTCACAATCAACTGGCCATGGAATATTTTGGGTAATTAGGTATCCAAACCTTCCAAAAAAATGACGATTTTGCCCTTCGGGCTAATCGCCTCCAAATCTTCCCATTTTACCCCTAACCCTAAATCACATCTTCCCTAAGCCCTTATGGCTATACTAGGAGGCCAATGATTGAAATTGACGTGCATTGACATGATTTATTTATGCACTTGACTTGCGCTTTCGTTAAATTGATTGTGATTGATAGGACTAGTATTCCAATCTGCATGAAACCCGAACCATACCTATCTCACCCAAAATTGCGTCTGCATGAACTCTTAGTCAGGAAAATCACTTGCGTTAGGTACCGAAAGGGCGTTGGTAATGACACCGACGTAACCAAGTCCCCGAACCCAAAATCTCTGGTTCCGCAGAACTGATCGATCTCTCCCAATCGGTCAGTAAGGTTTCCGGTCTACCCTCCAAGAAAGACCGGTGGCGACTCCAAATGCATGCACAAGTTGCACATGCCACCACGACCACACTAAGGTCGAAAGCGATCGACTTTTATCGTCGAATCTCTCAAAAGACATACACCCGCCGCGATTTGGTATGGGCCTGGGAGGGCCCGCGCCGATCTAAGGTCCACGATCGGTAATCCATTAACCGCGTCCATTTTTTCGGACGGGTCGCGACACCTATGTATTTTTCTCTCATACCTTTTGTCTTTATATGACCTTGAGCCATTCTATGTCAGAGTCGCGCTCGCTTAGTTTCCCTTGATGCTGTGTCCATGTTCATTTGGTCGCGTGAGGATAAGGGTGCGATCCCTTAAGTTCGCTAGGTCGTTGAAGTCCATCCGAAGATCTGTTGGCTTTATATGAGAAAGAGAGAGAGAGATAGAGAGGCGAAAACTGAGAGTTCGGTGGAGGCTCGTGTGAGTTCGTTCAAGGCTTTCGGTCAGGCTTGGTCAGCTGCAAGGTCGGCATCGGGCGTTCGGTAGGGCTGTCAATCTGGCCCTCGCCGGACGGGCCGGCCCGGCCCGGCCCGACTCGGCTCGAAATTTTTCTGCATTTTCGGGCCTTTTCGGGCCGGGTCCAGTACTCGGGCTGGGCCGGGCCGGCCCGACGCCAAACTTTTGTAAATACATATATTTTTTAAAAAAATTTAATTTATTTTTATATTTTCTTTTTATATATTTTCATTTGATGGTTTGTTAATTAATTTTAATTCAAAAAAAAAATTAAAAAGGAAAGAAAACAATATTTTCGGCCCAAATCCGGGCCGGCCCGGCCCGAGCATGGTACTGCTCAATTCGGGCCGGCCCGGCCCATTGACACCCCTAGCGTTCGGTGCTCGCTGTAGTCGATGGTGGTCAACATCGGTGTTTGGTGGTGAGACGTAAGGCGAACGAAGGCGGTGGCCGCGGTCGACGATGGTTGAGGACGGCGGCCGTTGTGGGCCTCTATTAACAAGCGTCGGCGTTGAAGAGTCCTTGAGGGTAGGAAGCTATTACCGATAGTGTTTCGTCGGTTTTCTGTGGTAGGAATCGATGGCTCACAGCAAAGTCGATGCCGATGGAAGCCACGATGGAGCCCTGCAGAGATGTCGTAAAAAAGGAGTCCTGCAAAGAAGATGCCCTAGAGAAAATAAGATAAAAATAATAAAATAAAATAACTAAAAGAAAGAACAAAAGTAAAAAAGAGGGAGCAAGAAGCGTGATTGAGCAGAAGACAGTGCATGGAATGGTTTTGTGAATCAGGTCTGGTTTGTATTTGGGCTGGAGAGTGGACTGCCGAGTGGAAAGTGGGCTAGAAATTTCGATATTGGGCTTTAGAGATGAAATTGGGCTTTTTTTTTTTAGAAATCACTAAACAGAAGATACGAAAATTAGGCCAAGCCCAGGATGTGTCTTTGTTCAGGCCCTTAAGGCCCAGAGTAGGAGCCTATGGAGCGGGCCGGGTCTGTTGACCCGGTCTGGATAAATTAAAAAAATAAAATAAAAATAAAATCATTAAAAAAAATTCATAAAAATTTATAAAAAAAATTCTAGAAAATAGGAAATGACCACAATCAACTGGTCATGACTTATTTTGGGTCTTTCGAATCCCAATCCTTCCAAAATGACGATTTCGCCCTTTTGGCAAATCGTCTCTCAAAATTGAAGAAAATCAGAAAATTTCAGAAAAATCCCAAAAAATAGGAAATGGCCACAATCAACTGGCCAAGACTCGTCCCTGGTGTTTTGAACCCCGACCCTTCTTAAAAATGACGATTTCGCCCTTTGGACGAATCGTCTTCCAAAAATTGGAGAAAAATCAAGAAATTCCAAAAAATTCTCAAAAATGGGAAATTGCCACAATCAACTGGCCATGGAATATTTTGGGTAATTCGGTATCCAAACCTTCCAAAAAATGATGATTTTGCCCTTCGGGCTAATCGTCCTCAAATCTTCCCATTTTACCCCTAATCCTAAAATCACACTTTCCCTAAGCGCTTATGGCTATACTAGGAGGCCATTGATTTGAATTGATGTGCATTGATGTGATTCATTTTGTGCACTTGATTTGCGCTTTCATTATATTGATTGTGATTGATAGGACCAGTCTCCCAACTTGCATGAAACCCTGAATCCGACCTACCTCACCCGAAATTACGCCTGCATGAAATCTTAATTAGGAAAATCACTCGCGTTAGGTACCGAAAGGGCGTTGGTAATGACACCAATGTAACCAAGTCCCCGAACCCAAAATCTCTAGTTCCGCAAAACTGATCGATTTCTCCCAATCGGTCAGTAAGGTTTCCGGTCTACCCTCCAAGAAAGACCGGTGGCGACTCCAAATGCATGCACACATTGCACATGCCACCACGACCACACCAAGGTCGAAAGCGATCGACTCTTATCGTCGAATCCCCTAAAAAAACACTCTCGCCACGATTTGGTATGGGCCTGGGAGGGCCCGAGCCTATCCAAAGCCCGCGATCCGCACTCCAGTGAGGGGGAAGGCTCGATCGATAATCCATTCGCCCAACATCAACGAAATTCGGAGAAAATTTCGGACGGGTCGCGATAGTAATGACTTGGTATAAAGCGCCTCCTCATTACCGCTTTCATCTTATCCCATGTTTCTACCGGCCTTTCACCATTACGTCTCCTGCTGGTCACAAGTTGATCCCACCAAATTATAGCATAATCAATTAATTCAACAGCTGTTATTCTTACTTTCTTGAGCTTCGAATACCGCTGGCAGTCAAATACCATCTCCATTCGTTTCTCCCATTCTAGATACGCGTCAGGATCATTCTTTCCTTGGAAAGATGGAATCTTCATCTTGATATTGCCAAGTTCATCATCTTCTCGATGTCTAAACTCTCGGCGTCTATTTCTCCTCTCGAACCTTCCATCTCGATCATCTTCTATATCGGACACATAATCATCATTAAGTTGCCTCTGCCATCTGGGTTGCGCCTTAGGCTTATCTCGCTGATTTTGTGGCCTTCCTCATGGTGGCTCTCGATCACCATCAAGCCTCGTTTCACACCTCACAACTCGATTGATAAGTGTATCAAGTTATAAGCTCAATTGTTGGATGCCTGCTAAAATTGCATTATCTCTTGGATTGGTGCCATCCTCCTTTTGATTTACGCTTTCTTGCCCTGACATGATTTTTTTAACCTGCAAGAGAATGTTATAAATAAAAGAAATCTCACCACACTCCCTCACGTGTTTCGCTCAAGGTGTTTGTCACTCCCATCGTGTTTAACTCAATCTAGGCTTTTTCTTCCCTCAATTAAGCTCACACACTCGTCTTTTTCCTCTCGTTTCCTTCTTTCAAGCTCTTTATCAAACTAGAATTCCATTCTAACAAACTCCTCATAACAGTCGACTAAACCACCAAGCAAGATCAATTCAGCAATATACTGCTTAATTCAGCAATTCAGCAACTTTTGCTAGATTTAAATTCAGGTTCAATGTTTGCTACTAATTTTTTCCTATTCGGTCCAACTAACAATAATAATAATAAAAAGAAACGAGTCGTCCTCTTGATTTTTTTCGGTCTTCTTTTTCAATTTTTTTTATTTTTTTATCAATTTGTTTTCATCGATACTTTTTTTTTTCACTGATTTTTTTTTTTGCCGAATTCTTTTTTTTTTTACGAACTCAATACAATCAAAACAACTAGGACCGAAAACCCTAAGTCAAAATTGAAATCGTAGCAAGAACAATTCAGAATCCTAATTTGATTAATAACAGATCCTCAATTCTATAAACCCTAATTCTATAAACCCTAGATTGCTGAATTAAAATCAATAAAAGTAAGACAACTAGACCTTGTAGAACCAGTTATGATACCAGATGATGTGAATCGCTGCAGAAACTGATTGTTCTACGAAGATCCAAGGGTTACGAATTGCTAACCTTGACCCCCAATCGAACCTGTGATTGGTAACCTCAGTATGAGAGTGACCTGTTGACGAACCTGTGTCAACCAATTTACGCTATAGACGCCACGAACAAGAGAATTCGCGATCTTGCTCGATAAGTCGATCGATCGCCATAAGGAAGCCTTGATAAGATCTAGTCTTCAAGAGAACTTGAAGAAGAGAAAACCTCTATGTATAAAATTCTGAATCAATGTTGTTTCTGATTATAAAGATGGATGTCCTTTATATAGATAGGACTCCTTTAGGAATTAGGATTACGTAAAGATATCCTAAAGATAACAATATGATTCGTAAAGATATCCTAAAGATAACAAATATTGAAATCAAATCAAATCTAAGCAAACGGAATACAAATCAAATATTGTGATTATCCGTATCACTAAGTTTCTTAAAATAGAAAATGAATATCCCAAAAGAATCAGCCGCTTGGTTCGGTAAGTCTGAGATTTAGTAAGTTTCCTAAATCGGCAAGTCATCTGCGAGATTCGGAAAGTGGTTTGATCGGTAAGTTTGAGAATCAGTAACTTTCCCGATCAGTCAGTGCAATATCCTGAATTCGGTAAATGTCGTGTTGCGCCAAGGAGCTTTAGAATCTTCAAAACTCGAACCCAGATTGTCTTTATTCCAAAGATCTTGGACCATGTGTGACGTCCTGGAAATCCTAATTTCTGTAAGATTCAGAAGTCAATATAAGAATCCTATATGGAATTATAGTCGACAATTATTTTGGACCGTCAGGACCGAAGTGACAATAAATCGAACGAATTTCGAAATGTTGATCGTTTTAGATTAGGGATCGATTTCTTAGTCGTTTTAAATTAGATTTTCGATTTCGCGCCCGAACCTAATCCCGACCAAGCTTAGCCAGTGAAATTTCAAAATTTTTCCGTCCGCCCAGTGCGCCAAATTTTCATTCAGTCCCGGCATGGCCAATTACCATTTTGCCCTACCCTAATTTGCATAGGACAAGGCCATTAAACCTAAGAGATAAGAAGACCCCAAAGTCTTCATTTGGACCCCACTCTCTCTCTTCCCCATGCAGCCATCAACGCACGTCCCTTCTCTCTCTCTCTCTCCTCCCGCTGCTCCTTCTTCCTTTCTGTTTCTTTTCTTTTGGTTTTGGCGACTACCCACGGCTGAGCGGCAATCTTCTTTCGTTCTTCATCCTTGGCGTGACCACCACCCCCAAGCCGACTGCCACCTCGCCTAGCCACTCCCCGCCGTCGTCGTCGCCCAGCCCCGGCCGCCGTTCGCCGCCGGGCAGCCGCGGGAAAGCCCTGCAAAACCAGACCATGTTTTCGGGTTTCTTGACCCGAGGAGCCCAGCTCCTTCCCCGGCCGCTCGCGACACCACCAGGCCCGGTCACTGCCTCACGACCGACCTTCTACCTCCCCTCGACCACCCCGAACCGGTCCCGCCGCCCGTCGTCCGCCGGAGCCGCCGCGGTAAGTCTTGGAACCGCCGGTGCTCTGTTTTGAGCCCGGTTCGGTTTTTCTTCGACCCCGGCCGTTTCCGACGGCCCCGCCGCTCACCACCACCGCCAATAGACTCCCCTGACTTCCCTCTTACTTTCCCCAGCTCGTGGTAGCTCGTCGTCGCCGGTGGACCTCGCGGGAAGCCCCGAAGTCCTCCCCTGTTCTTGGCCGCGACACACTCTGTTTTCTGCCGATTCTGTGGGTGGCTGCACCGCCGCCGTCGGCCGCCTTCCGCCGCCCTCCGCTGGTCCTAGCTGAGCCCCTCCGACCCCTAGGTAAGTCTAGTACCCTTGGCCGACCTCGCCGTAGCTCGTGGGATCGAGAACCACCCTTAACCGCCCTGTTTCCCCTGTTTTGCGCACTGGACAGGTTCTGTTTCGCCGCCGCTCGCCGGAGCTCTGTCGCCGGCCACCTGTCCCGGCGACCTCGTGGGACCTTGCTGAGGTGTTCCCGAGGTTTGGGTCCGAGTTGTCGCACGGTTATCCTTTTTGGTTCTCAAGAACCGCCGCCGCCGCCATCGCCGCCGCCGTCGCCGTCGACCGTCGGGACCGCCCGAGCTCACTCTCTCAGTGAGTTGACCCTAACCCTTAGTTAGGGCGTTAATTACGCCTAGAATTAGTCGATTGTGAAATTTGGGTACTCGATCGGGGCCGGTTTAGTTAGAAATTGGGTTAGGTTAAATGGCCGATCGTTTAGGTTAATTGAGGTAATTTTATTATCTGTGGATAATTGTGATAAATTTGTGATTGATTGATTGGGTGATAATTTGTAGATTGTGGTTCAATTACGAGCGAACGATTGGAGTGTTAAATCAATCTGGTTAATAATTGTCATGGCACGAATTGAGCTTGATATTGCCTGATTGAATTGATTGCTCGTGATATTAGTCATTAACCTCATGGGTTTGATCACCTCGTTGACATGCCTGACTGAATGTCTTGATTGGCCGTGGGCCGAGTCTGATTGCATGTCTGTATGAGTATTTGGCATTAATCAAAGATAATTAATGAATCGATTGCCAAATGTGAATTGTGTGGTCACATGAGGGATAGATGACGATTACCTGGCAAGTTCGTTTGGTACTGTTTGTGCACTTACCGTACCTATTGTAAACGACTTGTCGGAAGCACGATAATTCATGCCCCGTGCCAGACGTACGGTCTTAAGGAATTATCGGATGCCGGTCGCTGCTTGTGATGGACCGACGCCCCGTTTAGGGATGCCTGCTGGCTGGTGCCGTGCTGGGTGCACTGGATACACCGCCTGTAGTAGCCGTCGTTGAGAGGGAAATGAGACGTAGTCCGGTTCTACCGGAAGGACGCTAGATCGCACTAAAGTGCTGGATCGCGTTGTGAAATTGGATCACGCCAGTGGTGTGGGTCATCTGATATAAGTGAACTGTGTGGTGCCTGATGTACACTTGATTTGTGATGCCTTGATGGGTTGTTTAATATGTTATGACTATATCTTGCTGAGTTATATGACTAAACTGTATGTTGGTTGTGGTGACTAGTATATTCTGGGCGAATCAATGTCCTAACTGAGCTTAGGCTTGATTCACTGAGATTTATTTCTCACCCCGTCGTGGGTTAACCTTTCAGGTCAGAAGTAATGGAAAGGCCCGTGCGATTCGGTACCCCTACCCACTCATCTCACGATGTCACGTCTCATCCGGTTCTAGGTACGGATCAGGTCTGGGAGCGTCACGTCACGACGATATGGGTCGATGAGGGGATGCCACATCTGGTGGCTCATCTCTTCAAGGCCTGGTATCTTCGTGACGGGTTTGATCTCTACGGCCCGGTTCGTGGGTTTGAGGGACCGCCTATTCAGGGGGTCGCTAATGCCCCCGCCTGGGACCCGATGGACATTGACACGCCTGACGGGGAGTCTGAACCCGGCACGCAGCCTGAGGTCGAGCCCGAGGAGTCTGTAGCCTCTTCTGTACAGTCCAGTAATAGTTCTTATGATGATCCCAACAACCCGGCTCCTCCGTTAGGGCCACCGTGATCACTAGTCTGTACTGTGATCTTTTTGGTCTGTTGGTGGATCTTTTGTGGGGGTACCATTTTGGAGTAGATGTGAGTTGACCTTACCCCGACTCCTGTATCTTTTTGAGAGTCTTAGAGGGCCACCCCGAAGCATGGGGTTGTACATATTATCTGTTAGCTCTGTAAGGTCATGGATCATCTATTCTCATCTGTTTAGGGCTTCTGTTTTATCTGGCTGATTGTTTCTGCTTCTCTATCCCATGCTGATCTTATCCGTTTGGAAGTTGCACGTTCCGCATGCGCCATATGTTAGTAGGTCGATAGTCCGCCTGGGACGCTATCCTTCGTGACCAAGTGGCGATTTGGCAAGGGGTGTCGCGAGCTCGAGAGTCGGGGCGTGACACCATGATACCGACAGCTTACTTGAATTCCTTTGCTCTCGCTCGAGTGATCGGGACTAGCGGATAGAACAACGGGTCCCTAGCACCACCTTCTCGATAGGATTCGATGTCCACATCAGAAGGGAAAAAATAAAAAGCCCATTCGTTTTCATTATGACCACTGCGATAAAGATGGTCACACCAAAGATAGGTGTTGGGTGCTTCATCCTCATCTTCATGCCAACAAAGACAATGTTCAAGAAGCAAAAATTGCTGTTCCAAGAGACTCTACAGAGTCCCAGTCGAAATTGGAGTCCTTGGCACAACAGTTCCAACAATTGCTTCAAATGTAAGGACAATGAGTGACTAATTCGGGATTTTCTAGTCCTTCATCTGATTCGGCTAACATGGTTAAGACATCGGGTACTGCTTTTTTTTTTATCTCAATCTAGTACTCAATTCATCATCGATTCGGGAGCTACCGATCACATGTGCAATTCTACAGATTTACTTTTTAATGTTTCCTCAAGTACATTGTATCCACCAATTACCGTGGCTAACGGAATGCAGGATCCAACGCAAGGAACATGACATCTTAAGTTGTTCTCACATAATTCTGATGTTCTGGTTGTACCTGATTTATCTTCTAATTTACTTTCTGTGAGCAAGTGCACCAAAGAGTTAAATTGCAATGTTGTATTTTCTACTTCAAAGGTGTTGTTTCAGGATTGCACACTAAGAAGATGATTGGTGAAGGACGACTTCAGAATGACCTATATGTCATTGATTATGATACGAATGCCTTGGTGGCAAGGAAAAATGCAATGGAAGCCTCAAAGCTGTGGCACATGCGTATGGGTCATCATTCTGACCGTGTGTTGCAAGTTATTGATAGAACTTTATTTTATAATTGCAGTAGTTGTGACTCTTGCCATTATGCAAAACAACATAGATTGCCTTTTCCTCAATACTCTATTTTAGCTTCTAAGGTATTTGATTTAGTATATTCAGATGTTTGGAGTGCTCCAATTAACTCAAGAGATGGGTTTAAGTATTTTGTTTCATTTATTGATGACAAATCTCATGCTACTTGGCTATACCTTATCAAGGCTAAAAGCAATTTGATCACCGTTTTTCAAGAATTTTGTAGCATGATCCAAAATCAGTTCAAAACTTGCATAAAGATCTTACGCACTGATAATGACACAGAATATTCTAATCAGGCCTTTCAATCTTATTTAAGCAGCTTGGGCATTATTAATCAAACTTCATGTGTAGATACCCCTCAGCAAAATGGGGTGGCCGAACGAAAGAATCGACACCTTCTTGAGGTGACTCGAGCTTTGTTATTTTCTGGAGGCATGCCGAAGACTTATTGGAGTGATGCCGTTTTAACTAGCAATTATCTTATTAATCGACTACCTAATTGCGTTTTGGGTTACAAGACGCCTATGGAAATCCTTTATGGACGCAAACTTAATATCCTGCATTTGAGAGTTTTTGGGTGTGTATATTATGTGCACTCTCGAAGTGGTAGTAAGCTTGACCCTCGCGCCAAGAAGTGCGTGTTTATGGGGTATTGTCGCGACCCTCTTGAGGTTGTCGGGCTCTCGAGGGCTAATGGGCCGTCCTGTCTGGTCGGACGCGGGCCTCTCCCAAGGCCCATTACCCAAATCGCAACGGAGGTATGCGTGATCGACTTTCAGTGTGGTCTAGTGACATGTGCTAAGTGTGCATGCCATGGAGTCGCCACCAATCATTTTTTTAGGGTATGATTGGACCACCCAATCGAATAGTTGGGAGTTTCTATTCAATTTTGCGAGAACCAGAGAAATGGTTTCGGGGACTTAGTTACGCCAACCGTCAGAGTTGACGCCCTTTCGGTACCTAAGTTGACTGAATTTTCTAGCCTGAGATTCATGCGGATGAGTAAGGTATGAAACATTAAATCTAGAAATTCATGCAGATAGGAGTGATTATCCTAGCAATCACAATCAGTAATAAAATGCGCAACTCAAGAAATCTAGATATGCAAATAAATCACATGGCATTCCTAGTAATGCCCTATTTATCAATCACAGCTCATGAATGATTTAGCTGTCCTAGCCGTTCTACACTCGATCTGACCTAAGAAAAGCATTAGGAAGCATCGCAGGAGTTCGAGAGTACTCATATGGGGTTCGCCGTGCCCTGATTTGGTCTTGGACGAGCTATCGAGCTCATGCCGACCCGATTATATTTGGGGATCCACTCGGCATTTTACACCATGAAATCATGTGAAACAAAAACGAAAATATTCAGCAAGGGGAATTTATTGTAGATGGTGGTCGATCTAATTGGACGTCAAGACTAAAAAATATGTAGAAATTTACAAATTAAAATACTCGAATGACATTTTTTTGCCAAATTCAACTCTATGCGTCGTGAAGAAACACATGCAATTGAACTTGAATTTTGACTATTTATGAGTTCAAAATGAAAAGGAAATTAAAATAAAAATATTGACTATTTTTCTATATTTTTACGACATCGAACGCTATTTTTCTTCATTTTTCATGTATTTTTCTATTTTTGGAAAATATTAAAAAATATTAAAAAATATGACAAATTATTTTTTATCAAAAATGGTTCCTTTAGCTTGGTCAAGGCTACCAAAGATGATTTTTTAATTTTTTTAACTTTTTATAGATTTTTTATGAATTTTTTAAAAATAAACTATGAAAGACTGATCAAAAATCAGGTGTCAACAGCTGCCCCTCTTTGAGAGGAATTTCGTCAGAGGTTTCTCTCAAAGACAAGGTGACACCTGTGTTCCGATCGACTCGACTGGGAAAATAAAAGAAATCATGACATCCAATTTTCATGCCCATCAATGTGTGCTTTTCCTTAAAAAGAGATGTGCTCATTCAATTCCCTGATATGATGTAAGAAAGTTAAGGAGTAGATAGACTTCCCTGCCCCTTACCTGTCGAATGCTTGCGGCATTTGCTTTGTCTGATGGGTTCAAGTAGATTCCTAAGGACTTGTCATCGGAGTGTCCTGGGGATGTTAAGCTCTGACCTGTATGGTAGGTCAAACCATAATGGGATTCCTAACTGATAGGAACCTAAGGAAGACGCATCCCACATTTGGGAATTTGCCAAGGGTTTTGATCCGTGTGGTGGACTAAACTAGAAATGGCTTGCCTAATGTAAGGCTTATTAGGGAAAACGAATCCTCCCGCGTTCGGGATTCATCAAGGTTTTGATCCGTATGGTGGATCGGACCATTGGGTTGATCCTTCAGGCGGTCTCTACCAGTCCTTTGACCCTTCAGGCGGTTTCTACCATTCATTGACCTTTCATGCGGTTTCTACCATTGAGTTGACCCTTCAGGCGGTTTCTACCATTGGTTGACCCTTCAGGTGGTTTCTACCATACATTGACCCTTCAGGCGGTTTCTACCATTGTTTTGACCCTTCAGGCGGTTTCTTCCATTGGTTGACCCTTCAGGCGGTTTCTACCATACATTGACCCTTCAGACGGTTTCTACCATTGTGTTGACCCTTCAGGCGGTTTCTACCATTGATTGACCCTTCAAGCGGTTTCTACCATTGAGTTGACCCTTCAGGCGGTTTCTACCATTTATGAGATTCCAAACTGATATGAATCAAAGGATGACGTACCCGCTCTTCGGGGCTAGTCGAAGACTCGATCATTCTATGGATCGGTCTTAGAAAAGGTTTGCCTACTAAAAGGCTTCACCTAAGGATGACGCACCCAGTCTTTGGGGCGGCCAAAAGTCCTGCAGAAAGCTTAGACCTGAAAAAATTTTCCTCGCCAAGAAGATATTAGTAATCTTTGGGAAGACAATAATTGTCTAACTGACAAAATTCTACGACTTAAGTTTTAGTCATGAAATGTGCATTTTGATTGCTGGAGGTTATCCAAAACATTCCTGCCATATACAGATGTGATCATAAATTCCTTGCACGGAAACTCTAGATCAAACAATTTGAAAATTTCAAAAAGAGTTTGCTCAAAACATCCATTGGAGTATTTCTCATCCAAGAAGGCTCCTCACTACTCTATGATAATGATCTTTAATAGGGAAAGTGCTCAATTTCCTACCGACTTGTGCCTGGGTTTCAGGATCATTCGCAACGCATACATTTCGACCGATCAGGAGGTCTTTCATGGGACCGTAGTGTTAGGCTTGGATATCGGTTTCCAAGGGGGACTCACTTTTGAGTCAAGGCCGTTGAACAAAAATTTTCACTATCTGCTCCGGGTTTACAAGTCAAGAACCCTGTAAAATGAGAAAGAAATAGTCTTGCTCGTACTTCTTTGAGCTAAGTTATACATTAACCCAAGTGTCTTAGTCAGATGAGACTGCTTCAGGGTTGTAACATTGGAAGGATTGGGGACCGAAAAAGGCTTATTTTTTGCCCAGAAATTGTGAAGGGTTTGGCATTGGTGATCATTGCAAATTTGCCACATGTCCTTCGAAGAACATCTCCATTTCTTGAAGTGTACACTCCTCTTTTAGAGCGCACAAGGATGTTTAAAAGCGTCTCTTGTTACATTAAGAGACCGTCTGTTTGTGTGTTTGCAATTTGAGCACGACATCATTTGGAGAGTAGTCATCTTGATCTGACTCCTTTGCAGGGTCTTTTCATCGTATATCTAGACTTTACTGGGGATATTTTGAATAGACATCAGCCTTGCTTTTTACCAGGCACTTTGCTTTTTCTTGATGTCTAGGGATTTTTCTTTTCCCCCTTTTTTTAATCCCGTGTTTTTCTTTTCTTTTGGAGCTAGGATTTTCGGCAATCATGCTAGATATGCAACTTAAACTTTGGCACGCTTCCATTCCTAGAGTGATGTTGCCTTTGCTTTGGAATATGCAATGATCACCAATAGGTTGATGAAATGAATTTGTTGGCTCAACTTGGTCGTGCAAAGGATAACAGTGTGTAGGATAGAGAAATGAATTATTCTCGTCATCCTATGACACTTGGATTATCATATAAACAACACACAAAGATTTATGTTAGTCCGAGCAAGAAAATTTCAAACCGTTTACTTTCTGATACTGTTGGACTAACCTTCATTTGCCCCAATGTGGGGTGGTTCTTGACAGGGTTGAGAATGAAAATCGCCGTTCAATGGGGTTCTCAATGGGCATCTGTAGTGTTTGGAATGAAGAAATAAATGTCTCTATCATCTCGATCCATGTAATCGTTGCGAATGACCCTTATATCCATAGGTTAAGGTTTCGCTATCATTTCTAATCTCCTCATCTCTCAAGTGTGTATGGGACGTGTTTGGATTAGGCTCGCTTCTCTTATGAGAAAATACCCTTTTGAACAGTTCAAACGACTCTTGTTGGAAAAATTCATTTCATTTCATCAAGATTTATCCTTCAAAGGGATTTTGTGATGCACCATACATGTGTAATTCATGTTCAGACAATCTCATGTTTTAAAACATGAATGTCAATGAAGTAAGAATTCTATGTCTTTTTAGATGTGAGAATCGAATTAATTCTGAAAGTTTTTAATCTCCAATGAATTGGGAAAAGGGATACTTGCCTGCCCATCGAGGCTGGAGATCCTGGAGATATAAAAGGGATATGTCATCGTATATTCTAAAACTTTACAAAAATTGGAACGATACATCTTACCCTTGGTCATATGCTCCAACGAGTGTACAAGGGTTGTGAAAATCTGCACTTCACATAGTAACACAAGATTGTTAGGTGTTCTAAAGTTCTTTCGACTTCTTGGTTTTTGGAGAAAAATGAAACTTACATGTCTGCCCTGATGGCGAGCTCCTGCCAAGGATAAATATTAAGCATTATTTTGGGTTTCCAAATTCAAAACAAATTGGGACGATACTACTTTACTCTTGATTTGAATTCCATTCTGCATGCCAATGTGCAGATTGTAGAAGCCGGCCCTCAAGCTTGTGGCCATGATTTCTTCGTCTGGTTGGGCAACGAATCCACCTCGAGGATTTACGTCGGAGGAGATTCATTCATCTTTTTGGGCGTGTTTCATGCACTGTTTTGTTATTTGAATGCATGGCTTCTTGGGTGCCTCGTCTCTGTTCATCACCTGAGAGGAAAATAAGAGAACATTATCCCCGCATCTGATTGAAAATCATTTAGGAACGATACGTTCTTTTTACCAAATGGGTGGCTCCGCGGCCAAATGCGTTTTACATTGAAAGGATGGATTCCATTACGCTCTGCAGATTATAACTATCGCTTCAGGGACTTGCCCCACGGATTAAACGATGAATTTGATGTCTTCGGCTTCGACATGCTTTCCGGATGTAGGAATGGTTTGCCCCCATTTTCAGTGGAGATGGGTTTTGTCGAGTGGGCAAGATCAAAAACTCATCCTAGATTTGGCTTTAGTCGAAGGTTGAAATCCCGACCTTGGATAAGCGAATCATGATTCATCTCCTTCTGCTTCGGATTTGTCATTTGCATGCTTCACATTTTACAATACCAACTTCGCCGCTTGATGAAAATGAATCGATGATTTTCGAATTGCCCCAAGTTCTATAGTCATCTGCGTCGAATCTCTTTGAACTTCATCGGGTGATAGACCAACTGATAAAATGATTTTTCAATCCCGAGATCGAACTCCTGACGTTTCGTACCACTTCCATTTCACTGACTACCAGGACACAGCACTATTGGCGTCCCTAACTGGTTCGTTTTTTGTTATAAAATTCTTGAAGCAGTTAGCGACCCCCATCGAGAATGAAACAAGCTCAATTTAGAGTTCATAACGACTAAAGGTCCCTTAGAACGATACAGAGCTAACCGTCTTTGAGCTCGCTCGGGCTTTTGCTCGCATTTTCCTATGTGAAGCCTTTAAATGTTTTTCTTCGTGGCGTTCAATTGATTCGCCTCGACTCTAATCTAACAAGGGATTGTCGCACTCAAGCATGATGATGCTCGCAGGTAGTACTGATCGCTGCCCCAGATTAACTCTAGGCATTAAGGAAGATTATCTTGCATGGAAGACTTTATGACAGAAAGATTAATGATACATCCAGCCACATGTGCCTAGTTCCCTTGAGGATTCTCGGTGATCAGCCAGTTACACCATGAATCAGACATATAATCGTCATTTTGGATCATAACTTCATAAGTCCATCAGTTTTAAACTGATCGATCCAGATATGGAGCTCCTCATCAAGGAAATCTTTTGATTCTTCGAGCAACTGATATTCGGGTTGACCATCATCGCTTGGCGTTGAAGGATTCCTGTTTCTGTTGTGAGCGATCTGATTCTTCGAGCTAGAACCTTCGTCGTTGCTCGAGATTATAAGAGGATGATTGATCGGTTCACTATCAAAAGCACCTTCCATTTGGGAATGGAAGAAACAAAAATCCTCAGAGCATCCGCCCGCTTGATCTTCCGAAATCATATGCCCAAGCCGGGCAGATCTTTGAACACTAGGCGCAATATGTTGATCGGGGATAGGAAGAGCACTAGCGAAAAGTTGCTGCTCAAACCAAGGAGTTCGTACCTGCTGCACTTGTGGCATATACTCTTGAGGGGTGCTGAGATGATTCGGGGGAATATTCTGATTAGCGCCCAAGTAGTCGATGGTGCTGCTACCAGCTTGGTCGGTGCCTAGATTCGGCAGGGTATTTCTTACTTCAGGGGCATTGTAGTTATAGCCATGCCTAGTGTTTAGGCACAAGTTGAGTTCTTTCAGGTTCAGTGCTGTGTGGCGCTGTCTTAGCGCCCTTCTGTAGCTCTTGAGGTGACTCGCGACTCCATCTTTAGTGAGTCCTGGTATGTTCATGATCTCAAGTATGCGCGTTGGATATGCTGAGTTGATCCCTAGTTGCTGAACCGCACTAAGGAACTTGAGATGAAGCTCGGGGGACCAATTGACCCTCGTCTTCTTGCGAACCGGAACAGTGTTGACAACTTGGCTATTGCTCTCTGGCCTATTTCCAGTAGGATTTGATCGAGCCGAAAATTGTTGTGGAGGGAATTCATCAGCTTTGGATTGGTCGGTCGTGATAGTAAGCTCATCGTTAAGGAAACTCCAATCATGGTGACGCATATCACATCCTTTAGAAGGCATCGGTATTGACTTCGTAGAATTGATTTGTTCATGCATATCTCCAACAAAATCCGATTGTATCGAAGATGGTTCGAGGGAGTGGGGTGGTGAATGAGCATTTTCAATCCTCATATAAGGCTTATCAAGGAACATTTCGCCGAGAGTGATAGGGCCACCGCAATTAAGGCAAGCGATAGTGCTGGGAGCTTTCTTATACCTCATGTTCTCCGCTCGAAGCTTTTCGTTTTCCTCCTTTAGAATCGCAAGTTCTTGACGTCTGTGTTGAGCCCTCAATTTGGCTCGCTTATTTTGAAACCAAAACTTGACCCTCAAAGGTTTCATCCCTAGCTTCTGGCCCAATTCATTTCTTTGTTTCATGTTCGGGAGAGGGCATTCACTAAAGAAAGCTTCAAGCTCTTGGATTTCATTCTGAGTGTGGCACTGGCGACGTTTCCTTTTCCGGGATTGACCATCGCTGCTGCTGTTGTCGTCGCTGCTGAGATCCTGAACTTCGTTGCCGAAAGGGTTGGGTTCTGTGGTTCTGGTACCAGACGCAATCCTGGAATCTTCGAGATCTCTCAATAGTTCATTTTCTGAGATTTTTGGATCAGTCGCCTCTAGCAACTGACGGTAACCCTCAAACATGTTGGATCGAAAAATGTTCGATCAATTTTTGCTCACTCAGGGTTCTCTACTCTCTCATGTATGCTCACTCTCTCTAAATTTTCTTTTGAGTGGTTCTGTATGCCCAGGAAACGTTCTTTAAACATGGATGAAGATCATCAGGCAAGCGTTTCTCCCAAGATTTCGTATTTCTCGTTTTGTCGTCTTCTTTCTTCTTTTCAACGTGGAGGGACACCAAATCGATTTCCTTTTCTCGATATCCATGTCTGTCTCCCACTTATTTTCAAAAAGGTGCAACTACGCTCGCCTCCCGCTCAGTTTTTTAATATGATGGGACCGCCAAATCCTTTTGCAACTTTTTTCGATAGTTGCGCTTAACTCTCGCTCAATTTTAATATGGTGGCACTGACATATCTTTTTACAACTTTTTTAGATTTATCAAGCCTGAAATCGCGGACTGGGACGGATCTGATGGTTCACCGAAAGAGCCACCACTGCTTTACCCAATTAACTTGGCTCCATGAGCATTATTGTTGTGACCTTTCTTCATCCTCGAGTTGCTATAAAAGGAGGAGTTAATGCAGAGAAGATTAACGCTCTTACATAATTGCCTTTTCATATTTTAATCACTCTACCACACCCATCTTCTTCTCCCTCACTCCAACGAAAATGACCTCCTCTCCTATTCGAGCTTTCTCGGCTGAAATTTTGGCCCAGTGGGAAAAACTCTATAACCTCCTAGGTCGAGGCTATGCTCATATAGCCGATCACCCAGAAATTGAAGATGAAATTCGCATTTTGCTCGTGGAAATAGACACCACCTCTATCGAGGGCACTAATTTAGAGAGGGAATATAGAATCTTCCCAACCCTCTTTATAAACTTTTTAGAGACTTACCGTGTCGCTCAGCGAGAAGTTACCGTGGCTCACGTTTTGCGAGCTCGCTATGAGGATCGGTCCAACTGCTTGGTGTTGGCCAACCTTGTGGCCGATAGTCACAGAAAGGCTGTTGAGTTCGCCAACGAGCGGGTCTCTATGTTGCTTCGCGAGAGGGGAAATTTGGTGGAGCGCTTGGCCTTATCCCTGACCACCTATGAGCACGACCGTCGTAATGTCGTGTTGAAGTTTCAATGTGAGTGGCAGGAAGAAAGGCTTGACAGCATTACCGCGGATATAGCCCATGGGAGAGGACTAATTCGGGACCTGGAAATAGCCGCCGAAGATCACGGGACCAAGGTTGCCGAGCTTAAAGGGGAATGTAAACGCCTTCTTCTTAAGCTTGCAGATCTCGAGTCTCGAGGTGGTGAGTATATGCAAAGCATCAATAATATGGAGGGCCAACTGGGTTCCTTTGTGATGCTAATTAGGGCTCATTTCGGTTTTACTTTTCCACCTCGATGATCTGTATCATCTGCTTTTAAGGTCCCTCGATTGAGCGAAATGAATGAAAGCTCTAATATGTGTGTCTCAACTTCTGTATGGCTGACTTTCTCGAACACCTGACCACTCTCAACCTAGGCAAGCTGCTCTTCGACATTGATGATTCGAGCGTGTACATCTTGATTTTTTAATCTTGCTTATGATCGAATAAAGGAACCTCCCACCGCGTTTATCCACAAAAAGACTTCTCTTCTCTACCTGTTTTTAACTACTTAGAGATGCCCCAGTTTCGATCTTTGAGACGTGACTTCAGGATCACCTATTCCAAATCGTCATCTTCATTAGATGATACCTCAATGATGTCCATAGCAGGCTCTTATTGTCCACTTGGCGCTCGTAATGGGATGGCACCATCTTCGTCTTCCATCAAGAACATTGGGAGGAAAACACATCTATCTATCCTCAAAATGGCATTTAATCCAATCACCGGAATTATACAATGAATATAATGATTATGAGCTGTAACAAGTTCGAGGGATAGAAAAGTCTTACCAACCAAACTTAAGAGAAAATCAAGCTTCTCTGTACAGTGTTAGGTATACTAACCTTCCATAGACAAATGCATGAGACAAGTGAGGGAAAACTCCTAAAAATCAAAAGATAGGGCTTGGTACCTAAAGCCAAGGTTCTCACCTCGAATTCTGGGAAGAGTCGATTCCATTGCACAACTATCGTTGCATTGGGACTCAATCCATAGTTCGAAGTGAGCGGAATTGAAAAGTGGATTACCCCATGTTTTTCCTCACGGAGATTCCATTTTCAAGTCCTTCTATTGTGTTCCTAAAGAGGGCGCCTGGGGTTTTAGGCGCAATTGTGTGTATTCATTGTGTCGTGCTAAAGCAATAAACATGCATTTTATTTAACAATCACCGCTTCAATATAAATATCCACACAATCATACATCCAAAACTCTTGCCTGCATAAAACAAAGTTAACAAGCACTTCACGCCTTATTTCTCCCATCTACAAAAACATCTAACACATTTGTTAGCATATACACCTCACTTTCGAGAGCATCTACATAAAATTAGGTTAGAAGAATCAATCAACTTTTTAATCGGCTCAAGTCCACTAAATGGTTAAGAACCAGTCCCCAGCGGAGTCGCCAGTCTGTCGCGACCCTCTTGAGGTTGTCGGGCTCTCGAGGGCTAATGGGCCGTCCTGTCTGGTCGGACGCGGGCCTCTCCCAAGGCCCATTACCCAAATCGCAACGGAGGTATGCGTGATCGACTTTCAGTGTGGTCTAGTGACATGTGCTAAGTGTGCATGCCATGGAGTCGCCACCAATCATTTTTTTAGGGTATGATTGGACCACCTAATCGAATAGTTGGGAGTTTCTATTCAATTTTGCGAGAACCAGAGAAATGGTTTCGGGGACTTAGTTACGCCAACCGTCAGAGTTGACGCCCTTTCGGTACCTAAGTTGACTGAATTTTCTAGCCTGAGATTCATGCGGATGAGTAAGGTATGAAACATTAAATCTAGAAATTCATGCAGATAGGAGTGATTATCCTAGCAATCACAATCAGTAATAAAATGCGCAACTCAAGAAATCTAGATATGCAAATAAATCACATGGCATTCCTAGTAATGCCCTATTTATCAATCACAGCTCATGAATGATTTAGCTGTCCTAGCCGTTCTACACTCGATCTGACCTAAGAAAAGCATTAGGAAGCATCGCAGGAGTTCGAGAGTACTCACATGGGGTTCGCCGTGCCCTGATTTGGTCTTGGACGAGCTATCGAGCTCATGCCGACCCGATTATATTTGGGGATCCACTCGGCATTTTACACCATGAAATCATGTGAAACAAAAACGAAAATATTCAGCAAGGGGAATTTATTGTAGATGGTGGTCGATCTAATTGGACGTCAAGACTAAAAAATATGTAGAAATTTACAAATTAAAATACTCGAATGACATTTTTTTGCCAAATTCAACTCTATGCGTCGTGAAGAAACACATGCAATTGAACTTGAATTTTGACTATTTATGAGTTCAAAATGAAAAGGAAATTAAAATAAAAATATTGACTATTTTTCTATATTTTTACGACATCGAACGCTATTTTTCTTCATTTTTCATGTATTTTTCTATTTTTGGAAAATATTAAAAAATATTAAAAAATATGACAAATTATTTTTTTTATCAAAAATGGTTCCTTTAGCTTGGTCAAGGCTACCAAAGATGATTTTTTAATTTTTTTAACTTTTTATAGATTTTTTATGAATTTTTTAAAAATAAACTATGAAAGACTGATCAAAAATCAGGTGTCAA
The DNA here is from genome assembly GCA_021437785.1 of Rhodomyrtus psidioides. Lineage (NCBI taxonomy): Eukaryota > Viridiplantae > Streptophyta > Magnoliopsida > Myrtales > Myrtaceae > Rhodomyrtus > Rhodomyrtus psidioides. Next base: position 922,606 of record JAILYB010000082.1, read on the forward strand.
CAGGTATTCATCAACAAACAAGGGGTATAAGTGCTTTGATCCAACTACTAGGCGGATGTATATATCGCGTGATGTTACATTTGATGAATCTACTATGTTTTTTCACTCTAGGAATCCAATTCAGGGGGAGTATAATGAGTTGACAGTTGAATTGACTCTTACTCCTATGGTGGATGAGTTGACCAATGTCCCCGAAATTGTGAGTAACCAGCAGAATAATCTAGAAAAAATAGATGAGAATGAAGAAGTAATCGGCAATGATAGCTGTGAATCAATGCCTACACCAGGGACAATTTTTGAATTGGCTCCCACTACTTCCGAATTAGTTCCAGCAACCTCAGCTCCGATTCGAAAATCTACCCGTGTGACTAGGCCCCCATCACGACTTCGGGACTTCACAACTTATCAGACGATACGATATCTGAGTAGCAAATACAATCAAATCTTTCAAGCTATTAAAAGAAGGCGTGATTTAATATTTATATATTCTAATACTCCCCCTCACGCTTAGTCTGGTCTTTTTACCTAGTACTAAGCGTGGACAAATTCATTAGGGAGGCAAATAGGGACCTGAAAAAATTTGAACTCGGGACCTCCTGCTCTGATACCATGTTAGAAAGTCCAACAAAAAAGCTTAAGATGTTAAGTGGAGAGAGACCACATGTATATAAAAAGCATATAAGATTTATTCACAAGCGATGTGGGACGACAACAACAACAACTTCAACATTTACGTTCCAAGACTTACAATGCATGGTTCGTGATCAGTTTCGGTTTAATGGTGTCACTTTGACACGTGGGGACACATAATTTTTGTAGGTTTCATATGTATAGGTGTTTTTGTGGATATCTAATATATACAGTCAGTTAGCTCATAAAAACAAGAATGAACAATAGTAATGTGCTTTTACATTGATCTGGTCAGCTTAGTGATGGTAATTGTGTTTTTTGTTTGTCCTCTAACATATTCCCTTTGTGTAATTAAGCCATTGGATTTTTAATTTATTCAACCGAGTCATTTAATTTTTACGTAAGGTGCAATCAAATATTTTTGCCATCGATACACCAGATTAAGGCAATGCAATTACCAGTATCCACGGGGTATTTCTAACACTGAAACTAGGAAAGAAGAGAAAATAAAAATAATTGTCAAATGTTATTGAAAATGAAATATAAAACTTGGGAAATGGAAAAAAAAAAAGAGGAAAAAAAAATATTACTAATCGTCTCTCTTCTCCGCAGCAGCGCCCCACGGCACAAGCACCGCGCAACACCGAGCACGCTTTGCTCATGTGCGAATCCCAACACTTTTATATTATTTTCAAATGAGCTCCATAACTTTATAACGAAATGTATCGTTGTAATCGAATGCAATAAGATCAATAAAAGTGATTCACGACTTTTTTTTTTTTATTCGACCGGAGCCTTTAAGTTAAACAGCCCACCATATCTATCCCTAAAAAGCAAAAAAAAAAAAAAAAAAAAAATTACAAAACAGCCATCCGAAGGATCTGGATCAAATTCAAAAAGGACCCAAGAGAAAAATTAGGAAGAAGAAGTAAACGCTTGACCACTCTCTTGTCGGGTCGGACCCTCCACGTGATTATGTGGGTGGGATCCCGTCCAAGTGGGGGGGTCCAGCTAAGCGCGCATGTATATTAACTTGTCCTAAAGCTGCCTCCTAATCGTCATGTCATTAACCCCCGCTGCCCAGTTTTTTCAAAAGTTCAAAACCATTCAAACATTGCTTCGTGCCTCCTCGACCCTTCAAAAACAAAAAAAACCTCTAGACGGTTCACGTTCTTGCGATTTGCAGGTGACAAGTTTTTTTTTTTTAAAAAAAGCTTATTCAAATCTTCGACACCGGAACCGTGTTCATGGTGCAAAGACGGCCAAATAACATGCATGCCGCCTTTTGTTTAGGATGTCTCTGTCGTTTGAGGTGCAAAATAAGGTATTCTTAAGTTGACACGAGCATGATATGGACGAACAGTCCTCCACGATTGATTTTTCGAGAACCGATACAAATGAAAAAAAAAATGACAGTCGGATCGGAGCCGAGCACAATGCACATGGATGGATATGTTCTTCCTGTGTGAATGGATGCGTTTAGATGAACCACTTAGTGAAATTTATCGATACGTTTTAACGGTTCTGCGAGTGTTAAAAATTTGTTAATTGAGTGGATCGAGATTGAATGTTGACGCAAATCAAATGTATTTACACGACCCGTGAAAAGAGTGGAAATGACCCCGATGAAATTTTTTTATTATACTTCGACCCGAAGACGGAAAAAAAAAAAAAGAAGAACTTTCTTTATCATATTTCTGGCAAGAAAAGAAAAAATAGATTCCTTATTTTTTTGGTCAAACGGTCAACGTGGTTAAACTGTCGTCGCATAATAAATTAACGTTTGGATATTGGCTTTTAACCCAACATTTGCTAGTGCATCCGTTTTGATCAATTAATAATAAATAAACGAAATTCGTTAGTTGTTGAGAGTTTAAACAGAGCAACATCCCGCTCGCTCCCACCGTCGCTGGCACTGTCTAGAAAGGCGAAGGAGAAGAACACCTTCAGTTCTCTCTGACTCTCATCACTGTCTTTTGCGCTGTTCTTGGGGCTTAGAAGACGAGGTAACATTTGAGACAGACTCCGCAAAAATCAAACTTGTCTGCATTCTGCATCTATCTTGAACCGGGCGCGCCTTCATCTGGTGTGTCTTCTTGCTAGTTGGCATAAGAATTGACCCGACTGAGTTGGGGTTTTCTTGATTTCTCGAAAAAGCTGGCTTTTTGGAGATCTATCGATCAGGTGTAGCTTTGTGTTTTTTCTTACATTGTTTGGGTTGGCAAATGCGAGACAAGAAATGGGAAATTTGAAACCCAAGAACAAAGGGTGAAGTTCATGGAGCTGGATCAGTTTCGAATTTCACAGGGAATTCTTGATTTCTTCCCCCTCCTCCTCGTGGCAAGACATTTGTTTTGACTTTCATCTGAACTTTCTCTCTGTCATCGTCTTTCGCTCTCCCCCAACTCGCAAGTCTGCAATCTCGGCAGGATGGGGAGCTTTTTTAGTGTAGTCTTGATTTACTCATCTGGGGCGTAAGTAGGAACGACAATGTGGGTCGAGAATAGCCAAGATTTTGCTCTTTGCTTTGGTTTATGAGATTGGGTAACATCATTCTCTTTTTTGTTTCCTTTGACTCGTCCCGTGGTCGCGTTCTTCAATTTTCCAGACTGTAACCCAACTTTTGGCATTATGCCGGCCAACTTAGGTTTCTTCAATTACATTATAAAATATTTTCCACAGAATCCATCCTCTATTCTTTTTCTTTAAGATCTAATTTTATCTACCTCTGTTTATGGTCATGATTTCCTGTCCATGATGTGGATTTCTTTCCTTTTCTAGGCTCATAAACATGAAAAAGGAAACTCTAGGGACTACTACAGTTATTGGTCGAGTGACCCGTGCTCGAAGGGCTGCAATACATGCATCTGAGGAAATAATTGTTTCAGAATCATTTAGGCAGTCTAAACAGCACGATCAGAATCATGCTTCGCAAGAAAAGCCAAAGAGAGCAATTTCCGATGGGAACGGCAGTGCTGCTAAAAATGTGTTTGCAAAGCGAAGTAAGAAGACAGCCCTTCAAGACGTAACAAATGTTTGCTGCAACAGCTTACATAAAGACTGCTTCAATGTGACGAAAATACTGGTTAGTGTGCTTTATTCATTCTGTTGGTGCAATGCATGTTTATCACTATATATTTTGTCGGTCGAAACTCGAAACTATTTGGATGGAAATAAACTATGCACTTTGGAACATATGTTTGGTGAATGATTATTCAATTTAACATAATAAGCAGATACAAAAGGCTGGAAACAAATAGAGTCAGTGCATGACGATCTCGAGTGAGAATAGATGACGTCTTTGAGTTAAGTATTCAATCCTACGTTCTCATTCGCATTTTGGATATGCTAATTGTCAGGCTAAAAATGGGAAAAAGGTGGGGAAAGCTCCAGTCAAGGTTTCTAAATTGATTATATCAGTTTCAGCGGAAGTCTTGAAGCCTCAGTCAGATTTAAGCGCAAAGACTACAACTGAAATGGTGGTCAAGGAACCGAGTTCAGCAACAGTTCTGCAGAAAATCAAGCAGGAACAAGATGCATCTTCATGGTTAAGCGGTGCTGGATGCACCATAACCGATTCTCAGCTTGCAAAAGATTGTTCTGGAATGTCTTCACAAAATCAAGGTCCTTAAGAGAAAACTATAAACAAATACATACATGCTTACCTACATAGAAGGGAAAGTTCATGCAATTGAAAAGATGCGCTTCGACTTCTTGTGGCCTTCCCTAACTGAACACGTGATGCAAAATGAGATACAATTTTCTCGTCTTTATGGGTTTGTATGGTTAAGTTTGCTCAAAGGCGTCACTTTGCTTGGGTTTTGGTTGCAGCAGAGAAAGGAAGCCTTCATGAGATATCAACGATTTCGGAGAAACCACAAGTTACCAATATCGATTCTGATCAAAAGGATCCTCTGTTATGCAGCCTTTATGCCCCGGACATTTACAGCAATCTACGTGTTACAGAGGTTTGTGCAATAAACAGCGTGTGCTATAGATACTTTGATCTCATATCAATTCAAACACACTAGTGACGCCTGCAAAAAGCTTGAATCAGGACTAAGTTTTGAGCAAGATTAGACGAAAAATGTTCATACAAAATGCTGGCTCCACTTAGCAAGAAAAGCTTCATTTTCTTTTATGCAACTTCTCTACGTTAGATTGCTCGGCTCTACTTGACACTGCTTGCAGAAATATCAATTGGTTCTTTTTAGGTTTGAAGTTACGGCTATGCCAAATCTAGTAGATCAGTAGGTATCACTCTCCTCTAACATTGATAACTACGATGCTAATTCATGTAATGAACTTACCTATCAAGCTCCGCAATGGATAACATATGATGAGGGGAGGGATTCATTCTATGTAATTTTCTTGACCTTTCCATGTAATACTTTGTTCCCAACCATGCACAGGCCACAAACACCAACCATTGACTAATTCCTAATTTTTTTTGTCGTCAGCTTCTCAGGAGACCTTGTTGCAATTTTATGGACACTGTCCAGAAAGACATAACTCAGAGCATGAGGGGGATCTTGGTTGACTGGCTTGTGGAGGTCAGCATATCTCTGTGCTATTTTGATTCTCTATTTTCCTTTGCCAGTTTTTCTGTAAATTTGTTTCTGCCATAGCCAGAATTCTATTTGTGCTATATGTGCTTCACTAACTGCATATTGTGTAGTGCATTTTCATATAATTGGTGAAAGGGTTTAAATCATGTGCCTCCAATCCAGTGTTCATGCACACGTGAAACAAAAACCTTGTCTTGGATTCCTGTTCTATTACAGGAAAAGTCCCCCCTGATTTTTTCAACCACCTTGTTTGTTGTCTGTTTTCAGGTATCTGAGGAATATAAGTTGTACCCAGATACACTATATCTTACCGTGTATCTGATTGACTGGTTTCTTTCCCAAAATTACATTGAAAGACGGAGACTTCAGCTACTTGGCATCACTTGCATGCTAATTGCGTCGTAAGACTGTTCCCATCACCTTTTCAGTTTGGTTTTCGTTTGTCAGTTATTTCTAGAATGAAATGTCTTGCATCACACATGATATCAGTACAGCAAGTACTTACTTGGCTGATAAAATATAGGAGAACATTTACTTCATCACCAAGAAGAAAGTAAAAATGGAGGACTAACTCTGCATAGTGGAGGCAAAGATACTAACCTTTTTTGGCTTCTAATGGAAGAAGTGATCTGATTCTCTCTTATGTAATGCTTATTGGATGCATCAATATAAAATAGAGCAAAAGCTTTCCATGTGTGTGTGTGTGGGAGAGAGAGAGAGAGAGAGAGAAAGAGAGAGAGGGGGGTAAATATCCTAGATATAATAAACCGTTTTCACATATTTCAACTCATAAAAATTGCTTTTTCTTTGGGAAGATCTTGCATTACGAATCCCAGAAACTACTTTGCCTCTTGTTTGCAAAGTTCAAGAGACAATGCGTGTCCTGCGAAGCTTAACACTGTGTGCCCTCTATGTCCTTTGTAGGAAGTATGAAGAAATTTGTGCTCCGCGAGTTGAAGATTTTTGCTTTATCACAGACAATACTTACACCAGAGAAGAGGTGCGCGCTACTACTCTTAACTGGTTTACTTGAATCTTCCACACTTCGTTGCTTTCGGAAACAAACGATTTTTTGTTCTTTTCGTAACAACTTTTCCTTCAAATTTTGCTAAGCGGCAGTGACCTATGCAACAGCCAAAGTCCTCACTTGCCTTAGCTTGTTCCTTTGCCTAACTAAGATGCGCAACACTGACAGTTGCTCAACCATCATCATTATGCAACTGAAATTATTATGAATCCCATTGACCCAAAGGAATCACCAAATTATGCGTCAGACAATGATTTCTCTAGATCTATGAATTCGGTTATGTAAAAGATCCACATTGGTGTGTATTGGTAGGTACTGAAAATGGAGGGCCAACTACTGAAGTATTTTGGCTTCGGGATTTTCGCGCCCACTGCGAAAACTTTCCTTAGGTACCGCAACTTACTGAACTCTCATTTGCTTTACTTCCATTGGATTTATCTGCATTCTAAAAGTATCAAATATTTTGTTTCTTAGGAGATTCATTCGAGCAGCGCAGGCATTGTACACTGTAAGGGTCATTGATCTCCTCCATGCTAGCCTGAGCTTAGGAAAATACCACGTTCCTTGTTCTTAAGAAAACTAACTATATGTCTGTGAACTTCTTGTAAAATTTCCAGAGCCCTAGTCTTGAATTGGAGTACTTGGCCGAGTACCTTGCAGAGCTGACATTGGTCGAGTACGACTTCCTGAGTTTTCTTCCTTCTCTAGTTGCTGCATCAGCTGTATTTCTTGCTAGATGGACGCTGGATGACTCACGAAACCCTTGGGTGTGTTCTCTATCTTGCATTTCTTTCGTCGCCACGAGCTTATAATTTAATGATCTGGGTATTGACTTACCTTTTACTTTCTGCAGAATCCGACGTTGGAATTCTATACATCTTATAAGGCCTCTGACCTGAAGTCGACGGTATCTGCATTGCAAGACCTGCAATTGAATGCAAAAGAATGTCCACTAAGTGCTATACGTATCAAGTATAGGCAGCAGAAGGTACATTAGTATAAGAGCTCGAAAACTAGAACAAAATAAGATGAAAAACCCCTCATGCTTGGTCGAAGTTTATTGCTCACATCATTGAAAAGGATATCTTATATAGATTTTCTAATGTTTGTTACAACAAAAGTTGCTAAGTTGCTATCCTTTTTCTGATCTTGGCTTGAACTGAAATGCAAGCTCTTGCTTATGAGTCTCTTTTCCTTCTTCGTTGTAGTTCAAATCAGTGGCGCTTCTGACTTCCACCAAAACCCATGAAGCACTCTTCTGAATATGAAAGTGCCGCTGACAATGCTCTAATCCTCGCTAATAGCTGACGGCAACATTTCCACTGCACGTATGAAGATATGTGAGATTATGACTAATCCCTGATTCGGCCCTTTCACCAACTTGTTCCATATAGATTTCTAGTACTTCCATGTCTGTTCATACTACGTACCAACCGCTCTTGTCGTTGTTGCTTTCATTCTTTTTAGGATGTACATGTTCGGATCCTGAGATCTCGGGATCCATCACCCAATTTCACATAATTGCTGATTTTTTTTTTCCAATTCTGACTTTAGTTAGTTACAGTTAACCATGAAATGACCACGAGCTCAGTGGTACTACTACTGTAAACTAGCTGGAGAGGATGTATCTAGCTCAATGTAATCTCGAAACATAAGCCTCCACTACATTGTACTCCTTTTGGATCCATTGCTCATTCAGTTCCTGTTATGCTATTCTTGACTTTTGGCTGATTTTCGGATGCTCCCTCCCTCGGGCGTTGCCACTAGCGTCGGCGTTTCGACCATGTGATGATGGAGCCGAAATTCAGAAAACTGTGCTTGGATGGATTATCGGGTTTGCTGCCATTTGATCTCAAAACTCCAGCAACAGTAAGCTCAGATGGGTGATAGGAGATCAGTTTCACGGGTAGCTAGCTAGTAGTTCTGGTATTTCAAATAGATGGCTTGGATCAATGAAGCTTAGAGTTGAGCTCAGCGTCATCTATTGACATGATTAATCTTCGTCTAGCACGCCAGAATTCGAGAACATCTCGGACTAATGTAGCATGGCGAAAGTAAAATTACGGAGGCATAATTTTTTGCAGGAATAATTACACTAATGATTTTTTAGGGAAAAGTACACCTGAAGAGCTTTAACTTTCGTACGGCGTGGATTCAAGTGCCTTAACTTTTAAAGTGTGCACTTGAGTATCTATTCAGGTCAAAATCGTTCAACTAAGTGCTACTTCGTCGGAATAAAGTGACATGAACTTTTCATTATTATTTTATTCATTTATTGGGTGCCATGTGGGATTTCTTTATATTTTTTAATAGTTTCTGAATTTTTTTTATTTTTATTCAAATTTCAAAAAAACAAAAGACAAAAAAATTAATGCAAAATTTTAAAAAAAGAAACCTAGGGTTTCTCTTTGGTGGCCGGCGAGGGTGGTCGCCGGCCATCACTGACCAGCCCAGGGGCCAGGGTCGGCTTGCCTTGGGTCGGCGAGGCCGCAACGGCCCTAGGCGACGGTTGTTGCGGCCTGGGCTGGCTGAATCGAGAGCTCGAAGCCTTCGCCAGCTCTGGCTGAGGTCATCGCGCCCTCAATCGCCACTGTCGAGGCCGCAACGGCCCCAGGCGACGGTCGTCGCTGCCTGGGCTGGCGGAATCAAGGGCTCGAAGCCCTCGCCTGTCGAGGGCTTTGCGCCCTCAATCGCCACTATGGAGGCCACGGCGACCGTTGATCAGGGCCGTCGAGGCCTCGCCAGCCCAGGGCAAGCCAACCCTGGCCCCTGGCCCTGGGCCGGCCGGTGGTGGCCGGTGGCGACCCTCACCGGCCACCCTTAGGGTTTCTCTTTTTTAATTTTTTTTTCATTAATTTTATCTTTTTTTTTTGCCTTTTTGTTTTTATGAAATTTTAGAAACTATAAAAAAAATGTAAAGAAAATGCCACGTGTACATTAAATATTCAAAAAAATAATTTCGCTGGCTCCACGTCAGCATTTCCGGCTGCCACCTCACCTTTTCCGGCGCCCACGTCAGCGGATGGCACCTAAATGAACACCTTTTCAAAATTTAGGCACTCGCACACTTCGAAAGTTAAGACACTTAAGTGCACGCCATACGAAAGTTAATGCACTCCAGATATACTTTTCCCTGATTTTTTAACTTTGGCCCAACGCACGGTGTTAACCTTCGAATTTTTAATTTGTTCAATGTGGTCCATGAACTATAACCCAATGTGACAATGACGCCCTTGAATTTTTAATTTGCTTAGTGCAATCCATGAACTTTGGTAAATTATATCCCTGGATTGCACTATATTGATCGAGTAGTACAAGTTTAGGAACCTATTAAATAAATTAAAGATGATATTACAGTGAAAATTCATGGGTGGCGTTGGACAGATTACCGATACTGTATTTAGGACCAAAATACACGGGGCTAGTTGTGTCGATTTTTTCTTTTTTCGAAAGGTGGGGCCCGATTTTTCGATGTGCCCGTTCGTGTTCGTTAATTGGAAGATAAAAAGAAGAAAAACTGAGAAGAAGGGTTGGAGTTGGCCACTCCATTCCCATCGCTTATCTCTCGAGACTCGTTCTCCTCCTCCGACGAGAGCCAGAGGGATGGCGGTGCTGAGTGCTGTCTCGCCGCTGTCGACGACCTCTTCGCTTCATGTGAGTTCACCTACTTACGGCGATGGTTCCAAGCACAACGCCGTGGCCTCGTGCCACCATCTGATCGATCGCGCTTCCTCGACTCGTCTCTCCAAGCCCTCCCCCTCTCTCTGCACGCAATCAGGTGACTCCCAGGCTCTCTCTCTCTCTCTCGCGCGCGCGCGCCAACATTTTGCTTAAGGAGCAACGCGTGGTGTAGGGGGAACCGTTGTGATTTCTCATGGGGTTCTGCTTCTTCGATGTTCTGGCACTGTTGGGAATGAAATCAGAGAATTCACATTGGCGATGCCGTGCAAGTTGTGATTTTTCGTCCACTTTCGATGGCTAACGTTTGATGGGCTATTTTAGGATTCTGTTTAGTATTCCTTTGACGTAGTTCGAGTGAGGCCCGCATTTCCTTTCGTTTCCTTTCTCAAATAAAAAACATGGGCTCTGCTCTTTAATGAGGTGAAGCGTCACTGTTCACTTGATTTTTTTTTTCCCCAAACTTCTCGTATGGTTTCAGCTCTAGGGAATGCTGGTTATGTTGTTAGGAATAGAGATGAAACTGGAAGTCACCCCCTTGAGCTACTGATCGAATTTGATCGCTCCTGTTGTCGATGCCCTGGTTTAATCCATTGTTTGGCGCGATTCATATCTGCTGAGCAAGTCTATCATGAAATGAATCTCGAGCGGATCTGTCCACTCTTGGCTCGAACGTGCCTGACGTATTTCATTCCTTTCGCTTGTTTAGGAACTCTTCCCGCTACAAATGGATGCTCGTGGATGCAGGGCTCTTCCATTTATCACCACACTGGCGGCAGCAGATGGACGACGAAACCAGTTTATTCAATATTCCCTAGCACGCCCGCCCAAGTTTCCTCCATACAGGACCTTTTCGATTTTATTTGCTCAGGTCCTCTCTTTGACAAGTTGGGTATGACCCCAGAAAAGGTGGCCGAGTCCGTTGATAAATGGTTGGCTTATGGCTTACACCTCTGTCGGTTGTTTCAACTCAATGAGCTCTACCTCACAGTTCCCCAAAAGACCAGGTTTTATCACTACTATGTTCCCGTCTTCTTGTGGTGTGAAGATCAGATTTCTCAGCACTACTCCAAGTTCAAGGAGGGGGAAGATATCCCACCTCTTGTGGTAGGTACCATTTTGTTATATTACCCTAAAATTCCTCAAGGCAATAACTTGAAGGAGGGAGGACATTGGGGGAAATTTTTAGTTGCTGATTTTAATACTTCATGATGTTGATCCTGATGATAACAATGACGTCAAGAATAGCGCTAATGTAGCTATCTCTGATTAATCTCTTTTTAACAAGCAATCGATGATTCCTCACGCAGATTGGTTTTAGTGCTCCCCAAGGTTGTGGCAAGACAACACTAGTTTTTGCCCTTAATTATCTTTTCAAGGTCACTGGCAGGTGGGATAAATAGCTAGAAGCTTAATTTTGCTTAAGTTTAAGGTATAGTGATTCTGATTAACTCATCTAATATCAGGAAATGCGCAACGTTATCCATAGATGATTTCTACTTGACGGCGGAGGATCAGGTACTACTATCTGAGTGCAGCATTGCCTCTTCTTTGATTACTTGCCATCTTCATACTGATTCTGCTCAATCTGCAGGCTAAACTGAGAGAAAAAAATCCAGGAAATGCACTTTTAGAGGTAATGATCACTTTTAAATCTAAATCTTAGCTGGAGGAGTGGTGGTTTATTCCTGTCCCCTACTTGTGCCCTGATCCCCATTTTCATCTCGTTACTTTTGTACACAGTTGCGTGGAAATGCAGGAAGTCATGATCTTCAATTCTCAGTCGAAACACTCACTGCTGTGACCAATTTGACTAAAGAAGGTGGAATCTATCACCTTAATTTCACTTTTGCACATCCTGCAAGTCCATCATTAATTCTTATTGCCCCAATTTTCTAGGCATGAAGATGAAGCTACCTCGATATGATAAAGTGAGGCGACAACTCAAAAACTTTTTATCTCAATGATTCTAAAGAATTGGCCAATGCTGAGTTCTCCTCCCTTGCAGTCTGCTTACAATGGAAAGGGTGACAGATCTGATCCATCGACTTGGCCAGAAGTGGAAGGGCCATTAACGGTAAGAAATTTCTAGACAAAAAAAGTAGCAATATGGTGAACTTGGACTTGTTGATGACTCGATTGTGTACATGTCTGTTATAACTTATAACCGGTAGAAGGGGGCATGGGCTAGACAGATGTTGAAGTCACAATGACTTGGTAGTATAAATACTGGCAACTACGAGGCAAGCGGAACTAATGGGGTTATTTAGTGGGTTATCCTCTCTCAGAAGATGTCTGAGGAAAGGTTGGCTCAGCTGTGGGCATGGCTATGATCTTTTGTGGATTTGATCACCTCTTGCAGATTTGAATTTCGATTTTCTCTTATTCCATGAATGATGTTATGACTTCCCCTCGTCCTCTAGGCTGTTTTGTTTGAAGGTTGGATGCTGGGATTCAAACCCTTGCCAGCAGATGTAGTCAAAGCTGTTGATCCACAGGTGGGAACTCAAAGAATCTTGCAGATTTGTGGATGACTTTTTCCATCATGCTGTTGTATGATAACTGGACTAATACCTTCCTGCGTGTGTTACACAGTTAGAGACCGTAAACAAGAATCTTGAAGCTTATTATGATGCGTGGGACAAATTCATCAAGGCATGGATAGTCATCAAGATTCAGGACCCTAGTTGTGTCTACCAATGGCGCTTGCAGGTTGGCATCTCACCTTCCCTATATCAACATTACGTCCTATTGAATTGTAGTATTGAATTGTAGAATCCCATCTACAAATTCACCGTGAAACTTCTATCTTCTGTGTCATGGTTTTAAGTGTGTATATATCGTTTTTGCGGAATCTTTTCAGGCAGAAATTGCTATGAGAGAGGCCGGAAATCCCGGGATGTCTGACGAGGAGGTGCTTTCCTGTTCATCAATCTTTGACGTGCTCTGGTTTTAGTTGGACATGCAGCAGCCATCTAATTTTCTAATTCTGAGAGTAGAACTTTTGCATTTTGTAGGTTGAAGATTTTGTCTCCCGTTACCTCCCAGCATACAAGGCGTATCTTTCGACGCTCTACTCCGAAGGACCAAACGGGTCAGACCCTGAGCATCTCCTTGTCATCGAAATTGATGAAGGGAGAAACCCGTTGTAGGTAGCTTGGGTGACTGAAACTTTCACTGAGATTCTGCTTTTGGAAATTCTTTCTTTTTTCTTGGATGTTAAGCCTGTTGCATGGTTAGTTTTGTTTTCATAACATGCCATCTTCCGCTGTTAGTCATTGTAAATTGTATATGCTATATGAAATTTCGACATGTAAATAAATTATATATATTAGCAGCTTATCAGGAATTGCCTTCAATCGCTTATGTGAAACCTAATTCACTCCGGGAGGAATATCAAACAAATGCGTTCATGTTATTACAGACATCGAATGTCACGCAGACTTCGATTGAATAAATCCATTTACACGACAATTATTGGATAATGAGGTCTCCAAACAACTGCACAAAGAAGAAACACGGTCTGCAAACATTCTTGGTTAAACTAGCAGCAACAGCAGATACTCTTCCGCTGTTAGTCATTGTAAATTGGGCCAAATTTCATAAAAAAAAACCCTGAACTTTAAGTCTAGTCCCAATTATATCCTCAACTTTTTTTTATCTAAAAAAAAAACCTCAACTTTCAATTTAATCCCAGATCTATCCCCAGTTAACTCTCCGTCCAAACCACCGTTAATAAATCCGCCCCTGTTCATGGTCTCTACCCTCCCAAGCCTCATCCATCATCCAGATTTTTTCCTCTATGTTTTTTTCTTTTCCTGTCTTTCCTTTTTATTTTTTCCTGCAAATCAAAGCATAGCCAGAAATCCAACCACAATAGAAACAGCACCAAGACAACAAAGAGTCCCGCCCTCCCTCTACTTTGTTAACGCTTCCGCCATCTATCGCCTTCTTCATCATCCTCTACTACCTCCTCTCCCGCTGGCGCAAGAGGATCCGCTCCTCCTCCCCACTCTACCTCTTCTTCGCATCAAATCTCGCCCCCTCCTCGCGGGCCTCCTTTCTACCTCCTCTGTAGGATAAGGAGGTCTGGATGCTGTTCGTCAGCGAAGAGATGGTGGCAAAGAAGGTCAAGCTTGGTTACAAGGGAATCACGAAGAGGGTTGATTTGGGTTCGAGCTCGAACGAGCAAGTCTTTACCTTATTTCTTAAAGATTGCACACACAATCCTTTCTTGCGAAGGGGTTCGTAAAAGAGAGTAATAAAAATGACTTCTTGAGTCGTGGATTTGAACCTCCAAAGGTGTCCAATGGCCACGCTTTGCTGATTGAGAAGGAGAAAAGGAAAAATAAAAAGGAAAGAGGGGAAAAAAGGGAGAGGAAAAGATCGGGACAATGAACGGTGCTTCAAATCTCAGACAAGCGAGAATTGATAATGGAGAGACCATTTTCTCCATCTTCTTGAGAATCTTCGCTGAGAAGATCTAGAAGTAGAGACGACGAAAGTTTCTGATTCCTCCTCTCTGCTGGATCTTGTGAGAAGACGAGGAGGAGAGACGTGTCCTTAAAAGTTCATCGTTTCATTAAAAATAAAAAAAGTTTGGGGAGGATAGAGATGATGAAAAAGGACGATGAACAGCGGAATGAGTTTGGGGAGGATAGAGATGAACAGTGAGGGACGTAGATTTATTAACGGTGGTTTGGATGGAGAGTTACTGAGGATTGATCTGGGATTAAATTGGAAGTTGAGATTTTTTATTGAGACGAAAAAAAGTTGAGGATATAACTGGGACTAGACTTAAAGTTCAGGGTTTTTTTTTATGAAATTTGGCCTAATTGTATGCTATATGAAATTTCGATTGTAAATAAATTATATATATTAGCAGCTTATCAGGAATTACCTTCAATCGCTTATGTGAAACCTAATTCACTCCAGGAGAAATATCAAACAAATGCGTTCATGTTATTACAGACATCGAATGTCACGCAGACTTCGATTGAATAAACCCATTTACACGACAATTATTGGATAATGAGGTCTCCAAACAACTGCACAAAGAAGAAACACGGTCTGCAAACATTCTTGGTTAAACTAGCAGCAACAGCAGATACTCTCCAAGCAGTATTCGCAGCTCTCAAAGCAGCAGCAGCAGCAGCACAGCGTGAACAAACTGCACAACCACATTGGCTCGAACATAAATTCGGGAGAGTGATATATTCATTGGCACAAATGCAAAACGCGAGTTCTCATGATCTATACCGGCTGGGGAGTTTGATGCAAAAACGAAAAGCAACAAAAGAAAGAAAGAAAGAAAGAAAATGAGCAGCAGAAGAAAGAAATAACGGTTGCTTATACCGACTGTGCGAGCCAAAGGGTAACTGCTAGAACCATGCCAAGCCACTGTCAAGTTTATTGCTGGCTATTCAATTTTGATGAGCCATATTCGTGGGATTCGCATGAAGGTATTCACAGAGATAAGCACAAAGCAACTCTTTCGCGTGTTCTACTAAATTGTAGAGGTAATCTCCGTCCTATCTCATGCTATGTCGCTAACTTTTAAAGGTAATCTTTCGGCTATTTTTTGCTGTGGAGGAAAAGACGAGATTAACGGTTTGAAGCCTAAAAAAATTTACAGAGAGCAGGCGCGAAAAAGAGGTGTAAACAGACCATGCATATAGACAGCCTTTTTCCTCGTGACGCCTCTTGACATGATCGAAGTACGAAATCTCCTGAGCATCCGGAGCGCCCTCCATGTTGCCAAGCCTTAGAGTGGCCGAGAAGGGAACTCGAAAAATCTGATGTACTGACTCCTGTTCAACCAGAGCGGCAATATATGCAGAACAGAGCCATTCCTTTCCTTGTGCGGCCGACGAACAGAGTAGTTGCTTTCGAGGGACAGAGCGGTTCCTTTCAAGGACTAAATGCAGGCCACACCTATTCCTAGTGATTCCATTAGAGGGAAGTAGGCAAGCTCATGGGTCGCTCTCCATTTGCCCCACCACTCGGCTTTGTGCGTCTAACTAACAGTCATGGGCATTTTGACATTGCAGGCCCAAGAAAGTTGCTTACACGGAGACCCATCACATCCGCTCGACAGTCCGATCCCATCCATGTGAGGAGATGATGCTGGGGTTAGATCATCCAGACGCGATTTACTACCATGACCGTTGATCGGCGTGGGGGCACTTGAGACCTGCGACGGAAGGCCGAGATGCAAGTGCAACAACCACATACGCGACCTTTGATTGCATTGCGTGATAAGGTGTTCAAGGAGTTCCTTGTCGATACCTGATTTGGTCCGACCCCACCACAGATAGCACATTAAATTTGTAGGTCCTCAATGAAACGACATCACATTGAACAGATACAGCTAGCAGCTCAGCTTGTTGACAAGCTTGCGTGATGTAGAGTGTGGCTTGATGGATATGGAGAGCAAGGGATGTGCTTTTACGTGGGCAAATAATCGTGAAGGACGGAATTATGTGAAAAAAAGGCTTGATAGAGCAGTCTGCTGTTTAAATTGGAGAGTTTTATTTCTTGAGGCTGAGATGTTTGCATTACCAGCTATGGGTATGGCTGTCAATTTAGCCCGCGCGCGGACGGGCCGGCCCGGCCCGGCCCGAAATTTTTCTGTCTTTTCGGGCCTTTTCGGGCCGGGTCTAGTACTTGGGCCGGGTCGGGCCGGGCCGGCCCGACGCCAAACTTTTGTAAATATCTATTTTTTTCTTTTAAATTTAATTTATTTTTATATTTTTTCATTTGATGGTTTGTTAATTAATTTTAATTCAAAAAAATTTTAAAAAAAGGAAAGAAAAAAATATTTTCGGCCCAAATCCGGCCCGGCCCGGTTCGGGCCGGCCCGAGCATAGTACTGCTCAATTCGGGCCGGCTCGGGCCGGGTCGAGACCCGGCCCATTGACACCCCTAGCTATGGGTTCGGACCACGGCCCTCTATTGACGTCCTTCGCAGCTGAAAGAGTAATGGGTAAAAAAGCTTTTAAATTCGAAGTATTTTGGTTGGAATATGAGGAGTGTGGGGATATTATCAAGAGTATTTGGAACAGACCAGATTCGAGGGAACCATTGGGTTTTAGATAGAGTTTTAGATATTTTTCTATTTTAAGAATTTTAGCAATATAGATAATCGCGATATTCGATTTCAATTCCATTTGATTATATTAGCTTAGATATTATTTTGATAATATTATCATTAGTGATTCTATTCCCTAAAGGAGTCCTATGTCTATATATAGGACGTCCGCCTTTATAATCTGCACATTATCATTCTATCATTCAATCAAAATTTTGAGTATTCTTTGGAATTATTTTCCAAGTTCGCTTCTCTCTGCGTCATTTGGTATCAGAGCAGGTTTCTCCTATGACGATGGTGAATAATGTGAATGTCAATCTCCCCGTAGCTGAGGGCCGTGAAAATGAGCCTATTTCACGGACGGAGTTCAACCAATTCGTGGATCAAACCGATCGGAGGTTTCAAGAAATCCTTGAGGCCATCCAGCGTTTGTCCACAAACCAAGCCTTGGTGTTCTTCCAGCCGAGCGAATTCCTGTCGCTCGTGATCCCGAAGTTGCCATGGAACGTGGAGGAAATCCCCGACATAGACGTCAAAACTATGTCGAGGATACTGAAGACGAAGATGAAGAAGATTTTCAGGACATGCCTATTCGTGGAGGTCACCGTTATGGAGGATTACAGGATGAGCAAGTTCGTGAGGATCGTCGACATGGAGGTTATCGACGATATCCTGAAAAATATCAATTGAAAGTTGATCTCCCTACATTCAATGGCAATTCGGATATCGAAGACTTTCTGGAGTGGCTCTGGGAGGTTGAGGAGTTCTTTGAAGCCATGGAGATCGATAAGGAAGACCAAGTAGAATTCGTGGCGAGAAAGTTGAGGCGCGACGCTCTAGCTTGGTGGAAGCATACACAAATATCCCAACGCTGTCAAGGAAAAGCTCCTATCCGAACGTGGAGGCGGATGAAACGAATGTTAAAGGTACGTTTCATTCCACTTGACTATGAACAAGAGTCAGCGAAGGGCGGTGAGGTCGTCCTTGGAACCGTTCCCCAGGCGGCGACGCGGATGCACTGGGATTTCGCCGCATTCAAGGAGAAGCCGATGGATGAGCCAATGGCTAGGATTAATTTCACTTCTTTTCCCCAATCTCTTGCCATGGCCTCCGAAGCCCTCCAAACCGGGGAACCGAAAGGCAAAGACCAGATTTTGGAGAAACTAGAGGAGGAACCGAGGGTGGAAGGAGAGACAGAGCAAATGGACCCGGAGATCGTTCCTGAAGCCGAGACTTCCGTTGAGAAACTAAGTCTAGAACACGAGGATGCCCAGAATGCTGAGGGCTCGATCCGGGACGTGTCTCAAGCAAGAGGAGATGATGATATGTTACTAAAAGAGCTTCATCATAGTCTTCTCAAGCAAGAGGAGATGTTGATATCGTATACGCAGCAACAACGCAAGACGCACACAAGAGCGGTGGAAACTGCAAGGTCAGTTTCTAAAATCACAGTCAACTTCTTTGAGCCTCTGGAAATGCATGCGACCAAGCTGAACCAGTTCGTGGAAGATGCACAAACCGTAAATGATCAAAAGCTGTCTGAACTTGAGAAAAATTTCAAAGAATACTTTGCCAATAAAGAAAGGCAAATGCTAGAAAAAGTGGTAGAACTGTTTGCAAGTACAAATGCAAGGAAGAAAAAATTGGTTCCAATGGCTGTGCAAAATCTTCGGGAGAGTGCCGCAGAGTCGCAATATAATGAGGACAACTTTTCTGTGGAAGTTTGGAAAAGGGTCGGAAGAGGAAGCGGAATACGGAGAGGCATTGGAAGTACAAGGAAAAAGCGAACCCAGAGCAAGTAGCAACGAACTCGAGGACGAGTTCTTCTGAAGAAGAGGAGAAATGATGTAGGACTACTAGCATATAATTTTTGGAGAAAACGCAATATTACGATTTTAGATAGAGTTTTAGATATTTTTTTTATTTTAAGAATTTTAGCGATATAGATAACCGCGATATTTGATTTCAATTCCGTTTGATTATATTAGCTTAGATATGGTTTTGATAATATTATCTTTAGTGATTCTATTTCCTAAAGGAGTTCTATCTCTATATATAGGACGTCCGCCTTTGTAATCTGTACATTATCATTCTATCATTCAATCAAAATTTCGAGTATTCTTTGGAATTATTTTCCAAGTTCGCTTCTCTCTACGTCACTAAATGATGTAGGATAACTAGCATATAATTTTTGGAGAAAACGCAATATTACGATTTTAGATAGAGTTTTAGATATTTTTCTATTTTAAGAATTTTAGCGATATAGATAATCGCAATATTTGATTTCAATTCCGTTTGATTATATTAGCTTAGATATGGTTTTGATAATATTATCTTTAGTGATTCTATTCCCTAAAGGAGCCTTATCTCTATATATAGGACATCCGCCTTTGTAATCTGCACATTATCATTCTATCATTCTATCAAAATTTCGAGTATTCTTTGGAATAATTTTCCTAGTTCGCTTCTCTCTGGACAACTACCATATAATTTTGGGAGAAAACGCAATATTGCGATTTTAGATAGAGTTTTAGATATTTTTCTATTTTAAGAATTTTAGCGATATAGATAATCGTGATATTTGATTTCAATTCTGTTTGATTATATTAGTTTAGATATGGTTTTGATAATATTATCTTTAGTGATATTATTCCCTAAAGGAGTTCTATCTCTATATATAGGACGTCTGCCTTTGTAATCTGCACATTATTATTCTATCATTCAATCAAAATTTCGAGTATTTTTGGAATTGTTTTCTAAGTTCGCTTCTCTCTGCGTCATTGCATTTGATCATGTGAATATTATACCTGTGTGCGCCCCTGCCGACACAGAGCAAATGCTTTGATAAACCTTGAAAGCATACTGCAGGATCAAAAGAGAAGAAATAGCTCAAATTATAGGCAAAATTCAAAGTGCTACAAGATGGAGTCGGTGTAAACTTGGTCTAGACCACTTCTGAGGCAAAATGGCCCCGAAGACAGCAAATTGTTAATGGGGAATGCCAAATCAACGAGAGGAACGACATTAAAGGGTCATTACTCCCACTTTCCCTGAATTAGACAATCTCTGAGCTCAAGCTTGGTCCAGAAGCGAAGGAAAAGAAGGAAAGTTTCAGCTTCAGCTGAACTATAGGGATCAGGATGACCAAATAGTAAACAAACATGCAATTACGGTCCCTTATATCTGAACTGAGCATCAGGGACTAGTTTCATTAACCGTGTAAAGTGGATTGCTGTCAAATGGTTGGTAATTTGACCAAAACCATTGATGCTCAGAATTTATGTCATGAACTCGACAGATTTACCAACTTCGGAAAAAATATATAAAGCAACGACTTTTGGTTAATATCCATCTGGGCAGGCATGTGCTTAAGCATCAACATATCCCACAGTGATAAGGAAGAGTACGTTCCAGGAAAATTGATCAACAGAGTTGAGACGACAATGCCACTGCCATTTTAATGAAGTAATAACTTCCGGAGAGCCGAGAATAAGCAATGAAAAGCACCCTCTAACTTCTGCAGCAACATTTTCCGGCAAACCAAGGAGGATTGAGATTAGTAAAGAGAATGATCACAGAATGCAAGCACAAAGATAGATCTTTACGATGTACTGGAATTTTACAGCTTCACCTATACTAAAGTAGCAGAAGAAGAACTTTCATACACGTATAATGAAACATGTCTAGTTTGCCTCATGCAATTGCAGCGTATTATGACAATATCTGTGGCTCTACATAAGCAGAGCAAGGCATCTCTTGCAAATTTAGGTGAGTCAAGTGGCAAGAATGTTAATTATATGCCAAGTGAAAGGGGGAAGATGCATCTGTTGTCAGCAAAAACCATCAGAAGTGATAAATTTCTCATTGAATACTGATGACATCTTAAGAATTATTGAATAGTTAAATAAAACGCTATCACATCATACTCATCTATTACAATGAAAAATGGTAGATACTTGAGAACATGTAATATGTGGCATATGCCAGCAACACCCCACATTAATAGTAGCTAATAGCATTAACATCTTCAAGCCAAAATGAAATAACAAATGTATCAAGCAAAAAGAATGAAGCATCATGATGACCTTAACTAATCATACTAAATTAATCTTAGTACACAGCTATTCTACTTTGGATTTGTCCTCCTTCTGATACTCTTCTGACTCTTTGGTCCATAAATCTCCAAACTCGCAGTTCTTCCAAGCTTCGAACCACGGACCTCCAAGGGTGTAATGTATGGCTTTAGGGAATGTACTGGGATCATTTTCGACAACCTTGTTATGCCCAACAAGGAAATTCCACACAAATGGTATCGAGCCAATCTCACTGTCATCAAGCCACTGAAACCTGTGCAAATAAGCACCTGTCTGGGTATTCACCACTTCAGGTGTCAACACCTTGTTTTTGGGATGTCCACAATTATACAGCACCATTGAAGACCAGTTTTTCCTGGGATACACCGTCTGCACGGCTCCATCCATCTTTGTGGTCTCTTTAGGCGTATAGTCATGTTGGACACACATTACTGCATATTTATCATCCACCAGGCCCCTCAATTCTTTGATGTCCCCTAAGTAGAGAAAATCACAGTCCACAAACATAGCCCAACCATCATAATTAGCCAGATGTGGAGTCAAGAACCGAGAAAACGAGAACTCAGTGCTCTCGAGCTTCCCCCTCTCCCGCCAATACAAGCCATTCTTCCTCAATTCAGACTGCTTGATGGGGTTAATCTCAACAGGAATGGATGATCTCTTCAGAATAGAGTAGCGGCAGACCTCATAAGCAAGGTCCTCGCGTGGATCGTACCCGATGAAGATCTTGAAGGGCTTCTCAAGTGAATTCTTGATAGTAGCACCATTTGTCATCTCGTTGGAGATTTCCTCAACTATCTCGAGCCTTTTGGACAGGACAGACAGTGCGGCGAACAAAAACGAGATCTAGATGCGTAGAAAATCCTGCATCAGCAAAGGAAACCGATGAACAAAAGGGATAACGCTTTTATCTGCGGAACATTTGCTACAAGATCAGAGATCAGAAACCCAAAAAGAACAACACTAACAAAAATTAATAGGCCAATCCAGGAAAGATCTTCGCTACCGAACAGATGCATTAGTTCATACATTAGTTTCACGGAATTATGCTGCGCACATCCTGATTTTCATCTCCTGATTTCACATTTCGATATGCGTACTATCCCCTATCTTGAATCCCACGAGTTTTCGGTCGATATCTAAAGAAGAACCGAATGGGCAATCCAGATTCTTCCCCAGAATGGGAATGGCCTCGGCCCGCAACGCCCGATTGCAACCCAGAAACCTAAACGCACACGCGACACCTAAATGCATCTTCTTTTATTTTCCTTTTTCACAGAAAGCACAGATTCGACGCGTAGCCCGAATCGGGAACAAGAAAAAGCGAAATTCAGCGCAAGAACATCGAGCACCTGCCCTTGGCGCCGCTACTCAGGCAAGTCTCTGGAATTTGCAGATCCGCGGAAGAGGAAGAATGTACCTGGAAAGCCACAGCGCCGTCGACGGGAGCAGATCGAGAGCGAAACGGGCGGGAGTGCTTCTTCTTTCTTCTTTGCTTCCTCTTTGCTTCTGCTGCGATTCTCGCGGAATTTATGAGACGGGTCAATGTGAGGCGGATACTATGTAGGGTAACGACCGTTGGTTTGAACGTACGGCTCAAAGCTATTTGCGGGTTGAAGTAGCACGGGGCCGAACAGACGTCCGTGCCTTTTGGGAAAATCAATTTTGGACATGATATGATTTTTTGGATTTTGCTCCTTAATATAATCTCATTTTGGTAAAATTGGAGACAATATTAGATGTGACTATATTCTTTATGTAATTGATTATCGTGTTTATCTTACGATGTTTATGTATGAAGGAGGGTTTTTTTTTTTTTTTTAAAGAAGACACAGTAAATTAACACTGATCGATTTTATCAGATAACCAAACAGAATAATTACTTTCGTTCTTTTTCTTTTTCTTATTCTTTGGATGGTAATTTCCGTTCTTTTCTACACGCAAAAAAACCTATAAGGTATTTCGTCATTTTGTGAAAACAGATAGTGTGAAGTAAACGTAACAACATGATTTATCAAATGTTTGTCATGACAAATTTGTGAAAAAAAATGGCAATAAAATGATTAAGCTAGGACTTATTCGACAAAATCGATACGACGATATCGACTCTTAAATACAAAATTCAAATTCCACTAAATAGCTCTTTATTGAATGAATCAGGCAATTCATCCACTACATGACACATCACTTGAACTTTTCACTCAATAGCATATTTGAAGGCAAAAATCAATTCATATCATCAAAAGTGGATTCGCTAACTATCGGTGTTGGTGAGACGTTAACGAAAGAAACGCTATGGCTTTCCAATACACAAATCGTTCCGACAGTATTTCGTAATCGGCATTATTTGTTCGAGAATCGAAAACTTGCTTATATACAATTCGTTTGATAAGTTTTAGGATTGAATTTTTCACTTTCGAAATGCCGATAAATTGTACATTGAAAATGCCCTCCTCTTTTGACCCAAAAAAAAAGAAAAAAGAAAAAAGAAAATGCCCTCCTCTTTTTTTTTTCTTCTTCTTTTTTTTGGTTTTCCGTGTAAAAAGTCATTCTTTATGACGTGTAAAAATTGATTGGTGCCGAAGATGTAGTACGGCGCACCGACGGGACAGACCTTTTGTGGCCACATTGCATTGACACCCTGTCGGCGCGTGCGGGGGTGTTTGTCGGTGCCGTGGATTCCCGTGGGCTGTACAGCAGAGCCCATGGACAACCTCCGGAAAAACGCGTGGTTTCCCTTGGGCAAGAATATGGTCGGAAGCAAGTCATGCTTTTTGACTATGTAGCACCGATACTCCTATTTGAAAAAATTTTACGTATCGGATACTCCGCCGTATTTGATACGCTCGGACACGCGGTCAACGCGTGTCCGAGCGTGTCCGAACAGTCAATGACCCTGACACGCGTGTTCGACGCGTGTCAGAGCGTGTACAAACATGTCGAAGCGTATCCCCATGAAATCAAAATTGTGTTTGGGCTCGTTGAGTTCAAATTCGGGTTTCAAGTTATAAATTGAAGTATTTCGGGCCCAAGTCCAGAAAATCCTCTCAATCTCTCGGGCCTAATTTACGACGTATTTTGCTCATTAATACAATTTATGGAGTATTTGAACTTTTTTTTAGTTTTTCACTAACATTTTTCGTCAAATATGAAATAGCTATGACATTTAGACATATATGTGATGTTTATATGTGATGTTTGAAGTTCATAAAAATAATAATTTAAATGTATATATAAAAATATAAATTTAATATATAACGTATCCCAGCGTATCGAAAATCTTTATTTTTTGAGAAATCACGTATCGGCGTATCGTATCGTATCGTGTCCCGTATCGCGTATCGTATCGGTGCTACATAGCTTTTTGAAGATCCATTCCAGTATCACAAGAGTATCCAATCCATCCATACATATGGGACTCGCTCCGTCGATTTCACGCAATATATATATATATATATAATAACAATATCTTTTAATATTTGGCTGAAATTCGAAAACGAATTGAAAAATATTTTTCACCATTTGATAAGGAAAGTCAATTTATTTTTTGATTATTCTCATCAATCTTTTTTTTTTCTCTCTTCTCTCTTTCTTTCTTATTTTCTTTTTCCTTCCCTCTTGGGCTGGCGACCGGCCTTCAAGCCTCGCGTGACCTGGCGTGCTCGATGCTTGCCTCGCTTGAGGCTCCCCCTCGCTGAGCGAGCTCGTGCCTCGCCTCGTGGCTAGCGACCGGCAAAGGAAGAAAAAAATTAAAAATAAAAGAGACTCGATAATAATAATGAAAGGAAATCTAAAAAAATGAAGAAAGAAAACGTATTTTTTTTTCAATATACATGATAATAAGGCCCCGCTCAAAATTTTAAAAAGGGATATGTAATATTCATAATTGTGGCAACTAGATCGTACATAGAAATAGAAAAAAAAAACTAAACAAAAAGGGAAAGTGAATAAACTTAGGTTTTGCCAATTGGATGATTACGGGAAATTTTATCTCTCTAACGAGAGGATAAGGTGGACTTTTAGCCATATAAAGAGCGGAAAAGTCCCCACCCACAGAAGAAACCTTTGTGTAAGCTCGGTTTTTTTCGTGGATAAAGAATAATTTGGAGAACAAAAAGTAATTGACTGTATCGCTCACGAAGCCGGAACGAATGAAAAGACAAATTCATCGTCCACGAGAAATGTTAGACACAAATTGTCGCCAACAATGAATATACTTTTTACTGACTAATTATTTTTAAGCCATACAAACGATTATTTAATATAAAAAAAAATTATGATTTTACGCGAAACAAACGCAACCATAATGTAATTGTTTCCATTTGACCCCGATGGCTTCCCTTTCCAATGCCCAATACCCAACAAAACATGACCCATGACCCGGAGGCCCAATAGCCCGGCCGGCCTCATCTGAAATGGGCCGAAAACTCAGCCTTCAAATCAGGCCCGTCTTTTACAAGTTCTGCTCATTGGGGGAAAAAAAAACAGTTTTATACAAGTAGCATCGGCCACCTTTGATTTGAAAAGTATAACTACCCACTCTCTCAAATTAATACCGTATTACGTCGCTTGCGTAATTTTTTTTTTTTTACACTGTCGATGAATGCTAAAATTACTCGTGACATAACCCGGTGCACATTTATTTTTTTCCACAATGTGGGAAACCTTCGTCACTTTTTTGTTCTTCCGCTCTTTGAAACTATGACTACGAGTTAATGACTAGTGAGACTCTGAACGAACGCATGAAGCACGCGCTAGGGATGTTTTTTTTAGAAGCCCTGGTCGGTCAATTGATTCAGCCCAAAAGCACGAGCAGATAGATCAAACCGGCCGGCTGATGCATCCGTACAGGTTTACAGACGCGAAAGGGTGTTAAACAAGCGCCACGAACCCCCGTGTCATGCATGTGCCATCGCTCAAGTTAGCGAAACAACCTTTTGATAATTCAAAAGATAGATCCTTGGTATCCGACAACACGGTCCGTCCTTTTTTTCTTTTTCTTTTTTTTTTTATTATCGAAAGTTACATTAACTTGCTTCCCCGCATCGCCGATACACGGCCCCGTACTTTCCAACCAGATTGACCTAACTCCCTTCACTCGAGGCGGGGAAGCTTCTGGGAACCTTTCGCTGTCAGCTTGAAATGGCGGAACAATAGGACATCACTTCCATTAAGGTTGGCGCCACTCTCTTGCCAAACTGGAAAAGGCGCATTCCATCTCATGCGCTGTGACTCTGTGAGAGAGAGAGAGAGAGAGAGAGAGAGAGAGAAGGGGAGATGGTGATCGTCCCAAATGCATTCTTGAGTTTGACGTCTGACCCACGTTGATGCCTTTTTGCTGGATCTGTCGAGACATGGACACGATCCCCTTTGCTTGAGGTCATCCGCACTTTGATCTTGGAAACTCATTTCACGAGCGAGACGTCAGAAATGTTTCCCTCATTGATGAGCTTCCATGACCGCTTTGCTTGCATTTTGGGATTTCATTTCTTGAATCTACACCCCCTCAAATCGATAGCTAGATCGACCCAAGTAGACACATTTAACCCGTTTGTGACCCATTTAATTCCATACAAACTTAGTGACCAATGCCCGACTAGACCCAAACTCATAACCGACCCATATTCCTATAACACTTATACGTGATGCCGAAGCGCGATAGAAACAGGGCTAAACAGAAGAATCGAAACTATAACGAGGAACAATCTGTTCTCTCAAACGATTATCAAATCGATAAATCGTCAAATATCAATAGTCTGCGTTCAAAACCCTAAGAACAACCTTTTTTATGGCGTTAAACCTAACGACAATAGAAAACGCAAAAATTACAAAAATGCCATTAAAATTCTAAAAACTGCCCAAAAAAAAAAGGCTTGAAAACTTATCGAAATGACTCCGAAACGCGAAAAATCATCGTTTTCATTGCAAAGCAATGATTATTGATCAGCGGCCCATTTCCATGCAGCCGATCAAATTTGAGCCAATTCGGAGATCGCCAGCCCTAAGTACATCAATATGTTTCATCAAAATTGGAAAAAATCAGTTAGGGGGCAATTTTCCAAATTAGAATTTTTAAAAAAAAATATTTACCAAATTAGTATTAAAAAATAAATAAATACCAAATTAGGTGCCGCTCGGCGGCCCAATTGCCAAGCGGGGCTGCCATTTTTAAAAATTTCGTATTGTTTTGAAAAAATAAAAAATTTAGAAATGGAACATGCTAAGAATGGAACCCACGACCACCAAAGCACTTCACCCAAACAACAACCAATAAGGCGAACAGTACAATTGACAACATTATTTGCAGATTAATTAATCTATATACTCATTAAAAGATAATCATAAATTATTAATTTAAAAATAATTTATATTTATGTAATTATTTAAAACCGCAGCGAAAGATTAAAATCCCAGTAATAGATAAATGAAAAACCGTAGCAAAATAGCTAAAAACCGCATGGAAAGATGGAAAACCATAGCAAAAGAGTGGAAACGAGTAAAGAAAAAGGAAAATTTTGAAAGGGTATATCTCATTGCTCGGGTGTTAGTTTGGGATGATTTTTTTTTCGTGTAATTTTTCAAGATAAATCCATTGGCAAACAGCCGGAGGCGGTTTGGCTGGGATTTTTCCCCCAAAAATGCCGCTTTCCTTGTCAATTTTGCATTTTCTCCCTCCGATGCCACATCTCGATCACGAATGAACCGTCATTTCCCTCTTTTCTCCTTCAATCTTTCTATGCTTGACTCATTATATCATGTCTTTTGTAGTGGGAAAGGGGTTTAGGCAATTTTTCATGCCCAAATCAATATCACGTCTTTTAATGAGTGTATAGATTAATTAATTTACAAATGATGTTGTCAATTGTGATATTTGGCCCATTGGTTGTCGTTCGAGTGAAGTGTTTTGGTGGTCGTGGGTTCCAATCCCAGTGTGTTCCATCTTTAAATTTTTTATTTCTTTTTTATGTTTTATTTTTTTCAAAACAAATCGAAATAAAAAAAATAAATGACAGCCTCGCTCGGCAATTGGGCCACCGAACGAGGCCCAATTAACCCCATTGGGTGCCGCTTGGCGGCCCAATTGCCGAGAGGCACCTAATTTAGTATTTATTTATTTTTTAATACTAATTTGGTAAATATTTTTTAAAAAATACTAATTTGAAAAATTGCCCTAAGTTAGGAGAGTGAGGAGTAAGTAAGCACCGATTTGAGTGAGGGTGAGATGGGTGGGTTGGGTCTAAATAAATTGTAAATTCATTTATGACCAATTTACAATCCATTTATGACCCATTTTCAACTAATTCATATTTTGACCAAAAAGGAAACTAACTTATATAACAACTTACATCATCATATATGGATTAAGAAATGAATTTATAGCCCATTTTGATAGGCCTACTTGAGTGTATGCGAGTGTGAGGCCTCTGTAAATTCATCGATGCATTCGTGAGGTGATTGCTTGGAAGTGCACTGAGGGAGATGCACGATCTTATGATTTATTTGTGCTTTCCCATCACCCAAATAAATTTACTTACAAACCCTTCAAAAGCTTCTAAAACTTTGGTGTTTTATTTTAGGAATGTTATTCTTTCATAGTTTCTCAACAGGAAGCATTTCCTTCACAGTATTGTCAGGAAACAATCTTAACTGTAAATCAACACACCATCATCGCGTGTTTTGTATAAAACACTCATTGATTGAGAAATCGTGTGGTCAGAAATAACTGACAGTACTGTAGGACTATAAAGCTAGCAGTTTTCTTTCTTAACACCCCAACTCCTAGGAAAAAAATGGTAATAAGAATATCTTGTAGGGATGATCGGTTTCCAGTCTGGTCCGGTTCCCCTCAAGAACCAAGAACTAGACCGGTGGTCCCAGTTCCCCTCAAGAATAGGGAATCGAGACCACCCTTCCGGTTTCAATGCTGTTCGCAAGCGGTTTCAAGGAACAGTAACATGACAAATTTTTGCAGGGTAATAGTTCTTCATGCTCCCGAAGAGCGTTCAGTTGATTCTGTTGAGGAAATATGGGAATTGGCAATTCAACCAAGTTGGTTGTGCCAGAAAAGAACGCTCTTCCTATAATGCAAAACTTTAATTCTTTAATTTTCATTTTGTATTATTCTTCCTCATTGGTGGTGCT
Organism: Rhodomyrtus psidioides; assembly: GCA_021437785.1. Classification (NCBI taxonomy): domain Eukaryota; kingdom Viridiplantae; phylum Streptophyta; class Magnoliopsida; order Myrtales; family Myrtaceae; genus Rhodomyrtus; species Rhodomyrtus psidioides. The sequence continues at coordinate 951,835 of JAILYB010000082.1, forward strand.
TTACTTCTTGCAGCATTTCTTTTGTATACGACTGTTGGAACTTTTTCGCAAAGTCCCATAAGAAGTTGAATGAGAAATGAAGAGTTGTTTCGGTTCGTAACCCTTCATCGATGAAACCGTACGACATCGTAACGTTTGGTTGAAACTGTACGACTTCGTAACGTTTCATCGAATCCTTTCAATGAAATCGTGCTTTTTCGTTGACGAACCCTTTAGACGAACCCTTATGACTTCGTGACTCTTCGTTTCACTCACTATAAATGTAAAGCATTGTCCGTCGCATTACAAACGTATGTTAAACGAGCATTAGATACAATTGTTATGTTTGTCATTCATTCATCGTCGTCATCATTTTGTGCGACTATTCTGTGAAATTATGTTCGAAGGTTTCCTCTGAGACAAGTACCGATTTCGAAGAAAGACGATCCGTTCTATCTTGGGAGGTAATTGTCCAAGAACTTTAGGTACCAGAGGAGGGGACAAATTTGTCTTAAAGATACAATGTTATTTTGTTGGACTTGGATCATTCATCTGCATTCAGATTACTTGTTTGCGATTGGTTTCAGGTTTGTCTATCAACCTATTGTTCATATAGGAACTATAAATCATGTTTATATGCAACAACAATCTTAATATATGAACCACCACCCTTCTATAGAACTACAATCTTAAGACAAATTTCGTTTCCCTATGCTTGGTTCGTATAGTTAGTTTGTTGTATGCATTTTGTTCTGGCGTACTGTAGTTAGATTCGTCCGATCGAAATTATTTTTCATTGCATATTCGGATTCGTCTCATCGATACGAGAATTTTGAGTGGTCGTCCGTTGCGAGAAGACATCGGGAGTAGCCGTACGCGAGCCACGTGCCACCACAGGAAAGGGTTCACAGGGCAGCGACGAAACGTCGCGATTTCGTGCCATTTTGCTCAATGAAAATGATATTTGAGCATATCATTGATAACGTATCGTTGATACGAACGTTTTGAAGGGTGGCTCGACCCCGAAGGAAGCCGCATGCTCCACACGCGCCAGTGGGGTACGGTGCGCGTGGGTCTCACGCGCCACGTGCCCTGCGCGTGCTACCGGCACCAAATAGTCAAAGCAGAAACTTTGACTAGCCCGTACGAGCGCGCATGAGCTCTGTTTGGGGCGTATAAGATACCGTTGCGTTCGTCTCGAAATTATCTTCGTTTTGATATATTATTTGAATATATTTTATGTATTTAAAATTGTTAAAATGCATATGAAACTCTGTGTACGTGTATTTTTTTAAGGGTATGTTGGGCTATTTTCATGGCTTCGACATCGATAATGCTTATTGCGTCTTTCCCGACTCTTGGAGAGAAGCCAGAAAAGTTCAATGGTCTGATTTTAAGAGATGACAATAGAAGATATTGCTCTATGTCATGATATTAAATTTGGCAAGGTACCTCAATAAGGATGCTCCTAAGTTGGATGATGAAGAGACAAAAATGGAAAGGATTGTTGTTATAGATGTGTGGAAGCATTTTGACTTGCCGTGTCGTAACTAAATCCTAAATGGTCTGGACAATTCCCTCTATAACAGTTATAGCTGCTGAAATGGCTAAGGAATTATGGGAAAGTCTGAACGAGAAATAAAAAGCTGAACATGATGGATTGAAAAAATTCATCGTTGGCAAGTTTCCAGACTTCGACATGGTTGATTTCATAATCGTCCTAAATCAAGTCCTGAAAATTCTAAGTGATTATGCATAACATTCATGTCGAAGATATGGTTCTAAGTGAATCATTTCAAATGGCTGCTTTCATTGAAAGTCTACCACCATCTTGAAAAGATTTCAAGAATTATCTCAAAGTGTAAGAGGGAGAAATGTTATGTATATTGGTAAATCTCGACATATACGTCGAAGACATGATATTGTAAGACAACTTCTCTCTAGTGGAATTCTCAAAATTGACTATGTAAAGTCAAATGATAATGTTATGGATCCATTAACTAAAGGCCTAACTAGAGAAGTGATTATGAAAACGTCAAGGGAATGGGTTTAAAGCCATAAATAAGTCATCATAGCGGAAACCCTACCTAGTTGACTGGAGATCCCAAAATCTAGGTTTAAAGGGGCAACCAAGTTATGAAGGGGGTGTAGAGTACTGTGAATTTCTCTACTCATTCCCGTACAGAGACAGTACTAATATGTGAAGGTTAAGCATAAACTTTTAATGATTCTGAATCAAGTATGTGATATACTGCACATTCAGAAATCACCTATGTGAGTGGGAAGTGAGGGCCGCTTCTATGAGAATTGAACATGCCGAATTCTCTAAAGCACTCATGAGATCAGGCGGTGTTCATGGTCAAAACGAACATAACAGTGAGAACCAACTTTATTCGAGGGAAAGTTGTTTGTTTCCTATTGTCTAGGCTTATACCAAAGGTCGACAGTTCAAAGACATCGAGTCTATTGATTGACCGAGTATGTCCGATAGGTCTCCACTAGGGTAAGTTCAAAGTCTCAGACTACTTATCTCGATGCAATGTTCTCTCATGGAATATTCGTACATTGCATGTCATGCATTCATGGAGAGTTTTGATAATTGAACTTTTCATTCATGTGGGGGACTGTTGGAACTTTTTCGCAAAGTCTCATAAGAAGCTGAATGAGAAATGAAGAGTTATTTCGGTTCGTAACCCTTCATCGATGAAACCGTACGACATCGTAACGTTTCGTCGAAACCGTACGATATCGTAACGTTTCATCGAATCCTTTCGACGAAATCGTGCTTTTTCGTTGACAAACCCTTTCGACGAAGCCTTGTCACTTCGTGACTCTTCGCTTCACTCTCTATAAATGCAAAGCATTGTCCATCGCATTACAAACGTATGTTAAACGAGCATTAGATACAATTGTTATGTTCGTCATGCATTCATCATCGTCATCATTTTGTGCGACTATTCCGTTAAGTTGTGTTCGAAGGTTTCCTCTGAAACAAGTATCGATTTCGAGGAAAGGCGATCCGTTCTATCTTGGGAGGCAATTGTCCAAGAACCTTGGTTACCAGTTGATGGGACAAATTTGTCTTAAGGACACAACGCTATTTCGTTGGGCTTGGATCATTCATCTACATTTAGATTTCTTGTTTGCGATTGGTTTCAAGTTTGGCTATCAACCTATTTTTCATATAAGAACTACAAGTCATGTTTATATGTAACAACAATCTTAATAGATGAACCACTACCCTCCTATAGAACTACAAATCAGTAGAAGCAGTAGCGTTGATGCTGAGAGAGGTGCTGGAAAAAAAGGGCTTCAGCTGCAAGTGCGAAAGAAAGAAATAACCCTTATGTTTAGGGTCAGTTTTGAAAATTAAAAAAAAAAAAAATCAAACGGTCCAGTCCGATTTTATGTCCTTGGAATCGGGAATCGAACTACCCGGCTACCGGTTCCAATTTTAAGAATCGCGAATCGAACCGCCACCCTCTATAATCGGAAATTGGACCACCGGTCTCGGTGCAGGCAGTTCGATTTGCTCACCCCTAGTATGTTGTCCCATGAGGACAAGGTTTTCTTAAACAAAAAATTATCTTTCACATGACACTGTGTAGAACTAGTTACTTATTGAAATCGAATGTTAAGTGGTTTATCAAGCAAGATGATGTATGTGTAAAAGCAAAAAAGCTTTTCACGGCTTTGTAAACTAAACACGTGGTTTGGTTCAATAAATTACGTGTTACGCATCACACCGTGTTAATCGAGAGGCTCGACTAGAAGGAATCGACGGAGAAATCTGTCTTATATACGGAGGTTATCTCACAATCAAAACAGAAAAATTAATGCATCAGTAAACAATTTTTAGGACGCATCAAACTGGAAATAAAAATATGTATGACATGCTTGGATTGTGTCTAATTACTCAATCGTCTCTAGGAAATCTGATCTATTACGTGACACCTCATGATCTACGACCCATCATGCCCAAAGTAAACTAAGTGTAATCTCATTCAAGAAACAACAACCTATTTAATAACCTTGCCCAATATTCAGAGCACAAGTAATTGATTCAAACCAGCTCTATGTACTTTGAACAAGATGAAAGTTGAAATTGCCTACTGAAGTCTCTAAATGCATGAAAAGCTCCTAGCCAATATATATGTCACTTGCAATTCATGGGACATGTTCATGTAGTGCCTACAATAGAATAATTATAATATGATTAATCCAACTTTTTTTTTCCCATGTGATTTGTGAAAAGTCAAAAGTAATTTCCAGAGCCCAATTCCATTTCTCCAGCTTTCAAAAGGAATCTCTGCAAGTTGAAAAGATGGATTGGTATCGAGAGTCCACTTGAACTCATCGTTTCAAATGGGTCAGTTCCTGTTGTGTTTTTTCCCACCTTGTGTTTCGACTGTCCTTAACCCCAAATACCATCTTCTGCGAGACAATCGGAAGCTCCCCTGTAGCGCCATCGATACCGGGAGTCTATTAACCACACGCATGATATTACGTGAAACGATACACGAATTATTCGGCACACAGATAATCATCTTGAACAGACAATAGCAACTGAAAGCGTAAACTGCTAGTTAAGCATTCCCATGTAAGGGAGCTGTCCTTGACTCGACGAATATTCGGCTACTTCATTAGCTGATTAAGACCAGGTTTCTAGTCTGAAAACGTACGAAGACGAGGGGAATCATGTCAAGTTCCTCCATATCACAGAAGTTTGTATCTTGTTTGTCTCATCAGTTTTCGTCTTTCGGAACGCCTTTGAGGAAGTCCCTTGTCTGCAGCATTGCAAAGTCCTTGGCTTCCGATTTCTTCATTACCCTCAGCCTTCTGCACGACTCCATGAACATCCTGGTACATCAGGACAGGAATGAGTTGCATTACAACGATGAACATGTGGCCAGGACGACACTAGACAAAGCAACATCGGTGAACTACATACATTTTTTGTAATTGCCCCTTAGTTTGATGTTTTTACAACTTTCCACTGATTAAATTTTCCAAAGGGTCAGAAACCCAAAACCCTAATTATCAACTTTGCTTGAGACACGACATTTTCTACGAATGATCTCCCTTCCCAATAAGGAATCAAAGACTGGGAATGAAGGAAAGAATCGTCATGTGGGATGCTTCGTGATGATGCCATGTCTTGACCAGTTCTGGCCATCGAGGACAGTTTTGTCAACTTCCCGACACCATGATGGGGGAATTGCCTATGTCGGCCACATTAGCTTTGAAAGAGCCGGTGTCAAATGCCAAAATTATTTCGTTGACATTGATGCCAATGACTTAAGGTCCAAAATATAAATGAAAGTTTGCAGATCCTATGTACGATTCGAGATATATCTTAGCTTTTTTTTTTTTTCGGGTCGTTAATTCTTCCATTTCTCCAAGCGAAAATCGCAATAGAGGTTGTGCATTAGTCATGACTGGCTCCACCTAATTTTTTTTCTCAATTAGAGAAATAATAACCACGTGCTTTGAAAATAAGAGCATTAGCTAGCGTCGATCTAAAGGATTACTTGCTTAATTTGATCTTAATTTGGCTTTAGTAAATGTTCCGAACATCGACTATTACTACCAGTAAAAGATCGCCTCAGGAATCTCTTCTGTATATTGGCTAAGCTACCAAGGACAAGATCGTGAGAAGAGCTAGACAGTGTGCATGAAGGAATTCAAGCTTGGTCCGACCATCATCCAAATAGAATGAAATCTGGATCCTTTTCAATCCTCAAGTCCAGGGGTAGTTGTCTCAGCAAATCCCATGGTCCAACCCAAGTTGCTAATTTCCTGTGCTCATTCAATCCAAATTCTCGGGTCCTCATCGGATCGATTTTAGTCATCTAGTAGTTGTTGCGATTGGAAAATGTTCAAATCTTTTTGTTTAAGTTAGTACCTATGATGGCTTAAACTCATACCTATTTCCTTATTTCGCGCATCTCTTAAGAAAACGGCTCTAATATAGCATAACCAAACACATATATTTCCTCTTTGCGCGCATTAAAGAATATTGAAATGCGCATGCTACTATATGATCCCTAGGAAATGAGAAAAATAGAATGTGGAACAACATAAATTGCATAATTTAGGGCGATGGAGGGACTTACTCCCAAGGGACATCTCCCACAAGCATCCAATCTCCATCCTTGTCTTCATAGATGAGCTTGAATTCAGCTCCTTCCCCTTCATTCAAAGCCTCGCCTATAGATCAACATTTACATGTACTTGATAAGCATTTAGTAAACTGATTAGCCAGTTGATTACTTGATTATGCTCTTGCTTTTGTTTCCTTTACTTTTGAGCTTTGGCTGATTTTCGTTTTCACAGCTTTCAATCCATAAAATGGCCTGAAATTATGCCTTTTTTGATCTCTAAATTAGTCTACCAGTACGGACAAAGTGTCAGTGAAAAATTTGAACTGTTGTTGGTGATTGATGGCTCACGCATGATCCTGCCAAGAACATGGGTGTATGTTGATCTTTCCTATCATCTTTAGGGCAAGAACCACTAGAGAGAGAGAGAGAGAGAGATTGGTTTTGAAACTACTCACCAATGCCATGGCAACCAAAGAGCTTCTCCAAAGAAAATGCGAGATCAGAGTATCCCTTTTGCATGCTCAAGTCGATCTTCCTAAGGTAGAGCGCTCCGTCCATGCTCACCTTCACGTAACCTTTCAAGCCCGCCCCTGCCTCGGACCTGTCCACCTTCTCCTTGCCGAAACTATTCCTCTGCCGGTACAAGCACACCGGTGGCCACCCCACGACCTGGTTCTTTGCCGGCGCCTTTGTCTCCCCGGTCGACCCCTTCCCCTCCGCTGTGGAGATCTCCGAGAACACCCTCTTGTTCGAGCTCGGCTTCGCCACTCCCGGGAGGCCCAACCTGAGCTCCGTCGTGATCTCAATCCTCACGCCTTGTTCCTCCATTTGGACCACCACCAAACAATCACCACGATGCCCTTGTTTTTCTCCTCTTCCTCCTCAGTTTGGAGTCACTTGCTTGATGAAGTCGACTAACCGGTGTACTTCTTTATTTATATAGGAAGACTCAGGTTATAATAGAAAAACAAAGGGGGTTGGTCTTTATACACGAAGAGGGAAGAGAGAGGACACAGCGGGAGCACTGACAGGTCGAGCGAGGGTTAACGGTCGGTCACATGAGAGGCAGAAGTGGGGTCTCCCCAATTGCTGTGCTTGGAATGACCATTTAAGACCGGCACATATTATAAGTTTCGGACAACGGGACAGATCGGAGGGTCGTCGATGCTCCCGTGTGATCTGGTGGGATCTCATCGTGGCCGTCTGATGAGGTGAATCGGGAACAAGCCATGTGAAGCTTTCCTGATTGAGAGGGAGAGAGTCTTTTTGATAACCCTGCGTTCCACATATTTTTGCGTACAATGTACATTTCCTATACAAATTGAAAAGAAAAAGAAGTTATAATGAAAGTATGCCCTCGGACGTTACATGGGGTCTTGGAACATTCATTATTATGTTGTGTCATGTGGCTCCTCGTCCATGCATGAAAGCATGCCTTTTTTTATGTAAAGTGTGGAGAAATGATTATGCAACTCCGAGATTAATAACCTATTTTAGAAATTATGTGGGGTCTATATCTTAAAAAATTTATAATCAATAATATGTTGTTACTCTCACAGTCATGCACCAAAATCATGATGAAGTGAAGTATTGCACATGGAATTCCATCGGTGAAAGTAAATGGAGACATTCTCGAGTGCATCGTGTGCGTATGAGTCCAGTGCATCTCGGCCCTTAGATTGGACCCACCAACCATCAATGGCTCGTATGCATTGGGCTCACATGCAACGGGATCATTTAAAATTTAAAAGGGAAGCCTTGTTATGCTGATTCTCACTCAAATATTTAAGCCAATAAGTTATCAACCAACTTGGATATTTTAATTGTTCCACATTACATCGTGATCGATATATTTCGCCAGGTTTCTCTAACATAACTAGTATGGCGGTACCCATTTCTACCCCCATGTTTTCCTAGATGTGGATGTTGTTGAATGTTATCACTCATTTTTAAGACATGTTTTTCCATTAAAGCAAATTTTAAGAATTACTAGCAAGATGTCTGTGCATTGAATGGGTCTAGGACTGTATTTATTGTATTTTTCTAAATGTTAGTGCCAATGTTAATTTCCGCAAGAAAAATATAACAATATGCAAAAAAAAAATACAAGAAAATAAATATTCATATCAATCAAATCCTTTACGGAAATTCTCCCTTTTCTTTTCGGTAAACATTTTATTTTTGTCTTTTGTTTTGGCCAGAGTTGATGGACATCTTACCAGGCACAATAATGCATCTTAAAGAGGAGGGTTACTACCCCTAAACACTCTAAACCGGTACACATATGACAAACTTACCCGAAATTAATTTTTGAATTACCAAAAATCCTAAACTGGTACATGCGTGATAAATTTATCCTCTGTAAATTACTGACTTGGATGATACATGATTGTTGATGTGGCAAGTCCACGTGAAAATCTATATGGTTAATATCACGAAAAACCTCAAATTAATATATTTGTGATAAATTTATCATGAAGTGGTACACATTCGACAAATTTACCTATTGTTACTTTTCGTAATTGCAATAGTACCCTTGATAAAGTGGCTCGACCAAGTACAACCATATGGCCTATCACTGCCTAATGTGTGGCATCTCGTGTAAACACATTAATCATGGATTAAGCCATTGTGAGTTTTACTTGACCTTCTATCAATACTCCATCTTCAAGGTGAGCATAAGCAATCTCTTTTCACAAGTGATACGCAGTAATCGTCAGAATCCCGAACCTCATTCAAAAGAGGGTACTGAACATCCGAAGTTGCAACTTTTCTCGATAAATCTAGGTCGATTAACGACGCAATCGGACCGAGTCGTGACTTGTAACGTGCAATCAAGTTTATTTTCCAGATTTCTCTAAAATCGTCTCTACATCAACAATACCTGTTTTTTTTTTTAATTATAGTAAAATCAGGGCGAACATTCATCATAGGCAACATCTTGAGGTAAAGAACAGAAAAACCTAACGACAAATAGGGCTCATTCACGTTCGTCTTCTCCTCCATTCCCTCCGACAATCGCATTCACCGCCGCCAACCTTCACGACCCCTCTCTCAATCAACAAAGATAATCAATTTCGACAAAACACCCCCCCCCCCCCAAAAAAAAAAAAGTGAAGAAGCAAAGATAATCAATAGAATGACGGTTGGTCGATTAATGTGGGCAAACTCGAAGTGCCTGTTTGAGCACACCAGAGCTCTGTTCAGATTTAACTTCTGAGCTGACAACGACGATTCAAAAGCTTTGGCCATGCATCTCTTCGTAGTTCCCCGATTTATGAAAAGCCGGCATCATGATTAGTCTGGTGCATGTGGGAAGATCAAGCATATCATACGAAAGTAGTTCTATGGTCGAAGGAAAATCAATTCTTGCTCTCATCATGGGAAACACAACATGCCAAAGATTATTGCGCATCAAACCTGATCATTGAGACAATATACTATTACCTCCAAATATGGTCCGATCCCAATATTCCCCAGAGGGTCGTCTTAGGCACTTGCTAAAGATACTTAAAGAGGAAATGTTCAGCTTCCAAAACATCGGGTACGTAGGCTACGAGGACGATTAATGTTGATATGTACGTGTGAGATGTGTTAGAAGGTTCCCCGCATTGGAGAACTCATGTGAAGAGGAACAATGGGCTAACTGGATATGTCGACAGTCTTCCTCTTTGCAATCTTCCCGGTTGAAGGTATCGAACCTATGCTGTGCGATCCTGAATTTATGCGAGACACATTACAATATCTTATTACTTTGTTGATTATCAAGTGTCTCCGGGTACACTTTGTAACAAAACCCGATATAAAAAAACGGTGGAAGGTATGCGGATTTAATTATGCCATATGATATGATTGCATAAAACCTAACTCCGTATCTTGAATAAGCCCAAAGTCCATCCTTGGATATTCCAACTGGTCCGACAAATTAATTGGGCAACACCCATTAATTTTTTTCCCCCAGAGAATGACGCACGACTCGAGATGCTGCAGTTGATAAAACAAATCATACGATATGAAAAATCAGAAAGAACAGCGCCTTCAGCATAATCAAACCCTGCAGATTATGCATCCTAGCTTCCCCCAAGTAGCATGTGTTTTAGCATCTTTGAATGATTAAAAAAAAAAAACAGATTTACGAACTATCTTAAACCGACCGGCAATGTTCCATAATCAAGACCGCATGGAACTTATCGCTTAAGGTTGCTATAATTAGGCAATAAGATAAGGCGTCATGTCCCATTGTTGTGTCTTCCCATTTCGGAATATGGGCGTTGGATCACATGTCTGTTACCTCATTTGACGAGGATGTTTATTATATGGTTAATTAAGTACGTACCACTAAGCTTAAAGGTAAAGTGGCAAACCGCTTTTGCCAAGCACCTTACATGGGCGACTGCCTCATGCATGTTTTGCGGGTCCAAATCCAAATTCATTTCTTATGCTTATAATTCTCATTTGCCATCAATCAATATGTTGCTCTCGAATGTTATAGATATTAGGCAACAGCAGCGGAGCTGCTGGTTTCGGTCAATTAATGTGTTGTACTTTTTATTTCTTTTCTATCTATATATGTCGGTAGGGGAGCTACTTGGCCCCGAACAATTCGATTTCTCGGTTCAAGAAGCGTAAAAAATTTATGAGATAATCCTTCACTAGTGGCGTGATTTTAAATTTGGCGGATTACACTCATTGCAATAGATTCAGAATGCCATGCACTAAACCAAATCGTTAACACGGATTGCAATAGATTTAGGAATTAGAGAGTACAAATCCGAACTCATCAACATATCCAGTCGATCAATGAGTTATGGGCCAATTTGATTATATTAACTACTCCACGCCAGATCAATTCTCTGACGTGAGACTTCTCTTACACAACTCACACATGCATCTCAACGTTTTGCTCCAACCCACTTTCACGAAAATATGAGTAGATTAGAAGAACCACTCCTCATTTTGCATTTGCATATATATATATATATAGTCAAACCTTTCACATCGGCAATGGCGGTGCTTTCACCTTGGCTTCAGGTCCTGTGCAGCTGTGCAGAAGAATCTGTCGAACAAACTTAAGGAAAGAGAAAGGACCAGCTTGTGCTGGTGCTGGTGCTGGTGCTGGTGCTGGCTGTGTTTTTCTTTTTTTAATTTGTATGTATAAAAAGGGCCTCTTGTCTGAACCGAAGATGTTTCTTTCCAACCGAGCATGTGTTTCCTGGGGAGGGGACAAAGCACCTAAACGAGAGAGGGATTGGGGGGTTTTTATAAATCCTCGCAACTGGGCACACTTGATGGAGTTTCATCCGGCAAGCGTAACTGTGCTTCTTTTTTTCTTTTTCGTCGCGCTCGGACAATGGTACCGCAATTATTCGAGATATGCTTCGGAAGCAGAATCGATTTGGAGGTTGGGTGGATGCCCCTTGGTATCCAGCCTTCTCTCTCTCTCTCTCTCTCTCTCTCTCTCTCTCTCTCTAACTCCATGTCTCCATTGACCTTTGATCTCATTCTTTGGGGAAAAAGTTAGCATGTGGGACATCTTCCTTCCTTTCTTTTATTGCCGGGATGGGAACATATAGCTGTAATCGGATCACAATTCGAGTGAACTTTGGCTGCACACACTGTCGTGGAAGAGGCGCCCTAGATGGTACTGGTTCATCTTAGTTTAGTAGCGGTTGCGATGGAGTTCCTGTAGTGGTCGGATCGGGAGATATGATAGGTAGGTGGGTCGTCTTTGACAAGAATCCCTCCGTAGTCTACAATCTTTTCCCCGAAGTTATAACTTCTTTCGTGTCGTGTCAACTCCTTAATTCTCACGTCAATGAGATCTTCAACCGCTACAATTAGGCTAGGAGGCAAATTGAAGTTCGAAAGAGGAAAGGCATGTGTTATTACCTCGTACCAGTCCATTTGTTATTGTTGGACCCAAGGACGGATCAAACGGGCCGATGGTGGCTACAGCCTTAATAGCTCGTTAGGCGTTTGGCGGCAACATTTTTTTTTTTTTTTTATCAATTCTGGCTCTCTGATTTCATGCAAAGTTTTAATTCTTTTTCTGATGATCCGGCCATGGAGATCAGGCTATTTGGAGACTCATGAAACATCCTGAAGCCTCATGAACCGATTGAATTCAAATTTTTGGCCGGGAATCCACAGAGTCTTTGTTGGATTTGATTGTAACATTGTAAGGATATTGATCAAGAAAAGTTACTTTTAAGTTATTTTTTATGTCAATTTAAAGGTGTTATTCAGCCACTTCCAAATTTGAGACCAAATGCTAAAGTGATGGGCATGATAGTAGCGGATCATTGATGACAGCAGTTGTCATTAGAAAAGTAACAAAAATTACCAAAAATGTCATAAACCTATTATACGAATGTTAATGTAATCCTAAACATTTCAATTTGGCCAACTTAGCACTAAACATTTTTCAATGCAGTTCTTGGCTAAAATTGCTGACATGGGCGCCGACTGTCATACGCGGCACGATCGATGCTGATGTGGATAATTATTTTGGCAATTTAAAACATCTAGATTTTTTTTTCACTGTGATCAGCGAGGGCAAGGCCTTGGAAGCTCTCGCTGGCCATCGCCAATGGCCCGGTAACCCTTGTTGGCCACAATGAAATAAAAAAAATAAAAATAAAAATAAAAAAAGCAAAGGAAAAAATTGTGCCATATAGGACAGTTAGCGTCCACATTAGTGTTTTTGGGCCAATGACTATATTGATAAATTGTCGAAAGGTGGACCAATTGAAAGATTTAAGACTGAATTAACAACGGTGCGATCATAGTTGTCAAGGCGTCGCCTAGGCGACAAGGCGACCTTGGGTGACCAAGGCATCCTGTCGCCTTGCTAGGTCTCCTCAAGGCGGGCGCCTTGGTCGCCTAGGCGTCGCCCTGTGGACGCCTTGGGCGCCTTGGACGCCTAGGCGACGCCTCGGGCGCCTTGCTTGTTCTCCTCAAGGCGGGCGCCTTGGTCGCCTAGGCGTCGCCTTGTGGACGCCTTGGGCGCCTAGGCGACGCCTTGTGGACGCCTTGGGCGCCTTGGTCGCCTAGGCGACGCCTTGAGCGCCTTGAGAAATACAAATATTAAAAATTATTTATTTTTAATAATATTTCATGCATATATTTACTATATTAAAAGTTGTTTATTTTTAATAATCTTTCATGTATATATTTGCTCTGTTAAATCATGAATGTAAATTTTGAAGTATAAATATAAAATATACAATTATACATATATATTTAAAAATTTAGCTACATTATCGCCTTATCGCCTTGCGGACGACTAGGCGAGAGCCTAATCGTCTAGGCGTTTTAGAGGCCTCTGCTCGCCTTGTCGCCTTAACAACTATGGGTGCGATATGCTTAAGACTTTTTTGGTTATTATCCCCGAGAATGTACAACTTGCCAAAAGTTAGAATGTAGAAGGGTCATCTAGTGAAACAACTATGAGCGAAGAGCCATCTCGATTGCATCCAAATAGTCATATAATATGAAAAATGTAATTGTTCAATAGGTGACACGGATTATATCGTGAAAAAAACGTGACTTTTGAGCGACATAAGTACGATAATCACGCAATTTTATGAGGAAAGTAAGAGTTTTCTCGTTCGGGTGTCTCACAACGACAGCAATATCGCATTTAAGGAAGTGATCTACACACGCATCATAATTTATGCGGGTCGCGGTTGGTGAGATTCGAATTAATGACCTCTGATGGTTGATCAGCTAAAAATTTCTCAACGCCTGGATCGACAGCACCACTCTTGTTTTGAAGGAGGAATCCAAGAGTTTGTCCTCACCAAATTGGAATCTGGGTCTTTGCTTAACTCATCTCTTTTCTCATTGCTAAAGATATTCAAATGTTCCTTAAAATCCTGCATAACTAACTGAACTACCTGAGAAGGAATTGGAATAGTCTGACCATGTAACATTACATTTCTATATTGCCACATTCTTGTGCAAATAAGTGCTGCATAAAGGGTGAGTAGCTTGCAATCAAATCCCATTATCTGTGCTATTTTTCCTGGATTAAGAAAGTGGTTCACCATCTCTTCCGGAGATCTGAAATTCCAAGCAGATGTGATAATACCCCATGGGCTCTGTCTCTACAGAATTTGGGCCAGAGGACAAGTTGTAAACAAATGTATCAAATTTTCCTCCGAGGCTCCACACAACATACAAGAAGGGTCTGGAATATAGAACAATCGAACTAAGTTACCTCGACAAGGCAAGACATTAGCTGTTATCCTCCATAACATCATTTTGTGCCGCTCATGAACTCTAGCCTTCCATATTTTGTTCCAAATCTCTGAGTTGTTACCATATTCCGTTCGTGACTTGATGAGTTTATAAGCAGATTTGACAGAAAAAGAACCATCGGCAGTTGGATGCCAAATCGGTTTGTCCTCCCAAATGGAATTTGGCACATGGATCTGAAGAATGGCTTGGACTGAGGCTGGGCAAAACGTCTGATTTAGATTGAAAACATCCCAGGTTTTTGTCCCCTCGATAAAGAAGCTTGCTACCTTTCTTTTCTTCAAAATAGGATCTGGATCAATAAAAGAAGGCAGATGAGACGAGATGTTAGGAATCCAAGGATGATTTTCAACCTCAATTGACTTTCCATCCCCTATATGATATAAAGTTCCTGATCTTAGTATTTCTCTAGTGTGCATGATTGCCTTCCACAAAGGAGAGGCTGATGCCTTGACCTCGTGATTCCAAAAATTTGAGCTTCGAAGATATCTCCCTTCAAGAACTCGAACCCATAACTTGCCTCTATCTTGGATCATTCTCCAACCAAGCTTTAGTAGCAAAGCATCATTGAAATCCCTATTTTGCCGAAAATCCATGCCTCCACACTTCTTGTTTCTACACAGAGAATCCCAACATCTAGGTGCAAAGTACTTGTTTTTATCTCCTGGCACACCCCACCAGAATTTTCTTGTAGACGTATCAAGTCGGTCACAAGTGCTTCGTGGCAACCGACTAGATTGCATAGCATAGATCGGTGTGCTCTGAACAACCGATCGAATATATGTTGCTCTGCCCGCCCAAGATAGTGTCTTCCTTTTCCAAGGACTAAGTTTGTTAACAATCTTCTGTTCAAGGAATTTATATTTTGCACTACCTTTACTGGGTTGGAATAAGGGATTTCCAAGGTACAGTGCACTGGGATCGGTCTTGTGCATGTGGAGCTCATCCATACAAATTTTTTTCATCCCCACAGAAGTATTTTTAGAGAAAAAGATGGATGACTTCTGACGGTTCAAACTCTGACCAGACCACGAGCAATAAAACTCGATACATTCCTTCAAAGCTCTCACTTGATGCTTATTGGCTTGGACAAATAACAACAAGTCATCGGCATACATAAGGTGAGTTACCGGCGGACTATCTCGCCCTACTTTCAAGCCTGCAATAATCTTCAAATCCTCTGCTCTATGCAGAATTCTAGAAAGGAGTTCAGAATAAATAACAAATAGATATGGCGAGATAGGATCACCTTGTCGAAGTCCCTTCTGAGGTTGAAAACTTCCCGCAGGTCTCCCATTGATGAGGAGTGTGTAATGAACTGACGAAATGCATTTTTCAATGAGCTTGCAAAAATGGACCGAGAACCCCAAGCTACAAAGAATTGCATCCAGTATATTCCAATCAACTCGATCATAAGCTTTTGACATATCAACCTTGACTTCCATGAAAGTCTTCCCCTTTCTTTTCTTCTTCATGAAGTGCAAGATTTCTTGTGCAATAACAGAATTCTCCTGTATGTTTCTACCAGGAACAAAAGCTGATTGCTGAGGTGAGATGATACGACTGAGGAACCCTTTTAGTCTATTTGCCAATAGCTTGGAAATGAGTTTATAGCTCACATTGCATAGGCTTATCAGACGGAATTGGTTGAAGGTGTGTGCATTATGAGCTTTTGGGATGAGTACGATGAAAGTGTGATTGAGCATATGGGGCATCTCACCTGTCTGAAAGAAGTGTTGTACAAACTGGACAACTAGGGCCTTCACCACTTCCCAGCATTTCGTGTAGAAAATGACATGGAATCCATCTGGGCCTGGTGATTTAAGAGGGGCCATCTCCTTCAAGACGCTATATATTTCATCCTCTGTTGGGATCACCAAAAGATCCAAATTTTCTTCTTTAGAAATGACCTTAGGGAAGAGTTCCCTAATGAGAGGGTGCGGCTCAACTGATGGTCCCGAGAAAAGCTCCAAATACTTGGATAGAAAGAAGTTTTTAATCTCTTCCGTACTCGTAATCCATTGGCCTCCATCATCCTGAACTGCCATGATATAATTTTTGCGCCTTCTAATATTGGTAGAGAGATGGAAGAATTTAGTATTCCGATCACCCTCCTATAGCCACGATTGTCTCGATTTTTGCTTCCATATCATCTCTAATCTCTCCCATTGCTCATTAATAGACTCCTTCAAATCTTTTTCCTTCTTTCTATTCTCCTCTGAAGGTTCATCCTATTGAGTGGAATCAAGTGACAACGTCAATTCCTTAAGGCGTTGTTGGCAGAAACCAAAATGTTTCTTATTCCACCTCTTGAGAGCTAATTCTGTCGATTTTAGTTTCCTATGCCATGTGGTCATTGAATTCTGTACCACATTGTTGTTCCAGGCCTTTTCCACTTCATTAACACAGGTTGGGTCCCTCAGCCATGCAGCTTCAAACTTAAAAGGTCGTCTTGAATTGTCCTCAAGAGCATTTGAATTCAGCAAAATAGGAGAATGATCCGAGTTTACTACCGGCAAGTGGACTACCCCCACTCGAGGGAATTTCTCACACCATGATGTCGAACATATTGCTCGATCTAGTCTTTTTCGAACATTTGCAAAGCCCTCTCTGCCATTTGTCCAAGTATAAGGTTTGCCTTTGAACCCAAGATCAACACAGCCCAATAGATCCATAAAGTCCCCCAGAAAGTAGCGAGATGGGCTCGGTCCCATTCTATTCGACGCCTCAGAATCGTAGATAGTCTCATTAAAGTCTCCAATGCCAACCCAGTCCTCTCCCAAGTTTTGAACTCGAACTGCGAACTCTTCCCAAAATACTCGTTTAAGACCACAATAAAGAGGTGCATAAACCAAAGATAGCCACCACAGTTGCTCCGTATCTTCTCTGTTAGAAACCTCCGTATGGATTTGGTTTTTGTCTACAAAGGAAAAGGATAAAGCTACAGGGTCTTTCCACATCACTTCTAGACCTCCTGCGTTATTTTCCGTGGGAATTGAGAAGGACTGAGTGAAACCAATCGTTCTTGTAAGAGTCTCTATCCGTCTAGTATCACATTTCATCTCCGATAGAAACACAATATCCGGGTGACAAGATCGACATGTTGACACCTGATTTTTGACCATCTTTTATTTTAGTTTTTATTTCTAAAATTAATTAAAAATAGCAAAAAAGGTCAACAAATTGCAAAATCAACTTTGGGAGCCTTAGCCTAGCCTTAGGAACCAATTTTGAACAAAAAATATTTTTGAATTTTTTAATATTTTTTTGGAATTTATTTAATTATAAAAATACCCAAAAAATCAGAAAAATACCATCCGTGGTGAGAAAATTACAAAAAAATATTCAGAAATTTCATTTTAATTCTCTCTTTAATATTTTCACTTTTTAGTAGGGAAATTCGGCTTGGTTCATTGTGTTCCTTCACAAACCTAATCTCGAACCGGGCCTAAAAAATCCTTTTCGAGTCTTTTAATTTTCAATTCTCGGTTTTTATAAGCTATGACATTGGACTCTAAAGTATTAAAATGCAATTGGGTCAATTTGCCTTCCAATTTGATCAATTTTAACCAAAAGAGCTTAATTGCATAAAAATCTTTCAATTTAGTCCCCGGTTTCACAATTTTTGAAATTAAATTTCACACGGGCACACCCATTAAAATTAAACACCTCTACCCAACAGTTTTCATCATGCTGAATCCATTGGTGGGCTCAATTGTGGCTAATTCGATCGTTTAGGCCTTCGATTTGGCGAAATTGAATTTCGGATCCTAGGGACAATTTGGGGTTTTCACAGAATTTCAATAAATTGATTCACGAAAATACCCATATTTGATGGAAAACATGTCAAGGAATCCGATTTTGCCATCAATTTCATGAAAATAGGTCATTTAGGGGGTCAATTTGGCGATTTGGCGACCTCGCCGGAATTTTTACTATTCCCGCCGGATTTTTCACTGTTCATCGTCTTCTCCGGCGACCCTCCGGCCGGTCAACGGCCGACGTGGCGTGCCACGTAGGCAGCCACGTCAGCCGGGTGGGGTCCGGTCCGCTTATTTTCAAATAAAACAAACGGACGGTCACGATCGCGACACGTGTCGCGATCCTAGAATTTTTGGAAAATTAAATAAATGATTTTCGAATAATCGATCCGGCGGACGAGGATGTGCCACGTGGCTCACTGGGGGACGTCTGATCTTGTACAAGATCGGACGCACCAGAGGAGGCCACGTGGCACGTTCTGGAGCGTCCGATTTGTAGGTTTTCTAAAAAATGAAAATAAATTAATTTTTGATCCGACGGCTATTATTGAGCCACGTGGCTCTCTGTGGGTCGCTCGATCTAGTGGAAGATCGGACGCACGAGACGAAGCCACGTGGCACGACGTGGACCGTCCGATCCGGGGAATTTTCGGATAATTAAATAAAATACATAAAAAATCAAAAAAATTGTTAAAAAATAGAAAAATGTTTAAAAATATAAAACGGCGTCGTTTTAGGCCGGTTTCGACCCCTAGGGTCGGGCCGGGCGCCCGAGAGGCGTGGGCCGGGTTTGACCCGGCCCGGAAAATATTTTTAAATATTAAAAAATTCAGAAAATAATAAAAAATTCAAAAAATCAATAAAAAATAGAAAATTCATAAAAAATTCAAAAAAAATTCGGAAAATTCAGAAAAATTCTAAAAAATTCCAGAAAATAGGAAATGGCCACATTCAACTGGCCACGACCTGTTTCGGGTCTTTCGACCCCCGATCTTTTCAGAAATGACGGTTTTGCCCTTTCGGCAAACCGTCTTCCAAAAAATTCTAAAAAAATCCAGGAAAATCCCAAAAAATAGGAAATGGCCACAAACAACTGGCCAAGGCTCATTCCGGGTGTTTTGAACCCCGAACCTTCTTAAAAATGACGATTTCGCCCTTTGGGCGAATCGTCTTCCAAAAACCAAAGAAAAATCAAGAAATTCCAAAAAATTCTCAAAAATGGGAAGTGGCCACAATCAACTGGCCATGGAATATTTTGGGTAATTAGGTATCCAAACCTTCCAAAAATGACGATTTTGCCCTTCGGGCTAATTGTCCCCGAATCTTCCCATTTTACCCCTAGCCCTAAATCACATCTTTCCTGAGCCCTTATGGCTATACTAGGAGGCCAATGATTGAAATTGATGTGTATTGACATGACTTATTTATGCACGTGACTTGCGCTTTCATTATATTGACTGTGATTTGATAGGACCAGTCTTCCAATCTGCATAAAACCCTGAATCAAACCTATCTCACCCAAAATTGCGCCTGCATGAAATCTTAATTAGGAAAATCACTCGCGTTAGGTACCGAAAGGGCGTTGGTAATGACACCGACGTAACCAAGTCCCCGAACCCAAAATCTCTGGTTCCGTAGAACTGATCGATCTCTCCCAATCGGTCAGTAAGGTTTCCGGTCTACCCTCCAAGAAAGACCGGTGGCGACTCCAAATGCATGCACAAGTTGCACATGCCACCATGACCACACCGAAGGTCGAAAGCGATCGACTCTTATCGTCGAATCCCTTAAAGATATACCTCCGCCGCGATTTGGTATGGGCCTGGGAGGGCCCGCGCCGATCTAAGGCCCGCGATCCACATTTCAGAGTGGGACCCCGCGATCGGTAATCCATTAGCCCGCGTCCGTTGATTTCGGACGGGTCGCGACACCCAAGTTTTGAACTCGAACTGCGAACTCTTCCCAAAATACTCGTTTAAGACCACAATAAAGAGGTGCATAAACCAAAGATAGCCACCACAGTTGCTCCGTATCTTCTCTGTTAGAAACCTCCGTATGGATTTGGTTTTTGTCTACAAAGGAAAAGGATAAAGCTACAGGGTCTTTCCACATCACTTCTAGACCTCCTGCGTTATTTTCCGTGGGAATTGAGAAGGACTGAGTGAAACCAATCGTTCTTGTAAGAGTCTCTATCCGTCTAGTATCACATTTCATCTCCGATAGAAACACAATATCCGGGTGACAAGATCGACATGTAGCCTTTAGCTCTCTCACTGTCGAATTTCCAACAATTCCTCGGCAATTCCAGGCTAAAATATTCATGGCTACAAAGGGGGATGGTGTGCGCACTAGAAATGGAGAGTCACTCCTCAGCTATCTATGACCCCCAGTGGAAACTACGTCCCTCCACCAGCATTCCAAGAAATCAAACACTGCCAGAATAAAGAGCCGACATCTTCCTTCCAGACATCAAACCAAACAGTTGGTGTGCGCACTCTTCACATAACTTAGCAAGGCCAGTAGAGAGCCGCTCGTTCACCTTAAACCCTGAAAACAGCAGCGTCAGAACACAGAGAGACACTACAGATATTAATCGTAGCTTCTCTCTTTAACAGGCATTTGATCGAACATATGGACAGCGCTGGGGAGAATCTTCCAACAATCAAAATAAAGAAGAAGCTGGGTGTTGACAGCTAAATTTTGATCAACTTTTTTTTATTTATTTTTATTTTTATTTTTATTTTTATTTTTATTTTTATTTTGAAAATTCATAGAAAATCCATAAAAAGTTGAAAAAATTGAAAAATCAATTTTGGTGACCTTAGCCAAGCTAAATGAACCATTTTGACCAAAAAAATAATTTTCATAATTTTCATTTTTTTATATATATTTTCGAAAAATACAAAAAAAAAAGAAAAAAAAGAAAAAGAAAATCAAGAAAAATAATATTTGAGGTCACAAAGATATATAAAAATAGTCGGTATTTTTATTTTTATTTTATCTATTTTCTAACCTCATAAATAGTAAAATTCAGGTTTGATTTCAGGTGTTCTCTGATCACCATAAAATTGAATTTGACAAAAATATTAGTAATGATTAAAAGGAAAAGGAGGGAAACATCATCATTTAAAAGGAAAAGGGGACTAATGATTTTGTCTTCTCTTTTTGTTATTTTATTTTATTTTTACTTTTTTTATTTTTTTATTTTATTATTTTATTATTATTATATTTTTTTTTCTTTCTCTCTCTCTCTCTCTCTCCCCACTCCCTCTCTCCTTCCCGCTGCCTATTTATCTCCTCCCCCTCATCATCTCCCGACTCTTCCTCTCCCTCAACTCTCTCTCTTTCATTTTCGTTTTTTCCTCTCGCTCAGCTCGCCGCCCAGATCAAAAACCGTCCGGTTTTTCGGCCATAACTCTTTCGTTAGACATCGTATGCGAACGAGCCATATACCATTGGAAAGCTTATTCTCTTGCCGTTCTAATGACATATCGTGAGCACAATTTGGACCAGCCGTTTGTCCCATAGAGCTGTTTGAAGGAGCAAAGGTCAGACTGATCAGACTTGAGTCCGCGGGTGCCAAATTGGATTTTCGGGTTTGTTTTGGGTTCAAACTTGGTAAGACCACCTCTCACTCCTTGTTAAGACATATATTATTGTGTTTTATGGTTTGAAGATGGATTATATTTGGATTTAAAGGCTGCTCCCTTATTGTTTCGTTCGAAAAATCTGAACCGGTTCTGTCAAGGTGGTGCCGTGAACATTGTGAGTGATTCAAGGGCTTGCCTTGCTTCCAATATTCGATAAGATGTCTCTAGCACCTAAATTAGGAATCTAGCAAGCTGAGATTGTAGTCTAGTTGAGTTTTGGATGGGTTTTAATGGTTGAATTGAAGGAGTTTTCTGGGACAGATTCTGGTCATTGGGCGATTGAAAACCGTCCGGTTTTTCGGCCATAACTCTTTCGTTATGAACCGTATGGGAACGAGACATATACTGTTAGAAAGCTTATTCTCTTGCCGTTCTAATGACATATCGTGAGTCCAATTTGGCCGAGCCATTTGTCCCGTAGAGCTGTTTGAAGGAGCAAAGGTCAGACTGATCAGACTTGAGTCCGCGAGGGCCAAATTGGATTTCCGAGCTTGTTTTGGGTTCAATCTTGGTAAGACCACCTCTCACTCCTTACATTTTACCTATTAGACCCAGAATCGGAAGGCCGAGCCTCCTGTTGGTGTCTAAATATTTGCTGTGTATTTACTTTATGTCATAGCATTTCTATATTTCGCATAAAAGACCCAGAATCGGAAGGCCGAGCCTCCTGTTGGTGTCTAGATATTTGCTGTGTATTTATTTTATGTCATAGCATTTCTATATTTCGCATAAAAGACCCAGAATCGGAAGGCCGAGCCTCCTGTTGGTGTCTAAATATTTGTTGTGTATTTACTTTATGTCATAGCATTTCTATATTTCGCATAAAAGACCCAGAATCGGAAGGCTAAGCCTCCTATTGGCGTCCAAGGTGTTTTATTTATTTATTTTCTGTAAATTATATTGTGCTACCCCAGAATCGGAAGGCCGAGCCTCCTGCTGGTGGTTTATACCCCCCACACATTGTTGCACGAGCACCGACGGACTCCGACGTCGTAAAATTCACCGGATCCCATCTCCTTTGCTTATGTTTATGTTGTATAATGACTTAATATCTTCTTTATTTTTTGCATTGTGTTGCGTCCTATAAAAACAAAAACAAAAAATGCTAGATCGGACGTCTGCAGATGAGCCACGTGTCGTGATTAGGTGATTTTCAGAATAAAAAAAAATTTCCAAAAAATTGAATTATTAAGGAAAAATTCAAAAAAAAATTGAGAAAAATTGCAGAAAATTCCTAAAAAAAATTCTAAAAATTTTTGAAGGCTGAAAATGACAAAAAAATTGATTTGTTTCCATTTTTTGGATTTTCTCCCATTTAATCCAAAATGGCGATTTTACCCCTCGAAGGGTAAATCGTCTTTGATATTCCGATGAATTGTGGAAATTGCTTAGAATTTGGTGATGGGCCAGATAGGTGGCTAAACCTTATGTCTAAGATTTCCACATTTCATTCCCATTTTTAGAAAATGACGATTTTACCCCTTCGAATGGTAAATCGGTTTCTAAAATTCCAGAAAATCATGAAAATTGCAAAAAAAAAAAATAGGAAATGGGTCAATTGAGTGACCAAACCTATTTTTGACATTGTTTTACTCCGGATTCATTCCGAAATGACGATTTTTCCCTTTTTAGGCAAATCGTCCCTTTTGTCTCAAAATTACGACTTTACCCCTGATGGGTAAAATCATGTCTAAATCATTCCTAAGCTTGATTGATACTTATTTAGGCTAATAGAGCCTTATTAGGAGTGTCATGTTGATTTGATGTGATTATTTTACATATTTGGATTCATTGATTTGCGCATTTTATTATTGATTGTGATTGCTAGGATAGTCATTCCTATTTGCATGAATTCCTAGATTTAGGATTCGTACTCCACTCATCTGCATGAAATCTTAGGTAAGAAAATTCAGTCAACTTAGGTACCGAAAGGGCGTCAACTCTGACAGTTGACGTAACTAAGTCCCCGAACCCATTTCTCTGGTTATCGCAGAATTGAATAGAAACTCCCGACTATTCAATAGGGTGGTCCAATCATACCCTCCAAAAAATGATTGGTGGCGACTCCATGGCATGCACACTTGTCGCGACCCGTCCGGAAGCGGACGCGGCTAATGGATTACCGATCGCGGGCCCTTTGATCGGCGCGGGTTCTCCCAGGCCCATACCAAATCGCGACGGGAGTATTTTTCAAAAGGATTCGACAATAAGAGTCGATCGCTTTCGACCTTCGGTGTGGTCGTGGTGGCATGTGCAACTTGTGCATGCATTTGGAGTCGCCACCGGTCTTTCTTGGAGGGTAGACCGGAAACCTTACTGACCGATTGGGAGAGGTCGATCAGTTCTGCGGAACCAGAGATTTTGGGTTCGGGGACTTGGTTACGTCGGTGTCATTACCAACGCCCTTTCGGTACCCTACGCGAGTGATTTTCCTAGCTAAGAGTTCATGCAGGCGCAATTTTAGGTGAGGTAGGCTTAATTCAGGATTTCATACAGATTGGAAGACTGTCCCTATCAATCACAATCAATTTAAATGAAAGCGCAATCAAGTACATAAATAAATCACTTCAATGCACACCAATTCACATCACATGGCCTCCTAGTATAGCCATAAGGGTTTAGGGAAGGCGTGATTTAGGACCGAGGTAAAATGGGAAGATTTGGAGGCGATTTAGCCCGAAGGGCAAAATCGTCAATTTTTGGAAGACGGTTCGCCCAAAGGGCGAAATCGTCATTTTTAAGAATGATCGGGTTCAAAACACCCGGGATGAGTCTTGGCCAATTGATTGTGGCCATTTCCTATTTTTTTGGGATTTTTCTAGAATTTTTAGAATTTTTTTGGAAGACGGTTTGCCGGAAGGGAAAAACCGTCATTTTTGGAAAGACCGGGGGTCGAAAGACCCGAAACAGGTCATGGCCAGTTGAATGTGACCATTTCCTATTTTTTGGGATTTTTCTAGAATTTTTAGAATTTTTTGGAAGACGGTTTGCCGGAAGGGCAAAACCGTCATTTTTGGAAAGACCGGGGGTCGAAAGACCCGAAACAGGTCATGGCCAGTTGAATGTGACCATTTCCTATTTTCTGGAATTTTTTATAATTTTTCTGAATTTTTCGAATTTTTTTGAATTTTTTATGATTTTCCATTTTTTATTGAATTTATTGATTTTTTTTATTATTATTACTGATTTTATTTATTTATTTATTTTTTTAAAAGAATAAATTATCCGGACCGGGTCGGATGACCCGGCCCACGCCCAGATCCGCGACCCACGAACCGACCCGCCTCCTCCACGATCAAAACGGCGTCGTTTCACGGACTGAGAATGGACGTATCAAATCGAGCCACGTGGCATCTTCTAGACCGTCGGATTATTATGACCGTTGACAGTTGACCGTTGACCGTTTGACCGTTGACCGTTTGACCGTTGACCGTTTGACCGCCGGCGACTTCGCCGGAGAAGACGATGAACAGTGTTTTCTCCGGCCAAAGTCGCCGGAACCTCGCCGGAGGACCTCAAACCGACGTGAAAATAACCATTTTAAATCCCGATTTCGATACCTTTCAACCCCTCACAAACTCTACATCGATATTTGACGAAAATATGTCGAAAACGACGTCGGGAACATGCCGGAGAAATACCCACAGGTCCGGCACCGGCGACGATTTACAGATTTTTTATTTTCCGTTCAAGCTCAACTTCAAACACTCAAAGGGCATCTAATGGCTACTAGGAAACTTACTTGAGGTCTCCTGGTGCTCGACTACCGCTCGGAATCCCCCGTCGGAGCCCTGATCCAAGTCACGGCCGGTGGAGCTCCGAACGCCATTTCATCGCATTTCACGGTTCGGGGGTTGTCAAGGGCAGACGAAGCTCCGGTAGCAATTCCTGAAGCTCGAGGATCCTTCATTTTCGCCTACCTCCCTCTCGAAAACCACCCTTTTTTTCTCATGCCGAACTCCTCCCCTGTTTCAGCTTTCTTCGCCCCCCACCATCAACACTGAGCTCCTTCCTTTTTGCCATGGCCGACCGCCTTTCCGCCTTCTTCGACCACCCCCCCTTTGTCCCCCATGTTCGACATCTATTTAACAAAGTAGACGCCCCCACCTTCGATGCCATCCCCTCTCTGTTTTCCCCCCTTTTTTTTGTTTTTGGTCTGTGTGCGTGCGGGTCTGCAACTGAGTTGCAGACCCGGTTCGGACCGGGTCGGGCGGGTCTGACCCGACCGGCCCGGTTCGACTCTCCTCATCTAATTGAGCCCCAAATTAACATATTTTCATGAAATTGATGGCAAAATCGGACTCCTTGACATGTTTTCTATCAAATAAGCGTATTTTCGCGAATCAATTGATTGAAATTTAGTGAAAACCCCAAATTGTCCCTAGGATCCGAAATTGATTTTTGTTAAATTGAGGGCCCAAACGACTGAATTAGTCAAAATTGAGGCCACCAATGTATTTGTCATGATGAAAAATATAGGGTGGAGGTGTTTAATTTGAATGGGTATGCCCGCATGCAATTTAATTTCGAAAATTGTGAAACCGGGGACTAAATTGAAAGATTTTTGTGCAATTAAGCCCTTTTGTTCAAAATTGATCAAATTGGAGGGCAAATTGACCCAATTGCACTTCGAGACTTTAGAATTCAACGTCATAGCTTATGAAAAGTGAGAATTGAAAATTAAAAGACTCGAAAAGGAAATTTTTTTACTCGGTTCGGGTTTATGTTTGTGAAGGAACATAGTGACCCGAGCCGAATTTTCAAGATTTAAGGTGACACACTTGAAGAGGAAATTAAAACAAAATTATTAAATATTTTTGTGTATTTTTATGACCACGAATGGTATTTTTCTGATTTTTTTGGGTATTTTTATAATTAAATAAATTCGAAAAATTATTAAAAATTACGAAAAATATTTTTTGTTCAAAATTGGTTCCTAAGGCTAGGCCAAGGCTTCCAAAGTTGATTTTATGATTTTATGACCTTTTTTTTATATTTTTAATTAATTTAAAAGAAAAAAAAAATCACAATAATAAATGGTCAAAAATCAGGTGTCAACAGCTGCCCCTCTTTGAGAGGAATCTCGTTAGAGGTTTCTCTCAAAGATAAGGTGGCACCTGATTCTTAACCGACTCAACTGGGAAAACGAGAGAAGAAATGCTATGATATTGAATTCTTAAGGCTCTTTGATGAAAGCTCCAATTAATCCCTGGTTTGCTCTAACAATTTGAACATGGGCCGGGACGAGAGAGACTTACCTGAAGCTCACCTGTCGGATGCTGCCGGTTGTGATGACTTTCAAGAGGATGCCTAGGACTCGTCATTGAGAATATCCTAGGGAGATTAAGCTCTGACCTGTATGGTAGGCCATACCATTATGGGATTTCTAACTGGTAGGAACCTGAGGAAGGCGCATCCCCACGCTTTGGGATTTGCCAAGGATTTTGATCCGTATGGTGGATTAGACCGTAAGCGGTTCGCCTACAGTAAGGCTTACCTAGGAAAATAACTTCTTTAACAATTGAAATTAGTCAAAGTTTTGATCCGTATGGGGGATCGGACCATTGGGTTGATCCTTATGGTGGTATCTACCTTTGAGCTGACCCTTCAGGCGGTTTCTACCTTTGATTGACCCTTTAGGCGGTTTCTACCTTTGTTTTGACCCTTCAGGCGGTATCTACCTTTGTTTTGACCCTTCAGGCGGTTTCTACCTTTGTTTGACCCTTCAGGCGGTGTCTACCATCAGTTTTGACTTTGAAAAGGGGTCTCATGACGAGGGTTCTCCACGTCCGATGAGACTGCCTAAATGAAAAGGGGTCTCATGACGAGGGTTCTCTACGTCTGATGAGACTGCCTAAATTTTTGAAAATGGGTCACATCCTCACCCCTTCTTTTGGAGGATCCCGAAACTTGTCGGGAATTCTGAAGCAGTGAAAGATTTTATCTTGACAAAGCTTCACTTGAGTCTGTT
Organism: Rhodomyrtus psidioides; assembly: GCA_021437785.1. NCBI lineage: Eukaryota > Viridiplantae > Streptophyta > Magnoliopsida > Myrtales > Myrtaceae > Rhodomyrtus > Rhodomyrtus psidioides. Next base: position 979,559 of record JAILYB010000082.1, read on the forward strand.
GAGGTTACATTCTGGGAGCTGGGTTCTCCAGGTATCTGTTGACACCTAAATTTTGATCAACTTTTTTATTTTTATTTTTTTTTTGAAAATTCATAGAAAATCCATAAAAAGTTGAAAAATTGAAAAATCAATTTTGGTGACCTTAGCCAAGCTAAATGAACCATTTTGACCAAAAAAATAATTTTCATAATTTTCATTTTTTTAATATATTTTCGAAAAATACAAAAAAAAAGAAAAAAAGAAAAAGAAAATCAAGAAAATCAAGAAAAATAATATTTGAGGTCACAAAAATATATAAAAATATTCGGTATTTTTATTTTTATTTTATCCATTTTTCTGACCTCATAAATAGTAAAATTCAGGTTTGATTTTAGGTGTTCTTTGATCATCATAAAATTGAATTTGGCAAAAATATTAGTAATGATTAAAAGGAAAAGGAGTGAAAACATCATCATTTAAAAGGAAAAGGGGACTAATCATTTTGTCTTCACTTTTGATTATTTTTTTATTTTTTAGTATTTTATTATTATTTTATTATTTTATTTTTAGTATTTTAGGCACCTCCCCCCATCATCCGTCGCCTTCTCTTCCTCTCCTCCTCCTCCTCCTCCTTCTTCTTCTTCTCCCTCAACTCTCTCTCTTTCATTTTTCGATTTTTTCTCTCGCTCAGCCCGCCGCCCAGACCTAAAATCGTCCGGTTTTTCGGCCATAACTCTTTCGTTAGGAATCGTATGGGAACGAGCCATATACCATTGGAAAGCTTATTCTCTTGCCGTACTAATGACATATCGTGAGTCCAATTTGGCCCAGCCATTTGTCCCGTAGAGCTGTTTGAAGGAGCAAAGGTCAGACTGATCAGACTTGAGTCCGCGGGTGCCAAATTGGATTTTCGGGTTTGTTTTGGGTTCAATCTTGGTAAGACCACCTCTCACTCCTTGTTAAGACATATATTATTGTGTTTTATGGTTTGAAGATGGATTATATTTGGATTTAAGGGCTGATCCCTTATTGTTTTGTTCGAAAAATCTGAACCGGTTCTGTCAAGGTGGTGCCGTGAACATTGTGAGTGATTCAAGGGCTTGCCTTGCTTCCAATATTCGATAAGATGTCTCTAGAACCTAACTTAGGAATCTAGCAAGCTGAGATTGTAGTCTAGTTGATTTTTGGATGGGTTTTAATGGTTGAATTGAAGGAGTTTTCTGGGGCAGATTCTGGTCATTGGGCGATTGAAAACCGTTCGGTTTTTCGGCCATAACTCTTTCGTTAGGAATCGTATGGGAACGAGCCATATACTGTTAGAAAGCTTATTCTCTTGCCGTTCTAATGACATATCGTGAGTCCAATTTGGCTGAGCCATTTGTCCCGTAGAGCTGTTTGAAGGAGCAAAGGTCAGACTGATCAGACTTGAGTCCGCGAGGGCCAAATTGGATTTCCGAGCTTGTTTTGGGTTCAATCTTGGTAAGAGCACCTCTCACTCCTTACATTTTACCTATTAGACCCAGAATTGGAAGGCCGAGCCTCCTGTTGGTGTCTAAATATTTGCTGTGTATTTACTTTATGTCATAGCATTTCTATATTTCGCATAAAAGACCCAGAATCGGAAGGCCGAGCCTCCTGTTGGTGTCTAGATATTTGCTGTGTATTTACTTTATGTCATAGCATTTCTATATTTCGCATAAAAGACCCAGAATCGGAAGGCCGAGCCTCCTGTTGGTGTCTAAATATTTGCTGTGTATTTACTTTATGTCATAGCATTTCTATATTTCGCATAAAAGACCCAGAATCGGAAGGCTAAGCCTCCTATTGGCGTCCAAGGTGTTTTATTTATTTATTTTCTGTAAATTATATTGTGCTACCCCAGAATCGGAAGGCCGAGCCTCCTGCTGGTGGTTTATACCCCCCACACATTGTTGCACGAGCACCGACGGACTCCGACGTCGTAAAATTCACCGTATCCCATCTCCTTTGCTTATGTTTATGTTGTATAATGACTTAATATCTTCTTTATTTTTTGCATTGTGTTGCGTCCTATAAAAACAAAAACAAAAAAATGCTAGATCGGACGTCTGCAGATGAGCCACGTGTCGTGATTAGGTGATTTTCAGAATAAAAAAAATTTCCAAAAAAATGAATTATTAAGGAAAAATTCAAAAAAAAAATTGAGAAAAATTGCAGAAAATTCCTAAAAAAATTCTAAAAATTTTTGAAGGCTGAAAATGACAAAAAAAATTGATTTGTTTCCATTTTTTGGATTTTCTCCCATTTAATCCAAAATGGCGATTTTACCCCTCAAAGGGTAAATCGTCTTTGATATTCCGATGAATTGTGGAAATTGCTTAGAATTTGGTGATGGGCCAGATAGGTGGCTAAACCTTATGTCTAAGATTTCCACATTTCATTCCCATTTTTAGAAAAATGACGATTTTACCCCTTCGAGTGGTAAATCGGTTTCTAAAATTCCAGAAAATCATGAAAATTGCAAAAAAGATAGGAAATGGGTCAATTGAGTGACCAAACCTATTTTTGACATTGTTTTACTCCGGATTCATTCCGAAATGACGATTTTTCCCTTTTTAGGCAAATCGTCCCTTTTGTCTCAAAATTACGACTTTACCCCTGATGGGTAAAATCATGTCTAAATCATTCCTAAGCTTGATTGATACTTATTTAGGCTAATAGAGCCTTATTAGGAGTGTCATGTTGATTTGATGTGATTATTTTACATATTTGGATTCATTGATTTGCGCATTTTATTATTGATTGTGATTGCTAGGATAGTCATTCCTATTTGCATGAATTCCTAGATTTAGGATTCGTACTCCACTCATCTGCATGAAATCTTAGGTAAGAAAATTCAGTCAACTTAGGTACCGAAAGGGCGTCAACTCTGACAGTTGACGTAACTAAGTCCCCGAACCCATTTCTCTGGTTATCGCAGAATTGAATAGAAACTCCCGACTATTCAATAGGGTGGTCCAATCATACCCTCCAAAAAATGATTGGTGGCGACTCCATGGCATGCACACTTAGCACATGTCACCAGACCACACTGAAGGTCGACTACGCATACCTCCGTTGCGATTTGGGTAACGGGCCTTGGGAGATGCCCGCGTCCGACCAGACTGGACGGCCCATTAGCCCTCGAGAGCCCACATGCAACCTCGAGAGGGTCGCGACAGACTGGCGACTCCACTGGGGATTTAGAGAACTTGAGCCGATTAAAAAGTTGATTGATTTTTCTGACATGTTTTATGCAGATGCTCTTCAAGTTGAGGTACGTACTTTAACCCTTGAGGTGTTAAATGTTTTTGCAGATTGGAGAAATAAGGGGTGAAGTGTTCATTAACTCTGTCTTATGCAGGTAGGAGTTTAGGATGTATGATTGTCTGGATGTTTATATTGAAGCGGTGTTTGCTAAATGAAATGCATGTTTATTGCTTTAGCACGACACAATGAACACACACAGCCGCGCCTAAAACCTCGGGCGCCCTCTTTAGGAAAATAATAGAAGGAATTGAAAATGGAATCTCCGTGAGGAAAAACACGGGGTAATCCATTTTTAATTCTGTTCATTTCGAACTATGGATTGGGTCCCAATGCAACGATAGTTGTGCAATGGAATCTACCCTTTCTAGAACTCGAAGTGGGAGCCTTGGCCTTAGGTTCCAAACCCTATTTTGATTCTTAGAAGTCAAACCTCACTGGTCTCATGCGCATGTATGTGAATGATTGGTACACCTCAAAACCAAAAGGTCATTCAGCGCCGCTTATGAATCAAAATCCAAAGACTTGTGTGAAGAATCAGTCGCGAGTTTAAACGAACCAGGATGGCATGGAAAAGCGCTGGACCACCCTGGAGAGTCAACTGATGAGGGCAAATGCCTTTTGACCGGGGCAGCCGGGTCAAGTGTAAAGACGTGTCGTTCCTAATTGATTTTCAATCAGATACCGGCATAATATTTCCTATCTTTTCCTCTCAGGTGAAAAACAGGTACAGAAGGAAAATCCATTTATGGATAGACATGAGGGACATGTTTTACATGGCATACATTTGTCAAAAATGTCCTCATCCGATCACATGCAAGATGATCATGGAACGATGGTGAAACTGTAATCGTTCCAATAAGCCCTTCGAATATTATACCTGACGGGGACCTTTATGTCTTTTGTCTACAGGATAGGATGGTCAAAGACAAACGAAGGAAAATTTATTTTCCCTATAAGACGGAAAGAAATGTGCCTTCAGCAGATGTCACCCATTGTGATTGCAATGACAAATTGAATCAAATTATGAAGAGGGAGCAACCTAATTAGGATTGGCTCTCCCTAAATCGAAAAAGTTGTATCCGTTCCAAATCGGATTGATTGGTTCACGAGTTGATATGGTTCCTCATTCTTGCAGGTGATGACGAGAATGAACGGGCCCATTGAAAAATTTCCAGCATCTTGGATGCCAGAAGTGACCAGAGCGGGGATAGTAAAATCCGTAATCGTTTCAATTAAAGCTCCTTACGCGGTGATTGACTCTTTCACTCCTTTCATCGCGCAGGTTGTTGAAATACTCAATCACGAGTAAACCCATTTTTGCGGATGTCAAATAGCCTGAATGCGTCAATGCAACAAAATGAAAAGGGGAGTTAGCTGGGGCAAGCGTCACCTAGCTACGACAAATCACGCCCAACTGGGGCAAGCGAATCATTTGTGCGCCGGAAAAAGAATAACGTTTCTTCTCTGGCAAAATCAATGGACGCAACTGTAGAGTCGTCCGCATCAGAATTAAACCCAAGATACGAATATGGGTGAACGGGAGTCGTTGGCACCGAAAGCCTCAAAAGAAAAGAACTCGCCAACGAGGAGGCGAATAAAGCTATTGACCTTGGGAGTCAGCACTCCAAGAAATGGTCTTTGATTATAAGACCTAGTGGAGGGTAAAAAGTATCGCTCCTACGTCCCATGCTTTGACATGCATTTTGATAAAAATTTTCTTTTTTCCTTGAATAAAAGGAACCTTGAAGAATGGCGCTGGAATGCGCCCAAAAACACAAATGGATCTCCTCTGGGGCAAATCCTTGAGAATGATTCATCGCCAACCAAACGGAGGGATCAAGACCACAAGATAGAGGGCCAAATCCTGCAAGCCGCGAGTTTGTGTTCAAATGGAAACACAAAGCAAGAACAAGGCTGTATCGTTCCAATTTGCCTTGAATTTTGGAACGCAAACTGACAACTAATTCATGTCTTTGACAGGGGATCGCCATCAAGGTGAAACAGGTTTTCACACCCCATGAATTACCCGTTGGAGTACACGACCGAGGGTAGGATGTATCGTTCTAAATTTTTGAAAAATTCGTGAACGTACAATAACATGTTTTCTCTGCATTTTCAGGGATCTCCAGCCGCGGGGGACAGGTAAGTATCCCTTTCCCCAATCTATTGAAGATGTTAAATAAAAAAGAAAAGCTTTCAGAATCTAATGTCTAGAAAAGACATAGAATTCAAAACTCATTGGCATTCATGTTTTAAGACAGGAGGTTGTCTGAACATGGATAAGAACATGCATGGTGCATCGTAAAATCCCCTTGACGGGTAAATTTTTTGGAGAAAATGAAAGAGATTTTTTCCAATCAAAAGTTCAAAACTTTCAAAAGGACGTTTTCTCAAAAGACGAGAGGCAAAGCCTAATCCAAACACGTCCTATACACACTTGAGAGAGAAATGGAGCGGATCAGATAGTAAAATCTGGACCTACGAAAGTAGGGATTATTCGCAGCAATTACATAGATCGGGATGACAGAGGCATTCGTTTCATATCCCCAAACACTACAGGTGACCATTGCCAACCCATTCGAACGGCGGTTTTCATTCTCAACCCTGGCAAGAACCACCCCACGTCGGGGCAAAATGGAGGTGAGTCCAGCAGCATCAGGAGAAAATGGTTAGAAATTTTCTTGCTCGGACTAACATTAATCTTTGTGTGTTGTTTATATGGTAATCCAAGTGCCATAGGATGACGAGAAGCATTCATTTCTCTATCCCACACACCATATCCTTTGCACAGCCAAGTTGAGCCTGCAAATTCATTTCATAAACCCATGTTGGTGATCATGGCATGTTTCAAGATGGAAACTGCATCACTCCAAGAACGGAAGAATCCAAGAGATGGGATTTATAAAAAGATTTCATATCGGCGTTCAAGTGTGCTATGATTCAAGGTGTATATCTAGCACAATTTTCTGAACATCGTAGTTCCAAAGGAAAAGAAAAGGCGGGATTTCGACAAAAGATAAAAATCCCCGGCATCAAGAAAAAGCAAAGTGCCTGGTAAAAGCAGGGCCGATGCTCGTGTAAGTTGTTTGATTGATCCACAATGAAGCCGGATGGGAAAAGAAGAAATCCCTGAAGGAGCCAAATCCAAAAGGGCTGCTCCCCAAATGGTGCCAAGCGCAGAACAAAGACATAGAGAGAGTCGCTCTCTGAACGCAACAAGAGACGCTCTCTAAAGAGTTTGTGCACACCTCAAAAGCGGTTGCACGCCTCAAAAATTGAAGATGAAGAATGGAAAAGACAGGTGACAAGTTTGCATTGATCACCAATGTCAATCCCCTCATAAATTATGGGCCAAAAACAAGCCTTTTTCGGTCCCCAATCCTACCAGCATCATAACCCCGAAACAGTCTTCTCCGACTAAGACACTTGGGTTAGCATATAGCTTAGCTCGAAGAAGTACGAGCAAGACTATTTCTTTCTCATTTTGCAGGGTTCTTGACTTGTAAACCCGAAGCAGATGATGAAAATTTTTATTCAATGGCCTCGACTCCAAGGCGGGTCCCCCTTGAAGATCAATAACCAAGCCCAACATTACGGTCCCGTGGAAGACCTCCCGACCGATCAAAATGTATGCGCTGCAAATGAGCCTAAAACCTAGGCACAGGTTAGTAGGGAATTGAGTGCATCCCCTATAAAGACCACTATCTCAAAACAGGTGAGAAGACCTCATTGTCGAGAAATATTCCAATTGATGTTTTGAACAAACTCTTTTTGGAATTTTCAAACTATTGATCCAGATTTTCCGTACAAGGGATTTGTGATCACATTTGCATGTTGCAAGAATGTTTTGGATAACCTCCAGCATCAAAATGCACATTTCACAATTAAAACTTAAGTCATACGGTTTTTGTCAAATGGACAGCCGTGGTCTTCCCAAAGATTGCTAACGTTTTCTTGGTGAAGAAAAATCTTTCAAGCTCAAACTTCTGCAGGATTCTTGGAAACCCCGAATCCCAGAAAAATATTTGCTCCATGGAGTGGAGCACACAGGTTTGAATTTTCTGCAGGATACCTGGAGAACCCAGCTCCCAGAATGTCGCCTCAACAGACTAAAGCGAGGCTTTGTCAAAATAAAATCTTTCACTGCTTCAAAACTGAATTCCCGACAAATTTCGGGATCTTTCAAAAGAAGGGGTGAGGATGTGATCCCTTTTCAAAAATTTAGGCAGTCTCATCGGACGTGGAGAACCCTCGTCATGAGACCCCTTTTCAAAAATCAAGCAGTCCTAGCTTGACGTGGAGAACCCTCGTCCTAGGACCCCTTTTCAAAAATATCAAACAGTCCTAGCTTGACGTGGAGAACCCTCGTCCAAGGATCCCTTTTTCAAAAATATCAAACAGTCTCATCGGACGTGGAGAACCCTCGTCATGAGACCCCTTTTCAAACCAAAACAAAGGTAGATACCGCCTGAAGGGTCAAATCAAAGGTAGATACCGCCTGAAGGGTCAAATCAAAGGTAGATACCGCCTGAAGGGTCAAATCAAGGTAGATACCGCCTGAAGGGTCAAATCAAAGGTAGATACCGCCTGAAGGGTCAAATCAAAGGTAGATACCGCTTGAAGGGTCAAATCAAAGGTAGATACCGCCTGAAGGGTCAAATCAAAGGTAGATACCGCCTGAAGGGTCAAATCAAAGGTAGATACCGCCTGAAGGGTCAAATCAAGGTAGATACCGCCTGAAGGGTCAAATGAAAGGTAGATACCGCCTGAAGGGTCAAATCAAGGTAGATACCTCCTGAAGGGTCAAACAAAGGTAGATACCGCCTCAAGGGTCAAACAAAGGTAGAAACCGCCTCAAGGGTCAAACAAAGGTAGAAACCGCCTAAAGGGTCAAAACAAAGGTAGAAACCGCCTCAAGGGTCAAACAAATGTAGAAACCGCCTCAAGGGTCAAACAAATGTAGAAACCGCCTCAAGGGTCAAACAAAGGTAGAAACCGCCTAAAGGGTCAAAACAAAGGTAGAAACCGCCTAAAGGGTCAAACAAAGGTAGAAACCGCCTAAAGGGTCAAAACAAAGGTAGAAACCGCCTAAAGGGTCAAACCATGGTAGAAACCGCCTGAAGGGTCAACTCAAGGTAGATACCGCCTGAAGGGTCAACTCAAGGTAGAAACCGCCTGAAGGGTCAATCAAAGGTAGAAACCGCCTGAAGGGTCAATCCAATAGTAAAAATCACTTAAATGGTCAACTCAATGGTCCAATCCACCATACGGATCAAAATCATTGGCAAATCCCAAATGGGACACGTCTTCCTTAGATTCCTATCAGTTAGGAATCACATTATGGTTTGACCTACCATACGGGTCAGAGCTTAACCTCTCTAGGATACTCTAGTAACGAGTTTCTAGAAATTCTCTCGAATCCATCAAACACCGCGAAAAATCGCACAAACATCGAACAGGTAAGTGGCAGGTATGTCTCTCTATTATCTCACTCTCTCATGTCAAATGAATGTTTCCCCCTTCAAGAAAGAGCATACATGGACAAGCATGAAGATTGGATGTCATGACTCCTTTTCCTTTAGTTTCCCGAGTCGAGTCGATCAGGACTCAGGTGTCACCTTATCTTTGAGAGAAACCTCTAACGAGATTCCTCTCAAAGAGGGGCAGCTGTTGACACCTAAATTTTGATCAACTTTTTTATTTTTATTTTTTTTTTTGAAAATTCATAGAAAATCCATAAAAAGTTGAAAAATTGAAAAATCAATTTTGGTGACCTTAGCCAAGCTAAATGAACCATTTTGACCAAAAAAATAATTTTCATAATTTTCATTTTTTTAATATATTTTCGAAAAATACAAAAAAAAAAGAAAAAAAGAAAAAGAAAATCAAGAAAATCAAGAAAAATAATATTTGAGGTCACAAAAATATATAAAAATATTCGGTATTTTTATTTTTATTTTATCCATTTTTCTGACCTCATAAATAGTAAAATTCAGGTTTGATTTTAGGTGTTCTTTGATCATCATAAAATTGAATTTGGCAAAAATATTAGTAATGATTAAAAGGAAAAGGAGTGAAAACATCATCATTTAAATGGAAAAGGGGACTAATCATTTTGTCTTCACTTTTGATTATTTTTTTATTTTTTAGTATTTTATTATTATTTTATTATTTTATTTTTAGTATTTTAGGCACCTCCCCCCATCATCCGTCGCCTTCTCTTCCTCTCCTCCTCCTCCTCCTCCTTCTTCTTCTTCTCCCTCAACTCTCTCTCTTTCATTTTTCGATTTTTTCTCTCGCTCAGCCCGCCGCCCAGACCTAAAATCGTCCGGTTTTTCGGCCATAACTCTTTCGTTAGGAATCGTATGGGAACGAGCCATATACCATTGGAAAGCTTATTCTCTTGCCGTTCTAATTACATATCGTGAGTCCAATTTGGCCCAGCCATTTGTCCCGTAGAGCTGTTTGAAGGAGCAAAGGTCAGACTGATCAGACTTGAGTCCGCGGGTGCCAAATTGGATTTTCGGGTTTGTTTTGGGTTCAATCTTGGTAAGACCACCTCTCACTCCTTGTTAAGACATATATTATTGTGTTTTATGGTTTGAAGATGGATTATATTTGGATTTAAGGGCTGATCCCTTATTGTTTTGTTCGAAAAATCTGAACCGGTTCTGTCAAGGTGGTGCCGTGAACATTGTGAGTGATTCAAGGGCTTGCCTTGCTTCCAATATTCGATAAGATGTCTCTAGAACCTAACTTAGGAATCTAGCAAGCTGAGATTGTAGTCTAGTTGATTTTTGGATGGGTTTTAATGGTTGAATTGAAGGAGTTTTCTGGGGCAGATTCTGGTCATTGGGCGATTGAAAACCGTTCGGTTTTTCGGCCATAACTCTTTCGTTAGGAATCGTATGGGAACGAGCCATATACTGTTAGAAAGCTTATTCTCTTGCCGTTCTAATGACATATCGTGAGTCCAATTTGGCTGAGCCATTTGTCCCGTAGAGCTGTTTGAAGGAGCAAAGGTCAGACTGATCAGACTTGAGTCCGCGAGGGCCAAATTGGATTTCCGAGCTTGTTTTGGGTTCAATCTTGGTAAGAGCACCTCTCACTCCTTACATTTTACCTATTAGACCCAGAATTGGAAGGCCGAGCCTCCTGTTGGTGTCTAAATATTTGCTGTGTATTTACTTTATGTCATAGCATTTCTATATTTCGCATAAAAGACCCAGAATCGGAAGGCCGAGCCTCCTGTTGGTGTCTAGATATTTGCTGTGTATTTACTTTATGTCATAGCATTTCTATATTTCGCATAAAAGACCCAGAATCGGAAGGCCGAGCCTCCTGTTGGTGTCTAAATATTTGCTGTGTATTTACTTTATGTCATAGCATTTCTATATTTCGCATAAAAGACCCAGAATCGGAAGGCTAAGCCTCCTATTGGCGTCCAAGGTGTTTTATTTATTTATTTTCTGTAAATTATATTGTGCTACCCCAGAATCGGAAGGCCGAGCCTCCTGCTGGTGGTTTATACCCCCCACACATTGTTGCACGAGCACCGACGGACTCCGACGTCGTAAAATTCACCGTATCCCATCTCCTTTGCTTATGTTTATGTTGTATAATGACTTAATATCTTCTTTATTTTTTGCATTGTGTTGCGTCCTATAAAAACAAAAACAAAAAAATGCTAGATCGGACGTCTGCAGATGAGCCACGTGTCGTGATTAGGTGATTTTCAGAATAAAAAAAATTTCCAAAAAAATGAATTATTAAGGAAAAATTCAAAAAAAAAATTGAGAAAAATTGCAGAAAATTCCTAAAAAAATTCTAAAAATTTTTGAAGGCTGAAAATGACAAAAAAAATTGATTTGTTTCCATTTTTTGGATTTTCTCCCATTTAATCCAAAATGGCGATTTTACCCCTCAAAGGGTAAATCGTCTTTGATATTCCGATGAATTGTGGAAATTGCTTAGAATTTGGTGATGGGCCAGATAGGTGGCTAAACCTTATGTCTAAGATTTCCACATTTCATTCCCATTTTTAGAAAATGACGATTTTACCCCTTCGAGTGGTAAATCGGTTTCTAAAATTCCAGAAAATCATGAAAATTGCAAAAAAGATAGGAAATGGGTCAATTGAGTGACCAAACCTATTTTTGACATTGTTTTACTCCGGATTCATTCCGAAATGACGATTTTTCCCTTTTTAGGCAAATCGTCCCTTTTGTCTCAAAATTACGACTTTACCCCTGATGGGTAAAATCATGTCTAAATCATTCCTAAGCTTGATTGATACTTATTTAGGCTAATAGAGCCTTATTAGGAGTGTCATGTTGATTTGATGTGATTATTTTACATATTTGGATTCATTGATTTGCGCATTTTATTATTGATTGTGATTGCTAGGATAGTCATTCCTATTTGCATGAATTCCTAGATTTAGGATTCGTACTCCACTCATCTGCATGAAATCTTAGGTAAGAAAATTCAGTCAACTTAGGTACCGAAAGGGCGTCAACTCTGACAGTTGACGTAACTAAGTCCCCGAACCCATTTCTCTGGTTATCGCAGAATTGAATAGAAACTCCCGACTATTCAATAGGGTGGTCCAATCATACCCTCCAAAAAATGATTGGTGGCGACTCCATGGCATGCACACTTAGCACATGTCACCAGACCACACTGAAGGTCGACTACGCATACCTCCGTTGTGATTTGGGTAACGGGCCTTGGGAGATGCCCGCGTCCGACCAGACTGGACGGCCCATTAGCCCTCGAGAGCCCACATGCAACCTCGAGAGGGTCGCGACAGTATCCTGCAGAAGTTTGGGCCTGAAAGATTTTTCTTCACCAAGAAAACGTTAGTAATCTTTGGGAAGACCACGGCTGTCCATTTTGACAAAACCGTATGATTTAAGTTTTAATCGTGAAACGTGCATTTTGATGCTGGAGGTTATCCAAAGTATTCTTGCAATATGCAAATGTGATCACAAATCCCTTGCATGGAAAATCTGGATCAACAGTTTGAAAATTTCCAAAAAGAGTTTGCTCAAAACATCAATTGGAATATTTCTCGACAAGGAGGCCATCTCACCTGTTTTGAGGTGATGATTTTTAGGGGATGCACTCAATTCCCTACTGACCTGTGCCTAGGTTTTAGGCTCATTCGCAGCGCATACATTTTGATCAGTCGGGAGGTCTTCCACGGGACCGTAATGTTGGGCTTGGATATTGGTTTTCAAGGGGGACCCGCTTTGGAGTCGAGGCCATCGAATGAAAATCTTCACCATCTGCTCCGGGTTTACAAGTCAAGAACCCTGCAAAATGAGAAAGAAAGAGTCTTGCTCGTACTTCTTCGAGCTAAGCTATATGTTAACCCAAGTGTCTTAGTCAGAGAAGACTGTTTCAGGGTTGTAACATTGGTAGGATTGGGGACCGAAAAAAAAAAAGCTTGTTTTTGGCCCAGAAATCATAAGGGGTTTGACATTGGTGATCATTGCAAAGTTATCACATGTTTTTTTCCATTTTGCATCTTCAATTTTTGAGGCATGCAACCGCTTTTGACAACTCTGTCTGCGTCTTCCACGCTTGACATCATTTGGAGGAGTAGTCTTTTTGATCTGACTCCATTAGGGATTTCCTCTTTTCCCATCCAGCTTCATTGTGGATTAATCAAACAACTTACACGAGCATCGGCCTTGCTTTTACCAGGCACTTTGCTTTTTCTCGATGCCGTGGATTTTCTTATTTTTGAAATCCCACTTTTCTCATCTTCATGGGATTGTGTTAGACCTACGATCAAATGTCTAACAAGGTTAAGCATTAACTTAGGAATTTTTTTGCAAACCCTGAGTCTTGAACTCCTTCGTTTCTGAAGTGATGCTGCATCCGTCTTGGAATGTGCAATGATCACCAACGAGCTTATGAAATGATTTTGCAGGCTCAACTTGGCTATGCAAAGGATTCAGTGTGTGGGATAGAGAAATGAATGCTTCTCATCATCCTATGGCGCTTGGATTACCATATAAACAACACACAAAGATTAATGTTAGTCCGAGCAAGAAAATTTCTAACCATTTTCTTCTGATGCTGCTGGACTCACCTCCATTTTGCCCCGGTGTGGGGTGGCTCTTGACAGGGCTAAGAATGAAAACCGCCGTTCAAAGGGGTTATCAACGGTCACCTGTAGTGTTTAGGGGATATGAAACGAATGCCTCCGTCGTCCCAACCCATGTAATCGCTGCGAATGGTCCATACTTCCGTAGGTCCAGATTTTGCTATCTGATCCGCTCCACTTCTCTCTTAAATGTGTATAGGACGTGTTTTGACTAGGCTTGCCTCTCTTTTGAGTAAACTTCCTTTTGAATGATTTGACAAATAATCATATTTGGAAAAATTCATTTCTTTCTTTCCCAAAATTTATCCATCGAGGGGATTTTGTGATGTATCGTGCATGTCTTATTCATGCTTTGGGCAACCTCCCGATTTAAATCATGAACATCGATGCATTGGATAATTTTCATGACGGCTGAAAGTATTTTAACATTTTTTTGTCTCCAGCTAACTGGGAAAGGGATACTTACCTACCTATCGTGGCTGCAGACCCCTGAAAATGTAAAAGAAGCATATCATTGCATGTTCACGAATTTTTCAAAAATCGAAACGATACATCCTACCCTTGGTCATGTACTCTAACGAGTAATACATGGGATGTAAAAACCTGTTCGTCTGTAAGGCGATTCCCCTGTCAAGGATAAATAACGAGTATCAATTCATATTCTCAAATTCAAGACAAATTGGAACGATACAACTTTACTCTTGGTTCTCATCCCGTTCTGATGTTGCGTATTGATATGAACAACATCTATCAAATCCGCCTATCCATTCTTGGAGTGTTTGCAACATCAATGGTTCATCTGCCCCCCAGTTAGGCAACGTCTGTTCTGTTATTCGAACAAATGGCTCCTTGAGTGATTTATCCACGTTTATCACCTGAGAAGGGAAAGAAAGGAGACATTACTTCGGTATTCGATTGAAGATCGTTTAGGAACGATACATCGTTTTACCAAATAGGTGGCTTCGCGGCCAAACGTATTTCGTATTGCAGGGGTAGATCTCATTATACTCCGCGGGTGATAGTCATTGTTCGGGGAACTTGCTCCACGGATTAAGCGATTAATCCACGGCCCTCGGCTTGAAGATGCTCAAAGGGTGATGTTGACACTCACGCGCAATTAGTTCTAGACATTAATGAAAGATGTTCCCGTGGGAACCTTACAGTGCGATCAACAACATATTCAATAGGAGTGTTCCACCCCTTTCGTCTAAGCATTTTTCATCGAGTAATCATGCCTTGCATCAGACGTTTGGTCATCTGCCTTGCGTCACCACTGTGATGGCCCTCCGGCTCCAAATTGATCGAGCCAAAGATTGAACTCATCGCCAAGGAAATTGCTCGGGTCTTCGGGCCATTGATGTTCAAGTTGGGTATCAACAATTGTTGGGAGCAGATTTCTTTCATCGCCTTCATTGTGAGGGACTGGAGTCTTTGAGCTGGAACCTTCATCATTGCCATGTTGGGGTCGAGACATACATTCCTGAAGAGTATTGATCCAAGTGTCCAGCTCCTTATCAAGGAAATCGCCTGTTCTTTCTAGCCCTTGGTGCCCATATTGGGTGTCGTCGACTGCAGGTGAGGGATTCCTCTCTTTGCTCTCGCCGTGAGCAATTTGATCCCTCGAATTGGGACTTCCTCCGATGACCGGCAGGTTTATATGTGCACTTTCTACCAATGCCAGATCTGCTTCAGGGACAGCATTAATGACTGATTCGCGCTCAAACTGAGGAATCTCTATGTGCTGGAACTGTGGCATATACTCTTGAGGAGTATTGAGATAGCTCGGCGGAGCATTCTGATTTGGGTTAGAGGAGTCGCTGACACGACTGCTAGTCCCGTCATTGCTGAAACACGGTTGGGTGCTCTTGGCTCTCCAATCATCATGGTTGTAACTCTGCCCAGCACTTGAGCTCCAACTGGCTTTATGATGGTTTAACGCTATCCTTCCATCCCTTAGCAATCTCCTATAGTACTTGAGGTGAGACTCAATGTTAATTCTAGAGAGCCCCGGCACATTCATAATCTCGAGTATGCGTAGTGGGCTAGCCGAATCAACTCCCAGTTCTCGAATTGCATCAACAAATTTGGTGTGAAGTTCATAGGTCCAGTAAAACCTTGTTCTCTTATCACCCAAAATATCGTCAATACTTCGGTAGCTATTCTCTACGGGATCTAGTCGTTTCAAAAGTTGTCCAGGGAGGGACTCACCGACTTTGGATTGGCTGGCTGCGACAGCGAGTTCGTCATTGAGAGAACTCCCCCTGTGATGATTCATATCCCATTTCTCAGAGGATGTTGGTGTTGATCCTATGGTGTTGACTTGCTCATGCAGATCTCCGGCGGTATCTGGCTGTGTCGGAAAATGTTGTGGAGAATACGGTAACAGCTGAGTGTTATTCGTCAACAGGGATGGTTCATCGAGGAACACCTCGCCGAGGACAACAAGATTACCACAATTAAGGCAGATGGCCTTGGTCAGAGCTTCCTTATATCTCGCGCTTTCAGCTTGAAGCTTATCATTCTCCTCCTTCAGGACCAGTAACTCATGGTCTGCGTATTGCTGTTTCACCCGGGTTCGTTTGTTGGCGAACCAAAACTTGACCTTCGAAAGCTCCAATCCTATCTTTCGGCTCAATTCCATTTTCTGTTGTCTGCTTGGAGTGGGGCATTCATTGAAGAAAGCTTCGAGCTCTCGGATTTGGCCTGGAGTGTGGCGTTGTAGTTGCTTCCTTTTCCGACTCCGGTCATCATTGTATGCTCCTTCTTCGTAGCTGAAACCTAGAATTTCATCGCTAGAGGAGTCAGTCTCCATGGCTTTCTGGTAGTATTCAGCTCTAGGATCTTCAAAGTCTCCCAGCAGTTCGTGCTCAGAAATGTCCAGGTCGGGCATTTCTAGCAGATGGGAATAGCTTTTAAACATGATGGATCGGAGTATCTCGGGCTGATCTAGTTCACTCAGCTTTCTCTATTTGCTCTTACGTGTTTGCTCACTCTAGAAATTTTCTCAAGTGATTGTGCGTGTCCTAGAACCCTCCTTCAGGCTGCATATGAAGGCCAGCAAGCAAGCGCTCCTCCCGAGACCTTGTAATTACTCATCGTCTGTATTCCCCTTTCTTTTTCCTCGTGATAGGATCACAAACTCTTTTGCATTGATTCGGTTTCATCAAGTATTGCGCTCATCCCCTAGTTCAGTCTTCAAAGTGGTGGGTCTACAATCTTTCGGCGCCTTTTATGATTTGCTAGGCCCGAGAACGTGGGGAGCAGCGGTGGACCCGCAATTAATGACTCCGTTTAATTCATTTAGCTCCATTAACGCTATGATCTTCTCTCAAGCCCTTTTCATCGTTCAAACGAAAGTGGCATTTTCCCTGTGCATGCTGTTACTCTTCATTTCAGCATCCCGGGCGCTTGGTGAGGAATGAGTCCGTGGCCACTCAAAATTTTAAAGACCGTCTCTGGTTTCAGACTTAATCTAACAAGGGATCATCACAACTGAGCATGACGATGTTCGTCGATAGCGTTGGTTTTAATATAGAATTAACTATAGTCATTAAAGAAAAATGTTCCCGTAGGAACTTTACAACGGATAAAATGAGTGATCTACTCGTGAACATGTTCTTCTTCCTATGGGTGTTCGTAGTGACCGACCCATCGTGCCCCGAGCCAGGCGCTAGATCACGGCTGTCCAAGCATGCCAGCTTCCCACTGATTGAACAAGGCATCGAGCCCCTCATCGAAGAAATCGTCTGTCGTGGGTTGACCAGCGGCAGGCAGAGCACCAGCCGACTGTTGCTCGAATGGAGGAGTGCGCACTCGCTGTACTTGTGACACGCGCTCTTGAGAAGTGTTGAAATGGCCTCTTGATGCCTGAGCATTACAATGGCGGTTCCCCCTAGCTTTTGAGCTCGAGACGGATTCCTCCCGGTTTAGCTCCGCTCGACGTTGTTTTAATAGCTTTCTGTAGGCAGCAAGGTGATTCCTGACCAGCTCCTTACTAAGCCCCGGTACATTCATGGCCTTAAATATGCGCGTCGGAGTTGCTGAGTCGATCCCCATTTGGTGAACCACGCCTAGGAATCTGGAATGCAGTTCAGGGGGCCAAGCGAACCTCCTCTTATCGTGGCCCAAAAGTGCATCGATGGCTTGACGACTGATTAACTCATCTCCAGCAGGACCCGACCCTATCGAAAATTGTTGTGCATGAGGCTGATATGCTTTGAGCTGGTCGGCGGTAACGTCCAGCTCCTTGAAACTATAACTCCAATCAAAGCGACGCAAATCCCATCCCCCAGGAGGCATTTGTATCATCTTTGTAGGATCATCCTGCTCATGCGTGACTCCGGCAAAATCTGGTTGAGCAGGAGATGCCCCGAGGGAGTAGGGTGGTAAATGAACGTCTTCAATCATCGCGTGAGGCTTATCGGGGAATATCTTATCGAGGGCGACGAGGTTATCGCAATGAGGGCAAACGGTAATATTGAGAGCTTTTTCATACCTCATGTTTTCTGTTCGCAGCTTTTGGTTTTCTTCCTTTAAAATCTCGACCACCTGACGTTTGCGTTGAGCCCTCGATTTGGATCTCCTATTTTGAAACCAAAACTGGATCCTCGACTGATTAATCCCCAACTCCCGACTCAATTCGATTCTCCACTTCTTTTTCATGTAATGGCTTTTACTGAAAAGGGTTTCCAGCATTTGGGTTTCCTCCTGAGAGTATTGGTGAGGACGTCTTCTTTTCCCGAGTTGAGCATTGTGGATGTCGTTGTCGTCGTCGCTGTGATCTTGATTTCCGTTGCCAGAAGTGTTGGGCTCCATGGTTTTGGCGTTAGACTTGATCTTGGAATCTTCGAGATCCCTCTGTGGTTCAATTTCTGAGATTTTTTAGTCAGTCGCCTCTAGCAGCTGACAGTAACCTCTTAAATATGTTGGATTGAGAAATGTTTGATTGGTTCTTGCCCACTCAGATCTCTACTCTTTCTTGTATGTTCACTCCCTATAAAGTTTTCTTCGAGTGACTTTGCATGTTCAGGAGACGCTCCTCAAGCATCATTAGGCAAACGTTCCCCCTCAAGACCTTGAATTTCTCGCTTAGCTTTTCAACGTGATGGGACTGCCAAACCCTGTTAGGGCTCTCTTCGATAGTTGCGCTTCCCTCCCACCTAACTCTAATAATGGTGATCCCGACAAATCTTTTACATCTTTTAATTGATGAGCCGAAAATCGCGGACCGAAACGAATCCAATGGTTCTCGTGAGGGGACCTCCTGCTTTACCCCCTAACTGGGCTCCACCAGCATCATTACTGAGACCCTTCATCATCCTCGAGTTGCTATAAAATGAGGAATTAATGTATGGAAGGTTAACGTTTTCGCATAATCAGCTTCTTCCTTCTAATCTCTCTGTTAAACTCGTCTTATTCTCAAGCCAACCCAACGCAAATGGCCTCCTCTCCCGTACGCACTTTTTCAACTGATGTCTTGGCCCAGTGGGAAAAGCTTTATAACCTACTGGGTCGCGGTTACGCGCACATAACCGATCATTCTGCAACCGCGGATGAAATCCGTGTCCTGCTCGAGGACTTAGATACCACTTCCCTCGAAGGTACTACGCTGGGGAGGGAATATAGAACTTTCCCGACCCTCTTTGCACACTCCTTAGAAGCCTACCGTGTTGCTGATCGGGAGGTTCTCGTGGCTCGCGTCTTGCGGGCTCGTTACCAGGATCGGTCTGATCATTTGGTGCTGACCAACTATTTGGCCGATAGTCACAAAAAGGCCGTCGAGTTTGCCAATGAGAGGGTCGCGACGTTGCTTCGCGAGAGGAGAAAACTGGTGGATCAATTGGCCCTATCCCTGACCGCTGGCGAGCACGACCGCCACAATGTCCTATTGAGGCTGCAAAGCGACTGGCAGGAAGAACGGCTTGACAAAATAACCGCAGACATAGCTCACGGGAATGGATTAGTTCGGGACTTGGAAATAATCACCGAAGAACACGAGGTCAAGGTCACTGAGGTTAAGGGAGAATGCAGAAACCTTTTCCTCAAGCTCGCGGACCAGGACATGCGGAGTCGTGAGTACGGGCAGAGCATTAACAACATGGAGGGTCAGTTGGGCTCCTTTGTGTCGTTAATTAGGGCTCACTTTGGCTTTACTTTTCCGCCCCGAATTGTATGACCTGCTTCTGAAAACCCTCCGCTGAGCAAAATAAATGAAAGTTCTTGTGTGTGTGTTTTAACTTCTGTATGGTTCATTTCTTCGAGCATCCGAACATCTTCGACTTGGGTGAGCCGAACCATAATATCAATAAGCCGAGCAAATATGTCCTGATTTTATAACTCGCTCATGATCAGATGAGATAATAGCCTTAGACTTGTCCAGGAAAAGATTTCTCTCTATTACCTATTTTTTTACCTGCAAATAAAAAGACAGAATCAGAAGGGATAATTTGAAAAAGAAATCAAAAACCCCTTTCAATCCTATGCTTGCCCATGATTAATAAGGACAAGAACTTTTACAAGGGTTTTAATCTTGCGCGAAAATTTTTTATCAATATTCCTCGAAAGAAAGCATACTATTGAAAGGAATGTAATTCACAATAATCGCTTTTGATCAATTTCGAGAGGAACGAATTACTCAAAAGTGCGAGGCATAATAACGTGTTTTAAATTTAATTGAAGATACGGCATCCAAATCAAGGCCGTTTTGTTAAGAACGAGAGTAATTTGGACATCTATCTCGTCATTAAATTCAAAACAACGCCGATGTTCTCGATCAATTATCGTGGATTACCAGCGACGTAAAAAATGCATGGACCAATTCAAGTGTATAATTCCTTCTAGCGAAATTGGGGTTGGATTACCCTACACGACCAAAAAGGTCGTGCAGGATTTCCAATTTTAATTTCCTCTAAAGGAATTATAAACTTGACTTGGGAGTATTCGAATGATTAGAGAAAATGCCACTATCACATTCCCATGACCTGTCAAAAGAAAAGCAACCAAGTTCCATCTAAATGTATACACCAATAGATCCCTAATACAATCACTCTACGGGGTGAGATAGAGAAAGCCTCGATAAAAATAAACCCTATACAAGAGGACTAGTAACGGAAAATTAAACAAAGGAATGTGATCCTAACGTTTAAGGATGCCCCAAGCTCGATCTGTGACTTCCGGATCACTTGCCCCAACTCGTCATCTTCATTGGACGATATCTCAATAATGTCCATAGTAGGCTCCTTTGTTGCTCACTCGGTGCTTGTCATGGGATATCATCCTCTTCGTCTTCTATCAAGGACGTTTGGGAAAAACACACACATCTATCCTTGAAATGGCATTTAATCTAATCACCAGAATGCAATGAATGAAATGCCTATATTTATATGAACTGTAATAGATTCGAGGTATAGAGAGTCTTACCAACCAAACTCGTCGACTTATGTGCGGTTTTAGGTGTACCAACCGCCCAAAGACATGCGCATGAAACAAGTGATGGTAAACTTCTAAAAATCAGAGGGTTTGGCACCTAAGGTTAAGGTTCCCACCTCGAGTTCTGGGAAGAGCCGATTCCATTGCACAGCTATCGTTGCATTGGGACTCGATCCATAGTTCGAAGTGAGCGGAATTGAAAAGTGGATTACCCCGTGTTTTTCATCACGGAGATTCCATTTTCAATTCCTTCTATTGTGTTCCTAAAGGCGGCGCCCGGGGTTTTAGGCGCGGTTGTGTGTGTCCATGTGTCGTGATCATCGCGATGCAAGTCATGCACAACAGTTTATCAATCAGCGCTTCAAATCATCCACACAACATACATTCCTACGCCAACCTGCATAAGACAATGTTAATCACGGACTACACCCCTTGTCACTCCAATCTGCAAAAACATATAACACCTATGATAAGCGGACTTACCTCATCTTCAAGAGCGCCTGCATGGTTAAAAAAATCACTCAGCGTTTTAATTACGGCCTAAGTCCACTTGAGGTCTAGAACCATAGGTTCCAGAACAAAGTCCCCAGCGGAGTCGCCAGCTGTCGCGACCCGTCCGGAAGCGGACGCGGCTAATGGATTACCGATCGCGGGCCCTTTGATCGGCGCGGGCTCTCCCAGGCCCATACCAAATCGCGACGGGAGTATTTTTCAAAAGGATTCGACAATAAGAGTCGATCGCTTTCGACCTTCGGTGTGGTCGTGGTGGCATGTGCAACTTGTGCATGCATTTGGAGTCGCCACCGGTCTTTCTTGGAGGGTAGACCGGAAACCTTACTGACCGATTGGGAGAGGTCGATCAGTTCTGCGGAACCAGAGATTTTGGGTTCGGGGACTTGGTTACGTCGGTGTCATTACCAACGCCCTTTCGGTACCCTACTGTTGACACCTGATTTTTGATCAGTCTTTCATAGTTTATTTTTAAAAAATTCATAAAAAATCTATAAAAAGTTAAAAAAAATTAAAAAATCATCTTTGGTAGCCTTGACCAAGCTAAAGGAACCATTTTTGATAAAAAAATAATTTTTCATATTTTTTAATATTTTTTAATATTTTTCAAAAATAGAAAAATACATGAAAAATGAAGAAAAATAGCGTTCGATGTCGTAAAAATATAGAAAAATAGTCAATATTTTTATTTTAATTTCTTTTACATTTTGAACTCATAAATAGTCAAAATTTAAGTTCAATTGCATGTGTTTCTTCACGACGCATAGAGTTGAATTTGGCAAAAAAATGTCATTCGAGTATTTTAATTTGTAAATTTCTACATCTTTTTTAGTCTTGACGTCCAATTAGATCGACCACCATCTACAATAAATGCCCCTTGCTGAATATTTTCGTTTTTGTTTCACATGATTTCATGGTGTAAAACGCCAAGTGGATCCCCAAATATAATCGGGTCGGCATGAGCTCGATAGCTCGTCCAAGACCAAACCAGGGCACGGCTGTTGACACCTAAATTTTGATCAACTTTTTTTCCTTTATTTTTCGAAAATTCATAGAAAATCCATAAAAAGCTGAAAAATTACAAAATCAACTTTGGTAGCCTTGGCCAAGCTAAAGGGACCATTTTGGATAAAAAAATATTTTTTCATATTTATTATTATTATTATTTTCGAAAAATATAAAAATAAAAAGAAAATAAAAAAAAGTAGTATTCGAGGTCACAAAAATATATACAAATAGTCGGTATTTTTATTTTTAATTTTCTTTACTTTAGGACCTCATAAAATAGTAAAATTCAGGTTCGATTTTAGGTGTTCTCTGATCACCATAAAATTGAATTTGGAAAAAATATTAATAATGATTAAAAGGAAAAGGAGTGAAAACATCATCATTTAAAAGGAAAAGGGGACTAATCATTTTGTCTTCGCTTTTGATTATTTTATTATTATTTTTACTTTTTAGTATTTTATTATATTATTTTTTTATTTTTATAATTATTTTACTCTTCCCCCCTCCCCCTCATCATCCGTCGCCTCCTCTTCTTCCTTCTTTCTTCTTCTTTTTCTTCTTCTCCTTCCTCTCCCGTAGCTTCTTCTTCCTTTTCTTTTCTTCTTCTTCGTGGACGCCTAAAATGGAACCCCCCCTTCCGCCGTCGTCGCTAGCCGTCGTACCTCAAAGCCGCCGTGAACAACCCAAGACCTCCGGCCTCCACCCGTTTCGGAGTTTGGTTTGGGATTGTTTCGGATCGGGCCAAATCCGTCATCGCCAAAGCGCGCTATCGCCTCCGGCGACAGCCCCGGAGTCCTACCTCCTCCCTCGGAGCTTATGGAGCCTACGCGCCGCTGGTGGAGCCCAAAAACAGCCTCGGGTCACCACCCCGTCGTCGGAACGTGTCCGGACGCGTCGGAACGTGTCCAGACGTGTCGGAGCGTGTCCGGACGTGTCCGAGCGTGTCGGAGCGTGTCCGGGCGTGTCGGACGTGTCGGAGCCGTGTCCGAACAGTGTCGGAACAGTGCATGAACAGTGTCGGAACATTGCATGAACAGTGCATGAACAGTGTCGGAACAGTGCATGAACAGTGTCCAATTTTTTAATTTTTTTAAATTTTTTAGTCTTAATTTGTGAAATTGACTATCGACATTCTAATGGCGATCGACAGGTAACGGGCATGGGGATGGTCGCAGGCTGAGGCTGGGCGATTGAAGGCCGGTGTCCAATCCGGTATGTTTTACGTACCCGATCTGTATATCAGGATTATTTTTCTAAAATATTGCATTTATAGACTTGATTTGTATGTATTTGTTTCAGTCTAGTGGTTAGCTTATTTATCTGGTTGAGTGTTATCTATTGTCAAAGACATGCTTTTTGTTAAAATATTTTCTGAAAATATAAAAAAATATTAATAAATCAAAAATGCCAAAAAAATGGAAAAATTAAAGAAAAACAAAAAAATTGAGAAAAAATTGCAGAAAAATTCTAAAAATTGTCCAAGGCTGAAAATGACAAAAAATTGATTTGTTTTCATTTTTGGGATTTTCTCCCATTTAATCCAAAATGGCGATTTCACCCCTCAAAGGGTAAATCGTCTTTGATATTCTGATGAATTGTGGAAATTGCTTAGAATTTGGTGATGGGCCAGATGGGTGGTTAAACCTTATGTCTAAGATTTCCACATTTCATTTCCATTTTTAGAAAATGACGATTTTACCCTTCGAATGGTAAATCGGTTTCTAAAATTCCCGAAAATCACGAAAATTGCCAAAAAATAAGAAATGGGTCAATTGAGTGACCAAACCTGTTTTGACTCCGGATTCATTCCGAAATGATGATTTTGTCCTTTTTGGGCAAATTGTCCCCTTTGTCTCAAAATTACGATTTTGCCCCTGATGGGCAAAATCATGTCTAAATCATTCCTAAGCCTGATTGATGCTTCTCTAGGCCAATATGGCCTTATTATGAATGCCATGTGATTTATTTGTACATTTGAATTCATTGATTTGTGCACTTTATTATTGATTGTGATTGCCAGGATAGTCATTCCTATCTGCATGAACTCCTAGATTTAGGACTCGTACCCCACTCATCTGTATGAAATCTTAAGTCAGAAAACTCAGTCAACTTAGGTACCGAAAGGGCGTCAACTCTGATAGTTGACGTAACTAAGTCCCCGAACCCATTTCCCTGGTTATCGCAGAATTGAATAGAAACTCCCGACTATTCAATAGGGTGGTCCAATCATACCCTCCAAAAAATGATTGGTGGCGACTCCATGACATGCACACTTAGCACATATCACTAGACCACACTGAAGGTCGACTACGCATACCTCCGTTGCGATTTGGGTAACGGGCCTTGGGAGAGGCCCGCGTCCGACCAGACTGGACGGCCCATTAGCCCTCGAGAGCCCATGGCGAAATTCGAGAGGGTCGCGACAGACTGGCGACTCCGCTGGGGACTTTAGAGAACTTGAGCCGATTAAAAAGGTGATTGATTTTTCTAACATGTTTTATGCAGATGCTCTTCAAGGTGAGGTACGTACTTTAACCCTTGAGGTGTTAAATGTTTTTGCAGATTGGAGAAATAAGGGGTGGAGTACTTGTTAACTCTGTTTTATGCAGGTTGGGCGTAGGAATGAATGATTGTGTATATGTTTTATATTGAAGCGGTGATTGTTAAATAAGATGCATGTTTATCGCTTTAGCACGACACCGAAAATACACACAACCGCGCCTAAAACCCCGGGCGCCGCCTATAGGAAAACAATAGAATGGATTGAAAATGGAATCTCCGTGAGGAAAAACACGGGGTAATCCACTTTTCAATTCCGCTCACTTCGAACTATGGATCGAGTCCCAATGCAACGATAGCTGTGCAATGGAATCGGCTCTTTCTAGAACTCGAGGTGGGAACCTTGACCTTAGGTGCCAAATCCTTTGATTTTTAGAAGTTTTATCCTCCCTTGTCTCATGTGCATGTCTTTAGATGGTTGGTATATCTAAAACCACCTAAAAAAAAAAAAATCGGTGATCCTGGAGTTACATCTCGAAGATTGGAACTGGGGCATCTCCAAGTGTTCGGGCCACATTCCTTTGATTGATTTGACATTCTTAGTCCTCTTGTATAAAATTAATTTTGCTGAGATCCTCTATATCTCGTCCCGTAGATTGATTGTATTAGGGATCTATTTGTATTGTATACATCTCGATAAGGCTCATTTCTATCGAAAATGGGGGCAAATTCCCCAAACCCGTGGAGCATAGTGGAATTCGTCCCTTCAGTGCAAAACACATTGGGCCGCAGAGCCACTCGTTTGGTGAAAGGACGTATCGTTCCTAATTGATTTTTAATCAGATCTGGGGATAAGTTTTTCTCCATTCTTTTTATCTCAGGACGTCTCTCCTCTGACAAAGTCAATAGACGCAATAACAGAGTCGTCCGCATCAGAATCAAACCCCAAGATACGAATTTGGGTGAACGGTAACCTTGTATCGTTCCAATTTGGTCTTCCAAGACCACATGCCTAACGTGAGTTTTTACTCATTTTACAGGAAGTTGTTGGCGCTGAAAGCCTCAAATGAAAATAGCGCGCTAACAGGGAGGCGAATAGAATCATTGGCCTTAGAAGTCAGGATTCCAGGAGATGGTCTTTGATTATAAGACCTAGTGGATGGTAAAAAGTATCGCTCCTACGTCACATGCTTTGACATGCATTTTGATAAAATCTTCTTTTTTTCCTTGAATAAAAGGAACCTTGAAGAATGGCGCTGGAGTGCGCCCAAAAACACAAATGGATCTTCTCTGGGGCAAATTCTTGAGAAGGATTCGTCGCCCAACCAGATGGGAGATCAAGGACACAAGATAGAGGGCCAAATTATGCAAGCCGCGCGTTTGTGTTCAAACGGAAACACAAAACAAGGACAAGGCGGTATCGTTCTAATTTGTCTTGAATTTTGGAACGCAAACTGACAACTAATTCCCTTCTTTGACAGGGGCTCGCCATCAAGGCGAAACAGGTTTTCACATCCCGTGTATTACCCAATGGAACACATGACCAAGGGTAAGATGTATCGTTCTAATTTATTGAAAAATTCATGAACGTACAATAACATGTTTCTTCCGCATTTTCAGGGATCTCCAGCCGCGGCGGGTAGGTAAGTATCCCTTTTCCCCAAGTCGTTGAAGATAAAAAAAAAAGTGTTAGGACTCTTTCAATCATTATGTCTGAAAAGAGGCATCGAATTTTTAAACTCATAGACATCCACAGTTGAAGTTGGGAGGTTGTCTGAACATGAATGAAACATGCATGTGCATCATAAAGCCCCATTGGGAGGAAATTTTTCGGAGAAAACAAAAAGAATTTTTCCAATAAAAATTGTTCAAACCGTTTAAGGGTGTTTTCTCAGACGAGAGGCGAATCCTAATCTAAACATGTCCAATACACACTTGAGAGATGAGTGAAGTGAGCAGATAACAAAATCTGGGTCTACGGGGGTAAGGACAATTTGCAGCGATTACATGGGTTGGGACGACGGAGGCATTCGTTTCATATCCCCCAAACACTACAGGTGACCGTTGATAACCCATTTGAACGGCGGTTCTCATTCTTAACCCTGTCAAGAACCACCCCACACCGGGGCAAAAAGGAAGTAAGTCCAGCAGCGTCAGGAGAAAATGGTTAGAAATTTTCTTGCTCGGACTAATTAATCTTTGTGTGTTGTTTATATGGTAATCCAAGTGCCATAGGATGACGAGAAGCATTCATTCTTTATCCCATACACTGTATCATTTGCACAGCCAAGTTGAGCCTGCAAATTCATTTCATGAACCCATTGGTGATCATTCCAAGACGGATGTCGCACCACTTCAAAAATGGAAGAGTTCAAGACTCAGGGATTACGAAGAGAATTCTCGGACTGATATTTAAAGCATGTTTAGACTATATGTCTAACATGATCCCATGAAGATGAGAAAAAGGGGGATTTCAAAAATGAAAATGAGAAAAATCCCCGGCATCAAGAAAAAGCAAAGTGCCTAGTAAAAGCAAGGCCGATGCTCGTGCTAGTTATTTAATTGGTCCGCAATGAAGCTGGATGGGAAAAGGGGAAATCCGTGAAGGAGCCAAATCCAAAAGGACTGCTCCCCAAATGCTATCAAGCGCAGAACAAAGACATAGAAAGAGTCAGTCTCTGAATGCAACAAGAGACGCTCTTTAAAGAGCTGGTGCACATCGCGAGATAGGTTGCGCGCCTCAAAGGCTAAAGATGCAGAAAAGAAAGGACAGGTGGCAAATCAGCAATGATCACCAATGTCAAACCCGTCACGAATTCTGGGCCAAAAATAAGCCTGTTTCGGTCCCCCAATCCTACCAATGTTACAACCCCGAAACAGTCTTCTCTGACTAAGACACTTGGGTTAATATATAGCTTAGCTCGAAGAAGTACGAGCAAGATTATTTCTTTCTCATTTTGCAGGGTTCTTGACTTGTAAACCCGGAGCAGATGGTGAAAATTTTTGTTCAATGGCCTTGACTCAAAAGTGAGTCCCCCTTGAAGATCAAGAACCAAGCCCAACATTACGGTCCCGTGGAAGACCTCCCGACCGATCAAAATGTATGCGCTGCGAATGAGCCTAAAACCTAGGCACAGGTTAGTAGGGAATTGAGTGCATCCCCTACAAAAAAAAAAAAACCACTATCGCAAAACAGGTGAGAAGACCTCATTGTCGAGAAATATTCCAATTAATGTTTTGAACAAACTCTTTTTGGAATTTTCAAACTGTTGATCCAGATTTTCCGTCCAAGGGATTTGTGATCACATTTGCATATTGCAAGAATGCTTTGGATAACCTCCAGCATCAAAATGCACATTTCATGATTAAAACTTAAAACATACGGTTTTGTCAAATGGACAGCCGTGGCCTTCCCAAAGATTACTAACGTTTTCTTGGTGAAGAAAAATCTTCCAGGCTCGAACTTCTGCAGGATTCTTGGAAACCCCAAATCCCAGAAAAACATTTGCTCCGTGGAGTGGAGCACGCACGTTTGAACTTTCTACAGGATACCTGGAGAACACAGCTTCCAGAATGTCGTCTCAACAGACTCAACTGAAGTTTTGTCAAAATAAAATCTTTCACTGCTTCAAAACTGAATTCCCGACAAATTTCGGGATCTTTCAAAAGAAGGGGTGAGGATGTGATCTCATTTCAAAATTTAGGCGGTCTCATCGGATGTGGAGAACCCTCGTCATGAGACCCCTTTTCAAAAATCAAGCAGTCCTAGCTTGACGTGGAGAACCCTCGTCCTAGGATCCCTTTTTCAAAAATATCAAACAGTCCTGGCATGACGTGGAGAACCCTCGTCCTAGGACCTCTTTTCAAATATCAAACAGTCTCATCGGACGTGGAGAACCCTCGTCATGAGACCCCTTTTCAAACCAAAACAAAGGTAGATACCGCCTGAAGGGTCAAATGAAGGTAGATACCGCCTGAAGGGTCAAATCAAAGGTAGATACCGCCTGAAGGGTCAACACAAGGTAGAAACCGCCTGAAGGGTCAAATAAAGGTAGATACCGCCTGAAGGGTCAAATGAAGGTAGATACCGCCTGAAGGGTCAAATCAAAGGTAGAAACCGCCTGAAGGGTCAACACAAGGTAGAAACCGCCTGAAGGGTCAACACAAGGTAGAAACCACCTAAAGGGTCAAATCAAGGTAGAAACCGCCTAAATGGTCAAACCAAGGTAGAAACCGCCTGAAGGGTCAACTCAAAGGTAGAAACCGCCTGAAGGGTCAACCAAAGGTAGATACCGCCTGAAGGGTCAAACCAAAGGTAGAAACCGCCTGAAGGGTCAACCAATGGTAGAAACCGCCTGAAGGGTTAACACAACGGTAGAAACCGCCTGAAGGGTCAACCCAATAGTAAAAATCACTTAAATGGTCAACTCAATGGTCCGATCCACCATACGAATCAAAACCCTTGGCAAATTCCCAAATGTGGGATGCGTCTTCCTTAGATTCCTATCAGTTAGGAATCCCATTATGGTTTGACCTACCATACGGGTCAGAGCTTAACCTCTCTAGGATACTCTAGTAACGAGTTTCTAGAAATTCTCTTGAATCCATCAAACACCGCGAAAATCGCACAAACATCGAACAGGTAAGTGGCAGGTATGTCTCTCTATTATCTCACTCTCCCATGTCAAATAAATGTTTCCCCCTTCAATAAAGAGCATACATCGACAAGCATGAAAAACTGGATGTCATGACTCCTTTTCCTTTAGTTTCACGAGTCGAGTCGATCAGGACTCAGGTGTCACCTTGTCTTTGAGAGAAACCTCTGAGGGGATTCCTCTGACGAGATTCCTCTCAAAGAGGGGCAGCTGTTGACACCTAAATTTTGATCAACTTTTTTTCCTTTATTTTTCGAAAATTCATAGAAAATCCATAAAAAGCTGAAAAATTACAAAATCAACTTTGGTAGCCTTGGCCAAGCTAAAGGGACCATTTTGGATAAAAAAAATATTTTTTCATATTTATTATTATTATTATTTTCGAAAAATATAAAAATAAAAAGAAAATAAAAAAAAGTAGTATTCGAGGTCACAAAAATATATACAAATAGTCGGTATTTTTATTTTTAATTTTCTTTACTTTAGGACCTCATAAAATAGTAAAATTCAGGTTCGATTTTAGGTGTTCTCTGATCACCATAAAATTGAATTTGGCAAAAATATTAATAATGATTAAAAGGAAAAGGAGTGAAAACATCATCATTTAAAAGGAAAAGGGGACTAATCATTTTGTCTTCGCTTTTGATTATTTTATTATTATTTTTACTTTTTAGTATTTTATTATATTATTTTTTTATTTTTATAATTATTTTACTCTTCCCCCCTCCCCCTCATCATCCGTCGCCTCCTCTTCTTCCTTCTTTCTTCTTCTTTTTCTTCTTCTCCTTCCTCTCCCGTAGCTTCTTCTTCCTTTTCTTTTCTTCTTCTTCGTGGACGCCTAAAATGGAACCCCCCCTTCCGCCGTCGTCGCTAGCCGTCGTACCTCAAAGCCGCCGTGAACAACCCAAGACCTCCGGCCTCCACCCGTTTCGGAGTTTGGTTTGGGATTGTTTCGGATCGGGCCAAATCCGTCATCGCCAAAGCGCGCTATCGCCTCCGGCGACAGCCCCGGAGTCCTACCTCCTCCCTCGGAGCTTATGGAGCCTACGCGCCGCTGGTGGAGCCCAAAAACAGCCTCGGGTCACCACCCCGTCGTCGGAACGTGTCCGGACGCGTCGGAACGTGTCCAGACGTGTCGGAGCGTGTCCGGACGTGTCCGAGCGTGTCGGAGCGTGTCCGGGCGTGTCGGACGTGTCGGAACGTGTCGGAGCCGTGTCCGAACAGTGTCGGAACAGTGCATGAACAGTGTCGGAACATTGCATGAACAGTGTCGGAACAGTGCATGAACAGTGTCGGAACAGTGCATGAACAGTGTCCAATTTTTTAATTTTTTTAAATTTTTTAGTCTTAATTTGTGAAATTGACTATCGACATTCTAATGGCGATCGACAGGTAACGGGCATGGGGATGGTCGCAGGCTGAGGCTGGGCGATTGAAGGCCGGTGTCCAATCCGGTATGTTTTACGTACCCGATCTGTATATCAGGATTATTTTTCTAAAATATTGCATTTATAGACTTGATTTGTATGTATTTGTTTCAGTCTAGTGGTTAGCTTATTTATCTGGTTGAGTGTTATCTATTGTCAAAGACATGCTTTTTGTTAAAATATTTTCTGAAAATATAAAAAAATATTAATAAATCAAAAATGCCAAAAAAATGGAAAAATTAAAGAAAAACAAAAAAATTGAGAAAAAATTGCAGAAAAATTCTAAAAATTGTCCAAGGCTGAAAATGACAAAAAATTGATTTGTTTTCATTTTTGGGATTTTCTCCCATTTAATCCAAAATGGCGATTTCACCCCTCAAAGGGTAAATCGTCTTTGATATTCTGATGAATTGTGGAAATTGCTTAGAATTTGGTGATGGGCCAGATGGGTGGTTAAACCTTATGTCTAAGATTTCCACATTTCATTTCCATTTTTAGAAAATGACGATTTTACCCTTCGAATGGTAAATCGGTTTCTAAAATTCCCGAAAATCACGAAAATTGCCAAAAAATAGGAAATGGGTCAATTGAGTGACCAAACCTGTTTTGACTCCGGATTCATTCCGAAATGATGATTTTGTCCTTTTTGGGCAAATTGTCCCCTTTGTCTCAAAATTACGATTTTGCCCCTGATGGGCAAAATCATGTCTAAATCATTCCTAAGCCTGATTGATGCTTCTCTAGGCCAATATGGCCTTATTATGAATGCCATGTGATTTATTTGTACATTTGAATTCATTGATTTGTGCACTTTATTATTGATTGTGATTGCCAGGATAGTCATTCCTATCTGCATGAACTCCTAGATTTAGGACTCGTACCCCACTCATCTGTATGAAATCTTAAGTCAGAAAACTCAGTCAACTTAGGTACCGAAAGGGCGTCAACTCTGATAGTTGACGTAACTAAGTCCCCGAACCCATTTCCCTGGTTATCGCAGAATTGAATAGAAACTCCCGACTATTCAATAGGGTGGTCCAATCATACCCTCCAAAAAATGATTGGTGGCGACTCCATGACATGCACACTTAGCACATATCACTAGACCACACTGAAGGTCGACTACGCATACCTCCGTTGCGATTTGGGTAACGGGCCTTGGGAGAGGCCCGCGTCCGACCAGACTGGACGGCCCATTAGCCCTCGAGAGCCCATGGCGAAATTCGAGAGGGTCGCGACAACGGCGAACCCCATGTGAGTACTCTCGAACTCCTTCGATGCTTCCTAATGCTTTTCTTAGGTTAGATCGTGTGTAGAATGGCTAGGACAGCTAAATCATTCTTGAGCTGTGATTGATAAATAGGACCTTACTAGGAATGCCATGTGATTTATTTGCATATCTAGATTCCTTGAGTTGGGCATTTTATTACTGATTGTGATTGCTAGGATAATCACTCTTATCTACATGAATTTCTAGATTTAGGGTTCATACCTTACTCATCCGCATGAATCTCAGGCTAGAAAATTCAGTCAACTTAGGTACCGAAAGGGCGTCAACTCTGACAGTTGGTGTAACTAAGTCCCCGAAACCATTTCTCTGGTTCTCGCAGAATTGAATAGAAACTCCCAACTATTCGATTGGGTGGTCCAATCATACCCTAAAAAAATGATTGGTGGCGACTCCATGGCATGCACACTTAGCACATGTCACTAGACCACACTGAAAGTCGATCACGCATACCTCCGTTGCGATTTGGGTAATGGGCCTTGGGAGAGGCCCGCGTCCGACCAGACAGGACGGCCCATTAGCCCTCGAGAGCCCGACAACCTCAAGAGGGTCGCGACAGACTGGCGACTCCGCTGGGGACTGGTTCTTAACCATTTAGTGGACTTGAGCCGATTAAAAAGTTGATTGATTCTTCTAACCTAATTTTATGCAGATGCTCTCGAAAGTGAGGTGTATATGCTAACGAATGTGTTAGATGTTTTTGTAGACGGGAGAAATAAGGGGTGAAGTGCTTGTTAACTTTGTTTTATGCAGGCAGGAGTTTTGGATGTATGATTGTGTGGATGTTTATATTGAAGCGGTGATTGTTAAATAAAATGCATGTCTTTTGCTTTAGCACGACACAATGAATACACACAATTGCGCCTAAAACCCCAGGCGCCCTCTTTAGGAACACAATAGAAGGAATTGAAAATGGAATCTCCGTGAGGAAAAACATGGGGTAATCCACTTTTCAATTCCGCTCACTTCGAACTATGGATTGAGTCCCAATGCAACGATAGTTGTGCAATGGAATCGGCTCTTCCCAGAATTCGAGGTGAGAACCTTGGCTTTAGGTACCAAGCCCTATCTTTTGATTTTTAGGAGTTTTCCCTCACTTGTCTCATGCGTTTGTCTATGGAAGGTTAGTATACCTAACACTGCTAAAAATACAGAGAAGCTTGATTTTCTCTTAAGTTTGGTTGGTAAGACTTTTCTATCCCTCGAACTTGTTACAGCTCTTAATCATTATATTCATTGCATAATTCCAGTGATTGGATTAAATGCCATTTTGAGGATAGATATGTGTGTTTTCCTCCCAATGTTCTTGATGAAAGATGAAGATGGTGTCATCCCATTACGAGCGCCAAATGGACAAGAAGAGCCTGCTATGGACATCATTGAGGTATCATCTAATGAAGATGACGATTTGGAATAGGTGATCCTGAAGTCACGTCTCAAAGATCGAAACTGGGGCATCTCTAAGTATTAAGATCACATTCCTTTGTTAAAATTTTCATTTCTAGCCTTCTTGTATAGGATTTATTTTGCTGAGATCCTCTCTATCTAATCCCTTATATTGATTGTATTAGGAATCTATTTGTGTTTATATACATTCAGATTGAAATTTGTTGTATTTCTATTGACTTGTCATTGGAATGTGATAGTGGCATTTCTTCTAATCACTCGAATACTCCAAAATCAATTTTATAATTCCTTTGGATGAAATTGAAATTGGAAGTCTTATACAACCTTTTAGCCGTATAGGGCAATACAATCCCAATTTCGCCAGAAGGAACTATAAACTTGAATTGGTTCATGCATGTTTTGCATCATTGGTAATCCACAATAATTGATCAAGAGTATTCGTGTTTTTCAAATTTAATGAAAAGATAGATATCCAAATTACTCTCGTTCTTAGCAAACGGCTTTAATTTGGATACCGTATCTTCAATTGAATTTAAAACACATCGTAATTGTGTACTTTTGAACATTCCATTGATTTTCTTGGAATTGATCAAATGCGATTATCGTGAATTACATTCCTTTCAATGATATGCTTTCCTTTTAGGAATATTGATAAAAGCTTTTGCACAAGGCCAAAACCCTTGTAAAAGCTCTTATCCCTATTAATCACAAGTAAGCATAAAATTGAAAGGATTTATGCTTTATTTTTCAAATTCTTTCTTCTGATTCTGCCTTTTCATTTGAAACAGGTTAAAAACAAGTAGAGAAGAGAAGTCTTTTTATGGATAATCGCGGTGGGAGGTTCCTTTATCCGATCATAAGCAAGATTAAAAAATCAAGATGTACACGCTCGAATCATCAATGTCAAAGCGCAGCTTGCCTAGGTTGAGAGTGGTCAGGTGTTCGAGAAAGTCAGCCATACAGAAGTTGAGACACACACATTAGAGCTTTCATTCATTTCGCTCAATCGAGGGACCTTAAAAGCAGATCATACAAATCATCGGGGTGGAAACATAAAACCGCAATGAGCCCTAATTAGCATCACAAAGGAACCAAGTTGGCCCTCCATATTATTGATGCTTTGCTTATACTCACCACCTCGAGACTCGAGATCTGCAAGCTTAAGAAGAAGGCGTTTACATTCCCCTTTAAGCTCGGCAACCTTGGTCCCGTGATCTTCGGCGGCTATTT
This sequence comes from Rhodomyrtus psidioides, assembly GCA_021437785.1. Classification (NCBI taxonomy): domain Eukaryota; kingdom Viridiplantae; phylum Streptophyta; class Magnoliopsida; order Myrtales; family Myrtaceae; genus Rhodomyrtus; species Rhodomyrtus psidioides. Next base: position 1,014,395 of record JAILYB010000082.1, read on the forward strand.
CCAGGTCCCGAACTAGTCCTCTCCCATGGGCTATATCCGCGGTAATGCTGTCAAGCCTTTCTTCCTGCCACTCACATTGAAACTTCAACACGACATTACGACGGTCGTGCTCATAGGTGGTCAGGGATAAGGCCAAGCGCTCCACCAAATTTCCCCTCTCGCGAAGCAACATCGAGACTCGCTTGTTGGCGAACTCAACAGCCTTTCTGTGACTATCGGCCACAAGGTTGGCCAACACCAAGCAGTTGGACCGATCCTCATAGCGAGCTCGCAAAACGTGAGCCACGGTAGCTTTTCGATGAGCGACACGGTAAGTCTCTAAAAAGTTTATAAAGAGGGTTGGGAAGATTCTATATTCCCTCTCTAAATTAGTGCCCTCGATGGAGGTGGTGTCTATTTCCACGAGCAAAATGCGGATTTCATCTTCAGTTTCTGGGTGATCGGCTATATGAGCATAGCCTCGACCGAGGAGGTTATAGAGTTTTTCCCACTGGGCCAAAATTTCGGCCGAGAAAGCGTGAATAGGAGAGGAGGTCATTTTCGTTGGAGTGAGGGAGAAGAAGATGAGTGTGGTAGAGTGATTAAAATAAGAAAAGGCAATTATGTAAGAGTGTTAATCTTCTCTGCATTAACTCCTCCTTTTATAGCAACTCGAGAATGAAGAAAGGCACAGCAATAATGCTCGTGGAGCCAAGTTAATTGGGTAAAGCAGTGGTGGCTCTTTCGGTGAACCATCAGATCTGTCCCAGTCCGCGATTTCAGGCTTGATAAACCTAAAAAAGTTGTAAAAAGATATGTCGGTGTCACCATATTAAAATTGAGCGGGAGTTAAGCGCAACTATCGAAAAAAGTTGCGAAAGGATTTGGCGGTCCCATCATATTAAAAAACTGAGCAGGAGGCGAGCGTAGTTCCACCTTTTTGAAAATAAGTGGGAGACAGACATGGATATCGAGAAAAGGAAATCGATTTGGTGTCCCTCCACGTTGAAAAGAAGAAAGAAGACGACAAAGCGGGAAATACGAAATCTTGGGAGCAACGCTTGCCTGACGATCTTCATCCATGTTTAAAGAACGTTTCATGGGCATACAGAACCACTCAAAAGAAAATTTAGAGAGAGTGAGCATACATGAGAGAGTAGAGAACCCTGAGTGAGCAAAAATTGATCGAACATTTTTCGATCCAACATGTTTGAGGGTTACCATCAGTTGCTAGAGGCGACTGATCCAAAAATCTCAGAAAATGAACTACTGAGAGATCTCAAAGATTCCAGGATGGCGTCTGGTACCAGAACCACAGAACCCAACCCTTTCGGCAACGAAGTTCAGGATCTCAGCAGCGACGACAACAGCAGCAGCGATGGTCAATCTCGGAAAAGGAAACGTCGCCAGTGCCACACTCAGAATGAAATCCAAGAGCTTGAAGCTTTCTTTAGTGAATGCCCTCTCCCGAACATGAAACAAAGAAATGAATTGGGCCAGAAGCTAGGGATGAAACCTTTGAGGGTCAAGTTTTGGTTTCAAAATAAGCGAGCCAAATTGAGGGCTCAACACAGACGTCAAGAACTTGCGATTCTAAAGGAGGAAAACGAAAAGCTTCGAGCGGAGAACATGAGGTATAAGAAAGCTCCCAGCACTATCGCTTGCCTTAATTGCGGTGGCCCTATCACTCTCGGCGAAATGTTCCTTGATAAGCCTTATATGAGGATTGAAAATGCTCATTCACCACCCCACTCCCTCGAACCATCTTCGATACAATCGGATTTTGTTGGAGATATGCATGAACAAATCAATTCTACGAAGTCAATATCGATGCCTTCTAAAGGATGTGATATGCGTCACCATGATTGGAGTTTCCTTAACGATGAGCTTACTATCACGACCGACCAATCCAAAGCTGATGAATTCCCTCCACAACAATTTCCGGCTCGATCAAATTCTACTGGAAATAGGCCAGAGAGCAATAGCCAAGTTGTCAACACTGTTCCGGGTCGCAAGAAGACGAGGGTCAATTGGTCCCCCGAGCTTCATCTCAAGTTCCTTAGTGCGGTTCAGCAACTAGGGATCAACTCAGCATATCCAACGCGCATACTTGAGATCATGAACATACCAGGACTCACTAAAGATGGAGTCGCGAGTCACCTCAAGAGCTACAGAAGGGCGCTAAGATAGCGCCACACAGCACTGAACCTGAAAGAACTCAACTTGTGCCTAAACACTAGGCATGGCTATAACTACAATGCCCCTGAAGTAAGAAATACCCTGCCGAATCTAGGCACCGACCAAGCTGGTAGCAGCACCATCGACTACTTGGGCGCTAATCAGAATATTCCCCCGAATCATCTCAGCACCCCTCAAGAGTATATGCCACAAGTGCAGCAGGTACGAACTCCTTGGTTTGAGCAGCAACTTTTCGCTAGTGCTCTTCCTATCCCCGATCAACATATTGCGCCTAGTGTTCAAAGATCTGCCCGGCTTGGGCATATGATTTCGGAAGATCAAGCGGGCGGATGCTTTGAGGATTTTTGTTTCTCCCATTCCCAAATGGAAGGTGCTTTTGATAGTGAACCGATCAATCATCCTCTTATAATCTCGAGCAACGACGAAGGTTCTAGCTCGAAGAATCAGATCGCTCACAACAGAAACATGAATCCTTCAACGCCAAGCGATGATGGTCAACCCGAATATCAGTTGCTCGAAGAATCAAAAGATTTCCTTGATGAGGAGCTCCATATCTGGATCGATCAGTTTAAAACTGATGGACTTATGAAGTTATGATCCAAAATGACGATTATATGTCTGATTCATGGTGTAGCTGGCTGATCACCGAGAATCCTCAAGGGAACTAGGCACATGTGAATGGATGTATCATTAATCTTTCTGTCATAAAGTCTTCCATGCAAGATAATCTTCCTTAATGCCTAGAGTTAATCTGGGGCAGCGATCAGTACTACCTGCGAGCATCATCATGCTTGAGTACGACAATCCCTTGTTAGATTAGAGTCGAGGCGAATCAATTGAACGCCACGAAGAAAAACATTTAAAGGCTTCACATAGGAAAATGCGAGCAAAAGCCCGAGCGAGCTCAAAGACGGTTAGCTCTGTATCGTTCTAAGGGACCTTTAGTCGTTATGAACTCTAAATTGAGCTTGTTTCATTCTCGATGGGGGTCGCTAACTGCTTCAAGAATTTTATAACAAAAAACGAACCAGTTAGGGACGCCAATAGTGCTTTGTCCTGGTAGTCAGTGAACTGGAAGTGGTACGAAACGTCAGGAGTTCGATCTCAGGATTGAAAAATCATTTTATCAGTTTGTCTATCACCCGATGAAGTTCAAAGAGATTCGACGCAGATGACTATAGAACTTGGGGCAATTCGAAAATCATCGATTCATTTTCATCAAGCGGCGAAGTTGGTATTGTAAAATGTGAAGCACGCAAATGACAAATCCGAAGCAGAAGGAGATGAATCATGATTCGCTTATCCAAGGTCGGGATTTCAACCTTCGACTAAAGCCAAATCTAGGATGAGTTTTTGATCTTGCCCACTCGACAAAACCCATCTCCACTGAAAATGGGGGCAAACCATTCCTACATCTGGAAAGCATGTCGAAGCCGAAGACATCAAATTCATCGTTTGATCCGTGGGGCAAGTCCCCGAAGCAATAGTTATCATCCGCAGAGCGTAATGGAATCCATCCTTTCAATGTAAAACACATTTGGCCGCGGAGCCACCCATTTGGTAAAAAGAACGTATCGTTCCTAAATGATTTTCAATCAGATGCGGGGATAATGTTCTCTCATTTTCCTCTCAGGTGATGAACATAGATGAGGCACCCAAGAAGCCATGCATTCAAATAACAAAACAGTGCATGAAACACGCCCAAAAAGATGAATGAATCTCCTCCGACGTAAATCCTCGAGGTGGATTCGTTGCCCAACCAGACGAAGAAATCATGGCCACAAGCTTGAGGGCCGGCTTCTACAATCCGCACATTGGCATGCAGAATGGAATTCAAATCAAGAGTAAAGTAGTATCGTCCCAATTTGTTTTGAATTTGGAAACCCAAAATAATGCTTAATATTTATCCTTGGCAGGAGCTCGCCATCAGGGCAGACATGTAAGTTTCATTTTTCTCCAAAAACCAAGAAGTCGAAAGAACTTTAGAACACCCAACAATCTTGTGTTACTATGTGAAGTGCAGATTTTCACAACCCTTGTACACTCGTTGGAGCATATGACCAAGGGTAAGATGTATCGTTCCAATTTTTGTAAAGTTTTAGAATATACAATGACATATCCCTTTTATATCTCCAGGATCTCCAGCCTCGATGGGCAGGTAAGTATCCCTTTTCCCAATTCATTGGAGATTAAAAACTTTCAGAATTAATTCGATTCTCACATCTAAAAAGACATAGAATTCTTACTTCATTGACATTCATGTTTTAAAACATGAGATTGTCTGAACATGAATTACACATGTATGGTGCATCATAAAATCCCTTTGAAGGATAAATCTTGATGAAATGAAATGAATTTTTCCAATAAGAGTCGTTTGAACTGTTCAAAAGGGTATTTTCTCATAAGAGAAGCGAGCCTAATCCAAACACGTCCCATACACACTTGAGAGATGAGGAGATTGGAAATGATAGCGAAACCTTAACCTATGGATATAAGGGTCATTCGCAACGATTACATGGATCGAGATGACAGAGGCATTTATTTCTTCATTCCAAACACTATATATGCCCATTGAGAACCCCATTGAACGACGATTTTCATTCTCAACCCTGTCAAGAACCACCCCCACATTGGGGCAAATGAAGGTTAGTCCAACAGTATTAGAAAGTAAACGGTTAGAAATTTTCTTGCTCGGACTAACATAAATCTTTGTGTGTTGTTTATATGATAATCCAAGTGTCATAGGATGACGAGAATGATTCATTTCTCTATCCTACACACTGTTATCCTTTGCACAACCAAGTTGAGCCAGCAAATTCATTTCATCAACCTATTGGTGATCATTGCATATTCCAAAGCAAAGGCAACATCACTCTAGGAATGGAAGCGTGCCAAAGTTTAAGTTGCATATCTAGCATGATTGCCGAAAATCCTAGCTCCAAAAGAAAAGAAAAACACGGGATTAAAAAAAAGGGGAAAAGAAAAATCCCTAGACATCAAGAAAAAGCAAAGTGCCTGGTAAAAAGCAAGGCTGATGTCTATTCAAAATATCCCCAGTAAAGTCTAGAGAGACGATGAAAAGACCCTGCAAAGGAGTTAGATCAAGATGACTACTCTCCAAATGTTGTCGTGCTCAAATTGCAAACACACAAACAGACGGTCTCTTAATGTAACAAGAGACGCTTTTAAACATCCTTGTGCGCTCTAAAAGAGGAGTGTATACTTCAAGAAATGGAGATGTTCTTCGAAGGACATGTGGCAAATTTGCAATGATCACCAATGTCAAACCCTTCACAATTTCTGGGCAAAAAATAAGCCTTTTTCGGTCCCCAATCCTTCCAATGTTACAACCCTGAAGTAGTCTTATCTGACTAAGACACTTGGGTTAATGTATAACTTAGCTCAAAGAAGTACGAGCAAGACTATTTCTTTCTCATTTTGCAGGGTTCTTGACTTGTAAACCCGGATCAGATAGTGAAAAATTTCGTTCAACGGCCTTGACTCAAAAGTGAGTCCCCCTTGGAAACCGATATCCAAGCCTAACACTACGGTCCCGTGAAAGACCTCCTGATCGGTCGAAATGTATGCGTTGCGAATGATCCTGAAACCCAGGCACAGGTCGGTAGGAAATTGAGCACTTTCCCTATTAAAGATCATTATCACAGAGCAGTGAGGAGCCTTCTTGGGTGAGAAATACTCCAATGGATGTTTTGAGCAAACTCTTTTTGAAATTTTCAAATTGTTTGATCTAGAGTTTCCGTGCAAGGAATTTATGATCACATCTGTATATGGCAGGAATGTTTTGGATAACCTCCAACAATCAAAATGCACATTTCATGACTAAAACTTAAGTCGTAGAATTTTGTCAGTTAGACAATTATTGTCTTCCCAAAGATTACTAATATCTTCTTGGCGAGGAAAATTTTTTCAGGTCTAAGCTTTCTGCAGGACTTTTGGCCACCCCAAAGACTGGGTGCGTCATCCTTAGGTGAAGCCTTTTAGTAGGCAAATCTTTTCTAAGACCGATCCACAGAATGATCGAGTCTCCGACTAGCCCCGAAGAGCGGGTACGTCATCCTTTGATTCATATCAATTTGGAATCTCATAAATGGTAGAAACCGCCTGAAGGGTCAACTCAATGATAGAAACCGCCTGAAGGGTCAATCAATGGTAGAAACCGCCTGAAGGGTCAACACAATGGTAGAAACCGCCTGAAGGGTCAATGTATGGTAGAAACCGCCTGAAGGGTCAACCAATGGTAGAAACCGCCTGAAGGGTCAAAACAATGGTAGAAACCGCCTGAAGGGTCAATGTATGGTAGAAACCGCCTGAAGGGTCAACCAATGGTAGAAACCGCCCGAAGGGTCAACTCAATGGTAGAAACCGCATGAAGGGTCAATGAATGGTAGAAACCGCATGAAGGGTCAAAGGACTGGTAGAGACCGCCTGAAGGATCAACCCAATGGTCCGATCCACCATACGGATCAAAACCTTGATGAATCCCGAACGCGGGAGGAGTCGTTTTCCCTAATAAGCCTTACATTAGGCAAGCCATTTCTAGTTTAGTCCACCACACGGATCAAAACCCTTGGCAAATTTCCAAATGTGGGATGCGTCTTCCTTAGGTTCCTATCGGTTAGGAATCCCATTATGGTTTGACCTACCATACAGGTCAGAGCTTAACATCCCCAGGACACTCCGATGACAAGTCCTTAGGAATCTACTTGAACCCATCAGACACAGCAAATGCCGCAAGCATTAGGCAGGTAAGGGGCAGGGAAGTCTATCTACTCCTTAACTTTCTTACATCATATCAGGGAATTGAATGAGCACATCTCTTTTTAAGGAAAAGCACACATTGATGGGCATGAAAATTGGATGTCATGATTTCTTTTCTTTTCCCAGTCGAGTTGATCGGAACACAGGTGTCACATTGTCTTTGAGAGAAACCTCTGACGAAATTCCTCTCAAAGAGGGGCAGCTGTTGACACCTGATTTTTGATCAGTCTTTCATAGTTTATTTTTAAAAAATTCATAAAAAATCTATAAAAAGTTAAAAAAAATTAAAAAATCATCTTTGGTAGCCTTGACCAAGCTAAAGGAACCATTTTTGATAAAAAAAAATAATTTTTCATATTTTTTAATATTTTTTAATATTTTTCAAAAATAGAAAAATACATGAAAAATGAAGAAAAATAGCGTTCGATGTCGTAAAAATATAGAAAAATAGTCAATATTTTTATTTTAATTTCTTTTACATTTTGAACTCATAAATAGTCAAAATTTAAGTTCAATTGCATGTGTTTCTTCACGACGCATAGAGTTGAATTTGGCAAAAAAATGTCATTCGAGTATTTTAATTTGTAAATTTCTACATCTTTTTTAGTCTTGACGTCCAATTAGATCGACCACCATCTACAATAAATGCCCCTTGCTGAATATTTTCGTTTTTGTTTCACATGATTTCATGGTGTAAAACGCCAAGTGGATCCCCAAATATAATCGGGTCGGCATGAGCTCGATAGCTCGTCCAAGACCAAACCAGGGCACGGCGAACCCCATGTGAGTACTCTCGAACTCCTTCGATGCTTCCTAATGCTTTTCTTAGGTTAGATCGTGTGTAGAATGGCTAGGACAGCTAAATCATTCTTGAGCTGTGATTGATAAATAGGACCTTACTAGGAATGCCATGTGATTTATTTGCATATCTAGATTCCTTGAGTTGGGCATTTTATTACTGATTGTGATTGCTAGGATAATCACTCTTATCTACATGAATTTCTAGATTTAGGGTTCATACCTTACTCATCCGCATGAATCTCAGGCTAGAAAATTCAGTCAACTTAGGTACCGAAAGGGCGTCAACTCTGACAGTTGGTGTAACTAAGTCCCCGAAACCATTTCTCTGGTTCTCGCAGAATTGAATAGAAACTCCCAACTATTCGATTGGGTGGTCCAATCATACCCTAAAAAAATGATTGGTGGCGACTCCATGGCATGCACACTTAGCACATGTCACTAGACCACACTGAAAGTCGATCACGCATACCTCCGTTGCGATTTGGGTAATGGGCCTTGGGAGAGGCCCGCGTCCGACCAGACAGGACGGCCCATTAGCCCTCGAGAGCCCGACAACCTCAAGAGGGTCGCGACACCTACGCGAGTGATTTTCCTAGCTAAGAGTTCATGCAGGCGCAATTTTAGGTGAGGTAGGCTTAATTCAGGATTTCATACAGATTGGAAGACTGTCCCTATCAATCACAATCAATTTAAATGAAAGCGCAATCAAGTACATAAATAAATCACTTCAATGCACACCAATTCACATCACATGGCCTCCTAGTATAGCCATAAGGGTTTAGGGAAGGCGTGATTTAGGACCGAGGTAAAATGGGAAGATTTGGAGGCGATTTAGCCCGAAGGGCAAAATCGTCAATTTTTGGAAGACGGTTCGCCCAAAGGGCGAAATCGTCATTTTTAAGAATGATCGGGTTCAAAACACCCGGGATGAGTCTTGGCCAATTGATTGTGGCCATTTCCTATTTTTTTGGGATTTTTCTAGAATTTTTAGAATTTTTTTGGAAGACGGTTTGCCGGAAGGGCAAAACCGTCATTTTTGGAAAGACCGGGGGTCGAAAGACCCGAAACAGGTCATGGCCAGTTGAATGTGACCATTTCCTATTTTTTGGGATTTTTCTAGAATTTTTAGAATTTTTTGGAAGACGGTTTGCCGGAAGGGCAAAACCGTCATTTTTGGAAAGACCGGGGGTCGAAAGACCCGAAACAGGTCATGGCCAGTTGAATGTGACCATTTCCTATTTTCTGGAATTTTTTATAATTTTTCTGAATTTTCCGAATTTTTTTGAATTTTTTATGATTTTCCATTTTTTATTGAATTTATTGATTTTTTTTATTATTATTACTGATTTTATTTATTTATTTATTTTTTTAAAAGAATAAATTATCCGGACCGGGTCGGATGACCCGGCCCACGCCCAGATCCGCGACCCACGAACCGACCCGCCTCCTCCACGATCAAAACGGCGTCGTTTCACGGACTGAGAATGGACGTATCAGATCGAGCCACGTGGCATCTTCTAGACCGTCGGATTATTATGACCGTTGACAGTTGACCGTTGACCGTTTGACCGTTGACCGTTTGACCGCCGGCGACTTCGCCGGAGAAGACGATGAACAGTGTTTTCTCCGGCCAAAGTCGCCGGAACCTCGCCGGAGGACCTCAAACCGACGTGAAAATAACCATTTTAAATCCCGATTTCGATACCTTTCAACCCCTCACAAACTCTACATCGATATTTGACGAAAATATGTCGAAAACGACGTCGGGAACATGCCGGAGAAATACCCACAGGTCCGGCACCGGCGACGATTTACAGATTTTTTATTTTCCGTTCAAGCTCAACTTCAAACACTCAAAGGGCATCTAATGGCTACTAGGAAACTTACTTGAGGTCTCCTGGTGCTCGACTACCGCTCGGAATCCCCCGTCGGAGCCCTGATCCAAGTCACGGCCGGTGGAGCTCCGAACGCCATTTCATCGCATTTCACGGTTCGGGGGTTGTCAAGGGCAGACGAAGCTCCGGTAGCAATTCCTGAAGCTCGAGGATCCTCCATTTTCGCCTACCTCCCTCTCGAAAACCACCCTTTTTTTCTCATGCCGAACTCCTCCCCTGTTTCAGCTTTCTTCGCCCCCCACCATCAACACTGAGCTCCTTCCTTTTTGCCATGGCCGACCGCCTTTCCGCCTTCTTCGACCACCCCCCCTTTGTCCCCCATGTTCGACATCTATTTAACAAAGTAGACGCCCCCACCTTCGATGCCATCCCCTCTCTGTTTTCCCCCCTTTTTTTTGTTTTTGGTCTGTGTGCGTGCGGGTCTGCAACTGAGTTGCAGACCCGGTTCGGACCGGGTCGGGCGGGTCTGACCCGACCGGCCCGGTTCGACTCTCCTCATCTAATTGAGCCCCAAATTAACATATTTTCATGAAATTGATGGCAAAATCGGACTCCTTGACATGTTTTCTATCAAATAAGCGTATTTTCGCGAATCAATTGATTGAAATTTAGTGAAAACCCCAAATTGTCCCTAGGATCCGAAATTGATTTTTGTTAAATTGAGGGCCCAAACGACTGAATTAGTCAAAATTGAGGCCACCAATGTATTTGTCATGATGAAAAATATAGGGTGGAGGTGTTTAATTTGAATGGGTATGCCCGCATGCAATTTAATTTCGAAAATTGTGAAACCGGGGACTAAATTGAAAGATTTTTGTGCAATTAAGCCCTTTTGTTCAAAATTGATCAAATTGGAGGGCAAATTGACCCAATTGCACTTCGAGACTTTAGAATTCAACGTCATAGCTTATGAAAAGTGAGAATTGAAAATTAAAAGACTCGAAAAGGAAATTTTTTTACTCGGTTCGGGTTTATGTTTGTGAAGGAACATAGTGACCCGAGCCGAATTTTCAAGATTTAAGGTGACACACTTGAAGAGGAAATTAAAAAAAAATTATTAAATATTTTTGTGTATTTTTATGACCACGAATGGTATTTTTCTGATTTTTTTGGGTATTTTTATAATTAAATAAATTCGAAAAATTATTAAAAATTACGAAAAATATTTTTTGTTCAAAATTGGTTCCTAAGGCTAGGCCAAGGCTTCCAAAGTTGATTTTATGATTTTATGACCTTTTTTTTTATATTTTTAATTAATTTAAAAGAAAAAAAAATCACAATAATAAATGGTCAAAAATCAGGTGTCAACAACACTTAGCACATGTCACCAGACCACACTGAAGGTCGACTACGCATACCTCCGTTGCGATTTGGGTAACGGGCCTTGGGAGAGGCCCGCGTCTGACCAGACTGGACGGCCCATTAGCCCTCGAGAGCCCACATGCAACCTCGAGAGGGTCGCGACAGACTGGCGACTCCACTGGGGACTTAGAGAACTTGAGCCGATTAAAAAGTTGATTTATTTTTCTGACATGTTTTATGCAGATGCTCTTCAAGTTGAGGTACGTACTTTAACCCTTGAGGTGTTAAATGTTTTTGCAGATTGGAGAAATAAGGGGTGAAGTGTTCATTAACTCTGTCTTATGCAGGTAGGAGTTTAGGATGTATGATTGTGTGGATGTTTATATTGAAGCGGTGTTTGCTAAATGAAATGCATGTTTATTGCTTTAGCATGACACAATGAACACACACAGCCGCGCCTAAAACCTCGGGCGCCCTCTTTAGGAAAATAATAGAAGGAATTGAAAATGGAATCTCCGTGAGGAAAAACACGGGGTAATCCATTTTTAATTCTGCTCATTTCGAACTATGGATTGGGTCTCAATGCAACGATAGTTGTGCAATGGAATCTACCCTTTCTAGAACTCGAAGTGGGAGCCTTGGCCTTAGGTTCCAAACCCTATTTTGATTCTTAGAAGTCAAACCTCACTGGTCTCATGCGCATGTATGTGAATGATTGGTACACCTCGAAACCAAAAGGTCATTCAGCCCCGCTTATAAATCAAAATCCAAAGACTTGTGTGAAGAATCAGTCGCGAATTTAAACGAACCAGGATGGCATGGAAAAGCGCTGGACCACCCTGGAGAGTCAACTGATGAGGGCAAATGCCTTTTGACCGGGGCAGCCGGGTCAAGTGTAAAGACGTATCGTTCCTAATTGATTTTCAATCAGATACCGGCATAATATTTCCTATCTTTTCCTCTCAGGTGAAAAACAGGTACAGAAGGAAAATCCATTTGTGGATAGACACGAGGGACATGTTTTACATGGCATACATTTGTCAAAAATGTCCTCATCCGATCACATGCAAGATGATCATGGAACGATGGTGAAATTGTAATCGTTCCAATAAGCCCTTCGAATATTATACCTGACGGGGACCTTTATGTCTTTTGTCTACAGGATAGGATGGTCAAAGACAAACGAAGGAAAATTTATTTTCCCTATAAGACGAAAAGAAATGTGCCTTCAGCAGATGTCACCCATTGTGATTGCAATGACAAATTGAATCAAATTATGAAGAGGGAGCAACCTAATTAGGATTGGCTCTCCCTAAATCGAAAAAGTTGTATCCGTTCCAAATCGGATTGACTGGTTCACGAGTTGATATGGTTCCTCATTCTTGCAGGTGATGACGAGAATGAACGGGCCCATTGAAAAATTTCCAGCATCTTGGATGCCAGAAGTGATCAGAGCGGGGATAGTAAATCCGTAATCGTTTCAATTAAAGCTCCTTACGCGGTGATTGACTCTTTCACTCCTTTCATCGCGCAGGTTGTTGAAGTACTCAATCACGAGTAAACCCATTTTTGCGGATGTCAAATAGCCTGAATGCGTCAATGCAACAAAATGCAAAAGGGAGTTAGCTGGGGCAAGCGTCACCTAGCTACGACAAATCACGCCCAACTGGGGCAAGCGAATCATTTGTGCGCCGGACAAAGAATAACGTTTCTTCTCTGGCAAAATCAATGGACGCAACTGTAGAGTCGTCCGCATCAGAATTAAACCCAAGATACGAATATGGGTGAACGGTAACCTTGTATCGTTCCATTTTGGTCTTCGAAGACCACATGCCTAACATGAGTTTTTACTCATTTAACAGGGAGTCGTTGGCACCGAAAGCCTCAAAAGAAAAGAACTCGCCAACGAGGAGGCGAATAAAGCTATTGACCTTGGGAGTCAGCACTCCAAGAAATGGTCTTTGATTATAAGACCTAGTGGAGGGTAAAAAGTATCGCTCCTACGTCCCATGCTTTGACATGCATTTTGATAAAAATTTTCTTTTTTCCTTGAATAAAAGGAACCTTGAAGAATGGCGCTGGAATGCGCCCAAAAACACAAATGGATCTCCTCCGGGGCAAATCCTTGAGAATGATTCATCGCCAACCAAACGGAGGGATCAAGACCACAAGATAGAGGGCCAAATCCTGCAAGCCGCGAGTTTGTGTTCAAATGGAAACACAAAGCAAGAACAAGGCTGTATCGTTCCAATTTGCCTTGAATTTTGGAACGCAAACTGACAACTAATTCCTGTCTTTGACAGGGGATCGCCATCAAGATGAAACAGGTTTTCACACCCCATGAATTACCCGTTGGAGTACACGACCGAGGGTAGGATGTATCGTTCTAAATTTTTGAAAAATTCGTGAACGTACAATAACATGTTTTCTCTGCATTTTCAGGGATCTCCAGCCGCGGGGGACAGGTAATTATCCCTTTCCCCAATCCATTGAAGATGTTAAATAAAAAAGAAAAGCTTTCAGAATCTAATGTCTAGAAAAGACATAGAATTCAAACCTCATTGGCATTCATGTTTTAAGACAGGAGGTTGTCTGAACATGGATAAGAACATGCATGGTGCATCGTAAAATCCCCTTGACGGGTAAAATTTTTGGAGAAAATGAAAGAGATTTTTTCCAATCAAAAGTTCAAAACTTTCAAAAGGACGTTTTCTCAAAAGACGAGAGGCAAAGCCTAATCCAAACACGTCCTATACACACTTGAGAGAGAAATGGAGCGAATCAGATAGTAAAATCTGGACCTACGGAAGTAGGGATTATTCGCAGCAATTACATAGATTGGGATGACGGAGGCATTCGTTTCATATCCCCAAACACTACAGGTGACCATTGCCAACCCATTCGAACGGCGGTTTTCATTCTCAACCCTGGCAAGAACCACCCCACGTCGGGGCAAAATGGAGGTGAGTCCAGCAGCATCAGGAGAAAATGGTTAGAAATTTTCTTGCTCGGACTAACATTAATCTTTGTGTGTTGTTTATATGGTAATCCAAGTGCCATAGGATGACGAGAAGCATTCATTTCTCTATCCCACACACCATATCCTTTGCACAACCAAGTTGAGCCTGCAAATTCATTTCATAAACCCATGTTGGTGATCATGGCATGTTTCAAGATGGAAACTGCATCACTCCAAGAACGGAAGAATCCAAGAGATGGGATTTATAGAAAGATTTCATATCGGCGTTCAAGTATGCTATGATTCAAGGTGTATATCTAGCACAATTTTCTGAACATCATAGTTCCAAAGGAAAAGAAAAGGCGGGATTTCGACAAAAGATAAAAATCCCCGGCATCAAGAAAAAGCAAAGTGCCTGGTAAAAGCAGGGCTATGCTCGTGTAAGTTGTTTGATTGATCCACAATGAAGCCGGATGGGAAAAGAAGAAATCCCTGAAGGAGCCAAATCCAAAAGGGCTGCTCCCCAAATGGTGCCAAGCCTAGAACAAAGACATAGAGAGAGTCGCTCTCTGAACGCAACAAGAGACGCTCTCTAAAGAGTTTGTGCACACCTCAAAAGCGGTTGCACGCCTCAAAAATTGAAGATGCAGAATGGAAAAGACAGGTGATAAATTTGCAATGATCACCAATGTCAAACCCTTCGTAATTTCTGGGCAAAAAACAAGCCTTTTTCGGTCCCCAATCCTACCAATGTCACAACCCTGAAACAGTCTTCTCTGACTAAGACACTTGGGTTAACATATTGCTTAGCTCGAAGAAGTACGAGCAAGACTATTTCTTTCTCATTTTGCAGGGTTCTTGACTTGTAAACCCGGAGCAGATGGTGAAGACTTTCATTCAATGGCCCCGACTCAAAAGTGAGTCCCCCCTTTGAAAACCAATATCCAAGCCCAACATTACGGTCCCGTGGAAGACCTCCCGACCGATCAAAATGTATGCGCTGCGAATGAGCCTAAAACCTAGGCACAGGTCAGTAGGGAATTGAGTACATCCCCTATAAAAATCATTACCTCAAAACAGATGAGATGGCCTCCTTGTCGAGAAATATTCCAATTGATGTTTTGAACAAACTCTTTTTGGAATTTTCAAACTGTTGATCCGAATTTTCCATGCAAGGAATTTGTGATCACATTTGCATGTTGTAAGAATGCTTTGGATAACCTCCAGCATCAAAATGCACATTTCATGACTAAAACTTAAGTCATAAAATTTTGTCAATTGGACAATTATTGTCTTCCCAAAGATTATTAACATTTTCTTGGTGAAGAAAAATCTTTCAGGTTTGAACTTTCTGCAGGATACCTGGAGAACCCAGCTCTCAGAATGTCGGCTCAGCAAACTCAAGTGAAGCTTTGTCAAAATAAAATCTTTCACTGCTTCAAAACTGAATTCCCGACAAACTTCGGGATCTCTAAAAAAAAGGGGAAGAAAAACCCTTTTAAAAGAAACAGTCTGATCGGACGTGGAGAACCCTCGTCATGAGACCCATTTTCAAAAATCAGGCAGTCTCATCGGACGTGGTGAACCCTCGTCATGAGACCCATTTTAAAAAAGAAACAGTCTCATCGGACGTGGAGAACCCTCGTCATGAGACCCATTTTCAAAAATCAGGCAGTCTCATCGGACGTGGAGAACCCTCGTCATGAGACCCATTTTAAAAAATCAGGCAGTCTCATCATTTTAAAAAATCAGGCAGTCTCATCGGACGTGGAGAACCCTTGTCATGAGACCCATTTTAAAAAAAATCAGGCAGTCTCATCGGACGTGGAGAACCCTCGTCATGAGACCCATTTTCAAAAATATCAAACAGTCTCATCGGACGTGGAGAACCCTCGTCATGAGACCCATTTTCAAAAATCAGGCAGTCTCATCGGACGTGGAGAACCCTTGTCATGAGACCCCTTTTAAAAAATCAGGCAGTCTCATCGGACGTGGAGAACCCTCGTCATGAGACCCATTTTCAAAAATATCAAACAGTCTCATCGGACGTGGAGAACCCTCGTCATGAGACCCATTTTCAAAAATCAGGCAGTCTCATCGGACGTGGAGAACCCTTGTCATGAGACCCCTTTTCAAAAACCAGGCAGTCTCATTGGACGTGGAGAACCCTCGTCATGAGACCCCTTTTCAAAGCAAAACCAAGGTAGATACCGCCTGAAGGGTCAACTAAAGGTAGAAACCGCCTGAAGGGTCAACTTAAGGTAGAAACCGCCTGAAGGGTCAACTTAAGGTAGATACCGCCTGAATGGTCAAATCAAAGGTAGATACCGCCTAAAGGGTCAAAACAAAGGTAGAAACCGCCTAAAGGGTCAAACAATGGTAGAAACCGCCTGAAGGGTCAATTCAAGGTAGATACCGCCTGAAGGGTCAAACAAAGGTAGAAACCGCCTGAAGGGTCGACTAAAGGTAGATACCGCCTGAAGGGTCAAAATGAGGGTAGATACCGCCTGAAGGGTCAACACAAGGTAGAAACCGCCTGAAGGGTCAAAATAATGGTAGAAACCGCCTGAAGGGTCAATCAAAGGTAGAAACCGCCTGAAGGGTCAATCCAATAGTGAAAATCACTTAAATGGTCAACTCAATGGTCCAATCCACCATACGGATCAAAATCATTGGCAAATCTCAAATGGGACGCGTCTTCCTTAGATTCCTATCAGTTAGGAATCCCATTATGGTTTGACCTACCATACGGGTCAGAGCTTAACCTCTCTAGGATACTCTAGTAACGAGTTCCTAGAAATTCTCTTGAATCCATCAAACACCGCGAAAATCGTACAAACATCGAACAGGTAAGTGGCAGGTATGTCTCTCTATTATCTCACTCTCTCATGTCAAATGAATGTTTCCCCCTTCAAGAAGGAGCATACATGGACAAGCATGAAAATTGGATGTCATGACTCCTTTTCCTTTAGTTTCCCGAGTCGAGTCGATCAGGACTCAGGTGTCACCTTATCTTTGAGAGAAACCTCTAACGAGATTCCTCTCAAAGAGGGGCAGCTGTTGACACCTAAATTTTGATCAACTTTTTTTTATTTATTTTTATTTTTATTTTTATTTTTATTTTGAAAATTCATAGAAAATCCATAAAAAGTTGAAAAAATTGAAAAATCAATTTTGGTGACCTTAGCCCAGCTAAATGAACCATTTTGACCAAAAAAATAATTTTCATAATTTTCATTTTTTTATATATATTTTCGAAAAATACAAAAAAAAGAAAAAAAAGAAAAAGAAAATCAAGAAAATCAAGAAAAATAATATTTGAGGTCACAAAGATATATAAAAATAGTCGGTATTTTTATTTTTATTTTATCTATTTTCTAACCTCATAAATAGTAAAATTCAGGTTTGATTTCAGGTGTTCTCTGATCACCATAAAATTGAATTTGACAAAAATATTAGTAATGATTAAAAGGAAAAGGAGGGAAACATCATCATTTAAAAGGAAAAGGGGACTAATGATTTTGTCTTCTCTTTTTGTTATTTTATTTTATTTTTACTTTTTTTATTTTTTTATTTTATTATTTTATTATTATTATATTTTTTTTTCTTTCTCTCTCTCTCTCTCTCTCCCCACTCCCTCTCTCCTTCCCGCTGCCTATTTATCTCCTCCCCCTCATCATCTCCCGACTCTTCCTCTCCCTCAACTCTCTCTCTTTCATTTTCGTTTTTTCCTCTCGCTCAGCTCGCCGCCCAGATCAAAAACCGTCCGGTTTTTCGGCCATAACTCTTTCGTTAGACATCGTATGCGAACGAGCCATATACCATTGGAAAGCTTATTCTCTTGCCGTTCTAATGACATATCGTGAGCCCAATTTGGACCAGCCGTTTGTCCCGTAGAGCTGTTTGAAGGAGCAAAGGTCAGACTGATCAGACTTGAGTCCGCGGGTGCCAAATTGGATTTTCGGGTTTGTTTTGGGTTCAAACTTGGTAAGACCACCTCTCACTCCTTGTTAAGACATATATTATTGTGTTTTATGGTTTGAAGATGGATTATATTTGGATTTAAAGGCTGCTCCCTTATTGTTTCGTTCGAAAAATCTGAACCGGTTCTGTCAAGGTGGTGCCGTGAACATTGTGAGTGATTCAAGGGCTTGCCTTGCTTCCAATATTCGATAAGATGTCTCTAGCACCTAAATTAGGAATCTAGCAAGCTGAGATTGTAGTCTAGTTGAGTTTTGGATGGGTTTTAATGGTTGAATTGAAGGAGTTTTCTGGGACAGATTCTGGTCATTGGGCGATTGAAAACCGTCCGGTTTTTCGGCCATAACTCTTTCGTTATGAACCGTATGGGAACGAGCCATATACTGTTAGAAAGCTTATTCTCTTGCCGTTCTAATGACATATCGTGAGTCCAATTTGGCCGAGCCATTTGTCCCGTAGAGCTGTTTGAAGGAGCAAAGGTCAGACTGATCAGACTTGAGTCCGCGAGGGCCAAATTGGATTTCCGAGCTTGTTTTGGGTTCAATCTTGGTAAGACCACCTCTCACTCCTTACATTTTACCTATTAGACCCAGAATCGGAAGGCCGAGCCTCATGTTGGTGTCTAAATATTTGCTGTGTATTTACTTTATGTCATAGCATTTCTATATTTCGCATAAAAGACCCAGAATCGGAAGGCCGAGCCTCCTGTTGGTGTCTAGATATTTGCTGTGTATTTATTTTATGTCATAGCATTTCTATATTTCGCATAAAAGACCCAGAATCGGAAGGCCGAGCCTCCTGTTGGTGTCTAAATATTTGTTGTGTATTTACTTTATGTCATAGCATTTCTATATTTCGCATAAAAGACCCAGAATCGGAAGGCTAAGCCTCCTATTGGCGTCCAAGGTGTTTTATTTATTTATTTTCTGTAAATTATATTGTGCTACCCCAGAATCGGAAGGCCGAGCCTCCTGCTGGTGGTTTATACCCCCCACACATTGTTGCACGAGCACCGACGGACTCCGACGTCGTAAAATTCACCGGATCCCATCTCCTTTGCTTATGTTTATGTTGTATAATGACTTAATATCTTCTTTATTTTTTGCATTGTGTTGCGTCCTATAAAAACAAAAACAAAAAATGCTAGATCGGACGTCTGCAGATGAGCCACGTGTCGTGATTAGGTGATTTTCAGAATAAAAAAAAATTTCCAAAAAAATGAATTATTAAGGAAAAATTCAAAAAAAAATTGAGAAAAATTGCAGAAAATTCCTAAAAAAAATTCTAAAAATTTTTGAAGGCTGAAAATGACAAAAAAATTGATTTGTTTCCATTTTTTGGATTTTCTCCCATTTAATCCAAAATGGCGATTTTACCCCTCAAAGGGTAAATCGTCTTTGATATTCCGATGAATTGTGGAAATTGCTTAGAATTTGGTGATGGGCCAGATAGGTGGCTAAACCTTATGTCTAAGATTTCCACATTTCATTCCCATTTTTAGAAAATGACGATTTTACCCCTTCGAATGGTAAATCGGTTTCTAAAATTCCAGAAAATCATGAAAATTGCAAAAAAAAAAAATAGGAAATGGGTCAATTGAGTGACCAAACCTATTTTTGACATTGTTTTACTCCGGATTCATTCCGAAATGACGATTTTTCCCTTTTTAGGCAAATCGTCCCTTTTGTCTCAAAATTACGACTTTACCCCTGATGGGTAAAATCATGTCTAAATCATTCCTAAGCTTGATTGATACTTATTTAGGCTAATAGAGCCTTATTAGGAGTGTCATGTTGATTTGATGTGATTATTTTACATATTTGGATTCATTGATTTGCGCATTTTATTATTGATTGTGATTGCTAGGATAGTCATTCCTATTTGCATGAATTCCTAGATTTAGGATTCGTACTCCACTCATCTGCATGAAATCTTAGGTAAGAAAATTCAGTCAACTTAGGTACCGAAAGGGCGTCAACTCTGACAGTTGACGTAACTAAGTCCCCGAACCCATTTCTCTGGTTATCGCAGAATTGAATAGAAACTCCCGACTATTCAATAGGGTGGTCCAATCATACCCTCCAAAAAATGATTGGTGGCGACTCCATGGCATGCACACTTAGCACATGTCACCAGACCACACTGAAGGTCGACTACGCATACCTCCGTTGCGATTTGGGTAACGGGCCTTGGGAGAGGCCCGCGTCTGACCAGACTGGACGGCCCATTAGCCCTCGAGAGCCCACATGCAACCTCGAGAGGGTCGCGACACTGGGACACGATAAACGGCGTGATTTTGCTGTAACGGCGTTAAAAAGGAGTGAGGCGGTAGAGGCGAAAGAGAAATAGAGGAGCTGTGGTGAAGGAACTTCCCGAGGGCTTGACGAGTGAAAGAGAAAAGACCACAAAACAGACAGTGGCGCGACTAAAAAATTAGGGCGGAAGTGGAAGGACAGTGTTGTGGGGTGGTGAAGATGAAGATTTTCACTGGAAGTCGCAAAGGATTAGGTGAAAAAGCTCTCGAAATCGAGAGAGAGAAACTCCCATAGAAGGAAGGGTGATGGTGGAGCCCGGTTGCTGTCCTAGAACAGTGGCTAAGAGAGAGAGAGAGAGAGAGAGAGAGAGAGAGAGAGAGAGAGAGAAGGTGGGGGGTGGCTGGGTGGGTGGAGTGGGGTGTTGAACCTGCAAACTGCAAGATTCAAAACATCGAACCCTACGCACACGTGAACAGCACGCGAACTCTCTATTCTGGGAGTGGGGACAATATCCACCATGCAACGCACGAGGAGATGAACAGAGGCAACTCGTCTCCTGGATCAGTTACTTGCGTTTTCGCATAGCCCAGCAAGAAACCGACGGTTGAAGACGCCCTACACAGTGGCACTTTGCAGAGAACGTGCGGCGGGGATAATCATGAATCATCACGAAAAAGAGGAAATCGTTTGGGGAGACATTCCTTTCGCTCTTGTTTTTGTCCGAAAGGATTAACACGAGAGCTTAATCTTCTGCAAGAGGAGAGAAATGCTGAGCATGATCGATCAGTATGGAACTGATGAACACAGGAATTCTAGGTGTATGCTAATGGGTGAGATAGACATGCGTAGGTTTTGAGAGATCGCCAAGAGAAAACTCAAGTGTAATGTGCGGTGACACGTGCACCGTTGGCCTTGCACTTTGGCCGTTCGGTGACATGTGTAAAAAAAAAAAGGAAATAGTCACCGCCTCAAGTTCACGGATGATATTAAAAAGGGTCTTCATTCGGTCATTAAAACAGAAACAGAGGAAGGAAACGCTAGGAGGAGAAGAAGAAGGATACAAATAAATTCGCTTTGGCCAAGAATCAAGCCGAATCAATTGCGTTCTTCAGCGCCTAGTAAGAATTCGAGCCCCTCGTTCGTATAGTTGGAATAGTTCTCGAAGTTATGCTATATAGTCGAAGTTTTACGTTTAGGCTCCGCGTTACGGATAGTTTGGAATACGCGATTCGAATAAGCATTTTATTAACGCGGGGAAATAGTTTGATTAGTAAATAGGCTTAACTTAGTCGATTCGTAATTACGATAGCAATTTACTTAGTTGTGATATTAATTTTCTCTAAATTGATAGTATTCGAGTTCAGTATTCGAGTTCGTGGGCTTGAATTAGTTTTCGAGATCTGTGTTAAACTATATCAAGTGAGTGATGCTTATCTCTTCTATGAATTTATAAAATCATATTTTGAAGACGGTATGGATTCGATATACTATGAATGCTAAAGACATATTTGTTGCATAAAAATCTGGATCGGGCATTTACTACGTTTCGATATTTACGAACCACTTGAGAAATGTGTTATGGAATGAATTGTAAAATATATATTTTGATTTACGAAATGGATTCTGAATTGGTTTGTGGATTGGTTTGATACTCATTATGGCCATGAACCCGATTAAGGATTTTTTGGTATACATACCACTTTTAGGATATCCTTCGGAGACGAACCACCGGTTGATAATAGGTGGAGACCTTACCAAGGGGGGAATCTTGGCCGCTTTATCATTAGGCGTTATGTTGTGATCGTGGTTTCATAGGAGCAATAGATTGGTCAATGGAATGGACCATTAACATTTGGTTTGATGGAGATTAATCAATGGACTTGATCATTGGTTTTGTTATGATTTTTGCCAGTAGTGTGTAAACTGGACCGGACGGGCCAAGATCGGCCCAGGATCGACCCGGACCAACCGGGTTGGTCCAGTCCTTGAGGTTGGCGGCCCGATCCCTGGTCCCAATAAATGGGACCTGTGACTGGGTGGTTCGATCCCCGGTTCCATGGTTTAGGACCGGCCCGGCCCGGTCCAGCCAGACCTGAATAGGACCGTCAATTTTTTTTTTTTTTAAAATTAATCTACATCTAGAGTTAACCTAATTTTAACATTCTGAGAAACCTTGTGAATCTCATCTGAAGCCTCTTGAGTTTAGTGGTGTCATTGCTCTTATTATTTAGCAATTTGGATTTTGGTATTACTTTGAGACAAAATCAGGTCTTAATTGATAATGAGATTTGTTCCTTATGATGGGCACGTGCATGAAGAATAAGCACGCACGTGCATGAAGACAGAAACTCGAGTCATTATGCTGATTTGAGAATTTTTTTGTTTACAACCAAAAATAAAAAAGAAATAAATAAAATCGCAGTTCGGTTACATCGCCCACCTGAGTTCAGCGGGTCACTGTTGACACCTGATTTTTGACCCAGCCTTTTTCATTTTTATTTTTTTGAAAAATCATAAAAAAATTCATAAAAAGTCAAAAAATTACAAAATCAACTTTGGTGGCCTTGGCCAAGCCCAAGGAACCATTCTTGACCAAAAAATAATTTTTCATATTTTTCATATTTTTTAGTATTTTTAGAAAATAGAAAAACACTTAAAAAATCAAGAAAAATAGTATTTGAGGTCACAAAAATATGGAAAAATATCCAATATTTTTCCTTTTAATCCCTTGTATTTTCGACCTCACAAAAAAAAATCAAAATCAGATTCAATTTTAGGTGTTCCTTTGTAACCCGTACTATTGAATTTGAAGAAAAAATAATAATTGAGTCTTTTAATTTGCAATTTTGGCATTTTATAGGATCTTGACATTCAATCTAATTGTCCCCCATTTCAATTTGACCTAATTGCTCGGACAAGCTGTTCAATTGCAAACATAATTGCATTTTAGTCCTTGAAATTGAGCATAATCGAAATTACTTTCAATTCAAGGACTATAATTACAAATTGAACATGCTACCCAATGGATTACACCATTTTAAATCGATTGGCATAGGTGGTTTAACCCAATTTGATCATTTGCACCCTCAATTACACAATCCTCAATTTCCAATCAAATGAGAATTTGGGGATTTTGTAGAAATTGATGAAAACTTTTGGGCAAAACCACATTTCTAGATAGAATTCATGCCCTAGAGTCGATTTTGAGGTTCAATTGCAAAATTTCCCCATTAATTTAGGTTTAATTTTGAAAATGGTGAATTGGAACCGGTTCTGACCGGTCAGACCGCCGGTCGAACCGGTCCGCTACAGTGTCGTCACCTACCTCAAGCACCTGCGCGAATGAACAGTAAATGGACGAACTTTAACGGGGAAATTGACGGGCCAATCGACCTCAATTGAAGACACAATGGTGGGCGTTTAGTTCCTTAGATCACTTACCGTCGATTGGAGCTAGAACGACGATCAATGGCCGCCGGAACAAGGAGCAATCGGCCAGTCAAACCTTCGGACCTGCAAAAGTCAACAAAGGTAAAAACAGTTCAAATCCTTGCCAAATTCGTGCGAAATGAAGCTCACCGTGGAACCAAAAGGGACTGAGCGAAATGCCCATCTTCCCCGACTTCGTTTTGACCCAATCGCACGTGGCTACACGTGCTATTCAAGTCAGTTGGCCGTCCCCGATTCGGCGCCAAAATTCTAAAAGCTATAAAAGCCTGCGTTCGTTTTCTGTTGAAGGAGACTACAGATTCAGTTGTGAAAGTTGAAACTGAATCAAGAGAGAAAGAAAAAACGCGAAGCAGAGCTCGTTCTCCGACCCCCGTCGTCGAGAATTTGAGCTCGAATTGCAGGGCGCTGGTTGGGTCTTCCCAGGCCAAACCAAAGCCACACGAGGCCACCAGAAGGTCGCCCAAAGTCCCCGGAATCGATCGCCGCCGGCCGCGCACAAGGAATCCGCGAGAACAGGTGAGTTGCAGTCTCGAGTGTTTCTTCAAGCTTTCATGGCGATTCATGCGTTTCTTGATCATTCATGCAATTAGTGTGGGCGTTTCATTCCCTGAACATCACTGACCATCGTCGCGTATCTTGTTTGCATCGGTTTTGCCTTAACACGCCCAATCGAGTCTTCCAATCCAACCTCCATTGTCAAGCCACTGTTCATCTTTCCCCAGCCAAACCTGGGCCGAGCGAGCTCGATCGGAGCTCGAGGTAAGTCTCCTGAACATTGAATGATGCTTCCCTGTTAATGAATTGGTTCATTACGTCATGAATCGAGTGATTTGAGTGTATGTGTACGTACTGGTTCGTGCTTGCTCGCGCTTGATCCTGTGAATGAAATCGTGTAATCTCACGATATGTCGCGTACGAAGCATAGACGAGTCGTTTGCCGCCGGTCTCATTCGATTCCGTTGAGGTTCCACCGTTGGATCATCGCCGGAGAGTCGTGGCCGTTCGTTCAGCAATGGTCGCGAGGTTGAAGACGATGCCAACCTGGCAGGTCAACGAGTCAAGGCATTAGGTGGCGTCCGGCCATTGGTCCACGTCAGTGCCGAGTCAGCTCGACCGTTAGTTTGTTAGGACCAGTCAGCGTTAGATCGGACGGTCTAGGATTATTGAGTCTGATAAATGGTGACCGTCCGATTAGAAATTAGGATTATTCGAAAATGATTTTAATCGTAAAATCAATCAGAATAAGAAACGGTGCCGTTTAGAGGAAGGATTAGGCGACGTCGTTTTAGGTTAATGAAAATAGACGGCTCAGATCAGGTTCCACGTTCTAATCGTGGCCGTAGATTTAAGTAATTAGATCAGACGGCCCTGGTCGAGTCTCCATTCAATCTGAGCCGTAGGTTTCGGTAAGTCAATCCGAAGACCCTGAGTCAGCCACGCGGAGCAATGAAGGCCGTTAGATCAAATTCGACAAATCAAAAATAAAAAAAGCATCAAACGGTGTCGTTTTGGAGCGGGGGCACGCGCGGGTCCGGGTCTGGGCCGGGTTCCGGCCCGAGTGGGTCGGGTCGACCCGGTCCGAATCAAATTTTTTATTAAAAAATCAATAAAAAAATATAATATAATAAAAAAAATAATAAATAAATAAATAAAAATCAGAAAAATCTTAGAAAATCCAAAAAAATGCTAGAAAATTCCAGAAAATTCCAAAAAAAAATGTGTGGAAAAATTTGTGAAAAATCCTAGACACCTAGAAATCCCCAAAAATCGAGGGTTGACCACAGACAACTGGTCAACCCTATTTTTGGGGTTTCTTATCCATTTTCCCGAGACTTGACGACATTACCCTCTAGGGGTAAGTCACCTCTGCCATGTATGCGAGATAAGACCAATAATACCAAGGTAAGAATAAGGGTCGAGTAATCGACCAATTCTTAGGTTCGGGTTTTCAAATCCCGCACCTTTTCTCAAAATGACGATTTTGCCCTTCAATAGGAAAATTGTCTTTCTTGTCTCAATCAAGTTCTGAAAATTACTTGAAATCAGGGTTTGGGTCAGGTGGACGACTAACCCTAATGTTTGAGATTTTCAGTTCCCATCTTCATCCAAAATGACGATTTTACCCCTCCAAGGGTAAAATCCCTTTTAAATTCCAGAAAAATCCTGGAAATTCCCGAAAAATAGGAAATAGATTGGATTGATGACCAATCCTATTTCCTTGGTCTTTTGACTGCCCAAATTCATCTAAAAAGACAAATTTACCCTTTTCTGAGGTGGATTGTCCCCGAATTGTTCAGAATTACGATTCTGCCCCTCATGGGCGAACCGTGTCCTAATAACTCCTAAGTCTTGATTGATATTTCTCTAGGCTAATAGGGCCTCATTAAGGATGCCATGCTGATTTCATGTGTTTTATCCGCATGTACTGATTCCTTGATTTGCGCCATTACTTTTAATGATTGTGAGTGATAGGATAGCTATTCTCATCTGCATGAACTCCTAGATTTAGGATCAGTACCTCACTCGTCTGTATGAAACCCTAAGATCAGATAAACCATTCAGCTTAGGTACCGAAAGGGCGTCAACTCTAACAGTCGACGTAACTAAGTCCCCGAACCCACTTCTCTGGTTTCCGCTGAATCGAATAGACCACTCCCAACTATTCGATAGGGTTTTCGATCGTACCCTCCGTAAAACGATTGGTGGCGACTCCTTGACATGCACACTCATCACATGTCACTAGACCACACTGAAGGTCGATCACGTACATCCGGCAGTTGCGATTTGGGTAATGGACCTTGGGAGAGGCCCGCGTCCGATCCAGCTAGCGATCGGGCGGCCCATTAGCCCGCTCCCGCCTCGAGCTCGAGAGGGTCGCGACAGTCACATGCGAACGTCGATTACGAGTAGAAAAGATCACGTGAAGCCTTCAAGGCAGGATTAAACACACATTGGGTGCCCCTAGCATTTACGTAGTTGTCTTGCCGTCGTAGGTTGATTATAGATTTTAATTTAACATTGTATTATAATTTCTAAGGGCTATATTTTTATCAGTAGTTAGAGTTAGCGGTCCTATTAGGCCCAGACCGGGACCGGCCCGGACCGCCAATCCTGGTCCGGTCCGTGGTCCCGAAAATATAGGGACCAGGACTACTGGTCCGGTCCCCGGTTCCATGCTAGCACCGGCCCGGAATGGATCGGACCATGCACATCCCTAGTTTTTGCTGATTACTAGAATATTTCTGGTATATATACTATTATTACATATGCATAGTGGGTGCTCAATCTACTTAGAAGAGATATGTGCTACTCATTGAGCTGTGGTTACTCATTCCATTCCTTTTACATGTTTTCAGGCTCTTCAGTCGTCGGCAAGTAGAACGAGAGCGCAAACGTCGGGGACTTTTGGGAGTAAACAAACCACTTGAGAAATGTGTTATGAAAAATATATATTCTAGTTTATGAAATGGATTTTGAATTGGTTGTGGATCGGTTTGATGCTCATTATGGCCATGAACTCGGTTAAGGATTTTTGGGTATGCATACCAGTTTCAGGATATCCTTCGGGGCCAAATCACCGGCTGTTAATAGGTGAAGACCTTACCAAGGGGGGAATCTTGGTCGCTTTATCACTCAGCGTTATGTTGTGATCGTGATTTCATACGAGCAATAGATTGATCAATTGAATGGACCATTGACATTTGGTTTGTTGGAGATTAATCAATGGACTTGACCATTCATTTTGTTATGATTTTTGTTGATTACTAGAATATTTCTAGTATATATACTATTATTACATATGCATAGTGAGTGCTCGATATTCCTTTTACATGGAAAATTACCAAAAAAGTCATAAACCTATTGCAAATATGCCGATTCAGTCCTAAATTTATTTTTTTTGCCGCTCAATCCTAAGCCTTTTATAATTGTACTAGTTAAGTCCATCCGGTGAATTTTGGGCTTTTTCTCGGCCGACCGACCGGCGACATAATATTTTAATATTTTTTCTATTTTTTATTTTGTTTTTTTTTACTTCCCTTTTCCATCCCTCCCAATTCGTACTCTCCCTCTCTCCACTTCCTCTCTCTTCCTTTTCTTCTTTTCGTGACCTTCCATGGCATCCTCCTCCACCTCTTACCCTTCCATCTTCCTCCTCCACCCATCACCGGACCTCGGCAACCGATCAGAGAAACGGCCGACCTCGCCAGTGGCTTGCGATGCCAAGCATCGATGGCCAAGCGAGGCTTGCCTCGCCAGCCTAGATCTAGCAAGGTCAAGCCCTGCCCAGCCATGGTGAAGCTTGGCAAGAAGAGCACTGCGATTGAAGGAAAAGTAAGATTGATATCGGGCGGAGTTGTAATGGAGCGAGAGGGAGTCGATCGTGAAGTTGTGGCAGGCCCTAGGGCATCTCTAGTCGGCAATATCAATGTCGCTGAGAGTAGG
Source organism: Rhodomyrtus psidioides (assembly GCA_021437785.1). Taxonomy (NCBI): domain Eukaryota; kingdom Viridiplantae; phylum Streptophyta; class Magnoliopsida; order Myrtales; family Myrtaceae; genus Rhodomyrtus; species Rhodomyrtus psidioides. The sequence goes on from JAILYB010000082.1 coordinate 1,042,438, forward strand.
GGTTCCGTCAAGGGAAGAGAGAGGATGGGTAATCAGAGCCATCGAAGCAGCTTAGGCCAACGCTTGGATAGCCGCTGTGTACGGAGGCGTCGCTACTGTACATGGAAAGTCACAAAGAAGAAGAAGAAGAAGAAGAAGAAGAAGAGAAGAGAGAGAGAGAGAGAGAGAGAGAGAGAGAGAGAGAGAGAGTGTGTGTGTGTGTGTGTGTGTGTGTGTGTGTGTGTGTGTGTGTGTGTGTGTAGATTGGGAGGACTGAAAAAGGAAAGTAAAAAAGCAAAAAAAATTGAAAAAAAAGTTATAAAAAAATAATTAAAGTATTATGTCGTCAGCCGGTCGGCATCCACGTTAGCGTCGGTCGGCCAAAATTCGCGGAATGGACTTAACTGGCACAATTATAAAATGTTTAGAACTGAATCGGCAAAAAAATAAGTTTATGACTGAATCGACATAATTACAATAGGTTTATGACTTTTTTGGTAATTTTCCCTCATTTTACATGTTTTCAGGCTCTTCAGACGTATAACAGGCTTATGTTTGTTGGTTTCTATCTGAGGCCGCGTCCTTTAGGTATGATGACGACCGTGTCATTTCCCAAGTCATTGGAATGTGACAATCCTGGCCCGTCAAGTCAATATATCCAGTTGAACCCAGCTTCACTCAAAAGCTTAAGCTAATGAGTTATGGGCCAATTTGGATATATTGTTTCACACCACATTAATTCTCTAATGTGAGGCTTCTCTAACACAGCTCGCACGTGCATCCTAACAGTAGCGAGGCGAGAAAACGATGTTGATCACAGCCAATCGGGGGGTTGAGAATGTAAGCGGCTCCTTTCCGTGGCACGAGACGTCCCGAATTCCAGTCATATTGGCTTCGTCGGAGCGCAGGTGAAACGTCTCGTTCGGGCGGATCAAACAGGACTCCAATCCAATAACAAGAAATGGAACAATTTCTTCCATGAAAGGACCTAGGATTTAGGCAACAATTTGTCCTCTTTTTCGCCACGTCAATGGGCTTCAATGAACCTTTACCTTATGCAACGGTCACATACTTCCGCAGATAGGGCCCCTCGAGGTGGTCGAGCCCGTGCATTATGTCCAAAATGGACAGTGAAATTGGAAGGGCACCTAGCCCCCCACTCTAGACACAAGGGACCAAAGAGACGGATGGTCTGTACATTTTCCTTGGGGACCGCATGACAAACGAGTGAATGGACGGTCCCGGTGGGAGAAAACGTGTGCACGCACAGAGCAAGCCGTTCGATTAGCGCTTCGAAGAGGTTCCGCCAGTTTTGGGTATTCGCCTTTTAGGCTTGTAGCCCTCTCGATTTTGGTGGCGAAACATGGCACGAGACCGAGTCTCTGGTAAACTATTGAGGTTTGGACAGGGCAGGGCCATCTAGCATTTTTCATGCCTTAATTGCTTGGTTTGAGGCAAATCAGGAAAGAGAAATTAAGGAATAAGATGGCATTTTCTTGTGGAGCACATTAAAACCGACCATCTTGTTCCGTTATACCTATTTTGGGAAAAAATTACCCACAAAATAAAAATAAAACAAAAATCCCAAAGCCGTTACAATTATGTCAATTTAGTATTAAATATTACCGACCGTCCTACATGGCACTATTGCCAGTCCCGACGTGCAATTTATCACTTTCAATTGCAATCCAGAGCCCGCACGACCGGCGAGCGCGAGCGTGTGGGCTCATTAGCCTCACTCATGCCAAAGTCGGGCCTATAAGGGGTAGTCCAAAGCTGGAGGGATTCTTATTGAACTTTTCCATTCCAAGGAGCCCAACGAAGCCCACTTTTCTATGCCCAATCAAATCAGCCAATGTTCTGATCCCATATGCTCTCTTCATCAAAAATGAAAATTGCTCCGCAGTAGGTCGTTTTCACTTTTCATCTTCCCGCCAATAATCTCACACGGGCCTTTTGTTTTCATGCACAAACTCATTTTGCCAACCGGATGTGATCCAAAAACGGCCTCGAAGACACTGGCCCAATTTATCATCCACCCACCCACGACGCACAAACCGATTTTGTCCTAACCACGATTTATATACTTGTAAAGAAACAGTTAGTCCGTCGTGCTGTTAGTGAACATTTTAAGTCACTTATTTATGATTTATGACCTTGTTGTCCTAAAATTCGTGTTTTGAGCCATCTATTGCTATGTTTACCGTATAGGTAGTTTAGTAATTTTCGGTAAGACTGTTACCTAAACCTTTCGCCTTCTATAACTTAACTCGCAATCCAACCGAACTCAACCAAAGCGAAGCGAAGCATATTTGGTTTAATTCTTCTCGTAAATGCGGTTTTTTTCTTTTTCTTTTTCTTTTTCTTTTTTACCGAAGAATCTTATGCTTGACTTGATATTCATGACCGTCTCTCCAAATTTCGCTGATATATATAAAGGAGGCGCGAAAACCGACCGCCCGAAGAAGAGCTTCCGAAAACTCAAAAGGGTCTCTCGCGATTCTTCCGCAGCCACAGCGAATCCTCGCCACCTTCTTCTCTCCGACACAGCCGCCGCCACACACCCACCGACGTAGCTACCCTATCATTGGTTTCTCAGCATATAGCCCCGTGAACTGATCTGCTACAGGGTGATCTCTCTCTCTCTCTCTCTCTCTCAAGAACTAGTTGGACTAGGAGCAAGTAAACGTGCTGTGTTCATGATGTTTTTCAGCTTAATCCGAAGACCCATCTGACCTTAGGACATCTAGCTCGAATCTGATACGGATTCTTGACCGGTTGCGTGGTTATCTTTATTAATTTTGTAATTTCAGATTGCGGTGCTTTGTTATTATCGTTGACCACTCGCTTAGTCTCGAAGGAGTATCAGGGGTCATTAAATGGATCAAGTTGGGTTCCTTTGGTTAGAGTATCGTGTTGATAACTCTAGAAGGAGTCATTAAATGGATCAAGTTGTCTGAATTTTCTGCAACCTAGACTGTTCTGGCAGCTTTTCATTGAAAGATGGATATTTTGTGAGGCTTCGCTCGTTTAAGTATAGAATGGTGCTTAAAATTGCTTATGTGGCTCTAGTTTCTTGACTTGTGCTGAATTCTCTGTTGTTTGTTCTGCTTTCTGAGTGAGTGTTCGTGTTCGTGTTCGTGGGTTTCTGAGGCTTCTAACTTCTGAATCCTCCTAGAGATGAGTTACAAAGTTCTCCTTTTTCATTTCCCTCGGTTCCCTTGTCCTGTCTTTCGTCCTGGAGCTGAAACTTTTACCAGGAATTTGTATCGACTTTGAGTCTTTAATAATTCTGATGTCTATAGGCTTAGACAACCTTATTTTTCCCTCTTAAGTGGAGCAACTGCTGCTACGGGGAAGAAAAGGAGTGAGGAATCTGCATCCGCTGTGAAGGTAAGGGCAGGCAGCGAGGATGGAACGAAAGATGGCAAGAGAGAGAAGCTCTCTGTGTCAGCCATGCTAGCCAGCATGGACCAAAAGCCAGATAAGCCAAAGAAGGGATCGTCGTCTGCTTTGAGCACTAATGCTGCTAAAGCAAAAGCCGCTTCAAAACTCCCATCCTATACGGATGGACTTGGCCTCCCTCCCTCTGACGATGAAGAAGAGGAGTATGCATCTGATGACGAACAAGTGCAGAGAGATAAACAACTCAGCCGGCAGCAGCAGAGATCTGAAACAAAGCCCCTTGACACCTCCTTAAGCGAGAAAGAACTGAAAAAGAGAGAGGAGGAGGACATGCTTGCTGCCTATGCTGCAGGACAAGCTAAGTTGGAAGCTCTGAAGGTTGATCACAATGCTTTCACGGTGGTTATCGGCAGTCGAGCTTCTGTTCTTGATGGTGATGATGAAGCAGATGCTGATGTGAAGGATATTACCGTTGATAATTACTGTCTCAACCAAGGGAAAGAACTTCTAAAGAATGCATTAGTGAAGATATCCCACGGGAAGAGGTATGGTCTGGTTGGACCAAATGGTACGGGCAAATCTACATTGTTAAAGCTGCTTGCTTGGAGGAAGATACCGGCCACTAAGAATATCGATATTCTTTTGGTGGAACAATAGGTGACGGGTGATAACAGGTCTGCTTTGGAGGCAGTTGTTTCTGCCAATGAAGAGCTGGTTAAGGTTAGATAAGAGGTAGTGTTATTACAGGATTTATTATCTGCTGATAGTGCTGATGGAGAAGGTGAAGACAGAAATGGAGATGATGCTGGGGAAAAACTTGCTGAGCCGTATGAGAAATTGCAGATTTTGGGATCAGATGCTGCTGAGGATCAGGCATAAAAAATTCTTGCTGGGTTGGGATTTAGCAAAGAGACGCAGGCCTGCCCGACCAAATCATTCAGTGGTGGGTGGAGAATGAGAATATTACTGGCAAGAGCTCTTTTCGTGCAGCCAACTCTTCTGTTGCTGGATGAACCGACCAACCATCTTGACCTTAGGGAAGTTCTCTGGTTAGAGGAGTACTTGTGAAGGTGGAAGAAGACTCTCGTTGTTGTGGGTATGAGTAGTGGCAGAAATAAATGAACAAAGAAGTTTGAGATATGCGAACTAGGCAAAGAGAAAGGTTGATGAAGATGAACCACTACCAGAGGGACTGAAGAAATGGAGGGATTACAGAGTGGAGTTTCACTTTCCGGAACCTACTGAGCTTACACCTCCACTCTTGCCGCTAATTGAGGTCAGTTTCAGCTATCCAGGTCGAGACAATTTTTGGCTCTCCAATGTTGATGTAGGTGTCGATATGGCAACTCGTTGCTATTGTTGGGCCTAATGGAGCCTGGAAATCTACTCTGCTGAGTCTGCTTGCTGGCGATCTGGTTCCAACTGGGGGTGAAGTACGGAGCAGTCAGAAGTTGAGAATTGGGAGGTATTCACAGCATTTTGTGGTCCTTCTGACCATGGAAGAAACACCAGTTCAGTACCTTCCCCGCCTTCATCCAGAACAAGAGAATCTTAGCAAGCAGGAGGCTGTCCGAGCAAAGCTTGGGAAGTTTGGTCTTCTCAGTCATAATCACCTCACCCCAATTGCAAAACTATCTGGAGGTCAGAAAGCTCGGATGGTGTTCACTTCGATTTCGATGTTGAAGCCACACATATTACTGTTGGACGAATCAACAAATCATTTGGACATGCAAAGTATTGATTCTCTGGCTGATGCACTGGACGAGTTTACTGGTGGGGTTGTTCTTGTGAGTCATGCTTATATCACGTGTTTGCGAGGACCAGGAGCAAAGTGAGATTTGGGTGGTAGAAGATGGAACTGTTAAATTTTTCCCGGGAACATTTCAAGAGGACAAGGAGGAACTTCAAAGAGAGATCAAAGCTGAGGTTGATGAGTGACATGCAGTATCTCATGGCCTAGGTATTGCTAGTTTTGAAACGAGAGGCACAATTTGTCTCTCTTATGTTATAGCTGTACATGTTGGCTTGAATGCTTAAGAGTAAACACGATTCTTGAGACTGTTTGGCATTTCGATAGTAAATATAGTTTCTAATCGCTTTCCAGGATGGAAATATGCTCCCCATTAGCGGAGAGTGCCCTTTTCAATGCTGCAGGACAATATGTGGGGAATTCTTCATGTACATACGAATGGTTTCCTCTGGTCCAATCATGAGTTGAAACATTCTATGCCCGGCAGCCCTGACATAAGTCCATCTATGTTTTCTTGGAAGAAATTGAGAAACAATATCACGGCATTGTATTTTCGTTGGACAAGTTAAGAAGCATTACAGCAAGTCTTGTTATTTCTTAGGCAGCTTGCATAAAATTTGGTTTCTGCAGCTGTTCAGGTGTATTTGAAAGGTCAATTTTTTCCAATTCAAACACGCATGTGGCATTGCATTTGTGCCAGCCCGTGGTCAACATATCATTTCATCGAATTGTGCGTGGTTTCTTGCACAAAAAGTTACGCCTGATCTTGATCTTGAGATTGAGCCTTTCCTCCACAAAAACTGATATGAGTTCCTTGTAGCTGCTGAGCATCTAGGCTACCATCTGGTCCTCTGGCCCTCGCTGTTAGCAGCAAGTGATCAAATTCGACCAGGACCGTCTCTCCCTCTCATTGACAGAGACTGCGACAAACTACCCCTCCTGCATTCTCCTCAGTACTCAATGTTCACACCTCGGATGTGGCTGGCAGGTTTTCGTCGCGGAGAACGAACTGTGGGACACTGGGTCGTCCCGACTTGATTTAACTGTAGTACACCTCATCAATGCGCATGTAACTCTTGTTTCAAACGACTTACGACTCAACATGGGAAATGCATTGGGAAAAGCAACGCAAAATGGAATTCTGACGGATTGGGTATCAAAAGGTAGCTGATATGGTTATTTCTCAGTCATCCTATGCCACTTTTTGTCACTGCAACTGCCTGAATGTATACAAAAAATTTAATTACTCGTGGCATTACATCATGGGGTTGTGAAACTTCCGGTGCAAAAGTCACACTTGTATCTTGATCTCGAGTTCGAGCGCTTCCTCCCAAAACTCGAAGTCAGTCCCTGGCGGTTCCGGAGTGTCTCGGCCTCCATTTGGTCCAGGCCCTTGCGATTTCTGCTCCATCCTCAAGCAGCAGCAAGTGATCATACTCGATTCCTCCTTTCGCTTCACTGTGTCCAGGACGATCATCCCTCACTTCCGCTGATAAGGACTGCAACGAACTATCCTTCCCGCATTCTCTTCGGTACTCTATATTCACATCATGAAGCTCATGGCTTTCCAATATCGACTGAGGAATGACCTGATGACGTCAAGTTCGACCCCCGCTGTTAGGAGACAACCATGGAATGGAAACAGAGGAGTTGCAGAAACAAGAAGTCACCTCGAGAATCCAGTTGATGTACTTGGCGTTATTCACATGATAATTGACATCCAGATCATTCCACCTCGGCTGGATTATTTTGATTTTTGCAGAAACAGGTCACTTGAGTCATTCTCTTTTAAGTGAGCATGACAAGAATCAAACTGCCAGTAAAGCAATCGGGTCGGGAAAGTTGAAGAGTACTTACAACCAACCCTGTTCGAACCCGGTCTGCTCTCTTGGCATCAGGTCGCCGCGGTCTTGTATCTTCGACGGCGACGATCGGATCCCCCTTCATCGCGTGAGCTTCCGACTCGTGTCTCATTGTCTCCAGGAATTTCGAAAGCTTCCTTGTTTTCTTGTCCATCAAGACGAATACGCTGAAAATGGCAGAATCCAAGGCAAAGTCATCTGACTGAGGATCTAGATCCAGCATGTGGGGAAAGGAAAAGAGCATTTCTACACAGGATCAGAGTGCATATCTTTGACAAACCTCGTTGCTTTTACCATAAGTTTTCCAGTTTTCAGATCACGGACAAACCACTCTCGGCGCTGACCATCCCTCCCCAGCGGGAATATCCATGTGTCTACTTCAATGACATTGTTCCTGCAAATATGGTGCAGAAAATGATGCCCTTGTTACCATCTGAAAGTGATTCGTCATCGCTTCTTTGTGGTATCGATGTAAATTTTAGTCATCTTCGGGTTTGGCCTCAAGAGGGACTGAACTGAAGCCCGACACGCCATTATACCGTCCCTAAAATCTGGAATTTCACCTAGTTCAAGAGACTTGAAATGCTTACGAAAACCAATTACCAGAGAGGATAGTCATCCACCACCATATGCATTTTACGTAACACCCATACTAGGTTCCTCTTAGTCATCTCTGGTGTTGAACCAAAGCCCTGGGCCAGTAACCCCACTGCCCGCCAGTGGTTCAGTTTTGCTTCCTTTGCATGCAAAAACAACGAGAACTGAGCTCCAGGGCAAAGCTAGAAGTGATAGGTATAGAGTAAATTGTGAAGAAAGTTGAAGGGACTTTGAACCTGCAAGTAACTCATTATGGCCTCCATGGTTGCTCTAGAATCAGTACCTATCTCATATGACCGTACCGGGAAACTCTGGCGAAAAAGAAGCCCCCCCTGCACCATCTTGCCATGAAATGGGTCGAGTGTGATGTCGGATTGCCTAATTTTATCGTAAGGCGGTATCCATTTTGATTTAGATGCTTCAAGGGCCCTGTTCATGTTGGAAAGAAGTATGTCCCAGAAAGGTGGTGGATCGGTAGTTTTCCTCTTAGGCAGAAGCATTGTGCCATTGTGGCTGTTCATGTTTCGTGCTGGTTCGACTTTGTCGGCATGCTCTTTGCTGCTTCGGGGATGGGCGCGGGGATGTACTGCTAGTGCCGCTTTTTTTCCAAAATTTCTCTTGTTGCATGTTGTTATCCGACAATTGACTGGTTCACGGGTCGATGAGTATATAGACGGTAAATTTGCCATGGATGATGCTGAAGTCGCTGCCATGGTCTTCTGATGAAAACAGATAGGTCCAGGTGTACTCCTCTTTGGTCGCTTGCTGCTTGCTGCATCAAATAAACAGATCTCTGACGAATTACGAAATTCTAATCCCAATCATCATTCAACATTGCGACCTACGAGGATGTTATTACGAATCTTAACTATAAAGAGCAGAAAGGGGGAAACTTTCATGGTTTATCATCATGATTCTGCAGAAGAGTCGAGAGATTCAAAAGAGATGTGCAAACACTAACTTTTAAATTCTCAGGAAGCGTGGTTTTTGATTTCCATGGGGTCGGAGGAGCGCAACATTAGCCAAGAATACAAACTAGAGGCACGACTAAGCATCAAAACGACATTGCAGATCGTCCCATTCCGTTTTCCCGAAGTACGACTTCCTACTACATTTGTTCCTGACAAGAAAATTTGAAGTCGCCCGCGCTAGGAGAAAAGAAACAGTGGGCAGAATCATAAGCAACATGAACTTAGTCGGTAAGACGAATGTGCATTGTGGATCTTGCAGACCGAAACTGTTCATAGTAGTTCGGCACACTATTACAACGAAAGACAAGAGTCAAAACACGGTGTACCTAGAAGGAAGACGACTCCATCATTGGAAAGAAAGTTAGAAATGAATGGAACAAGTAAGACAGGTCTCTTACTCTGAGTCTGAGGGAGGGGGTACAGATTGTGGCATCGTTTGATTCTTATATCAGCGTTGTCATGGAGGGCTTGAGCTGTCAATCCTGTCTGGGAAGGATTTGGGTATAGATGGATATTCCTGAGAGCCATTTTTAATGCCTTGCTAAGTACGGTAGGTGCTTTAGGAACTGTCAAGCTAACTCGACCGATTGCTTATCTTAGTGAATAAAATACTTCCTGTTTCCAATAGGTACAGAAAGACATTGAGACATCTTTCCTAGAAATCTTTTTGTTAGCTTTATCTTGGAGTTATGTACCGTTTGATAGTTCAATTCGGTCTGGTGGGTAATGTTTTTGATCCCATTCGGCGAATTCAGTTTTAAATACTTTTGGTATTCACTTTGATGCCAAAAGTTTCCGACGGATCACTTAAGCGCCAAATTGGACACAAAACGATCACTTAAGTGCCTCCGGCTAGAAATTCTGGCCAAAATTAACATGTGAGATTCTCAATTTGCCACTGGTTTAGTTTTTGTCGACAGCATCATAAGACCGACTCGGACACACGAAACCGCCCTGTCCAAAACGCAACTTGTAAGGATATACGGCAATACCCATTGTGTGGAAACAAACACTCTGGTCCATCACGGGACAATTTCGCCTTTAGATATTCTGGCGCCTCAAGTGTATCGATGTCAGTAGAGAGGCAGAAATGAGCAGGACACCCGATCACTATGGATTGAGACGGTTTATGTATCCGAGGACGGGGAGTGGTGGTCTGGACTAGAGGGGGCCTGGACAAAGAGCGGCTTTTGGTAGGTTCCAAGATGGCGAAAGGGGTAGCAATGAACCGAGCCGTGCGCCGAACATGACGAAAGCGACTCTGGAATATATGTGTGGAAACTTAAATTAAATCACGAAGGCGACTTTGGAGGTAACGCAATGCTTAAGCGTGCCCGGTTAGGAGCACTCCCAGGATGAGTGGCCTCCTGGGAAGGTGACAACTCATACGTCAAAGGACAAGACCGCGAGGCTCGATATGGGACGGGCGAAAGCGAAAGCGCACAATACCTCACTTCTAGTCTAACTCAAAAGGAAAACAGAAGGTGCCGATAAGTAGGTGAGACATGGCTCGTTCAATGGCAAGGTTTGTTGTATCCTCAAGAAAGATAAACAGTAGCCATCTCAATGGCGCTGGCCGAGATCGAGAATCTCCTCTCTTCTCCTCAGACACGTGAAACGTACTATGCCAATTAGAATATCCTCATTTCCTCTGTCGTTTTTATTTAAGCAGTCCTGATAGAACAACATCGACGGGCAAGCTGTATAATCTCGTCTGATGTCCCGAGGATATGTTAGTTATGCTTGATGTCGACCTCGAAGATCGAGCGATGCCTCCCGGCACCCAGAATGAGTCCCAGGCGCCTCGGCGATTCTCGGCCTCCATTTAGTCCTGGCCCTCGCGACCTCTGACCCATTTTCAAAAAGCAGCAGGTGATCGAATTCGATCCCTCCGTCCGTCCGGAAGCGTCCAGGGCCGTCTCTCGCTATGGCCGATAGCGACTTCAACAAGCTATCTATCCGGCATTCTCTTCGATACTCTATATCCACGCCGTGGAGCTCGTAGTTTTCCAGTACCGGGCGAGGAACACCCTGACGAGCAGATGGGCCGCTCCCTAGAGTTACAGGGGGAGAAACTGTGAAAACCGGGAGATGCAGAAACAGCAAGAATCTCACCTCAAGAATCCAGTTGATGTACTTGACATTGTTTACGTGATAATTGGCGTCCAGATCGTTCCATCTTGGCTGGAGAATCCAAATGTAATGAAGTTACTAATTCGTCAACTTCACTGGTTAATAAGTTTCTGACATTATCCCGCCCCCCAACAACAACAAAAAAAAAGTTACAGACGTTATGATTACGCTACTTCTACTTAAAATTTGAAACTTTTTTTTTTTCGATTGAGGCTCCATTTATTTCGTAAATAAAAAAAAAACTTTCAAGAATTGTTTTTTGAATCTTCAGGCGTTTGATTCGCGAAAAATAAGCCATTCAAAAAAAGAAATTTCTACCCATGAAAAAACTCCTTTAAAAGTGGAAAAAATATGTTCCTCTTTGTTAGAAGAGAAAAATATTTTCCCTCATTTTGGTCCCTCAACTCCTTTACATTCATTTTCTTTCATTAATTTAAATAATAATTCCAAATTTCTTTAAATTTATTAATTATTGATTATTTTTTAACTTTTTTCCTTTTCTTTTTCTTTCTTTGCCAGTTGGCGGCCACAACTACTTGCATGAGGCCGGCAAGCTCAGGCCGAGCCTCACCAGATCTGGCGAGGCTAGCCTTGGCATCACCCGAGGTCAGCGAGGCAAGCCTCGGCCTGAGCTCGCCAGCCCAAGGTAAGGCATCACCTCACCTCGCTATGGCCAGTCGTCAGTTGCGGTTGAAACTAGAAGGACAAGAAAAAATAAAAAAGAAAATGATAATAATTAAAAAATTATTTCTTTAAAAAAATTATTGATGGAGTACATGGAGGAAAATCAATTCTGATTTTCCATAGCAAATGACGAAAAATATTTTCCGAGTCTTTTTCCTATCTCAGCCAAACATCAGAAAATATCATTATTTTTCTGAAAAACGACTTTTTGAAAAATATTTTTCAAAAATATCATATTTTCCGTGAAACAAATTAAGCAAATATCAGTTGTAGCTTTTTTATCTCTTATTTGAGTTGTTTACGAGCATTTATTGGTCATTTGGAATTTACCATATTTGAAATAACTAATTAATCAACATACACATGTGAAGCTTATCAACGTTTCTCACTGATTGACAACTATTACATCAAATTCGCAACTTTAATTTGCGTTGGTCATCAACTTTTGAAAAAGAATTGGAAATCGGCAAAATTTGAAAGGAGTTGATAATTTACTAATCAGTTTGTTGTTGGTAGATTCATTTTACTGTCGGTAAATCGTTGTAAATTCATTAGAATATAATATACTGATAAATTGACTAACTCTTAACCAAGTCAATTTGTAAATCTGAAAAAGTAAGGTTCGTCCCTTGCCAATTTGAAGTTGGTAAAGGGAGAAATACCAGCGTGGCCTCGCCCGGCGACAACGAGGCTCAGCCTCACCTTGGCTGGGCGAGGTTGCCCTTGTTGGCCGTTGGCGAGGCCTCGGCAGGCTGGGTGTCGCCTCTAGCAACTGGCCAGAGGACAGAGGGAAAGAAAAATAAAAAAAAATAACCAAAAAAATAATAAAATAATATGTCGGCCAAAGACCGGATGGACTGAATTGGCACAATTGCAAAAAAGTTTAGAATTGAATTGGCAAAAAAGAAATTATGACTGAATTGACACAATTACAACAGGCTTACGACTTTTTTGATATTTTTCCCATTGATAAATTCATGACAATCTAGATTACTTACAACCTCCTGCCCAAGTCCACTTGTAAAGTTTATGAGAAAGTTGGAACATTACAAATCAATTTGACTTTAGACATTGATTACTATATTGGTAACTTCCTTAAACAGTTGTCTGAAAAAGGTATCTGGAACTCATCAAACAAATTTCAGAATTACTTACAGCCAACCCTGTTCGAACGTAATCGGCTGTCTCTGCATCGAGTTGCCGCGGCAGTTTCGTGTCGTCCATGTCGACGATAGGACGGCATTTCGCTGTATGAACTTCTATCTCCCTTCTTATCTCCTCTGTGAAGCTTGAGAGTCTCCTTGTTTCCATATTCATTAGGACAGTTTCCCTGAAAATGGTACATAACTTGCAGTGAAAGGAAAGTGGAAAGAGCATGTTTGCCCTGAATCAGTGCATGTTGTATGGATATACCACATTGCTTTCACCGTAGTTTTTCCGATGTTCGGATCACGGATGAACCACTCTCGCCGCAAACCGTACCTCCCGGATGCAAATGTCCAAGTGTCTGCTTCAATAACGCTGTTCCTGTAAAATATTAAAGGGAAAAAACGATGGTGCTGTTACCATCTACGGGTGATTCACAATTCACACATGATCTTTTCCATTTTGGTGTTCTAAACTTCATTGAGGGAATGTAAATTATGCTGTCTTTCGCTCAGGGTTTAAGACCGAGGGACCGAACTGAAGCCGATTCATTATGTCAGGATACGACCGCATCCGGTCACGGAATCTCGAAACTTCACCTAGTTCAGGAGACTCGAACCATCTCCTGGAGATGACAAAGTTGATGCCCTTTAAGTGTGTCAAATGTGCTTATCATAATGGCCAATTACCAGAGAGGATAGCTATCGACCACGATCTGCATCCTACGGATCACCCACACTAGGTTCCTTTTGCACATCTCTGGTGTGCGACCAAAACCGTCAGCCAGCAACCCCATGCTCTTGCAGTGGTTCAGTGCCGTTTCCTTCGCCGTGCAAAAGCAATGAAATAAGCTTGAGAGGAAAAAGGCAAGCGAGCCTAAAAAGGAAGAAGAAGTGAAAGAGACTCCAACCTGCAAGTAGCTCATTAGGGCCTCCATGGTTGCTCTATAATCAGTGCCAACCTCGTATGATCTAACTGGGAAACTTTGGCGGAAAACAAGCCCACCCTGCAGCATTCTTCCCTCGAATGGGTTGAGCGTAATGTTGCATTGCCTACGTTTTACATAAGAAAGTATTGAGTAGATAATGGAGAGAAACACACTGCTGAAATGAGGTTCCCTGGTGATTTTCCTCTTAGGAAGAAGCGCCGTGTCATTTTCATGCTTTGCGTTCTGCACTGATTCGACTGGGTTGACGTGTCGTTCGCTGTTTCTCAGACGGAATTGGGCTCGTGCTGCTAGTGTCCAACTTATGGGAGCAGCTGAATTCGCCTCTTTCACAAACTTACTTTTGTTAAATGTTCTTACCCGACAACTGAAATTTAATGATTCAATAGTCGATGAGGAGATAGAAGGTAAAAATGCCAAGGTCGATGTCCAAGTCGCTGCCATGGATCTTCTGATGAGAACTGAGTGGTGTTGTATGTGTTTTTCCTCTTCGTAAGCTGCATCAATTGAACACTTCAATGAAGAAGTATAAAAGGACGATATGATATCTGAATGATAACAATTATCGTGGAAAGTATGGGGAAGGCATGATTTGTCATCGGAATCACTCTGCAGACATGAACTTGGTCTCTATAGCAGAGTTGTCGCCCACCCAATCCGCAAGAGTTCTACAAGAGTATTTGTGAGCTACACCCACCCCAGGAAAAGAGAATTAGTACTTGGCATAATCCTAACAAGCATAAGCTTCCTCATGAACGGAGTTCAGTTTCAAACAAATTCTAGGGCATAGCAATATCTGAAGCCGAATTAAAGAAAGAAAAGAAAAGCAGATGAACCCAAGTAAGAAAAAACAGCTGCTACATGGTGGTGCATGAGCCTTGCGTACTGATGTGTGCATTGGACAGCAGTTTTTGTTCAGAAAGCCGAACACAAAAGTAAGAAGCAAGTCATGTCCATCATGCTACAACACCGAAAAAAGACTTGAACAAAGAAGACAAGTCTCTTACTTGGTTGTCAAGTTTAAGGCAGGACTGAAGGTGTTGTGGTATTCTTTTATAGGCATTGGCGTTGAGAGGGCTTGTACTGTGGTCCTGTCCTGGAAGCAAGACTCTCTCCCCCTCAAGAAATGGTACAGACAAAGCCGTTTTCCAAGAGCTGAATTCTGTTCATTCCGGGTCGTGCTAACGAGTGCCCTGAGTTATTCGGCAAGCATACTTTATAAAATATGACTCAATTTTCAAATGAATCGATCGTACACAACGTGGAAGAAGCGGACGGATTGAAAGTGGCAAAGCTCCTTTGGCTGAATGCTAATAACAAAGCATCCCTGAGACACTTGTCCGCAAAATCTCAAGTGCAACCTGTTTTCGTTCGCTCTCCCTTCAACTGCGGTTGCTTCCGGGTTCAGTTTATTCCATACGGTTCTCAATTCCAATCCAATGGATTCAAAGTTAAAAACTTTCAAACCAAGCCAGAACTCTTCGTGTCAGTTTAGTTCAAAGTCGTTTCGGTTTGGTTCGGTTCAATCGTACAAATGGCAGAGACAATATCCATCAATCAACACAAACTAGGGAACAGCCATCAGCTACACTCTTTTGCTACTCTTTTCTCTTAAAGAAGGTCTCACCTAGAACAGCGTAAAGGATGGTTTGAAAAAGATCAAAGCAACACAAAAGATAAGAGGAGATAAAAGTTTGGCCAGTTAGGGGCACTTTTTGGGTAAGAATCAAGGAATATTTTGACATTAGATAGTACATTGGTTATATTGATAGGTGTTGGGAGCACGCAGCCGGGGGAAATCGCCAAGAGGGAGCCCAAGTCTGAGCCAAGAGGGAGCCCAAGTCTGAGCCCGTCAATATATCTAGTCAAACCCACATTTACTCAAAAGCCTAAGCCAATAAGTTATGGGCCAACTTTGGTATATTAACTGCTCAGTAGCACATCAATTATCCAATGTGCGATTTCATTAACACAACTCATACGACTCACATGTGCATCCAAACAATCTCCCCCTCACGTGTGAGCTTCAGTATTGCCCATCGGGCCCGCATTGCTACACCACAGCGTCCATCGGCCCGGAAACCTCGTTGGAAGACCCGGCTCTGATACCGTGATTGAGAGCCCACCAATCAACCATCAACTCTGATACCATTTGTTGGGAGCACGCAGCGGAAGTTCGATACTTTCACTCGGGGGAGATCGCCAAGAGAGAACTCAAGTCCAAGCCCGTCAATATATCCAATCAAACTCACCTTTATTCAAAAACTTAAGCCAATAAGTTATGGGCCAACTTGGGCATATTAACTGCTCAGTACCACATCAATTATCCGATGTGGGACTTCTCTAACACAACTCACACATGCATCCAAACAATAGGATTGGCGAATTTAGGACAAGCAAATAAATATGACTTAATGTACGAATTATTACTTCACTTATATCTACGAGTAACTTGATGAAGTCATCTTTCTCATCAAAATGTTGATGGAGAAGAGGAGAGGGCGAGTAAGCGAAACAGTACTCGTTCAGCGGCAAGGTTGTCAACAAGGAAATTTACAGATCGACAACAGTAAAGGATCGCATTTTCCTCCATCCTCCGGTTGGTGGCTTATAAGCGCGAGCATTACCTATGATCATATTCAGTAAAGATTGCATGTGGGTCGTGCTCGGAAGTTGTAACTCAGAATATAGACTCGGTTGGAGAATTCTACGATTTGCTGTAGGCGAAAACATAACCTTAAATGGTTCCGTGTCGGGGTTGAGAAAAGACTCGTCCGTGTGCTTAATATGCTTATCATGTGGCCCTTGACTGCAGAGGCGCGATTACCATATGGAGAACTCTTGGCAAATGTTTTCCAGACTTTTTCCGAGTTAAGCTTTAAAAGACGCATTTTTGAATGAGCCTGATCATTACAAGTTAACGAAACTGTAGAAAATGGATGGAAGAACAAAATTAGGGTATGTTTGTCTCCAGGTAAGTGGTTTTCAGGAATTCGTTTTATGGGAAGTGGTTTCCTAAAAACCACTTTCTCTTAAAACGATTTGTTTTCCTTTGTTTGGTAATATGTTACCGAAATTTTTTTTCGGTGTTTGGTTCTCATTTGAAAAACGATTTCAATCTTATCAAATGGATTGTCCTTGATACTGAGGAGATGTAGATAGTCGAGAGAGCTGACGTGAACTAATCCGGCCAGGCCCTGGTCTCGGTCCTGACCTCGGTCCCCGGTCTCGACCCTGGTCCTTGGTTCCAGGCCTGATCCCGATCCCAGCCCCGGTCCCCGGTCTAGTCTCAGCCCCGTCCCGAGTCCCGGCCCCGGTCCCCGGCTCCGTCCCCGGTTCCTGGCTCCTGCCCCGGCCCCGGTCTCGGCCCTGGCCCCTGTCCTCGGCCCCTATCCCGGCCCCGGTCCCCGGTTCTCGGCCCCAGCCCGATCTCGATCCCGGGCCTAGTCCCCGATCTCGTCCCGGCCCCTGTCCCCCCAGTCTCGGGCCCGGCCCAGGCCACGGTCTCGGTCTCGGCCCCGGCCACGGTCTTTGTCCCCGGCCCCAGGCCATGGTCCCGGTCCCAGCCCCGGTCTCCGCCGGTCCCGGTCCTCGGTCCCGGCTCCGGCACGATCTTGGTTCCCAGCCTTGGGTCCCAGCCCAGGCACGAATCCCCGATCTCCGGCCCCGGGTCCTAGCCCTGTCCCGACCCCGATCCCGATCCCAACCTCGGTCCCGGATCGGCCTCAGCCCCGTTTTCAAAGAAAGTGAGAGACTCAAATTTGGGGAAGTGTTTTCACTTTTTTATTTTGGGGAATTCACTTTTCTATTTTAATGAATAAAATCTTTGTTGACTAGAAAGTATTTTCCGTTGACCAAGTCATTTTCCGCGAACCAAACAGATGAAAGTCCAAAAAACACTTTCCCTGAAAATACTTTCCCCAAAACAAACGCACCCTAGACGACATTCTAATGCACATGAAGGTCGTGTTTGGGTACCAAACAAAGTATCTTTGGGTACCGAAAGTTAGGTGGAGTTGTTACTTCCTTGGCAGCAGCATATGGTACGGTGGGTACAAAATTTCTGCCTGATCTTTTGAAGCCCTTGCCATTTCTGATCCATTCTCAAGAAAGCACCAAGTGATGAAATTCGATTCCTTCACTGGCAGCACAGTGTCCAGGACCGTCTTTCGCTTCTGCCAATAGAGACCGCAACGAACTGTTCTTCCTACGGTCTCTTCAGAACTCTGGTCAGGAAGTTCATTGTTTTCGAATGTCAGTCAGGGAACACCCTGAGAACCCAGAAGTTTGTTCTGTGGAGGTAACAAAATGGAACTGTCGAAACTGTGGTTGTAGAGAGAGAATTCACCTGAGAATCCAGCTGATGAACTTGAGTGCCAAAAAATGGAGGCCACTTGCACTAGCCCCTCGTAAGAAAAGAGAGCTCGACAAGAATTGGAATGCTACTATAAGCTATCGAGTATAACTTGCTGTCTCGGCCGGCCCCTTTCGAGTGTAACTTGCTGTCTCGGCATATAGTCGTCGTACTTTTTTTTATCGTTGATGTCAATCTCCAGCTTCTTTATCTTCTTTTCAAGGTTGAACACGATAGTATACAGAAAGACACCTCTAGCCGGAAGACAACTCGAACAAATAAGAGAAGTATCTTTAATTGATTCGCAAGCTTAATTTAAGACCGAAGTTTGTGGCATCCATATATAGGCATCAGGCATCCTTCTTGTTGTGCTGTCCTGGAAGCAGGGCTGTGTCCCCAGAACAGGTAGACTACAGATAGCCATTACCGAGGGCCATTTTCTTTCCCATAAATGTCCTAAGGGCCATTCAGACATCCTTGCACTCTATTTGGTTCTTTTTTCCTTAAACTACGCGAGTTTCATAGTTTGATTTGGTTCGTTCAGGTATATTTCCAATCTTATCCTACAAATTTGATGGATGGTTGCAGTTTTTACCTCATCTGAAAAGCAATGTTTCCATGGACTTTCTGGTTTACTCTTCTGACGGGAACCAAATGAACAGCGAGTGGCATATCCTGAGGGAGACAAGTTCCATCGTATCATACAAGCTTGGGAACAATCATTGACTTACAGAATAGAAACCCATTTCTCTGATGGCGATCTCGCTATTAGGTTGAATTGTGGGCAGAGCATATAAGATCAGAATCGAAAATGGAGACTACAATTTGGCCTATCAGAACACTTTTTCACCTTAGATGTCCTGGAACCTCAACCGTGTGGATAGAGTTGCTAGAGGAAAAGCAGTTGCATAATGTACTAACCAAAGCAGCGAATTACCTACATGGCAAGTATACTGATAACACGATCTTCTTTACCGTTCATTCTGTGCCCCAATTTGTGTCGGTCCTTTGGCATTGTTGAGTAGGATGCCTGCTAATAGTCCTTGCCTGTAACTTAACATAATTTCCAGGCAGCAACACTGATCATGACTAAAAAAAAAATTGCTATTGCCAGGTTTCAGCAAGGTTTGCTCCGAAGACAGAGTCGAACTCACCGTCCAGTAAAACAAACTACTCAATGGTAACAAAAATGAAGCCATACATCTTTTTTCTTTTTCTTTTTTTGGAGCAGCTAGTCACTTTTCGAGGAAAGAATGCTACATCTTGAGTGTTGCCTTAACTTATGATTTGATATTGGCAAACACCTTCTTCAAGAAAAGAGAGTCACATCTAATCATTTTTCGCAGCGGTCAAAGTTGTAGCCAGAATGATTTCTTCCTTACAAGAAGAGGGGATAGAGTCTCGTATATAGATTGTAAAGTATACCCTAGTAAATGTGTAACTACACAATATAAGTTGATTGTTTTAGAGATTCGATATAACAAAGTACAGAAAATGAAGAGAAGTGCCGAGCATTCCAGAGTCAGATGGCGGAAGTTACATGAGGAGAAATAAATAGAATTCAAAGAAAGAATGCTACAGGAAGGATCGTGGCGACTGGAGGGTGAAGTAAATATGATGTGGAAGAAGATATCTAACTGCATTCAGAGAGTGGCAAAAGGGGTGCTAGGGAAAAGTAGAGGGAATGGACATCAAGCAAAGAAAACTTGGTGGTGGAATGAAGAGGTGCAGGAGGCAATTAAGCAGAAGAATGAGTGTTTCAGATGTCTACATAAATGTCCTAATGAAGAGAATTTGCAAAAGTTTAGATTGACGAGAAGAAGTGCCAAGAAAGCGGTGCGAGAGGCTAGAGGCAAGGTTTTCACCGATATGTACGAAAAATTTGGGAACAAAGAAGGAGAAAAATGTATCTATGCAAGGGACAAGAAAAGTAAAGATTTGACACAGGTTAGATGTATCAATGATGAAAGAGATGAAGAAGTTAAGGACAGGTGGATGAGTTATTTTAACAAACTTTTTAATGGGGAGAGCGATAGAAGTGAGGTGGATTTGGAAGATGCTTCTGATGATTTAGCATAGAGTTAAAGCACGGGAAGTTAGGGAGGCATTAAAAAAGATGAAGACTAATAAAGCCTTTGGACCCGATGGTGTTCCTATTGAAGTGTGGAGATGCTTAGGGATGTAGCAATAAGTTGGTTGACTAGCCTTTTTAATAAGATCCTTCAAAATAATAAGATGCATGATGAATGGAGGGAGAGTACACTTGTGCTTATCTATAAGAACAAGGTGGATATCCAGAATTGCTCCAACTATAGAGGCATTAAGCTTATGGGCCATATAATGAAATTGTGGAAGAAAGCTATTGAGCATCGTTTTAGAATAGAGACCAATATTTTTGTCAATCAATTTGGATTTATGCTAGGAAGATCTACCACGGAGGCTATTTTCTTGATACGACAATTGATGGAGAGATATCGAGAACGAAAGAAGGACCTTCATATGGTGTTTATTAATCTCGAGAAGGCATATGATAGGGCTCCAAGAAAGATTATGTAGTGAGTCCTTGAGAAGAAAAAAGTACCTTCAAAGTATGTAGAGACAATCAAGGATATATATGACAGTGTTACTACATGTGTGAAGGCTTGTAATGGCACATCAAGTTATTTTTCAATCACAGTAGGCTTACACCAAGGTTCTGCTTTGAGTCCTTATCCTTTTGCTCTAGTTATGAATGAGCTAACAAAAGATATTCAAGATGAGGTGTCGTGGTATATGCTATTTGCAAACGATATTGTGCTTATTGATGAGACTAGGGTTGGGGTTAACGCTAAATTAGAATTATGAAGAAACACGTTAGAATCTAAAGGATTTACGTTGAGTTGAAGTAAAACGGAATACTTGAAGTGTGAGTTCGACACGGCAGGAAGAGATGATCAAGAAGCCGTAAATATGCTCGGACAGGAGGTATCCAAGAAAGATCTTTTAGATATTTGGGATCAATATTGCAAAAGGAGGGAGAGATTGATGAGGATGTAAGTCATAGAATCAGAGCAGGTTGGATGAAATGGCGCAACGCATCAGGATTTTTGTGTGATCGCAAAATTCATCTTAAGTTAAAAGGAAAATTTTATAGAACAGCAGTAAGACCTACCATGCTATACGAAGCTGAATGTTGGCCAGCACAGAGGAAACATGAGCATAAAATGGAAGTAGCGGAGATGAGGATGTTAAGGTGGATGTATGGTCATACAATGATGAATAAGATAAGGAATGAAGATATTCGACAAAAAGTTAGAGTAGAGCCGGTGGCAGAAAAGATGAAAGAACATAGATTGAGATGGCTTGGACATATTTTTCGAAGGCCCCTAAATGCCCCGTTAAGAACAGAAGTTTGTTATAGAGAACATACCACGAAAAAAGAAAGAGGTCGGCCAAAACTTATTTGGGGAAAGTAGTAAAACAAGATTTAAGGGAGTGAGAAATAAATTGGCGTACGATTTATCTTAGGACGGAATGGAAGAAAGTTATTAATATTGCGGAAGGGTAGTTAGTGTGTGTGTGTGTGTGTGTGTGTGTGTGTGTGTGTGTGTGTGTGTGTGTGTGTGTGTGTGTGTGTGTGTGTGTGTGTGTGTGTATCTTTGTTTATTTATTTTTACATATTTTTCTATATTCTCTCGATTGATTTTGCTTTATTTTTATGAATCTTTGAGGTTTATCGACCGCTAACCCTAACTAATTTGGGATAAATGTGTTGTTGATGTTGATGTTGAAGCAGCTAGTCATTACCTTTGGTGTATTCTCTCTCCCGACGTGTTCAAGCAAAAGAATTTCCAAAGATCTGGCGTGGGATTCTGGAAGCGGTTTGGCATTAAGGCAAGTCAGCAGCCTTGCTCTAGTCCTAAGCCTAGTTGGGGAATCGCCAAAATGCATTGCACTCTCGCGCTTTCATTGTCTACCTCCCCCACAGGAATGCACATGAACGCGAGTAAAGGCGCGACTCACGAGGCCTCTTCGGAATAGCTAGGCGGACTCAAACGTTGAATGATCAATGAGACCAGCAATCTACATCTAATAGAGAAGCCAGAGGGCATCTAGAAATGCTGAGAGTACTTCACCAGACAACATATCACCAGGTTAAAGGTAGAAGGAGAAGGATGGTATTGGTGGGAGACATATTGATCCCTTTGAGTGATTCGTTTGTGATTGAGAAACTGCACTGTTATGATGTTTAGGACTTTACGGAAATGACTAGAGGACACAAAATGAAGCACTCCTCCATTCCGTTGTCTATGTTGTAAAATATCGCGCTGCAAGTATATAACAGAGAGAACAGAGAGCAAGTAGAGAAAGCCAGAGGAGAAATCTCTTTATTTCAACTTATCTAATTTGACCAAAAACAGCTCTTATCTATAGGAGAATAAGGATGCACTTATCATTAATACTAATGTATTGAATTAATACATACATTGGATATGGAGATGAACTTAAAAATGTACCATAAAAGGTACATTAGATATGATGAATATAATGAATATCCATTCATGTATTTCATAACACTCCCCCTTGAATATTCATATTGTTCATCATATTATGAATGTGCATAGAATGATACTGCCTCATTAAAAACCTTAAGCCGAAAAAACTCAGTGGGACAAAAAACCGGACATAAGCGAAAAAGAGTGCAGTGCATAGTTCATAATATCTCCCCCTCAATTAAACCATATAGCCACTGCTGGGGCTAGTCAATCTTGCATCTTGTGAACTAGCCACATACCAATGCCATATACTAATTTTTGAAAAATTGACGTTGGCAATAATTTGGTAAAAAGATCTGCAAGATTATTTATAGATTGAATCTGTTTAACATCAACTTGTCGACTTTCTTGGAGTTCTTGAGTATAGAAAAATTTCGGCGAGATATGCTTGGTCCTATCACCTTTGATATATCCTCCTCTAACTTGTGCAATACAAGCAGCATTATCTTCATAAATTATAGTGGGAAAATTTGCAACCGGTGTTAAACAACAAGAATTATGAATATACGTTATAACGGATTTTAACCAAACACACTCTCTTCCAGCTTCATATAAAGCAATAATCTCAGAGTGGTTAGAAGATGTAGCTACTAGCGATTGCTTAGTAGAACGCCAAGAAATGGCAGTGCCGTTATAACAAAACAAATAACCGGTTTGAGAGCGAGCCTTATGTGGATCAGATTTATATCCAGCATCAGCATATCCAACTAAACCAGATGTAGTGGAATTCTTGGAATAATATAATCCCAAATCTATGATTCCTCGGAGATAACGAAAAATATGTTTAACTCCATTCCAGTGTCTCCGAGTTGGCTCAGAACTAAAACGTGCCAATAAATTTACCGCGAAAGCGATATCTGGTCTCGTACATTGTGCCAAGTACATTAACGCCCCAATTGCATTGAGATATGGTACTTCAGGACCAAGTATGTCTTCATCAGATTCTCTAGGATGAAATGGATCCTTTTGGGGATCTAGAGACCTTACAACCATAGGGCTGCTCAATGGGTGAGACTTGTTCATGTTGAAGTGTTTAAGTAATCTTTCAATGTATGCTAATTGATGGACAATTATTCCATTTGCTTTATGCTCAAGCTCTAGACCAAGACAAAGTTTGGTTTTACCCAAGTCTTTAACTTTAAACTCCTTTTTTAAATACTCAGCAGTTTTAGTTAACTCTTCTGGACTTCCAATTAAATTCATATCGTCGACATAAACTGCTACAATAGCAAATTTGGTTTCTGATTTCTTAATAAACACGCATGGGCAGATAGGATCATTCTTGTACTCTTCCTTAATTAGGTACTCACTTAGGCGTTGGTACCACATGCGACCGGATTGCTTTAACCCATACAAAAATCTTTGCAACTTTATTGAGAATAAGTTGCAGGGGTGCATGCTTCAGGCATTTTAAATCCCTCAGAAATTTTCATATAAATATCAGAGTCTAATGAGCCATATAGATAAGCCGTCACAACGTCCACAAGACGCATTTCCAATCTTTCAGAGACTGCAAGACTAATTAGAAAACGAAATGTAATCATATCCATCACAGGTGAATATGTCTCATCATAATCAATCCCAGGTCGTTGGGAGAATCCTTGAGCAACGAGTCGGGTTTTATATCTCACAACCTCTTTTTTCTCATTTCATTTTCGAACAAATACCCATTTATATCCAACAGGCTTTACATCGTCGGGGATTCGAGTTACAGGTCCAAAAACCTCTCGTTTAGCTAGAGAAGCTAATTCGGCCTTAATTGCTTCTTCTCATTTAAGCCAGTCATGCCTTTGACGGCATTCAATAATAGATTGTGGCTCACAATCATCATCCATAATTTTATGAGCAACTGAGAATACAAAAACATCATCCATGATGATTTCATTCCGATCCCAAATCTCATTACAATATGTAATGGAATTCTCAGTATTCCCGGGGTTGGTGATCATTTCATGGGTTTATACCTCTTCAGGGGCAATAAGCGCTTTGGGAGCAAGCACAATACCAGGCTCTTCTGGAGCGGATTCCTGATTCTTTCCCCTTCGTTTTCGAGGAACAGTGTCTTTTGATCCTATCGGTCTACCACGCTTCAAATGTGGTGGATTTTGATCCATTTTATCCTGTCCTTCGGGAACAACTATTCTAGTTGGAACATTTACAGTTGGAATATGAGACTTCGTTACCTTAGTAGCATCATTAAATGCGTCAGGAAGTCTATTGGCCATAACCTGTAAATGGATTATACGCTGCACATCGTTTTCACATTCAGAAGTTCTTGGGTCTAAATGAAATAAATCTTTCTCATTCCAGGAGATAACCTCAACTGGTTTCTGCTTTGCAGTCATATGTGTCCCAATTGATGGAAACAATGTCTCATCGAAATGACAATCCGCGAATCTAGCAGTAAAAAGAGCCCCAGTAGTTGGTTCCAAGAACCTAATAATGGACGGCGAATCGAACCCAACATAAATGCCCAAACGGCGTTGGGGACCCATTTTAGTTCTTTTTTGTGGTGCTACAGGCACCTGTACTGCACAACCAAAAGTGCGTAAATGTGAAATATCAGGTTCATAACCAAGAACCATCTGAAGGGGAGATTGTAAGAAACTAGCAGTGGGGCGCAATCTAATTAAGGCCGCCGCATGCAAAACTGCATGACCCCATGCTGTATCGTTGAGATTTGTTCTCAATAATAGAGTACGGGCAATGATTTGGATGCGTTTAATCAAGGATTCTGCCAATCCATTTTGAGTATGAACATATGCGACTGGGTGCTCAACCTCAATTCCGTGTGAAGCACAATATGTATCAAAACTCTTTGATGTAAATTCACCAGCATTATCCATCCTTATGCTCTTAATTGGATAATCAGGGAAATGTGCCTGGAGCTTTATAATCTGCGCAAGTAAACGTGCAAATGCGACATTGCGCGTAGATAATAGGCAAACATGGGACCATCTACAGGATGCGTCCACTAGTACCATAAAATATCGAAACGGTCCACTTGGTGGTTGTATTGGTCCACAAATATCACCCTGAATTCTTTGCAAAAATAAAGGGGATTCAAGATTAACCTTTGTTAGAGAAGATTTGATAATGAGTTTTCCTTGTGAACAAGCTTCACAATTATAATCATTGGACAACAAAACCTTTGTATCCTTTAAAGGGTGTCCTCTTGTGTTCTGAATTATTCTACGCATCATTGTAGCGCCAGGGTGATCAAGGCGATCATGCCACAATCCAAACTTATCAGGATTTACCAACCTCCAGGACATGGTGGCATAGGTTTCAATGGCCTTAATCATGACACAATACAAACCCGTAGGAGAAGCTTCTAGCTTCTCATGGATAGTCTTCAGGCCCATCTTATAAGAGATAATGCCGAGAAAATCCTTATTTTGCTCATAAATAGTCTCAATATGATACCCATTTTGACGTACATCTTTAAAGCTAAGTAGATTCCTTTTTGATCTACTGCTTAGAAATGCACTCTCAATATGCAAGATGGTGCCATTTGGCAAAATAATTGTGGCATTCTCGAAACCATCAATAATCTTAACAGGACCTGATATTGTATGGACATGTGCTTTACACAATGTCACACTCGAGAAAAAGTGTCTATTATGAAATATGGAATGTGTTGTTGCACTATCAAGCAAACAAACATCTTCCTTTTTCTCGGTATTTTTCATTTGCATTTATGTTGACAACTTCAGGTGTCAAGTATCATAAAATTTGTATATAAGTTATATGATCAAATAAAATTTCAAAAATAACAAATATAAGGTTCATAAGCATTTCATTACATAACCATATTAGAGAATAATAAAAGAGTAATACATTTAAAGAAAAATAACTAGAAAGAAATTACCATAAAACTCGAAGTCTAAGTTGTCATCCACTAGTCTGATGCCTGATCAAAGCAATCAGAGGTCCTTAAAGAAATCAGAGACATCCAAGGATGCATTTGCTGCTTCAGGAGCAAGAGGAGTCCCACCAACAGAGATATTGTTGGCCTCAACAGTGGTTATTGCAGTATGATTAATTTCAATGGCGTGAGATTCACTACGCTTGCCCGTATTTTTTAAAGATGCATGGTATAGATCAGCAAAGTGCTTTGGCGTACGACAAGTACGTGACCAGTGCCCACCCATGCCACAGCGATGGCAAATACTTTCATTAGTTACCTTCATTGGCTTCTTTTCTTTGTCATGATACGGGCCAAGGTTAGATTTCCTAGGGCGGTTAAAATTCTTGCCACCCCTAACCCTTCGAGGATTATGTCCTTGCCTGCGCTTATAGCTCATAAAATGGCTAGTATTTTTCTCATAGTTGGCATGTGCTTCAGGCAATGCTTTTGAGCCAGCAGGTCTAAGATCATGATTTTTGAGCAGCAGTTCATTTGTTTGCTCAGCAGTCAGGAGCACAGAAATTAATTCAGAGTATGTGGCAAAATGACGCTGCCGATATTGCTGTTGCAATACAATGTTCGAAGCATGGAAGGTGGAGAAAGTTTTCTCTAATAGCTCCGCATCAGTGAGCTTGACACAACATAACTCAAGTCAAGAAATAATATCAAATAAAGTGAAGTTATAGTCAGACACTGATTTAAAATCTTGCAGCCTGAGATGCTGCCAGTCATACTGCGCTTTAGGGAGGATAACAGTCTTGGTATGATCATACATATCCTTCAACCTCATCCACAGGGTCTGAGGGTCTTGAACGGATAAATATTGAGTCTGCAGGCTCTCATGCACATGACGACGAATAAAAATCAGTGCATTTGCTCTATCTTTATCATTTGAGGTTCCATCTTCTGTGATTGCATTAGCGAGACCTTGTCCTTGGAGGTGCATTTCCATGTCAAGGCACCAGGACAGATAATTATTTCAACTCACTTCCAAGATGTGAAATTTGGGCTTTTCAATATTTGCCATAATTCTGTACCAAAATGAATCCTTAAAATAATTAGAAGGATTTCCAAACATCCACCGCCACTTCAGGAGCAGAAGGACACTTTTAGATTTGAAGTTGGTTTCATACCAAAAAGATAATAAAAGATGAAGAATTGATAGAAGAAGATGAAGTATAAGTTGATTAAAGAAAACAAAGAGAACACTTACCTACTTTCTCAGTTGGTAGATCTTCGTGCTGATAACATGTTGTAAAATATCGCGCTGCAAGTATATAACAGAGAGAACAGAGAGCAAGTAGAGAAAGCCAGAGGAGAAATCTCTTTATTTCAACTTATCTAATTTGACCAAAAACTAAGCTCCTATTTATAGGAGAATAAGGATGCACTTATCATTAATACTAATGTATTGAATTAATACATACATTGGATAGGGAGATGAACTTAGAAATGTACCATAAAAGGTACATTAGATAGGATGAATATAATGAATATTCATTCATGTATTTCAAACATTCATGTATTTCATAACAGTCTACTGATTTTTAGTTGTTTTTTATTTTTCTTAGCCATAATATATTGGGTAATCAAGGATGCACACAAAGCCGCCTTGCGCACTTCTGTCGAGTAAGAGATGTTGGAAATATGAGGTATTTTGATGGTGAGTGAATGAGAAATTGTTTCTCAAAGAACACCATTGAGTTGGAAGTGGGAAGTGACAAAGCACTAGTCCCACATAGGAAAGGAAGAATGCCTTGAAGTGCTCTATATATGGATACACTCTCTTTGAGTGGTAACTATTATAGCACAAGCACTATACCTCGCGCGCACGCGCAGGGGGGGTGCAAATCCCGGACCCCGAAGGAAGCCCGACAAGTTGAACTTGGGCGCGAGCGCACGACCTGCGTACGCGAATGCCGGACCGGAAAGTGGGCCTTGCGACAAGCCCATTTTTGCCTTCTGTTTTTCCAACTCAAGCCGTTAATTACCGGTGTGTAAATGGTATTAACTAAGTAACGGCTGCTATAATTCTGTGGTTACAGAATTAATTACATAACGGCAGAATTAATTTGGCCGTTATTATTTATTTCCTCAATGCCTCGCTTAGCCTATAAATAGGTGGCTTCCCGTTCTATTTCATAGATAGAGAGTACATGACGAAAAGAATTGCGAAAATCTCCCTCTTTGGAATTGTCGGCATTTGCATTGTTTTCGATAGTGTTCTCGTGTTGTTCAAGTTCGCCGGAAGCGTTGGAGTGATGTGCTAGCATCTATCGCTACTAAACCGTTGTATCCTGGGAGACAGACGTCCACGAAACCTCAAAGCACGTACTGGAGGGGACGAATCTGTTTTAAGGAAACTGTGTTTAACACAGGCCTCGGTATTCCTTCTAAATTCAATTTATTTATATTGTTAAATTTCCGTTCGGATTTTGTTGCTCAGAAGGAAGGGTCAGAAGGAAGCTCAGAAGGAAGGCTCAGAAGTAGACTCAGAAGGAGGGTCAGAAGGAACTCCATCTGACGAGTCCAGAAGGAACTCCATCTGACGGGTTCAGAAGGACTGCTTCTGACGGGTCCAGAAGGACTGCTTCTGACGGGTCCAGAAGGACTGCATCTGACGGGTGCATCTGAACTGCATCTGACGGGTGCATCTGAGTTGCATCTGACGGGTTCAGAAGGAACTGCATCTGACGGGTTCAGAAGGAACTGCATCTGAGGGGTTCAGAAGGATCTGCATCTGACGGGATCAGATGCAGTTGCATCTGATGAATTTTTGCATCTGATGAATTTTCAATACTGCTTCTGAAGGCTCAAATTAGTATTTTCATATTTGAGGCAGCTTGCTTATATTTATTATTGTCATTCGAATTGTAAGTATCCTCCATACTCTTTAAATAGTTTTGTTATTTATTTAACACTGTTTTCCAACAAGAGACACTGTGATTACATACGCACCAAGAGTTTGACCATTCAATCAATCTCTTTTCATACATAAGCAACATGTGACATCTCTAGATTAGCTCGCTTGAGATATTATCCACTTTCGCGTATCCCATAAGTTATCCATCCTGGTAATGTTTTAGTCTGAGCACGCTTAACTTTGGAGTTTCAAAAGTTATTATTATCATCCCTGACTTAATTTCAATTTTCATATATATTACAATCGCTCTCCTCATGTTCGTTATGCAGTTCGATTCACTCTTACCCATTTCGCCATCTTAAAAACATGACATGAGGCGCTCTTTATCGGAGCTCTCATGCCTGTCAATCAATCCTGCCCTCCTCGGACCGGGTCCTTACACAATAATTCTGGAGAAGAACTAAAATAAGAAAGGAGCAGTCTGAGTAGTCCACGACCAGAATCGTCGATCCACATAGCTGACAGCCTGACAATGGGCTCAAACGAATCCTGCTTTGCAAGTAAAAGGAACGCGATGACGATGAGAAAGACTACATAACGTGTGGGACCTACTTCAATCCACGTGGATCAGACAGGGCTGCAATCTGGTCGGACGTCCGGAGCCTTCCATCCTCTAATCCAACGGACCAGATGTCTCTCGGTCACCGCCACACCTCGTGCCCTGATCTCCTCTCTCTCTCTCTCTCGCTCGCTCGCTCTCTCGCTCTGAACATGGAGCTGACGTCATTTCTTCCCTGAGAATGTGAATACGAGGCGGGTGAAGCCCCTCGCTCGATCGTCAGTTCACTTCGCAGAGCTGCGTTTGCTCTTTTCTTCTTCCATCTTGGGCTAATGTGGATCTGGGGATCGTTTGGCATTCGTGATTTGTGTCGGGCAGCTTTTCTTCGAAACGATGTGATCGGCTGATGCACATCGAATCTTGATTTGCGAATTCTGCGTACGTGATCAATTTAAGCTTTTGGCTGGTGAGTCGTTGTGCTTTGAGACTGACCTTATTGTTGATTTGCTGTGCAGTTTCACAGGTTTAACATGAATTTTGTAGGAATTAGGGGGTTTCATGAAAACTACCGGGTCTTGATTTTTACTATGGCTCCCTAGTATTGTGAATTTTCCTCTTGAATAGGTTTAGGATGCATATTGAACCTCTTCGGTTCTCCAACTGGACCTTAGGTTTTGCATTGCCCTAGCAGTAGTTTTCAGTGCTTCGTTTAACTCTCTGTTTGCTGTTCTTCTTTAATTGCTGTTTCCTGAGCTGGATTGAGCTTGTGCTAATGAATTATATTGCTCATATTCTGGAGGGTCCTAAGAGTAGAAGCTCGAAGGTCGGTTAATTTGTGGAGATTGACTGATCCCAAGTGTCTGGAGTTCTGTTGAAAGATGATAAATGTTCATATATGTTTTTGGAGCTATTAGTCACTGGAGCAAGTTCAATAAGACAGGAAGCTCATGACTTATAACTTACAATGTTGGACACTCCTGCCATATAGGTTTGTCTTTGGGTCAACTTAGATGGATGTTGGAACTCCCGAACGACATCGAGATAGCCAGATAGATCGGTACCCTTTGCTAATGGAACAAGTGGAGAGTAATAGTGATCATCAGCACGTAATTAATGTAGAGAGAAATGGGGACACCCCATTGACCTCATCTCATGATGATCAGCAAAGTAGGGTAGACTCAACAGAGGATGAGGATGAGGATGAACTTTCACCTAGCGTGCCAGCCTTTGCGGATCAAAGAAATGTAAATATATCAAACAGATTGAACTCCACGAATTCCTCTAGCACAAGGAGAGGTGATGATTACCACCAGCATCGTAGAAGTCCATTGAATTCTGGACTATGGATTTCAGTTGAGTTAGTTGTTACCATGGGTCAAATTATAGCATCCATAGTGGTGTTGTCATTGTCAAGACATGAAAATCCAGAGGCTCCACTATTTGCATGGGTTGTAGGTTATGCATCTGGTTGTGTGGCAACGCTGCCCATTCTTTACTGGCGTTATCGTTCTCGCAACCGTGGTCGTGATCAGGAGTTCAATCGATCCCATCAAGGTACTTCTTATAGCAGTCAATCAGAGCCTAGCTCTTATACAGCCATCTCTGTCACACAGTCCACAGATGAGGGCAATCAACATTTTGAAGAATCGGCTCCATGGAATGGCCAAATTGCAGACACACTGAGTTCACGGTAAAGTTCAACTGTTGTTTTATTTCTTATACTGCTCATGGATTGATGATTACTTCTCATCTATTCAAATTGGATTTCATTTTGCACGTCGTGGGATATTGTTGGCATCGTTCGGAACGTCCTTGTCTGTACAATCTATGTTAGATGAAATCAAGAGCTAATTTCTTTTTTGCAGACTTAGTGGACTGGTGGACCATTTCAAGATGGCCTTGGACTGTTTTTTCGCTGTATGGTTTGTTGTCGGCAATGTGTGGATTTTTGGAGGTCACTCTTCACCTTCTGATGCTCCAAAACTGTATAGGTACCAATTTATAGCGACACTGTTCTGTTCTGTCTATACATGTAATTCCTGTGCTTGATCACGTATACGTGTTACGGCCCTTTTGCAGGTTATGTATAGTATTTCTAACTTTTAGCTGTATTGGGTATGCCATGCCTTTCATACTTTGTGCAACAATTTGTTGCTGCCTACCTTGCATAATGTCTGTTCTGGGCATCCGAGAAGACTTTTCGCAGACAAGAGGAGCCACCTCAGAATCCATCAATGCTCTTCCAACCTACAAATTCAAGTTGAAGCAAGAGTTAAATGCTGATGGCGGGGATTTTAACCCAGGAGGAAGTGAAGGTGGGGTCTTGGCTCCAGGGACAGAAAAGGAGCGTTTCTTGTCGGGAGAAGATGCAGTAAGCTTAATACCCACTCACATCCTCCCATTCTAATTCTGGACCTGCTGAATTTTGATCTATAATCTAGGGCTAGCATTTGATTATCAGTCCTTAAAAGAATGCCTCACCTCACATTTGCTTATCTGTTCCTTAACGGTGTGAAATTATCACGATAGCAGCAAGTGGCAAATGCTTACTTTGGCAGCTAGGCATGATAGTTATCTTCAAGCAGACAAAGTGATGTTTTGTCATTGTATTTGTGCAGGTTTGCTGTATTTGCTTGTCTAGATATGCAGATAACGATGAACTAAAAGAGCTACCTTGTCACCATGTCTTCCACGTCGACTGCATTGATAAATGGCTCAAGATCAATGCTTCGTGCCCCCTCTGCAAAAGCGAGATTAGCGAGAGCAGCGGGCTTGCGCAATCTGACAGAGACTGCTAGGATCGAGGACAGTTCTAAGTAGCTCAAGAATTTGCGTAAGGGAGCTGCCTATGAATGTGCCAACTGCCGTGTGTAGCCCATCAAACTCACGATGAAACAAGGCCTTGTATTGACTTGGCACAGGTAGCTGGAGGTCATCTTTGCAAAGAGGTTCTCTCGCCACGCGTAAGGTGATTCGCCGTTGCTACACTATTGAGAAGTGAATTCCTTGCTGGGGGGAGATCCCACTTTCTCAGGACATGTCAATGTGAGGGCGGAGTTGAATGCTCGACCCATTTGCTGGCTGTTCCGTATCACCGGGAGGGTACTGCAATGGCAATGGAATCTTTGTGCACAGATCGACGTATCTCAGGATAATGGTAATGATGTATGTAACTTTTTCGAGAACACGGCGCATGGTATATTGAATCACGTAGATCGCGATAAGCTGCGACTATCCATCGTATCGTGTGATTCTATTTCAGCACCCTAGAGCGGGCATATGCTTTATGATAGATGGAGGAGCTCAGTATTATTGCTGTTACGGTTACCCGATGCTGGTCAAGAAAGAAACAGCAGGCTGCAGTGTTCAATCAAACTTCTCGCAATATGCTAAAAAATTGCTGAGTGTCGTAGAAAACACTCAAAAGAGAGTGGAATAGAGTTTTTTTTTTTTTTCTTGACGTGTTGCCACTGTCGAGGTCGATGGCTCTGGTAATAAGTAATAAATAAGGAAGTTGTTTCGAGAGTCGAGACATGAAAAATATACCCTGCCTCCACAACCAAATGAACAAATGCGAACAACCTTAAATTTTGAGGAAGGTGATGGACAAAAACTGATAATAGATAGGGCAATAGCGTTTAGGTCTTGGGTTATGTCTTTTAAATGCTCCGCATACAAAAGGTGAGAGGGGGCGTTCCGCAGTTGGGTCGGTTTGGGATTTCATAGAAAAAAAAAAAACAAAATTTGCTCTATTCTTCAATTCGTATGGGGTCGCGCTTTTTTCACATCTAGATCGGCTCTAAACAAAGTGTTGTGGCCAATTTACTTATTGTGGGTCCCACCTTTCAATATCTTATGCATTTTCTTAGTATGCGAATGATGAACATTCAGTCCTTAGCAAAAAAATTTGGATAGAAATAGATTTTCTTTTTTTATTCTTGAACGAGTTTCTGAACAGAAAAATGTGTTTGACAAGGACACGGCATGAAATTTATATGGTGGTCAGCCATCGAGCCTTAGACGGGCCCACAGCCGGCGACCAGCGATCCGCAACAAACGGCCAGTCAGAGGGACACTGGAAAGGAGGAGACCACACATAAAAGAGAGGGAGTGAAAGACGAGAATGATTCTTATTTCCGTTTCTGTCTTAGAAATAGAGAATTAGAAAAATTTCTAGTTCTCATTTCTGTTCCAAATTTATTTTTGGACTAAAAATTTATTTCAGAAATAGAAAAATAAAATTGAATTACGAAACGGATTTCAGTTCTAAAAAACAGGTTTGAATGAAAAGAAAAAGTTTATCATGCGCGCCCTTAGTATCACTTTTTTTTTTGTTCTTTTGCAGGTCCCACTTTCCTTGGTCTTCATCCTTCTCTATTTCTCTCTCCTTTTACTTTCTTTTCTTCTACATTTAAGATGGTTCTTGCGTCATTTTTCATGGTGGGTGCCGGATAAATTTATTATATTCAGAGTGTTGATTAATGTCGAGTAAGGTGGTAATTTTCCTTGTGATGTGTTCGGGCTATGAAGTCTGAAGGTGTCTTTTCTTCTTTTTCTTCTTTCACCTCCCTTTATTTTTGTCTGCGAATAGTGGGTATTGATTCATTCATTATTTACTGTGGAATCTGATTAAAGTCGATGCTTGTGAGAATCTTTAGTGAGGCATAGATAAGTTTCTCTCCTCCTCCTTGGGATTCTGTTAGTTGAAGTTTCAAAATTGTGTGGGGGAAGAGTGGAAAGAAGAAAGGGCTCGTTTGATTCAGCATTGCAGATGAGCATTTGGGCTCTAAAGTCCCTTGGCCAAATATAAATACTGTTTGGTTTACTTTTTTGCTCACTTTTGCCAGATGTACTTGCATCTCAAATGCTCTCCAAGTCTTTTGCGAAATGCAACTAATTTTTTTTATTTTAACGTTGTCATCTTCATCGCTGCCGCCACCCACCACACCCCGCCGGCCGCTGCCACCAGTCACTGCCGATCGCCGTCGGTTGCAGCCAGTTTGGTCCCGCCTGTTGCCAATCGGTGGCGACCGACGGCGGCGGCAGAACAGCCACCATCGCCGCTTTTTTTTAAAAAAAAAGTAAAAATACTTTACAGAGTTCATTTTTCACCAAACGGTATGTACATCAATATTTCTTTTCAATGTGTTTTTAAAATACATTTTACCAAACATTACTTGCTTTTTGCAAAAGGCTTTTATCCCAAAGGTATTTGTATTTTCTTAAAGTCCCTTAGCCAAATGCTGAACCAAACAAGCCCAAAATCAAATCTTGTCTGATTCTAAGGAGTTTTGCTTTTCACTAAGTGAAAAAAGGTTTATAATCCCATTAACATCTAACTATTGAACTTATTGAATTCTTTAACCCTGTTTGGATAGAGAATGCATTTGATTTTTTGAATGGATTTTGAGTATTCTTGTCATTTAAAATTTCTCTAAACTATACACATTTTGATGCCATAGTCCAGATCCTCTAACATTGCAAGGGGTGATATTAATCAAATCGGATCATCCAAATCAAAAATGGACAGCCTGATTTGATCCATGTCACCTCTTCAAAATTTTTAAAATTCCCGCCTACATTTTTTCCCCTTTTCAAGAGGTGACATGGATCAAATCAGGCCGTTCATTTTGATTTGGATGGCCCGATTTGATCAATGTCACCCCTAACATTGAATTGGCAATGTTAGGGGATCCATTTACTCATAATATTAGTCTAATTATGGTTCGGACTCAGTAAAGGATGACAGAATTTTTTTTCAACAAAATTTCATTTTTCTTCTCATTTCATAAGGTTAATTGAAAACTTTTACCATTTTGTTTCCTATTCTTGATAAAGTGGAAATCGAGTGGGCAAGCCAAATGCATTCGATATTAGCTGGTAAAGTTCATTGGTGGCGGTTCAAAGTATGATTGGATCCCTCTTCTGGATTATATTGAGTTGGTTTTGAATAGAGAATGCCTTCCATATGTTGCTCAACCACCAATTAGACCAAGAATACATCATTCAACTGAGTTCTGTGCTTTTTTGGCATGCACCATCCTATTATTTCTATCAAAATAAAGTAATGTAATAACTACTCTAGTTTGGTGTAATTATTGACTCTATGGATATAAATTATCGGAAATTCCATCTCTACTACAGAACCGGACATGAGAGTTTCTTCTCATCCGGCTCCTCATAAAAATCTTACTTATACTTAATATTCAATATTAATAAAATGAATTAGTGTGTTATTTCATTTTAAACCGATAACTTGATCATATTCATATCATTTGAAGCAACAGAGCCATCATGGTATTTTTTTTTTTTTAACTGCTTTGAAAGGAAGGGTGGCATTTTCTCTACAAGAGAGAGATGCCGAAAGTGAGATGGAGGAGGAGAGTGGGACTCGCAAAAGAAGAAAACGAGAAAAAAGATACCAAAGGAAAAGCTTAAGATGCTGAAAGGTGAGACTAGCAATAGATGAATAGTCATAATACTTCATAGGGGTGTGTTCTAATCAAATCAGGAGTGAAGAAGTCCGTCCCTTCACATATTTCGTACCACTCATGTTATCATGCGGGTTGTGAACAAAATGGGGAAAAGAGAGCACATATTTCTCATGTTGGCGCGAGAACAACTCAAACGGCATACATTTTTTATTTTATTTTCAGAGTTTCAACCGACTTAAAAGCAAGAGAAATTGCCCAAAGGGCTTAACAGACAATTTCTTTTAAGGTTGTAAAACCAAAACTTAGACGAAAAAATATATTTAACTTTCCACAATCTAGGGAACTTTCCGTACAGAAATTCGATTAAGTTCACCAAAATATATGGCCACTCTTCAACAACAGTACTATCAGGA
Organism: Rhodomyrtus psidioides; assembly: GCA_021437785.1. Taxonomy (NCBI): domain Eukaryota; kingdom Viridiplantae; phylum Streptophyta; class Magnoliopsida; order Myrtales; family Myrtaceae; genus Rhodomyrtus; species Rhodomyrtus psidioides. The sequence continues at coordinate 1,078,979 of JAILYB010000082.1, forward strand.
AACCATTTGTCTCCATGATCCATCTACTTCATCAATGATATGAAAATAACCAAAAGAGAAGATAAATGAGGAGGCTCATATTAGCAACAGGGACCAGACGAGGATAACATAGAGCCGAGGCCCGAATCAGTCACTGGCATACTTCACCCAAAAAGGGGAACTTTCCTTACCTAAAACAGCAAAAAAAAAAAAAAAAGAACAAGAACCAACCCAGAAGATCATGTGTTATTGATGCAAAATCTATCATTTGTAACATCTCTCATTCCAAAATTTTTCACAGAATGCAATGTTTATACAAAGGGAAAACAATGGCTGACATAAACAAGGAAGTACAACATATGTCCAGAAACAGGTTTGCAGAGGCCACTTGTTCTTGATGCCGACGAAGCATCAGTTCTCGAAAATTTATCCTGTCGCTCCTCCTCAGGGATCTCCTATAGATTGTAAATACTAGCAATAAAAAAGGGAAACCCCAGTTTAATGCATTCCCATGGAGCCCGCCACCTTTCTCATTCATGCCCCCCAGACACGCGAGGCTATGAAATCAGACTGGAAATGAAAGTGGAGGAAAGATTATACACAATTAGAAAAAGAAATTCCTAGATGAGAGGGAGAGGGAGGGAGGGCAAAAAAGAGCAGATGTAAATCCCAATCCAATAAAGCGACAGAATGGCCATGAACTGGAAAAGGCCATATGAATGATACTTCCCCAATGGCTGAACGCACTATCTCCAGAGCCGCGGCTTGGTCGCTGTGACCTAATTCTCACACATACTGATGAATGTAGAATTACATTGCCCAAAGTGAGCTTTCAACTCCACTTGTTAGATAGAGAGGTCCTTAAAAGCTTCCAGTTTTCCATTTGGCGCAAGAGAATCCATGCTTATGCCTCCCGCAGGATGGTTGACTCCATTTTCAGGATTACTAGAAATCTTGTTGTATGAGGAATTAGGAACTGCAGAACTGCGACTTCCTTCAAAATATGTGGAGTACAGGAAGTATTCGGCACAACGTACTTTCCATCCTGTTAAAGATGTATTGTGCGAGTGTCAGAGACACCATCTCAAAAGTGAAATCTAGCATTATCCAATCATAATATTTCACTTATGTATTCAGTAAAATGAGCTGCAGAAAGATAATGTGTGTAAGCCAATAAGCAAGTAGGGATAGAAGATCATTATCTCATTGACCGGATTTAACCCTCGCTGCAACCAAATATGTATTGGGCCTCTACCATTTTCAAAGCTATATAAATGGCAAAAACGGCAGCACTCAGTACCCTTTATCTTATTCAGCAATGAAATTTGTGACGAGATCATGATTATGTCCCTTGAAATACAGACAATAGCTCCTTCCCTCCCTCCCTCCCTCCTTTCCTCTCTCTCACACACGCTATCCTAGACTGCTACTACTACAATTATTCCAACAGACATTCCACATTCATAACTTTAATTGGCAACAGTTGACAAGATCAAAACTTACTTGAGGCAGCATCCAGATCAACTACTACTGAGGAGAGTAGCTTGTGAACCGCAATACAGTCCTTGAGTTTCCACTCCCCAACTGTTCCGAGCACTCCATTTCTATCCAGCACTCCATTTCTATCCAACATAACATGGACATGCTCAACAGATTATCAAGGGGATGGCAGCGTAAAATAGACCAAAACAAATGAAATGAAGGAAGGTGGTAGAACTTCATTGTACCAAACTGTACCTTTGCACCAAGTTGTTGCTTGAATCCTCAATTAATGTCACAGCCTTGCCCTTATTGCTTGGTTCCAAAAGATACAGCATTTCAGCAGCAGCTGCTCTGTGCATCAAGGAATCTGCGCGCGCGTGCACCAAAAAAAAAAAGGAAAAGGAGACCAAGCACGCTCAGAACATTTTATAACACGTGTATAAAAATCATCTGGGGTTGATGATACCTTTATGTTTATCAAGGAATGACTCATTTGCCTCTAACAGAGACTTCTCATGCAACTGACTGCAAGATGAACGGTTGTGTGTTAAGACTGTCATATAAAACAAACAAACAAGCAAGAGATAGCAAGTCCGAAACATAGGCTGTGGAGAACCTGATTTCTGGTCGCTCGGCTTCTAATACAGTCCAAATAAGTTTCTCAGAGTCAGTAGCTGGGGCAGCCATGGAACTAACTTCGTGGAAAAACCTTAACTGCAGCATAAGAAGCAGCCATCAGGAACAGTGTTCCTGTAACAAGCCCTCAAAGTCTCTAGGAACTGGGTAAACAATATAGACCACTGCCGAAAAGAGTTGAGGAAAAAACAGCAGCGAGACAGTTTTTTTTTTTTTTTTTTTTTTGGGGGGGGGGGGGGGGGGGGGGGGGGGGGTGTCGGGACAGCGAGACAGATTAACATAGTATGACTCACATAAAAACTTCCAGATAGCCAAAAGATGCAACAAACATATCAAACAGCTCAACCCAAGGAGTTCAGAGGACATGTGAGAATTATGCAATATCTTGAGAGCAAACGAGAGAAACTAACCAGGCACCTATGTGTGTCAGGGCTTTCAGCATCCAACCTGAGTAGCTGCTTCACAGCCTGAATCCATGAAAAGGGAGCAGCACAAGAAGATGCATATATTAAAATGGAGTTTAGCGGAAAATTAAATTACGAGCACCACCACCACATATGTAAGAAAAAGAAAAAGAACATTTACCAGCTCATCGTAAAGTTACTCCGAATGATACGATTTAAGAAGTTTCCAGAGTAAGAGGACTTAAAATCATACTAGAAGTCACTGAACAAAAGAAAAAAGAAAAAGCAAAGTAAACCCAGGCAGAATTACCTGAAAAGCAAGCAAAGTTTTCCGCTTTCTCATATTTACTTCAAACGAAAGAATGTGTGTTTCCAAAGAATTGGGTGAGTTCCTTTGAAGCAGCTTCAGGTACTTTGTGGCCTCTGATAGTGGATCCTCAACCTACCACCACATTCATAAAGAAGGTTCATGGAGTCCAGGCCACAACAGTAACTAACTACTAATAAAAAGAAAGCATTTACAAAGAAAAAATTGGCGCACAAAAACCTGCAATAACTTCTCCCCATGAGGATCAGGATCAACAGGCTTGACAGGCTTTTTCCCAGACTTTGAGACACTAGTACTGCTTGACACTTCAATTTTAACTTCTGCTTCCTACAAAAGATGCAAAAAATCAGAAAACTTAACAGGAAGAGAGCACAGAAGCACTAGAAAGTATCAGTACCTTCTTAGCCCGTGCTTCTGCCTTTCTCTGTTTTTGTCTCAGTTTCTTCTTCTGAGATGGAAGCAATTTCGACATTTCGTCATCTTCTTCAGTGGCTGACTTGGAAGGAGAATCGAACAGCTTAAGATAGCATCTGGACCATAAAAAGCCATTTCAAATGGAAGCCACCTAGCAGTTGATTGGTAATAGCACATATAGAAGACAAACAACAGCTGACAGCAAAGAGATAAAGCCAAATGCAAATGCAAATGCAAATCAACACACTAAATGTATGTGGATACATGCAACTTAACGATTGAAGTTTGATAATAAAAACAATTGAAGCTTGAGTCTCATTAAACGTATCTAGAAACATCATATAGTTTGACACAGGTGTGGCAGAGACCACTTAACACCGTAGTGGGGAACAATAAAAGAAAGAAGGATGCTATACGTTATTATAAAATACTTCCTATCCCTTCAAAAAACAAATTAAAGATCAGCTTACACTTCCCAGTCAATTGAGGTAAAGAATCAGCGGCAAAGTAAAAAAGCGGGATGCCCTGTCTAGGCAACCATGGTTCTTCCACGTTTTCAGCATATCATATAAATCATTTTGGCCAAAAAAATTAACACCTCAAGTATCACATCTGCTGGGAGAGGCCTTCTCGAATGTGGTTCATAAGTAGAAACCTAACCCCCACATGTCACCACTTTAAGTGGCCACATTTGAGAACTCCTTTTGGGGGCTTGTCCCATGTGAAGTAGGTTAGGCCAGATGGTAACAAAGCCATGTTTCAATCCTAAGGCTATGGGTTATGGGTGGATTGTAATGCTCAGAGTAACTGAGACATGCCAGCCAGCATAAATCAGCAACGAGTGAACTGTTCAAAAACTTCGTGGATATACTAGCATGAAGCATCGGTCTTAGGCGGAGAAAGAATACTTAAACCATCAATCTCTATGCAACCAATTCTACAGACTTGGACTGCAAAATCATCTAGTAAGACAAACTGGTGCAATTTCTTATAGCATCAGAAAGCCAAGCACGAGTTGCAACAGAAACCCAAAAAACAAGAAGATCCTCATTCTAGAAGATGCACGAATAGACGTTTCACCTGATAGCTCCAGCAGCTGCTTTATGGAAATATGGATGCGAATGCAAACGGTCTTGAAATTTCAACATTTCCACATATGCACGAAGAGTCATTTTTCTTAAGCAATATGAGTGGAAATCAAACTGGTCTTCTGTGATATCTGCATAGTGCTTCTCAACAGCTAAAAATTGCTTCAATGCTCGTCCAAGATCACCAAGGCGGAAGTAACTTTCACCAGAAGCAAGTTCATACCTCCAAAATATACATCCCTTAGCATCCACAACAAGATATACAGAAAACTGCAAAACCTGTCCTATGTAGTATGAAAACATACCACATGCACTGCATATCATGAAGGTTATTGTGCTGATCACCATCTTTTGTGAACAAGACAGCAGTTTTTTCCGCCAAACTCACCTACAAAAAGGATTTTTTTTTCTTCACCCAACAGACCAATAGCAGATAGAAAGATTACCAGAAAATACCACAGATGATTTAACAACTTAAAACCTGGTCAGCTTGCAGCATACGCTTGACACATTCACTGTTGATGTAGCGATCAGCAAGATCCATGCACCTAGCTTCATCTGCCAAAGCAGCTGCAGCTGCCAAATCGCCAGCATGCTTCAATATTCTACTCTGTAGATTACAGAAAAATGTAAAGAAGTTGAAAATCCAAAAATAACTAAAAACAGTGAAAAGAAAGAAATAAGCCCAGAATGTCGTTTATTGTGCATCATCAATGAAGCATACAGACCTTGACCGAGTACAAATCAATTACAGTGGGTGTATGTTTAATAGCCTCATCAATTTTTGACAGAGCAACATCAAACTGGCCCCTTCTATCATAATGCTGCGCCAACACACAGTCCGTAAGAAATCTCATGGAGGGAAAGAAAATAGGACACAGCAGAGAACCACCTAATGAAACAAGGGAAGCTGACTATAGAGGAGCCCACCTGTGCCAGAAGAAACAAAGTCCACATAAGAGTTGAAGGTGGCTCTTTCTCTTCCCTGCACCCACAATTGTCAGGAACCAAACAGAATACTTAATACAATGACGTAATCAACATCAAAGTCTTATGTATTAATTATGGTTATCGTGCGATATCTTGCAGCATCTGTCAACCGCATCCTAGTCAACCCACCCCCGAAACATTAAGGGATTTCCGGCAGTACAAACCATGAAAGCCCTATTGCATGGCTAGCAGACCAGAAAAACTAGCAAGTGATCCACCGCAAGTGATCCACCACAAATATACGACTCAAGCAAAAATGCAAATGCTTCATCAAGTTATTAATTTAGAAATTGCCCCTTAGGAATAAAAAAGATCCAGAGAAGAAACTAAGATAGTTTCACCATACAAAGGCGCTAATTTGTGGATTTACCACTAAAAGTGTGTTTTCTAGTATTTTCATGTATTCAGCATCTGCAACACAAAAACTTCAATTTACATAATCATACGTTCTAATTGACACAATGAGCCAGTCAGGTGTAATGACCTTCCTGGATATCCCTTGGCGGTTCCAATTGAATGCTCCAACTCAAGAAATAATTGCTCCAAAATGTCTGCCTGCAAGAGAGCACCAACCAAGAAAATAATATCCAAGGACCATAAAAGTTCTCACAGATGCACCTAAAAGAACCACTTCAGTAAAAGGTTGCCAAATTGTCTTGACATTTGATCCTAGTCATAAACTAACCTTTCCAGGGTGGTCATACAATGGGGAGAGATCAGAAAATAATGAAGGAACACCCTGCAAACCAACCAAAAAATTCAAGAAACTGTCACAATTAGTTTAACCATCATTATTCCAGGTAAAAGAATCACATAACCTTAGTTAAGAGAGGCCTTATGTAGTTAATCGCAGCTTCCCGCAACTCGTCACCTTGTAGAAAATCAAGAGGTATCCTCTGAAAGAAATGGAGAACAGACTTACAATGTGATCAACAAAATGTAATTCTGCTTATAATGGATACTGACGGAAAAACAGCATTAAAAAAATGGCTACAATAAATTGGAAATGGTGAAAGTCACATAAATCAAAACCAAAACGTAACCCAGAGAACGAATGAAAGGGAGAATAAAAGAAACAACTAATTTAATCGGTGGAAGAAAAGGAGGAGGGACTGATCTATATCTTTCATAAAAGCACGTAAAGCCAACTGTCAAAAGCTTGTGTGCAATTCTAAACAAATTCCCTTCATAATCTACAGGCTGGTAAACAAAACCAGCAAGATGCTATTGTCATACTAAGAAATCTGTCACTACACCAATCCCACAAGAGGACAGATTAAAAAGTGGAAGACCACCTGCTTCTGAGAAAAGCCAACACTTAAAACCCGGAGAAGACGCATGCTTTGGTTAATACTAACAAATTTTTATACATGAAAAAACAATGTTGTTCAGGAGTGCATACTACATAGATATCGTTTAACAGGAAACCACAACTCAGGACCTCCCTTATCCAACAAAAAAAAAAATCATCTTTTCATTTTGGTTGTGTGATGTAGTATTCCCACGTCATACTTAAATATCAATGATTACGACAACAAAACTTAATTCAAAATTTTAGTCCACCATAAACCATTGACAGACACTACCATTTTCTGCATCAGCTAATGTAAATTTTAGGCATGCAATTTATTCTCTCAAGCTAAGTAGCGTAACAAAGAATCTCCTACTAAACTTTTCTCTCTAACAGGTATTGTTCAGTAAAAAAGCAAACTTTTGCCAAAGATTCAAGAAGTAGATTGCCACGATGTAAGGCGATAAATTTGTCACCCAAAATATGCGGCAATAATGCCGAGAAATCTCACTCCATTGCCAAATATGATGCATCTCAGTAGGAATTACTGGATCTTGAACTTAGTATACTGTTCAGGAAACATAAAGTCACATAATGCTCTCACCTTAACAGCAGAGGACCCAGCAAATTGCTCTGCAAGGGATCCATACAGGGAGATCAACTGAACAATTTCATCAGAAGAGTACTGACCATCTGCTCGATATAAACCAGCACATTTCTGTAGACCCTCATAATAGCTGACAGCCAAAAGAAAGAGTGAAGTTAGCGCTTGAAGTGAAGCATTTGCCTGTATAAATGCAAGTGAATGCACATGGAATTTCATTTCCCGCCAGAGCACATGGAAGTTAAAAGTCTCAAGTCATTGCAGATTACTGATTTTTAGTTTCAGCAACACCTAGTCGACAACAGATGATATGATAGTTCGAATCCGAGACATAAACCAAAACAAGCAAGTACATCAAATGTGAAAATGTAGGACAAAAAGAATTCAGTTCAGATGTAGGGTACCTATCCAGAAGTTTTCGTAACTCCATCATGTACGATGGAATCATCCAAGATTTGACCTTTAAGCTATAAGTTTCAGCTTATTACCGACGAAACTCGACATCATTGTCTATTTTTTTTCTGACAGAAGATTTCTTCCACTTTGCCAAATCCACAGAGAGAACAAAAAAATCACCTGTAATTATCTGGAGTTATCGAAAGCAACAGCCTGTACAATTTAGCAGCTTCCTCAAGGCGACCAAGCTTCACCAAGAGAGAAACTTCTTGCTCTTTATAATCAAGTCCGTCAAGCTAGATGCCCAATCAAAGAGTTAATAAGCAATTTAAGGTCACCAGGCTTAGCTTAGTAAGTAGCAAGCCAATGAATTGAGAAGTTGATGCTTACAATTTTTGCCTCTTTCTTGTACAATTCCTCAGCTGCTCTCTCTAGAAATTCACATTCTTCCATCAAAGAAATCTGCACAACATAGCAGACAAAAAACCAAAAACAAATTTAACAGACTAGGGACAAATGCCAAATCGAGTCACATTCCTGGTATATCTTAGGAATGAAACATGTAATTAGATGCCAGTGAATCAACTCTTGACAGAAGTTGATCATTTGCATACTTAAGCACAAAGTGTAGCTTCACTCCAAATTTACAAAACTGTAACTCAGTTTAAGTGTAGTTAACATCTACAAAAGACTTGGTTAGCAGAGGAAAAGACACAACAGGTACAGATGGAGTTTATGCCAAGCTACTTCACAATTGTCTTCATACTTGCATAGTTAATCACATCCTTAAAAGGATATATTTATGACCAGTGTTACCAAGATCACTACCCCCCCCCCACTTTTTTTTCCAAACAGCAATCTGGTACACCACCATTTTAGGCAATCTCATCATAAGTTAGATAAATCTGGAAGAAGTTATCAGAGAGATGGAACATGTCGACTGATCTTCAGCTGAAGAAGAAGATGAGGAGGAGGAGGAGGAGGAGGAGGAGGAGGAGTCTAGAGATAGATAGCTCTGCTTTTCCAGACTTCAAGCAATGTGCAAAACTTCTAGGTTTGACTTTTTCATCCTTCTTTTATCATCAACAATGAAGAATGGATCATGGGCTCCTCACATTTTAACTTCAGAAGGGCCCAAAGACGTAACTTATCTAAGTCATTGTCTAAAATGCAATGATAAGATGGGGACTAATCTAATTAGAAAGAAAACGTCCAAATAAAAGTAGAGTCTGCATGAACACAGCTCCAACCAATTCATACTTAAGAGCACGTAATTTTAGAAAAGAAACAGTATATATACTATATAAGGTATATGTGCATAACATTAGAGTGATCCCAAGTAGCCCACCCATGTTTTGCGAACCAAGGAAACTAGTGAATCCATGAATTAGAATTTGTACCACATTCCATGACGAACTATGTTCCAGGTAACATGGTGTATGACTAAGGTCTACAGATGGCTCCAGCAACATAAATTCCAATAAATATTGACTTGTATATAGTAATGAGTCAAGAATCAAGACATATCAGAATCAAAAGAAAGGAAAATAAAATGAATTCAAGCGCGTACAGCATGCTTGAAATACCTTGTATAATAGCATTTCCCCATGTTCACACCGCTCATTTTCAGGAGGATAATCATCTTCCAGTGTCCCTTCATATGCTTCCAAAATATCAATTGCCTTTGAGGGGCTAGCAAAACCACACAAAATGTTTGATGCACAATAAGCATAGAGAAAGAAAAAATTATTCCATAATATCGGTGCTCACAGAAACTATTGTAGCGACACCTGACGGCCTGAAACAGCAAAAGAATTTCAATTGCAACTGTAGTTTGGTAATTTTGGTACGTCTACCGCACACATACAGACAGAGTTGCACCTCTCCATTTAATGCAACGACGCTAACACAAAATGTGGGAGATCCAACTAAGATTAAAGTCATAAAGAGCTCAACTGGAATTTATTTTTTTTTTTCATATCATCTACACGAGAAGAGAGGCTCAACCTGATACACTCAGTAAACACACTATATGACTGCTTAATATGTAGAGTCAAGCACATTAAGATGCTCTGCCACCCACAATCACACTCACTGACTCAGCAAGATAGCACGTCCTCATATGCTAATAATCTTTATAAGGTGGAGGAATAAACCTATCAAAAAACCCACAAAGGTGCAAAACAAGAAAAAAGAAAAGAACAGAATCATAAGTACATGACTTAGCAGAAGAAATTAAAAAAAAAAAAAAAGACAAGGGGCTCAACAATCATCAATCCACTAGCTCACGGTAATCTGTGACCATCAATAGCTGTGGAAAGCGTTAAGCTTCTTGATAAAACAAAAGAATCCAGAACAAGCAGTGCATTAGTTCACTGTTCACAACAGATCTTTTCCTACTTCGTAATCTTAAAAGACACGACATCTTAATTACATCGGAGAACACACAAGCTCACTTTTTTCAGCCAATCCACATTAGTACAAATAATATATGAAGCATGCGGATGGAAAGGGAACTTTAGGCCTAACTGACAGGAAACCAATTTACATCTCATAAACAATATAACTATATTTACGCGGTTTTTATTGTATAGAGCTTAGGAGGAAGCATACTTTGAGTTTAAATGTTGAGAAACTGCAAAGCCTATCCAATTCATTCGATGATTGGGTTTCAGAGTCAGTAGCTGCTGCCTGGTTTCGACAAAGCCTGTCAAATCACGCATTTGTGCCTGTAAAATAAAATGGTGATCTCCAATAAGCTGAGACGAAAGAAAAGAGAAGATAAGGTCATACAGTGGAAGGTGATAAAAGCGCCTAATATCTTGAAAATCTAGAAAACCAACTAAAAGGAGGATTGACAAGCAAATAACATGATAATAACAATTTCAAGCATCATAGCTACAAGAAAATAATCGGTATTGGCTTGTAGGAGCTGCTTCTGCTGTCAAAAAATTGCAGCAACTCTAATGGAGCACCTTACATACTTTTAAAAGCAGAAGAAAGTGAAGACTGAAACAATACAGTTCGTTATTGCTTTTCAAGAGACAGTTCAAAGAAGCTTTTGTAGCTTTTGCTGTTCCAATTTTCATATTCAAATGTCTCTGTGATTCAGAATTATCTTTATATGTGTAAAACACTTGAGACAGTTATTTTCACCTTCAACATCAACATCACATTTATCTCAAACTAGTTGAGGTCGGCAGTCGACGAACCCAAACATAAATAAAATAAAAGCAAGACTAATTGAGGGAAAATAAAAAATTATATAAAAATAAATACATGAAAATAAATATATATATATATATAAACATAAAAATTATTTTCACCTTGAAAACATAAAAATTAAGAGATCTCAATACAGCAGTTATCTTGTTAATCACTACGATAGATTGAAGCTAAACACCAACTTTAGTCACATCATCAGCATCGACGCTATTCACTCATGAAGATTTCACAACCAAATACATCTGCCTTCAAAAGAAAAATTTCGACAAGAGTAAATCCTCCGACATTTCAAGGCTTGCCATGCTTATAAAACTAACATATCATCGTTATATTAGTCCATATCTTAAAATTTGCTTGGGGCTGCGATTCCTCAAATCGCCAGCAAATAGCGCGAATTGTACCTAAGTGAGGTTTATATCATTTAATGACAGAAATAGAACACTTAGATATAGATATCAAGTGGACAGGATAATCAAGTACAGTGAAACTAAAGCATCTATATGGATCAATCAAAAACCAATTAGTTGCAAAAAAAAAAAAAAAATTGAATCAGATGGCATGCATTGAAGCAGAACACGTGAGCCCTATAACTCTGTACGTCAAATTCTGTCAAAGGAGATTTGAAATCTCAAGTAATGGCCTCAAGTTTTAACAATAATGCTAGTGCAGTGTCGGAAATACCAAGGCAAAGATTTCACTTACAGTCTGTCCCACATAGTATCAACGCGTGAACATACCTGTAAGAGTGAGAGGTCACGCAATATCTCAATATTATCTGGATCTATTCTCAATGCATTTCGATAGCATTTGATTGCTTCCCTGTACTCTCTGTCTGAACGGTATAGGAGACCATACACGTGCCAACAGACATGGCTCTTCAGGTCATTCTGCATCAACAGGAGATTTCGTAGATAAAAAATAAAATAAAAAGTCATCACCCCCCAAAATACAACATAACACACAAGTTTGAGTGAAAAATCCGAACCTTTAGACCTTGTCGTACAAGTTCATATGCTTCACTCTTACGATCCATGCAGTTTAAGGTTAAACCCTTCATTGATAAGGTTTCTGTTGACAAGAACAAGTACTCAAATCATCAAGGTAGATAGCAACTCAAATTAAGTCAAGATAGAACATTCCGACTGAGTTCCTTGAAGTTCTAAAACAGAGAGTGCAGAAATTTACAACGGGAAGAATTAGAACATTTATGGCTATTGATACATCACTTTTCGATTATGAATCAATTTTCAATTATGAATCACGACTTTTCTTTCCGTTCTTCCCTTTCCTCATCTTCCGCTCAAAGAGTTGCCTTTCAGTCTTTAAAAGTAAACTTAACAAACCACATGGAATTGATATATCCAACAAATAAATGAAACATCCAAGTTTCTACCAAGTTGAAAAGAGTAAAAACCTGCAGGTTAAGGAGAACGAAGGCATATTGACCATCTTTTCAATCTGTTGGCATTACCCGGATGATCTACTAAACTCAAGCTCTATATGACTTCACTCACAATTTCAAAAGCAATAAAATATCTATCAGCATCTCTCACAAAATTAACCACCTACAAATAGTTTCACTTCTTTTCACGTTAGGCAGGTTCATGATCATTTCAATGAGATTTTACCAGGAAGACTCCTCAAGTATTTTACTGAACAGCCTATAGAACTTAAATAATCAATACCACAAAAATCTTTAAACTTATCAAGCTATCAATAGGACAAAAGTCCGCTATGCCACCTTTTAGCCTAATCACTAGCATTCTCCCCCCATTCAGTTTAAACATAAAAACACAATTTGTCAGTGTTTACTGAACATGAACCAAGAGGTTCTAAATTGCACAAACAGAACCATCTCTATACGCAAAAAGCAACGTCTCTGCTCCATTTGCAAGATTCCTATATGACAGCAAGACAGAGAGTATTGCATATCCAAACACCAAATTGTGTAAATTTACCTCCATGTTCTGGAAACTTCTTCAAAATGGAATCTGCTGCCTTCAATCCCTTCTTATACTGTTTAGTTTCATATGATTTCTGCAACACACAAAACATTTTGACTGGTCGCATCAGAGAAGGCGGCATGCGGTTGTACAATCAGAAATTTGCTCGCCTCTAGGGTCTTTCTGATAACACAAGTAAAATAGCACAATCGAGAGTAGAGCCAATATCATAGTGCAGGCAAGATGCATCTGCACCAAACAGTAGATCGCCTAGATAACGAACTTGATATCACTACAATCTAAATCAAACCGATCACTAGTTTAACCAAACATAAGCTTGCTGCATGTAATAAGCACTTCAGAAAACTTGGAAGTGGCAGATTGTTTAACCCAATCAGAAACTACAATATGGCTTTCTAGGTTATGTAACTGTCCATGGAGCAGCGATGACGAGGGATGATACTAGCTAGATTTATGCTTCAAGCATGAAAAGTATAACATTGAATACTCCCACCCAGCAGCATTGCGAATCTTGTCCATCGAAATTTACTTTCCAGTGACAAACTTGTCTTGCCAAATTATGAACCCTCTAAATGCATACAATAAAACAGCAGGCAGACTTTGTCTACAAAAACCCGTCATCCGATCAAGTAAAAAATCCAAAAGATGAAACGAATGACTACTAAAGGATCCTGCTCATCACACGACTTCCTTTTCCAAAATTTCCAGTAAGCAGCAACAGCAACTCATAAGCTTAATCCATCATTCCCATTAGCCAACAACAAAACCAGAGAAGGTATATATGCACAAAGTCCAGCACTTTGCAAGCTGTCAACTTCCTTCACATAAGGGTCCGAGCGAACAAATCGCTCTCCACCGATCGTGCAAACAATCCGAGCGGACGAACAACTTGGCCAGGTTCGTCCGTCGCTACTTAGGAGCACCGAGGGAAACGCAACCAGCTAGAGGAACCTAGGGTTTAAGAACTAGGCAAAGCAACAGCGAGACGCAATTCGCTGTACTTCAAATCATCTCGCGCCGAACAGGTGATTATCCCGGATGAGAACAAAATCGAGGAGAGAGAATCGAAGGCTTACAACGATGAGCTTGAAGAGGTTGGCCTCCTTCTGAGGCAGAGAAGCGCCCATTGTTAGTCGAAGAGAGTAACACAGAGAGAGAGAGACGAGAGAGAGAAGAGGAGAGAGAGAGAGTGGTGGCGTTTATCTGCTGCAACCCTATTGCGAACAAGAAGCGGAAGTATGTGAAGTGCAGCGACAACGAGAGAGCGAGAGCGAGCGAGCTTGGGGTTGAGTCGTGGGAGGGTTTTCGGAGCTCTCTCTCTCTTCAGTCTTCACACGTGCGCGCGTGTGGGAGCAAATGATTTTTTTTTTTAAGCAAATGAATTAACCCGTCCTCTTGTCCCCGAAAAAATTTTGGGATGCAATCCCTCCGTTTCGACGATTTGCAAAATTTTCATCTAACATACGGGTACACAATTTTCAATCAGCAGATGTGTTTAGTCGGTCCTCTTTTTGCTTGATAAGATGTGCTATCGAGGGCGTCTCGTCTCATCTTCATCTCATCTGTTGAGCGAGCTGTTTAAAGTCGCCACATCTGATTTGCCGCCACAACGAGAAAAACATCCGGTGGCATCAAAAACGTCGCGTCGGCTGTATCGAAGGAACGGCATGCGGTCTGACGGCGCTCCACGGTGGTCTTCAAAGTGAAAAAAAAAAAATGGTAGAAAAAATGGGATGGGATGGGAAGGGAAGCTCGTTTGTCTCTAATGGATTTGATTAGGCAAACGCACGCAACCATATCCACTGATGGCGCGACACTTTGATACAACTAGATATTTTCTCCATCGTAATTGAGACGTGCCGCTTCTGCACAAATGTTTGACAACAGTGTAACTGTAAATCTACCTTATCTAGCGCGTGAAACCCACCTAATTGGATGGTTGATCGTGCGCGCTTTTTTCAATTTTTACTTTGGAGCAGTAAGTTCCGTTCATACGCAACGAAGACGTCTTTAAACATAGTTGCACCAAAAAGGCTTCGAGCCGTCAAAATTAAAATCCGACTTTTAATTGCACATTATACTTCCCCAGAAAATAAATAACAAACAAACAAACAAATAAAGAATTGCACAAGCACGGTCTTCTTGGATTTATGGATAAATCCGTTAGAAGTCCTAAAGCTTACGACGAAAATGCGATGAATGATGAAGTCCTAAATCTTTTTAACATTAGCTGCATTTTTAGTTAAGTTCCGGTAAAGGAGTAGTCTAACCCACGAATGGTTGAATGATGATGTTGTTTCAAACTAAGGAAAGATGTGTCTATGGGAAAAATTGTCCAAAAGAATTTAAATTAAGTGTCAGCTTTAAACCTTTCAATTGTATCAATTAAGTTTTAAACTTTTTTTTTAGGTTTTATCAGTTAAGCCCATTCTTCGCTGACGTGGACATTAATCGTCCTTCGTGAATTGACCAGCACTGACGTAAATAAATTTCGATACTATTTTATTATTTTTCTTTTTTCTTTTCTACCTCCAGTGGTTGCCCCTTGCCATCCCTCGCAAGGCTCTGCAGAGAGTGACCCTAGCCCGAGGTCGGCAAGGGCGGCCTCACCTAAGGCTGGCGAGGGTCACCTTGCCGGTCGTAGCCTTTGGCCAATCACCCACCATGGCTGAGGCCCAAGCACCTCACGAAGAAAGAAGGGGAAAAAACAAAAAATAAATAGAAATTTTGAAAAAAATATTTAAATATTATTAAACATTATCCATGTCAATGCCGAGTGAACCACGTAGGACGATCGAAGTCCACGTTAGCGATTTCCGATCAAAATTGACCGCATAAACTCGATTGGCAAAACATAAAAAGATTTAAGATTCAATGGGTAAGTTTGGAATTTTTTGGACAATTTTCCCTGTCTTTGGGCTCTTTGCCGTCCAACCCCCACTGGGCCCGTGCTAGTGCCGTGGGGCAAATTCCCAAGACATCCTCATGGGAATTTTCTACAAGGCAAGTCACCTAACATGTCAAACTGACCGTAGTTCAGACCTGCATCGTCCGGATAGATAGGTCATCTTCAATAAGGTTGAAGCTAGCAAATGGAGTTCGAATCGGCAATTAGTCCGATTGAATCCTAATATCACTTATGCTGCATCATGCTGTTTCGGCATGAACAGAGACTTCTTGAACTGAGGACACCTTCAACAGAAATTTACCATTCCGAAAGGAAGGAGACAGATGCAAGCAAACCTAGAATAAAGCGAAACTTGCCGCAAAATACTGATGTAGCTAGCTATTCATTGCAAAATCTACACTATTAAAACAGACCAGATCCAGTTAATACTCAAAATTCTGAAACTTTAGCAGCCATGGTGTTGTATGCGAGTTCTATTTCCTCTTCGGTCATTTCGATGGTCTCGTCACTCTCGTATCCAGCCGCTGCATCAGCAGAGATGGCTTCCTTTTTCCCTTTGGATTTTCGATCATCAGTGCTAGGATTCTTTCGCTTCATTGAAGCATCATATTCCAAATGAGTGTATTCTGCTTCATAAATTTGCTTACAGTCCACAGCCTTTCTGTGGAGATCTGCATTTGAGATCGAAGTAGCAGTATTTTCAGAACCCTCAAGCTTAATCAGCTCCTCCACCACACGAGGTATGATGTTCCACTGTTCACTAATTCGTTGGACATCCTGTATCAAGTCATGTATGCATCATCAAAAGTGAAAGCTCGAATATCCCATTCCAGGACGCATATGTATTTTTTGGATATCAGCCCATGCCAATCACAACAGACAACTCAAAGTTCAAGCTGTTTCACTCACTCCATATAAAAACCATTGTTTTTCCTCTTCATCAAAACACACGGATGCCCCAACCAAAACATATTTAAGATGCAAGTTTGCGCTTAAATTTCATACGGGGCACTCATGCATAGAAATTTACACCAGTTTACATGAGGTTACTACACCTGATTTTGCTCAAGGGCATCAACTGCATCTTGTAAGCAAGTTAATATCCCTTCAGCTGCTATTTTCTTGATCTCATCTGCTGGAGGCTGCGAGATCAAAGCAGATGCTAAACACCAGCACTAAATTTAAATAAAACTGCACAAAACAATTATAACCACTCGATGGAAAGTAAAGCTTTGTCAAATGAATTAACAGGCACCAAGATATGCGGATTCGAGCTCATGGTTTAAGTAATATCTACAATGAAGGATACAAAAATAATGAGATAAAGGAACTGTCAACTATGATACATTTTTTTTCTCCTGCTTCTTAATACTTTCCCAGTACATTCATGGATTCTTTCTTAGTGAAAACCTTGATCCCACCAAAAGCAGATATTTATGATGAATATTGTGATCTCTAGTGCAAATTCAAATCTAATGATAAAAAATGAGTGACAAAACAAAAAACAAGGAAAAGGAGAAAGCTAAACCAATCGAAGATGAGAGTAGTCCACCATTGAGAGAGAGAGGCCATAAAATGTTTCGTCAACAAGTACAGATGTAAGGAGTTTGCCAGTCAAAAGCATATTCCAAGGAACAAGAGGCAAACCCAGAATTGTTTTCCTTTTCCTTTTGGCCAGATCAAAATTTGGTCGATTACACAAAGTTCATCAAACATGACAATCCACCAAACCTAAGGCCACCAACCTTTTCTTCTTGACTTTCCAGCCATGTGGTTGTTCTGTTCAGATCAATAATAGCCCAGCTCTTCACTTTTGAAGGAATCAATAAGTCCTCAATAACATTAGAACGAGCCTTCTGCTCAAGAGAACAACAGAACAATAAGTACTGTAAACAAGTCGATTTAAAGATAACTGCATGAAAATCTAGCATCTTCATACAGTTAAGGAAGCATGCATGAATAGAGATATCAGCAAATAAAAGGTCCAATCAGTGCAGACAAATATCTGAGAATTTCAACATCCTCAAACAATAAGCATTAGTAAACCTTGGAGGATGCAGCAGTTGATTGTCTGGACTGTGATCTTTTCTCAACGTGCTTACAATCACCTCTACTTGGTGAAATCTCTGAACCTGAAAGAAGGCTTTCAGGGCATCAAATTTACAGATGTCATCAAAAGTTTGAGCTAAATCACATTTAATTTGTTTGTCATGCCATTCCAACATAAAGTCCATCATAACATGAACCCCTTATGCAACCATCTATTGTGTTCCCAGCTCCTTGATGCACTTTACATTCTCCATTCATGCAGTATAAATTGCAGAGAGTTAGAGACAGGGTTTTCCTACAAATTGCAGCATCAGATGATGCTCCATGTCCTTCTCATGATAGAATTGAAAACCACCAAATATAGGGCTTTACTATCAACATTCCAGAGAGGAAAAGATCCATGGGCATCATATATAGTCCATTCAATCCCAAAGCTAGCTTTTACCAAGGTAGACTACCTCTGTCAGATTTATCTGAAATACTCCTCCTCCATGGTTTTCCAGCATGCATTAAATAACTTTCGATGTCGACTAGTTTTCTCTGGGTGTAGCACTCCGTTATCCATTCCTAATATACCCAAGCAAATGATCAAACAATGCGGGTTTAAACCAACACTACTCGTAATTACTATGCAAATGGAAGTGATAAAGTAGGGGAAACGTAGGAGAGTATAGTTTGACGAGCTCAAGCAAAATGCAGTCGCTCACTATAAAAGTTATTACTTAAGCCCCTATGTTAAGAAAATAGAGTATGTGAACCCTTCTCAGCTCTAAATCTGTCTCTACAGTGTTTTTACAACTGAAAATAAGAAGGGAGAGAGATGGCGTCCACATATACACACTCAGATGGAAGACAATTATGTTGCCAACTCAGTCAGTCTATCCAGCCCATTGAGCAAGACACGAATACTTTTACAGAATCACGATTTCCCTGTACTGCCAGTCCTCCAGATTCGCCTGCCTAGACAAGCCAGACTAGCCAGGATCAACATGAAAAAACTATATACAACTTGAAAGGATAAGCCCTTGACTAATACTTCACAAATGAGTCTACCTATATTTTCTTATCATCGAATCTGCTGCAAGAGATTAACAGAGTAATGTTACACTCCTATGTTCAGTTGAAGCAAGTCTTTCTTTTGCTTCGAAGGAGAAAAGGTAGCAATTTCACTATTAGGATAGAAAGCACTGACGCAGGGATTTTCATTCATTTGCTCCATCCGAGCTGCCTGAACCACTTTTCTAAAGCCTTTTCCTCAATGGGTAAGCCCCACGACCAGTAATGGAAAAGCCCTTCACTAATCAAACAGTTGGGGCCTTTTTTATTGTTCATCAAGTGATCAAGCAGCACTTTCAGCTTGTACCTATTCCTCCAACATCCTCACTAAGCGAGGGCTACCCAGGGCTGGACAGAGGGAGGTCACTTATGTAAAGTGGCATCAAGGGATGTTAAACAGGCCACCCACTCAGGCAGGTCATCAGAAAATGAAATCAAATACTTCGTGGAATTACTTGACTTGAATGCAAGGAAAGAGCATTTATCAGTGCACAATATCAAAAGCTCCTACAAAAGTCCCTTATAATTAGTGATGTAATTGCCCATAACTAAGAGAATCTTATGATAGCCTACTAGCATATCAACAATAATATGTCCATGAAGTCAGAAAGAAGCATATAACGTAGAAAACACATTGACTATGTTGATCATCTCACTCCATCTTTCTAGAGTAATGACATGTCTAGACCAAAGCAGTTGGTTTAGGTGACACATTCATGTAAAAGAATATACTTCCCATTCAAAATACATGTTTACTACAAGGTCAGTTTAACCAATTAACAAATTGCATCAGGTAGTGACATTGGCACCTTTGCAACAATTGTTCCATTGTTTGCATCGACTTGTCGAAACTTTGGAGTGTTTGGAAAAGCACAAATTAGTAGTGTGCAATCAGAGTTCCAGTCAGGCTGATATTCTGCTCCCATTTCAAGGGCCTGGGATCGCAACGTACTGCGCTCTGGATTGACGAAACCCGATAAGACAAAAACCACGCCCTCCTGTATGAATAATTTGCAACCTGAGCTCACTAGAAGTGCGAGTCGGTAAAGACCTTGCCAAGGATACATTTCATTCTAGAAAAGATTGGTACCAGAAATTTGGAAAATTGCAAGGTGTCCAAGCTCAATGAAGAAGGTTTCCCGCTGCTTTCAGATTTCTTGGCCAGCATACTGCTTGCAAGTTCTCCATCAAGCCCTTTGGCTTGTTCAGGCCTCTCGTTTTCTCCAGTGTCTTCATCTTCGCTAGAACCAGCTGCTTTCTTGCCATTCCTGGAACTCCCTTTGTGTTTGGAAGTCATCCAGGAAGGAAGACTTCGTTTTGCAGTCTTGTCCTCCTCACCACTCGGACTCGTTTTTGACTTGGGCATGTCTAGATAAACCCACCATTAGCAGGATTCTTTCAATCACAGTCTGGACAAAGTATCAACAGAGCCAGGCAACAACCATAATGTGCAGCGAAATTTGAATATCCGGCAAGAGTTGCCGATATCAGCAACATGGAAATGCGACAACTTTGATGCACACTGCACATCGAGGAAACATGGACTAGAACAAGAATTAACATAGCCCCAGCTCTCACTCAGCAACTCTATCAAATGAAACCACAAAACATGTGCAGATTCCTCTCGTGACCGCAACTCTTTTGCGTTCGGCTGATGATAGCAAAAATTGCATCACACCCTATATCAAAGAACAGCTTTTTAAAAAACAAATAGAGGACCGCCCGCTTCTGATACAGTGAAATAGGGCATACCACAGACAACGCATCCACTGAAGCTCTCGGAAAAAATCAATGTGCACACTCTCCGTCTTAAGCTATTAGGGGGCGAGGCGACATCAAGCCAATCAAAAACCAACGGTTCTAAAATCAAGGCAACGGCAGAATCGATGCGATCATCACAACGAGGCGCTGATAAAATTATTCACCAAAAAATACCGAGGCTGTGACCCCTCGGCAGGAGGGGGTTTTGGGGAGGGGAACGAAGTCACCGCGACCGGGGTTTCCCGATTTCATGCGTGAACTCCGAGCTCACGCATCGCTCCACGAACATTTCGAATCAGTTGGGAGCCAAATTCTCGGCAGAACGAAACAAAAAAAACTGCAATAAATTCAGCAAGTAGTTGGGAAAAAAGATCAGAATACCTCTTCGCTTCTCCCGGGAACAAGCGCTGAAATTTCCCCCTCCCTCTTCTAAAGCAGCAGCAGCAGCAAGCAAGATGGTGGTGCGGGGGACATCACTTTTGGGAACAGAAATCGTTTCTCAAGCTGGATGACAAAGCCTTAGCGTCGTGGGCGAAGAACCAGCAGGAGCTAATGGAAGCAATTCCTCCTGCCTCCTCCTCCCCCTGCATGATTCCCTGCTTTTGCTTTTTCTTTTAAGTTTGTGGCTGTGTGTGTATATATATATATATATTCCCTCGAAGTTAGCCGTTTAACCCATAAAATCTTTTCACCAAAAAAACCCATAAATCTTTTTATAAGAAATTTGTGCATTTATATTTTGTTACGAGAACTTCGTTTTTTTTTTTTATACCTAAAACATGTTCTATACCGACTCTCAAATAAAATCTTCAAATCGAACTGAAACCGACAGATTCAAAACCAGCCTATTCGATTTTCGATTTCGATCTCTTCGAACCGAAGATTGCAATATCAATTCTCTGTTCTAGGTGCCCCATCTTGAAATCGATTACCCATAATATAATTATTGTGATAGGTAACTTTTTTCATATTTTTTTTATAGAAATTACAAATATTTCGTGTTTCTAAGGACAATTATAATTTGTTCATTTAATTTTTTTAAGTTGTGATCGATAATCACTGTCAAAATTTAAAATGCTTTTCAAAATTAAGATAAAATAACAAATGACATGCTAAATATTCGCGTTATTATTTATTTCTTTTGGAAGATTTTATATATTTCACACTAAATAGAGTCAAATTATTCTATACATCAACAATACATTTATCTCAAATTAGTTAGGGTCGGCGATCGATGAACCCAAAAATTCATAAAAATAAAGCAAAACAGTCGAGGAAAAAGATAACAATATGTAAAAATAAATAAATATATATATACACACACCACCCCTCCACAATACTAATAGCCTTTTTCCACTCAGTCTTAAGATAAAGCGTACGCCAATCTATTTCTCACTCTCTTAAATCTTGTCTTACTACTTTCCCCCGAGTAAGTTTCGGCCAACCTATTTATTTTTTCGTAATATACTCTCGATAGCAAACTTCTGTTCGTACCGGGGCATTTAGGGGCCTTCGGAGAAAATGTCCAAACCATCTCAATCTATGTTCTCTCATCTTTTGTGCCACCGGTTCTATCCTAACTTTTCGTCGAATATCTTCAGTCCTTATATTATCCATCCGCGTATGACCACACATCCAATATTTTCATTTCCGTTACTCCCATTTTATGTTCATGTTTTCTCTGTGCTGGCCAACATTCAGCTCCGTATAGCATGGCAAGTCTTACTGTTGATCTGTAAAATTTTTGAGGAATTTTGCAATCACACAAAAAATCCGATGCACTGCGCCATTTTATCAAACATGCTCTGATTTTATGATTTACATCATCGTCAATCTCTCCCTCCTTTTGCAATATTGATCCCAAATATCTAAAAGTATCATTCTTGGGTACCTCTTGTCCGAGCATTTTTACGGCTTCTTTTTCCTCTCTTCCTGCTGTGTCGAACTCACACTTTAAGTATTCCGTCTTACTTCGACTGAACGTAAATCATTTAGACTCCAACGTGCTTCTCCATATTTCCAATTTAGCGTTAACCTCAATCTTGATATCGTCAATAAGCTTAATATCGTCTGCAAATAGCATACACCACGGCACCTCATCTAGAATATCTTTTATTAGCCCGTCCATAACTAGAGCAAAAAAATAAGGACTCAAAACAGAACCTTGGTGATAAGTATGTGATTGGAAAATAACTTGATGTGCCATTACAAGCCTTCACACACGTAGTGATATCGCCATACATATCATTGATTGCCTCTACATACTTTGAGTATTTTTTTTCTTTTCAATGACCTACCATATAACATTTCTTGGGACCCTATCATACGCCTTCTCGAGATCAATAAACACCATATGGAGGTCTTTCTTTCTTTCTCGATATCTCTCTATTAATTGTTGTATCAAGAAAATAACCTACACGATAGATCTTCCTAGAATAAATCCAAATTGATTGACAGAAACATTGATCTCTATTATCAAACGTTGCTCGATAACTCTCTCACACAACTTCATTGTACGGCTCATAAGCTTAATGCCTCTATAGTTGGAACAATTATGGATATCCCCTTAATCTTATAGATAGGCACAAGTATACGTCAAATTATTCTATAATAAAATGAAAAAAAATACAAACTCATGGATTGATATGCTTTATTTCCAATTTTTATTGACACTTTGCTTTATTACTTTTAACCCCGTTCCTTTACGTAAGCTTGATTCAGCTGGATGCCAATTTCGATTGTCCTTCGCCGTCAATAACAGGCTTTCGTCCGTGGGATCATAATCCACTTTATTCTCATAGTGAAAACCCAACTAAAATATCAAATACTAAGATCAAAATCGTTTTATAAAATGAATAACATTTGAAATTCGAAATTATTTGGATCTTTGTAGCGCGATCTCATAAATATCTCAGGTCGCACATTTAAACTTGAATTTAATACATTTTCAATTCTCATGGGACAACTGTTGTTTTGTAGAGTAATTTAATGTCTTGAATATTCAAATTTTCACATGTATGTATGGGTGTCAATTTGGCCCGCGCCGGACGGGCCGGCCCGACCGGGCCCGAGTACCAGACCGGGCCCGAAAAGGCTCGAAAATGCAAGAAAATTTTTGGGCCCGAAAATGCAACAAGATTTTTGGGTTGGGCCGGCCCGTCCGGCGCGGGCCAAATTGACACCCCTACATGTATGTGCTTACGCCCTTTTGCTAATTACTCATGTGATATTTTTTTCTCCCCCACCGAAATTTAGTATCGTATAAAATTCAGAATATTACGAACAATAATAAAATGTGAGTTTGGGAATTATCAATATGGCAGTGATGTGAAAGTTTCGAAATTTCGAGTTTGGAAAATAGTGAAAAATACGTTAATCGATAGATTTAGATTAGATGAAAGATTCAAAAATGAAAGTCATTTCAAAAGGACCTTAAATTTACACAACTTTCAGCTTAATCTGGAGTTTGTAATTTCCCAGAGTTTAGGGTGACTTTTCACATTAAAAAAGAGCCAAGAACAATAAGAAATTTACCTTTCTTGAAAGTAAAAAAGAGGAGAATTTAACGGGATCGATGACTTATTCGCTGAATCAAAGACAACCATTTACATTTAACATAGTGAGTATTGACTTCACGATGTTGAGAAACTTTTTTAAATTCAGAGCTTGTTTGAAGCGATTTTTGCTTTTTGATTTTTGATTTTTGCTTTTTTGCCAGAGTTTAGGGTGACTTTTCACATTAAAAAAGAGCCAAGAACAATAAGAAATTTACCTTTCTTGAAAGTAAAAAAGAGGAGAATTTAACGGGATCGATGACTTATTCGCTGAATCAAAGACAACCATTTACATTTAACATAGTGAGTATTGACTTCACGATGTTGAGAAACTTTTTTAAATTCAGAGCTTGTTTGAAGCGATTTTTGCTTTTTGATTTTTGATTTTTGCTTTTTTGCCAGAGTTTAGGGTGACTTTTCACATTAAAAAAGAGCCAAGAACAATAAGAAATTTACCTTTCTTGAAAGTAAAAAAGAGGAGAATTTAACGGGATCGATGACTTATTCGCTGAATCAAAGACAACCATTTACATTTAACATAGTGAGTATTGACTTCACGATGTTGAGAAACTTTTTTAAATTCAGAGCTTGTTTGAAGCGATTTTTGCTTTTTGATTTTTGATTTTTGCTTTTTTGATCTATCTCGTGTCTAACACACTTTTATCTTGGTCCAATCCCAAAAAAAACCTCAAACTTTAGCCTTTTTCCCAAAAATATCCACAACTTTTTTTTGTCTCATAAAAAACCTTCAACTTTTGATTTTGTCCCAAGTCTACCAATCCAATCCCAAAAATACCTCAAACTTTGGCCTTTGTCCCAAAAATATCCATAACTTTTTTTTTTGTCTCTTAAAAAACCTTCAACTTTTGAATTTGTCCCAAATCTACTAGTTCAATCACAAAAAAACCCTCAAAACCCATCTCGTAGAATTCCCGACGTCGACCGTTTAGCTTCTGTCGAAACTCCAAGTGATTCTCAACCGTCGCCCGATGGTGTGGCCTTATCCCGAGACAATAGAAACCCTCGTCATCGGCTCCTTACCCGTTGATAGTCCTCGATGCCAATCGAGCCTTCCACCGAGGACCATCGTGCCGACCTTGCATCTGTGACAACAAGCTACTGCCGACCCTGCATCTGTGACAACAAGTTGCTGCCGACCCTGCCTCTGTGACAAAAAACTACTGCCCCCAATGCTTTCTTGTAATCATCATTTCGGTAAAAATTTGAAGTATAAGAAGAAAATTTGTTAATATCTTGTTCCCACTGAAATTTGTATGTGAATCTTGGGTAACTCAATTATGTCTAGAAATGAATTAGTGCAGCTGCAATGTGTCAAACATTCTTCCTTGAAACAATTGGAAATACATTTTGATCTTTGTCGAACAATCATGGGTTCTGTTCAACTCGGCGCGAAACAGTTTTTTTTTTAATAACTGTGGTAAATTTGGGACAAAATCAAAAGTTTGAGGTTTTTTATGAGGCAAAAAAAGTTGTGGGTATATTTGGGACAAAGACCAAATTTTGAGGTTTTTTTGGGACAAAACCAAAAATTGAAGGTTTTTTATGAGACAAAAAAAAATTATGGATATTTTTGGGACAAACGTCAAAGTTTGAGGTTTTTTTTTGAATTAGGCCCTTTTATCTTACTTTTGTTTTGCCTCTCTACAGAATGTAGAAATCGAACACCGCACTTACGATTAGGGATGATCGGTTCCAGGATGGGTGGTTTAAGGCTGTCAATTTGGCCCACGCCGGACGGGCCGGCCCGGCCCGAAAATTTTCTGCATTTTAGGGCCTTTTCGGGCTGGGTCGACACCAAACTTTTTTTAATACTCGTTTTTTTCTTTTAAATTAAATTTATTTCATATTTTATTTTTATATTTTTTCATTTGATGGTTTGTTAATTAATTTTGAATCAAAAAAATTTAAAAAAAGGAAAGAAAAAAATAATTTCGGCCCGAATCCGGGCCGGCCCGAGCATGGTACTGCTCAGTTCGGGCTGGCTCTGGTCGGGCCGAGACCCGGCCCATTGACACCCCTAGGGTGGTTCCCAACCTAGAATCGGGAACCGCCCGCTAGGGACCGATTCTACCAAACGCGAACCGTGAACCATCCGTTCGTTGTTCCATGGATCCATTCGAGAACCGAACTTCAGTTTTCCGGTTGGAACCCGGTTACAATCCTACGGAGCACCAATATCAATTAAAAAAGTAAAGGGAACCAATCCCAGTTGAAGGAGGAGGGCTCAACTTGGGACTTTGGCAGTGCATTATTGTTGAAGTAAATGCCATTAGATTACTTGTATTATCCACTTTTCCGTTACCCCAAAATGAGAAAAAAAAAAACCAAATAGATCCTGAAGAAAGTGACGAAAGGGAACCAGCTCTTGCTGAAAAGAAATTACGATAGGCAAAAATCTTTATAAAAAAAAAACTGTAATATCAGTAGGAAGGGGAGCAAAAGCAACAATAGAATGGCAATCCAAGAAAACACGAATAAAAAACTTAGAAATATTAAAATTTTGAGGGAGATGGCTTCAATTAAAAGAATATATATTCATATTATATAAAAAGACCGGTTCAATTGGGCTGATTGGATGGTTTCCATCCTAAATTAAGACCCACCGTTCCAGAAAATTGAAACTGGGAAGCGGACTATACCCGCCGGTTACCATACAAAATCAGCCTGCTGGTACTGTCCGGCTCAGTTTGGATGGATCATGATTTTTTTGCTCACCCCTACTTATGATACTAGCGTCTCCACCCTCCAACCTCTTTACGATACCTATGTTAACTTTGTAATTATCAATTTTAGACATTCGTAATTTACATAATATCTAAAAGTTGATTCGTAAATTAACACATCACTTTTTCAGATCTTTTTAAAATTCAAGGGAAAGTTTCAAATAAAAGCCTAAAATTGACCTTATTTCAAATGAGGGCCTGAAGTACCCTCACTGTCTCAAATAAGAGCTTGAAATGAATATTTTTACAAACAAAAGCCTGAAATCCATATCGTTTTTCAAAAGAGGAGCCCGACTCACCAGTTGATATGGGCTTTTCGTGATTTTCTTTTTTCTTTAGTTTTTACACATTTCGTTTTTCAAAAATTTTAAAATACTAAAACTATATTAAAAAAAGGAAAAGAAAGGAGATACAGGTGTGGCCACTATTCCATCGTTGACCCTCGATAACGCACCAACGATCTTGCTGGTCATAGATGTTGCCTCATTGCGACGGCCATAGGTAGGAGGGTAGTCCCCTCCGACCTGTATTTCCTTCCCTTTCTTTTACTTTTACTTTTTTTTTTTAATTTTAATTTAACTAAAAATTAGGTTAACATTATATTTTGACGAATATGCCATTAATCAGCTAGAATATTTGGCCGGCTGAAGGGAATAGGTCAGGCATGGTCATTTCAAATCCTTATTTATGATAAAGAGGTCACTTCGGAAAGTGCTTTTTTGAAAATTTTCTCATATTTAATTAAGAGAAAAATTTAAAAAAGGCCCAAAATCCTCTTATTTTTTCAAATAATGACCCAAATAAACATTATTTCAAATAAATGCATGAAGTGCCCTCAGTTTCTCAAATAAGGACCTGAAGTGGCCATAAAATTTCTAAAAAGGGGCCTGATTTCAAGGGCATTTCAGTCTTCTATTTTATATTTTTTTTATATTATATATTTCCTTTTTCTATTTCTTTAAAATTTAACAAAAAAAAGAAAAAAAAACTAACAAAGGCGAGAGGTTGTGGTTGCCGCCCCAAGGGGCAGCGACGGAAAAGGATGGCGGGGTCGTCGGCGCTGGCCCTCGCCAAAATCTGGAGAGGGCTCGGCCCTCTCCCGAATTAGGGCGGGGGCAGGTAGCCCCCGCCCTGACCAAGGGAGGGGCGGCGACCACTCCCCTAGTCAGGGCGGGGGCCGGCGACCTTCGCTAGGTCGTGGGTGGGGGTCGCTGGCCCTCGCCCAGATCCGGGAGAGGGCCAGACCTTCTCCCAATTTTTGCGTGGGCCAAAGGCCCCCATCGGTCTTCGGTCGTGATCGCAGACCCACCATCGGCGGTGGGCCGGCTGCTACAGGTGGGAGGGCTAGCCCTCCCGCCTGTGGCTTCCTTTTTATTTTATTTTATTTTAAAAAATCAGAAAGAAGGAAAAAAAAGAGAAAAAATAAAAAAAAATAAAATAAGAAATGACGAAAATGCCCTTGGAGCCATGCCATTTTTTGAAACTCTATGACCACTTCAGGTATTTATTTGAAATAAAGTTCACTTGGGATTTTATTTGAAAAAATGAGAGGACTTCGGGTTTTTTTTTTTAAAAAAATTTCCCTTTAAATAATACTTCAATTCTTTGGAAAGAAAATAGGAAATTATTTTCTTTTGACGAGTCGAGGCAAATAATACCCCTTGGGCCTCGCTCCCGCTCTTTCCCCTTCCTTTTCGAAATCACAGAGGCCCCCCCCATTCTCTCTCCTCATCTCTCCAGGAACCTTCCATTCCATCTGCTTCACCCTCCACAACTTCGATCGACGCCCGAATGGCGAGCGAAGCTCCTCGGCGGTCGGAGCCAGCAGATCCGCTCGCGGCGTACTCCGTTCTCTCGCTCTTCCCCCGGACGCTCGGCGTCCTCAAGGAGGCCCCGAAGCCCTACGACCTCGAGCGCGACCTCGACTCGCTCCACGACCACCTCAAATCCATCGTACCGTCTCCTCTCTCCGCCTGCTCTTCCCTCTATTTCCTTTTAATTAGACTCCTGTGCTGTTTTTTTGTTTTCTTGGGTCGGCTCTCTGCCTGTCTTTCGTGTGTTTTTTTCTTTCTTTTGTCGTACCCTTAGGTTACCTGTCTTTTCTCCCGTTCTCGTGGCTCGATAGTCCTGAGAACAGGCCGTTTTACGCGGGCACTGGTGCGAGGTGCGGAGTGAAGACAGAGTGTGAACACAGGGATCGACCCTGATATTATTGGACAGTGTGTCGGCACCGATTGACTCCTCCTGTTTAACCCCGTAATCAATCTACAAGTTAATTTACAAGATACTATGACAAGAGTTCCTGAGTACGTTGACGCTAATTGCGAGCCTTGTGCTTATTGCAGGAGGAAGTCATTCTGGTCAGTAGCATTTGCTACCAATCAACGAGTTATCCTATCTTCTTATTTTACTTTAACATCTTTGTTCTATTATGTTCGGGGGTAAAGTGATTTTGGGATACCTGTTTGGTTGGCAAGGAGATGCAAGGGCAATTTAAGTGCTAAAAAAAGCTTATCGGAGCCTTTTTGTTTTCTAGTGACTGTCCTTCATAATTTTTCTTTGTTCTTTTGGTAGGGTTCTTCATTATTGTACTACTACTTCTGTATTGGAAGTGTTTATCCACGAAATTTCAGGCACTTTTGCTTCTTGTTTGTGCCGTTTTTGTCATATCATGACTCCAACAATTGGGTATTAAGAATTAAATTCTCTGTCCACTTGATAAGTTTTATCCCATTCTGGTACTGGCTGTGAAGCCTTCACTCATTGTCCATCTTTTCAATGTTTTTTAGGACTTCAATGGGAAATCTTGATTTTCTTATTGCACCATTACAGGCCTTGCGAAGTCCCAGAAGACTTTTAGATCAAGCCAAGGCTATTGTCAGCAATAGTTCAGAACTCCTAAACATTAGTATCCCCAGTAAGGCAGCATCAGAAGACAAGATCGGAGTAAATGCAGTGATGGCAAATGAAGTTACTAGAAAAAGAAGGCCTGCTTCGGGGCGTGAGCGACCTCGGTTTTCTCTGAAGCCTGATTCCAGGTAAAACTTGTTCAGAATCCTAAAGGAGTATCAACTTTAGCTTTTGTCTGTCAGCTTCTGTTAAGTCATGTAAATCTTCATTTCACAGCCAGCCCATGGTAACCTTGGAACCAACATTTGATGTCGATATATATGAAGATCCAGATGAATTTTTCCAGGCTTTTGAGATGTTTGAGAGTATGTCTTTTCTCCTGCATTTCTCAAAATCTTCCTTGATTTCATGAATTATGTGGATTAACTCTTTCCTTGGTATTGGTCATAAGATGCCAAGAGCGAAATACACAGACAGACTGGAGTTCCAATGCATCAGAATCAGTACGATACTGTGAGAAATGAACGTCCACGCCGTCCAGAAACCTTGAGGTATGATTTTTGCTTTTTTCTCCTCTTTTATTTGGTTGAGCAGCAAGATAGAGAGGAAGTTTTTTCTTTCGTTTTGTAACATATGAATAGCCAAATTGTCATGCTGACTTGAGAATAGAATATATATCCAGGAAGTCCTTCAAAAATATTTTTGATCAGTCTGTCATATGTTCGCAAGTGACATCTCAAAATGACATTGTCCCTCGACCAGTTTATACAACGCAACCTGAAGCAACTGAGTTGACTGAGGGAACTGAATTAGCTGGTAAGTAGAGGTGGTTGTCAAGTGTTAAATCTCAAGGTGGCTTTTTTTTATTCTTTCCACCACATTCTCAGTACCTGATCTGATAATATCCCCCATGATAGGTTCTCAGATGGCAGAAAACAAGGTCGATGAGCTTTTGGATGATTTATTATCCGGAAATTGTGAAGATTTTGATGGAGATGGTGCGGTCAATCTTTTACAAGAGCGCTTGCAGATTAAACCTGTTAACATCGATAACTTGAGCCTCCCTGACATGCAAGATATCAGGGGGAATGACTTGAATACTTCAGAGAGAGAGACATCACAGCGTAGACAGGCACTTTCTGATATACAGAACATTTTGAAGGGGCTTCACAGTAAATCACCTTCAAAAAGTGGGGATGTTTCTAGAAAAAGCGTACCCTCACCCCAAACAAAGAGTCCCCTTGCCCCATTGATATTGTTGAAGAGGCGTATGTTTAAGGATAACTCCGTTGACCCATTTTCTGCTGCTAATCTTGATGTAGCAGCCACGAGGAATTCTCCCCTCTCTAATTGTTTGGTAATACATTCTGATGACACTGCCATGAGGAAAGACCCTAACACTTCTGGAAAGTCCAAGTCACCAATGGTTGAAGAAGATGCCGGTATAGTAGATAATGTGCATCAATTCAAACACATTACTGGATACTAGTCTAATCTTTCAATTACAGGTCTGCCTCGGTACAATTCCAATGATAACAATGAAAGCTTTAAGTTGGATTTTATGACATTAGAAGAGGACTTACCCCATGCTTCTGCTGATATCAATAGTCGAACGGAGAAGGTGAACCGTCCTCTTTTGTTTGTTCTCAATTTGCGAGTGCTCTAATTTGGTTATTTGGGATAAGTAACCCACAACAATTTGCTGCAGGTAGCAGTCACATCTCCCCACTTTGATGTGGACATGCAGAATTCTGCCATTGGAGACGTGAATGACAATGAACATAATCAAGAGGGTATGTCCCCAGCTTTCTAAAACATGAAACTCTCGTCTGGTAATTGTAGTCAATGAAGACTTTTAGTAGAGATGTGAATGACAACGAACATAATCAAGAGGGTATGTCCCCAGCTTTCTAAAACATGAAACTCTCGTGTGGTAATTGTAGTCAATGAAGACTTCCAGTAGACTGATTTTCTCTTTTGCAGTTTTGAAAAAGCAAACCTCACGCAAGTGTATCAATTTTGACCTAGAATTTTTCATGTACTATGAGACATCTTCTGCCAACAGATCCTTCACACCGTTCTACGAAAGATGATGGAACAGGTGGAACCTTTGCAAATACTGACAGAGCTCCTGAGAAGCAAACTGAGGTAATCCCTTTGCTTTTGTGGTTCTTTTGGGCATCTAGAAACAAGTGCAGAGTGGTGTCTATGGGATGAATGTTAAATTTATAGCATAGAAATGATCGTTGGTTGTTGCCCAATGCTCTCTTAACTTTATGGGTTTGTTGTTTGCTTCTTATGTGCAGTGCAGCATGCGTTGTTACTGAGACAATAATGTATGTCTGTGTGGCAGAATGTGGTTTTGCATTTGGTGGTTCTGTGTACATTGACACCGTCAGGAAATGACTAAGTGGCATCATTAATCAAGAAAAGAATAAATCCAGTAAATTTCATTGAGATGAACTTGTAAATTTTATAGTGAGTTTTCCCTAGATACATATTCAATTACATTTTGGATATATTCTGAGTATATAAATCATGCCAAAAGTGAAATAAAAGCCCATTTCACCTTGTTTTTCTCTTACAATAGAAATTGAACAAAAATAAACGATAATTTCCAATTTATTCTTCGGTAAATGTTATCGAGATGAAGAATGACTCCATTCTGCTTAATAATATTCATAGTTTTATGTATATATTGTAGTGATCTTACTAATGGTTCTGAATATTAATTCTTAGTTTTTTACTTCGGTTCTGTGTATTCCATGACAGATTAGGAGTTCTTGCCATGAAATATAGTTGTGCTGTAACAACATTTATGCTTCTATGAGAGACCTATGATTGACAGAAATGCACAAACAACATTAGTTGCTAAGTGCTAACATACTAGCTGGTCCTTTTTTATTTAAGATGTCGCAGCTCTAAGAATTTAACAATGAATAAAAAATGCGAAGCCTGAGATATTTGACAGCATTGAATGCTATTATGAATCTGTTTTTGGATCTTGCATGTGGTGGTATCTGAATGGTGTTTGAAAGGAAGAATGCTGTACTAGAGATATGATCTTTAGCAGATAATACAACACGTAATGTTACGTGTTAAACTTGGGGCTGGTCCTATTCATTGAAGGCCGGCAGCTAACACTTCTGGGTTACTTGGAACGAAGACACTACAGCTTCTGTCCTTTATGTCTGATATCTTGCGTCAGAAATATGATTTTGTTGTTACGCTTTGATCTGTTCTCCCTCCACCTCCCTTTGTTTCTCTTTAGGTACTCTAAGGTGATACCTTTCTCTAGCCTGTTGTCTCGACTAACTTTTAACTATTTTTTTGGGCAAATACTAGCTTTTAATTGACTTTGCTGGTACTCCCAAGAATTCATTAAATGCCCGCAAAAAATCAAAGGCACGTCCAACCAAGGATCGCCTTAGGAAAGGACTTTCTAGGAGGCAAAGCCTTGCAGGTAGTTTTGCTAGCATTTATATTTGCAGTGAGATTCCGCGTGCATGTTTGTATTGTTATATCTTGATTTTTTCCCCTCTAGCTGCTGGCACATCATGGAATTCTGGAGTAAGGAGAAGCACCAGAATCAGATCAAGACCTTTGGAATATTGGAAGGGTGAAAGATTTTTATATGGTCGTGTGCATGAGAGTAAGGGCCCCTCACATGCTTCTTTGAATTATCTAAGGAAATTGTTCCGCTCAGGAAGGTTGTTTATTATATGCTGCGTCAGAATTCTCTTACTTGGCATCTGAGTGTTTTCTTTTCTTTTCTTTACGCCCCCATTTTATTGCGTCTACTATCAATACTATCAGAGTTGTGTTTTCTATTTCCCCAATTTTTAATATTAGCTACTGAAGACTGATAGGTTTTGAGAAAGATTTTATTAAACAATCTCTACAGAATCAGGTTGAAGCCGAATGTATGTCACGGCATATCGTTGCTTTGCAATGTCTCGCTGTCCGTTAGGTTTATGGCAAGCAACAAAAGGTCACTTATTGTGCTTTAAGACCTGAGCAATATTTTCTTGAACAGTTCTGTATATCCTTATAAAGTTTCCCATTGCATAAATTTATACGAGATACCATATTACTACCTGCAACAAGCTATAGGAAGCTGTTTAAATTTTACCGCTGCCATGAATGGACGTTCTGTTTAAATTTCACAAGAACTAGAAATTCATTTGAGGTGATAAATGTTGGTCATTGTTATAAAACTGTCAGAATTTTGGATTTTCTTCCTTTCATCCCTTCCTTGCAGTATGGAAAACCTAATCCTTGGCCAATCTTGTTGCAGGTTTAGCCACTGTAATTGGCATAAAGTATGTATCTCCAGGAAAGGCTGATGGAAAACCCACTATGAGGGTGAAGTCGTATGTTTCGGATGAATACAAGGAGCTTGTTGAACTAGCATCTCTTCATTGAGATGCCATGTGGTCTTGTACTCTTGTTTGCATCTAGTGAAACTTCTGTCCATGACCGGTTAAGTTCATATTGAACATAATTTGATGTTCAGTAAACTTATCCCTGTGTATAGTTCTGTCTCTTCAAGTTCAACTCCTCTTTTCACATCTTCCCTCATGGCCACGTGTCGACATTATCTCTCAGATTGCAAATGTACCCTAAAGGATTACTGGAAACTCAATAGACAGGTGCCAAATTCTGTAATGGGATTCCTCTACTTCATAGGATTTATAGGGCAGGAGATATAAGGAATCATCTGTTTAGATGGTTGAACGTTGACATGAGCTTCGAAGAAACCAGGAGAGTGATGAACTATGCCGTGTTAGGTCCAGGCATACTACAGTTTAAGTTTGCGTAGTCTGGATGAAGGAAACAATACAAACCGCTCTTCTTTGCCTCAAGAAAAACTCTTTTCCTTCTCCTGGCTATGCTTTGTCGGGACTATCTCAGGTTCAGGCAGCAAAGAAAAATTTCCCCTTTTTTTTAGAAGTACGAGGGAGAATTAACATTTCCGGCTACTTATTTAGTCTTTGATGTTCGACAGTGTCCACTTGAAGGTGTCAAACGGAGATCCTATTCTAACAATTTAAAGTGAACTATTCACCATAACTTGGTCCTAAGGAACAACCCAAAACAGCATGTCCTTTGCTTTGTCTTGAACATAAATCCTCTTTTTCATTATTTTTTTTTTCTTTTCTCTTGCTTTTTCACCAATCTTGCTTTCCTGCCAAGGTCGTTCTCTGATGTATCTGTGCGTATCGTTTTCCTCCTTGAATTCATGTTTCAGCCGGAAGAAGCCCTGGCCATCTCCTCAACCAAGTAGTCCATGTCAAAACACATGAGCAGAACGATTTGTCCTTTTTGAGACATTGAGTTCGGCCGCGTTGGGCCAACATTAGCTGTGTTTGGTGCTTTTTTGTCCCCACCAAATGTTTTTTTGTTTCTTTAAAAGCTAACCCCAACAAACATAACTGAAAAGGCAAGAGTTCCACAGTTGAGAGCTGGGGTGTTCTATCTTAATTGTACAGAGTTCACAGTACATTTGTAGGAAGTTTTTTAGTCTTAATTGTACAGGGTCCAAAGTACATTTGTAGAAGTTTTTTAGTCTCAATTGAATTGTGAGCATATGTAAAGGTCACACCCAGCACAAGCACAAGGCCACAAGCCATGACCAGCAAAATGCAATTCATCCAAGGAATCCGCTAAAGAAGTACACCAGAAGCAAGCATCAGTGAATGTACTTTCTTTTGCTGCTTATCACAGTGAATGGATATGAAAACCATCTGCCATTATGCTAAATGAGTGAATAGACATATTGTTGCACGATGGTTAGTGCTCTCCGAATGAACTGTGTACAATCGAAGGAATGAGAGTAAGACTTTGTTCTCAAGCAACGGAAGAGAACCTCTGTTAACTCCAGGTACATGTGCAGTTTTAGGTACATCCGCTCCGCTTTTCTCCTTCCTCTCATCCCCATCTGCCCCCTCACTGATGGGTTCTCAAGCAAAAACTGGAGGTTAATGGCAAGAGCTTTAGCTCCTCATTTTCCGGGAGGGTGAAGAAGTCCCGTTTCATTATGCTCGACGATCTCCTTCGTGCCCCCTGCATCAGTTCCGAGCAGCTGCAACATTCCAACTACGTGATGGCAAAAAGTTGTACCCATTTTGATCTCTCAGACGGATGCAGAGTGGATATACGAGTGGCACAGGGTGCATTTCTAGGGAGTGACACAGGACCTACTAAAAGTTGGAAATACGGTTAAAGAGAGAAGCTGTCCATGGATCAGAATCGTCCCATCAATATTGACAGGGAAGGGATCTAGAGATGCTATGCTTATGCAGACAGACAAACGAAATAGAAACCTAGAAAAAGAGAACTAATCTCCAACTCAGAAACAAGAAACACTAAAGAACTCGTGGAAAAGAAACGATCACTGACACGATGTTCAACGAATATCCTGGACTGGGAAAGTTGTTCTTACCGGAAGACCAAATGCCATTGCTTCTAGTGTTACTCTCCCAAATGTTTCTCCTAGCCCCTGCCGGCCATTCAAAAAGTCACAATATCAGCCATTGACCAGAAACAGAGAAAAGGAGATGAGATCCCCAAATATAGAGATCCAAAATTGTTTGGTTTATCGGTTCCGACCGGCATATTCTTCTCTATTTGATTGCTTTTCTACATTGCACTACAGAACCGCGAGATTCAGGTTTAACTCAGAGTGATAACCACGACTGAGTGCAATCATAGAGCTGCAAATGTATGGAAAGATTAGAAGGATACGCTAGTCACACTGCCATGTTTTCGACTAGAAGCAAGCGATGAGTGAAAAACCCAAACGCCTTGTATGGTTATTCATGTGAGAATTTGTGGGACCATTGTTAACTGTTCTAAAAGTTTAAGCCATTGGATGAAGGTGTGGTTTTTTGGTAAAAATGAAGGTGTGGTTTTTAATATTTAGTTATTCCAACAATTCAAGTACTCAAAAGTCAAGCAGAATATGAATATGCAGCAATATGCAGGATTGACTGGCCTTAATGTCGAAAATTGTCCAGAAGGAATTTGAAAGTTTCTCCCTCTCTGTTCACCTGAACAAATAGAGGTACCTCTGAAGGTTCCTTACCTGGGAGTTCATGACGTAAGCATCAGCAGCTGAGTAAAGCGGAGCAACATGTGTAGTTGCTGGAGTCCATAGCACTGACTTTGAGAAGGTTGAATGCAGGGATAAGAATCTCAACATTTCTTCGAGATAAGGCAGTTTATTGCTTTTGGATCCCACTACACCTATAAGTATCTTCAATGCGTTGCCAGTCATTCTTTCGGTCTGGGATGGTACCTTTCTCCTTAAATGGCGACCGCTCTCAAAAGACGCAGCAATCTTGTCAGTAAGTACAATCGATAAACCAGACAATCTCGAGTTTTTCCTCTCTCTGTTTGGTAGGATCTGAGGGGATAGATTGTTCATTTGTCAATCCTAATGACCTTGAGTGATGCCTAGTAACCAAATTAACATGCCCTCCTCGAAGTCTAATTGATTCTTGCGAGGAATGATTTTTCAAGACCAGACGTGCCGATTCAAGAAGCAAGAGCTTCCCTTTTCCCGGATTTATGCTTCTCAAAGTTATCACAAGCATGTCTTCATCTGTCAGCCCCATCTCCTTTCTAACGAAACTTCTCAGCTTCTGCCTTCACTCCATCATCCTTTTGGCGGTGAAGGATGGTGTATTTAGAGAACGGGCAAATCCCAGCTACAATAGCTAGGTCATCGTTCACCGATAATGGTACTATTGCTGGTGCTGAACTCAGTTTAATGTTCTCTTCTTCACACCAGGCTAGCCATTGTCTAGACTGTGACTTGGAAAGAAATACCAAAACTTCCGCTCTGTTTAGCACCATTCTAGACCGATCAAAGTATTTGCGTCTATTTTCCATGATCCACCAAACAATCTGACTCGAACTAGCAGGGTATAGATCGTTATGTTGTTCTGAAAGTAAATTCACCATAGAACTTACGCTTGTCTAAGGAGGAAACATGGTAAATGATAAACGTTCAAAGATGTGCTGTATAAGATTATGCCTCGGCTCCATTTTAAGCTGTGCCTAGATATTGAAATGCTTAAGATTGAATCAAGTGAACATATTGAAAGCAAAAGAAAGAAAGAAAGAAAATAGAAGTATAGTCAACCATGAATTTTTTTTTCATTTTCGATTGGCTATTTATTGCTAAGAACTGCTTACCAATCCATGAGGCGCATACTGCCGATCCCGCAATGACAAGATCTGCCTGCAGGCGGCTTTGAAGCTGAGTTCTGCCCTGATCCGTCTCTGAGCGTGTTCACGCATCAAGCTGCCCTTCTTGCTTAGGATCACTACCGACACAGTCGCCTGGCAGCTCAAGAGTTCAGTTGCCAGCTCCGTCATGGACAGTGGAGCTCCCGTCATTGAGAGCACATGAATTATCAACACGAATTTCCTCGACCTCACGGCCCGTCCGAAATCCCCCTTTGAGTCGCAGGTTCCTGATGGTTTCTTCCCGATGCTGCCAAGCAGTTTATCCTCTATTGCACTGAATGGACCGACAACCAAGCCATATGAGGCATTCTTCACAAGAACCATCTCCTTTTCCTCTAAGTTATGGCTTTTCATTGCCGCCATGGCCTTCCTTTTCCTGCCCACTCTCCCACGTGAATGTCGGACACTTCTCATGTTCTTCTTCCTTAACAAGTACGGCGATCTACCATCCGCTCTCTGCCTGTTGGCAGTTCTCTCCTGTTTAGCTGCCAAGAAGTTCTTAATATTTTCTCCATTTTCATAGTGGCTTGGTTTATAAACAGAACCCATGACATCATCCTTCTTGCCACCATGAGCCCACCTGGGTTGCGCATAGAGCCGTAGGCAACCAATAATACAGCAACCTTTGGCTTCGGGACCACTCGAGACCTCCTATGCCGGTTCTAGTATCTCTTCTAGGATGTCGACTGGAATGCAGTCCCTGGGACATCGGAGCATTGACAGGCGTCGCAACTCCTGATAAGGTGGAGGAAGTATGAACATGATTGCTAGACTGCATCAAGGACGGCTGTCCGACTAATTGCACGTATAACCCCACTCCGTTCATATCCTGCCGGGTTGCTTCTAACTCTTCCATCTTCTAATCATGCTTCCGTGCCACATAGTTACTGGAATCGACACTGCAACGAGGCATGTTGCAGGATGGATACATAAGAGTTGACTATTTGAAGAATCCTGCAAGAAGAAAATGAGCTATGCAGCCAAAAGGGTAGAAAGAAAACTGCAGAACTAGCAGATGACCCGTTAAGCCCGACAACTTGGCCTTGAGTTTTTTAAGAAAGAAGATGGTGAGGGGAGAGCGAGAAGATGCGATTGGTAATGACAAATCGATAACTTGGTTTTCTTTTTCTGTTTTTCACTTTTGAATAATATTTAAGGTAAGGAATAAGGATATGCCACATTTCTATATT
This sequence comes from Rhodomyrtus psidioides, assembly GCA_021437785.1. Classification (NCBI taxonomy): domain Eukaryota; kingdom Viridiplantae; phylum Streptophyta; class Magnoliopsida; order Myrtales; family Myrtaceae; genus Rhodomyrtus; species Rhodomyrtus psidioides. Next base: position 1,118,148 of record JAILYB010000082.1, read on the forward strand.
TAGTATTTAGATGGACTTACGGATCATTTATCAAACGAGGGATTGTTGGTAGAGGGAATGGAAAATTTAGGCACGGTCAATCCGATCCTTACCAATCTGCTCTCATGCGATTAAGAGAAAAGTTCTGGTACTGATTTTACATGCAGGAATATTGTAGTATTTTCTTAGAATTTTTTGGCCGGAGGAATTTTTTTTTTTTCCAGAAGTTCATGCAAAAATTAGAGGTGAGTATGGTTTCAAGGTAGAACCCGAGACTTGAAACTGAACTTGTGGAGAACCGATGCGGTTCTAGATTTCAGGGTAGGTGGGAGTAGGTTACATGTTGTAAAAATTGGGGAACTTGTTCAACGGGTAGGTTCTGCATTCCGGTAGGTGGAACCTGGGACATATTTTTGTATTTTGCGTGGCATATGTCTTCATGCAATACTGGCGTAATCAATGGCGTCTGATGATAAGTGCGCAATGTGGAACCATTAGTCTGAACTTATATTTTCATTGAGACATATGATTGAGACATTTACTTTGTTAACGTTTCATATTTATTCGTATGTAAATTTGAGTTGTGGTTAGTGGATTGAAGCAACAAGTAGTGATTATTGAAAGTAATAATTCACTGCAATCGTTCAATTAAGAATACAAGTGAAACCTGAATGGACCATAGAATCGACCCTGAACCTTTGACGAGGTAGGTTCCAGATCAAACAAGGTATGTACTAAGCATAAAAAATGAGGAATGTGTTCTAACGAGCAGGCTTCAGATTCTAAATAGAACATATGCGGAATCTGGAACCGTTTACCCGTACTAAAAAGAAAATCATAGCTCGTTCCAGGCAGATTGTTACTTTAGCGTTATATTCTTTCTTCTTCTTCTTTTTGTTTAAAAGACGACAAAGTTAATTCAACCTCACTTAATTCAACACAAAAACGACACAAATCTTAAAAGTGAAAATGTAAGTGAAATTTTCTTTTGTGTGAGGCAAAAGTACATGGGTTAGTTGTCCGAATAATGGACAAGATGGTTTTTTTTTTTTTTTTTGGTCGGATGTTGGTGAAAGGTGATTTTCGATGGCCTATCGAAACATATAGAACTTATAATTTTCAGTGAACACAACAGTAGCAAATTTTCAAGTTAACGCTCTTACGCGAGCAAGTAATTGAATGTGTTAGTAAATGCAATCCTTCTATAGTTTCCATGTAGTAGATCCTCCCGCGGAATCCACACCATCCTTACTTGGCCGGTTGCTGCGAGTGAAACTCTAGTCGACGCGGGTATCCATCCCTCGTGATGGGTTAAGCCCGAACCGAACAGGTGTGGAAGGATTTGAACCCGGCACGCATAGGTTGGATCCAAGCAATACCAACACGCGCGCCTCAATTCGTGGGACAAGTTAAGGAGGTGGGTGGTTGAATCCTTCGCTTCCCTGGATATTATTGAAGGTGAGATCCCATTCATTTAGGCTACCAAAATGCCAAACCCTTGCAGTTTTGTAATTGGTAAAAGAACACTAAAAGTGCTAATATTTGTGTACGACGCTCACTTTAGTATCGATTTTTTTCGCCGGCTCACTTAAGTGCCAATATTTGTGTTTTGTGATCACTTTAGTGCCAATTCCGATAAAAAAACGATTAGTTAGGTGCCAATTCCGGCCAAACAATACACGCGATATTTTTTTATTAATTTTTTAATATTACATGTCAATTTTTTTAAAAAAAATCAAGCCACGTGGACGTTTCAATTATTAAAATAGTTAATTTTTTAGAAAAATTAAAATTAAACTAGAAATTATCCTAAACATTTAAAAAAAATTGAAAAAAGAAAATGGCAGCGTGTGGCACGGGGAGGGCTGTGAGCCCTCGCCGTCGCCGCCCCCATCATCGACGGCAATGGCCAGCGAGGGGTGGGAGATGGCCCAGGGGGTCGCCGGGGTCGGCAACCCCCACCGCGACCTCGCCAGGGTCGGCGAGGCCCGACCGGCCTCGAACAGCAACGGCCAAGCCTCGCCGAGCCGTCGCTGGGCGAGGCTAGTTGAGCCCCGCTACGGGGAGGCTCGACCTGGCCGCGGGTCTGCGAGCCCGACCGCGGCCAGACCTCGCCGACCCTGGCGAGGTCGCGGCGGGGGTTGCCCGAACCCGGCGACCCCCTAGGCCATCCCCCACCCCTCGCTGGCCATTGCCGGTGATGATGGGAGCGGCGACGGCGAGGGCTCACACTCCCTTGCCGCTGAAAACCCCCATCCTTTTTTATTTTTATTTTTTTTATTATTTTTTACTTTTTCAATTTTTTGATTATTAGGTGGATTATTTTATTATTTTTTGGATTTTTATTATTGCTGATTAGGATCTCCGACAAACCACGTGTGATTTCCAACAAGCCACGTCGGACTTGACGCTGAAATAACCGTTTTTCAAAAAAATTGGCACTTAGGTAATCTGAAAAAAAATATTGACACTAAAGTGAGTGCCGTATACAAATATTGACACTTTTAGTATTCTTTTGCCTTTTGTAATTTTAGGATTTAGAGAAGGAAGTTGGAAATTTTGTGTTGGCTTTCAAAATGCGGATGACCATAGATTTCCTATGACCATCTTTCGATTTTATAAGATGGCGAATGTCACAAATTATAAGCATCTCTTACAAGACCTTTGAAAGGAGCTAAAACAAGCTTCCAGGATCTTGATCATCGTCTTATATTTTATGATTCCGTTTATTGTTTGACCCCCGATTTAGTTGTACCGCACAAAAATGATGACGTCTTATCTAGTCAACCCACTTTTTCTGTAGAGTGATTCAGATAGATGATCAGAATAAAAGAAATCGTCAAAAAGCTCTTGGGTAGTGATGAGGACGTGCTATAACACAGATTATTGAGCTTCCAGAACATCCTAGCTGAACCTTTGAGGCGAGAGACAGACTCGAACATTCATGATTTCAAGCTCCCCGCCGTGAGCATGCTGCAAGTTTCCTCTCATATTACAAAAGAGAGAGACAAAAATAAGACAGGAACTGGCTTCGCATGGGAAAGAGCACGACCAGACGAACTACCATTCTCATCAAAATTCCATTAACCCATTGAAAAAGAGCTTGGAAAATACACTCGAATGTTTTCCGAGTACATTTAGAGGACGAAAGACACTACCCTCCAAGCAGAAATTGTGTGCAATAAGGTGCTTTGTGCGCGCGTGTGATGCACAAATAAGTATAGTAGGTAAATGTAAAGCAGACATGCTTCCAATGCCAAGTTGAAGTTAGAAAATAGCTGGTACAGATGGTTTATGGAAAAGAATCATCGACCCATTCAATTGTCATAATACTTGGATTATGGCACTACAGCCAAGTCATGTCCCGGAAGAATAGTAAAAACCATGCATTAACCAAACCAGAAAACAGGGCATCAGAAAATGCAAATCTCGGGAACATAGAACTCAACCACACGATACTATCAACTTCATGTCTCATAACAGCTGCTGCTGCACGTTGATTCTTCTTATTCATCTTCTTATGGCTCTCTGAAAAAGCCTGTCACCATATCTCTCTCACACACACAGGCTTCTTTCAGAAACCAAATCACAGGTAAACCGACAAGTAACAGAACACCTAGCAGGCAGATTAAGGACGAAAAATTACTTTCCATTCACTTCTGCAGAAACATAATTAAGGAGGAGAAAAGAGATGCATCTGGGTAAATTCCCATACCTTACATTAAACAAGAAAACACCACCTGTCAAGCTACAATACGGTTCTCAACTTGACTGCAGCATGACCAGGTATTAGCCACTTAACCTACAAACACCGGGAGTTTAATGAAAACCTTAAGACAATTTACTTCAATCCAAGCCCATGAGAATGCATAGTAACAACTCAATGAACCTGACTGTGACATCACTCAACTCTATTTACACATCTGATCATACCCTCACATCTTTAGTCGAAATATTTGGTCGACTAACCCAAAGCTTTCAGTCCGTAAATAGCAAGCCAACTTTTAACATACATCTAAAAAATTGTAGACGTAAGTTGAAAACATGGCTCGGGTTTAAATCATAGCTTGAGTAATCCAGCATTCCGTTGTACCAATCGGACTGGATATAAGAGAACCCACAAACAACCAGTTTGCCGACACATCTTTTTTCTTCGAATGATAAAAAGATTTCATCAAGAAAGTACCAAGAAGGTAACACTCCTATACAAAACGGCTTCAGGTAGAAGCCACACATATACAAAATTATGCACAAAAGACAATTTCTACCATTCCACAAACAATATGTATGAAATTGAACTTTCCTGCACATTTTTGTTGAGACATCGATGAATAATCCAATTAAGTTTTAGCAATAACAGGATATTTTTTAAAAGAATCATCCCATACACACATGCAAGCAAGGAAAAAAAAGGCCATACCTAACCTATCTGGGAACATATGTTGGCCCAAAGTGCACCAGACCAAAAGCTGGAAATCACAAGGGCCTAAGAGACGGCCTGCAAGCGCAGAAGACAATTGTTCAGATTCATAGAGCACCAATCAGCCCAAAAAACATTTGGGGAAATCTCGACCTTAAACTTGCTAATTCAGTCTCCACATTATTGAAGCTTTACTGGCCAAAATTCATCTCTGAGTATCTGCATATGCAAAGATATCACCTGGATTGAGGCATAACGCATGTGTGTAGAGAGAGAGAGAGAGAGAGAGAGATTTAAAAAATGCATCTATAAGAGGAGATTGTATGAAAAATAATTCACAAGAACATTTTGTAGTCTTAGTAAGACGGCTTCAAAGTCTAAATAAATAGAGGTTTGCAGCAGACTAAGCAACTTGCCTACGAGGTTTATTTTGTCGCTGTCCATGTTCCTCACTTACAAGTTCTGCACACAAGAGTGAGTATTTTCAATTTCATATCCTAAAAGGTCACAGTTTACAAACTTTAATTTCAACCAAGCTCAAGCCAACATAGAGAGAGTGCAACTGCAAATGTGTATCCTCATCTCTTACCAGGTTTCTGAGAGGGCTTCCAATCAGAGTTAGTTTTGTTTGACTGACCTTCCTTGCTGTATATGAAGACACAGAGGCAACCAAATCTCAGTATCATTTTCCCAGAACTCCCTCGGCATATAAAAAGAATGGATCGCTACTTTCCACCCTCGTGTCAAATAACATGATGACGAAACATCAAGGTAAAGGAGTTTATATGACTGTAAAATAAGCCAGCGAGGACTTCAACATGTCAAACTGCGAAAGTCAACTTTTGTCGACATAAATGTACTTGATAGACTCCACTTTCCTTTAGGATTAAGCATTTGGAAAAACCAGCAATGATATGCAATAAGTATTTTTGTTTAAAAAATGAAGTGTACTACCATCTTCAAATGACTTTCCTCTAAAATCACATTTAATCCGTTTCATGTTTTCATAGCCCTCAGGATAATTACTTATTGCAAGATTAAATCTAACATGTCTACACCGTTTTTCCACCTGCGAATCAAAATATCACATCTTCAAGTATGGAAAACCAAATGTAACTGAAACAAGTAGTAAATACCTAATGAACATCACAGCAAATTCTAAAACCACCTTAGCTATCCCCAGGCGATAAACTAACCTTGACGTGCCCATTGAAGTTGTCTGCCCGGATGGAGCATGATAAGCACCATCAACAGCAATGTACGGCGAACAATATGTAGCCCCTAAAGCTCCTGCGGCACCCGCAAGTACAGGTAACCTGATGACAATGAAAATTATTTACTACTTCAGTTTTCTGCAATTACAGAGTGCAAAGGTCTCAGACTACGCACTAGTTTAGTTATGAAAGAAGTAAAAGCAACCATCTGCATAAACACAACACGATAGATATGTAAGTTGCTCAACGTATTCTAACGTCTTCCGACTGTCAATGATTTTGCATTTGTATGCTCGAGCAAGATGCTTAATAAGGTGCTCAATCTGGCGTAAACTTCAGAAAACAGCTCAAAGCATGCCAACTAATCAGTCTTACTGTACCAGGACATCTCAGAATTTCCCCCCAGACCAAGTTGAGGTTGGGCAACATATCCCGGAAATGCCATGCCAACAGCCGGGACTCCAGGATGCTGACCACCAAATTGCATAACTGCAGGCCATTCATCAGCATAACAAGACAAATTTTGTAAGCTAAACGGAATAAGGACCCAAATCTGCAAATGCATATGCTTCATGTTAACCAGAAATTCATGATCAATGGTCCTCGCAATCAAGTCCCTCAACTAAGATGAAATCCTTACTCCTATAAAGGTTGCTGCTACAGAAACACTTGAACAAATCCTAAATTATCCCAAAAGATGAAAACACTGTGCAGTGTTGACTGCTGATTGGAACTGATATTTTACTGAACTTCAAAATAACACAGAGAAATAGAAAGATGCAACAGAAATTCATGTTAACCAGAAATGCATGATCGAAATTCTAGAACCGCTAAGCCTATGTTACACGCAATAGTACCTAAGATTACCACTGGAAAAATATATAAAAGATCGTTGGGCCATACGGGTTCTCCATAATAATTATGACCCATCCCTCTAGCCAATTTAGCTCTTAATACAGGATCATTTTAAGTCAGGTTTTTTTGTTATTGGGATAGGTGAATTCTTATAGATCCATCCTCCGAAGGAACCAGACATGATAATTTTTCATCATCCGGCTCGAGCAAGAATCAAATAAACCACATGGATCCACATCCATGGTCCTTGCAATCAAGTCCCTCAACTAAGATGAAATCCTTACTCTAATAAAGGGTGCTGCTACAGAAACACTCGGACAAATCCTAAGTTATCACAAAAGATAAAAAAAATCTGGAGAGTTGACTGCTGATTGGATCTGATATTTTACCGAACTTCAAAATAACACAGAGAAATAGAAAGATGCAAGAAATTTACCAGGTAAAAATGCTGGAGTACCAGGGAAGTTTTGATCGCCATGACCAACACCCATATTCCCACTGGCTCCCACGACATGAGCACCACTGTAAACAAAAGAGCCCCTCCCACCACCTTGAGCACTGCCTTTTCCCTTTCCAACCAAAGCCCCAGCTGACTTGTTTGCTTCAGAAGCAGCTTCCATCTCTGCAGTTTCACATGAATTTACGGAAGCAGCTGTTTTAGGTGGAGAGGAAGCTTGAGATCCACTACCAGGACGCTGTCCTGCTACTTGAGGGGAAGTTTGAACTCTATTTGGGGCAGCATTTCTCTGACCAGCATGGACCTGCACTTGTGGTGATAATCTGTTACTTTGGCCCTGGGAAGGGTTATTTTGATAAGGCATCTGTCCTGCAGGGTTAGCCATTCCCCTTCCTTGAGCCCTAGTCTGAAAAGACTGAGAAGTATTGACAGATGAACCAGTAGGAGCAACATGCAAAGTGGCCAAAGATTTCGCAGAAGTAGTGACAGAGTCGTCAATGGAGAGCTTATCTATGCCAACTGAATTAGCTATGTTCTTTCCTCGCAACAATGCATTAGGAGGCCCAGAAAAATTGTCATCCACCATAGAAGCACGACTGTTCCGACTAAGATTTCCAATTTGCCCATCCTTTTTCTGTGTTGGTGCAACATCCTTACTAGAAGAGCTGGAAGGATAAAAAGGTGGAGAAGCAGAATTCAAACTCGATGCAAATGTTTGTTTTTTTGCAGGAGCTTGATCAGCTGCTGTATTCAAAGTGGATATAAACACTTGCCCCGAGTTATATTGCGAAGCTTCTTCAACAGGCTTCTTGGATCTGACATTTTGGGCGACCAGAAACATATTGACGTATTAGCTTGAGCAAGAGGAAATGACTAACTCATAGACATAGAAAATTGTACTCACTGTTTGTTATGATTTGGAGGTGCATGACTGCTCTTCTTCAGAGAACTTTCATATCTTCTAGGCCCTCTCCCTCTCACACCTCTAGGTATTTGGTTCTGATTGCTACTGTTATTACCTGTGCCAACTGGACTATTGTTATCAAAAGCTCTTGCTCTGTTCCCTCTAACATATCCACGATCAACACCCCGATTTCTACCACGGCCTCGATAATTACCTCTGGAAGACCTCCTTCTCTAGATGTCATGACAATAAAGCAAAAGGTAAGCATCAGTTCACCTAAAAAACATGATCTTGACAACAAAGCACCACTCCTGAGCATATCCCCACCTCATCATAGCGCCTGTCTTGCATGGTCATCTCTTCAAACTTGTCATGGCCCCACTTCCTTTCATCCTTTGATTCCCACAGCTTCCTACCACCAAAAGTCCTCCTAAACAAAAAGGAAATGCGTGGAAAGTAAATGAGATCTTTTCCTGAATCTTAAAACCTATTGGACACAGAAAAACATCTAATGCAGGATAGTAAAACTAGAAAAAAAGTGACGCGCATAGAGATTACAAGGAGAAAACACTCATGTGTCACTACATGCACCAGCAGAACGAGCAGAAAGAACACTGGTCACTAACTTGCTCTCAACAACATCGTTCTAAATCACAAGAATGATAGCAACAATGTAGAATCATCTTAAAAATTGCCAGCTAGAAAAATATAGGGTCCATGAAGAATGATATCAGGAAAAAGATTGGTTTGTTAAGAACAAAAACAAAGTGTACAGAGTGAGGGGTCCATGTCAATCCAATATTTTCTGTGCAATGATTTTAATCAGGCAAAAGACTGACAAACTGCTAGATGAATTCATGAGGATGGTCAGTTGCATAGACTCCTCAGCGATATCTAACAAAATCTGCCAGCACAGACCCACTATGTTTTCCATACTTACCCAACAAAGTCTAGAGACTTTGGGGGCCCTAGAAGACCCACTTGTTGAACATGTCAAAATACATAAGCAAACACCACTTCACCCATAAAAAAATGCGTTCTCTGTCCTACAAAGAATCTACTCTTTATCCCAAAACCACACCAAAGTCATTGTAACAAAACTAATTTAACAAAACTAAATCATATCTACAACAACAAATCTACTGCCGATGTAATAGTCTCTTCACATTTCCAACCTATCTAATGTCTACCATAAAAAAGAGAGCAAATAATTGCTCCAAAGTTCCTACATCCACAGCTCAAACACTCATAAAGAACAAATTGAGACCTAGGACATCCCTCCTACTAACAAGACATTCAACAAATGCACCCGGGAAAAGAACTGTCAAAGCTATACCTGCCTCATTCCACCAGCGTCTATTGCGTAGTCTTATCGAATCCTACTCATGAAAGCCATAAAACCAAACATTGACGACACCCAACAGTCCAAAGGGAACTCACAACACCGTTAACCCAAAAGAACTATTGACAAGCAGTACCTGTTGCGGCCACCTACATTGTCCCGAAATCGATCATCGTGCATGTAAAATGCCCCAGCAGTGGGTACTGCGTAAGGCTCGTTCTCCTTCTTCTCCACCTGATCTTCTGCCTGATCCTCCCCCCACTCCCCCAGAGGCTCCTCCATGGCTATCTGACCCTCACCCTTGAAATCTCGATCCACCACCTCTTTCTCCTCCTCATGCCCCATGTTGATGCCGTCATTCCTCTCCGCTTCCCCAACACGTCTCTCATTCACTTTTTCTTCATCAATCACTTCTTCTGCGTCCTCATAATTGCCTTCCTCCTCTTCCTCTTCTCCATCCAATTCTTCCTCTTCCTCTTCCTCTAACTCACCCTCTTCGTCGTCATAATCAGCCGCCCCACCCTCGCTGTCGGACTCCTCGGAGCGAATCCGACCCACTCGAGATTCCTTCCCGCCTTCTCCCTCCAACGCCTCTTCCTTCTCACTCTCCTCGTCGTCACTCGCAGCTCTTCGCCTCCGCATCGCCAGCGATTGCTTCGTCTCGTCGGGATCGCTCTCGTATTCCACCTCATCCTCTCTCTCCGTAGCCATCAATTCGGCCTCAACCGGAACGCCACACTCAAAATCGCCAACACTAGGAAAGGGAAGGAGAGAGGGAAAAACAAAAACTTCGATAGATCGAATGAGAGCGAATGTTCCTCAACGACCACGCGCCTACCAGAAAAGATTGCACGCAAGTACAAGCCACTGTCGCCGAAACGGAAGTTCCAAAATTGCTAAATCCCGAACCAATGACGATCCCCAAAATCTTCGATGCCGTAGCGGTAATCGTTATTAGGGCTCGAAATTGCATGAATCAGGGGGTGGTCGATTTTGGCTCTGCAATCGGAGAAACGATTCGTTCTGACGAAAACCCTAGATTTTTAGAGAGAGAGAGAGAGAGTTGGGAGAGATTTTTGTGGGTGCGCGTCATCAGATGAGCAGAGAGAGATAGAGGGAGGGGTGGAACTTGAAGTGTTGGATGGTTGGCACTTGGTCCTCTTTCGAAGTGAATTGTGGGTTCTTTGAGGGGTATTTTGGGAACTTCGCCAATGTTTCTGACGCTTTCGAGTTTGCGATTGCTGATTGGTTTGTCTTGACACGTTGATCTGGAGCTGTTTTTCCTTTTTCAGTTTTGTGTGTAAAATCTCCCATTAGGAAAAACAAAAATCGAAATACCTGTCCCGAAAAGCTTGTTGACCCAAAAAAAAAAAAATTAAATATATATACTTCATAGTTCATGGTGCGTTTTTTTTCTTTGGGATTTCATGTGACTTGCTATTTCTTTTGGTAAATCTCGACAATAATTTTTATCATTTATGTCAAATTATGATATTGAGGTACATTTTCCCCTCTAGTGCCATTTAACTTAGTTTGTTGTTCGGTATAAAAAAAGAGATCTAAGTTCATAAATTATATCTTCATCCGAGCAACGATCCTTGACTATTGATGTTTTACCGATCGTTTTGATTCTTTCTTGGTAAGTCACATGAAGAAAATCAACTTGAGATTGTGAGATTCGATAGTGAGACTTCCTTTTCAACTAAGCGTTGAAGCTCATCTAAGCAACCAAAGTTAAATGGGCAAATGACACAAGTGATCAATGTAATCCATGAACTTTAAATTTATTCAATATGATCCTTAAACTTTAACTTTAACTTAATGTGCAATATTGCCTTTGAACTTCTAATTTATTCAACACGACCCTTTGATTTCTGGTACATGTTCAATTTGATCCCTAAACTATATGAAAATGTTCAATATTGTCATGAACTTGAACAAATGGAAGGACAATATTGAATATATTGATAGTAAAATCCAAGTGGAACACACTGTAGTTCCACTTCCAATTGAAGATGTGATCTCACAAGCTCTGTACCCTAAGTAAGAATGCTCCAATTGAATGCCAAGGTATGTATCTTGGGACAAACACAATCAAATAATCATCAAAATTACTCCTGATAAGTAGTTCTTCAAATATTATACTCTACAACAAAATCCGCCACGTACACTTCCTACCAATGTATTATGCCCTAGCTAAGCACGCTTCCCATTAAAGAACTACCGCCAGAAAAATCTCATAATTCTCAACTGCCACAGAAGAGGATGGAAATGTGCAGAGCGTGTCCAAGTCTCTTTTCCAAGAACCCTCTCCCATCAGCCAATTGAAAGTACTTGTTCTCACCTTAAGGATAGTACAGCGGCAAGGAATTCTCTCGAAGATAGGGGAACTAATGATGTGGCGTGAGCACTGCCGACAAAGGAAAAAGAAATGTAAGAACCAACACTAAAACCATTGATATCTACCTCACAATGAAAAATAATCAGATGTGACAACATAAAATAGAGACAGAAAGCAACTAGATCCTCCTTTATGGTTTAAGGAAACACTTAAATTCATATAGAACACCGAGTCACCATTTGCAAAGCAAAGCACGTCATGAAGATTATAGGCAGTTGCATTACCAATGACTCAAAGCTCAAAATTCACAAAACTACTTTAGCAACATTCACATGTATCGTACTAAGTCTGAAATGGCACTATACACGTCTCATAGCACCAAACGGTAAGCATCTTCTCCCAGATTAGTGGAAAAGGCCAGCATAGCACATTGGTATCTCAATAGAATCGCTACAGGGAATGACTGCACTCAGAGTATATACATGATATAATGAAAATATCTATTCATAAGACTAAGATCCAGCTCTAATTGACCAAGATGCATCTCATGCGATACAATAAGCCCTTTATTCAAACTTCAGAGGTATCTTGAGATTCTAGGAGTTATCAGCCCCCAAACGAACCGGTTCTTAAACCAGGGGTCAGTTGGGTAGTGAGCAATTACATAAAACCCTAAAATTCAGAGAAAAACAGAACGGAGATTCCAATTTTTAGTGAACAAAGAACATAGCAGGATATAAGAAAATGAGAATGTCAAATGATATGCCAACATTTTTTGCCATGTGCCATTCGTAAACAGCCTCTAAAAGGATGTTCAGAATATTATAGTAGCAGAAATAGCACTAGCAGGAGAAGTCCTACATTAACATCTATCATTATGACGAATCTCCTGTTTCCATCATTATGTAGAAATATCGAAATAAGGTCAAACAACTCAAAATGCAGAAATATCTTGTGTAAATGGGAGTTGGAAATGGCACTTTAGAATCAATTAATCACCAGGGACAAAATTTGGATTTTCACACTGGCCCAACCAATTGCTTTTAGGCCGACGGAGTTCCTTCATTATTCGTACCCCACTCTTCTTCAGCCTCGTTGCCATTAACGAGTACGGCACCATCATTAGAATCGGCATCCACTACGACAGCCTCCTCTTGGCTCTCTTCTTCTGCATAATGTTCCTCAACATTTTGTTCCTCTACATCCACTTCAGTGACCTACACAAATGCATAGGTAAGAAAGCTCTCCTTCCCTCATCTTTTAACGGCTGAATTGAAAGATGTCAAATGTAGAAGGAAAACAATTCATCCATAGATGATAAATATCAACAAACGTATGTTAACTGCCATCTTATAATAGAAACACAATATCCTGATCAATTTTTACCCAAATTTCGGACAGGTGAATAAACATACTTAAGAAAAACAAAGGATTCTTTGATGTACCTCGTGATTTGAGTCACCATTTTCGAGAGGTTCATTTTCCTCATCCACTTGCATGTTTCTGAAAGCCTCTACGAGAGTACTGTGTGATCTATCAGTGTAATTGAGATATTCTTCTGCTGGAGGATGAACACCCCTATTGACCAACACAAGGATAATCTTTAACCCACAAATGAAGCATGCGGCCACAAAGAACTAACTAGGAAAAATGTGTTGCCATATCATGCAAGAGAAAACGAGACAACTAAAGAAACAGCTCAATTATGGGAGTCACATACTACAAGGAGATAGAAAAATTGGAAGTGCTTAGAGAGAAGAGGGTATAAGAAGGTCCCAGTTAGACCTCAAAACTATAATGCAGAAGAGATAATATTCACGCAAATGATAGATTCTTAGTACCTGGACTCCGCAACTTTGGATTCAACCGAAAGTGCTACTTGCCAATCATCAAACAAGTTGGGATACTCTTCAGGATCAGCCAAAGATTCAGCAGCTTTTGGATTAACCTGTCATTAGGCGTATTGTGTGTTTTAACACTAGACAACATATACTACCAAAGTGTCAAGAAACATTCACGATTCTTTGCTGAGTAAAGGAACAAAATAACTTGTGAACAAGTAAGAATATAAGAGTGCATCGGATATTCTATATATGGGTTGTAAACTTAATATATCTAAAACAGACAAGCAACTGAATTGGAACTCATTCACAATACCGAGAAGGAAAGCATCTATTATGATGCTGCATCTAACAGGGCAAAATAACTGAAATATAAGCAGAACTTCCACCAAATAGTCAAGATAGCTTGATAAGGGGGAGAAAACCTTTAAAAGTCTCTATAGCAAACTTTGGATCTAAGTGTAACACATTGAAACAGGCAACGGGAAACTTACGAAAAGCTTTGCTTGTTTACGAGTAAAAGTATATGTCAAAGCAACCGATAAGAAGCACCAGTTGCTGTAAGATCAGGAAAAGAATACAGAAATAAGTTACCTTATTGAGGTCTTTTCTCCAAATAGCAACTATGTCTGAAACTTTGCTAGGCAGATAAGATCGCGCCATCAGAGCAGCCTCAGGTATCCGATTACTGCCCAAAAGAATGGTTGGATTGATTTTTCGTATTCAATATGGCACTTGTGGAGGCACTTTTAAGTAAACAAAATAAGGATTACCTATCCACCAAGAGCTGGAGGCAGTCTTCCAATTTTCCCAACATAAACAGACATAAGAATGCAACATTGTTCTTTCCTTGCTCTTTAGCAAGGGATGCAAGTCTTAAAATTCCTTCCGCATCACCCAAGGAAGAGTAGAGCAGTAGCAAACCACTCAAATCCATCGCGTGATTCATACACTCTTCTGCCATATCCAACTGCAATAAATGATGACAATTAGAATAATGTAAAATTAGCCAAAATCATAAAAGCTGATAAAAGCCCCCAAAAAAAAGTCTCAGTGAAATGTTTAGAGATAGAAAAGGAAATAAATATTGAAGACTCTAATCACAAATCTGAAAAGTGCAGCAACGGATCGAGACTGAATGTTCATTGAATCTCATCTACGCATCACATTATTTTCCTATCGCAACCCTCACTCCAATAAGATCACCAGAATCAAACAAAAAGAAAGAGGTTTAGTTTATGCAAAAACACACTTCTGTGCCCTAAAAAGATGTACACAGCTTCAACAGAACTTGAAAAGAAAAAAAACCAAACAAAAACCTCAGTTACCAGAAATATAACTTCTTAAATCCCCCCCCCCTTCCTCTTCTTGTTTTCCAATTCGCTAGTCTTCCATATTGACAAAATTTTTCCTTTCCCCTTTAAAGACTAGATTCATTCATAAGTTCAGCTTTCATGGTAGCATCATCCGAACGGAATTTGATCCTTCAAAAAGACTACTGGCAATGTAGATCTCAAAACAGTTTTAGAAAACTTGCAGCGGATAAAACTAGAACCACAAAAATTGTGTTCGACGAAAAAAGAACCTTTCCAGTAGACATTGCTAATTCTCCCAACTGTTTCCACTTCGACTCGCTCTGGACTTCCGCAGCAATTTCCTGTAACCAAGCAAATGAAATTGTATTGACATAACAGCTAATACGGCAAAAGTAGGTCTTTTGTAGCAATTTCACTGCTTTTACAACACGTTTTACTAATACCATCCTACGTTCTCTGGTGACACTTCAAATGACAAAAGACGTCACTCACCTTTGCAATCCCCAATCTGCCTAGTTGAATGGCCAGTTCAAATCTATAATCTGGGTCAGTGGCCACTTCAAGTGCATCTTCTACCATACCTCGTGATTCCAAGAAACGAGCGACACTGAAATGTGACATGAGTTCCAAAATGAAGTTAAAAGAGACAATGACAATGCTTAAACCATCATAATCAGTATTAGAAATTGCATTGTGTCACAAGAGGCCAGGGAAGGAGAGACTATTTCATTCATTGAATTATAAATGGCCAAAGCAGCCATAGATAACGAAATGTCAAAGGCATTGAGTTATTATTTGCAAAATATTTACGGCGTCTTCGCACATATATATAGTGTGCAAAAAATGGTTTTCTCAATGTCGGCTATTGCTTTACCTGTTATGGTGCTCTTTCGGAATGGAAGGTAAAATCTCATTTGCCCTCTCGAGATCTCCACGCATCACTAGAGTCTTGTACTCGATCAAGCTGAGAAGTAAAGTGTATCCCATGACACTGCACAAATAGTATAAGAAACCAACAAAAGCTTGGTGAGTGTTGGCCATGTGAAACTCACACTCCGAGAATTACGAAATACATGCTCACTTAAATTCTTTGTCTATTAAGTACACCCGGCTTTGACTTGCAAGATATCCTAGCAAGTACATAGGCCTGTCCAGATGAAACATCGTCGTCACCTGACATAATAGATTGGTCAAGAAGATTATCAATCAATAATGTAATATCACCAAATGATAAGACAGTTGCAAGGAGAGAGAGGTAAGAGCAATATGCGAGAACAAGATGAAGGCATTATACCTCGCCACCAACACAGTAATTAAGCCTCCAGGAAGAGTTATTATAGATGAAACAATCACCAACCCAAATACCAGTCCTGACTCGTTCATTGGTTTCGTGAAGAAGCTCAAAGGCATCTTCAACTCCTTGTTCGTCGACAGCTTTTCCACTGTCCAGAAAAGAAGAAACTACATCCCTCTGCCAAACAAAATATAACCTAGATGTCAATAGACAATAATTGACCAAATGAATAGTGCAATCTCCCAGAGAAACCAAAAAGAAATGTAGAACCTAAGATCCTTACATTGTACTTCAGGATATAGAAAGATGTATCACTAGCAATGGCCACCAAATCGCCACTGTCAGCCCAGTACAGGTTCTGAAACAGCACAGCAACATGTTAGGAAGGCAGAGAATTGTGGCTGAAACATGCATAGAAATGATAAAGGTATCTGGTAACATTACTTTCACGTTGACATCAATTCTTCTGATCAACCTGCATTCAGCCCAATCATAGAAACAGATGAAGTCATTGGAGCACATTGCCAACAATGTTCCACCATAAATACGTTCCGCTGAAAAGGTTGGCCGAACACTTCTTTTTTCCTGTAAATTGACCTCTGTTATATTCCATTTCCAACCTCCAATTCTTGCAATAAATAGATAACACTAATCCATGTACATAAACTCTCATACGGGGCCAGCACAATGAAGAAAGAGAAACAGGACATTAACTAATCAAGAATCACACATAACAAGAAGAAACTCTGAGCTTCAGGAATCATTTAATATGGCACAAACACAAACAATGGCAGAAAGTTAAAGTAGAAACAGAGAATTCGGGAAATTTAAGCTTCAGCCATCATGTTTACTAAAAGAAAAGAAAAGCTAGTAGAAAATAGCTCAACAAGGACTTCCAGATTCTCCACCAATAAAGAACTATAAAAACACTATGATTTCTGACCTGGAAATACAAACCTGGAAACTTTTACTGAAAATTTTGATCTTTGAAGTACTTTCTCTAACAGCATATTCTCCATCAGATGACCAGGCAAACTCCAACGCAGAACCAAAGGACCTGTTTCTCCATGCCAATGCAGTATATATAATGTATTCGCCATCTCCACAAACAACAACAAACCTCCCGTTGGGATTGTGCTTCAAGCTCTGAAAACAGCAAATATCTTTAAGAAGATTGAATGCATTAAAAAACCTTGTTTGCCGTTCATACTTAAGAAATAAACGAGCCATTTAGATGAATGATTTGACATGTTCTTGACAGTAAGAACACAACATTTTGGTAAATAGCCAATTATCATTAATCTCTGCATTCCCTACATTGTCAGAATAGTTCCTACTTTGAAAAGTGAAACATAGTTCAAACGTCGACCGGAAACTGCATGCCAGGCAATGCAGAAATTGGTCGCAAATCTTTCCAAAAGGATAAAGCACAAATGCTGCAGAAAATGCATTTCTACTCACAGCTGAGTTATAAACATGACTAGAAGGCATGAAAAGTCATGATATTAAAAATAACAGTTGAGAGAACTTCTGTACGAAATATCTTCTCAATGAAGATACATTAGGTAGCTATCAGAGCCCACATTGTTGAGAAATGTTAGGGAATCTGTGTCGTAACGGAGTCTCGCTCTCAATGACAAAGTACCTTAGAGTATAGGAACTTACTTGAGGGTAAAGATCACAGGTCCCCAACTCCTTAACAGCCAATGGCAGTCTTTCTCCATCAGTAATCTAAAAGGTAGAAAAAAATTTGTGAAAATCTAATCAAAACACATCAACCACGACAATGCATTAATTTAGGTGCCTCAAACCTCATAATCTGCTCCCACAGTCTTAATATTCACTGTCTGAATTTCATTATGTTTTGCCCATATGATCTTCCCACTGTTGTCCATACTAGCAACAGGAACCTCACGACCAAGTTTAACCATGATGGTTCCTTCGTCATAACCAATCACAACCCTGTAAGGAAGGCACAAGTTACTCTATTTGCATGCAACTTATTTAAAGCGATATAAAGACGAGAGAGCATGCAATATCTTGAAAAGAAAATGAAGTGTGTTAACTACAGACAAAAGCATCTTAAATATGCTGCTAAAACACTACGCGGGAGAACTACGGAGATATGGCCGTTGACCTGTTGCTCTCTATATTGTTTTTGCATTCTCTAAGCAAATAGAAACGTTGAAGACAATTTCAAACGAAATTACAAAATCAACTGCCAAATCTTCCAAAGACGAGTTAATAGCTTAGACAGCAAAAACCCTACAGTGATCAAGCTAAATAAGTAGCGGATTCAACGTTAAAACTTACCGCCGCGATCCCTTCATATACCCAATAGCCCAAACTCTTTCCAGACCATAATTCAATGTGTTCTCAAGCCTGCCAAGAAATAGTTACATCAAGTAGGAATGCACAAACTCAATTCTTCACTACAGAACTCCAGATAGAAAAACATAAGAATGACAAGTATGGGTAGTTTTTGGCGGATGTCGCTTCAGTGCTCATAATTACAGTCAAGCAAAGAAGTGCAAATAATGCAAATAGTTCCACGCCTATTGTTGTTTAGCAGTATGAACAGAAAAAGGCTACGTGAATCATGCATTGAAATAATAATTCCATAACTAAATTGATGGATTTCGCATTTACTAGAATTTGAGCACTTAAGCTCCATACTCATATTGTAAATTTGAGAACTCCATTGCTTACATTACACTATGAGAGACTTATGTTCAGACGACACAGGATCCAAGCGATTGATAGTATGCTCATTATTTCGTGCATATGTTGGGTTATGGACTACGTGCAGTCCAATACGAATAATGAGAAAAAGAAAAACAATTCAAATTTACATGACATATTATGCACTCAAATGAACTCACCTATAAGTTGTTGAATGCCATATGCGAACTGTACCATCCTCAGAACCAGTAATTATTATAGGCAGGTCAGGGTGAAAACACACGGCTGAGACATTATGTGTATGACCCTCCAATGTCTGGACACAACTTTTGGTCTGATAATCCCAGACCTGCTCAATACGACTGAAAAGTGAATAACAATAGTATGGATGCAGAACTGATGCATGGCTCGGAGAGAGTTAGTGCCACACCTTTGCAGTATGATCATCAGAACCAGTAATGAGATACGGTTTATCACCGCCAGTAAAGTAATCCACACAGTTGACTCCTTTCTGATGAGCATCTAGAGTAAAATTTGGGTCAGGTGAGCCAAGATTCCAGATCTGCACAAGATAACATAGTAGAATCAGCATGACTACCAATTAAAGCAGAAACCACGATCAGGAAATAACGAAAAGTCTAATTTCTTACTTTGATTGTACGATCAAGTGATGCACTAGCAAAAGTATTGGTGTCTTTTGGGTTAAATGTCACTTGCATGACATAATGGGAATGTCCCTCAAATATTTGCGTACACACCCAACCCTTCTCCCAGTCCCAGAGTTTAATCAGCATGTCATCAGATGATGAGAGCACATATGGGAGAGTGGGATGGACAGCCACACACCTAATGTAATCTGTGTGTGCCTCAAATACTTTTATCTTGTCCATGGTGTTATAATTGTAGATGCGAATAAACATGTCATCAGCTCCAGCAACAACCCACTGCTTCCGCGCAATAAATTTGGCTGATCTTACTGTATACAAAGGGTGAGGACTTCAGAAAGGATGGATATCAAAAATACCAGTACCAGAATGTCCAATGCAACAGCAATCCCAATAAGTAAGTGCAAATGAAATTAAATCATGTACTAAGTACCTGGAAGTTCAGTGACTTCGAAGGACTTCACCATGGTCTAATAGCATCAAGAAAGTTTAAGTTAGCAAAATCGCTCATCCATCATCAAGATAAGCTAAGATATTCCACATCATTGACACATGTTCATTCGAAAGTACATTGCCGATATATCTTACCATTACTCCTCCAAGAAGAGCTTCTTCGTGAGTTCAACATACGGATAAAAGAACAGTGATAGTTTTTCAGAATAAATAGAGTTTTCAGAGCAGGTGGCTAGAGCATATTAACAAATAAGACAACTGATAAATGCTAATCAAATGAAGATATCATAGTGACAGTGACCATAATCAACAAATTATATCCTACTTGTCGAGGGACTGCCAACTAACTAAATTTCTTGCATAAAAAATGGATCTGACTTCAGGGAAGCATATATACAGATGCATCAAATATTGCCATCTGATCTTGTGCTGGAGAAAAGTTCATAGGTCATGCAGGTTAGTCACTAGGAGACATCAATTATAAAGGCCCGTGAGATGTCCTTAATTATCTGCTGCTCTTATTTTTCTTGAAGTCCTTTCAACTTGCTGAGATTCTATCAAGTTTAGCTTCATTTAAGCCAAGCTCAGGCAGTTAAGCAGTTTTCTCCAAGTATAAGCTCATTAAAAGTAGACAAGGAACTTTTTAACTCGGATTCGCTATTTAGAAGGCAAGCGCAAACTGAATTCACCATAAGAGTACCATAGGAAATTTACACGCTTACCTATATTTTGGATTCAAAAGAGCTTGAACATCAACTTGTTTCTAGTAATTTATTTATATCGAGTAAGTCTAATAACCATCGCATTCAAGCCAAAAGAATCAACTTAAACTGAATCTAATACAAGGATCTGGAATCAATTTAAGTATCAGTAATGTGCACCCTCAGCTCAATTTTATCTCAAATGACTTCCTTTCACTGACTGCATAGATGGCAGAAATGCATCAAAAACCCTGACAAGAATGCTTTAATTTAGACCAATCATTTCACTTGTTCTTTCAACTGACAAGTGAATACACGATACTCTACGCACAGAAAGAATCCTCTCTAAGAAAGGTAGATTTTAATTCTATACCTGTGACTGGTAGTTCCAGATACAAACAGTTCCTGAGTACAAACTCGCAAGGATCCTGTGATTTAAAATAATGCATCAGAGAAAAGGGCGACCCTAAGGTGGCAGTAATGTACCTATACTGTGTAAATAATGTACAGAGGGAATCTAGCATAACTAAAT
Source organism: Rhodomyrtus psidioides (assembly GCA_021437785.1). Classification (NCBI taxonomy): domain Eukaryota; kingdom Viridiplantae; phylum Streptophyta; class Magnoliopsida; order Myrtales; family Myrtaceae; genus Rhodomyrtus; species Rhodomyrtus psidioides. Next base: position 1,139,144 of record JAILYB010000082.1, read on the forward strand.
CGTCTCGGGGAGAGAAAAATGGGTACAAGCTCAAGTACAAAGACTGCGCTATACCATGGTTCCGTAGGATGTAGATCGACAGATTTTACCCTCTCTGATCTTTGCGCGAGCTTCCTCTGTTAACAGATGATTGGAAGAAAACTGTTACTCCAACAAAGAAGAACAACGCATCAAGAACAATGAACATGAACTCGAGAGACAGATAGCAGTACCTTGATTTCAAGTCTGAGAGGCTGTTGACACAAACGAAAACAAAGGGACAGAATAATCAGTCCATAATCAATCAACAAACACGCCAGAAACCCAGTCCAATAATCCATTCCATGGTAGGAAAAAGATAGAAAACAGGAAAAACAAAATTCCAATTGCAAATTTCATGCCAACCGAGGCATTTCCCAAAATAAGAAACCACGCATTTCAAACAGCATTAAACCGAAACCAGTGGGAATCAATGACATTAACACAATCGCGTCAGCTCCAATCAACGACGAGAATTATCGAATCATTCGCCCGGCACGGCTTTCCTAGACTTCTACCACCAACAGCCCACTGATCCACACTCTAGCATTCCACTCGGACCTTCCTCGGACCCAAAACTGACATCCTTTCACACGAAACGATCGAGAAACGCCACACCGAAGCCTAATTACGCCAGATCTAAGCAGTATCAATCAGCAAAACCGAGAAATTCCGAAAGGCGTGCTCACCATTGTTGATCGGGATCGCTAGGTCGATCTGGAATTGGTGGAATCTGGAGATCCAGCTACCTCAGCGAGTGATCCACAGAGAGAGAGAGAGAGAGAGAGCGAGAGGAGGCTTTGAACTAGAGAGGGAGCTCTGTCAATACGATGAGGAGAGTTTTTATTTTTCTTTTCCCTTCCCTTCCCTTCCCTTCAATTTGTTTTATTTTTCTCCAGATCGATTGACGCTTTGCAGTGAAGGGAGAAGTGAATTTCGCGACATATTGCCATTTTTGCCCCTCGGCGACCTCAGATTCTACGGTCGTGCGCCTTGCCGTTTCGTTCGTCGGGCATTAAAACGACGACGGCCCGGAGATACGAAATTCGAGCCGAGGGAAGAAAGGATCAGGCCCATGAAAAAAAGCCCACGTTCATCCCACTTCCAAACAAAAACAAAAAGGCAAAATGACGTAAATAGTCCATGAACTTTAACAGAATGTGCAATCTGACCCATGAACTTTTGACTTGTTCAATTCAGTCCCTGAATTTTTAGTAAATATTCAATTTAGTCCCCAGACTATATGAAAATGTTAGACTATATGAAAATGTTCAATATAGTCTTTTTGTTAATTTAATATCAAGGATAACGAGTCCACTGACTAAATTGAACATTTACTAAAAGTTCAGGGAATTAATTGAACAAGTCAAAAGTTTATGGATTAAATTGCATATTCCGCCAAAGTTCATGGACTAAATTGAACAAATTAAAAGTTCAGAGATCATATTGCACATTCTGTCAAAGTTCATGGACAATTTATGTAATTATCCCAAACAAAAACAACAAAAATCAAAAAGGAAATTGTTCTTTTAATATCTTATTGAACACATCTTTTTCAGACCAAAAAAAAAAATGCATCTTTCAAACCCTCGCCTTGCCCAAAGGGAAACAGGGAAAAAAAGGGAAAAAATTCTAACTTTTTTTTAGAATTTACAAAAATTATCAACGTCGAATCGAGCTTATCACTTAAGGCCACCGGCACTGTCGCGTCGGCGATTTTCGGCTAAAATTGACCGGAATGACTATATTGGCAGATCATCGAAAGATTTAGGATTAAATTAATCAAATTAAATATATATATTATTGAAGTGACCATAAGGTTAGGATTATCTTTTTCGTAATCATCCCCCGCCCAAACGGAGCAACTTATTCTTTACGAAATATCGCATTCACTTGATGTAAGATTTTATCATCTTATTCTTTACGAAAAGACAAAGCTCCCCGTCATGTGTACTCAGCAGTTTTCTTATCCCTTTTTCAGCTACAACAGCGATCCACATGAACGGCATCGCGGGGAGCTTCCAATACTCGGGAGGAGGCTCGAATGTCGAGAAATTGGTCAAAATGCGGAAGCTCGGAACAGAATCACAAGGAGAAGTCGAAAAAATTTGCGATTGAACCGAGGACGAAATAACACAAGCCAGTTGTTTTAGCTCCACTTGACGAGTTTCAGAAGCCGTCGTACGCACGTTTCTTCCACGTGCAATAATCAGACTCGAATTTGATCGATGAATGTTGCCTTATTCATTGAGGGGTAAAACCGTAAAAGAGGGTCCGGTCTTTTTCTGACCTTTTAACCTCCCATTAACTCAAAAAAAAAAAAGGGTCCAAGAGGAATTGAACAAAATGGGGCTCGACGTCAACGCGATGTTGAACAAAATCATTAACGTTTTATCAGTTATATATTTGTTTGGGGTGGAAAGTTGCACAGCGAGGACCGCATAGCGCAGTGGATTAGCGCGTTTGACTTCGGATCAAAAGGTCGTGGGTTCGACTCCCACTGTGGTCGTGCTTTTTGGCTTTTTTTTTTCTCCTCCTTGCACGAGCCTTTTCTTTTTTGTCGGTTTACACAGCCTGGTAAAGAGGTCCGGCAATTTCATATCACCACGAAAAGTATTTAAGAGGTGACACAATATAGTTAATTATATTTTGTTTCTAATTTTTTTTTATGTCAGTCAATAAACTTAGATAAGGAGGAGAAACGCAAATATCGCGCTTTTCAAAGTGGTGGAACCTACTCAATTTTCACACTGTTTAGATTGCTTTGCAGGAGTATGTTTGGAAAAAAAGAAGAAGCCAAGACCAGGTTTTGGGTTTAATGTATAAGAGAAGGTAAGGTCTTCTTAATGAAAACATTAACAGCATCGTATTTCAAACCCTTTGTAATTAGCAATGACTCAGATTCGTGCCCATCAGTTAAAACGGTTGTTAAGACTTTCTTTCCGCAAGGCCTCACTTCACCCTCTGCTTGAGAAGAGCAAAAAATGGTGGAGAGAACGGTCGAGCTTTGGTAGAATTCTGAGCACACAAAATAAAAATAAAAAAGAGAAATGAGTGTCCAATGACAATTTACATATTTATGAACTACAGATACGGTGACATTCACAACATGTATAGTGGAATAGGGTAAAATTCCCACAGAAGGAAGGTGCACACGGAACTACGTTGCCGCAAAAATATTAGCAAACCCAGCTGAAAGAATCCTTAGCAACATTAGTCCATCATCTGCAGTCAGTCCCATGATCTCATTGAGAAGCACCTCTTCTTCTCCTGACATTTCTCTTTGCACTGACAGTGACTTTGCCCTCCGCTTCATCGTTCTGGGGTTGCTGATCGTTCACAATGACTTTTGTCGAATTCATTTCATTCCTCAACCGCAGTATCTCACCCTTGGCCAATGCCAAATCTTCCTCAAGCTTCTTCGATCTCTTGTCCAAGCTCTCTCTCTCCTTTCCGAGCCTCATTACGAGGTTATGAGCATCTTCCAGGTTTTCCTGGGCCTCCTTGGATGCTTTCTTTTGTTCAGTTAGTGATCTGTAGAGCACCTCTCTCTCATTCTCAAGTGTAGAAATCTGAGAATTAGCTGCGTCCAGATCCTTCGAGAGAGCTAATGCGTTTCGGTTCAGTTCATCAAGTGATTTTATGGCTTCCTCCAATTCAGTCTTGAGGGACTCTTGCGCTTCCTTGTCCTTCAGAAGTTGCCTCTCCAAAACTTGCACTTCTTTCTTCAAGGATGCGACCGCCTTTTTTTCTTCTTTTAAATCATTTGATGAAGATTCCGCCATTTTATAGGCATCAACCAATTCTTTCTTCAGGCCTTCGTGATTTTCAACCAAAGACGCCATTTCCTCAGACACCGTTTGAACCTCTGCCATCGTTTCGCTCAAACTGTCCTTTGCAGAAGCAAGCTCAGTCGAGACCGCTTCTTTCTTCTGTTCGGCCTCATTGAGGCTCCTCTGCAGTGAATTTTTTTCCTTGGCATACTCAGCTTTAGTCCGAGATATTTCAGCCTGAAGTTCTGAAGATAAATTCTTTGAAGACTGTAGTTCCTTCGACAAATTAGAAGCTTCTTTTCTCGACTCATCCAGCATATCCTGAACAGTACTGAGTTCACGTTGCAGATTCTCTATGGTGCTAACCTCTACATCCAGTTTTTTCTCCAGATCATTCCTTTCATTTGTCAAATTGGAAATCATCTTCTGTTTTTCAGTTACTTGACTGTGAGAAAACTCGAGTCGTTCATTAAGCCGTTGAATTTCATTTTGTCTCTCTTCCAACAGCTTCGCATCCAAGGCTGACTTTTGTTCGGATGAAGACTTCAGATCATTGTATTCCTCTTGTATCAAATCTAGCTTTCTCCCAAGATTGTCCTTCTCTGATGCTATAGAATTTATTCTTGCATTCAGTTCGCCGATTACAGAGTTCTTCGAATCTAGCTCCTTCTGATTCTCCAGAAGAGTATCTTTCAACGCTTTGATCTCCAACTGTGCTTTGGCTAAATCATCCTTGGTTTTACTGGAAATAGAAGTAACATCTTCCAACTCTGATTCCTTCGCAGCAAGAGAGAACCTGAGACCTCGAAGGTCGTCTTCCTTTTCCTTCAGCTCTAAGCTCAGTGAGTTTATTCTTTCTTCTAAAAGTTTAATTGAGTCAAGCATATCTTTCAAACTTTCTTCCAGTGATCTTTTATCCTCCTCACTCTTTGAAAGCCTAGTCTGAAGACTATCTTTTTGAACGTTCAGCTCCTCGATCAATCTTTTCTCATCCTTTAGCTCCTTTCCTAACCCTGCAATTGTTGAGTTCGCAGAGTTTAGCTGACTCATCAGGGACTGCTGTTCTTCCTTGACCTTTTTCATGGTGTTGGTCCGTTCTTCTCGTTCATTCATTAGCTTTGCTTCAAAATTTTTCTCCAAGGAAACAATTGAAGCTTCTTTATCTTTCAACATGGTCCTCATCTGCAGTTGAATACCCAGCCCATGTATTTATCACAAAGGATTCCGATGGCTAAGCAAAAGAACAAAGACGAACAGGCCAATATTTGATTCTTCTGTTTACAGGGACAATGTTTCTACAGGGTCGATTAAGCAACTTTATGATTTCTCATCGAAGGATTGCATTTCCCACTTGCATAAGCTTGTAAGAGGAGCTTAACTTTGTAAAATGCTAGTGGCTTACCGATTCTATTGTCGCATCAGCAGCTGCCTTATCTTTTCGAGCCAGTGCATAGAGAGAACCAAGCACACCTGAACTGAATATTCCTAGTCCATTCAGAAGAGAGAAAGGATTTGTTTCCTGGCCATTAGAACTGAATTAGAGAAGCTCATGCTTCATAATATCAAATGGATAGTGCAACATCGACAAGGACAAAGGACGTGCAAATCAGGCATAAAATCCAACCTCTGCCTTTTGATTATCTGGAGTAGTCCTTATCTCGATTTTATCTGAAACAAAAAGAACAGTTGACCACTTCAAAGCAAGTAAAATTGCAACAGAGATAAGCCATTTTCAAGCATACGGAGCAGTTATCTTCAATATTCGAGGCTAAAGTTTTGAAGCTAATTCAAAGATAGCCAAAACTCCACTGATGCAACAACACAAAGATTGTGTCCCACCTTGCTCGATATTAGTCGCGAAAGAACAATTCTAATCAACAGAAGCACAAATTTCATGATTTCAACGTTATGTGAGATATACAATGTTTAAGGGTTGCAATAGGCCTTCTCGCTAAAAGTTCTCACACTTAAACCAGCTTAAAGTCGAACAGCAGAGCGTCGCCCCTAGGCTGACAAGTGACAATGCAGCCAAGGAAGTGTTACTATTGACTCTGAAAGCCACCAAGCTTCACATCAGATATTCAAATAAGAAAACGCATCAATGTCTAACAGTTGGCTAAGCTACTCCATTACAGTGGGTTTTTTGACGTACTTGTTCAAGAGTTACAGAAGAAATCAGAAGACAGCACTAGAAAAGTATCAACATGGAAATCGAAAAAAATGTGGAGGAGCAACCTTGGGACAAAACAATGATAAACTAAGAAAAGAAATCTGCATTTACAGATGTAAATACTCCCCAGTGCTAAATCGAGCTTAGACATCAGATCACATAACACCAAGAGAAAGGAAGAATCTTAGGATTACTTGTTCCCCCAGTCAAATGAAGAATGTAAAAAAGAAAAAAGCAGTTATTCAACAGAACAGGTGATTGTGCCACCGGTGTCAAATACTCTAGTACAAAATTGAAAATTTGAACCAGACTGCAATTACCAGAAAAATGTCCTAGAAAATCCAAAACATGAATGTCCATCCCAGAAAAAAGATGACAATTAGAATGCATTTTCACCTAATTCATCTCCACTGCCAAAAACTCTACTTCTGTATTCCCCGTATATGTAGCGAGAACATCAATGTTGAAGCCTGTTTGGTCCAAACGGTGCAACGAAAGCAAATACCAATCGGCCCAAACCGAATCTAGGACTGCGAAACTGATAGCATAGTAACTCTTCCAAATTCATCCGTTCACAAACTCGACACCACATGCTAAACTATCTCGCCAACTCCTCAAACATTCACACACTATATCCCACAGCAACACGAAAACGGGAAGAATTACCAAATCGCCAACTCACTGGTTTCCTCGGTTCCTTCAAGTGCCTTGGCGCTCAGGCGTAGAAGCGGAAGCACCGAGACGCCAACGAAGAGGATCCCCCTCCTGCCGCGAGAAACGGCGTCCTCGCTCGAGCTCTCCTCGCGCGTCAAGGAGCAGCACGTCGCCGCGCTCTTCTTCCTCCTCCTCGTCCCGGGGTTCCTCGTGCACGAGAAGAGGGGCTGATGATACGTCGGGGAAGGGGCGAGGAACGGACGTTGACACAGAGAAGAATGCAGGGAGCATGAGCTTCCGATCACGAAGCCCATGCCTGAGACTTCGCCTTCTCCTTCCCTCTTCTTCGCTCGATTGAGTTGGGGATCAGATGGGACGGTGAAGAAGATAAAGCGCTTAAGCTGAGGTTCGCACAAAATCGCTTGCTTGAGCTGCCTCAGAACGCTTTTTCTCACCCGAGTTCGTTGTGGCCCTGTGGGTGGACATAAGTTGAATTTACCGAAATATCCCAGCCAAACCGTACAAATTGCGGAAAACAGGAATCTTTCCATGCTAATACAGATAAGCTAGGGGCGCACGGCAGCTCTATAAATCTACTTATGATCAAAAGATTAAATTTTTTGCTTTTAAGCGGAATTTGATGTTTCTACTTCTGGAGAGATCTAAAGTAGCTCCAAAATTACTTTTAGAGTGAAAAATGCTCAATAAATAGAAAAATAAAGTTGTGTAATTAAACGAATTTTTATTTCAAAAACATTGTCATGTGTGCCCTAAAACTAGGGGTGAGCGGTTTCAAGTTCCGGATAGGTTCCACTGGAAACCTTGAACCTACCCGTTAGTACAGGTTCCTTATTTTTTGAAACATGGAACCTACACTGCATACTCTGGTACCTGGAACCTACCCTGTCATAGGCTCCGGGTCCAGTTCCAGGGTACCCGGGAACCTGCCAATATAACTCCCATTGCATCAAAATAGAAGACTTTCATACATACAATGTCTGTGAAATAACGAACTTAATGACAAAATGGAGCTATCATACTACCCTGAGAATAATAAGGTATAAAGCTAGGAAAACGCTCTGCATCAGTCCCTGATTATACGAGTATATATGCCTCCCAAAAAAAAAAAAACAACACAACTGCTCAAGTAAAAACAAAGACAGAACTGGGGACACATAAGAATCATCATGGAGGTCAACCAACTCTTTTTCGTTGGCAATCCAAAGCCTTGCCTTAGCTCCGCACATATATGACGCAATAATGCATTTGCATCAGATTATTTTTCACTGAGTATTACTTTAAGAAGCACTTCAATTACTATGTTTAGAAAGTCTCTGAATATTCTGGATACACCTGCAATGAAGTATGAGCTGATATGAGATTATTGCTTTGTCCACTCTAAGTGATAGAAGAAAGAGGAAGAAAACGTCCAATCAGCGGTCCCAACCCAAGGATTATGTAGCTACGGCATGTAAAATGATGTAGGTCAAGAAGACTAGAAACTAATATGCATGCCAAACCCATGTAAGGAAACAATGGAGAACCGATTTGCATGCCAAGCCCATGTAAGCAAGTATGCTATAACTCCAAGCAATTACAAACTTCTGAAAGTGAAGAGGCAACTCATGGAAAATTCTCTTTGCCTTCCCATCATAGCCGACACAAAACAACAAGCACAAAATAGATGAAATATGCAGCAGTCCACAAATAACAAATATTAGACATATGCATAATTTCACCTACTCATTTTCTACATTAAATTGGTAGAGTTCGCGAAACTTTAGGATTTCCCCACAAGAGAGCCAAACTTAATACAGCAATTAGAAGGTAGAAAACATATTTTCAATGATAATTGGAAGAACAAAAAGAAATTCCATGAGAGAAAAGCAAACAATAGGAATTGGTTTGAAGCTCTTGCTAAACGGACAAGGAATAAGGATCCATCACGTATACTATAAACAAAGCACATAGAAAAGGCAGTAGATAATTAATAGAATAAGACAAAATAATCCCTTATGGGTCTGTATGTACAACATTCGATGTGTGTAGTATTTCGAACTTTGATCAAAGTCATCATGAAATCAGTCCATCAAGGTTTGGGTTGCCTAAGAATCATTAAACGAGAACCAATATGCTCAAGCAATCTATCAAACGGAGACCAAAACGAACCCCAAGTCAACTGCTCTCTATCAAGAAGCCTGCGCATCTCGAGCAACAAAATGTGCAATCTCTCAACGAATCTTACCAAGTTTTCAACAGATAAAGCAAAAGGAGGGGTCGGAAAGCGAGCGAAATCGAACCAGCAGTACAAGTACCTGAACTTGAGCAACTCAAATCTGGAGTTCAATAAACTTGGACAACTTTCGAGCAAGAGGAATTTGGGGATGCCGTCGGAGGTGTGGGTACCAACTACTGAGGACGGAGCGATGGACGACGAGAGACGGGTTGTCGTCGAAGGGATGGGGGGACGGTGAGGGATGACCACTCGAGGGCGTAGGAGATCGTCACTCTCACTTGTGCCTTCCCACAACCAGAGGCGCTAGGGTAACATTCAGCAACGACGGAAGAAAATAGAGCGCCAAAGTCATCGGGCGTGCTGTTGCTGCGTTGAGGATTTAGAGAAAGAAGTGAGAAGAACATGAAGTGGAAACAGAAGCCTAAGTTTAAACTGTAAAGTGACGGTTTCGATTTCGGTTCCGGTTCCAGTTCGGTTCCATAGAGAACCGGGAACCGGAACCGGAAGCGGCGGTTCCTCAAAATGCAGAACCGAGAACCATACCCTAAATTACTAGAACCTGGAACCGGATCGGAACCGCCGGTTCGGTTCTCCGGTTCTCGGTTCTACCCTGGAACTATGCTCACCCCTACCTAAAACACCTATGAAAAAACGTTTTACATGAGCGATCTTATGTACTCTTAATGAGAGAGAATGAATTAATTGCTAGCTTATTATTTTCAAAAAATCTAATTCGACATTTAATAACACACGTTGCCAAATAACAGAGGGTGTGCGTGGTAACACTTCTGTTTGTTGATATTCTTCACACTCTTCAAAGCACTATGTAGGGTTCTGAATATCATTTTCTAATACATTCACTTGAATTTTCTCCTTAGGTTCTCGACAAGTACCAGACAAATTATTGCAAAACATTATTGCTTATCATAAACTAATAAACTAATTCCCTCCAATGTTATGGTTTGCTGAATATATCATGATGCACCTCTAAACTATAGACGATTTAGGCATGAAAAAGGTTTATATACTATGCCTATTGCAACATAAACCACGCTAGAGGCACAGGCAAAGAAGCACCGGAACTACATATGCTTTTAGCGTGGATATATCAGCTCAGTCATCATATTCATTAATAAAAAATTTCCCATAAAATTGGTCCTCATTTGCATAAAATAATTAAATGATAAATTATACGTAAATTCGTCAGTATTTGCATTTCATTTTTCTCAAATAATATGCATTTAAGGTTAGGATTAATAATTTTTTGTAAAAGATTTTGTGTTAATAATATTTTAGAGGTAGAAATTTTCAACTGTTACCAAATGATTTTTTGTTCCAAAAGCAGAAATATTGTCATGTTATCGAACGTCTTTCTCCAATCGGAAATTAATTTATGGATCAGAAGTAAAAATATTAATTTATGGTCATAAGTTGATTTATGAAGCAGAAGTGTTGCCATGCACGCCCTGAGTTGTTGTTTGATCAAACAGAAGGATCGCGTTGAATATTTACCAATAGTTCGAGGACCATATCCAAGAAATTAAAAGTTCATGAATCAAAATGCACATTAATGAAAAGTTTGGAAATCATTTATGTTATTTTCCCTTGTTAAAATCATGCTATAATTATGGACTTTTAGAGAGAGAGAGAGAGAGAGAGAGAGAGAGAGAGAGAGAGATGTATTTGTTGTATGTTTCGTTTTCAATTTTAACTTGTGATCATTTTTAATTCAACGTATTTTTTACTCAAGAGTATCTAAAAAATGATCGGAAGTTAAAATTGGAAGAAGAGTCGGTATTTCAAATAAAAATCAGAAAGTTATTAAACAAGACGGCGATTTGGAGTTGATCGAACAAACACCGTCGTGTCGCTCAAGCAAGGATCGGTAACCTAGCTACATTCGAGGAAAGTTGGTAACTTAATCTGGTCGAGATTGGTAATTTTGTGTTAAAGTTATAAGCTGCGACCATAAAAAGGTCATTTGTTAGAAACATGGATATCGAAGAAAGGAAGAAGGATCGTCGTGCTACATGAGTTAGAATCCTATGGGTTGACCAACAAATTCAAATTAAGCTGCCCTCTTAGAAAAAAAAATATAATTTTGTTAGAGTTGGCGAATACTTCGGGGACCCTTGTTTCTCACACCGGGTACGCCTACATGACCTTAAAAAAACCAAAGAGTCATTCGACGACATATGACCCATGCACGCGGGATGCGGGGGTTTGGAGGCAGCGCCCCCGACACAAGTGTCCTTTTGCCCGGTTAGCGGACAGCTGCCCCGCTCGCCAATTAGCAGGCGAGGGTTTGGGGGCAAAGCCCCCGAAATCTCAATGAGTTGTGGCTTTTATTTAAGTAAACCCGTATGTTCTAACCTTAATAGAGGTTTCACATAGGTTTATGTATTGGGGCCGTTTATGACATATATATTTTGCTCGTTTTGCTGATCATTGTAACGAGTTGAGGGGGCTGTAAACCGAAAATCACAGTGAAATCTCTTTGCAGGACGTAGCCCTATTCTGGGGTGAACCTATGTAATCTCGTGCGTCATTCAATTTTTCTTGATTCTCTATGTGATCATTTGATTCGGTTGCGATAAATCCCATCAATTGGTATCAAAGTCTTGTGTTCGAGAAATTATGATTTATCTGAGATGTCAGGAGGGTCACGGATTGAGATCGAAAAATTCGATGGGACGCGGTTCGATCTATGGAAGATGAAGATAGAGGATCTACTTTGTGATCGAGATCTTTGGTTGGCAATCATAATGGAAAAGCATGTTGCTGCGAAGCCTGGTATCGTGATAAAGGAATCGGGTAAGGAAACGGGGAAGGATGATGATTCAACTTCCAAAAATGCAAATCCAAAGGAGACTTAGGACTGGCATCGGATAGATCGGAAAGAAAAGGGCATGATCCGGCTTTGTCTCGTAGACTCGATTCTGACAAACGTGATGAGTGAACATACAACTAGGGATTTATGGCAGAAATTGGAGTCGTTATATCAAAGTAAGTCGTTGATTAATAAGTTATTTTTAAGGAAAAAGCTGTATAATCTTCGGATCCACGAGGGCGACTCGTTTTCTACACATCTATATAACTTTAACACGTTGATCAGTCAGCTCGTATCAATCGGTGTGAAGTTTCAGGATGATGACAAGGCGATAACACTACTCTGTTCACTGCCAGATTCATGGGATAACCTGATTGTGGTGATTGGTGGTGGGGATAAGGAATTATCGTATGAAAGTATGTGTTCGGCCTTGTTATCAGATGAGGCACGAAGAAAGGGGTCAGGAAATTTCGGTAAAGAGGCGCTAACTGCTAGGGGTATGCCAGCAAAGAAGACTCAAAACAGGAGAGGGTCCAAATCCAAATCTCGTGGGAGATCGAAGAGTATGGAAGGGGGGGTACAATGCTAGAGGTGTGAAGAGTGGAGCCATGTGAAACGGGACTGTAAAAACAAGTCAGTTTTTAAGAAAGAAGTTGAATCATCATCGGGCAAAAATGAGGTCGATGTAGGAGATGTGTATTTGGCTGCTACATGTATGACACAGTCAGACAATGATATTTGGTTGATCGACACTGGTACTTCATACCACATGACGCCTCATAGATATTGGTTTTGTGAATATGAGCAATATAATGGTGGAGATGTCATGCTCGGAGATGATAGTGCAGTTCAGATTGTCAGACATGGCAGGGTGAAGCTGAAGATGAGTAATGGCACTGTAAAGACTCTTCCAGATGTGATGCACATGCCCTTAATGAGCAAAAACATGTTATCAATCGGTACGATAGCTGATTTAGGGGTTACTCTAAGCTGTGATAAGAATTCGTTCAAGATGACTCGCGGTTCTATTGTGATTACACGAGAAGTCTGTTATAGGACATTGTATAAGATACTCGGGGAAACGGTGACTGTTGGTAGTGGTTTCGTCTCTGAAAAGACCAATGAAGATGAATATGATACGTCCATGTTGTGGCATCAGAGGCTAGGGCATATCGGTGAAAAGGGACTGTCTACCTTAGCTTCAAGTCAAATGGTAGAAGGAGTACCAGATTGATCTATTGGTTTCGGGTTCTGTGAACACTGTCTGCATGGAAAACAGGACCGAGTTAACTTACAACACACCGGCACGAGAGCAACAGAGGTTCTTGAGCTGATTCATAGCGATGTCTTCGTGCCTACTTCGACTCCATCTATTGGAGGATCCAGGTAGTATGAATCGTTCATAAATGATTTTTTGAGATATAATTGGATTTATTTTATTAAAAGTAAATTAGATGTATTCGAAAAATTTCGAGAATTTGAGGTTTTGGTTAAAAATCAATTGGGCAGGAAAATCAAGATACTTCGTATAGATAACAGAAGTGAATTCTGTTTGGACAAGTTCGAGCAGTTCTGTGTGGACAATGGTATTGCAAGGCAGAAGACGACTTCATATACTCCTCGACAGAACGGTGTGGCTGAAAGATTAAATCGGTTACTCATAGAAAGGGCAAAATGCATGCTGAGTTGGGCAGGTTTGGGGCATGAATTTTAGGCAGAAGCTATAGCCACGACCAGTTATTTGAAGAACCGGTCACCGATCTCATCAGTAAAGGACCGTACGCCATATGAGGCATTGTTTGGGAAGAAGCCGAATCTGTCACATGTTCGAGTGTTCGGGTGTGACGAATATGTTCATGCATCCAAGGAGAAACAGGGTAAGGTTGACAATAAGTCTGAGAAGAACATATTTTTCGAATACAAGGAATGGGTCAAGGGCTATAAGCTGCGGAATCCAGAATCAATGACCATTGTATACAACAGGGATGTTGTCTTTCGTGAATCACAATCCCAGGTTGGCACACAGAAAGGTGATGAGCCCAAGAAAGTGGTAGTACTTGAAGAAAGTCCTAAAATCGAAACTGTGGAGATGGTTCCACAAGGTACGCAAGTAGAGTTTGGTTTTGAATCGGAGCAAGGGGACTCAGTTAATGAAGTCGAGGATGCATATTCGAATGAAAACTCAGATACAGATAGCATGTCGGCTTTTAGGAGATCGACATGGGAAAGAAAGGTACTAATTCGATACTCACTTAGTGCATTGAGTACGTTCATGCCTCAAGCATTACCGGAGATGATCCTAGTTCTGTAAAAGAGGCGAGTGTCGCGACCCTCTCAAGCGCCATCTGGGCTAGCGAGGGTTAATGGGCTGTCCGATGTTGCATGATCGGACGCGGGCCTCTCCCAAGGTCCATTACCCAAATCGCAACTGCTGGATATACGTGGTCGACCTTCATTGTGGTCTAGTGACATGTGATAAGTGTACATGCCAATGAGTCGCCACCAATCGTTTCGTGGAGGGTATGATCGGAAACCTCATCGAATAGTTGGGAGTGGTCTATTCGATCCTGCGGAAACCAGAGAATTGGGTTCGGGGACTTAGTTACGCCAACTGTCAGAATTGACGCCCTTTCGGTACCTAAGTTGAATGGTTTTTCTGATCCTTGGATTTCATACAGATGAGTGGGGTATAGATCATAAACCTAGGAGTTCATGCAGATGGGAATATACACCCTATCACTCACAATCAAAAAAATAAGTGCGCAAATCAAGTATCCAATACATGCGGATAAAACACATGAAAGCAGCATGGCATCCCTAATGAGGCCATATTAGCCTAAAGAAATGTCAATCAAGGATTAAGAGTGATTTGGACATAATTCGCCCATGAGGGGCAGAATCGTAATTTTGAACTATTCAGGGACAATTCGCCTTGAAAAGGGCAAATTTGTCATTTTAGATGAATTGGGAAGTCAAAAGATGGGGGAAATAGGATGGGCTATCAGTCCAATCCATTTTCCATTTTTTTTTTAGAATTTTCAGGATTTTTCTGGAATTTAAAAGTGATTTTACCCTTGGAGGGGTAAAATCATCATTTTGGACAAAGATGGTGACTAAAAATCTCAAATATTAGGGTGGATCGCCCACTTGACCCAAACCCTAATTTTAAGAAATTTTCAGGACTTGATTGAGGGTAAGAAAGACGATTTTCCCATTTAAAGGACAAAATCGTCATTTTGAGAATAGAGGCGGGACTCGAAAACCCAAGCCTAAGAATTGGTCGCCTATCCGACCCTAGTTCTTACCTTGGTATTATCGGTCTTATCTCACATATACAGCAGAGGCGACTTACCCCTAAAGGGTAATATCGTCAAGTCTTGGAAGAACGGATAAGAAACCCCAAAAATAGGGTTGACCAGTTGTCTGTGGTCAATCCTCGATTTTTGGGGATTTCTAGAGTGTCTAAGATTTTCCCACATTTTTTTCACATTTTTTTTGGAATTTTCTGGAATTTTTTAGCATTTTTTTTATTTTCTAGGATTTTTCTGATTTTTTTTATTTTTAAAAATCATTTTTTGATTTTTTTTATTAAAAAAATGTTATTCGGGCCGGGTCAACCCGACCCACTCAGGTCGGAACCCGGCCCAGACTCGGACCTGGACCCGCGCAGACCACGGCTCCAAAACGACGCCGTATCTTCTTATTATTTTTTTTGAATTATCTGACTCAGATCCGACGGTTTCTATTGAACCGCGTGGCTAATCCACGCTCGTCAGATCTGATTACTAAAACCTACGGTTCAGATTGAACTGTAGACTCGATCAGGGCCGTCTGATCAGACTACTTAAACCTACGGCCACGATTAAAACCCACGACTCAATCTAGACCGTCCATTCTCATTAACCCAAAACGACGTCGCCTGGTCCTTTGTCAAAACGGCACCGTTTGTTGTTCTGATTGATTTTTTGATTAAAATCATTTTCAGTTAATCCTATTTACTAATCGGACGGCTATTATTTATTGGACTCGATTAACCTAGACTGTCCAATCTAACGCTGACTCATCTTAACAAACTAACGGTCGAGCTAACTCGACATTCACGTGGACCAATGGCTTACTGCCACCTAAGACTTTGACCGGTTGACCACGCCACGTCAGCTTCGTCTTCAACCTCGCGACTCCGGCAGAATGAACGGCTGAGCTTCTCCGGTGCTGATTGTCGCGACCCTCTTGAGGTTGTCGGGCTCTCGAGGGCTAATGGGCCGTCCTGTCTGGTCGGACGCGGGCCTCTCCCAAGGCCCATTACCCAAATCGCAACGGAGGTATGCGTGATCGACTTTCAGTGTGGTCTAGTGACATGTGCTAAGTGTGCATGCCATGGAGTCGCCACCAATCATTTTTTTAGGGTATGATTGGACCACCCAATCGAATAGTTGGGAGTTTCTATTCAATTCTGCGAGAACCAGAGAAATGGTTTCGGGGACTTAGTTACACCAACTGTCAGAGTTGACGCCATTTCGGTACCTAAGTTGACTGAATTTTCTAGCCTGAAATTCATGCGGATGAGTAAGGTATGAACCCTAAATCTAGAAATTCATGTAGATAAGAGTGATTATCCTAGCAATCACAATCAGTAATAAAATGCCCAACTCAAGGAATCTAGATATGCAAATAAATCACATGGCATTCCTAGTAAGGTCCTATTTATCAATCACAGCTCAAGAATGATTTAGCTGTCCTAGCCATTCTACACACGATCTAACCTAAGAAAAGCATTAGGAAGCATCGAAGGAGTTCGAGAGTACTCACATGGGGTTTGCCGTGCCCTGGTTTGGTCTTGGACGAGCTATCGAGCTCATGCTGACCCGATTATATTTGGGGATCCACTCGGCGTTTTACACCATGAAATCATGTGAAACAAAAACGAAAATATTCAGCAAGGGGCATTTATTGTAGATGGTGGTCGATCTAATTGGACGTCAAGACTAAAAAAGATGTAGAAATTTACAAATTAAAATACTCGAATGACATTTTTTTGCCAAATTCAACTCTATGCGTCGTGAAGAAACACATGCAATTGAACTTAAATTTTGACTATTTATGAGTTCAAAATGTAAAATAAATTAAAATAAAAATATTGACTATTTTTCTATATTTTTACGACATCGAACGCTATTTTTCTTCATTTTTCATGTATTTTTCTATTTTTGGAAAATATTAAAAAATATTAAAAAATATGAAAAATTATTTTTTTTATCAAAAATGGTTCCTTTAGCTTGGTCAAGGCTACCAAAGATGATTTTTTAATTTTTTTAACTTTTTATAGATTTTTTATGAATTTTTTAAAAATAAACTATGAAAGACTGATCAAAAATCAGGTGTCAACAGCTGCCCCTCTTTGAGAGGAATTTCGTCAGAGGTTTCTCTCAAAGACAATGTGACACCTGTGTTCCGATCAACTCGACTGGGAAAAGAAAAGAAATCATGACATCCAATTTTCATGCCCATCAATGTGTGCTTTTCCTTAAAAAGAGATGTGCTCATTCAATTCCCTGATATGATGTAAGAAAGTTAAGGAGTAGATAGACTTCCCTGCCCCTTACCTGCCTAATGCTTGCGGCATTTGCTGTGTCTGATGGGTTCAAGTAGATTCCTAAGGACTTGTCATCGGAGTGTCCTGGGGATGTTAAGCTCTGACCTGTATGGTAGGTCAAACCATAATGGGATTCCTAACTGATAGGAACCTAAGGAAGACGCATCCCACATTTGGGAATTTGCCAAGGGTTTTGATCCGTGTGGTGGACTAAACTAGAAATGGCTTGCCTAATGTAAGGCTTATTAGGGAAAACGACTCCTCCCGCGTTCGGGATTCATCAAGGTTTTGATCCGTATGGTGGATCGGACCATTGGGTTGATCCTTCAGGCGGTCTCTACCAGTCCTTTGACCCTTCAGGTGGTTTCTACCATTCATTGACCCTTCATGCGGTTTCTACCATTGAGTTGACCCTTCAGGCGGTTTCTACCATTGGTTGACCCTTCAGGCGGTTTCTACCATACATTGACCCTTCAGGCGGTTTCTACCATTGTTTTGACCCTTCAGGCGGTTTCTACCATTGGTTGACCCTTCAGGCGGTTTCTACCATACATTGACCCTTCAGGCGGTTTCTACCATTGTGTTGACCCTTCAGGCGGTTTCTACCATTGATTGACCCTTCAGGCGGTTTCTACCATTGAGTTGACCCTTCAGGCGGTTTCTACCATTTATGAGATTCCAAATTGATATGAATCAAAGGATGACGTACCCGCTCTTAGGGCTAGTCGGAGACTCGATCATTCTGTGGATCGGTCTTAGAAAAGATTTGCCTACTAAAAGGCTTCACCTAAGGATGACGCACCCAGTCTTTGGGGTGGCCAAAAGTCCTGCAGAAAGCTTAGACCTGAAAAAATTTTCCTCGCCAAGAAGATATTAGTAATCTTTGGGAAGACAATAATTGTCTAACTGACAAAATTCTACGACTTAAGTTTTAGTCATGAAATGTGCATTTTGATTGTTGGAGGTTATCCAAAACATTCCTGCCATATACAGATGTGATCATAAATTCCTTGCACGGAAACTCTAGATCAAACAATTTGAAAATTTCAAAAAGAGTTTGCTCAAAACATCCATTGGAGTATTTCTCACCCAAGAAGGCTCCTCACTGCTCTGTGATAATGATCTTTAATAGGGAAAGTGCTCAATTTCCTACCGACCTGTGCCTGGGTTTCAGGATCATTCGCAACGCATACATTTCGACCGATCAGGAGGTCTTTCACGGGACCGTAGTGTTAGGCTTGGATATCGGTTTCCAAGGGGGACTCACTTTTGAGTCAAGGCCGTTGAACGAAATTTTTCACTATCTGATCCGGGTTTACAAGTCAAGAACCCTGCAAAATGAGAAAGAAATAGTCTTGCTCGTACTTCTTTGAGCTAAGTTATACATTAACCCAAGTGTCTTAGTCAGATAAGACTACTTCAGGGTTGTAACATTGGAAGGATTGGGGACCGAAAAAGGCTTATTTTTTGCCCAGAAATTGTGAAGGGTTTGACATTGGTGATCATTGCAAATTTGCCACATGTCCTTCGAAGAACATCTCCATTTCTTGAAGTATACACTCCTCTTTTAGAGAGCACAAGGATGTTTAAAAGCGTCTCTTGTTACATTAAGAGACCGTCTGTTTGTGTGTTTGCAATTTGAGCACGACAACATTTGGAGAGTAGTCATCTTGATCTAACTCCTTTGCAGGGTCTTTTCATCGTCTCTCTAGACTTTACTGGGGATATTTTGAATAGACATCAGCCTTGCTTTTTACCAGGCACTTTGCTTTTTCTTGATGTCTAGGGATTTTTCTTTTCCCCTTTTTTTTAATCCCGTGTTTTTCTTTTCTTTTGGAGCTAGGATTTTCGGCAATCATGCTAGATATGCAACTTAAACTTTGGCACGCTTCCATTCCTAGAGTGATGTTGCCTTTGCTTTGGAATATGCAATGATCACCAATAGGTTGATGAAATGAATTTGCTGGCTCAACTTGGTTGTGCAAAGGATAACAGTGTGTAGGATAGAGAAATGAATCATTCTCGTCATCCTATGACACTTGGATTATCATATAAACAACACACAAAGATTTATGTTAGTCCGAGCAAGAAAATTTCTAACCGTTTACTTTCTGATACTGTTGGACTAACCTTCATTTGCCCCAATGTGGGGTGGTTCTTGACAGGGTTGAGAATGAAAATCGCCGTTCAATGGGGTTCTCAATGGGCATCTGTAGTGTTTGGAATGAAGAAATAAATGCCTCTGTCATCTCGATCCATGTAATCGTTGCGAATGACCCTTATATCCATAGGTTAAGGTTTCGCTATCATTTCCAATCTCCTCATCTCTCAAGTGTGTATGGGACGTGTTTGGATTAGGCTCGCTTCTCTTATGAGAAAATACCCTTTTGAACAGTTCAAACGACTCTTATTGGAAAAATTCATTTCATTTCATCAAAATTTATCCTTCAAAGGGATTTTATGATGCACCATACATGTGTAATTCATGTTCAGACAATCTCATGTTTTAAAACATGAATGTCAATGAAGTAAGAATTCTATGTCTTTTTAGATGTGAGAATCGAACTAATTCTGAAAGTTTTTAATCTCCAATGAATTGGGAAAAGGGATACTTACCTGCCCATCGAGGCTGGAGATCCTGGAGATATAAAAGGGATATGTCATTGTATATTCTAAAACTTTACAAAAATTGCAACGATACATCTTACCCTTGGTCATATGCTCCAACGAGTGTACAAGGGTTGTGAAAATCTGCACTTCACATAGTAACACAAGATTGTTGGGTGTTCTAAAGTTCTTTCGACTTCTTGGTTTTTGGAGAAAAATGAAACTTACATGTCTGCCCTGATGGCGAGCTCCTGCCAAGGATAAATATTAAGCATTATTTTGGGTTTCCAAATTCAAAACAAATTGGGACGATACTACTTTACTCTTGATTTGAATTCCATTCTGCATGCCAATGTGCGGATTATAGAAGCCGGCCCTCAAGCTTGTGGCCATGATTTCTTCGTCTGGTTGGGCAACGAATCCACCTCGAGGATTTACGTCGGAGGAGATTCATTCATCTTTTTGGGCGTGTTTCATGCACTGTTTTGTTATTTGAATGCATGGCTTCTTGGGTGCCTCATCTATGTTCATCACCTGAGAGGAAAATGAGAGAACATTATCCCCGCATCTGATTGAAAATCATTTAGGAACGATACGTTCTTTTTACCAAATGGGTGGCTCCGCGGCCAAATGTGTTTTACATTGAAAGGATGGATTCCATTACGCTCTGCGGATGATAACTATTGCTTCGGGGACTTGCCCCACGGATCAAACGATGAATTTGATGTCTTCGGCTTCGACATGCTTTCCAGATGTAGGAATGGTTTGCCCCCATTTTCAGTGGAGATGGGTTTTGTCGAGTGGGCAAGATCAAAAACTCATCCTAGATTTGGCTTTAGTCGAAGGTTGAAATCCCGACCTTGGATAAGCGAATCATGATTCATCTCCTTCTGCTTCGGATTTGTCATTTGCGTGCTTCACATTTTACAATACCAACTTCGCCGCTTGATGAAAATGAATCGATGATTTTCGAATTGCCCCAAGTTCTATAGTCATCTGCGTCGAATCTCTTTGAACTTCATCGGGTGATAGACAAACTGATAAAATGATTTTTCAATCCTGAGATCGAACTCCTGACGTTTCGTACCACTTCCAGTTCACTGACTACCAGGACAAAGCACTATTGGCGTCCCTAACTGGTTCGTTTTTTGTTATAAAATTCTTGAAGCAGTTAGCGACCCCCATCGAGAATGAAACAAGCTCAATTTAGAGTTCATAACGACTAAAGGTCCCTTAGAACGATACAGAGCTAACCGTCTTTGAGCTCGCTCGGGCTTTTGCTCGCATTTTCCTATGTGAAGCCTTTAAATGTTTTTCTTCGTGGCGTTCAATTGATTCGCCTCGACTCTAATCTAACAAGGGATTGTCGTACTCAAGCATGATGATGCTCGCAGGTAGTACTGATCGCTACCCCAGATTAACTCTAGGCATTAAGGAAGATTATCTTGCATGGAAGACTTTATGACAGAAAGATTAATGATACATCCATTCACATGTGCCTAGTTCCCTTGAGGATTCTCGGTGATCAGCCAGCTACACCATGAATCAGACATATAATCGTCATTTTGGATCATAACTTCATAAGTCCATCAGTTTTAAACTGATCGATCCAGATATGGAGCTCCTCATCAAGGAAATCTTTTGATTCTTCGAGCAACTGATATTCGGGTTGACCATCATCGCTTGGCGTTGAAGGATTCATGTTTCTGTTGTGAGCGATCTGATTCTTCGAGCTAGAACCTTCGTCGTTGCTCGAGATTATAAGAGGATGATTGATCGGTTCACTATCAAAAGCACCTTCCATTTGGGAATGGGAGAAACAAAAATCCTCAAAGCATCCGCCCGCTTGATCTTCCGAAATCATATGCCCAAGCCGGGCAGATCTTTGAACACTAGGCGCAATATGTTGATCGGGGATAGGAAGAGCACTAGCGAAAAGTTGCTGCTCAAACCAAGGAGTTCGTACCTGCTGCACTTGTGGCATATACTCTTGAGGGGTGCTGAGATGATTCGGGGGAATATTCTGATTAGCGCCCAAGTAGTCGATGGTGCTGCTACCAGCTTGGTCGGTGCCTAGATTCGGCAGGGTATTTCTTACTTCAGGGGCATTGTAGTTATAGCCATGCCTAGTGTTTAGGCACAAGTTGAGTTCTTTCAGGTTCAGTGCTGTGTGGCGCTGTCTTAGCGCCCTTCTGTAGCTCTTGAGGTGACTCGCGACTCCATCTTTAGTGAGTCCTGGTATGTTCATGATCTCAAGTATGCGCGTTGGATATGCTGAGTTGATCCCTAGTTGCTGAACCGCACTAAGGAACTTGAGATGAAGCTCGGGGGACCAATTGACCCTCGTCTTCTTGCGACCCGGAACAGTGTTGACAACTTGGCTATTGCTCTCTGGCCTATTTCCAGTAGAATTTGATCGAGCCGGAAATTGTTGTGGAGGGAATTCATCAGCTTTGGATTGGTCGGTCGTGATAGTAAGCTCATCGTTAAGGAAACTCCAATCATGGTGACGCATATCACATCCTTTAGAAGGCATCGATATTGACTTCGTAGAATTGATTTGTTCATGCATATCTCCAACAAAATCCGATTGTATCGAAGATGGTTCGAGGGAGTGGGGTGGTGAATGAGCATTTTCAATCCTCATATAAGGCTTATCAAGGAACATTTCGCCGAGAGTGATAGGGCCACCGCAATTAAGGCAAGCGATAGTGCTGGGAGCTTTCTTATACCTCATGTTCTCCGCTCGAAGCTTTTCGTTTTCCTCCTTTAGAATCGCAAGTTCTTGACGTCTGTGTTGAGCCCTCAATTTGGCTCGCTTATTTTGAAACCAAAACTTGACCCTCAAAGGTTTCATCCCTAGCTTCTGGCCCAATTCATTTCTTTGTTTCATGTTCGGGAGAGGGCATTCACTAAAGAAAGCTTCAAGCTCTTGGATTTCATTCTGAGTGTGGCACTGGCGACGTTTCCTATTCCGAGATTGACCATCGCTGCTGCTGTTGTCGTCGCTGCTGAGATCCTGAACTTCGTTGCCGAAAGGGTTGGGTTCTGTGGTTCTGGTACCAGACGCCATCCTGGAATCTTCGAGATCTCTCAGTAGTTCATTTTCTGAGATTTTTGGATCAGTCGCCTCTAGCAACTGATGGTAACCCTCAAACATGTTGGATCGAAAAATGTTCGATCAATTTTTGCTCACTCAGGGTTCTCTACTCTCTCATGTATGCTCACTCTCTCTAAATTTTCTTTTGAGTGGTTCTGTATGCCCATGAAACGTTCTTTAAACATGGATGAAGATCGTCAGGCAAGCGTTGCTCCCAAGATTTCGTATTTCCCGCTTTGTCGTCTTCTTTCTTCTTTTCAACGTGGAGGGACACCAAATCGATTTCCTTTTCTCGATATCCATGTCTGTCTCCCACTTATTTTCAAAAAGGTGGAACTACGCTCGCCTCCTGCTCAGTTTTTTAATATGATGGGACCGCCAAATCCTTTCGCAACTTTTTTCGATAGTTGCGCTTAACTCCCGCTCAATTTTAATATGGTGACACCGACATATCTTTTTACAACTTTTTTAGGTTTATCAAGCCTGAAATCGCGGACTGGGACAGATCTGATGGTTCACCGAAAGAGCCACCACTGCTTTACCCAATTAACTTGGCTCCACGAGCATTATTGCTGTGCCTTTCTTCATTCTCGAGTTGCTATAAAAGGAGGAGTTAATGCAGAGAAGATTAACACTCTTACATAATTGCCTTTTCTTATTTTAATCACTCTACCACACTCATCTTCTTCTCCCTCACTCCAACGAAAATGACCTCCTCTCCTATTCACGCTTTCTCGGCCGAAATTTTGGCCCAGTGGGAAAAACTCTATAACCTCCTCGGTCGAGGCTATGCTCATATAGCCGATCACCCAGAAACTGAAGATGAAATCCGCATTTTGCTCGTGGAAATAGACACCACCTCCATCGAGGGCACTAATTTAGAGAGGGAATATAGAATCTTCCCAACCCTCTTTATAAACTTTTTAGAGACTTACCGTGTCGCTCATCGAAAAGCTACCGTGGCTCACGTTTTGCGAGCTCGCTATGAGGATCGGTCCAACTGCTTGGTGTTGGCCAACCTTGTGGCCGATAGTCACAGAAAGGCTGTTGAGTTCGCCAACAAGCGAGTCTCGATGTTGCTTCGCGAGAGGGGAAATTTGGTGGAGCGCTTGGCCTTATCCCTGACCACCTATGAGCACGACCGTCGTAATGTCGTGTTGAAGTTTCAATGTGAGTGGCAGGAAGAAAGGCTTGACAGCATTACCGCGGATATAGCCCATGGGAGAGGACTAGTTCGGGACCTGGAAATAGCCGCCGAAGATCACGGGACCAAGGTTGCCGAGCTTAAAGGGGAATGTAAACGCCTTCTTCTTAAGCTTGCAGATCTCGAGTCTCGAGGTGGTGAGTATAAGCAAAGCATCAATAATATGGAGGGCCAACTTGGTTCCTTTGTGATGCTAATTAGGGCTCATTGCGGTTTTATGTTTCCACCCCGATGATTTGTATGATCTGCTTTTAAGGTCCCTCGATTGAGCGAAATGAATGAAAGCTCTAATGTGTGTGTCTCAACTTCTGTATGGTTGACTTTCTCGAACACCTGACCACTCTCAACCTAGGTAAGCTGCGCTTTGACATTGATGATTCGAGCGTGTACATCTTGATTTTTTAATCTTGCTTATGATCGGATAAAGGAACCTCCCACCGCGATTATCCACAAAAAGACTTCTCTTCTCTACTTGTTTTTAACCTGTTTCAAATGAAAAGGCAGAATCAGAAGAAAGAATTTGAAAAATAAAGCATAAATCCTTTCAATTTTATGCTTACTTGTGATTAATAGGGATAAGAGCTTTTACAAGGGTTTTGGCCTTGTGCAAAAGCTTTTATCAATATTCCTCAAAGGAAAGCATATCATTGAAAGGAATGTAATTCACGATAATCGCCTTTGATCAATTCCAAGAAAATCAATGGAATGTTCAAAAGTACACAATTACGATGTGTTTTAAATTCAATTGAAGATACGGTATCCAAATTAAAGCCGTTTGCTAAGAACGAGAGTAATTTGGATATCTATCTTTTCATTAAATTTGAAAAACACGAATACTCTTGATCAATTATTGTGGATTACCAATGATGCAAAACATGCATGAACCAATTCAAGTTTATAGTTCCTTCTGGCGAAATTGGGATTGTATTGCCCTATACGGCTAAAAGGTTGTATAAGACTTCCAATTTCAATTTCATCCAAAGGAATTATAAAATTGATTTTGGAGTATTCGAGTGATTAGAAGAAATGCCACTATCACATTCCAATGACAAGTCAATAGAAATACAACAAATTTCAATCTGAATGTATATAAACACAAATAGATTCCTAATACAATCAATATAAGGGATCAGATAGAGAGGATCTCAGCAAAATAAATCCTATACAAGAAGGCTAGAAATGAAAATTAAAACAAAGGAATGTGATCTTAATACTTAGAGATGCCCCAGTTTCGATCTTTGAGACGTGACTTCAGGATCACCTATTCCAAATCGTCATCTTCATTAGATGATACCTCAATGATGTCCATAGCAGGCTCTTCTTGTCCATTTGGCGCTCGTAATGGGATGACACCATCTTCATCTTTCATCAAGAACATTGGGAGGAAAACACACATATCTATCCTCAAAATGGCATTTAATCCAATCACTGGAATTATGCAATGAATATAATGATTAAGAGCTGTAACAAGTTCGAGGGATAGAAAAGTCTTACCAACCAAACTTAAGAGAAAATCAAGCTTCTCTGTATTTTTTAGCAGTGTTAGGTATACTAACCTTCCATAGACAAACGCATGAGACAAGTGAGGGAAAACTCCTAAAAATCAAAAGATAGGGCTTGGTACCTAAAGCCAAGGTTCTCACCTCGAATTCTGGGAAGAGCCGATTCCATTGCACAACTATCGTTGCATTGGGACTCAATCCATAGTTCGAAGTGAGCGGAATTGAAAAGTGGATTACCCCATGTTTTTCCTCACGGAGATTCCATTTTCAATTCCTTCTATTGTGTTCCTAAAGAGGGCGCCTGGGGTTTTAGGCGCAATTGTGTGTATTCATTGTGTCGTGCTAAAGCAAAAGACATGCATTTTATTTAACAATCACCGCTTCAATATAAACATCCACACAATCATACATCCAAAACTCCTGCCTGCATAAAACATAGTTAACAAGCACTTCACCCCTTATTTCTCCCGTCTACAAAAACATCTAACACATTCGTTAGCATATACACCTCACTTTCGAGAGCATCTGCATAAAATTAGGTTAGAAGAATCAATCAACTTTTTAATCGGCTCAAGTCCACTAAATGGTTAAGAACCAGTCCCCAGCAGAGTTGCCAGTCTGTCGCGACCCTCTTGAGGTTGTCGGGCTCTCGAGGGCTAATGGGCCGTCCTGTCTGGTCGGACGCGGGCCTCTCCCAAGGCCCATTACCCAAATCGCAACGGAGGTATGCGTGATCGACTTTCAGTGTGGTCTAGTGACATGTGCTAAGTGTGCATGCCATGGAGTCGCCACCAATCATTTTTTTAGGGTATGATTGGACCACCCAATCGAATAGTTGGGAGTTTCTATTCAATTCTGCGAGAACCAGAGAAATGGTTTCGGGGACTTAGTTACACCAACTGTCAGAGTTGACGCCATTTCGGTACCTAAGTTGACTGAATTTTCTAGCCTGAAATTCATGCGGATGAGTAAGGTATGAACCCTAAATCTAGAAATTCATGTAGATAAGAGTGATTATCCTAGCAATCACAATCAGTAATAAAATGCCCAACTCAAGGAATCTAGATATGCAAATAAATCACATGGCATTCCTAGTAAGGTCCTATTTATCAATCACAGCTCAAGAATGATTTAGCTGTCCTAGCCATTCTACACACGATCTAACCTAAGAAAAGCATTAGGAAGCATCGAAGGAGTTCGAGAGTACTCACATGGGGTTTGCCGTGCCCTGGTTTGGTCTTGGACGAGCTATCGAGCTCATGCTGACCCGATTATATTTGGGGATCCACTCGGCGTTTTACACCATGAAATCATGTGAAACAAAAACGAAAATATTCAGCAAGGGGCATTTATTGTAGATGGTGGTCGATCTAATTGGACGTCAAGACTAAAAAAGATGTAGAAATTTACAAATTAAAATACTCGAATGACATTTTTTTGCCAAATTCAACTCTATGCGTCGTGAAGAAACACATGCAATTGAACTTAAATTTTGACTATTTATGAGTTCAAAATGTAAAAGAAATTAAAATAAAAATATTGACTATTTTTCTATATTTTTACGACATCGAACGCTATTTTTCTTCATTTTTCATGTATTTTTCTATTTTTGGAAAATATTAAAAAATATTAAAAAATATGAAAAATTATTTTTTTTATCAAAAATGGTTCCTTTAGCTTGGTCAAGGCTACCAAAGATGATTTTTTAATTTTTTTAACTTTTTATAGATTTTTTATGAATTTTTTAAAAATAAACTATGAAAGACTGATCAAAAATCAGGTGTCAACACTGATCTAACGGTGGAATCTTAACGGATTGGAGCGAGACCGGCGGCAATCGACTCGCGATAACCTCTATTTTAACATATCTAAGAATCGCGACATCTAATTCACAGAATCGCAAGAATCATGCAAAGTGCTGAGTACGGCCATGGGAGTTCGATCGCGTAATTTATCTAAAATCGTGACAATTCAATCACAGAACAGTGCTAGTGGAGGTTCAGAAAACTCACCTCGAGCTCCGATTGAGCTCGCTCGGCCCAGATTTGGCTGGGGAAGGATGAACAGCGGTCGGCTATGAAGGCTAAGTTCGAAGACTCGATTCGGGTTGCTCGGACAAAATCGATGCAAAATCAAAGTGCAGATATGGTCAGTGATGTCTAAGGGATGAAACACATACAGGAATCGCAAAGATTGAAACCGAAATCAGGGTTCGCCATTGAAGACCAGAGCTTGAGCTCGAAGTTCGGGATTACCTGTTCTGGCAGTTTTTGGGCTGCGCGGTCGATGGCGATAGCTTCCCCTCAGCACGAGCGGCCTCCTGATGATCTTCGCGAGCTCTGGTCTATCCTGTAAAGGCCTGATCGCCGCTCTGTGAATTCGAGCTCAGTCCTCGACAATGGTGGTTGGAGGACGAGCCCTTTCTCTCTCCCTTTCGCTTTCTTTCGATTCCGTTTCTTCTTTTTCAACTGAATTCGCTCTCCTTTCTCTTTGCGAAGGCCCTCTGGCTTATATGCCATTTTCAGTTTTGGCGCCGAATCGGGAAGTTGGAACAGGTGACCTTCGCACGTGAGAACACGTGCGAAATGGTCACTGGCGACTGGCAATTGACGGGTATTAAGTGGTTATTCCGTTCGGGACCTCCAGTAGTTGCATTTGGCACGAATTCAACTTGCATTTGGTATTTGTTGACTTTCGCAGGTCTCACGTCTTGACCGGCCAATTACTATCTGCTCCGGCGGTCGTTGATCACCATTCCGGTCCCGATCGATGGGGAATGGTCTAAAGGATTAAACGCCCAACAATGCCTCTCCGATTATGTTCGATTGGTCGGTCAATTTTGTTGTTGAAATTCAACTTTGTACTGTTCATTCGTGCGTAGGCCTGAGGAAGACGATGACACTGTTCTGGACCGGTTCGACCGGTCGAACCGGCGGTCTGACTAGTCTGAACCGGTTCCGAATTGGATTTTTCAAAATTAAACCCAAATTAGTAGGAAATTTTTACAATTGAACCTCATAATCGAATCTAGGGCATGAATTCTATCAAAAAATGTGATTTTGCCCAAAAGTTCATATCAATTTCAACAAAAACCCCAAATTTCCTTTTAATTGCAAATTGGGGAATTATGCAATTGAAGGTTCAAATGATCAAATTGGGTCAAATTACCTGTGCCAATCGATTCAAAATGGTGAAATCCATTGGGCAGTATGTTTAATCTGTAATGATAGCCCTTGAATTGAAAGTAATTTCAATTATGCTCAATTTCAAGGACTAAAAATGCAATTTTAGTATGCAATTTTGCCAAATTCGTGCAATTGAGCAATTTATACAAACAATTGAGCTAAATTGAAATAGGGGACAATTAGAATGGATGTCAAGATCCTAAAAAATGTATAAAATTGTAAATTAAAAGACTCAATTGATATTTTTTTCTCAAATTCAATAGTATGGGTTACAAAGGAACACCCATAATTGAATCTGATTTTGGATTCTTTGTGAGGTAAAAAATGCAAGAGATTAAAAAGAAAAATATTGGCTATTTTTTTTATATTTGTGTGACCTCAAATGCTATTTTTCTTGATTTTTTGAGTATTTTCCTATTTTTTAAAAATACTAAAAAATATGAAAAATATGAAAAATTATTTTTTGGTCAAAAATGGTTCATTGGGCTTGGCCAAGGCCACCAAAGTTGATTTTGTAATTTTTTGACTTTTTATGGATTTTTTGTGATTTTTCAAAATAAAGCTGAAAAAGACTTGGTCAAAAATCAGGTGTCAACAGCGAGATCCATGGATGATGCGAATCAGTGGGAGCTCGCAATGATAGATGAAATGTAGTCGCTTAATCATAATGAGACGTGGAGCCTGTGTAAGTTGCCTAAGGATAGAAAGGCAATTGGGTGCAAATGGGTGTTCAAGCGAAAGCTGAAATCGCATGAAACTGTAGGGAAATACAAGGCTAGGCTTATAGCCAATGGGTATTCTCAGATCGAGGGAGTTGACTATGACGAGATCTTCTCTCCCGTGGCGAAATTGACCTCGATACGATTTGTTCTGTCCGTGGTAGCTGCATACGATCTTGAGGTGGAACAGATGGATGTAAAGACGACTTTTCTTTATGGGGACTTGGAGGAGGAGATATATATGAGGCAACCGTAAGGCTTTGAAGTGAAAGGATAGGAGAATCTGGTGTGCAAAATGAAAAAGTCCTTATATGGGCTGAAGCAGTCACCAAGGATGTGGTACCAGAAGTTTGACACGTACATGCTCCAGCTTGATTTTATGCATTCAAATTCTGACCATTGTGTTTATGTGAAAAGGACGGGCGATCAATTTGTCATTCTCACGCTATATGTAGATGATATGCTGTTGATCGGGAATAATGTGAATATGGTGAAATCTGTGAAGAGTTTGTTGGCCAAGAAGTTCGAAATGAAAGACTTGGGCCTGTAAATTTTATTTTGGGCATGTTGATTAAAAGGGACCATGAGAAACGGAAGCTGTGGTTAGGGCAAAAGAAATGCATCAAAGAAATATTGAAGAAATTCAATATGATAGACTGCAAGCCTGTTGGTACCCCTATACTTTTAGGGACCAAGCTATCTGTGGAACAATGTCCTAAAACAGATGAATAAGCTGAAGAGATGGCCTGAGTTCTATACGCGAGTGCAATGGGTAGCTTGATGTATGCTATGGTGTGCACGTGTCCGGTTATAGCCCAAGCAGTGGGAGTCTTGAGTCGATACATGTCTAACCCAGGTAGAGAACATTGGAATGTGATCAGAAGAGTTTTCAGGTATCTTCGTGGAACTTCAAATTTTTCTTTATATTTTGAAGGTACAAGGAATGGAAACATGCTTAATATCATAGGCCATGTAGATGCTGATTGGGGTGGAGATATTGATAGTAGACGATTGTCGCGACCCTCTCGCGGCACGGGGGCGGGGAGCGGGCTAATGGGCCGCCCGATCGCTGGCTTGATCGGACGCGGGCCTCTCCCAAGGCCCATTACCCAAGTCGCAACTGCTGGATGTACGTGGTCGACCTTCAGTGTGGTCTAGTGACATGTGATGAGTGTACATGCCAAGGAGTCGCCACCAATCGTTTTGCGGAGGGTACGATCGGAAACCCTATCGAATAGTTGGGAGTGGTCTATTCGATTCTGCGGAAACCCGAGAAGTGGGTTCGGGGACTTAGTTACGCCAACTATCATAGTTGACGCCCTTTCGGTACCTAAGCTGAATGGTTTATCTGATCTTAGGATTTCATACAGATGAGTGAGGTACAGATCCTAAATCTAGGAGTTCATGCAGATGGGAATTACTACCCTATCACTCACAATCAATAGAAATAAGTGCGCAAATCGAGGATCCAGTACATGCGGATAAAACACATGAAATCAGCATGGCATCCCTAATGAGGCCCTATTCGCCAAGAGAAATATCAATCAAGGCTTAGGAGTGATTTGGACATGATTCGCCCATGAGGGGCAGAATCGTAATTTTGAATAATTCGGGAAAATTTTACCCTTAAAAGGGTAAATCTGTCATTTTAGACGAATTGGGAAGTCATAAGACGGGGGAAATAGGATTGGTCATCAATCCAATTCATTTCCTATTTTTCTGGAATTTCCAGGATTTTTCTGGAATTTAAAAGTGATTTTACCCTCGGAGGGGTAAAATCGTCATTTTAGATAAAATTTGAGAACTGAAAATCTCAAATATTAGAGTTGGTCGTCCACCTGACCCAAACCCTAATTTCGAGCAATCTTCGGGACTCAATTGGGATGGAAAAGACGATTTACCCTTTGAGGGGTAAAATCGTCATTTCAGCGGGAATGACAAGGTTCGAAAATCCCAGCAAAAGGATTCGCCACCTAACTGGCCCTATCCTAATCTAGGCATTTTCGACCAATCTCGAAACACAGGGCATGGACGAATTACCCCTAAAGGGCATTGTCGTCAATTCTTGGAAGAACAGATAAGAAACCCCAAAAATAGGGTTGACCAGTTGTCTGTGGTCAATCCTCGATTTTTGGGGATTTCTGAATGTCTAGGATTTTTCCCTAATTTTTACATATTTTTTTGGAATTTTCTGAAATTTTTCGATTTTTTTATTTTTTAAAATCATTTTCTGATTTTTTTATTTAAAAAAGAATATTATCCGGGCCGGGTCGGGTGACCCGGCCCACGGCCCGCGGCCCAGCCCGGACCCGGGTCCACGTGACCCGCGTCCAAAACGGCGCCGTTTATACTCCTCCCGCTAAAGTTTTTAAAATCCCGCCTAAATCGAATCAAAGGCTCTGATTGCGCCACGTGTTGGCTGATTGACGGTCTGATCTAGGGCTGGCAACTGACGGTCCAGATTGAAACTCCTGATCGAACCACAATCGTCCGATCAACTTATCCGAAAGTAATTTTTATTTCCGAAAATTGCGAGATCTCGACACGTGGCACACTATCCACCGTCGGATCAAGTTTGTTTTTTTCGTTGCAACCGAACGGCTGACGTGGCTGCCATGTGGGCGCCACGTCAGCGCCACGTAGGCGTTGACCAGTCAACTTTCGTTGACTGGTCAACAGAGCTGCCGAGGAAGACGACTGGCGCCGGCTCTGATTCGCCGGCGCCTCGTCGGAGGTCGTTTTCTCCGTGCTCAGGCCACGAAATTGCATGAAACTTCCGCCATTCTATTCGTCTCATCGAGCTTCATCACATATGCCAGGCTTTTCATAGCAGAATCAAACCTCATCTCACCACTACCTCTGGCCGAAGTTAGGCTCCGGCAGCTACTCGCCCTAGCCGTTCTACGCGTGACATGACTAGTTTAAACCATCAGGAAGCATCCATGGAGTTTGAGAAGACTTACCTGACCTTCGCGGAGCTTCGGCTTGGTCTAGGATGAGCTATGGAGCTCGCGGCCGATCAGCCATGGTAAGGGGTAGACTCGGTGATTTAGGCCATGAAACGACATGCGACCAAAGGCAAAAATGCTCAGGGAGGAGACACAAGCACATTGCAACCCGAATCGCAGCAAACGGATGACTATAATTAAAGTTGCCATTGAAGGCCGAGCTTGAGTTCGAAGGAGGAGCTCACCTTTTTCAAGAACGTCTTTGAATATGGCTTGGTCCGACGCCTTCTCCGGGCTGAGACGAAGCTGAAAGGATCGACGGCGTCAGTTGTCGTCGTCTGAATCGCGAGGAATCTGAGCTTGAATTTCTCGGGTTCCAAGCTCCAATGGCCGCACACGCGCTCTCTCTCTCTCTCTGTATCTCTCTCACTCTCTCTCTGCGAACTCTTTGTTCGCTTCCTTCTCTCTCAGAGCTCGTTCTCGCTCTCTTCGTTCGTTCTTCGCGCGAACAGAACTCTGCCTCCCGCTCTCCTGATCGCCACTAACTGACTTCCTTCGTTTCTGTTTTTGGTTTTTTTGCGTGCGAAGGAGCAGAACCTAGCGTTCTGTTCCTTCTTGGTCGGGTCAATCGGGTTGACTGGGTCGGTCAACCCGACCCAGTTGACCCGATTTGCATATTTTTGTTCAAATTGGGTGCCAAGATGAGCAGATATCATAAAATTGACTCGAAAATCAGGTTCTACGGCACCAATTTCATTTAGGAAATGTAGATTTGGGCTAAATTGATTTGAATTTGTGTAAAAGCCCCAAATCTAAGACATGATCCGAAATTGACTTTTGTCAAATTGATGCTCTTAATGGACGAATTGGCCCCAATTGAACTGACCATTAGATTTAGGGGGTCAAATACTATAGGGAGGAAGCATTGGGGTTCTATGGGTGTCCCTCAGAAAAGTTTAATTTCGGAATTGGCGTAATAGGGACTAAAATGAAAAGAATTTTGTGCAATTAGGTCCCTAAAGCCAAAATTGATTAAATCAGTGCACCATTGAACCAAATTGAAATGTCGGACAATCAAGATGAATGTCAAGATTCTTAAAATGCAAAGTATTGCAAATAGAAAGACTCAAAACGTATTTTTTGACAAATTTAACCCTGTGCGTTACAAAGAAACACACAAAATTAAACTTGAATTTCAACTCTTGATGAGGTCAAAATGACAAGGGATTTAAAAGAAAAATATTGTCTATTTTTCTATATTTTTGTGACCTCAAATTCTATTTTTGTTGATTTTTCTAGTATTTTCCTATTTTCTAAAAATACTAAAAAATGTGAAGAATATGAAAAATTATTTTTTGGTCAAGAATGGTTCCTTGGGCTTGGCCAAGGTCACCAAAGTTGATTTTGTAATTTTTTTGACTTTTTATGATTTTTTTGTGATTTTTTCAAAAATAAAATTGAAAAAGACTTGGTCAAAAATCAGGTGTCAACAGCTGCCCCTCTTTGAGAGGAATCTCATGAGAGGTTTCTCTCAAAGACATGTGACACCTGAATCTAGACCGACTCGACTGGGGAAAAGAAAACGAATCCTGACATTCAATCTTTCTTGCTTTGCTAGTAAACGCTCTGCTTGTTCTGCTTTGGCTACTGTGAGAGAGAGACGGGATAGAGATGCTTACCTGTTGCTCACCAGTTGATCACCTGCCTGATGCTCGTGCGGCATGCGCGGTGTATAGCGGGTTCAAGTGAATACCTAGGGACTCGTCTTTTGAGTATCCTAGGGCGGTTAAACTCTAGCCTGTATGGTAGGCCGTACCAGAATGGGATTCCTATACTTGACAGGAACCTGTGAATGACGCACCCAGTCTCTTAGGGATTGTCGGGGTTTTGATTCGTATGGTGGATCAGACCATGAATAGGACTCCTATCTGTTAGGAACCTATGGATGACGCACCTAGTCTCTTAGGGATTGTCGGGGGTTTTGATCCGTATGGTGGATTAGACCATGAATAGGACTCCTATCTGTTAGGAACCTATGGATGACGCACCCAGTCTCTTAGGGATCAGACCATGAATAGGACTCCTATCTGTTAGGAACCTATGGATGACGCACCCAGTCTCTTAGGGATTGTCAGGGATTTTGATCCGTATGGTGGATCAGACCATGAATAGGACTCCTCTCTGCTAGGAACCTATGGATGACACACCCAGTCTCTTAGGGATTGTCAGAGATTTTGATCCGTATGGTGGATCAGACCATGAGTAGGACTCCTTTCTGCTAGGAACCTATGGATGACGCACCCAGTCTCTTAGGGATTGTCAGGGATTTTGATCCGTATGGTGGATCAGAACATGAATATGACTCCTTTCTGCTAGGAACCTATGGATGACGCACCCAGTCTCTTAGGGATTGTCAGGGATTTTGATCCGTATGGTGGATCAGACCATGAATATGACTCCTATCTGTTAGGAACCTATGGATGACGCACCCAGTCTCTTAGGGATTGTCAGGGGTTTTGATCCGTATGGTGGATCAGACCATGAATAGGACTCATTTCTACTAGGAACCTATGGATGACGCACCCAGTCTCTTAGGGATTGTCAGGGATTTTGATCCGTATGGTGGATCAGACCATGAATATGACTCCTTTCTGCTAGGAACCTATGGATGACACACCCAGTCTCTTAGGGATTGTCAGGGATTTTGATCCGTATGGTGGATCAGACCATGAATAGGACTCCTTTCTGCTAGGAACCTATGGATGACGCACCCAGTCTCTTAGGGATTGTCGAACATTTTGATCCGTCAGGGGATCAGGCCGAGAATAGGATTCCTTTCTGCTAGGAACCTATGGATGACGCACCCAGTCTCTTAGGGATTGTCGAACATTTTAATCCGTCAGGGGGATCAGGCCGAGAATAGGATTCCTTTCTGCTAGGAACCTATGGATGACGCACCCAGTCTCTTAGGGATTGTCAGGGATTTTGATCCGTATGGTGGATCAGACCATGAATAGGACTCCTTTCTGCTAGGAACCTATGGATGACGCACCCAGTCTCTTAGGGATTGTCAGGGATTTTGATCCGTATGGTGGATCAGACCATGAATAGGACTCCTTTCTGCTAGGAACCTATGGATGACGCACCCAGTCTCTTAGGGATTGTCAGGGATTTTGATCCGTATGGTGGATCAGACCATGAATAGGACTCCTTTCTGCTAGGAACCTATGGATGACGCACCCAGTCTCTTAGGGATTGTCGAACATTTTGATCCGTCGGGGGATCAGGCCGAGAATAGGATTCCTTTCTGCTAGGAACCTATGGATGACGCACCCAGTCTCTTAGGGATTGTCGAACATTTTAATCCGTCAGGGGGATCAGGCCGAGAATAGGATTCCTTTCTGCTAGGAACCAATGGATGACGCACCCAGTCTCTTAGGGATTGTCGAACATTTTAATCCGTCAGGGGATCAGGCCGAGAATAGGATTCCTTTCTGCTAGGAACCTATGGATGACGCACCCAGTCTCTTAGGGATTGTCGAACATTTTAATCCGTCAGGGGGATCAGGCCGAGAATAGGATTCCTTTCTGCTAGGAACCTATGGATGACGCACCCAGTCTCTTAGGGATTGTCAGGGATTTTGATCCGTATGGTGGATCAGACCATGAATAGGACTCCTTTCTGCTAGGAACCTATGGATGACGCACCCAGTCTCTTAGGGATTGTCAGGGATTTTGATCCGTATGGTGGATCAGACCATGAATAGGACTCCTTTCTGCTGGGAACCTATGGATGACGCACCCAGTCTCTTAGGGATTGTCGAACATTTTAATCCGCCAGGGGATCAGGCCGAGAATAGGATTCCTTTCTGCTGGGAACCTATGGATGACGCACCCAGTCTCTTAGGGATTGTCGAACATTTTAATCTGTCAGGGGATCAGGCCGAGAATAGGATTCCTTTCTGCTGGGAACCTATGGATGACGCACCCAGTCTCTTAGGGATTGTCGAACATTTTGATCCTATATTAAAATGAATCCACTAGGATTTATACAAATGAGGTGTGCCTGACCTTGAGGCTTTACCAAATGGGCTATTCTGGGTTTATGGGTTACCTAGAACCTCATAGAAAGCTGATTCTGAAAATTGTCCTTTCGACACGCAAGGCGTTATTCTGGGATTTGGGGATTCCAAGTATCCTGCAGAGAACTTAAACCTGCAAAAATTTTGATAAGATTCTTCTGGGATCTAGGGGCTATCTGAGATCTCGCAAAAAGACTATCTTGAATGTTGTCCTTTCGACATTGAAGGTGACATTCTGGGACCTGGGAGCTCCAAGTATCCTGCAGAAAGTTCCAACCTGTAACACTGGAATCTCACATAGGGAGATAATTTCAAACATTGTCTTCTTGACATGGGAGGTGACATTCTGGGATCTGGGTACTCCAGGTATCCTGCAGAAAACTCAAACCTATAAATTTGAAATCTCACAAAGGGATGATTTCGGAGATTGTCCTTTTGACATTGGAGGTGACATTCTGGGATCTGGGGACTCCAGGTATCCTGCAGAAAGCTCAAACCTATAAATTTGAAATCTCACAGAGGGATGATTTCGGAGATTGTCCTTTTGACATTGGAGGTAGCATTCTGGGATCTGAGGACTCTAGGTATCCTGCAGAAAGCTCAAACCTATAAATTTGAAATCTCACAGAGGGATGATCTCGGAGATTGTCCTTTTGACATTGGAGGTAGCATTCTGGGACCTAGGAGCTCCAGGCATCCTGCAGAAAGCTCAAACCTATAAATTTGAAATCTCACAGAGGGATGATTTCGAAGATTGTCCTTTTGACATTTGGAGGTGACATTCTGGGACCTGGGAGCTCCAGGTATCCTGCAGGAAGATCAAACCTACAAAATTGTTCATAAGAATATGTTTTCCCGAGATATGGAATTACCAAGGATCTTGCAGGAAAATAAACTTGAAAGCTCTTCTTCACAGAGCAAGGCATCCTTCTAGAATCTGGGGTTACCATGATTCCTATAGAAGTTTAACCAAGAACAATAGCATTCTAGAATCTGGGGTTACCAAGAATCTGTCAGAAGCTCAGGCATATAAACTTTCCTTCTTAGAGAAATGTGTCATTATGAGACCTGGGGTTACCAGGGGTCCTGCAGAAGTTTAAACTTGAAATATATTCTTCACAAAAGAAGTAGCATTATGAGGTCTAGGGATACCAGGGGTCCTACAGAAGCTTGAACATGTAAACTCTTTCTTACCAAGAGAGGTTGTGTTCTTCTGAGATCTGGGATTGCCAGGAATTCTTCAGAAGTTTATGTCGCGACCCTCTCGAGGTTGTCGGGCTCTCGAGGGCTAATGGGCCGTCCAGTCTGGTCGGACGCGGGCCTCTCCCAAGGCCCATTACCCAAATCGCAACGGAGGTATGCGTAGTCGACCTTCAGTGTGGTCTAGTGACATGTGCTAAGTGTGCATGCCGAGGAGTCGCCACTAATCATTTTTTGGAGGGTATGATTGGACCACCCTATTGAATAGTCGGGAGTTTCTATTCAATTCTGCGATAACCAAAGAACTGGGTTCGGGGACTTAGTTACGTCAACTGTCAGAGTTGACGCCCTTTCGGTACCTAAGTTGACTGAATTTTCTGACCAAAGATTTCATGCAGATGAGTGGGGTACGAGTTCTAAATCTAGGAGTTCATGCAGATAGGAATGACTATCATAGCAATCACAATCAATAATAAAGTGCACAAATCGATGAATTCAAGTGTACAAATAAATCACATGGCATTCCTAATAAGGCCATATTGGCCTAGAGAAGCATCAATCAGGCTTAGGAATGATTTAGACATGATTTTGCCCATCAGGGGCAAAATCGTAATTTTGAGACAAATGGGACAATTTGCCCAAAAAGGACAAAATCATCATTTCGGAATGAATCCGGAGTCAAAACAGGTTTGGTCACTCAATTGACCCATTTCCTATTTTTTGGCAATTTTCGTGATTTTCGGGAATTTTAGAAACCGATTTACCATTCGAAGGGTAAAATCATCATTTTCTAAAAATGGAAATGAAATGTGGAAATCTTAGACATAAGGTTTAACCACCCATCTGGCCCATCACCAAATTCTAAGCAATTTCCACAATTCATCAGAATATCAAAGACGATTAACCCTTTGAGGGGTGAAATCGCCATTTTGGATTAAATGGGAGAAAATCCCAAAAATGAAAACAAATCAATTTTTTGTCATTTTCAGCCTTGGACAATTTTTAGAATTTTTCTGCAATTTTTCTCAATTTTTTTTGTTTTTCTTTAATTTTTCCATTTTTTTGGCATTTTTGATTTATTAATATTTTTTTATATTTTCAGAAAATATTTTAACAAAAAGCATGTCTTTGACAATAGATAACACTCAACCAGATAAATAAGCTAACCACTAGACTGAAACAAATACATACAAATCAAGTCTATAAATGCAATATTTTAGAAAAATAATCCTGATATACGGATCGGGTACGTAAAACATACCGGATTGGACACCAGCCTTCAATCGCCCAGCCCCAGCCTGCGATCATCCCCATGCCCGTTACTGTTCATGCACTGTTCCGACACTGCTCGGACACGGCTCCGACACGCTCCGACACGCGCCGACACGTCCGACACGCCTGGACACGCTCCGACACGTCCGGACACGCTCCGACACGTCCGACACGCCCGGACACGTCCGGACACGCTCCGACACGCCCGACACGCCCGGACTCGTCCGGACACGCTCCGACACGCCCGACACGCCCGGACACGTCCGGACACGCTCCGACGATGGGATGGTGACCCGAGGCTGTTTCTGGGCTCCACCAGCGGCGCGTAGGCTCCATAAGCTCCGAGGGAGGAGGTAGGACTCCGGGGTTGTCGCCGGAGGCGATAGCGCGCTTTGGCGATGACGGATTTGGCCCGATCCGAAATAATCCCGAACCAAACTTCGAAACGGGTGGAGGCCGCGGGTCTTGGGTTATTCACGGCGGCTTTGAGGTACGACGGCTAGCGATGACGGCGGAAGGGTCGAAGGCGAAGGCAAATAGTGCACGAAGGTGAGGATTCCATTTTTTTTTTTTAAGAAGAAGAAGAAGAAAAGAAGAAGAAGAAGAGGAGGAGGAAGAAGAGGAAGCACCGTCCGTCCAGAAGAAAAAAAAGGAGAGGAAGAAGGAGGGGAGACGGATGATGGGAGGGGGGAGGTGATTAAAAAAATAATAAATATAAAATAATAATATAATAAAATATTAGAAAGTAATAATAATAATAAAGTAATCAAAAGCGAAGACAAAATGATTATTCATCTTTTCCTTTTAAATGATGATGTTTTCAATCCTTTTCCTTTTAATTATTACTAATATTTTTGCCAAATTCAATTTTATGGTGATCAGAGAATACCTAAAATCGAACCTGAATTTTACTGTTTTATGAGGTCAGAAAATATATAAAATAAAAATAAAAATACCGACTATTCTTATATAATTTTTGTGACCTCAAATATTATTTTTCTTGATTTTCTTCTTTTCTTTTTTTTTTTGTATTTTTCGAAAATATTAAAAAAATGAAAATTATGAAAATTATTTTTTTTGGTCAAAATGGTTCCTAAGGCCAAGCCAAGGTTTCCAAAGTTGATTTTGTGATTTTATGATATTTTTTTGATATTTTTATGAATTGTTTTTAAAATATAAAAATAAAAATAAATAAATAAATAAAAGTTTGATCAAAATTTAGGTGTCAACAGCTGCCCCTCTTTGAGAGGAATCTCATCAGAGGAATCCCCTCAGAGGTTTCTCTCAAAGACAAGGTGACACCTGAGTCCTGATCGACTCGACTCGTGAAAAGAAATGCTATGACATCGGACCCTTAAGTCTTTTGATGGATGCTCAAATTAATCACCGGTTTACTCTTGCGATTCGAACATGAGCCGGAGTGAGAGAGGCTTACCTGAAGCTCACCTGTCAGATGCTGCCGGTTGCGACGACTTTCAAGAAGATACCTATGACTCGTTCAGAATATCCTAGGGAGATTAAGCTCTGACCTGTATGGTAGGTCATACCATTATGGGGTTCCCGACTGGTAGGAACCTAAGGAAGGCGCATCCCACGCTTTGGAATTTGCCAAGGATTTTGATCCGTATGGTGGATCAGACCATAAGCGGTTCACCTACAGTAAGGCTTACCTAGGAAAATAACTTCTCCAACATTTAGAATTAGTCAAAGTTTTGATCCGTATGGTGGATCGGACCATGGGATTGATCCTTATGGCGGTATCTACCTTTGGATTGACCCTTCAGGCGGTTTCTACCTTTGGTTGACCCTTCAGGCGGTGTCTACCTTGAGTTGACCCTTCAGGCGGTATCTACCTTTGTGTTGACCCTTCAGGCGGTTTCTACCTTGATTTGACCCTTCAGGCGGTATCTACCTTGAGTTGACCCTTCAGGCGGTATCTACCTTTGTGTTGACCCTTCAGGCGGTTTCTACCTTGGTTTGACCCTTCAGGCGGTATCTACCTTGTGTTGATCCTTCAGGCGGTATCTACCTTTGTTTGCTTTGAAAAGGGGTCTCATGACGAGGGTTCTCCACGTCCGATGAGAATGTTTGATATTTTTGAAAAGGGGGTCTCATGACAAGGGTTCTCCACGTCCGATGAGACTGTTTGATATTTTGAAAAGGATTTTTTTTAAGGGTTTCTCTTCCCCAAGAAAATATTGGTAATCTTTGAGAAGACAGCAATTGTCCAATTGACAAAATTTTATGACTTAAGCTTTAGTCATGAGATGTGCATTTTGATGCTGGAGGTTATCCAAAACATTTTTGCAACGTGCAAATGTGATCACGAATCCCTTGCATGGAAAATCTGGATCCACAGTTTGAAAATTCCCAAAAAGAGTTTGCTCAAAACGTCAATTGGAATATTTCTCGACAAGGAGGCCATCTCACCTGTTTTGAGGTGATGATTTTTAGGGGATGCACTCAATTCCCTACTGACCTGTGCCTAGGTTTTAGGCTCATTCGCAGCGCATACATTTTGATCGGTCGGGAGGTCTTCCACGGGACCGTAATGTTGGGCTTGGATATTGGTTTTCAAGGGGGACCCGCTTTGGAGTCGGGGCCATCGAATGAAAATCTTCACCATCTGCTCCGGGTTTACAAGTCAAGAACCCTGCAAAATGAGAAAGAAAGAGTCTTGCTCGTACTTCTTCGAGCTAAGCTATATGTTAACCCAAGTGTCTTAGTCAGAGAAGACTGTTTCAGAGTTGTAACATTGGTAGGATTGGGGACCGAAAAAGGCTTGTTTTTGGCCCAGAAATCACGAAGGATTCGACATTGGTGATCATTGCAAATTTGTCACATGTCTTTTCCATTCTGCATCTTCCATTTTTGAGGTGTGCAACCGCTTTTGAGGTGTGCACAAATCCTTTAGAGAACGTCTCTTGTGGTATTAAGAGATTGACAATTCTGTCCGTGTTTTTGCACCACGGCTGACATCGTTTGGGGAGCAGTCTTCTTGATCTGACTCCTTTATGGGTTTTTCTCTCTTCCCAACTAGGCTTTATTGGGGATCAATCAAACAGTTTTCACGAGCATCGGCCTTGCTTTTACCAGGCACTTTGCTTTTTCTTGATGCTGGGGATTTTTTGTTGAAATCCCGCCTTTTCTTTTCCTTTGGAACTACGATGTTCAGAAAATTGTGCTAGATATACAACTTGAATCATAGCACACTTAAACGCCGATATGAGATTTTTCTATAAATCCCATCTCTTGATTTCTTCCGTTCTTGGAGTGATACAGTTTCTATCTTGAAACATCCCATGATCACCAACAGGGGTTTTTGAAATGAATTCGCAGGCTCAACCTGGCTGTGCAAATGATATGGTGTGTGGGATAGAGAATGAATGCTTCTCGTCATCCTATGGCACTTGGATTACCATATAAACAACACACAAAGATTAATGTTAGTCCGAGCAAGAAAATTTCTAACCATTTTCTCCTGATGCTGCTGGACTTACTTCCTTTTTGCCCCGGTGTGGGGTGGTTCTTGACAGGGTTAAGAATGAAAACCGCCGTTCAAGTGGGTTGTCAACGGTCACCTGTAGTGTTTATGATATGAAACGAACGCCTCCGTCGTCCCAATCCATGTAATCGCTGCGAATGGTC
The DNA here is from genome assembly GCA_021437785.1 of Rhodomyrtus psidioides. NCBI lineage: Eukaryota > Viridiplantae > Streptophyta > Magnoliopsida > Myrtales > Myrtaceae > Rhodomyrtus > Rhodomyrtus psidioides. Next base: position 1,181,885 of record JAILYB010000082.1, read on the forward strand.
CCTACCTCCGTAGGTCCAGATTTTACTATTTGATTCGCTCCACTCATCTCTCAAGTGTATGTAGGATGTGTTTGGATTTGAGCTTGCCTCTCTTTTGAGGAAACATCCTTTTGAGAGTTTTGAACAACTTTTGATTGGAAAAATCTCTTTCGTTTTCCCAAAAATTCTACCCGTCAAGGGGATTTTATGGTGCACAATGCGTGTTCAGACAACCTCATGTTTCAAAACATGAATGCCAATGAAGTTAGAATTCCATGTCTTTTCTAGACATCAGATTTTGAAAGCTTTTTCTTTTTCTCTCTGTGTTTTTTTTGTTTAACATCTTCAATGGATTGGGGGAAAGGGATACCTACCTGTCCACCGTGGCTGGAGATCCCTGAAAATGTAAAAGAAGCATATCATTGTATGTTCACGAATTTTTCGAAAATCGAAACGATACATCCTACCCTCATGTACCCTAACAGGTAGTATGTGGGATGTAAAAACTTATTCGTCTCCAAGGCGATTCCCCTGTCAAGGATAAAAAATAAGTGTTAATTCATATTCCCAAATTCAAGACAAATTGGGACGATACAACTTTACTCTTGATTTTCATCCCATTCTGATGTTGCGTATTGATATGAACAACCTCTATCAAATCCGCCTATCCATGCTTGGAGTGTTTGTAACATCAATGGTTCATCTGCCCCCCAGCTGGGCAACGTTTGTTTAGCCATTTGAATGCATGGCCTTTTAGGGCCTTGTCTCTTTTTATCACCTGAGAGGAAGAAGAGAGGAAACATTATCCCCTGATCTGATTGAAGATCAACTAGGAACGATACGTCCTTTTACCAAACGGGTGGCTCCGCGGCCGAATGTATCTTGTATTGAAGGAATGGATTCCATTATGCTCTGCGGGTGATAATTATGGTTCATGGAACTTGCTCTACGGATTAAGTGATTAATCCACGGCCTTCGGCTTGAAGATGCTCAAAGGGTGATGTTGACACTCACGCGCAATTAGTTCTAGATATTAATGAAAGATGTTCCCGTGGGAACCTTACAGTGCGATCAACAACATATGCAATAGGAGTATTCAACCCCTTTTCTCGAAGCATTTTTCATCGAGTAGCCATGCCTTGCATCAGACGTTTGATCACCGGCCTCGCGTCACCACTGCGATGGTCCTCCGGCTCCAAATTGATCGAGCCAAAGATTGAACTCATCGCCAAGGAAATTGCTCGGGTCTTCGAGCCATTGATGTTCAAGTTGGGTATCAACGATTGTTGGGGGCTGTTGACACATAAATTTTGATTATTCTTTTCCATTAATTTTCACATAAAAAAATTAGAACTAATTTTAGTTTTAAACAAAATCGTCTCTCTTATTTATTTTGCACGCACTGCATTTGCATTTAATTGACCCCATGACACAGGGCAGGTCGCCGATATTGCGAAGTCAATTCTATGTCTGCCGATATCGCATGGTGACTGCGACACCATTGATCTTTCTTCAATGCGAATCGTAGATTGCCATTTTGATAATTAAAAGGAGCACTCGACGAGCATGATCGAAAAAGCAAAAGAAAAGGGATTCACGCCCTCATTCTCTAGTGGTCAAAACAACACACCATGATTCCAAGAGCAAAAAAATAATAATCATAAGAGATAAAGGACCCGACCAAAGAGAGCGAGGGTTAAAGCAAATAAATAAAAAAAGTCTCTCCGCACTTATTCTTCTTCTTTTGGATGGGGTAGGAAGAAGACATAAAAAAGAAAGGGAAGCGGCCGACAACTTCATCCATTAAACAAAAAAGATAACCCATGATGGAATAAAAAAAGGGGGACAAAGGAGAGTGGGATTATTGTTAAAAAAAGGGGGGGAGAGAAAGCTAGAGTGGCTGGGAACTAAGCGCGGGGTTTTCGGGGACGTCCACGCGAGGTTGAAAAGGTAGAAAGAAGGGGATCACAAAAAAAAGGGACACAACCTTCCCACTTCGTGGCTTTTTGTTTGCTGAGCCATCATAAAAGCCTCGACAAGGAATATGCCCAAAAAAAAAAAAGATTACTCACCCAGCACCTCAGCTTCATCCCGTCACCCTCGACCTCCAGTCGCGCTCCATCGAAGCCGTCGCGACCACCTTTGGTTGAATCTGGGCTCACCTCCTGCGGACAGCCCTGTGTCGACGAAGCCGAGGGCCAATGCAGCCCGCGCGGCTGTGCCCTGCACCAGCCTCGGCTATCTCGAGCCGCAGCCGAGCCAACCGAGCAAGTCCCGTTGGCCGTCCTTGGCGCTAGGAGTAACCGACGGCGGTCGGAGACGTCGGTAGGCGGAGAACGCAGGTGGTGCGTGAGCCGAGTAGAACGGGTTGGCTTCCGGGAGGCGCAGGTCGCTATTGGTGGCAGTCCGACGTCGCGATTGAGGCGAGCTGACGATGAACGCAACGAGAGATGGAAGAGCGGATCGGCTCAAGTTGAGAGGTCCTCGGTTGTTCGTAGTGTTGGTCTAAGAGCAGTCTCGAAACTGGAGGAAGGCGTCGCGGACGGTCCGATGGAGTTGGCGGCACAGAAATTCTCACGAAAACGACGCCAGCTCTTACCAGTCCCGAAGTGCGTGTGATCGGGATGGCACTCGCGCTTCGGTCCCCGACGAACCGAGCCCATCATTGACGGTCCCGCGGTGGGCGAGCAGATCCGGCGTTTTTGCGAGGAAGTCGGCGGAGTGTGGTGTGGTGGAGATGGTTAGCAAATACCGACGAAGGGCGATGTAGGGGAACGAAGGCTGGTTGGCGGCGTTAGCTTTGGACGCGGCCGTAGATACAGCATGCTGCAGGCATACCATGAAGAAGACGATGAATAGTGGAGGGGCCGTTTCACGTTTTTCTGTGGCTGTCTTGGGTTGGATCAAACGGGTGCTCGGTTGTAAAAAAAAAAAGAAGAGAGAGAGAGAGCTCGGCAGAGAGGGAGAGGGGAGTTTTCGCGGGAGACCGAGGTCCAAGCGGCGGTTCTGGACCTTTACCTACGTCTGCAGATCACCGTTGAAGCTTCCGTAGCCGTCGGCGACCCTCGAGCAGGTCAGTATCATCCCCTGAACTCCGTTTTTTCCGACGCACGTCACGTGTTCGACAATATGCTTGAACGAGTTTAGCAAGTTACAATTCCCGGTTGTGCCTTTCCCGACCCCGTGCCACACGAATCTCACCTTAAACATTCGTTATCACTGGCTCTGAGCTCCATATGCTCCTTATTTTGCATTAAAACCGCGAGGAAAACCGGGCTCGGAGCTTCGACGGCCACGGCTCGGACCGGGAGCTCAACGAGGTATTTCGGGCAGCTGTCAACCTTCAAGGAGTTGCAGGTAAGTCTTTAAGCTATCATGGGATGCCACGTGAACGATCGAAGCCGAGTTTAAACGAAAAAAAATTTCTGCAACTTTATCGCCGGAGCCGATTCGGTCGTCGTACGTTCGGGGTAGTTCCCGACGTTGTATTTGCCATGAAAAGAGTAGGAGTGATTGTGGGATTACTGAGGATCGTTTTAGTGCAAAAATCGCGGTTTAAAATGGAAGATTTCACGTCGATTTGAAGTCTCCGGCGAGAATTCCGGCGAGGGTCGCCGGAATTTTCACTGTTCATCGTCTTCTCCGGCGACCCTCCGGCGGTCAACGGTCAAACGGTCAACGGTCAAATAATCCGACGGGTGAGATTGTGCCAAGTGGCACTCTGTGGGACGTCTGATCAACGGCTAGATCGGACGCGCCACGAGAGGCCACGTGGCGCTCTCAGAGCCGTCCGATCCGTGGATTTTCGGACGATTAAAATAAATAAAATAAAAAAATAAAAAATGGTGAAACGGCGTCGTTTTGGTCGTGAAAGAGGCGGGTCGGGTCTGGGTCGCGGATTTGGGCGTGGGCCGGTCATCCGACCCGGTCCGGATAATTTTTTTTTTAATAATAAAAAAATTCAAAAATTAATAAAAAAATAGAAAATCATAGAAAATTCAAAAAAATTCGGAAAATTCAGAAAAATTCTAAAAAATTCCAGAAAATAGGAAATGGCCACTTTCAACTGGCCATGACCTGTTTCGGGTCTTTTCACCCCCGATCTTTCCAAAAATGACGGTTTTGCCCTTCCGGCAAACCGTCTTCCAAAACAATTCTAAAAAAATCCAGGAAAATCCCAAAAAATAGGAAATGGCCACAATCAACTGGCCAAGACTCATTCCGGGCGTTTTGAACCCCGACCCTTCTTAAAATGACGATTTCGCCCTTTGGGCGAATTGTCTTCCAAAAATTGAAGAAAAATCAAGAAATTTCAAAAAATTCTCAAAAATGGGAAATGGCCACAATCAACTGACCATGGAATATTTTGGGTAATTCGATATCCAAGTCTTCCAAAAATTGACGATTTTGCCCTTCGGGCTAAATCGCCTCCAAATCTTCTCATTTTACCCCGGTCTTAAATCACGCCTTCCCTAAGCCCTTATGGCTATACTAGGAGGCCATGTGATGTGAATTGATGTGCATTGATGTGATTTATTTATGCACTTGATTGCGCTTTCACTAAAATTGATTGTGATTGATAGGAATAGTCTTCCAATCTGCATGAAACCCTGAATCAACCTACCTCACCCAAAATTGCACCTGCATGAATTCTTAGCTAGGAAATCACTCGCGTTAGGTACCGAAAGGGCGTTGGTAATGACACCAGCGTAACCAAGTCCCCGAACCCAAAATCTCTGGTTCCGCAGAATTGATCGATCTCTCCCAATTGGTCAATAAGGTTTCCGGTCTACCCTCCAAGAAAGACCGGTGGCGACTCCAAATGCATGCACAAGTTGCACATGCCACCACGACCACACTGAAGGTCGAAAGCGATCGACTCTTATCGTCGAATCTTTTGAATAATACTCCCGCCGCGACTTGGTATGGGCCTGGGAGGGCCCGCGCCGATCCAAGGCCCGCGATCCACATTTCAGAGTGGGGGCTGCGATCGGTAATCCATTAGCCGCGTCCCCTTTCGGACGGGTCGCGACAGCTGGCGACTCCACTGGGGAACTTTGCTCTAGAACATATGATTCTAGACCTCAAGTGGACTTAGGCCGTAATTAAAACGCTGAATGATTTTTTCTAACCCTGCAGGCGCTCTTGAAGGTGAGGTAAGTCCGCTCATGTTAGGTGTTATATATTTTTGCAGATTGGAGTGATAAGGGGGGGTAGTCTGTGATTAACATTGTCTTATGCAGGTTGGCGTAGGAATGAATGATTGTGTGTATGTTTTATATTGAAGCGGTGATTGTTAAATAAGATGCATGTTTATCGCTTTAGCACGACACCAAAAATACACACAACCACGCCTAAAACCCCGAGCGCCGCCTATAGGAAAACAATAGAAGGGATTGAAAATGGAATCTCCGTGAGGAAAAACACGGGGTAATCCACTTTTCAATTCCGCTCATTTCGAACTATGGATCGAGTCCCAATGCAACGATAGCTGTGCAATGGAATCGGCTCTTTCTAGAACTCGAGGTGGGAACCTTGACCTTAGGTGCCAAATCCTTTGATTTTTAGAAGTTTTATCCTCACTTGTCTCATGTGCATGTCTTTAGATGGTTGGTAAAAAAAAAAATCGGTGATCCTGGAGTCACATCTCGAAGACTGGAACTGGGGCATCTCCAAGTGTTCGGACCACATTCCTTTGATTGATTTGACATTCTTAGTTCTCTTGTATAAGATTAATTTTGCTGAGATCCTCTATATCTCGTCCCTTAGATTGATTGTATTAGGGATCTATTTGTATTGTATACATCTTGATAAGGCTCATTTCTATCGAAAATGGGGGCAAATTCCCCAATCCCGTGGAGCATAGTGGAATTCGTCCCTTCAGTGCAAAATACATTTGGCCGCAGAGCCACTCGTTTGGTGAAAGGACGTATCGTTCCTAATTGATTTTTAATCAGATCTGGGGATAAGTTTTTCTCCATTTTTTTTTATCTCAGGTGATAAAAGAGACAATGCACCCAAAAGCTCATGCATCCAAATGACAAAACAGACGTCGCCCAGCTGGGGCAAATAAACCGTAGGCTTTGCAAATACCTTCAAGCACGGATGGAGGAATTCGATAGATGTTGTTCATATCAATATGCAATATCAAAACGGAGTGCAAATCAAGTGTAAAAGGACGTATCGTTCCAAAATGATTATTTTATTGATATGGGAATAATGCTTCCTTTATTTTTCCTCTCAGATGATGATTAAGAGCAGATGACGCAGGATGTAATGCTTTCAAATAACAAACAGGGAACATCAAATACCTCAAATGTCGACTGTGATCGAGAGAATCACCAAACCGCCGCATGACGAATCCCAAGAATGTCAAGTTGTCTTGAGACAGATAAAATTGATCAAGGACTCTGACAATCGAGATGGATGATCAGAATCTGCAAAACGCAATGGGAGCAGGTTCCCCCCATTTGCTTTGAGGAGCCAAACTGGGGGCAAACTCTCATGATCCCCCATGAAAGCGCATCAGACCAGGGTCATCGAATCCAGAGATGACAAACAGCAAAACCATGCCTAACTGGGGCAAGTGAATCATTTGTACGCCGGACGTTTCTCCTCTGGCAAAGTCAATGGGCGCAATAACAGAGTTGTCCGCATCAGAATCAAACCCCAAGATACGAATTTGGGTGAACGGTAACCTTGTATCATTCCAGTTTAGTCTTCAAAGACCACATGCCTAACATGGGTTTTTACTCATTTTGCAGGAAGTCGTTGGCGCTGAAAGCCTCAAATGAAAAGAGCTCGCTGACAGGGAAGCGAATAGAATCATTGGCCTTGGAAGTCAGGATTCCAGGAAATGGTCTTTGATTATAAGATCGAGTGGATGGTAAAAAGTATCGCTTCCACATTTCATGCTTTGACATACATTCCGACAACAATTTCCTTTTTCCTTGAATAAAAGGAACTCTGAAGAGTGGCGCCAGAATGCGTCCAAAAACACAAATGGATCTCCTCTGGGGCAAATCCTTGAGAATGATTCATCGCCAACCAAAAGGAGGGATCAAGGCCACAAGACAGAGGGCCAGATTCTTCAAGCCGCGCGTTTGTGTTCAAATGGAAACACAAAGCAAGAACAATGCTGTATCGTTCCAATTTGCCTTGAATTTTGGAATGCAAACTGACACCTAATTCCCGTCTTTGACAGGGGCTCGCCATCAAGGTGAAACAGGTTTTCACATCCCATGTATTACCTGTTAGAATACATGACCAAGGGGATCTCCAACCACGGTGGACAGGTAAGTATCCCTTTCCCTAATCCATTGAAGATGTTGAATAAAAACAGAGAAGAAAAGAAAAGCTTTCAGAATCTGATGTCTAGAAAAGACATAGAATTCTAACTTCATTGGCATTCATGTTTTGAAACATGAGGTTGTCTGAACATGAATTAGAACATGCATGTGCATCATAAAACCCCCTTGGGAGGAAATTTATTGGAGAAAATGACGGAAATTTTTTCGATCAAAAATGGTTCAAAATTTTCAAAAGGATGTTTTCTCAGAAGACGAGAGGCAAAGCCTAAATCCAAACACGTCCAACACACACTTGAGAGATGAGTGGAGTGGGCAGATAGCAAAATCTGGGTCTACGGAGGTAGGGACCATTTGTAGCGATTACATGGGTTGGGACGACGGAGGCATTCGTTTCATATCCCCCAAACACTACAGGTGACCGTTGATAACCCCTTTGAACGGCGGTTTTCATTCTTAACCCTGTCAAGAACCACCTCACACCGGGGCCAAAAGGAAGTAAGTCCAGCAGCGTCAGGAGAAAATGGTTAGAAATTTTTCTTGCTCGACTAACATTAATCTTTGTGTGTTGTTTATATGGTAATCCAAGTGCCATAGGATGACGAGAAGCATTCATTCTCTATCCCACACACCGAATCCTTTGCACAGCCAACTTGAGCCTGCAAATTCATTTCATGAACCCATTGGTGATCATTGCACATTCCAAGATAAATGCATCATCACCTCATAAACGGAGGAATTCAAGACTTAAGGATTACAAAGGAATTCCTAGGCTAATGCTTAAAGCATGTTTAGACTTTCGATCATATGTCTAACATGATCTATCGAAGATGAGAAAAGCGGGATTTCAAAAGGAAAATGAGGACGAAGAAAATCCCCAGCATCAAGAAAAAGCAAAGTGCCTGGTAAAAGCAAGGCCGATGGTCGTGTAAGTTGTCTGATTGATCCCCAATGAAGCCTAGATGGGCAAAGAAAGAAAAAGCCTAGAAGGAGTCGGATCAAAGAGGCCGCTCCTCCAAATGATGCCAAGCGTGGAGGAAAGACGCGGACAGAGTTGTCAATCTCTTAATGCAGCCAGAGATTCTCCCTAAAGAACTTGTGCACACCACAAAAGTGGTTGCACACCTCAAAAAAAAAATTGAAGATGCAGAATGGAAAGACAGGTGACAAGTTTGCAATGATCACCAACGTCAAACCCTTTGTAATTTCTGGGCCAAAAACAAGCCTTTTTCGGTCCCCAATCCTACCAACATCATAACCCTGAAACAGTCTTCTCTGACTAAGACACTTGGGTTAACATATTTCTTAGCTCGAAGAAGTACGAGCAAGACTATTTCTTTCTCATTTTGCAGGGTTCTCGACTTGTAAACCCGGAGCAGATGATGAAGACTTTCATTCAATGGCCTTGACTCTAAAGCGGGTCCCCCTTGAAAACCAATATCCAAGCCCAACATTACGGTCCCGTGGAAGACCTCCCGACCGATCAAAGTGTATGCGCTGCGAATGAGCCTAAAACCTAGGCACAGGTTAGTAGGGAATTGAGTGCATCCCCTATAAAAACCACTATCTCAAAACAGGTGAAAAGACCTCCTCGTCTAGAAATATTCCAATAGATGTTTTGAACAAATTTTTTTTGGAAATTTCAAATTGTTTGATCCAGATTTGCCGCACAAGGAATTTGTGATCACATCTGTGTGTTGCAAGAATGCTTTGGATAACCTCCAGCATCAAAATGCACATTTCACAATTAAAACTTAAGTCATACGATTTTTTGTCAAATGGACAGCCGTGGTCTTCCCAAAGATTACTAACGTTTTCTTGGTGAAGAAAAATCTTTCAAGCTCAAACTTCTGCAGGATTCTTGGAAACCCCGAATCCCAGAAAAATATTTGCTCCATGGAGTGGAGCACACAGGTTTGAATTTTCTGCAGGATACCTGGAAAACCCAGCTCCCAGAATGTCGCCTCAACAGACTAAAGCGAGGCTTTGTCAAAATAAAATCTTTCACTGCTTCAAAACTGAATTCCCGACAAATTTCGGGATCTTTCTAAAGAAGAGGTGAGGATGTGACCCCTTTTCAAAAATATCAAACAGTCTCATCGGACGTGGAGAACCCTCGTCATGAGACCCATTTTCAAAATTCAGGCAGTCTCATCGGACGTGGAGAACCCTCGTCATGAGACCTCGTTTCAAAAATCAAGCAGTCCTAGCTTGACGTGGAGAACCCTCGTCCTAGGATCCCTTTTCAAAAATATCAAACAGTCTCATCGGACGTGGAGAACCCTCGTCATGAGACCCCTTTTCAAAGCAAATCAAGGTAGAAACCGCCTGAAGGGTCAACTCAAGGTAGAAACCGCCTGAAGGGTCAACTCGAGGTAGAAACCGCCTGAAGGGTCAAACCAAGGTAGATACCGCCTGAAGGGTCAAATGAAGGTAGAAACCGCCTGAAGGGTCAAATCAAAGGTAGAAACCGCCTGAAGGGTCAACTCAAGGTAGAAACCGCCTGAAGGGTCAGTCAAAGGTAGAAACCGCCTGAAGGGTCAATCCAATAGTGAAAATCACTTAAATAATCAACTCAATGGTCCAATCCACCATACGGATCAAAATCCTTGGCAAATCCCAAATGGGACGTGTCTTCCTTAGATTCCTATCAGTTAGGACTCCCATTATGGTTTGACCTACCATACGGGTCGGAGCCTAACCTCTCTAGGACACACTAGAAACGAGTCCCTAGATATTCTCTTGAATCCATTAGACACCGCAAAAATCGCACAAATATCGAGCAGGTAAGTGGCAGGTATGTTTCTCTACTATCTCACTCTCTCATGTCAAATGAGCACATCTCCTTTTAAGGAAAAGCACAAATCGATGGGAATGAAAATTGGATGTCATGATTTCGTTTTCTTTCATTTTCCTAATCGAGTTGATCAGGACTCTGGTGTCACCTTGTCTTTGTGAGACACCCCTAACGAGATTCCTCTCAAAGAGGGGCAGCTGTTGACACATAAATTTTGATTATTCTTTTCCATTAATTTTCACATAAAAAAATTAGAACTAATTTTAGTTCTAAACAAAATCGTCTCTCTTATTTATTTTGCACGCACTGCATTTGCATTTAATTGACCCCATGACACAGGGCAGGTCGCCGATATTGCGAAGTCAATTCTATGTCTGCCGATATCGCATGGTGACTGCGACACCATTGATCTTTCTTCAATGCGAATCGTAGACTGCCATTTTGATAATTAAAAGGAGCACTCGACGAGCATGATTGAAAAAGCAAAAGAAAAGGGATTCACGCCCTCATTCTCTAGTGGTCAAAACAACACACCATGATTCCAAGAGCAAAAAAATAATAATCATAAGAGATAAAGGACCCGACCAAAGAGAGCGAGGGTTAAAGCAAATAAATAAAAAAAGTCTCTCCGCACTTATTCTTCTTCTTTTGGATGTGGTAGGAAGAAGACATAAAAAAGAAAGGGAAGCGGCCGACAACTTCATCCATTAAACAAAAAAGATAACCCATGATGGAATAAAAAAAGGGGGACAAAGGAGAGTGGGATTATTGTTAAAAAAAAGGGGGGGAGAGAAAGCTAGAGTGGCTGGGAACTAAGCGCGGGGTTTTCGGGGACGTCCACGCGAGGTTGAAAAGGGAGAAAGAAGGGGATCACAAAAAAAAGGGACACAACCTTCCCACTTCGTGGCTTTTTGTTTGCTGAGCCATCATAAAAGCCTCGACAAGGAATATGCCCAAAAAAAAAAAAGATTACTCACCCAGCACCTCAGCTTCATCCCGTCACCCTCGACCTCCAGTCGCGCTCCATCGAAGCCGTCGCGACTACCTTTGGTTGAATCTGGGCTCACCTCCTGCGGACAGCCCTGTGTCGACGAAGCCGAGGGCCAATGCAGCCCGCGCGGCTGTGCCCTGCACCAGCCTCGGCTATCTCGAGCCGCAGCCGAGCCAACCGAGCAAGTCCCGTTGGCCGTCCTTGGCGCTAGGAGTAACCGACGGCGGTCGGAGACGTCGGTAGGCGGAGAACGCAGGTGGTGCGTGAGCCGAGTAGAACGGGTTGGCTTCCGGGAGGCGCAGGTCGCTATTGGTGGCAGTCCGACGTCGCGATTGAGGCGAGCTGACGATGAACGCAACGAGAGATGGAAGAACGGATCGGCTCAAGTTGAGAGGTCCTCGGTTGTTCGTAGTGTTGGTCTAAGAGCAGTCTCGAAACTGGAGGAAGGCGTCGCGGACGGTCCGATGGAGTTGGCGGCACAGAAATTCTCACGAAAACGACGCCAGCTTTTACCAGTCCCGAAGTGCGTGTGATCGGGATGGCACTCGCGCTTCGGTCCCCGACGAACCGAGCCCATCATTGACGGTCCCGCGGTGGGCGAGCAGATCCGGCGTTTTTGCGAGGAAGTCGGCGGAGTGTGGTGTGGTGGAGATGGTTAGCAAATACCGACGAAGGGCGATGTAGGGGAACGAAGGCTGGTTGGCGGCGTTAGCTTTGGACGCGGCCGTAGATACAGCATGCTGCAGGCATACCATGAAGAAGACGATGAATAGTGGAGGGGCCGTTTCACGTTTTTCTGTGGCTGTCTTGGGTTGGATCAAACGGGTGCTCGGTTGTAAAAAAAAAAGAAGAGAGAGAGAGAGCTCGGCCGAGAGGGAGAGGGGAGTTTTCGCGGGAGACCGAGGTCCAAGCTGCGGTTCTGGACCTTTACCTACGTCTGCAGATCACCGTTGAAGCTTCCGTAGCCGTCGGCGACCCTCGAGCAGGTCAGTATCATCCCCTGAACTCCGTTTTTTCCGACGCACGTCACGTGTTCGACAATATGCTTGAACGAGTTTAGCAAGTTACAATTCCCGGTTGTGCCTTTCCCGACCCCGTGCCACACGAATCTCACCTTAAACATTCGTTATCACTGGCTCTGAGCTCCATATGCTCCTTATTTTGCATTAAAACCGCGAGGAAAACCGGGCTCGGAGCTTCGACGGCCACGGCTCGGACCGGGAGCTCAACGAGGTATTTCGGGCAGCTGTCAACCTTCAAGGAGTTGCAGGTAAGTCTTTAAGCTATCATGGGATGCCACGTGAACGATCGAAGCCGAGTTTAAACGAAAAAAAATTTCTGCAACTTTATCGCCGGAGCCGATTCGGTCGTCGTACGTTCGGGGTAGTTCCCGACGTTGTATTTGCCATGAAAAGAGTAGGAGTGATTGTGGGATTACTGAGGATCGTTTTAGTGCAAAAATCGCGGTTTAAAATGGAAGATTTCACGTCGATTTGAAGTCTCCGGCGAGAATTCCGGCGAGGGTCGCCGGAATTTTCACTGTTCATCGTCTTCTCCGGCGACCCTCCGGCGGTCAACGGTCAAACGGTCAACGGTCAAATAATCCGACGGGTGAGATTGTGCCAAGTGGCACTCTGTGGGACGTCTGATCAACGGCTAGATCGGACGCGCCACGAGAGGCCACGTGGCGCTCTCAGAGCCGTCCGATCCGTGGATTTTCGGACGATTAAAATAAATAAAATAAAAAAATAAAAAATGGTGAAACGGCGTCGTTTTGGTCGTGAAAGAGGCGGGCCGGGTCTGGGTCGCGGATTTGGGCGTGGGCCGGTCATCCGACCCGGTCCGGATAATTTTTTTTTTTTTTAATAATAAAAAAAATTCAAAAATTAATAAAAAAAAATAGAAAATCATAGAAAATTCAAAAAAATTCGGAAAATTCAGACAAATTCTAAAAAATTCCAGAAAATAGGAAATGGCCACTTTCAACTGGCCATGACCTGTTTCGGGTCTTTTCACCCCCGATCTTTCCAAAAATGACGGTTTTGCCCTTCCGGCAAACCGTCTTCCAAAACAATTCTAAAAAAATCCAGGAAAATCCCAAAAAATAGGAAATGGCCACAATCAACTGGCCAAGACTCATTCCGGGCGTTTTGAACCCCGACCCTTCTTAAAATGACGATTTCGCCCTTTGGGCGAATTGTCTTCCAAAAATTGAAGAAAAATCAAGAAATTCCAAAAAATTCTCAAAAATGGGAAATGGCCACAATCAACTGGCCATGGAATATTTTGGGTAATTCGATATCCAAGTCTTCCAAAAATTGACGATTTTGCCCTTCGGGCTAAATCGCCTCCAAATCTTCTCATTTTACCCCGGTCTTAAATCACGCCTTCCCTAAGCCCTTATGGCTATACTAGGAGGCCATGTGATGTGAATTGATGTGCATTGATGTGATTTATTTATGCACTTGATTGCGCTTTCACTAAAATTGATTGTGATTGATAGGAATAGTCTTCCAATCTGCATGAAACCCTGAATCAACCTACCTCACCCAAAATTGCACCTGCATGAATTCTTAGCTAGGAAATCACTCGCGTTAGGTACCGAAAGGGCGTTGGTAATGACACCAGCGTAACCAAGTCCCCGAACCCAAAATCTCTGGTTCCGCAGAATTGATCGATCTCTCCCAATTGGTCAATAAGGTTTCCGGTCTACCCTCCAAGAAAGACCGGGTGGCGACTCCAAATGCATGCACAAGTTGCACATGCCACCACGACCACACTGAAGGTCGAAAGCGATCGACTCTTATCGTCGAATCCTTTGAATAATACTCCCGCCGCGACTTGGTATGGGCCTGGGAGGGCCCGCGCCGATCCAAGGCCCGCGATCCACATTTCAGAGTGGGGGCTGCGATCGGTAATCCATTAGCCGAGTCCCCTTTCGGACGGGTCGCGACAGGGGCAGATTTCTTTCATTGCCTTCGTTGTGAGGGATTGGAGTCTTTGAGCTGGAACCTTCATCATTGCCCTGTTGGGGTTGAGACATACATTCCCGAAGAGTATTGATCCAAGTGTCCAGCTCCTCATCAAGGAAATCACCTGTTCTCTCTAGCCCTTGGTGCCCAGATTGGGTGTCGTCGACTGTAGGCGAGGGATTCCTCTCTTTGCTCTCGCCGTGAGCAATTTGACCCCTCGAATTGGAACTTCCTCCGATGACCGGCAGGTTCATATGTGCACTCTCTACCAATGCCAGATCCGCTTCAGGGACAGCATTAATGACTGATTCGCGCTCAAACTGAGGAATTTCTATGTGCTGGAACTGTGGCATATACTCCTGAGGAGTATTGAGATAGCTCGGCGGAGCATTCTGATTTGGGTTAGAGGAGTCGCTGACACGACTGCTAGTCCCGTCATTGCTGAAACACGGTTGGGTGCTCTTGGCTCTCCAATCATCATGGTTGTAACTCTGCCCAGCACTTGAGCTCCAACTGGCTTTATGATGGTTTAACGCTATCCTTCCATCCCTTAGCAATCTCCTATAGTACTTGAGGTGAGACTCAACGTTAATTCTAGAGAGCCCCGGCACATTCATAATCTCGAGTATGCGCAGTGGGCTAGCCGAATCAACTCCCAGTTCTCGAATTGCATCAACAAATTTGGTGTGAAGCTCATAGGTCCAGTAAAACCTTGTTCTCTTATCACCCAAAATATCGTCAATACTTCGGTAGCTATTCTCTACGGGATCTAGTCGTTTCAAAAGTTGTCCAGGGAGGGACTCACCGACTTTCGATTGGCTGGCTGCGACAGCGAGTTCGTCATTGAGAGAATTCCCCCTGTGATGATTCATATCCCATTTCTCAGAGGATGTTGGTGTTGATTCTATGGTGTTGACTTGCTCATGCAGATCTCCGGCGGTATCTGGCTGTGTTGAAAAATGCTGTGGAGAATACGGTAACAGCTGAGCGTTATTCGTCAACAGGGATGGTTCATCGAGGAACACCTCGCCGAGGACAACAGGATTACCACAATTAAGGCAGGTGGCCTTGGTCAGAGCTTCCTTATATCTCGCGCTTTCAGCTTGAAGCTTCTCATTCTCCTCCTTCAGGACCAGTAACTCATGGTCTGCGTATTGCTGTTTCACCCGGGTTCGTTTGTTGGCGAACCAAAACTTGACCTTCGAAAGCTCCAATCCTATTTTTCGGCTCAACTCCATTTTCTGTCGTTTGCTTGGAGTGGGGCATTCATTGAAGAAAGCTTCGAGCTCTCGGATTTGGCCTGGAGTGTGGCGTTGTAGTTGCTTCCTTTTCCGACTCCGGTCATCATTGTATACTCCTTCTTCGTAGCTGAAACCTAGAATTTCATCGCTGGAGGAGTCAGTCTCTATGGCCTTCGAGCAGGATTCAGCTCCAGGATCTTCAAAGTCTCCCAGCAGTTCGTGCTCAGAAATGTCCAGGTCGGGCGTTTCTAGCAGATGGGAATAACTTTTAAACATGATGGATCGGGGTATCTCGGGCTGATCTAGTTCACTCAACTTTCTCAATTCGCTCTTACGTGTTTGCTCACTCTAGAAATTTTCTCAAGTGATTGTGCGTGTCCTGGAACCATCCTTCAGGCTGCATATGAAGACCAGCAAGCAAGCGCTCCTCCCGAGATCCTGCAATTACTCATCGTCTGTATTCCCCTTTCTTTTTCCTCGTGATAGGATCACAAACTCTCTTGCATTGATTCGGTTTCATCGAGTATTGCGCTCGTCCCCTAGTTCAGTCTTCAAAGTGGTGGGTCTACAATCTTTCGGCGCCTTTTATGATTTGCTAGGCCCGAGAACGTGGGGAGCAGCGGTGGACCCGTAATTAATGACTCCGTTTAATTCATTTAGCTCCATGGGAATTAACGCTATGATCTTCTCTCAACCCCTTTTCATCGTTCAAACGAAAGTGGCATTTTCCCTGTGCATGCTGTTACTCTTCATTTCAGCATCCCGGGCGCTTGGTGAGGAATGAGTTCGTGGCCACTCAAAATTTTAAAGACCGTCTCTGGTTTCAGACTTAATCTAACAAGGGATCATCACAACTGAGCATGACGATGTTTGTCGATAGCGTTGGTTTTAATATAGAATTAACTATAGTCATTAAAGAAAAATGTTCCCGTAGGAACTTTACAACGGATAAAATGAGTGATCTACTCGTGAACATGTTCTTCTTTCTATGGGTGTTCGTAGTGACCGACCCATCGTGCCCCGAGTCAGGTGCTAGATCATGGCTGTCCAAGCATGCCAGCTTCCCACTGATTGAACAAGGCATCGAGCCCCTCATCGAAGAAATCGTCTGTCGTGGGTTGACCAGCGGCAGGCAGAGCACCAGCCGACTGCTGCTCGAATGGAGGAGTGCGCACTCGCTGTACTTGTGACACGCGCTCTTGAGAAGTGTTGAAATGGCCTGGGAGGACATTCTGATCAGCTTTCAGTTTGCCGGTGGTCGGGTTGCTAGCTTGATTGATGCTTAGATTTGGCCGGGTATCTCTTGATGCCTGAGCATTACAATGGCGTTCGCCCCTAGCTTTTGAGCTCGAGACGGATTCCTCCCGATTTAGCTCCGCTCGACGTTGTCTTAATAGCTTTCTGTAGGCAGCAAGGTGATTCCTGACCAGCTCCTTACTAAGCCCCGGTACATTCATGGCCTTAAATATGCGCGTCGGAGTTGCTGAGTCGATCCCCATTTGGTGAACCACATCTAGGAATTTGGAATGCAGTTCAGGGGGCCAAGCGAACCTCCTCTTATCGTGGCCCAAAATTGCATCGATGGCTTGACGACTGATTAACTCATCTCCAGCAGGACCCGACCCTATCGAAAATTGTTGTGCATGAGGCTGATATGCTTTGAGCTGGTCGGCGGTAACATCCAGCTCCTTGAAACTGTAACTCCAATCAAAGCGATGCAAATCCCATCCCCCAGGAGGCATTTGTATCATCTTCGTAGGATCATCCTGCTCATGCGTGACTCCGGCAAAATCTGGTTGAGCAGGAGATGCCCCGAGGGAGTAGGGTGGTAAATGAACGTCTTCAATCATCGCGTGAGGCTTATCGGGGAATATCTTACCGAGGGCGACAAGGTTATCGCAATGAGGGCAAACGGTGATATTGAGAGCTTTTTCATACCTCATGTTTTCTGTTCGCAGCTATTGGTTTTCTTCCTTTAAAATCTCGACCACCTGACGTTTGCGTTGAGCCCTCGATTTGGATCTCCTATTTTGAAACCAAAACTGGATCCTCGACTGATTAATCCCCAACTCCCGGCTCAATTCAATTCTCCACTTCTTTTTCATGTAATGGCTTTTACTGAAAAGGGTTTCCAGCATTTGGGTTTCCTCCTGAGAGTATTGGTGAGGACGTCTTCTTTTCCCGAGTTGAGCATCGTGGATGTCGTTGTCGTCGTCGCCGTGATCTTGATTTCCGTTGCCAGAAGTGTTGGGCTCCATGGTTTTGGCGTTAGACTTGATCTTGGAATCTTCGAGATCCCTCTGTGGTTCAATTTCTGAGATTTTTGAGTCAGTCGCCTCTAGCAGCTGACAGTAACCTCTTAAATATGTTGGATTGAGAAATGTTTGATTGGTTCTTGCCCACTCAGAGTTCTCCACTCTCTCCTGTATGCTCACTCCCTATAAAGTTTTCTTCGAGTGACTTTGCATGTTCAGGAGACGCTCTTCAAGCATCATTAGGCAAACGTTCCCCCTCAAGACCTTGAATTTCTCGCTTAGCTTTTCAACGTGATGGGACTGCCAAATCCTGTTAGGGCTCTCTTTGATAGTTGCGCTTACCTCCCACCTAACTCTAATAATGGTGATCCCGACAAATCTTTTACATCTTTTAATTGATGAGCCGGAAATCGCGGATCGAAACGAATCCATTGGTTCTCGTGAGGGGACCTCCTGCTTTACCCCCTAACTGGACTCCACCAGCATTATTATTGAGACCCTTCATCATCCTCGAGTTGCTATAAAATGAGGAATTAATGTATGGAAGGTTAACGTTCTCGCATAATCAGCCTCTTCCTTCTAATCTCTCTGTTAAACTCGTCTTATTCTCAAGCCAACCCAACGCAAATGGCCTCTTCTCCCGTACGCACTTTTTCAACTGATGTCTTGGCCCAGTGGGAAAAGCTTTATAACCTACTGGGTCGCGGTTACGCGCACATAACCGATCATTCTGCAACCGAGGATGCAATCTGTGTCCTGCTCGAGGACCTTGATACCACTTCTCTCGAAGGTACTACACTGGGGAGGGAATATAGAACTTTCCCGACTCTCTTTGCACACTCCTTAGAGGCCTATCGTGTTGCTAATCGGGAGATTCTGGTGGCTCGCGTCTTGCGGGCTCGTTATGAGGATCGATCTGATCATTTGGTGCTGACCAACTATCTGGTTGATAGTTACAAAAAGGCCGTCGAGTTTGCTAATGAGCGGGTCGCGACGTTGCTTCGCGAGAGGAGAAATCTGGTGGATCAATTGGCCATATCCCTGACCACCGGCGAGCATGACCGCCGCAACGTCCTGTTGAGGCTTCAGAGCGACTGGCAGGAAGAACGGCTCGACAAGATAACCGAGGACATAGCTCGCGGGAATGGATTGGTTCGGGACCTGGAAGTAGTCACCGAAGAACACGAGGCCAAGGTCGCCGAAGTTAAGGGAGAATGCAGAAGTCTTCTCCTCAGGCTTGCCGACCACAACATGCGGAGCTGGGAGTATGGGCAGAGCATTAATAACATGGAGGGTCAGTTGGGATCCTTTGTGTCGTTAATTAGGGCTCACTTTGGCTTTTCTTTTCCACCCCGACTTGTATGACCTGCTTCTGAAAACCCTCCGCCGAGCAAAATAAATGAAAGTTCTCGTGTGTGTGTTTTAACTTCTGTATGGTTCATTTCTTCGAGCATCCAAACATCTTCAACTTGGGTGAGCCGAACCATAATATCAATAAGCCGAGCAAATACGTCCTGATTTTATAACTCGCTCATGATCAGATGGAAGAATAGTTGCAGATTTGTCCAAGAGAAGATTTCTCTATACTACTTGTTTTTCACCTGCAAATGAAAAGACCGAGTCAGAAGGAATAATCTGAAAAAGAAAGCATAGACCCCTTTCAATCTTATGCTTGCTCGTGATTAATAAGGACAAGAACTTTTACAAGGGTTTTAATCTTGCGCGAAAAGTTTTTATCAATATTCCTCGAAAGAAAGCATACTATTGAAAGGAATGTAATTCACAATAATCGCTTTTGATCAATTTCGAGAGGAACGAATTACTCAAAAGTGCGAGGCATAATAACGTGTTTTAAATTTAATTGAAGATACGACATCCAAATCAAGGCCGTTTTGTTAAGAACGAGAGTAATTTGGACATCTATCTCGTCATTAAATTCAAAACAACGTCGATATTTTCGATCAATTATCGTGGATTACCAGCAACGTAAAACATGCACGAAACAATTCAAGTGTATAATTCCTTCTAGAGAAATTGAGATTGGACTACTCTATACGACCAAAAGGTCGTGTAAGACTTCCAATTTTAATTTCCTCTAAAGGAATTATAAACTTGACTTGGGAGTATTCGGATGATTAGAGAAAATGCCACTATCACATTCCCATGACCCGTCAAAAGAAATACAACCAAGTTCCATCTGAATGTATACACCAATAGATCCCTAATACAATCACTCTAAGGGGTGGGATAGAAAAAGCCTCGATAAAAATAAACCCTATACAAGAGGACTAGTAATGGAAAATGAAACAAAGGAATGTGATCCTAACGTTTAAGGATGCCCCAAGTTCGATCTGTGGCTTCCGGATCACTTGCCCCAACTCGTCATCTTCATTGGACGATATCTCAATAAGGTCCATAGTAGGCTCTTTTGTTGCTCACTCGGTGTTCGCCATGGGATATCATCCTCCTCATCTTCTATCAAGGACGTTTGGGAAAAACACACACATCTATCCTTGAAATGACATTTAATCTAATCACCAGAATGCAATGAATGAAATGCCTATATTTATATGAACTGTAATAGATTTGAGGGATAGAGAGTCTTACCAACCAAACTCGTCGACTTATGTGCGGTTTTAGGTGTACCAACCGCCCAAAGACATGCGCATGAAACAAGTGATGGTAAACTTCTAAAAATCAGAGGATTTGGCACCTAAGGTTAAGGTTCCCACCTCGAGTTCTGGAAAGAGCAGATTCCATTGCACAACTATCGTTGCATTGGGGCTCGATCCATATTTCGAAATGAGCGGAATTGAAAAGTGGATTACCCCGTGTTTTTCCTCACGGAGATTCCATTTTCAATCCCTTCTATTGTTTTCCTATAGGCGGCGCCCGGGGTTTTAGGCGCGGTTGTGTGTATTTTCGGTGTCGTGCTAAAGCGATAAACATGCATCTCATTTAGCAAACACCGCTTCAATATAAACATCCACACAATCATACATCCTAAACTCCTACCTGCATAAGACAGAGTTAACAAACACTTCACCCCTTATTTCTCCAATCTGCAAAAACATTTAACACCTCAAGGGTTAAAGTACGTACCTCACCTTGAAGAGTATCTGCATAAAACATGTTAGAAAAATCAATCAACTTTTTAATCGGCTCAAGTTCTCTAAGTCCCCAGCGGAGTCGCCAGTCTGTCGCGACCCTCTCGAGGTTGTCGGGCTCTCGAGGGCTAATGGGCCGTCCAGTCTGGTCGGACGCGGGCCTCTCCCAAGGCCCATTACCCAAATCGCAACGGAGGTATGCGTAGTCGACCTTCAGTGTGGTCTAGTGACATGTGCTAAGTGTGCATGCCGAGGAGTCGCCACCAATCATTTTTTGGAGGGTATGATTGGACCACCCTATTGAATAGTCGGGAGTTTCTATTCAATTCTGCGATAACCAGAGAACTGGGTTCGGGGACTTAGTTACGTCAACTGTCAGAGTTGACGCCCTTTCGGTACCTAAGTTGACTGAATTTTCTGACCAAAGATTTCATGCAGATGAGTGGGGTACGAGTTCTAAATCTAGGAGTTCATGCAGATAGGAATGACTATCATAGCAATCACAATCAATAATAAAGTGCACAAATCGATGAATTCAAGTGTACAAATAAATCACATGGCATTCCTAATAAGGCCATATTGGCCTAGAGAAGCATCAATCAGGCTTAGGAATGATTTAGACATGATTTTGCCCATCAGGGGCAAAATCGTAATTTTGAGACAAAGGGGACAATTTGCCCAAAAAGGACAAAATCATCATTTCGGAATGAATCCGGAGTCAAAACAGGTTTGGTCACTCAATTGACTCATTTCCTATTTTTTGGCAATTTTCGTGATTTTCGGGAATTTTAGAAACCGATTTACCATTCGAAGGGTAAAATCGTCATTTTCTAAAAATGGAAATGAAATGTGGAAATCTTAGACATAAGGTTTAACCACCCATCTGGCCCATCACCAAATTCTAAGCAATTTCCACAATTCATCAGAATATCAAAGACGATTCACCCTTTGAGGGGTGAAATCGCCATTTTGGATTAAATGGGAGAAAATCCCAAAAATGAAAACAAATCAATTTTTTGTCATTTTCAGCCTTGGACAATTTTTAGAATTTTTCTGCAATTTTTCTCAATTTTTTTGTTTTTCTTTAATTTTTCCATTTTTTTGGCATTTTTGATTTATTAATATTTTTTTATATTTTCAGAAAATATTTTAATAAAAAGCATGTCTTTGACAATAGATAACATTCAACCAGATAAATAAGCTAACCACTAGACTGAAACAAATACATACAAATCAAGTCTATAAATGCAATATTTTAGAAAAATAATCCTGATATACGGATCGGGTACGTAAAACATACCGGATTGGACACCAGCCTTCAATCGCCCAGCCCCAGCCTGCGATCATCCCCATGCCCGTTACTGTTCATGCACTGTTCCGACACTGTTCCGACACTGCTCGGACACGGCTCCGACACGCTCCGACACGCGCCGACACGTCCGACACGCCCGGACACGTTCGGACACGCTCCGACACGTCCGGACACGCTCCGACACGTCCGGACACGTCCGGACACGCTCCGACACGTCCGACACGCCCGGACACGTCCGGACACGCTCCGACACGCCCGACACGCCCGGACTCGTCCGGACACGCTCCGACACGCCCGACACGCCCGGACACGTCCGGACACGCTCCGACGATGGGATGGTGACCCGAGGCTGTTTCTGGGCTCCACCAGCGGCGCGTAGGCTCCATAAGCTCCGAGGGAGGAGGTAGGACTCCGGGGTTGTCGCCGGAGGCGATAGCGCGCTTTGGCGATAACGGATTTGGCCCGATCCGAAATAATCCCGAACCAAACTTCGAAACGGGTGGAGGCCGCGGGTCTTGGGTTATTCACGGCGGCTTTGAGGTACGACGGCTAGCGACGACGGCGGAAGGGTCGAAGGCGAAGGCAAATAGTGCACGAAGGTGAGGATTCCATTTTTTTTTTTTAAGAAGAAGAAGAAGAAAAGAAGAAGAAGAATAGGAGGAGGAAGAAGAGGAAGCACCGTCCGTCCAGAAGAAAAAAAAGGAGAGGAAGAAGGAGGGGAGACGGATGATGGGAGGGGGGAGGTGAATAAAAAAATAATAAATATAAAATAATAATATAATAAAATATTAGAAAGTAATAATAATAATAAAGTAATCAAAAGCGAAGACAAAATGATTATTCATCTTTTCCTTTTAAATGATGATGTTTTCAATCCTTTTCCTTTTAATTATTACTAATATTTTTGCCAAATTCAATTTTATGGTGATCAGAGAATACCTAAAATCGAACCTGAATTTTACTGTTTTATGAGGTCAGAAAATATATAAAATAAAAATAAAAATACCGACTATTCTTATATAATTTTTGTGACCTCAAATATTATTTTTCTTGATTTTCTTCTTTTTTTTTTGTATTTTTCGAAAATATTAAAAAAATGAAAATTATGAAAATTATTTTTTTTGGTCAAAATGGTTCCTAAGGCCAAGCCAAGGCTTCCAAAGTTGATTTTGTGATTTTATGATATTTTTTTGATATTTTTATGAATTGTTTTTAAAATATAAAAATAAAAATAAATAAATAAATAAAAGTTTGATCAAAATTTAGGTGTCAACAGTTTAGACATGTTAAACGTTTCTCACCAAGAGTGATACGAGCCATTTTAGGAGCTGAAGTCATCAAGAATCTTGCGGAAGCTCCAACTTGAAAATTTTCTTACTAAAGGCACATCAATGGTCTTTAAGTGACATCTGATGTCAAACTGACAGCACTTTATGACTTATATCATAGTCATGAAAAAAAATTTCAATGAATGCATTACGATGCTGGAGGTTATCCAAAACACCTTGCAACATACGAGAGTGATCAAAAATTCCTTGTGGGGATGTTGACACCTGATTTTTAATCATCCTTTATGTCGATTTTATTTTCAAAATTAATTAAAAATAGCAAAAAAAGTCATAAAATTACAAAATCAACTTTGGAAGCCTTGGCCTAGCCTTAGGAACTAATTTTGAACAAAAAATATTTTTCATAATTTTTAATATTTTTTTGAATTTATTTAAATATAAAAATACCCAAAAAATCAGAAAAAATACCATTCGTGGTCAGAAAAATACACAAAAATAGTCAATAATTTTATTTTGATTTTATCTCTGAGTTGGTCATTTTAAATCTCGAAAATTGGATATGGATCACTATGTTTCTTCATAAACGTAAACCCGAATCGAGCATAAAAATTCCTCTTCGAGTATTTTAATTTTCAATTTCCACTTTTAGCTATGACATTGGTATCTAGAGCCTTGAAGTGTAATTGGGTCCATTTGCCCTTCAATTGACCCAATTTTAACCAAAATGGCTCAATTGCACATTTTCTTTTCAACTTAGTCTCCGATTTCGCTCATCTTGAGATTAAAATTTTTCAAGGAACACCCACAAAAATAAAACACCTCTACCCTATATTTTTCGTCACCCCGGATCCATTGGTGGCATCAATTTGCACTGATTCGATCGTTTGACCCTTCGATTAAACAAAAATCATTTTTGGATCCTCAATGTAATTTGGGGTTTTCACTCAACTTCGAGCTAATAATTTCAAAAAATATCCATTTTCAATCAAAAACATGTTGGGAAGTCCAATGGTTGTGTCAATTTCATAAAAAAGGGTCGAATTGATGCCTAATTTAGTCAAATTTGTGAAACTGGATCCACCGGGTCGGACCCAACCCGACCCAGCAAATTCGGGTCTGCACCAAAGGTGCAAACCTGCTCTCTTATGCGCAGGAACAGAGCAGGACAGGCAGAAAAACGCAGGGGAGCGTCGGGGGACAGGGGCTGAGGCGTAGACCTCCTTTTTCAGAGCTGGATGGAAAACATGAGGGTGCTCTCCCTCCCATAGAGGCTCATGGATAAAGAGGGAGCTCGGACGAACGAGAGAGAGGAGGAGGGAGAGAAGGAGAATTTTCAGTTCAAAAGAAAGACACAGATATGAGAGAGTGGTGAGAGAGCTCTTGGCAAAAGGAGATGGTGAGAAGCTGAGAAAAGAAGGAGGAGGTGAAAAAAAAAAAAGAGCCACAGAGAGACACAAAAAAGGAGGGTGAAGAAAGAAGCTTTGGAGGCAGCCCGTTCGTCGGCCATAGTTGCAAGGAGGTCGAAATTTGGAGCTTAGTTCCCAAGCGACCAAAAGTGAACTAGGTCTCACGGTCAACCTCGTGAGTTTCGTACAGCAGAGACCAAGCTTTGGAACTTGGTTTCACTCTGTTTCCCTGCCGAAAAAGGTAAGCTCAGTCTCAACCTCTCCCAACCCACGTTAATGGCGAAGTCCGATCTAGGTCGTGTTTCTTCAATAATTTTGATATAGATTGTTCTCGAGCTTCCTCTGACCGCGTTTTCCATTCTTTCTTTATACTATTTCTTTTGCATGAAAACCTTTGGGTGAACGTCCATCACTTCTAAACCTGCAACTTGTCCCTGTGCTTAAACCGGAGGTCGCTAATGAGCGACGACCCACGGTTTGAGTCCGTTGAGGTAAGTTCGTAGAACCCTTTCGTTACTTGTGGTTGCTAAAAAAATGAAGGTTAAACGGTTAAACTGTGAGAGAACGAGCTTGTGAAAATGTTCGTCGCTCGCGTTGGAGTTTATGGCCGGAGAAAGAAACACCGGCGGACGATGATCTAGCCTTGATCGGTTAGCGGTAGGGTCGATGAGGACGTCGGCGTCAACAGTGGGCCGACACGGTCGAAGGTGGTGATCCGATGAAGATGTTATGATCCTCTGTGAAAGCCATCGGAAAACTCCATGTACGTCCGAGGGAAGAAGATGGTCCAGAGAATGATAAAAAAGGGAAAAAGAATTAAATAAAAGAAGGAATAAAAACAGAAAATGGAAAGGCTTTGGGAGGTCTGGTCGTGTGATTAGCCTTGGGTTTGTGAAAGGTGTGTTGTTTTTTTTTTTTAAAGAAGAATCGGGCCAAACATTGAATTTTGGGGATTCAGCTCATGGTAGAAGAAATTGAAAGAAAACTTGGGCCTTGCGTCAAAAACTCGAGTTGGTCCAATTTAGGAGAGAATATAAAAACATTGGGTCGCGACAGCTGGCGACTCCGCTGGGGACTTGCTCTAGAACCTATGGTTCTAGACCTTAAGTGGACTTAGGCCGTAATTAAAACGTTGAGTGATTTTTCTAACCCTGCAGGCGCTCTTGAAGGTGAGGTAAGTCCACTTACGATAGGTGTTATATGTTTTTGCAGATTGGAGTGATAAGGGGAGTAGTCTGTGATTGACATTGTCTTATGCAGGTTGGGCGTAGGAATGTATGTTATGTGGATGATTTGTAGCGCTGATTGATATATAAACTATTGTGCATGACTTGCATTGTGATGATCATGACACAACCACACACAACCGCGCCTAAAACCCCGGGCGTCCCCTTAGGAAACCAATAGAAGGAATTGAAAGTGGAATCTCCATGAGGAAAAGCATGGGGTAATCCACTTTTTAATTCCGCTCACTTTGAACTATGGATTGGGTCCCAATGCAACGATAGTTGTGCAATGGAATCTACCCTTTCTAGAACTCGAGGTGGGAGCCTTGGCCTTAGGTTCCAAACCCTATCTTGATTTTTATAGTTTTATCCTCACTTATTTCATGCGCATGTCTTTGGATGGTTGGTATACCTAAAACCGCACATAAGTCAACGAGTTTGGTTGGTAAGAATTTTTCACCCCTCAAATTCGTTACGGTTCATGTAAATGTGAGCATTTCATTCATAGCATAATTCTAGTGATTGGATTAAATGCCATCTTGAGGGTAGATAGAGGTGCTTTCTCCTAACTTTCTCGAGCTCCTAACTTTCTCGAGGGAAGACCAAGCTCGTACGTTGCCATTATGAGCACAAGGTGGACAAGAAGAGCTCTTTGTAGACGTCATGGAAGTCTTGTCCAATGAAGATAACAATATGGAATAGGTGATCCTGAAGTCATATCCCGAAGACCAAGGCAGGGGCATCTCTAAGTGTTAGGATCACATTCTTTTGATTTGCTTCGCATTTCTAGTCCTCCTGTATAGGATTTATTTTTCTGAAATCCTTTGTATCTCATCCCTTAGATTGATTGTATTAAGGATCTATTTGTATTGCGTTCATTTTGATTGAAATCTAGTGTATTTCTCTTGATCTATCATCGGAATGTGATAGTGGCATTTTCTCCAATCACTTGAATACTCCAAATTCAATTTTATAATTCCTTTGGAAGAAATTGAAATTGGAAATCTTATCTTACCTTTTGGCCATATAAGGGAATCCAATCCCAATTTCGCCGGAAGGAACTATAAAATTGAATTGGTTCATGCATATTTTGCATCATTGGTAACCCACGATAATTGACCAAGATTATTCGTGTTGTCCAAATTCAATGAAAAGATAGATGTCCAAATTACTCTCGTTCTTAGCAAATGGCTTTAATTTGGATACCATATCTTCAATTAAATTTAAAACATCAGAAGTGTGTTTTGCACTTTTGAACATTCCACCGATTTTTGGAATTGATTGAAAGCAATCATCGTGGATTACATCCCTTTTAATGGTATGCTTTCTCTTGAAGAATATTGATAAGAACTTTTCACATGAGGCTAAAGCTCGTGTAAAGATTCTTATCCTTATTAATCATAAGCAAGTATAAAATTGAAAGGATTTATGCTCTATTTTTCAAATTCCTTCTTTTGATTATGTCTTTTCATTTAAAACAGGTGAAAAACAGATAGAGAAGAAATATCCATTTGTGGATAGGCGTGAGGAATTATGGAACGAGTTGTACATGGCAGACACTTGTTGAAGACTCATTCATCTGATCACATGCAAGATTATGATGGAACGATGGTAAAACTGTTGACGTTCCAATAAATACCTCGAGTGTTATACTTGACTGGGACCTTCATGTCTTTTGTCAACAGGATAAAATGGTCGAAGACCAACGAAGGGAAACTTGCCTTCCCTACAAGATGAAAATGTGGAATAAAAGTTCGTTTGAAATTAGCATCCGTTTCTCCAGCATAGACCTTTAAAGTGTAAGAATGCTTGAGGAACGTCATGAAATGATGACAAGACAATAGATGCATGAAGAAATTGGAATGCATCGATCAAGCAAAACTGACAGAAGATCACGCAATCTTCACAAGAAGCGCAATGAGACCAAGAAGTGTCAAAAATTGTAGAACATCAAATGCTGAGATCTTCGGAAGATCGTAGAGTCATATCATTTGGTGTCACGAAAGAAAATGCAAAGTAGATACGGATGTCAGAGAAGATTGGAGGACGCGAAGTGCCAAAGTCACCTGACATGGAGTGGACCGACTCCAACTAAGTGTGAATGCATCAACACAGCATGATCAAGCTGCCTATGAATAAATTAGCCAGCCCCAGGCGAAACACCCAGTTACTATGGGCAAATCACTCTTCTACCCGGAAAGGGTACCGAATGTCAGAAATGTCAGATTCACCATGATGACACGTAGGGGAAGTCCCCAAAGCAGTAGTTATCACCCATGAAGCATGATGAAGTGAAGTAAATCCATCAAAGACAGAACGCATTAAACCCTTCTAAATGAGAAGAAGAACGATGCGGAGCCATCCATTTGGTAAAAGGACGTATTGTTCCAAAATGATTATCCTCTAGATGTGGGAATAATGTTTCCTTTCTTTTCCTTCTTAGGTGATGAGCAAACGAGCATCTTGCCTCCAGCTTGGTCTCTTGACAGGAAAGGAGAGGCTTGCCCTAATGAACCTTCTTTGTTGGTTTTGGTTATTTGTCTCAACCATCTGAATCTTCGATCACTTTTATCTACCTCTTGGTAGCTCGATATCTTTAGAATTTGCTGCATGACATCTTAACGACATTCTTAGTAGTTCTGTGAACCTGAGTCTTTCATCTCGGGATAAATGTCCACCGATCTTGACTTCTTTGATATTTTCAGTATCCCCCAAATTAACAATATCCGGCTCTTCCGAAGTAGGAGGTGTTGATTCCTCAAAGGCATTCCATTCTCTTTGGATAGATGCATAACCTTCATCCTCATCTTCTTCCTCCGTCCCATTGTCCCAATGGACTGCCTTAGGATCGTACTTTTCTACTGGAGGGATTTGTATGGTTATTGTCTTCGGACAAGATGCTTCAAGTTCAGCTGTGTCGTCTTCTTCTTCTTCCGGCAATCGAATCACGACAAGCTTGACTAGACAATCTTCTACCTTATTCAAGCTGTCAAGCTCTTCAGTTTAATTACCACAGTGGTAGCGGTTTCAATCATTGACATAGTGTTGTCAAGGTCCCTTGAGGAGATTTCGTCTCTCAATCGTCAATGTCGGTCATCGTCACCTAACACTGCTGATGTGGCAGATCTCGGGTATTCTCTTTCAGCTAAACCCTGCTGTTGATTCTTTGATCTCTTTGTTTCAGCATACTGCTTTGTGCCAAGCTTAGTAACCCTTACTTGGTCAAGGATGACTCAGGTTCTTTTGAAAAAGGCCTTTTCAGGTTGAACGGGATCATCCATGCATCCCCATCCGTCTGATATGATATCTTCCATTATCTGATAGCAGCTAGGGGGAGCAGAGTACTCCACTTTAAAGTTGTATCCTCCAGAGTCCTGACCCAGGTTGTCTATAATTTCACCTATTTCAGGTGTGTTAGCCATGAATCTGCAATCTGCTAGACTTCACCTCTTGGCTTTCAGTTCGTCATCTTCAAATTCTTCTTCTGACTGAATGACCGGCCCAAGATTATCTACCAGGTTCTCATGCGGGATGTCCTAGGTGCTACCCTGCTCAGTTTTGATCACGCAGTGGCTTCCTTCCAAAGATAGAGAAGCTTCGACTCCTTCGAATTCTTTATCGGTAATATCGGACATTATCCCCAAGCTCATCATCTTGGCAATACATAGCTTCTTTACGTCTGCAGAGATCTCACCTGCTTTTGGGTATGATGAAGCGGTCGCTAGATGGTCGGTCAGCTTAGACATGTCCACCTTCAGCTGGAGGTGGTTTTCCTCATTTTCAGTAAATATTGCCCCAATTGCTTGATTATCAGGGAGCGAGTTTTCTTGTACGTTTGGGAGACACGTTGTCAAATTCCCAAATCTGACTTGTCAATCTAAGCTTGTACCTCCAGCTTAAGGATATAGCAGTCATCCACATTATGTCCCATTCCGCCCATATGGTAGACACAACTCTGGCTCTTGTCAAAGCTAGGATACTTAACCGGATTTGCCCAAGGTGATTCCTTTGCCACCAAACGTTGTTCTAGCAACATCGGGAGTAGCTTGGATAAAGGTCTCGGGAGTTGAGAGAGCTGCTTTTGGGGTTGCCTCTTTCTAGGCTCTTGCTCTTTTTGGTGCCGACCATGATGATCCTCCCTTGGTTGTTTTCTAGCAGAAGCTTCATGGGGCCTCCTTTCTCTTTAAGGCTCATTCGAACCTTTCAGCCACCTTTATCAAATGTGCGACGGTCTGACGTCCCGAGGCGTTTAACCTGTCGAGGTATTCGTAGAGGAGTGCTTTCAGGAACGAATTAATCAGCTCGTCGTCTGGGATTGACGGCTTTATTTAGGTCGTCAAAGCTCGCCATCTCTGGGTGTATGTTATGATCAATTCTCCTCTTGCCTTTGAGGTTCGTAGAAGATCCTCCCTCGTTGGGGCTGTAGCCGTGTTGAACTTGTATTGCCTGAGGAAATCCTTTGCAAGATCTTCCCACCCATCATAACCATCCAGGTCCAATTCAATGAACCAAGCCAGAGCGACGCCAGCTAGACTCTCTTGGAACGTGTTCATCAGTAATGGAACATAGTCTGAATACTGCGCCATCTTGTGCAGGTAATATTTGAGGTGAGCGCGTGGACAGCCTGTCCCATTATACTTCCTCACGAAGTCCGGTTCCTTATAGTCATGAGGGGTCTCCACCTCAGCGAAGGGAGATATCTTGTCGAAACGGGCCAATTTATAGCCCTGGCTGCTTAAACATCCCTTAATCTTGGCTGATCTCCTAGCCTCCACTTCGGCTTTTACAGTCTGCTTCCCCTTTTTCCTCATTCTCGAGGTTGATAACAACAGGGGACGCTTTTTGTTGCGACGGGGTATTCGGCTCACGGATATCCTCCTCCGCCCGTTGAGTATTTCCCGTCGTTTCTTTATCAGCTATATCGGCGGCAAGTGATGGATTTGAGTTGTTTAGGAACTACTGTCTGTCTGGCTTGGGAGGCTTCCGGCACTGCCTTAATATCAGCCATCATAGTTGCCATTGAACTATTTGGTATTTCCCTATCAAAGGAAAGAAGGTTCGTGTCAGAACAGCATACAAAATGGGCAATTGGAATTGATACAATTTACCCTTCGTTCCTTGGGTCTTGGCATTTTCCTTTCCCTTGGATTCTTTTGCCTTGACCTGTCGACATCTTTCATATAAGTGATGCATGCATGATATGTATGATGCGAGTGATCTAAGATGATTCATGTTTGCAACGAAAAATGGATTCGTGCCTTTCACTCTTGTTCACAGAGAGCATTTCTTATCAAGCATGTCAATATATAAAGTTTGAATTCTTTCTTTTCGAATGCTCTTTTCAAAGAGACTTCTAATTGTTAAGAAACTTTTTCAAGTTTTCTCAAGAATTTTGTTCACAGATTGAGCCATTATGACGCTCTTGAAATCATCTATCCTAAATGCATGTGTGAGATGATATGAAAAGCGGGTACTCCCTGTTCTGCCATCTGAAGTCGTTGCTTCTTAGGTGTCTTGACTTTGTTTATCACCTGAGAGGAAAAAGATAGGAAATATTATTTCCACATCTGATTGAAACTTATTTAGGAACGATACGTCTTTTTTTACCAAGAGGGATGGCTCGGCATCGTTCTTCTTGGAAGCGTTGTTGCTATGGCGAAACGCTTTTTGTACTCAATGGATGAATTTCATTCCATTACGTTCCATGAGTGATAACCAAGGTTTCGGGGACTTTCCCCACATATCACCATGGCAAATCTGATGTCTTCGACTTCGGCATGCTTTTTGGATAGGGAAATGATTTGCCTCCAGCAACTGAGTACTCCACCTTGAGTTAGCTGATTTAGCCATATGAAGCTCCATTGTATCACATTAATGCCTTTCCTATTGGTTGAGTCAATCACTTCCACGTCAGGTGATTTTGGTGTTTGACCTTCTTCAATCTTTTCTAACACCTGTCTCGAATTAACATTCTCTGTATATGAAAGAGAAACATCTCAGTCATTTGTATGAAATGGAATCAGAATAAGGAACAATTTACTCCCTTTTGTGACAACAGAGGATGAAACTTCATCGTAATTATCCGAAGGTCTCAGCCTTTGATGTTGCACGATGTTCGACACTTTTTGGGTTCTGTCACTCTCCTTCTTGAGGTTGGGTGATCTTTCGCCACTTTTGCTCCATTGATGCATTTCAATCTGTTTAGAGAGGAAGAAAAATGTTTGACTTTTGATTATGAAAATCAATTACTAAAACAAGTACTCCCTCTTGATTCAAAGATGGGCAACGATCATCTCTTCATGGTCTTCTCGATTTATCATGACTTCACGACGCTTCTCAAGCACCCTACTACTCGAGATCCACAAGTGTAGATTTATCTCTATTTGTGTACATTTACACCTTGAAGTGTTGCTTCGCAAATAAGCATTCAGTTTTCTTCATCTCTACATATAGAAAAGGAGATGATCATTTCATATCTTGAGAGGATTGAAATGAGGAACGATATACACCCTTTTATGGTTGAGTGATCATCAATCTCATGGTGGGAAACACGAGTATTTGTACTCCTTGAGACGTGCTTCAATTGGCGATCGTGCCATGTCACATTGGTCTTCAGTTTTGAGGGTCCACAATTGAGTCTTCTTTAAAGGGACAAATGTCGACCTCACACAATCTTTTATTTCACCTACATGACATGTGGAAGGAATATGTCAATTGTTGCACAACAGGCTCTAATTGAAACGATAATAGATTTACTATCCCCATAGTATATTTCCTCAGCTCCCATCACTTTGAGCATCAGAGATGAAGGAATGTTCCTTAACGATCCTCATTCATCTTTTATAATCACCTGCAAGTGTTAGTGACCATGTCATTGTTTAAACAAATCAATTTAATTTGGAACGAATACACCCTTTTCAACTTAGAGAGGTCGATCCAAATCAGACATGCCCTTTTTCATGTTGTCTTGTTTTGGGCTCATCATTGTCGATTCATCTTATTTTGGAAACCCCATGGGTGGCTCCTGATGAAGACGCATCTCTTTTCATGTTACAGGGAAAACAAGCCTCGCATCATTGGCCTTCAGCCGTTTTGACCTGTTGGCAAAAGAAATAACCAAGCAAGTCAAGTATAACACTCGAAGTTTTTATTGGAACGACTACAGTTTTACCATCGTTCGATCACATCTCGCATGTGATTAGATGATGGAATCTTCAATAAATGTATGTCACGCATAACCTGTCAGAAAGGAGACACACTTAGCATTTTACATAGCAAAGACATCTCTCAATGAGGTCGCCTCTTATAATGAAAGCAAGGCGACAATACATATCCCATAATCCCTATTTACGGGCATCTGATGTCCGCCAAGATTTCAAGATAAGAGGATACGTCATTAAAAGATCGATCCATGGTCATCAATCAAACACCCATTTAATTCCCAACATTTAATACGCAAATGGGGGCATTAATCTTGAAAGACTGCTTTGTCACATTTTTCTAGTAAAAATCATGTGATCATTATTTTAAGAAATCACTATACAAAATGTGATTGCAAACATGGCCTTAACTTTATGCCCGAAAATCTTGAATTGGAAGAATTTTAGACATAAAGAAATGTCATCTTAATCCATGATTGAAAATTTGGATGAACCATCTATTCCGTAGGGACGGCTTAGAAGTGTTCCCACTTTTGTATCTAAAATTCATTGTCAAAAACTTTCATTTGTAAACTCAAACACCCAGGGCATTCAATTGATTTCCATGAATTTCTTATCATGAAATTTTACTAGGAAATGAACACGTAGAGGGAGAAGTCATACTTACAGTAATCAGCGGGATTTTTTTTTTTTTTTTGGTTTTAGGTATACCAACCTCTCATAGACATGCGCATGAGACAAGTGGGGGGTATACTCTAAAAATCGAAAATCAGGTGAGGAACCTATGGCTCAGGCTCCCACGATCCACATGAGGCAGATTCCTCCCCAAGGGTACCTACCCAAGAGGGCTAGATATCGCCAATGCAGATGGTAGGCGGGAACGAATACGAAAGTCTCAAGTGCCATCAAACACAAGATCCTTTTCGCACCATTTCCCTATCTAAGGTAACCTAGAGGTGGTTGCAGTCGGGGTTTGACCGCCAGTGTGTGCGATGTGTCGTAATCATCACAATGCAAAGTCATGCACAGCAGTTTGTATCAAACACCGCTTCAGTAAATGCATAAAGTAAACATACATTCCCAACTCCAACATGCAGGAAAAACGTCAACAATCACTCCACCCCTTATTTCTCCAATCTGCAAAAACATCTAACACAATGGTTAGTGTACGTACCTCACCTTCGAGAGCATCTGCAGAAAACAAGGTCAGATAAACCAAACAACTTCTTAATCGGCTCTGTTGACACCTGATTTTTGACCATTTATTATTGTGATTTTTATTCTTTAAAATTAATTAAAAATATCAAAAAAGGTCATAAAATCACAAAATCAACTTTGGAAGCCTTGGCTTAGCCTCAAGAACCAATTTTGAACAAAAAATATTTTTCGTAATTTTTAATAATTTTTCGAATTTATTTAATTATTAAAAATACCCAAAAAATCGGAAAAATACCATTCGTGGTCATAAAAATACACAAAAATATTCAATAATTTTGTTTTAATTCTCTCTTTAATATTTTCACTTTTTATTAGGGAAATTTGACTCGATTCATGGGGTTCCTTCACAAACATAATCCCGAACCGAGCCTAAAAAAAATCCTTTTCGAGTCTTTTAATTTTCAATTCTTGGTTTTTATAAGCTATGACATTAGATTCTAAAGTCTTGAAGTGCAATTAGGTCAGTTGGCCCTCTAATTTGATCAATTTTAACCAAAAGGGCTTAATCGCATAAAAATCTTTCAATTTAGTCCCCGGTTTCTCAATTTTTGAAATTAAATTTCATGTGAGCATACCCATTGAAATTAAACACCTCCACCCTATAGTTTTCATCATGCCAAATCCATTGGTGGCCTCAATTTGGGCTAATTCGATCATTTGGATCGTCAATTAAGAAAAAATCAATTTCGGATCCTAAGGGCAATTTGAGGTTTTCATTAAATTTCAATCAATTGATTCATGAAAATACCCATTTTCGATAGAAAACATGTTGGGGAATCCGATTTTGCCATCAATTTTATAAAAATGGGTCGATTTGGGGCCTATTTGGACCGATTTGGTCGAACCGGGCCGGTCGGGTCAGGCCCGACCCGACCCGGTCCGACCGGGTCTGCAACTTTGTTGCAGACCCACGTCGCCGAAAGCACCAAGAGCGGGTATCAAACGTGGGGGAGGCTGCCATTTTTTTTAGTAAAAAGCAAATGCCAATGGGTGGTGGACGCGGGTGGACAGTCCACGACCAAAAAGGACGGTTGGCCACGGACAAAAGGCGAGGGGAATCTTCTCGGTTGAGGGAGAGAGCGGGCCGAGAGAAAAAAATTTGGCAGAGAAAGTTGGGGGAAAACCAACGGACGAACGGCGATCCCAGACCTTCATCGACATTGATGAATCATCACTGGAGCTTGGCGGCCGTCGAGGAGCTCCAAAAAGGTCGGTATCTCCCCGACTCCTACCTCTTTCTCTGTGCATGCTAGATGTTTGACGAAATGCCTCAATGGGTTTTTCATTTTGGACCCTCGGCCGAACTGTCCCCGAGCCTTATTTGTGCGAAACTTACCTTTAAGCTTTGTTAGAGCTTAGTCTCCGCTCTGCTTGCCTTTGTTTTTGCATTAAATCGCGGTGGAAACCGAGCCTCCGAGCTTCACCGGCCAAGACTCGGACCGCGAGCTCGACGTCGACATTCGTGCGATCGCCGACACCAATGGGAACTCAGGTAAGCTCCTAACCTCCATTTGGATGCCGTATGATCTAGCAGAATCGATTTTGGAGCAAAAAATTTTCTGCAAATCCCCTCGCCGGCGCCAGTTCGGGTGGGGTCAGTTTGGCCGTTTTTCGACGTAAAATATGCCATGTTTTTGTTGAGTATCGATGCCGGGCCGGTGGGGAGTCGATCGCCGTGAGAACGGGCGAAAAATACCTATTTTTGGGGCCGGTTCGTGTTTCTCCGGCGAGATTTCCGGCGACCTCGCCGGAAATTCCACTGTTCATCGTCTTCTCCAGCGAGGTCGCCGGTGGTCAACGGTCAAATGCTGACGTGGCATGCCACGTAGGCAGCCACGTCAGCGGTGGGGCCGGTTCGAATAAAATAAAGACCAGATCCGAATGTGGAGAGTGTGCCACGTGTCGCGATCTCGGCTTTTTCGGTTTTATTAAATGATTTTCGGATATTAATTAAAAATGATCCGACGGTCAAGAATCTGCCAAGTGGCTATCTCTGGATCGTCCGATCTAGTCCAAGATCGGACGCACCAGGAGCAGCCACGTGGCAAAATCTGGGGCGTCCGTTTGCTAAATTAAGAAAATGATAAAAAAAAAAAAAGAAAACCAAAAACGGCGTCGTTTTGGCTGTGGGCGTGCGAGCCTGGGTCGCGGGTCCGGGTCGTGGACCGGATCTGACTCGGCCCGGAAGTAATTTTAATTATTAAAAAAATCCAGAAAATAATTAAATAATAAAGAATTCAAAAATTCAATAAAAATTGAAAAATCCTAAAAAAATTCAAAAATATTCGAAAAATTCAGAAAAATTCTAAAAAATTCCAGAAAATAGGAAATGGCCACATTCAACTGGTCACGACCTGTTTCGGGTCTTTTGACCCCCGATCTTTCCAAAAATGACGGTTTTGCCCTTCCGACAAACCGTCTTCCAAAAAAATTCTAAAAATTCAGGAAAATCCCAAAAAATAGGAAATGGCCACAAACAACTGGCCAAGACTCATTCCGGGTGTTTTGAACCCCGACCCTTCTTAAAAATGACGATTTCGCCCTTCGGGCGAATCGTCTTCCAAAAATTGAAGAAAAATCAAGAAATTCCAAAAAAATTCTCAAAAATGGGAAATGGCCACAATCAACTGGCCATGAAATATTTTGGTTAATTCGGTATCCAAGTCTTCCAAAAATTGACGATTTTGCCCTTCGGGCTAAATCGTCTCCAAATCTTCCCATTTTACCCCGACCCGAAATCACACCTTTCATAAGCCCTTATGACTATGCTAGGAAGCCATTGACTTGAATTGATGTGCATCGATGAGATTTATTTATGCACTTGTTTGTGCTGTCATTTAAATTGATTGTGATTGATAGGAATAGTCTTCCAATCTGCATGAATCCCTAAATCAAGCCTACCTCACCTAAAATTGCGTCTGCATGAATTCTTAGCCAGGAAAATCACTCGCGTTAGGTACCGAAAGGGCGTTGGTAATGACACCAGCGTAACCAAGTCCCCGAACCCAAAATCTCTGGTTCCGCAGAACTGATCGATCTCTCCCAATCGATCAGTAAGGTTTCCGGTCTACCCTCCAAGAAAGACCGGTGGCGACTCCAAATGCATGCACAATTTGCACATGTCACCACGACCACACTGAAGGTCGAAAGCGATCGACTCTTATCGTCGAATCCTTTGAAAAATACTCCCGCTGCGATTTGGTATGGGCTTGGGAGGGCCCGCGCCGATCCGAGACCCGCGATCGGTAATCCATTAGCCGCGTCCGCTTTTCGGACGGGTCGCGACAGGCTCAAGTCCTCTCGAATTCGTAACCAGAGATTCTGGTTTGGAATAGTCCCCAGCGGAGTCGCCAGTCCGTCGCGACCCTCTCGCGGCGCGGAGGCGGGGAGCGGGCTAATGGGCCGCCCGATCGCTGGCTTGATCGGACGCGGGCCTCTCTCAAGGCCCATTACCCAAGTCGCAACTGCTGGATGTACGTGGTCGACCTTCAGTGTGGTCTAGTGACATGTGATGAGTGTACATGCCAAGGAGTCGCCACCAATCGTTTTGCGGAGGGTACGATCGGAAACCCTATCGAATAGTTGGGAGTGGTCTATTCGATTCTGCGGAAACCAGAGAAGTGGGTTCGAGGACTTAGTTACGCCAACTATCAGAGTTGACGCCCTTTCGGTACCTAAGCTGAATGGTTTATCTGATCTTAGGATTTCATACAGATGAGTGAGGTACAAATCCTAAATCTAGGAGTTCATGCAGATGGGAATTACTACCCTATCACTCACAATCAATAGAAATAAGTGCGCAAATCGAGGATCCAGTACATGCGGATAAAACACATGAAATCAGCATGGCATCCCTAATGAGGCCCTATTAGCCAAGAGAAATATCAATCAAGGCTTAGGAGTGATTTGGACATGATTCGCCCATGAGGGGCAGAATCGTAATTATGAATAATTCGGGAAAATTTTACCCTTAAAAGGGTAAATCTGTCATTTTAAACGAATTGGGAAGTCAGAAGACGGGGGAAATAGGATTGGTCATCAATCCAATTCATTTCCTATTTTTCTAGAATTTCTAGGATTTTTCTAGAATTTAAAAGTGATTTTACCCTCGGAGGGGTAAAATCGTCATTTTAGATAAAATTTGAGGACTGAAAATCTCAAATATTAGAGTTGGTCGTCCACCTGACCCAACCCCTAATTTCGAGCAATCTTCGGGACTCAATTGGGATGGAAAAGACGATTTACCCTTTGAGGGGTAAAATCGTCATTTCAGCGGGAATGACAAGGTTTGAAAATCCCAGCAAAAGGATTCGCCACCTAACTGGCCCTATCCTAATCTAGGCATTTTCGACCAATCTCGAAACACAGGGCAGGGACGAATTACCCCTAAAGGGCATTGTCGTCAATTCTTGGAAGAACAGATAAGAAACCCCAAAAATAGGGTTGACCAGTTGTCTGTGGTCAATCCTCGATTTTTGGGGATTTCTGAATGTCTAGGATTTTTCCCTAATTTTTACACATTTTTTTGGAATTTTCTGAAATTTTTCGATTTTTTTATTTTTTAAAATCATTTTCTGATTTTTTTATTTAAAAAAGAATATTATCCGGGCCGGGTCGGGTGACCTGGCCCAAGGCCCGCTGCCCAGCCCGAACCCGGGTCCAAGTGACCCGCGTCCAAAACGGCGCCGTTTATACTCCTCCCGCTCAAGTTTTTAAAATCCCGCCTAAATCGAATCAAAGGCTCTGATTGCGCCACGTGTTGGCTGATTGACGGTCTGATCTAGGGCTGGCAACTGACGGTCCAGATTGAAACTCCTGATCGAACCACAACCGTCCGATCAACTTATTCGAAAGTAATTTTTATTTCCGAAAATTGCGAGATCTCGACACGTGGCACACTATCCACCGTCGGATCAAGTTTGTTTTTTTTTGTTGCAACCGAACGGCTGACGTGGCTGCCACGTGGGCGCCACGTAGGCGTTGACCAGTCAACTTTCGTTGACTGGTCAACAGAGCTGCCGGGGAAGACGACCGGCGCCGGCTCTGATTCGCCGGCGCCTCGTCGGAGGCCGTTTTCTCCGTGCTCAGGCCACGAAATTGCATGAAACTTCCGCAATTCTATTCGTCTCATCGAGCTTCATCACATATGCCATGCTTTTCATAGCAGAATCAAACCTCATCTCATCGCTACCTCTGGCCGAAGTTAGGCTCCGGCGGCTACTCGCCCTAGCCGTTCTACGCGTGACATGACTAGTTTAAACCATCAGGAAGCATCCATGGAGTTTGAGAAGACTTACCTGACCTTCGCGGAGCTTCGGCTTGGTCTAGGATGAGCTATGGAGCTCGCGGCCGATCAGCCATGGTAAGGGGTAGACTCGGTGATTTAGGCCATGAAACGACATGCGACCAAAGGCAAAAATGCTCAGGGAGGAGACACAAGCACATTGCAACCCGAATCGCAGCAAACGGATGACTATAATTAAAGTTGCCATTGAAGGCCGAGCTTGAGTTCGAAGGAGGAGCTCACCTTTTTCAAGAACGTCTTTGAATATGGCTTGGTCCGACGCCTTCTCCGGGCTGAGACGAAGCTGAAAGGAGCGACGGCGTCAGTTGTCGTCGTCTGAATCGCGAGGAATCCGAGCTTGAATTTCTCGGGTTCCAAGCTCCAATGGCCGCACGCGCGCTCTCTCTCTCTCTCTGTATCTCTCTCACTCTCTCTCTGCGAACTCTTTGTTCGCTTCCTTCTCTCTCAGAGCTCGTTCTCGCTCTCTTCGTCCGTTCTTCGCGCGAACAGAACTCTGCCTCCCGCTCTCCTGATCGCCACTAACTGACTTCCTTCGTTTCTGTTTTTGGTTTTTTTTTGCGTGCGAAGGAGCAGAACCTAGCGTTCTGTTCCTTCTTGGTCGGGTCAACCGGGTTGACTGGGTCGGTCAACCCGACCCAGTTGACCCGGTTTGCATATTTTTGTTCAAATTGGGTGCCAAGATGAGCAGATATCATAAAATTGACTCGGACATCAGGTTCTATGGCACCAATTTCATTTAGGAAATGTAGATTTGGGCTAAATTGATTTGAATTTGTGTAAAAGCCCCAAATCTAAGACATGATCCGAAATTTACTTTTGTCAAATTGATGCTCTTAATGGACGAATTGGCCCCAATTGAACTGACCATTAGATTTAGGGGGTCAAATACTATAGGGAGGAAGCATTGGGGTTCTATGGGTGTCCCTTAGAAAAGTTTAATTTCGGAATTGGCGTAATATGGACTAAAATGAAAAGAATTTTGTGCAATTAGGTCCCTAAAGCCAAAATTGATTAAATCAGTGCACAATTGAACCAAATTGAAATGTCGGGCAATCAAGATGAATGTCAAGATTCTTAAAATGCAAAGTATTGCAAATAGAAAGACTCAAAACGTATTTTTTGACAAATTTAACCTTGTGCGTTACAAAGAAACACACAAAATTAAACTTGAATTTCAACTCTTGATGAGGTCAAAATGACAAGGGATTTAAAAGAAAAATATTGTCTATTTTTCTATATTTTTGTGACCTCAAATTCTATTTTTGTTGATTTTTCTAGTATTTTCCTATTTTCTAAAAATACTAAAAAATGTGAAGAATATGAAAAATTATTTTTTGGTCAAGAATGGTTCCTTGGGCTTGGCCAAGGTCACCAAAGTTGATTTTGTAATTTTTTGACTTTTTATGATTTTTTTTGTGATTTTTTCAAAAATAAAATTGAAAAAGACTTGGTCAAAAATCAGGTGTCAACAACGATCCACTAGCGGGTATGTTTTCACATTGTTTGGGGCTGCATTGAGTTGGATGAGCAGAAGACAAAGCGTGGTAGCGCTCTCTTCTATGGAGGCTGAGTACATGGCTCTTACTCATACTGGAAAAGAGGCCATATGGTTACGACAGTTGTGCTTGGAGCTCGGTTTTGAGCAAGGTGCCGTAGAGGTGAGATGTGATAATCAATGAACCATTTATTTAGCTAAGAATC
Source organism: Rhodomyrtus psidioides (assembly GCA_021437785.1). Taxonomy (NCBI): domain Eukaryota; kingdom Viridiplantae; phylum Streptophyta; class Magnoliopsida; order Myrtales; family Myrtaceae; genus Rhodomyrtus; species Rhodomyrtus psidioides. The sequence continues at coordinate 1,223,151 of JAILYB010000082.1, forward strand.
CAGCATTTCACTCACGCACAAAGCACATTGATATACAATATCATTTCATCCGAGAAAAAGTGGAGAAGAAAAAGGTTCGGCTTGTAAAGGTTGATACGGTGGAAAATAGTTCAGACTTCCTTACTAAAGCCGTTACAGGTGCGAAGTTTAAATGGCACTCTATTGCGATTGGATTGAAGAAGAATGATATTGGTAAAGCTCTCGTTTGCGCGAAGTATCCACCAAGTGAGAGAATGTTGGAGTTGGCGAATACTTCAGGGACTCTTGTTTCTCACATCGGATACGCCCACGTGAGCTTAGGGAAACCAAAGTGTTATCCAACGACATGTGGCCCATGCGCGCGGGATGCGGGGGTTCGGGGCAGCGCCCTCGACACGAGTGTCCCACTGCCCAGTTAGCGAACGGCTGCCCCGCTCGTCGGTGAGCGGGCGTGGGTTCAGGGGCAGCGCCCCCAAAACCTCATCGGGTTTAGGGTTTTATTTAAGTTAACCCGTATTTTCTGGGCTTAATAGAGGTTTCACATATGTTTATGTTTTTTGCCCATTTAGGGTTGTTGACACCTGATTTTTGACCATCTATTATTTTTATTCTTTAAAATTAATTAAAAATATAAAAAAAGTCATAAAATTACAATATCAACTTTGGAAGCCTTGGCCTAGCCTCGGGGACCAATCCTGAACAAAAAAATATTTTTTGGTATTTTATAATATTTTTCGAATTTATTTAATTATAAAAATACCCAAAAAATAAGAAAAATACCATTCGTGGTCAGAAAAATACACAAAAATATTCAATAGTTTTATTTTAATTTCCTCTTCAAGTGTGTCATCTTTGGTCTTGGAAATTTCCTGACTCGCATGGAGGCTGATTGGCATCGGATGCTTTTGCTGCCACGCATGTTGTCTCGTAATTTTTGAGCTTGAGTTTTCGGTGTCCGAAGACCACCCCTATCATGAAACATGCCTCGGAGACCGCCATCATCGCCATCTTCATCAGCATCAAGGAAGGGAAAATGGTCAGACTTTGAGATAAAGCTTGGCAAGATATTGTGTTTTATATTCTAGAGTAACAGTACAGGTGTCTGGAGAATAAAAAAAAGAAAGAGAGATGGCCGACCGAGAGAGTGGACGAAAAACGGTCGGCCAACGCAAGAGAAGAAAAGAAAAAAAAATAATAATCGAAGGCTGGTGATCAGGGTCTTCCTTAAGGAGTAGCGGGGAATCCTGACCACTCTCCCAGCAGCTACGGCACCGTCTCCGGCCGTCATCCCGACCGCCGCATGCCGCCAGTGAGCTAAGAGCAGTCCACGAGCAGGAAGCCAACGTGGCTGGGGAATCCCCTCCACTCCGAAGTTAAGGCTCATGTGCAGCTACGGTGGCCATCGTCCCACACCCGCGCGCAACTCCCTCTGCTCCCACCTCGCCAAGGCGCTGCTCGACGACCGCCCCTTCGTCCTCAAGTCAAACGAGGACCTCGAGGCTTTCGTCACCATTCCATCAACGAAGACCTCGAGATGATCGAGCCGGTGAACCCTTCTTTCAAGAGTCCCCGTATCAGGCTCTTCCTCTTCCTGTCGCAGCCGCCAACTATCAACGCACCAGGCTCCTCGGCCTCCGCCCCTCTGTCAAGCGCTGCATGATATACCAACTCGCCTCAGCGCCCAGACCGTCCTTCGCGCCTATCAGGATCAGCGACTGGACAACAGCTTCTGGATCGCTCGCCCCGGCGGTCTAGCCCTCCTGGACCAAGTCGAGGCCGAGCTCAGGCTCAAAGAAGAGATGAGTCGACAGAGAAGCATCTTCGAAGCTGCTGTCCATCATCTCGACGTTGATCACCATTTCCTAAAGGCTTCCGAGAAGTGCACAAGAGGTCTCGAAAATGCTCGAGGTAACACGGTTACATCACCACTCGAGTCTCGCTAACAACCGAAGTCACTTGGATCATTCTGCGAGGGTCATGCGTGTCATCACAAGGGAACAAGTCATTCAGAGGTGGTATGGCGATAGTGGTGAGGATGACCTTGATACGGATGAAACTGAAATCCACGCAACAATTTTGGATAAGCTATTAGCCGGGGAGAAAAGCTATACGAAGAAGTGAAGCAAGCTGTAAGTCATTCGCCTACGACATATCGTGGACATGCAGTCCATGGATTCAACTGCTTCAGAAACCGCATAAGGGATGAATAGCTATTCCCCAAAGCTTGTGCAAATTCGTCAACCGATGATGACGAACGGAAGCCTCAGCGGAGGCGGTCCGTCCATACCCAGTCGGGGCCGTCGACCTCGAGGTCTAGCTCCGACGACTTCAAGCAGGCGAGTCGCATGACTCGAAGAGCAACCAGGTCTTGGAAGCAGCGGCGGCTTCGAGCGACCTAGTCGTTGGCGACGGGACACAACGGCTGGACCCAGACAGAGATGGTCCCGAAGCATCTGGATCGTGGAGCTCAGGTCCCTAGCGACGGCGAGCTCGGTCTGGTTTTCATGCAGGAAGCGGACGTGAAGATGATGAACAGTAAGTGAGATCTATTCTCATGTTGGGCTTGGTTGTTTAGTTTATTTTGGTTGAGTAGTTTATTTTGAGTTGGGCCCGCGTTAGGGCTGGTAGGAAGAGAATGGGTTTGGGCAAGTGGGTTCAACGGGTTCAAAGGAAAAGAAAATGGGCTTGGGCTCTTTGTTCAAACCGGGCCCGGTTCAGGTCCTCCTCTCGGATTGAATCAGGCCCGACGGCCTGATCCGGGTCTGGGTATAAAAAAAAATAAAAAAATTCAAAAAATTCAAAAATCAATAAAAAAAAAATAGAAAATCATATAAAATTCAAAAAAATTCGGAAAATTCAGGAAAATTCCAAAAAAATTCTCAAAAAATGGGAAATGGCCACAAACAACTGGCCATGGAATATTTTGGGTAATTCGGAATCCAAATCTTCCAAAAATGACGATTTTGCCCTTCGGGCTAATCGTCCCCCAAATCTTCCCATTTTACCCCTGGTTCCAAATCATTCCTCATCTAAGCCCTTATGGCTGTACTAGGAAGCCTTGGATCTGAATTAATGTACATTGATGTGATTTATTTATGTATTTGATTGCGCTTTCATTTTAAAATTGATTGTGATTGATAGGAATAGTCTCCCAATCTGCATGAAACCCTGAGTCAACCTACCTCACCCAAAATTGCACCTGCATGAATTCTTAGCTAGGAAAATCACTCGCGTTAGGTACCGAAAGGGCGTTGGTAATGACACCAGCGTAACCAAGTCCCCGAACCCAAAATCTCTGGTTCCGCAGAATTAATCGATCTCTCTCAATCGGTCAATAAGGTTTCCGGTCTACCCTCCAAGAAAGACCGGTGGCGACTCCAAATGCATGCACAATTTGCACATGCCACCACGACCACACTAAGGTCGAAAGTGATCGACTGTTATCGTCGAATCCCTTCAAAAAATACTCCCGCCGCGATTTGGTAGGGGCTTGGAAGGGCCCGCGCCGATCCAAAGCTCGCGATCCGCACTCAGGTGCTGGGGGAAAAGGCCCGCGATCGGCAATCCATTAGCCGCGTCCGCTTCCGGACGGGTCGCGACAGCTGGCGACTCCGCTGGGGACTTTGTTCTAGAACCTATGGTTCTAGACCTCAAGTGGACTTAGGCCGTAATTAAAACGCTGAGTGATTTTTCTAATCCTGCAGGCGCTCGTGAAGGTGAGGTAAGTCCGCTTATGATAGGTGTTATATGTTTTTTACAGATTGGAGTGATAAGGGGGTTAGTCTGTGATTAACATTGTTTTATGCAAGTTGGGCGTAGGAATGTATGTTGTGTGGATGATTTGAGGTGCTGATTGATAAACTATTGTGCATGACTTGCATCGTGATGATCACGACACATGGACACACACAACTGCGCCTAAAACCCCAGGCGCCGCCTTTAGGAACACAATAGAAGGAATTGAAAATGGAATCTCCGTGAGGAAAAACACGGGGTAATCCACTTTTCAATTCCACTCTCTTCGAACTATGGATCGAGTCCCAATGCAACGATAGCTGTGCAATGGAATCGGCTCTTTCTAGAACTCGAGGTGGGAACCTTAATCCTAGGTGCCAAACCCTCTGATTTTTAGAAGTTCACCATCACTTGTCTCATGCGCATGTCTTTGGGCGGTTGGTACACCTAAAACCGCACATAAGTCGACGAGTTTGGTTGGTAAGACTCTCTATCCCCCAAATCTATCACAGTTCATGTAAATATAGGCATTTCATTCATTGCATTTTGGTGATTAGATTAAATGCCATTTCGAGAATAGATATGTGCGTTTGTCCCCAACGCCCTTGATAGAAGACGAGGAGGGTGATATCCCACGACGAACACCGAGTGTGCGATAAGGAGCATACTATGGACATTATTGAGGTATCATCCAATGAAGATGACGAGTTGGGGCAAGTGATCCTGAAGACACAGATCGAAACTGGGGCATCCTTAAACGCTAGGATCACATTCCTTTGTTTCATTTTCCATTACTAGTCCTCTTGTATAGGGTTTATTTTTACCGAGGTTTTCTCTATCTCACCCCCTAGAGTGATTGTATTAGGGATCTATTGGTGTATACATTCAGATGGAACTTGGTTGTATTTCTTTTGACGGGTCATGGGAATGTGATAGTGGCATTTTCTCTAATCATCCGAATACTCCCAAGTCAAGTTTATAATTCCTTTAGATGAAATTAAAATTGGAAATCTTACACGACCTTTTTGGTCGTATAGGGTAATCCAACCCCAATTTCGCTAGAAGGAATTATACACTTGAATTGGTTCATGCATGTTGTACGCCACTGGTAATTCACGATAATTGATCAAGAATATCGGCGTTGTTTCAAATTTAATGACGAGATAGATGTCCAAATTACTCTCGTTCTTAGCAAACGGCCCTAATTTGGACACCATATCTTCAATTGAATTTAAAACACGGTATCATGTCTTGCACTTTTGAGTAATTCATTCTTCTTGAAATTGATCAAAAGCGATTATCGTGAATTACATTCCTTTCAATAGTATGCTTTCTTTCGAGGAATACTGATAACAACTTTTCGCACAAGATTAAAACTCTCGTAAAAGTTTTTGTCCTTATTAATCCCGAGCAAGCATAAGATTGAAAGGGGTTTATGCTTTCTTTTTCAAATTATTCCTTCTGATTCTGTCGTTTCATTTGCAGGTAAAAAATAGGTAATAGAGAGAAATATTTTCCAGGATAAGTCTGAGGCTATTCTTTCATCTGATCATGAGCGAGTTGTAAAATCAGGACATATTTGCTCGACTTATTGATATTATGGTTCGGCTCACCCAAGTTGAAGATGTTCGGATGCTCGAAGAAATGAACCATGCAGAAGTTAAAACACACACACGAGAACTTTCATTTATTTTGCTCAGTGGAGGGTTTTCAGAAGCAGGTCATACAATTCGGGGTGGAAAAGTAAAGCCAAAGTAAGCCCTAATTAACGACACAAAGGATCCCAACTGACCCTCCATGTTATTAATGCTCTGCTCATACTCCCAACTCCGCATGTCATGGTCGGCAAGCCTGAGGAGAAGACTTCTGCATTCTCCCTTAACTTCGGCGACCTTGGCCTCGTGTTCTTCGGTGACTATTTTCAGGTCCCGAACCAGTCCATTCCCGCGAGCTATGTCCGCGGTTATCTTGTCGAGCCGTTCTTCCTGCCAGTCGCTCTGAAGCCTCAACAGGACATTGCGGCGGTCATGCTCGCCGGTGGTCAGGGATATGGCCAATTGATCCACCAGATTTCTCCTCTCGCGAAGCAACGTCGCGACCCGCTCATTAGCAAACTCGACGGCCTTTTTGTAACTATCAACCAGATAGTTGGTCAGCACCAAATGATCAGATCGATCCTCATAACGAGCTCGCAAGACGCGAGCCACGAGAACCTCCCGATTAGCAACACGATAGGCCTCTAAGGAGTGTGCAAAGAGAGTCGGGAAAATTCTATATTCCCTCCCCAGTGTAGTACCTTCGAGAAAAGTGGTATCAAGGTCCTCGAGCAGGACACAGATTGCATCCTCGGTTGCAGAATGATCGGTTATGTGCGCGTAACCGCGACCCAGTAGGTTATAAAGCTTTTCCCACTGGGCCAAGACATCAGTTGAAAAAGTACATACGGGAGAGGAGGCCATTTGCGTTGGGTTGGCTTGAGAATAAGACGAGTCTAATAGAGAGATTAGAAGGAAGAAGCTGATTATGCGAGAACGCTAACCTGCCATACGTTAATTCCTCATTTTATAGCAACTCGAGGATGATGAAGGGTCTTAGTAATAATGCTGGTGGAGCCCAGTTAGGGGGTAAAGCAGGAGGTCCCCTCACGAGAACCATTGGATTCGTTTCGGTCCGCGATTTCTGGCTCATCAATTAAAAGATGTAAAAGATTTGTCGGGATCACCATTATTAGAGTTAGGTGGGAGGTAAGCGCAACTATCGAAGAGAGCCCTAACAGGATTTGGCAGTCCCATCACGTTGAAAAGCTAAGAGAGAAATTCAAGGTCTTGAGGGGGAACGTTTGCCTAATGATGCTTGAAGAGCGTCTCCTGAACATACAAAGTCACTCGAAGAAAACTTTATAGGGAGTGAGCATACATGAGAGAGTGGAGAACTCTGAGTGGGCAAGAACCAATTAAACATTTCTCAATCCAACATATTTAAGAGGTTACTGTCAGCTGCTAGAGGCGACTGACTCAAAAATCTCAGAAATTGAACCACAGAGGGATCTCGAAGATTCCAAGATCAAGTCTAACGCCAAAACCATGGAGCCCAACACTTCTGGCAACGGAAATCAAAATCACGGCGACGACGACAACGACATCCATGATGCTCAACTCGGGAAAAGAAGACGTCCTCACCAATACTCTCAGGAGGAAACCCAAATGTTGGAAACCCTCTTCAGTAAAAGCCATTACATGAAAAAGAAGTGGAGAATTGAATTGAACCGGGAGTTGGGGATTAATCAGTCGAAGATCCAGTTTTGGTTTCAAAATAGGAGATCCAAATCGAAGGCTCAACGCAAACGTCAGGTGGTCGAGATTTTAAAGGAAGAAAACCAAAAGCTGCGAACAAAAAACATGAGGTATGAAGAAGCTCTCAATATTACCGTTTGCCCTCATTGCGATAACCCCATCGCCCTCGGTAAGATATTCCCCGATAAGCCTCACGCGATTATTGAAGACGTTCATTTACCACCCTACTCCCTCGGGGCACCTCCTGCTCAACCAGATTTTGCCGGAGTCACGCATGAGCAGGATGATCCTACGAAGACGATACAAATGCCTCCTGGAGGATGGGATATGCATCGCTTTGATTGGAGTTACAGTTTCAAGGAGCTGGATGTTACCGCCGACCAGCTCAAAGCACATCAGCCTTCTGCACAACAATTTTCGATAGGGTCGGGTCCTGCTGGAGATGAGTTAATCAGTCGTCAAGCCATCGATGCAATCTTGGGCCACGATAAGAGGAGGTTCGCTTGGCCCCCTAAACTGCATTTCAGATTCCTAGACGTGGTTCACCTAATGGGGATCGATTTAGCAAATCCGACGCGCATATTTAAGGCCATGAATGTACCGGGGCTTAGTAAGGAACTGGTCAGGAATCACCTTGGTGCCTACAGAAGGCTATTAAAACAGCGTCGAGCGGAGCTAAACCGGGAGGAATCCGTCTCGAGCTCAAAAACTAGGGGCGACCGCCATTGTAATGCTCAGGTATCAAGAAATACCCGGCCGAATCTAAGCATCAATCAAGCTAGCAACCCGACCACCGGCGAACTGAAAGATGATCAGAATGTCCTTCTGGGCCATTTCAACACTTTTCAAGAGCACGTGTCACAAGTACAGCGAGTGCGCACTCCTCCATTCGAGCAGCAGTCGGCTGGTGCTCTGTCTGCCGCTGGTCAACCCACAACAGACGATTTCTTTGATGAGGGGCTCGATGCCTTGTTCAATCAGTGGGAAGCTGGCATGCTTGGACAGCCATGATCTAGCACCTGACTCGGGGCACGATGGGTCGGTCACTACGAACACCCATAGAAAGAAGAACATGTTCACGAGTGGATCACTCATTTTATCCATTGTAAAGTTCCTATGGGAACATTTTTCTTTAATGACTATAGTTAATTATGTATGAAAACCAACGCTATCGACGAACATCGTCATGCTCAGTTGCGATGATCCCTTGTTAGATTAAGTCTGAAACCAGGGACGGTCTTTAAATTTTGAGTGGCCACGAACTCATTCCTCACCAAGCGCCCAGGATGTTGAAATGAAGAGTAACAGCATGCACAGGGAAAATGCCACTTTCGTTTGAACGATGAAAAGGGGTTGAGAGAACGTCATAGCGTTAATTCCCATGGAGCTAAATGAATTAAACGGAGTCATTAATTGCGGGTCCACCGTTGCTCCCCACGTTCTCGGGCCTAGCAAATCATAAAATGCGCCAAAAGATTATAGACCCACCACTTTGAAGACTGAACTAAGGGACGAGCGCAATACTCGATGAAACCGAATCAATGCAAAAGAGTTTGTGATCCTATCACGAGGAAAAAGAAAGTGGAAGGCAGACGAGGAGTAATTGCAGGGTCTCGGGAGGAGCGCTTGCTTGCTGGTCTTCATATGCAGCCTGAAGGATGGTTCTAGGACACGCACAATCACTCGAGAAAATTTCTAGAGTGAGCAAACACATAAGAGCGAATAGAGAAAGCTGAGTGAACTAGATCAGCCCGAGATACTCCGATCCATCATGTTTAAAAGCTATTCCCATCTGCTAGAAACGCCCGACCTGGACATTTCTGAGCACGAACTGCTGGGAGACTTTGAAGATCCTAGAGCTGAATCCTGCCCGAAGGCCATGGAGACTGACTCCTCCAGCGATGAAATTCTAGGTTTCAGCTACGAAGAAGGAGTATACAATGATAACCGGAGTCGGAAAAGGAAGCAACTGCAACGCCACACTCCAGGCCAAATCCGAGAACTCGAAGCTTTCTTCAATGAATGCTCCACTCCAAGCAGACAACAGAAAATGGAGTTGAGCCGAAAGTTAGGATTGGAGCTTTCGAAGGTCAAGTTTTGGTTCGCCAACAAACGAACCCGGGTGAAACAGCAACACGCAGACCATGAGTTACTGGTCCTGAAGGAGGAGAATGAGAAGCTTCAAGCTGAAAGCGCGAGATATAAGGAAGCTCTGACCAAGGCCACCTGCCTTAATTGTGGTAATCCTGTTGTCCTCGGCGAGGTGTTCCTCGATGAACCATCCCTGTTGACGAATAACGCTCAGCTGTTACCGTATTCTCCACAGCATTTTCCGACACAGCCAGATACCGCCGGAGATCTGCATGAGCAAGTCAACACCATAGGATCAACACCAACATCCTCTGAGAAATGGGATATGAATCATCACAGGGGGAGTTCTCTCAATGACGAACTCGCTGTCGCAGCCAGCCAATCCAAAGTCGGTGAGTCCCCCCTGGACAACTTTCGAAACGACTAGATCCCGTAGAGAATAGCTACCGAAGTATTGACGATATTTTGGGTGATAAGAGAACAAGGTTTTACTGGACCTATGAACTTCACACCAAATTTGTTGATGCAATTCGAGAGCTGGGAGTTGATTCGGCTAGCCCACTACGTGTACTCGAGATTATGAACGTGCCGGGGCTCTCTAGAATTAACGTTGAGTCTCACCTTAAGTACTATAGGAGATTGCTAAAGGATGGGAGGATAGCGTTAAACCATCATAAAGCCGGTTGGAGCTCAAGTGCTGGGCAGAGTTACAACCACGATGATTGGAAAGCCAAGAGCACCCAACAGTGTTTCAGCAATGACGGGACCGGCAGTCGTGTCAGCGACTCCTCTAACCCAAATCAGAATGCTCCGCCGAGCTATCGCAATACTCCTCAAGAGTATATGCCACAGTTCCAGCACATAGGGATTCCTCAGTTTGAGCGCGAATCAGTCATTAATGATGTCCCTGAAGCGGATCTGGCATTGGTAGAGAGTGCACATATGAACCTGCCGGTCATTGGAGGAAGTCCCAATTCGAGGGGTCAAATTGCTCACGGCGAGAGCAAAGAGAGGAATCCCTCGCCTGCAGTCGACGACACCCAATCTGGGCACCAAGGGCTAGAAAGAACAGGTGATTTCCTTGATGAGGAGCTGGACACTTGGATCAATACTCTTCAGGAATGTATGTCTCAACCCCAACAGGGCAATGATGAAGGTTCCAGCTCAAAGACTCCAATCCCTCACAACGAAGTCAATGAAAGAAATCTACCCCCAGCAATCGTTGATACCCAACTTGAACATCAATGGCTCGAAGACTCGAGCAATTTCCTTGGCGATGAGTTCAATCTTTGGCTCGATCAATTTGGAGCCGGAGGACCATCGCAGTGGTGACGCAAGGCCGGTGATCAAGCGTCCGATGCAAAGCATGGTTACTCGATGAAAAATGTTAGAGGAAAGGGGTTGAATACTCCTATTGAATATGTTGTTGATCGCACTGTAAGGTTCCCACAGGAACATCTTTCATTAATATCTAGAACTAATTGCGCGTGAGTGTCAACGTCACCCTTTGAGCATCTTCAAGCCGAGGGCCGTGGATTAATCACTTAATCCGTGGAGCAAGTTCCATGAACAATGACTATCACCCGCGGAGCATAATGGGATCTATCCCTTCAATGCAAAATGCATCTGGCCGCGAAGCCACCCATTTGGTAAAACGATGTATCGTTCCTAAACGATCTCCGATCGGATACCGAAGTAATGTCTTCTTTCTTTTCCTTCTCAGAGGATAAACATGGATAAAGCACTCAAGGGGCCAGGCATTCAAATAACAGAACAGACGTTGCCTAACTGGGGGCAGATGAACCATTGATGTTACAAACGCTCCAAGCATGGATAGGCGAATTCGATAGATGTTGTTCATATCAATACGCAACATCAGAACGGGATGAGAACCAAGAGTAAAGTTGTATCGTCCCAATTTGTCTTGAATTTGGAAATATGAATTGACACTCATTGTTTATCCTTGACAGGGGAGTCGCCTTGGAGACGAACAGGTTTTTACATCCCATGTACTACTCGTTAGAGCACATGACCAAGAGTAGGATGTATCGTTCCGATTTTTGAAAAATGCGTGAACATACAATGATATGCTTCTTTTACATTTGCAGGGATTCGCAGCCGCGACGGGCAGGTAAGTATCCCTTTTCCCAGTTAGCTGGAGATAAAAAATGTCAGAATCCTTACAGCCGGCATAAAGATTTTCTGATGCATCGATGTTCATGATTTAAATCGGGAGGTTGCCCAAAGCATGAATAAAACATGCACGATACATCACAAAATCCCCTCGATGGATAAATTTTGGGAAAGAAAGAAATGAATTTTTCCAAATATGATTATTTGTTCAAAACTTTCAAAAGGACGTTTTCTCAAAAGACGAGAGGCAAAGCCTAGTCCAAACACGTCCTATACACACTTAAGAGAGAAGTGAAGCGGATAAGACAGCAAAATCTGGACCTACGGAAGTAGGGACCATTCGCAGCGATTACATGGGTTGGGACGACGGAGGCATTCGTTTCATATCCTTCAAACACTACAGGTGACCGTTGATAACCCCTTTGAACGGCGATTTTCATTCTTAACCCTGTCAAGAACCACCCCACATCGGGGCAAAAAGGAAGTAAGTCCAGCAACATCAGGAGAAAATGGTTAGAAATTTTCTTGCTCGGACTAACATCAATCTTTGTGTGTTGTTTATATGGTAATCCAAGTGCCATAGGATGATGAGAAGCATTCATTTCTCTATCCCACACATATTTTTCATTTGCACAGCCAAGTTGAGCCTGCAAATTCATTTCATAAACCCGTTGGTGATCATTGCAAATTTCAAGACAAAGCAGATCACTTCAGAAACAAGGGAGTTCAAGACTTAGGGTTTACGAAAAAGTCACTAAGTCGATACTCAAGCGTGCTAAGAGCCAAGTCATATATCTAGCACAATTGCCAAGCATCCCACTTTTGACAAGGGATTAAAGAAATCCCAGCATCAGAAAAGAAAAAGCAAAGTGCCTGGTAAAAGCAAGGCCGATGCTCGCATAAACTGTTTGATTGATCCCCAATGAAACCTAGTTGGGAAGAGAAAATTTCTAAAGGAGTCAGATCAAAAAGACCGCTCTTCCAAATGATGTCAGGCGTGGAAGAAAGACGCAGACAGAGTTGTCAAAAGCAGTTGCATGCCTCAAAAATTGAAGATGCAAAATGGAAAAGACATGTGACAAGTTTGCAATGATCACCAATGTCAATCCCCTCATAAATTCTGGGCAAAAAACAAGCCTTTTTTTTCGGTCCCCAATCCTACCAACATCATAACCCTGAAACAGTCTTCTCTGACTAAGACACTTGGGTTAACATATAGCTTAGCTCGAAGAGGTACGAGCAAGATTATTTCTTTCTCATTTTGCAGGGTTCTTGACTTGTAAACCCGAAGCAGACGTTGAAAAAAAAAATTCATTCAATGGCCCTGACTCAAAAGTGAGTCCCCCTTGAAGATCAAAAACCAAGCCCAACATTACGGTCCCGTGGAAGACCTCCCGACCGATCAAAATGTATGCGCTGCGAATGAGCCTAAAACCTAGGCACAGGTTAGTAGGGAATTGAGTGCGTCCCCTATAAAAAAAACCACTATCGCAAAACAGGTGAGAAGACCTCCTTGTCGAGAAATATTCTAATTGATGTTTTGAACAAACTCTTTTTGGAATTTTCAAACTGTTGATCCAGATTTTCCATGCAAGGGATTTGTGATCACATTGGCATGCTGCAAGAATGCTTTGGATAACCTCCAGCATCAAAATGCACATCTCATGACTAAAACTTAGGTCATAAAATTTTGTCAATTGGACAATTGCTGTCTTCTCAAAGATTACCAATATTTTCTTGGGGAAGAGAAACCCTTTAAAAAAAAAAGTCCTAGCATGACGTGGAGAACCCTCGTCCCAGGACCCCTTTTAAACAAAATCAAGCAGTCTCATCGGACGTGGAGAACCCTCGTCTCGGGATCCCTTTTAAACAAAATCAAGCAGTCTCATCGGACGTGGAGAACCCTCGTCATGAGACCCCTTTTCAAAATTCAAGCAGTCTCATCGGACGTGGAGAACCCTCGTCATGAGACCCCTTTTCAAACCAAAATAATGGTAGATACCGCCTGAAAGATCAACACATGGTAGATACCGCCTAAAGGGTCAAATTGATGGTAGATACCGCCTGAAGGATCAACACATGGTAGAAACCGCCTGAAGGGTCAACTAAAGGTAGAAACCGCCTGAAGGGTCAAATCAATGGTAGAAACCGCCTGAAGGGTCAAACCAAAGGTATATACCGCCTGAAGGGTCAAAACAAAGGTAGAAACCGCCTAAAGGGTCAAACAATGGTAGAAACCGCCTAAAGGGTCAACATAATGGTAGAAACCGCCTGAAGGGTCAATGTATGGTAGAAACCGCCTAAAGGGTCAACCCATGGTAGATACCGCCTAAAGGGTCAACACAAGGTAGAGACCGCCTGAAGGATCAAACCATGGTAGATACCGCCATAAGGGTCCACTCATTGGTAGAAACCGCCATAAGGGTCAACTCATTGGTAGATACCGCCTAAAGGGTCAACACAAGGTAGAGACCGCCTGAAGGATCAAACCATGGTAGAAACTGCCATAAGGGTCAACTCATCGGTAAATACCCCCATAAGCATCGACACAAAGGTCCGATCCACCATACGGATCAAAATCCTTGGCAAATCCCAAAACGTGGGATGCGCCTTCCTTAGGTTCCTACTAGTTAGGAATCCCATAAGGGTATGACCTACCATACAGGTCAGAGCTTAATCTCCCTAGGATATTCTGAATGACGAGTCTTAGGCATCTTCTTGAAAGTCGTCGCAACCGGCAGCATCCGACATGTGAGCATCAGGTAAGCCTCTCTCACTCCGGCCCATATTAAAATTGTTAGAGCAAATCGGGGATTAATTTGAGCATTCATCAAAAGACTTAAGGGTCCGATGTCATAGCATTTCTTTTCCCCAATCGAGTCGGTTAAGATTCAGGTGCCACCTTGTCTTTGAGAGAAACCTCTAACGAGATTCCTCTCAAAGAGGGGCAGCTGTTGACACCTGATTTTTGACCATCTATTATTTTTATTCTTTAAAATTAATTAAAAATATAAAAAAAGTCATAAAATTACAAAATCAACTTTGGAAGCCTTGGCCTAGCCTCGGGGACCAATCCTGAACAAAAAAATATTTTTTGGTATTTTATAATATTTTTCGAATTTATTTAATTATAAAAATACCCAAAAAATCAGAAAAATACCATTCGTGGTTAGAAAAATACACAAAAATATTCAATAGTTTTATTTTAATTTCCTCTTCAAGTGTGTCATCTTTGGTCTTGGAAATTTCCTGACTCGCATGGAGGCTGATTGGCATCGGATGCTTTTGCTGCCACGCATGTTGTCTCGTAATTTTTGAGCTTGAGTTTTCGGTGTCCGAAGACCACCCCTATCATGAAACATGCCTCGGAGACCGCCATCATCGCCATCTTCATCAGCATCAAGGAAGGGAAAATGGTCAGACTTTGAGATAAAGCTTGGCAAGATATTGTGTTTTATATTCTAGAGTAACAGTACAGGTGTCTGGAGAATAAAAAAAAAAAGAAAGAGAGATGGCCGACCGAGAGAGTGGACGAAAAACGGTCGGCCAACGCAAGAGAAGAAAAGAAAAAATAATAATAATCGAAGGCTGGTGATCAGGGTCTTCCTTAAGGAGTAGCGGGGAATCCTGACCACTCTCCCAGCAGCTACGGCGCCGTCTCCGGCCGTCATCCCGACCGCCGCATGCCGCTAGTGAGCTAAGAGCAGTCCACGAGCAGGAAGCCAACGTGGCTGGGGAATCCCTTCCACTCCGAAGTTAAGGCTCATGTGCAGCTACGGTGGCCATCGTCCCACACCCGCGCGCAACTCCCTCTGCTCCCACCTCGCCAAGGCGCTGCTCGACGACCGCCCCTTCGTCCTCAAGTCAAACGAGGACCTCGAGGCTTTCGTCACCATTCCATCAACGAAGACCTCGAGATGATCGAGCCGGTGAACCCTTCTTTCAAGAGTCCCCGTATCATGCTCTTCCTCTTCCTGTCGCAGCCGCCAACTATCAACGCACCAGGCTCCTCGGCCTCCGCCCCTCTATCAAGCGCTGCATGATATACCAACTCGCCTCAGCGCCCAGACCGTCCTTCGCGCCTATCAGGATCAGCGACTGGACAACAGCTTCTGGATCGCTCGCCCCGGCGGTCTAGCCCTCCTGGACCAAGTCGAGGCCGAGCTCAGGCTCAAGGAAGAGATGAGTCGGCAGAGAAGCATCTTCGAAGCTGCTGTCCATCATCTCGACGTTGATGACCATTTCCTAAAGGCTTCCGAGAAGTGCACAATAGGTCTCGAAAATGCTCGAGGTAACACGGTTACATCACCACTCGAGTCTCGCTAACAACCGAAGTCACTTGGATCATTCTGCGAGGGTCATGCGTGTCATCACAAGGGAACAAGTCATTCAGAGGTGGTATGGCGATAGTGGTGAGGATGACCTTGATACGGATGAAACTGAAATCCACGCAACAATTTTGGATAAGCTATTAGCCGTGGAGAAAAGCTATACGAAGAAGTGAAGCAAGCTGTAAGTCATTCGCCTACGACATATCGTGGACATGCAGTCCATGGATTCAACTGCTTCAGAAACCGCATAAGGGATGAATAGCTATTCCCCAAAGCTTGTGCAAATTCGTCAACCGATGATGACGAACGGAAGCCTCAGCAGAGGCGGTCCGTCCATACCCAGTCGGGGCCGTCGACCTCGAGGTCTAGCTCCGACGACTTCAAGCAGGCGAGTCGCATGACTCGAAGAGCAACCAGGTCTTGGAAGCGGCGGCGGCTTCGAGCGACCTAGTCGTTGGCGACGGGACACAACGGCTGGACCCAGACAGAGATGTTCCCGAAGCATCTGGATCGTGGAGCTCAGGTCCCTAGCGACGGCGAGCTCGGTCTGGTTTTCATGCAGGAAGCGGACGTGAAGATGATGAACAGTAAGTGAGATCTATTCTCATGTTGGGCTTGGTTGTTTAGTTTATTTTGGTTGAGTAGTTTATTTTGAGTTGGGCCCGCGTTAGGGCTGGTAGGAAGAGAATGGGTTTGGGCAAGTGGGTTCAACGGGTTCAAAGGAAAAGAAAATGGGCTTGGGCTCTTTGTTCAAACCGGGCCCGGTTCAGGTCCTCCTCTCGGATTGAATCAGGCCCGACGGCCTGATCCGGGTCTGGGTATAAAAAAAATAAATAAATAAATTCAAAAAATTCAAAAATCAATAAAAAAAAATAGAAAATCATATAAAATTCAAAAAAATTCGGAAAATTCAGGAAAATTCCAAAAAAATTCTCAAAAATGGGAAATGGCCACAAACAACTGGCCATGGAATATTTTGGGTAATTCGGAATCCAAATCTTCCAAAAATGACGATTTTGCCCTTCGGGCTAATCGTCCCCCAAATCTTCCCATTTTACCCCTGGTTCCAAATCATTCCTCATCTAAGCCCTTATGGCTGTACTAGGAAGCCTTGGATCTGAATTAATGTACATTGATGTGATTTATTTATGTATTTGATTGCGCTTTCATTTTAAAATTGATTGTGATTGATAGGAATAGTCTCCCAATCTGCATGAAACCCTGAGTCAACCTACCTCACCCAAAATTGCACCTGCATGAATTCTTAGCTAGGAAAATCACTCGCGTTAGGTACCGAAAGGGCGTTGGTAATGACACCAGCGTAACCAAGTCCCCGAACCCAAAATCTCTGGTTCCGCAGAATTAATCGATCTCTCTCAATCGGTCAATAAGGTTTCCGGTCTACCCTCCAAGAAAGACCGGTGGCGACTCCAAATGCATGCACAATTTGCACATGCCACCACGACCACACTAAGGTCGAAAGTGATCGACTGTTATCGTCGAATCCCTTTAAAAAATACTCCCGCCGCGATTTGGTAGGGGCTTGGGAGGGCCCGCGCCGATCCAAAGCCCGCGATCCGCACTCAGGTGCTGGGGGAAAAGGCCCGCGATCGGCAATCCATTAGCCGCGTCCGCTTCCGGACGGGTCGCGACAAGGGTATATATATTTTGCTCGTTTTTTTCTGATCATTGTAACGAGTGAGGGGCTGTAAATCGAAAATCATAGTGAAATCTCTTTGCAGGACGTAGCCTTATTCTGGGGTGAACCTGGGTAATCTCATGCGTCATTTAATTTTTCTTGATTATTTGTGTGATCATCTGATTCGATTGCGATAAATCCCATCTATTTTGAATTCCGGAAAAAAATAAGAACGACTATACCAGTGATGCTAATTTTATTTTTCATTTTTTTCAACGGCGATACTTTTTTTATTTAGAAAATGCTAAGCTAAAGCAATTTCGCACTGCGAGTCGAGCAAGAGATAATTTTCATCCACTTACCCTTTTCCCTCTTTCATAACCCGAGTAAAATATTTTCTTGTTAGTCATTCTAGTGCAAACACCATAAATGGTCAATGAATTTTTGCATAATGTGCAACGCCGTCCTTAAACTTTTACTCTGTTCAATATGGTTCATAAACTTTAGCTCGGTGTGTAATGTCATCTCTTAATTTTTAATTTGTTCGATATGGCTCAAAATTTATAGTAAATATTTATTTAGTCCTTTAATTATTCGAAACTAATTAACGTTGTCCTTTTAATAATTCAAGTTTAACAAATGTGATCCTCATTGAAGAATTGGACAAGTTATACTTTTTTTTGTTGTCAAATACAAGTTATACTGTACTGTTCATTTCTCGTGTCTATCACAAGATAGCTAATGGTTTATATGAAGGCATTAACTAGAAAAACTGTAGTACAATAATTTTAGATTGCTTTGCTGTTACATATATTTTTACCAATACTAATTTGTCTTTCAATTCGATACATTTGAATGTGTTGACACCTGATTTTTAACCAAGTCTTTTTTAGCTTTATTTTGAAAAATCACAAAAAATTCATAAAAAGTCAAAAAATTACAAAATCAACTTTGGTGGCCTTGGCCAAGCCCAAGGAACCATTCTTGACCAAAAAATAATTTTTAATATTTTTCACATTTTTTAGTATTTTTTAGAAAATAGAAAAATACTCAAAAAATCAATAAAAATAGCATTTGAGGTCACAAAAATATAAAAAAATAGCCAATATTTTTATTTTTAATCTCTTGCATTTTTGACCTCACAAAAAATCCAAAATCAGATTCAATTATAGGTGTTCCTTTGTAACCCGTACTATTGAATCTGAGAAACAAATATCAATTGAGTCTTTTAATTTGCAATTTTAGCATTTTCTAGGATCTTGACATTCAATCTAATTGTCCCCTATTTCAATTTGACCTAATTTTTCGGACAAATTGCTCAATTGCAAACATAATTGCATTTTAGTCATTGAATTTGGGCATAATTGAAATTACTTTCAATTCAAGGGCTATCATTACAAATTGAACATGCTGCCCAATGGATTTCACCATTCTAAATCAATTGGCAGAGGTGATTTGGCCCAATTTGGTCATTTGAACCCTCAATTACACGATCCCCAATTTCTAATTAAATGGGAATTTGGGGGTTTTGTAGAAATTGATGAAAACTTTTGGGCAAAACCACATTTTTAGGTAAAATCCATGCTCTAGATTCGATTCTGAGGTTCAATTGCAAAATTTTCCCATTAATTTGGGTTTAATTGGGAAAATGGTAAGTCAGAACCGGTTCGGACATGTCGGACCGTCGGTCCGACCGGTCTAACCGGTCTGCTACAGTATCATCTTCTTCCTCGCCCAAATGAACAGTCCTCAACTTAGTTTCGATCAAGAAATTGAAGGGCAATTCGTAACTAATTGAAAGGGAAATGGTGGGCGTTTCGTTCCTCTCATCTTCCTCCGTCGATCGACACCAATGGCACCATCCAACGTCGCCGGAACGGAGAGTAATCTGCCGGTCAAAGCCCCAGTACCTGTAAAAGTCAACAACGACAAAGTTCAGATGAAATTAGTCCAAATTCGTGACAAATGCGATCACCAGAGGTCCCGAACAGAATGACCATTTGATACCCGTCGATTGCCGGTCGACGGTGACCATTTCGCACGTGTTCTCACGTGCGAAGGTCAACTGCCCAACCTCCCATTTCGGCGCCAAAATTTCCAAAAGCTATATAAGCTCATGATCGCTTTCTGTTGAAAAAAACAGTTCATTCAGTTGAGGAAAGGGGAACTGAATCGCGTGTGAGAGAGAGAGAACGAGAGAGAGAGAGCTCCCCTCCATCGCCATTGTCGAGGGTAGAGCTCGGATTTGCAGAGCGCTGGTCAGGCATTCTCAGGCCAAACCGAAGCTCTTCAAGGTCGACAAGAATACGCTCAAGCCCCCAGGAAGCAATCGCCATCGACCGCGCAGCCCAAAACTGCCAGAACAGGTAATCCCGAACTTCGAGCTCAAGCTCTGGTCTTCAATGGCGAACCCTGATTTCGGTTTCAATCTTTACGATTCCCGTGTGTGTTTCATCCCTTAGACATCACTGACCATACCTGCACTTTGATTTTGCATCGATTTTGTCCGAACAACCCGAATCGAGTCTTCGAACTTAGCCTTCATAGCCGACCGCTGTTCATCCTTCCCCAGCCAAATCTGGGCCGAGCGAGCTCAATCGGAGCTCGAGGTGAGTTTTCTGAACCTCCACTGGCGCTGTTCTGTGATTGAATTGCCACGATTTTAGATAAATTACGCGATCGAACTCCCATGGCCGTACTCGGCACTTTGCATGATTCTTACGATTCTGTGAATTAGATGTCGCGATTCTTAGCTATGTTAAAATAGAGGTTATCGCGAGTCGATTGCCGCCGGTCTCGCTCCAATCCGTCAAGATTCCACCGTTAGATCAGCACCGGAGAAGCTCAGCCGTCCATTCTGCCGGAGTCGCGAGGTTGAAGACGAAGCTGACGTGGCGTGGTCAACCGGTCAAAGTCTTAGGTGGCAGTAGGCCATTGGTCCACGTGGATGTCGAGTCAGCTCGACCGTTAGTTTGTTAAGATGAGTCAGCGTTAGATCGGACGGTCTAGGTTAATCGAGTCTAATAAATAATAGCCGTCCGATTAGTAAATAGGATTAACTGAAAATGATTTTAATCAAAAAATCAATCAGAACAACAAACGGTGCCGTTTTGATAAAGGACCAGGCGACGTCGTTTTGGGTTAATGAGAATAGACGGTTCTGATCAAATCCCATGTTCTAATCGTGGCCGTAGGTCTTAATAGGTCAATCGGACGGTTCCGGTCGAGTCTCTAATCAATCTGAGCCGTAAGATTTAGTAATCAGAGCCAACGATCGTGGATTAGCCACGTGGTCCATCAGGGACCGTCGGATCAGATTAGGATAATTCGAAAAATAAAAAATATGATGCGGCGTCGTTTTGGAGCCGTGGTCTGCGCGGGTCCGGGGCTGGGCCGGGTTCCGACCCGAGTGGGTCGGGTCGACCCGGCCCGAATAACATTTTTTTATAAAAAAAAATCAAAAAATGATTTTTAAAAAATAAAAAAAATTAGAAAAATCCTAGAAAAAAAAAGCTAGAAAATTCCAAAACAAATGTGGAAAAATTGTGGAAAAATCCTAGACACTCTAGAAATCCCCAAAAATCGAGGATTAACCACAGACAACTGGTCAACCCTATTTTTGGGGTTTCTTATCCGTTCTTCCGAGACTTGACGATATTACCCTTTAGGGGTAAGTCGCCTCTGCTGTATATGCGAGATAAGACCGATAATACCAAGGTAAGAACTAGGGTCGGATAGGCGACCAATTC